>CM060885.1:21647500-24047500 GCA_030762935.1 Hymenopus coronatus
AGAAGCTAGCAAGAATTGTTGTTTGGAATTTTTTTCATAATTTTCCAAAACACCTATTAAAACATTTCCCACTTTATTTAACACCAGCAAAATCGCTAGCTTCATCAATATGTTTTAATGTTTCATCATAGCACTTCGGGAGATAATTTTTCTGAAGAGTTGATTCATCAGGAGTGCTTATATCTGTATATTGGTAAGAAACTTTTGAATTTAACACTGTTTACCTTATAAAGGGTATATTGGCCAAAACAAATGCTTCACATAAATCTGAATAATACTGTGAAATTGTTTTAATGTTAGATGAGGATGGAGTAGGTTCTCCTATAAGAAGTTGCTGCGATGAAACATGGAGGAAGCTGTGATATGTTTATTTCCAGACAAATGTTGTATTATCTGCAATCGTTGATCTGCACTTACACATTTCGCACAAGGATGGCAAAATAATATACTATCATTAGTGGTAAAAATGTTTTTAAACTTCAATACATATTTCTGTAAACATTCATGCACACTTAATTTCACTTTAAACATGTTCAAAATAATTCACAGACCTAAGTTCACAAATGCAGTTCATAAACTGGATCCTGACTGAAACAAATAAACATGCAGTTACAAACTTATGATTGCACATCGAGAATTCACAGAGTATATCATGGTTGTTTCATGCTCCTCTTACCATGTGAAAGATAAGATAACTGATGGCGGGCAGGTGAGGAGTGTTTTGAGATGATAATACTGCATTGTCTCTGAAACATGTTGCAACAGTCATGTGCTGATGCAGTTCTTGTATAATTTCTTTCTTAATTGCAGCAGAGTTATTAAAACATGCATTTATTAAAAAAAAGCTAAAAATGTTTAATTAAAATTATGCAAAAGTATACAAAATATGGATTTATTGCAAACATTTCGGAAATATTTATTTACACAACTTCTTTTGTAAAATATGTGTTTTTATGTGAAATAAGACTTTGAATTTATACTTGTGGACTCTTGGTCAGGATAATAAACTTTGTATTAGGAATGTACTTCTTAGAGAAATATGTGGCATCTACACTTTAATGTAAATCACTCTGAACGCATACTTTGAAATCATTTATAAGCTAAACCATAATTAAGGCCAAATGGACAGAAGTAAAACTTTTTGTATGAACAGTGATGTCAATGAGATATTAAGAGTAGAAAAAAATTATATGAGTGTTTCATATTACAATTTTGCTTTAAAATGTGACTTGGATATCTCAAATTAAGATTATCCTAAATTTGTATATTCAAAATTGTCTCCCCTTCCATGCTGTATGGATAAGTAATTATACTGTATTGTAACAATTCAAGTTCAACTTTAATATCAAAATATACATTGCTTTTATTTACCTTATCAAAAACTGGAATTTCATGAGATCCCTTGAAACCATATATCATATGTGTGTGTGTGTGCATGCGTGCACATGTACATGACTCAAAAACAAAATACCAAACTTGGTATTTAAGTTCTGTGTCTTTGAAAGATTTGGCACAAATATTTTCAAGAATATTTCTCTTACACAAACTAACCTTTACATGAAAAATTATTTGAAATGTTTAAGTTTCTCAAAAACAGCTCTAACAATTTTGATTAAAATATCATAAGCTTAAGACATTTATCATACCAAATTAAACATACATGTTGATCTTCTAGGCAAAGCCTTGAATTCCTCTACATTCCAAATTCATTTTGCATAACTGGCTAACTGTTAAGAGATAGAAAAATTAATTATATTATTTAAAAAATTTAGAACTCATTAAGGACACTTGGTAGAGATTTCTATGCTGAACCCAATGAAATATGTGTTACAGTTTCTTGTAAACTATCCAATGAAAATGTTACCACTTATAAAACAACTTCTAATTCAGAAACCATAGTAAAATTATAGCTTACATTACTAATTGCTGACTTTGCAAAAAAATTCACATATTTTCAATATCAGGTGCATTTTCCTCCTAAATAATTAAATGTGATGCACTCACAACTTTGTAGTCACTTTAAAAATATGTTATTTTACATGGCTGGTGAAAGATTAAGACATTTTAAACAAAAATGTCAATTTTAAAAAATATATAATTATATACACATTATTTCTTTCTCTACACATACTATATACATAGTGTATATAGTGAAGGTATTGTAATGCACCCAAAAATTTGATATCAAGATTTCACTGAAATACATGTTTTAGGTCCCCTGAATCCAAAACAGCATTTTTGGAAAAAGGTTGGTTGGTATCTAATGTTGAACAGTTGGCAGTGAAGCCATTTGTTTTCTTGCATTCCAATATTTTGATGTCATCATGTCGACTCAAGGTTGGGCAGCGCAGTAGATGGTTTCCATCCATATCTCCTTTAAGTGTACAGAAAGGACACAGAGGAGATCTCACTATACCAATCCTGAATAAATGTTTATTGAGACAGTCATGGCCTGTTAGGAGTCTAAAAGTTGCCACAGAGGATTTTCTTGGAAATGTAGTGATTCTGGTCATGTTATTACATAAATTTTCCCATGGTTTTCCTTTTGTTTGTATTACATTATCTTCTTTAATTTTGTTATTATATGTTGATATAATGATTTTTTGATAGAGTGATAACTTATTGGATCAGATGAATTTGATGTAATTTTACTACCTTTCTTGGCTAGAAAGTCAGCTGTTTCATTACCCTGTATTTCGCAATGTGCTGGTATCCATTGAAGTATTAATTTTTTATTTAAATTCAATAGTTGTTTTATGATTTTGCAGCATTCTGCAATATTTAAGTTATTAGGTGTTACATCACATGCTATGGATATAATAGCTGCTTTAGAGTCAGATAATAATACAACTTTTTCAAATTTATTTATATGATATAGTAGGTTTTGTAAGCTCTGAAGTGTTGCCGGAATCTCTCCATCAAAATTTGTGGTATTTAAACTTAATCTTTTGTAGAAAGAGAAGAGAGGGCATATTGCACCTGCACCAGTACCACTATTATTTGGTAAGCTAGGACCGTCAGTATAAACATGTAGCCATTCATTGGTAGGGTATCTTAAATTTATTATTTCTAGTGTCATTTGTTTCAGAACACACGAAGAGATTTCAGATTTTGTAAATTCTTCAGCTAAGTGTAGATAGTGATCAATATCAAATAGTTCAAACGGGTTAATATTTATTTGTATGTTTTCTTTTAAGTAAGGAAGCTTTAATCTATGTTTGACTTCTTTGACTTTATTAAGGAAACTTTGTTGAGTTTTTAGGTTTACTAGTGATTTCTTTTTTCCCAGTCATTAAAAGGTAGTCTGATTAATTTTTCATATTGTAAGATGGCTGCTTGTTCAATGTCAAGTTCCAGTCTTGGATTATTTGTTAAAATTTGTAGAGCAAGTACTGGGGTAGTTTTAACAGCTACAGTTACTAGGCGAAGAATTTGATTTTGTAGAATATTAAGTTTTTCTATATTTGCAGTTATTAGTATCTCTTCTCAATATTTAAATGTTGGTTTAATATACATCTTGTGAAAAGTATTTAAAGTTTCTGTAGTGCTTCGCCATTTCTTGCCTGCCAGTCTTTTTAATAGTGGTCATTTTTTCCTTGTTTTTTTTTTTTTATTATATTATCAATGTGTTTTTTCCATGTTAATGTTGTATAAAAAATAATACCTAAATATTTTTGGAAAAAGGTGTGTGTGTGGAGCGGGGTGGGGGGATGTGCATGCGCACATGTGTGGGGGTGGGATTGTGTGTGTGCATGTGGTCAGTATAGCTCAAAAACAAAAAGACCATTTTATACTAAAACTTGGTATTTAAGTTTGATATCTTCCAAGGATGCAATAGAAAGGTTTTCAAGAAAATACCTCCACCCCCAAGTGCCCTTTTAATGGAAAAATTTTCGAAAATTTTGATTTTCTCAAAAATTGCTCTAACAACTTTGATTAAAATATTGTGTATTAAAGATATTTACATGACAAACAAAATGTTCATCTTGAGTTTTCTGGGAATAGCTTCTGAAGACAGCTTTATTCTACATGAATTTTGTGGAATTTTGCATAACTGTTAGACCATAAGAGATAGAAAAAAACTTACTATACAAAACTTGTAGAGCTTGTTAAAACACACACTTTATGTTATTAACATTTTTTGTCATGTCATTGACTGTTTTTGACTATTCCTTCTTAATGGTTTCAGCTTTAAAATACTTATACTTTTTTCATATAGGACTTAGTCAACTCCTGGCCATACAAACAGAGGCACTTCAATCACATGGCAACCAGCTTTTAAAAGATTTGATTATCGCTTTAGCCTAGTGTATTCCCTTATTTTCTTGTAATTACAAGGAAGGAAGTAAAAATACCATTTCTGTTAATTTTTTCTTGTTTAGCATGAAAGAAATGGAAGGATAAGCTTTTTAACAATACCTTGGTTCAGAGATGTAGAGAAAGTCATGTGAATGGAACACATCAGATTTTTTAGGAATAAAGACATTAATTGCATTGGTAAGCCAATAAAAGATTATCGTGAAACCAAAAGGTGCATTTTACACATAATTGAAAAAAGAAAAAAAAAATTAGCATTCATTTTCTTTCTGAACTAATAGAGATTTTTACATTCATATTCTCTGTACCTTATAAATTTTTCTTCTGTGCTGGTAAAACTCAGGCATTTCACTTTCAACCTGCTTTCTTTTATCTTAAGTCACCCACTGGGCAGTTTAAAAAAATATGGAAATGCAAGACAGTGAGATGAAGATGCGGTTTAATCATACACAGTTCAAGGTCCTCTCATTAGTGGGTTTGCTCCATATCTCTTAGGGCAGAAATCACAGCTGAGATGAAGCATTTTATTCATCTATAAGGATCACTAGATAAGTATTGAGACCTGGAATATTGGTCATCCTTATTATTATTATTATTATTATTATTATTATTATTATTATTATTATTATTATTTATATATATATAAAGTACAGTTCCAGTCTGGTTGGGACTCTGGTGCTGTATTGCCTTTTCTTATTCCTCTTTTTTTCCTTTTTCCCTAAATTTCTGCTGTTTACCATTTTCTGGTTTATGACATATACACATTCATGTATACATTCACAAACCACAAACACCCATGCCCAAGGTGGGAATCAAACCCATGATCTCCTGTGCCACAAAGCACCAAAGTGAGGTGTTTTAGTGAGCACAGCCATGGGGACCGGCTCCTTGGGGAAAGCATTGTTCTACATCAAAATAGCTGACTCATTGTTAATTCAATGGCAGCAGGCAGAGCATTGTTGCATCATTCATTTTCCCTCATTTTATGCTTGAAATCTGGAAAGTATGCACATTCTTACAAGTGGAATGCAGAGTCACAGAGAGCATTTTTATAGAACAATCTTCTAAAGCTTCAAATGTTGCTTAAATGAAACCCAGTCCTAAAGCATTTGATGGTGGCTTTTGCGGGTCATTCTCCATCACATGACAATGTGTTCTGCTGGTTTGGAGAATTCAAGAAGGAGCAGGAATCTCTTAAAGATGAACCAGCAACAGTAGTGATTGAGAAAAACATCTCTACTGTGGAAACAATTATTAAGGAAAATCCAAGGCTAACCTACAAGGACATTGAGAGCATTTAGTTCGCCAAATGTTTCAATGATCCTCCATGAACACCTTTGTATAAAAAAAAAATTCTTCAAGTGATTATTTATAATTTACCTGAGGCACAGAAGCTCCACAGGGTGGAATGGTGCAAAGAAATGCAGCAAAGTCTCGCCATATTTCAGATATTGTTACTAGTGGCAAAACGCAGGTAACTCCATAAAGTTTGATAGCTGCAACCCCATCACACAAATATGCAGTCCTGAACAGTTTAGTGTATATATTAACACACATTCCCATGGAGAATAGTGAATACCAACAGAAACTCTGATTAGCTACCAACGATGGCTTCCAAAAAAGTGTAATAGACAAGAGACACAAATACAAAAAACGAACTGCATAACACACACAACCGCCTTACAGAACCTCCGTGATCAATCCCAATTCAGAAAATTCACCTATCTTCCTTGGGCACACAACAAACTTCAGAAAATCCTCAAAAATTGTAACATCACCTAAGCTCCGAAAAACAACTACAGCATTCAGGAACTGCTGTGCAAAAATTTAAAAGATCCTATCCCAGCAAACAAATAAACAGGAATTTATGAAATTAAATGCTCAGACTGTAATCTAGATACATAGGAAGGACAAAGAGAAGTTTGGAAACCAGATTAAAGGAACAAATAAGAAACCTAAAATATAAGCAAACAGAAAAATCAGCAGTTGCCTATCATTTTTGTACATTAGGTCACAAAATTATACCAAATATAAAACTATTAAAACCAACGTATAAACCCACAGAATTAGATGTCTGGGAGAAGATCTATATCATGAAGAAAAAGAACCATATCATGAATTTTGATTTACCACCATACAGTAAGTTGGATCATATATCCAACAACAGATGCCTCCACAAGTGATACACCCCACCCCCATCGTTGACACCAACAAAGCAAGATTTAATTGGAATTTAGGGTTGAAATTGGGAATAAGTGTTCCCGAAACCAGTCCCAGTAGGTAAAAATAAGTGATGTTTGTGTTACAAAAACCAACTCAAATTGTATTGTTTTTAATGGATATATCAGTTTGACCCAGAAATAAAACATCAGTCTTCCATTGGGTGTTCCCAGCTGACCAATCACCCATTAGGGTCCAGAGAACAAGGCCTGCCTGAATGAAAATGATTGCTTCTTTCTTTTCCACAAGTGGTGACTTGACAATAGTTGTGCTTAAAAATCAATAAACTGTTACTGCAAAATGGTAAACACAAGTTTGCCTTCCAAAAGTGTTTAAAAATCAAAGAAAATTGTCAAAAACAGGACTAAGGGGCATTTTGTTGTATCATGACAATGTATAAACTCACATTGTTAATATAAGAATGGAGTTTCTCCAAGGAATTGAGGCAAAACTATTGACTCATTCACTTATTGTCCAAATCTGGTGCCATATGATTTCTTCATGTTCTCTATGGTGAAGAACTGGCTTCATGATCAATTTGCTAGCCCTGAAGAAGCTGTTGCAGCATATGAAGAGGAATTATATGCCTTGACGGAAATTGAATGACATGGATATTTTCAGAAGCAGTTCCAAAGGATGGAGTGTTGTATACAGTGCCAAGGAGAATACTTTAAGAAACCTGGATAAAACAAAACATTACTACGAGTATTCAATATTTGCTATTTCAATTCTTACCTAGTGACCTTTGTATAAGTGAGATGCATTTTAAGGTTTGCAAGACAAAAGGGTTTATTCATATCACCCATTGTTTAATTAATAACTGAATATCACTTCCACATTTTTATGTAACTAGCTCTGGTTGTATACTTTGAAATCATAAACCAGGTCTTCAGATTTATTCGGCCTGTAGCACCAGTGGATTAAATGCATGGCATCATTATTAGTTCAGCGAGCCCCTTGTCTCAAAGGGGTGCCAATTTCATAAATAGATTGATGTACTGGGCAGTGCAGAACTTTTTCACCAGGAATTTTGTGTTTTTTTTTTATGCAAGTCGGAAGTGACCACTAATCACAAAATTTGCATGGTTGAGTGCTACTTCTGAACTGGAAGAATTTGTTACCTATCAGCATAAATACTGCGATTGTGAGTTTACGAAACACAAGCGAATGTTCCAAATGTGAATATTGGAATGGTATGATAGAAGTTTAACTTGAAAGTGTTGAATCCACCTCCCTTCTACTTGTTTTTCACTACTCCTCTACAAGAGGTAGTGCCTGATAAACTTGCTTCCTAGTATTGATATCATGCATGGACAAATACTGGCAGTGAAGGCCGAATAAATCTGAAGACTCTATATAAACTAAACTATAATTCAATGACTTAATACGGAACAAAAATTGACATTTTGTGTTTTTGCGCCTTTTTAAAAGTAAACTATGTATTCTACTTGGTAATAAAGTCTCACAACTTTTCGTCTAACCATTTTTGAGATTGTGCACTTTGTAACCACAAAATGTAAAGATTTAATGCGAAAGAAACATATTGACTCTTAAAATGTTCTATAAGTGAATATTGTAATGTTAAACTGCCTTATTGACTCTTACATTTGTTTCACGCTAAACTTTCAACAAATCCAGAAAAATGTTATCCGACAGAGAAAAATTTACAAAAATAGTAAGCCCATAAATTGGTTGAAAATTGTGGTTTTTAGTACCGAAAAGAAGATCCAGAGACCATAGATTCAAGCATGACCAGTCGGAACAGTACAGAGATATTAATATTTTGAAGTGTTCAGAAAGAAAAAAGGCGCTTTGTAACTACAAAATGTGAAGATTTAGTGAGAATTGACTCTGAAAAGTTTCTATAATAGAATATTGTTATGTTAAACTACCTTAGTGACTCTGAAGTTTGTTTCACACTAAATTTTCAACAAATCCAGAGGAACATTATCCAGCAGAGAAAAGTGACAATAGTAGAACCATAAACTGGATGAAAATTGTGGTTTTAGTGCTGAAAAGATCTGGAGGCCACAGATTCAAGTATGATCTTGTTGCCCTTCAGGGTTACCAGTCTCCTCTCTAAGTACTATGTAATGTTTCTTGTATATTTCAAGATATTTAAAAACCATTTGAGGGTATTTCAAGCTGAAAACAGCAGCTTATGTTCAGAGCATGTACTTCTTAGACCAATAGATGACATAGGAAAGCTTTTGAGTATTTGTGATATAAATATAGAGATAGATTCCTTGTTAGAATTTGCTTCCCTGTCCAATAGTCACCATTGTCAGCCATTGCTGGTTTATTATGTAGATGAAGATGTAGGTAAATGTCTAGGAAATATGACCTAAGTTAAAATTTGGTAAGTGAAACAGAGAGTGCACAGTTGGCTCTTCAATAATTTGGTTTTAAAATGAATTAGTCCTTGGTGTAACACAGGGGTTGGCAAATCTATACCAGCTGATGATATGAATAATACCATCATCAGCAGCAAAATAATAAATTGCTTTTCTTCAATCCCCACTTCTTCATTCAACACGTGTTCAAAAATAAACAAAATACATAATTTCATGTGAACATTTCATTATAAGATGCAAACAAAGGAGAGACAACATAAAAAAGAATAACGATAAGAACATATTTAAAACCAGGAAAATAGAGAGGAACCTTACAATTCCAACAGGAATGGGAGGAACAATATTTTCCTCTGCTATGGGTCAGAATGTGAAGTGTCTGTGGGTTTGAAGCTAAAAGTTCAGATAATACATTGTCTGCAGAAAATGAAATGAAAACAGTGAAACAAAGAGAATTACTAGCCAGTTATTTTGCTGCACTAACAAACCTTATATTCATTGACAGTTTTTTTTTAAGAATCTTAATAAGGTCACTAATGTAACGTGCTAGTTTTTTAACAGTATTAAATTGTTAACAAATAAAATTCAAAGAAGAATAACCATATTGCAGCATTGATTAATTGTGAATTAGAATCCAAGTTAAATGAATTTGCATATATTCTATTTCTTTGATGGAAGTACAGACAATTAGCAACATTTACTTTATATTGTCCCCTTTGTAGGACATACTACAGCAGAGGATTTATTTAAGGAATTAATAGATTCATTAGAAAAAATCTGATGTGTTCCATTCACATGACTTTCTCTATATCCCTGTAAATTATTGTTGTTAATATGTTTATCTTTTATTTATTTCATGCTAACCGAGAAAAAAGGGAGTACCTTAGGTTAAAGTGAAAGCCAAAAGCTGGTTGTTATGTGACTGATGTTCCTTTGTTTTTATGGACAGGAGTTGACAAATTCCTGTATGAGAAAAGTATAAGTTTTTCAAAGCTTAAACCAAGAAAAAGGAATACCTCAAAAACGATCAACCCAACGAAAAAAATGTATATAACATAAATTGTGTGTGTTAACGTGCTCTACATTTTCTGTGGGTTAAGTTTTTGTCCATCTCTTACGGTTTAGTAGTTATGAAAAATTCATCCAGAATAAAGTAGTCTTCAGAGGCTATTCCCAGAAAATTCAAAATATACATTTTATTTGTCAGGTAAATAACTTTAATATACAACATTTTAATCAAAATCGTTAGAGCCATTTTTTAGAAAACCAAAATTTTCGAAAAAAGTTCCATGTAAAGGGTAGTTTGGGGTGGGGGATTTTTCTCAAAATCTTTGTGTCGCATCCCTGGAAGATTGGTATTTTACAGACTTTTCGTTTTTGAGTTATCGTGTTCACAGACACACGGACACACACACAGACCTTTTTCTGAAACTACCTTTTTTGGATACAGGGGACCCTAAAACATATATTTCCGGCGAAATCTCAGTATCAAAATTTTTGGTGGAGTGCAATACATTCTCTATACACTATGTACATAGTGAGTATAGAGAAAGTAAAAAAAAAACCTAAATTTAAGAAACATGATGTCAGTTGCAACAGATGGAGCGTACATACACTATGGTAGTAAAGAAGAAAGGTTTGATAAACGACATTGACAAGAATTGGGTATTACTGAACACCTATAAACATTTCATGTTATACATCAGAAGATTCTATGGGCCAAAGTAATGCACATGAAAATGTTAGGATATTATTGTGGAAACAATAAATAGTATTAACTCTAATTCACTTTATTGCCAGTAGTTTAAAAACCTTCTTGAAAATATGGTGATCAATTCAAGGATTTGGTGCATTACACAGAGATGCAATGCCTTAGTCAAGGAAAAATGCCAAACAAATTTTTCGATATACTTGATGTGATCTACATTGAAATGTTGCAACAGATATGCGAATGTTATTATGTAAAATTATACACACACTCACTTTGTTACTCAGATCAGTTAATATTTGCTTGATTTTAGGGTACTGAATTCACTGAACTTCTAAACAAAGATTGGATAAGTGATTTGGTTTCCTGTGTGATATATGTGGACATTTAAACTATTTGAATTGTCTTCAAAGAAACAATCAAAACATACTGCATATATGTGATATCGTGCAATTTTCATAATGTTGTTAGGCATGTGGAGGTCAAATCAATTCGAGAAAAAATTTACTATTTCACTTGGTGATGGTTTCCCATTAATATGTGGAATATAATTTAAATAAAGATGTAGGTATATTTGGAAAGTTAAAAAAATAATGAAGACAAAAGGTTTTATAACTTCAAAACAATGAAAAATGATTTTCAGCTTTCAAAAAATTCTTTCATTGTAGGCTTTCACCTAGTAAACCCAGAATTAAAAATTGAGGTTGCAAATTTACAAACACAATTTTGAAATTACTATTACAAAATAAGGTTGGTTTTAGAAAATTTTGATTTGGTAAGATTTCTGTCTCTGTATTTATTTGGTGTGCATACTAGTGACATGCATTGATCAGCATAAATGTGAAAGCATGTTTTTTTCTAAACTGAAGATTGTATAGGTCTCGTCTAAAAGTAAATCACGGATGAAAACTCATGCTCTGCTGTATGTCAATACTTGCAAATTAATGTTGGATGTATGCAAAGCTGAATGATCTAGCTGAAATGAAGAATATGACAAAAAGTCAATGTAAAAGCTCTCAGTCTGTATGGATATATTAAGCATAAAATTGAGCATGTATTAAGTAAGTTTCTTTTGCTACATTGCGTCTATGACCATGTGTAACATATATGCTGGGTTACATTTCCTGATGTCAATATTCCTGCAATTGCGATTACCAATAATTTGCCAACTCTTGGTGTAATTACTCTTATCTAGTGTTGGAATGCTATAAGAAAGATTAAACTATATATATTAAGTGAATTACACCTTTTTAGTTTCTCTACACATACTCTGTACATGTGTATAGAGAAGGTATTGCATTCCACCCAAAAATTTGATACTGAGATTTCACCGGAAATACATGTTTTGGGTCCCCCTGAATAAAAAAAAAGCATTTTCAGAAAGAGGTCAGTGTGTGTGTCTGTGGACAGTATAGCTCAAAAATGAAAGGACTGTTAAATACCAAGTTGGTATTTAAGTTTGGTATCTCCCAAGGATGTGACATGAAGATTTGCAAGAAAATCTCCCCACCCCCAACTACTCTTCACAAGGAACTTTTTTCGAAGATTTTGATTAAAATATTGTATATTAAAGATATTTACCTCACAAATAGAATGTATATTTTGAATTTTCTGGGAATAGCCTCTGAAGACTCTTTATTCTGGATGAATTTTACGGAATTTTGCATAACTACTACATAGCATTCTTACAAGTATTATATAACTTCTTTATTTCTTCAAAAAACATTTCCTAAGCCTTTCCTATTTCTGTTTGTTTGTATTTTCCTGATTTCCATGTGGCTGTTACTTGTACAATATTGCTATAGCCTTTTATTTATTTTATAACAAATCTGTACCCCTCATTTTTTTTTTTTCTCACCACCTTATTTGCAGTAAATCTTTTATTCAGTGTTGTGTAAAATAAATTGTTTAAAACTCAGTTTAACACTGTAAGAATAAAAAAGAGTGGATGTTAAAAAACAGGTGCAGATGGATCATCTGAAACCTTCTTATCACGTATGGACAAAACCCTTCGGAATCATAACATTGATTCTACGAGTTGTACACAACGTGCCATTTGCTGGTTTATTAAGGATGCTGCCAATAAAGTAATAAGTGGTTCAGCTGGAAGCATGGATAAGATTGTAGATGGAATTGCCAGGTGAGTATTACAGAATGTGTGTGTGTGTGTGTGTGTGCATGCATGCAAATGTGCGTGCATGTGAGACTCAAAAATTAAAGTCTGTTTAATACCAAACTTGATATTTATGTTCAGCATCTTACTAGGATGTGACATGAAGATTTTCTATAAAATTCCCCCACCCCACACAATCCTTTACTTGAAAAATCCATGTAAATCAAGTCAGAAATTAAAATGTGTAATTGTGCATTTAAAACTTAAGATATTTAATTTACATTAGCAAAAACGGTTATTTATAAATAAAAAACTTAAAATGTTTCATTTCTAGGAATAAAATCCAGGATGTATGGAAATAAAAAATAAAGACAACTAATCAACTTTGTATGTTAGTTCTATGGCAGTTCTAAACCCTATTAGTTTGAAAAAAATAAAAAAAAGATATTTTTCAGCAAATCTGGTTGTAATTCAATGGAGGACTGAGTTTATTGTACATTGTAATAGTTCCATTCATCACCTTTTGGTAGAGAATATGTTTAAGTGTGGAATAAATCAGATAATAACTGCATCAATTAAAATTGAAATTACACTGTTCAGTTTTCATTTTGTACCAGAGATGGCTGCTTTAGAATGTACACTCTGAAAGGTTGACCTGTGAGAATGATGCCTACCTGGAAACCTTTCCCTCTATAACTGTTCAACTACTCATCCATTAGCTTTTGCTTCCCCATAAATCAAATGTACTTCAGCAAGCTCAGTAAATGAAAATACATTTGCCATGGTTCAGCACAACTGTAAGCAACATGCAGCAATTAAACAGACCCTTAATCACTCAGATTGATATTATTGATACCTTATGCATGCACAGTGGTACCACGTGGCACCAAAGAACACATAAGCTCAGAAATTTAGGCTATCTTAGGATGGCAGTCCGTATAATCTCCATTCTGCACCATAGAAACAAATTTCCTTACACATAATGTATATACTTTTAAAATATGAACACAATATTTAATAATTCATGGTTCTTACAGTAGACAAATGTAGCCATTAAACAAGATTTTCAAGAGCACAAATTTATTTTTGGATAGTGTTTAATGCCCGCTTTTACTACCAAGACACCACAGGCGATGTCACTGGTGATACATGGAATGCGATGGTGGGGGAAACTGGAGAACCCGGAGAAAACCCACCCTTGCGCCACTTTGTCTACCACAAATCTCACATGCGCTTGCTTGGGATCAAACCTGGGCCCAAGAGCACAAGTGCATAAGACCATAGTAGCATAAGTAGTTATAACAACACAATGGCTAAACAAAACCAAAACCAAGCTGTTCGAATCCTAGCAATAGCAGACATTTTTATTCTGCCGCTAAAATCATAGTTCAGTTTCTGTGTTTCAAAGCATTCATTGCACAAATGTTTTCAACTAACCTAAATGTTTTATTACATTAATCTATGCAGGTTCATTAACAAACAATTACTGCATTTAATATTGAATGCTATGTATATTTCATTCAGTCTTTTGGAAGTAATTTGTACTGGGGAGTTTATTGCCCTGACTTCAAAAACGTAAACAAAGCATATTAGTGTTGGTCAAATTGTGTACCTCTTAGAGAAAAACAATAAAACTAAAAAATGGAACCTTCAGAGAGAGGTGCTATCTTAGTATCATAGGATTTGATGGCCAGTGCTATACCGACTTACCCACCAGTATGTTCTAGCAGAACTAGCAAACTCTCTAGCTAACTATATGATAAATGTAATATTCAGTGCATATTTGAGTGTACTCTTTCAGATAATGTTTGAATTGGTTTTATGTCTTCTTAACAATTGTTAGTGGCCCCTTGTAAGATAAAATATTTGTTTTCAAACTTATTCTTTGTTTTAAATTTATTTATTTATGATTACAGCAACTCCTTTCTGGAAACATATATCCAAGGCACAGCTATACAAGAAGCCATTGCTAATGGTAGGCATGACAAGAATTGCAGTGCTGTGTATTCACAGTGTCCAATTACACAGGATGCTCTTGTGCGCTTTGCACGGAACTTCATGACGGGTATTGTGTGAACTTTTGTGTGCTATAATTACAGTGGAAAATCACAATGTTAAAGAAGTGTTAACAAACTAAGTTGCTTGCAACTTCTTAGTGATTAATATTTGTAAAGAAGTGTTAACAAACTAAGTTGCTTGCAACTTCTTAGTGATTAATATTTGTGCGTCATACATGATGTATCTTACCATGTCAGTTTCAAAGCTGTGAATGTATCAGTGAAGTGTTAAACAAGAATTAACATTTTGAATTTTGAAACTAAAAAATAATTTTGTTAGGAAGTTTTCTAAACAAAGTTGTTGAATTAAAATAAGTTTCCCACATCTGAGAGTCCATTTAAAGAGCAAAAGAATTATATTTTTTGAAACCATCATTACAAATTTAAATAATGTCTACCTTGATTGATGTTTGGAGGAATCTAGTAATAGTGATAGTCAACTTATATGTGGTATTAATTTGTTGAGTCTGTATTTTTAACACTGCATCAGTTACATTTTTAGTAACAGTGACAGTCAAATTATATTTTCATAATGAAAATGTAAGTGATGTAGTGTTAAAAATACTGACTCAACAAATTAATAACACATATAACATACTCAGTAACAGCTCTTGAGCAAATATTTTGCGACAGCCCTGAAAAATGTTAAATAGCACTTGCTGCATAATAGTCATGATTATGAACAAAGTGATACAGCTGCAGCCACTCCTCATCATCATCACCATCATTGCCATTGACAACAACAATGATATTAATTATAATAATTTTTTGTCTGATGAAAGAAAGGTTTTTTTTGTGGATGCTTGTTGTGTACATATTTAAGTACATTATATTACGGTAAAAACAAAATAATGTGTAAATTAAATTGTACCTGGTTTAGATTTGGAAGGGTGTGGAGAAACAAAAGAATATTCTGCACTTGTCCATATTGCCTACTTCCCAGGAAGTATATTTTTAGCATTTGCAGTCAATGAAGCAATCCTGTTGTATATATTGAGTTGAGGCTATATGAATTTAACTGATATCAACACTACCAAACCAGTGCTATTGGTAAACATCCACAGTAGTACTTCTGCCATAGTTTGCTACCATCTAGTAGCATTGTTGTAAAATGGTAGTGATAGAAAGGAAAAAAAAACATGGGAAAAGCTTTGCTTGCCAATGCACTATTTCACATGTCATGACTTGACTGTATTTGACCCCATAATTTAATTACATCATACCAGTTGTGCATATGCAGAAGCTCCTTAAAATGTGCACAATTCAAGGTGTGCTAGTGATGCTACTGCATTCAAAGAAAAACTAAGCTATAAATTTCCAAGGTGTCAAAAGTTTTGGTGTTCACATGCTCTAACACATTTATACTCTGATTTTACTGCATATCAAATAAAAATATTTTAAATTTTAGTAAAATGAAATACAAGCATTGCTTTTTAAAATCTTTGTGTTCGAAGCTTTCATTGATTTTATTCTGTCTTATTTAAAACAGGAGCTTTATAATCTGCATGTATATAAGGGACAGGTGGGCAGTTTTGAACATTTTTTCTTTGAATTGTTTTTTTTTTTTTTTTTTTTCTGTATTTAAGGATAAAAACCCAAAGTTTTTGTACATAAATACACTCTATACTTATTCTATTTGAGCATAAAATTATAGAAAGCATTGTTATCAATCATAAAATACTGAAAAAGTTATTAAGAGGGCTCTGAAAGTTTTTCAGAAGTACCCCATTGTGGGGTACATTTGAACAAGCATGGAATAGTTTTGAACATTAGGTAGAAAAGCAGGTTTTCATATACAAAAAAAATCCATTTTCATACAGCATTTTCAATTTGGTGTCCTTTTAATGTATATAATTTGAAGTATCAGCAATCCACTTATAAAATATATTTTATCCAGTTTATTTTAAATGTGTCCTTTATTTTAAATTAAGGAAAACTTAACTTCTTTGACCTCTCAGTTTCTCCTAATGATAGTGGCTTTAGAAATCTTCCTATAGTACTACTTATGTGAACAGCATGTTTGTCTTCACATTGTGGAAAGTAAAACTTAACAGGCCTATTTGAGTTCCTTTTCCTCAAGAAATTCACAATGCACTTATCATCATGCACAAGTTTTTCTATAATCTCTCCAACATAATGCATTATTTGCTTCTTAGTTGAAAACTGTACCAATACAAAGTCATGTACTGCTATATCATTTAAGACAATCTTGAATTCTAAATTCCTCCTCAGAAAATATAGCATCAGACTCATTACTATTCACTACCAATTGGTCTGCATCTTCTATTGAGGAGCCATCTTCTCTTGTCTGTTCCTTCTCAAAAAGTTTCCTTTGTGATTTTCTCTTTATTTAGCTTATTTTCATTGTCTTTTTAATATATATTCTTGAAAAATGAAATGTATATCTTGAGTTTTCTGGGAATAGTCTCTGAAGATCTCTTCATTCTGGATGATTTTTGTATGACTTTAGTATAACTGATAAACTGCAAGAGATAGACTAAAACTTATTGCAGAAAAAATGTAGAGCTCATTAAAACACACAATTTATGTTATATACATTTTTTGTAGAGTTAACTATTTTCAAGATATTCCAAGTTATTGGTTTCAGTTTTAAGCTATTTAAAAGTTTCTCAAACAGGAAGTATCTTTCTTTTATATCTCCTTTGTTCACTCCTAGCAAGCAAATTGTTCAAACAGAATTTCAATTGTTTTACATAGCGACTGGCTTTTAAAAGATTTTACCATCGCTTTAGCCTGTGCATTCCCTTGTTTCCCTTCTACTTGCAAAAAAGCAAGTAATTAGACCAATTCTGCTAATGTATATCCTGATTATCATGATGTAGATAAAAGAATAATCTTTTGTAAGAAAATTTTGTTTGTGGAACAGCTAGAGAAAGTCATGTGAGTGGAACACATCAGATTATTTTTATACCTTTATTTTAGCTTCAATCCAGTTCTTTTCTGGACCATCAATTAATATCTGTGATTTGCCTCTTTTTCTTCCTCTTGAAGTTTCTTTTCTTGAAGGTGCTTTGGATATGGCCTCCCTGATTCTAGTGTTGATGGATCTACAGGTCTATTAGAAGAATCCTTGCTCGATGGCTCACTTTCTCTTACTACTAATTTAAATGTAGCAATGGTATTTCCTATTTCATGGTGTAGGGCTTCACTTTGAGGTTAAAGGTTTCTCTAGTTGATCACAATATGCACACCTTCTTTGGATGTAACTTCAAAAGGCGCAGTATCTTAAGAATTGTTTCTGGATATATTTTAGGACTATAATTTAGACATGGGTCTATGAACTACACTCAAAATCCTCATGTGAAAACAGTGATGTCAAAAGGCCAAATACCACTTTTCTTGAAGCAAGAAGTTATGCAAGCACAAATGAAACAAATATCAAAAGCTTCCCTGACAAGGGATGGCAACACATGAATCAAAATTGTTTTGGATAGGTAGAGTCAGACTGACAAATTCAATGCCACAGCCGGGATTTGAACCACGGATCCACCGGTCTCTAGCCGATATTATACCACTGATAATCCCGGCTATGGAATTGAGTTTTTCAATTTAACTCTACCTATCCAACTCCTGTCCTACACACGGCTTGTGTGAAAAAACAATTAAATCAATACCAATTGACCATAATAGTTGGCTATACTACGAATTCTGGGACTTAAAGTACTTACAACATTGTAAGTCACCATTGGGGTTGTCATCTCAAAAAAATTTGAGATCACCTTGTGGTTTGCTGGGAAACATGCGAGTCAGTTGAGAAATTCAATGCTATGCTGGCATGTTGCCATGGTAGCTCGGTGATAGAGTAACCAGCTAGAAACCAGGAGATGCATGGTTCAAATCCTGGCTATGGCACTGAATTTTTCAGTCTGCCTATCCAACTCCTGTCCTACACATGGCTTGTGTGAAAAAACAATTAAATCAATACAAATTGACCATAATAGTTGGTTATACTATGAATCCTGGGACTTAAAGTACTTAGAGCATTCTAAGTCTCCATTGGGGTTGTCATCTCAAAATAATTTGAGATCACCTTGTGGTTTACTGGGAAACATGCGGGTCAGTTGAGAAATTCAATGCTGTGCTGGCATGTTGCCATGGTAACTCAGTGGTAGAGCAACTGGCTAGAGACTGGGAGATCCATGGTTCAAATCCCAACTAAGGCATTGAATTTTTCAGTCTGACTCTACCTATCCAACTCCTGTTCTACACATGGCTTGTGTGAAAAAACAATTCAATCAATACCAAAATTGTTTTGTCCAAATTAATTAGAAGCCACTGATTTTGCTCTTGGGCAATTTAGTTTTGAAAGAACCCATGACAGCTACATCCAATGGAGTTTTTGTGTGGAAGGGTGCATCCATTTTCAAGGCAGTATGGCAGTGCAATGGGTTTCATGGTTGTCTAGTATAAGTATGATAGGTTCTTCTTTTGTGCAGCAGGTATAGGATTTAATATGCTCTAGTGCCTTACAAAATAATGTCCAGTCATGTGGCAGCTAGTTTCCATGCCATTTAGCTCAAGGAAATATGAAAGCTGGAGGACTGTTTTATCAATGACAATGATTAATTAATTTGCCTCTTTCAGCTGATGCCAATTGTCCAACTTGCTTCTCACCAGTTTCAGTCACAACGGGAGCTTGAGTTACAATGGTCACACCTGTTTAACCTAAATTATAAACATGGTCACCCACAAATTTAAATGTTTCTAGATTTCCTTCATACTGTTTTGAAACTCTTACACATTCTGTATTCACACATGTGCATGTGTGCGTGAGTACGTGTTTTTGATTCAGAGTATTATGGTGATCCTACTTAAAACATATATCTTAGTTCTACCCAGTGATATAAGTGGATGTGCATAATATTACAGGTAATTTTTAAAAATGTGTATTAACAGACTTTACACTTTTGGAGAAAAGAGCTATTTTTAGAAAATGAAAGGACAGGTTTATGTGGGATGTTTTCACAGTATAACATTTTGAATTGTATATAATTTATGCACTTTATATTTTGTACCTACCTATGAAATAATAATACAGAGGAGTAAATGTCATAGGTGTGTTCAGTAAGTTGAATTTCTAATTTGAATGAACATTTCTGGAACATGAAATGTCTAATATAAAAAGCACAATGTTCAAATTATTCCAATAAAAAGTGATTTATGCTCAGTATTCACATATTTTTGTTATACTAAATGAAATTAGTCTGATTTGAACTTATTATGAAATAAATAAAAAGTAAAATGGAGTCAGACTGAAAAATTAAATGCCATAGCTGGGATTTGAACCACAGATCTTCCCATCTCTAGCCGGTTGCTCTACCACTGAGCTACCAAGGCAACATGCTGGCATAGCATTGAATTTCTCAACTGATTCACATATTTCTGATAAACCACAAGGTGATCTCAAATTATTTTGAGGTAACAACACTAATGGCACTTACAATTTTGTATTTTAAGTCCAGGACTCATAGTATAGCCAACTATTATGATCAATTGGTTTGATTTAGTTGTTTTTTCACAGAAGGCATGTGTAGGACAGGAGTTGGAAAGGTAGACTCAGACAGAAAAATTCAATGTCATAGGTGGGATTTGAACCACAGATCTCCTGGTCTCTAGCCAGTTGCTCTACCACTGAGTTGCCATGACAACATGCCGACATAGCATTGAATTTCTCAACTGACTCCTTCTCTACCTATCCAACTCCTATTCTACACACGGCTTGTGTGGGGGAGGGAAAAATAAAAACTAAATCAATACCAAAAAGTAAAATATATGTTCTGTAGAACTTGATGTTATCATACACCTACATATATAATAAGAATGTATATTATCTTTATGAACACCAATTTTGTATAAAATCAATAAAATTCAACCACATATATTCGTATGTGTTTGTTATTAGTTGTATTTAGACAGTTCTACTTTTCATTAGTGCTATATGAGGCCATGACTGTATTTACATATGCAGAAACACAGGGGAGTAAACTTTTTGGGACAAAGAAAAAACAGAGAAATGTTTACAAGCATATATTGAACCTTTTAAATGTTTTATCTTTATTTAGTTATTTGCAACTACTGTTCTTGTGACTATGTTAAGAATGTTTTTGGGCTGTGCTACTGTTGATATTTATTGTGCCCCATAAAAACAATTCAAAGATGCATTGTAAGCCAACAATTCAATTATCATATTATCACTTTGTTTCTTTGTTTAACATGTGGCAAAGCTTTGATTCTACAAATGGCTTTCTTGTAAGTCTGAAGATTATTACTTTCTCTATATGTACTGTGTACATAGTGTATAGAGAAGGTAATTGTATTCCACCACTTGTAATTGTAATTTGATACCGATATTTCACCGGAAATACATGTTTTGAGACCCCATGAACCCAAAAAAAGCATTTTTAGAAAAATGTCTGTGAGTGTGTGTGTGTCTGTGGGCAGCATAGCTCTAAAACGAAAAGACTGTTAAACACCAAACTTGGTATTTAAGTTTGGTATCTTCCAAGGATGCGACACAAAGATTTTCAAGAAAATCCCGCCACCCCCAATTAGCCTTTACATGGACCTTTTTTTTTTTTTTTTAAATTTTGATTTTCTCAAAAATGGCTCTAACGATTTTGATTAAAATCTCTTATATTTAAGCTATTTATATGACAAATAAAATGTATATCCTCAATTTTCTGGGAATAGTCTCTTAAGACATGTTTATTCTGGATGAATTTTGCATAACTGGTAAAGCATAAGGTACAGAGAAAAACCACACAAAAAATTTAGATTTCGTTAAAACACAGTTTATGTCATGTCATTTTTTTCGTGGAGCTGATCGTTTTTGAGATATTCCATGTTATTGGTTTCAGCTCTAAAATATATACTTTCCTCATACGGGAATTTTTGAACTCCTGTCCATACAAAGTTACTTCAATCACATAGTAACAAGCTTTTAAAAGATGTGATTATCGATTTAGCCTATGGTACTCCCTTATTTCCCTTCTATTTACAAGAAAGCAAGTAATAAGACCCTTTCTGCTAATTTTTTCTCCGTTAGCATTAAGTAAATAGAAAAGTAAGCTCTTTAACGATAATTTACTGTAGAGATGTAGAGAAAGTCATGTGAATGGAACACATCAGATTATTTTTCTCCAATGAAGTTATTTCCTTAGCCATTTACTTCTTGACTTTACAGTTGACACATACATATCTACTCCATGAGAAGTCTAAGCACAGCACAATGTATCTTCTTATTTGAGTGCAGAATAAACAGTGACTGATTGTGAAGTGAAAGAAATGCTTAGGCATAAGGAGATAAGCAAACCCGACGGAGGACAATAGATTTTTTCGGGCGTAAAAATCCTTAGCATGGCTTCCTTCGGAAGGGAAGTAAAGCTGTTGGTCCCATGTCGTAGATTTAAGGCACATAAAAGAACCTCAATCCTGATAAAGAGGCTTCTGAGCAAAATTAAGGGTCTTTAATGCCCAGTATAGAATGGGACGCTGAGAACCACAATAGTTAAAGAGTGTCTATAACTAAAACACCATTTCATTTTCATTTCTCCATACAGGAACAGGTGGGAAGAAGTCAATATTCATGAATTGTGTTCAAGTAAGTGTTTATCTGTGATATAGTGCTACAAACTCCCCAACTTATTTATTAAAATTATTTCACATCACAGTTACAAGCTTCTTAATCTTCAAAAATTTATGTTAGCCTATGAACTGAAAATTTATTTTTAATGTTTGAAGAAAAGTGTTACAAACAAACATGTGACTTATGCCTCTTACTGTGGTGTGGGAGTATGTGTCTGCCTCACATGTAATGTAATGTAATTATTTATTTTGGTTACATTTATTCCCAACTTGTATATGGAGTAGAAATCTGGGGCTGCTGTGCAAAAACACACATGGACAGAGATTATTTATTCTTCAAAAAAGATGCATTAGACTTATGTTCAAATTAAAACCAAAAGATTCATATAGGGATACTTTCATTAATAAAAAAATATTCACCATTTACTCTCTGTATGTTTTCAGGACTATACTGTATGTGATAGATAAGCAGAGCTTAACAAGGAATAATGACCAACATGAGTAGCAATTCTGATTTCCACAGACATAATGTAAATAAGGGTATCACAGGAAAATATGTTAGCATAAGAGGAATCAAGCTGTTTAATAAGTTACCATCACAAATAAAAAATATTGCTAACGTCTCAAAAACACAATTTAAATCTAAACTACACGAATATTTAATAAATAAGACTTTGTATAACTTAAATGACCTATAAATGTATAATAATGTAAAAATATTGTAAATAATTTGTATACTCTAGGAATAAATTATTATTAAAAAGCTTATGCTTCTATTTACTCCATGCTAATCGAGAAAAAATTTAGTAGAAATAGTCTTATTACTTGCTTCCTTGTAAGTAAAAGGGAAATAGGGAGTACCATAGGTTAAAGTGAGTCAAAAGTTGGTTGCTATGTGACTGAAGTTCCTTTGTTTGTATGGACAGGAGTTGATAAATTCCTGCTTGAGAAAAGTAAAAGTTTTTCAAAGTGGAAACTAATAACAAGGAATATCTTAAAAACAATCAACTCCACAAAAAAAATGTATGTAACATAAATTGTGTGTTTTAATGTGCTCTACATTTTCTGTGTGGTAAGCTTTTGTCCATCTCTTACGGTTTAGCAGTTATGCAAAATTCCTCAAAATTCATCCAGAATAAAGTAGTCTTCAGAGGCTATTCCCAGAAAATTCAAGATATACTTTTTATTCGGGAAGCAAATAGCTTTAATATACATGATTTTAATAAAAATCGTTAGAGCTATTTTTAAGAAAATCAAAATGTTCAAAAATTTTTCCATGTAAAGGGTAGTTTGTGGTGGGGAGATTTTCTTGAAAATCTTTGTGTCGCATCCTTGGAAGATACTATACCTAAATACCAAATTTGGTATTTGACGGTCTTCGTTTTTGAGCTATGCTGTCCACAGACACACACACACATGGACATTTTTCTAAAAATTTTTTTTTTTGGATTCAGGGGGTCCCAAAACATGTATTTCTGGTAAAATCTCAGTATCAAATTTTTGGATGCATTACAATACCTTCTCTATACACTATGTACACAGTATGTGTAGAGAAAGCAAAAAAAAAAAAAAAATGGTTTGAGGCTATGGTATAGTTTATTATAGTTTGGGTTAAATCACTCACTTTAGTTTTTATGCAGAGTCCAAAGCATTTTAATTCTTATTGTAGTATTTTAGTATTTGTACTATTGTAGTTATTATGCAAAAAAAATCTGATGTATTCCATTCACATGATTTTCTCTACATCTCTGTAACAAATTATTATTCTTAAAAAGCTTATTTTTCTACTTCATGATAATTGAGATAAACATTAGCAGAAATTATCCTTATTACTTAGTTCCTTGTAAGTAGAATGGAAAAAATCAAATTTCACATGATATCCTCCAGCTGTTCGGTAAACAAACCTTTTTATTCAAAACATTAATTTGTTATCTACATCATGCTAATCAAGATAAACATAAGCAGAATTAGTCTTATTACTAGTTTCCTTGTAAGTAGAAGGGAAATAACAAATGAGAAACGAGAAAAAAGAGGACTTCCTGTTTGAGAAAAGTTTAAGTGGCTAAAATTGAAACCAATAATCTGGAATATCTCGAAAATGGTTAACTCTACAAACAAAATGTATATGACATAAATTGTGTTTTAATGAGATCTACATGTTTTGTGTAGTACGTTTTTGTATATCTTTTACGGTTTACGAGTTATGCAAAAGTCATTCAGAATGAAGAGGTATTCAAAGGCTATTCCCAGAAAATTCAAGATATATTTTGTTTGTCCTAAAAATATCCTAAACATAGGGTATTTTAATCAAAGCAGAGCCATTTTTGAGAAAATTGAAATTTTCGTAAAATGTTCCATGTAAAGGGTAATTTGGACTGGGGGGAATTTTATGGAAAATCTTCATGTCGCAACTTAAATACTAAATTTGGTATTTAACAGTATTTTTGTTTTTGGGCTATGCTGTCCAAAGACACACACACATATGATGTACTTTTTTTGGATTCAGGGGGACTCAAAACATTTATTTCTGTTGAATCTCAGTATCAAATTTTTGGGTGTATTATAATACCTTCTCTATATACTATGCACACAGTACATGTAAAGGAAATAATAAAACAAAAAAATAACAATATTGATATTCATTGTTCTGAATGAAGCATAACTTAGACTATATATTCTTTAAGTATTATTAACACAAAAACATCCTTTCTTATTAGATTTAGATTTATTACATTAGTGCTTATTTTAAATTAGCTTTAAAAACTATCTTTGAAAACTTGGGCCTATTTCAGACAATCAATATCAGGTAAACCAAACTGACTATCCTTCATTACCTTGACAGGATACAGATGAAAGACTTCTGTAATATTCATGAAAATTGGAGGCACATAACTGAACATTCATTACATATTTGAGTATTGGTGGAGCTATGGGTCTTGGATTTTCATAGTTGGTAATGGTATACAATCCCAAGAAATAAAAGTTGTTATATTTATTTACAATCAACCACCTTGGTGTTAGGCCATTCATAAATTATTAGTATTTGTCCAAAAAAAGAGATAGCACTAATCAGAATCTTTCTGATTTTGAGGATCAGACCATTTTTACATGCGTGCCTTCAATTATTCATTGCTATGCACTCAAATCAGCCATAATATCTTATACCAGATCACTGGAAAAATTTCACTACTTTATAGTAAACAACCTGGCTAAAACTGGCCATCTGAGAATACTGAGATAATCACCACCAACAGCCTGCATTTCAGGCAATGTAACCCTCAATACAGTGAAACAGAGGCTTTGTTTGGAGCCTAACAGGAATTTTCTTGCACTCTTTGCACACAAAGTTGGATAGTCAGAACTCCTTAAATTCAAGCCTATAGATTTCTCATGCAAATTATAATTACAATAACTACAGACTTTCATCACTATAGATATTGGAAATATGTCCATGTGCTGCCACACAGTTCTCATACCTTTTAAGTAAGTTTACATTTAAACTCATTAATTCTTCATGGTCATGTAATAAAAACCATGTTTTGTCCTTAAAAAAAATTAAATGCAGTCGAGTGGAAAGATCATTAACATTATTCAACATCCAGCTGCAGAAATAAACTTTGAGCATTATATTGTATGGTTGAAATTCCTGAATTCTGTTATATTTTGGGGTTTTAATTTTTAAAGTTGACTAGCATTCCAAGCCAAGGTCTGCAAAATTCCTGATTCCTGTATAGGCTTTCTAATAGATTTCTTAGGCCTTCATTCCTTATCCAACTTCAATTTTTTTCAATGTCTGAGAGTTTACTTAAGGTTCAATTTCTTTCAGTTTATTACCAAGAATACTTCCTGTTTCCTTGAATATATTTACAATATTATGAACTGTTTTACTGTGAGACCAACAAAACAAGGAAACTATCTCTAAATTACCATCTTACTTCTTTACAAGAGTTTGTTATCACATAGGAATCATATATTAAGATTCCGTATAATAAAGTACACAGATATTTGGCACTAACACACCATAACACTAAAACATGTGTTTTCACAACATACGAGGTCAGATTACGAAGAACACAGAACAAACATCAAATTTTGCTTTAAACTCAGTAAAACTGCAACAAAAGCCTATGAAATGTTAAGAACAGCTTATGGGGAGGAAGTTATAGCAAAACTCAAGCATTTGAATGGTTATCAAATTTTAAAAGTGGTGTGACATTAGTTAAAGATGCAGATCAATCGGGGCGACCCTGTTCCAGCAAAAATGATGAAAATATCAATCAGGTAAGGGAAATGGTCTTAAATGATAGGCGCATTACATTAAGAGAACTTTCTGACTCATTAGGATTTTCCTTTGGTAGTGTTCAAAGTATTTTGAAAGACAATTTGGTCATGAGAAAAATTGCTGCCAAGTTCTTGCACCGCCTGTTTTCAAATGACCAAAAGGAACGCATGTGATTGTCTGCACAGATCTTAAAGAACAGCTACAAATATGAACCACAGTTTATGGAGAAAATTATTACTGGTGATGAAACAAGGATTTATGGATACAATCCAGAAACAAAGCAACAATCTTCACAATGGAAGAGTCCTTCATCTCCACGCCCGAAAAAGGCCAGACAAGTTCAATCCAAAGAGAAATCAATGAGGATTGTGTTTTTTGACGTTAAAGGCATTGTACACAAGGAATTTGTGCCACAGGTTAAACAGTGAATCAAGTGATCAAAAGAATCAAGATACTGGAAGTGGTACACAGTGAAGCTAATTACACATTGGAAAAATGAGTCGAATTTACACTTGAATTGCTTCACTAAGTAATTAATTACCTGGACATGTTTCGAAGGCATATGTTGCTTATCATCAACAGATTTCGACTGGCCAGCCTGTTGGTATTTTTTGTGGACTCCTCTCCTTTCTCTGGTGGCTGATAGATAAACTTGTAGAGCGGATTGTCATCGGGGGGAATTCCAAAATTCATCAGGCTAGGTTTTTGCTTTAAAATAAAGATCTTCTCCCATATGTTTAATTCTAGCGATCGCTATACTGATTTTAACAAGTGGACATTATCTTCGATTCTATGGCTATTGTCCCAAGCATGTGAGGCTACTGCTGATTTCTCCATTTGGTTGTTTCTTAAGTGTGCCAGATGTTCCTTCAACCTGGTTCCAATGTTTCTTCTGGTTTGTCCTATGTATCTTTTATCACAGTTTTTACAGTTGATTCTGTAAATTCTTGATTTCTTGGATGCAGGTGTTTTGTCCAACTTGTTCTTTAGAAGGTTTTTTATGCTATATTTGTTTTGTGGGGCTAAGAAGATGTTGTGTTCCTTGAAGATCTTTTTAAATTTGTTGAAGGCCTGGGGGTGGAATGCGAATTTTTGAAAATATTCTGGCTTTTATCTGCCATGAGGGTGGTTGTAGCTGCTATTTTCCTCTTTCTCTCTATTGTTTTTAGTTTTTTCAGGACATGTGTTTTGTTAAAACCATTGTTCTCGGCAGTTATTATTTGGTTAAGCCCTTTTTATATTCTATCTTCTCCATAGGGACGTTAAGTAATCTATTTAGCAAACTGTGGATGATTGCATGTTTGTGGCTAGTTGGGTTGAAGCTGTTAGATTTTATGTGGTTGTCTGTATGCGTGTCCTTCCTGAAAATTCCAAATTCCAACTTTTTATAGTTTCTGATAATTTTGAGGTCCAAAAATGGAAGGGTGTTGTCTTTCTCGGTTTCCATGGTAAATTTTATCTCTGGGATTTGTAAATTTAGTAGCAGCAGTGCATCTTCTATTAGTTTAGCATTTACTATGGCAAATACATCATTGACATACCTCAACCAAGTTTTGAAAATGTGAAGGAATCCATTGGTGATTTTTGTTTCGAAAAAGCTCATGAATAAATTTGCCAGGAATGGTGACAGGGGACTTCCTATTGTGAGGCCTGATTTCTGTTTATAACATTTGCCATTGAAGATGAAGAAGGATTGTTCAATGCAGATGTGAGCTGACGTCGAAGGAGACAAGTCTATCATTAGGTGATAATTCTAGGTCTTTTATGTTGTTGATTAGTTCTATGGAATTATTTATGCTTCGGGTTTCAAATTTTGGGAGACTGAGTAATTTTTTGTTTAGCCATTGGGCTAGGTTATAGGTAGATGCATTGATGTTGTTTACTATTAATCTCATTTTGTTTCCTGGCTTGTGGATTTTGGGCAGTCCATACATAGTAGGAATAGATGAATTGTCTATTTTCATTCTCCAATGTTGTGATTTTGAGATAATGTTGCTGGTTTTATAGCATTGTTTATGGCGGTTGTGCATTTGCATAAAGTATTGGATTTTATCGTAGTGAACTCGTCACTCACCAAAGATTCTTCTATGCGACTTATGTAGTCTTCTGTATTTAGTATGACCATTTTGTTTCCTTTGTCAGCTTTTGTGTAAATGACGTCTTTTTCGTTCAAGGATTTTATGATATGTTTGAAAGGGTTGCTTTTAGGTTTCTGTTTCTGAATGTTTGTTAATGGTTTTTTTGCATTTAATCCTTATAGCATTTTTCTCGGCAGCTGCTTTTCCTTCTTTTGCGACCTCGATATCAACTATGAATTCTTCTACATTCCTAGAGTGTTGCACGCATGTTTTCTGTCCTTTATTAAGAAAATCCAATTCTTCTATTTTGAATGTTTTGTCCGAAAGATTAATCACATTTTGGGAATTATGTTTGTCTGTTTTGATTCTGTGTGGCGTCGAGCTTAGATTTTGGACTTTCTTTTTCTGACACAAAAACCTTTTTATTTACTTTTTTGGCGATTTTATCAAATGAATTTTGTTCTAGATTTGTCCATAAAGTATTTCCTATTATTTTTGAAAGTTTGAGATGTAGATGATATGTCTCAATATCTAAATAGCACATTAGCGGATTTAGATATTGAGACATACCATCTACATCTCAAACTTTCAAAAATAATAGGAAATACATTTTGGACAAGTCTAGAACAAAATTCATTTAATAAAATCGCCAAAAAAGTATCTATCCATGAAAAAAATAATTCATCTAAGTGTGAGAACTATGGGATTGTTTTTCTATCGAGATGTTTGTCCTTTGACAAGATTTAAATTAGTACTCTCAAGACGAAATCATTAGCTCGTGGGGACGGAGAACTAGAGGATGAACAATCAGGCTTTAGGCTTGGAAATCGTCTGAGGGCCAGCATACTAATGTGGCTGAATGTGTCAACCATGGACGATATTCAGATTTATTAATAATATACTATCTCATTATAATCACTTGGTTATTCAATAATATCTAGATAAACAGTCATGCTTCTTCCAAACAAATATGTTACGCCACACAAGCACTGTCCCTTCAGCATCATTAGAGCAGCGAGAGAGACTTATGAACACACCTCCGAAGGTCTTGGGCCATATGTATGTAATATAGTGTAACAGTAGCAATGCTTTGAGAAATTTAGTGAAGTCAATGCCCAATGCCCTCTGTGGTGTAATGGTTATCATGCTAACTTCATATACCCAAGGTCGCAGGTTCAAACCTGGCAGAGGACGATGAGTTTTTCCTTCGGAAGGGAAGTAAAACTGTGGTTCCCATGTTGTAGATTTACGGCACGTAAAAGAACCTCAAGCCTGATAAAGAGGCCTCTTTCACACCCAATATAGAATGGTATGCCGAGAACTAAAGCAGTTAAAGAGTGTCCATAAATAAAACATCATTTCCTTTCTATGGTCTGTTAAACGTCTAAGGTTGTCTGCAGCTATAGCTCTTGCAAGAAACTGCATTTGAGCTTAAAAATCAAATCTCGCTATACAATAATAAAGTAATGCATAGTATTAGTGCAATATGCATTACGCATTATAGGGTATAATGCAACATTAAATGCAATATGCATTTATTGTTTTTTGTACTTCCTTTTGAATCTCTTCTGCTACTGCTTGCTTGTTTGGTGGACCATAATATGCACCAGTATAATTGGAAAGGAAGAATTGAATAAACAGACTAAAACCTTGTCTATAATGCAGTTTTACAATCATTAGTTCTATAAGGCAATAACAGTGCACAGCTACAAAGGATTATACAAGTTCAGTAAATGCAGTAAAAATCTGATTTGTTCTATTCACATGACTTTCTCTATATCTCTGTAACAAATTATTGTTAATAAGCTTATCTTTTATTTATTTCATGCTAATCGAGAAAAATTAGCAAAAATAGTCTTATTTCTTGCTTTATTGTAAGTAGAAGCAAAATAAGGGAGTACCATAGGTTAAAGTGAAAGCCAAAAGTCAGGTAAATATCTTTAATATATGATATTTTAATCAAAACCGTTAGAGCCATTTTTTAGAAAATCAAAATTTTGGAAAAAAGTTCCATGTAAAGGGTAGTTTGGGGTGGAGGGATTTTTCTCAAAATCTTCGTGTTGCATCCCTGGAAGATACTAAACTTAAATACCAAGTTTGGTATTTTACCAACTTTTCGTTTTTGAGTTATCGTGTTCACAGACACACGGACACATGGACACACACACACATGGACCTTTTTCTGAAAATACTTTTTTTTGGATACAGGGAACCCTAAAACATATATTTCCGGTGAAATCTCGATATCAAATTTTTTGGTGGAGTGCAATACCTTCCCTATACAATATGTACATAGTACGTATAGAGAAAGTAAAAAAGTGTCTACAGACAACCTCTGCAGAAACACAGAAGGACAACAGAAAAAGAGAGAATAGTTGCCAGTCAGCACAAAAATAGAGAACTGACAACGTGCCTGAAGTTGATATATCCAAGTAACAAAAGAACAATGGAAACTGCACCAATTAATGGAGACAAAGTTACAAGAAGACAAAGTTTGCAGGAAGACCCAAAATAGCATGACAGGAAGTGTTGAAGTAGGAGAAGGCCATTTCAATCCCTGGCTCTGTAGTGAAGTTATAAATGGATACAAGACAGTCCCCCAGTTCTGCTTGTAGCAATTTAGGGTAGTGAGAAAGAAGAAGTTTCATTTCCTATTACTTTTATTCTGGTGCCAAGCAATAATGAATACATTGACTTGGTGCATTGGACGACAAATATTGCTAAAGTCAACCTACAAGATGAATGTGGTATTAATTTGTTGAGTTGGTTTTTTAACACGTCACTTACATTTTTATTATAAGGGACTAGTTTTGAAAGCATATGCCTTCGAAACTAGTCCCTCATAATAAAAATGTAAGTGACGTGTTAAAAAACCAACTCATCAAATTAATACCACATATAATTTGACCGTCACTGTTACTAAATTCCTCCAAACATCATTCATACAAGATGAACCTTATATGTCGTCAAAAACTGCTTAAATTGGAAATGGCGTGTTATTTATGGATGCTGTTTAACAGCAGTGGTTCTCAGCGCCCCATTCTATACTGGGTGTGAAAGACCACTTAATTTTGCTCACAGGCCTCTCAGTCAGGCTTGAGGTTCTTTTACATGCCGTAAATCTACGACACAGGACCAACGGCTTTACTTCCCTTTGGAAGGAAGCACTTTTACACCCGAAAAAATCCATCCTGCTCTGCCAGGTTTTAACCCACGATCTTGGGTATATGAAGTTAGCATGGTAACCATTACACCACGGAGGGCGATAAAAAAAACCAAAAAAAACTGCTTATGTAATACTTTAATAATTCAACAAAATGCCTGAGTTCAAGAATTTTGCATTATTCAGCAATATTATCAATGTATATTTTAAAGCATCACATAAACTAAATTCTCTAATTTTATACATATACTCACAAATTCAAATTCCCTCCAATAGTGAGCATATATTGACAGCCTTGAGAAGAGGCATTAAATACACTGAATAAAGGGAAAACTTTAAATATATTTCCACTGAACTTAACATGTTACATTGGTCATCTTGATAGTATGGAAAAAGAAGTCACATGTTTTAAAACTTTAAGACTTTACTTACTGCACATAGACTTTTACATTTTTCAAAAAAATGTTGTTATTTAGGTTCCACATTTTGTTTTCATCTGCATAGGCCTTTTACATTTTAATAGGCCTGAAATATTACAAATTGTGAACACTTCTTCAATGTAGTTTGAAAACTACATTTTGTTAACACTATTCTCATTTTGTACCTATTAAATCAAGTTTCCAGGACTCCATTGCACTGAGCTTTCTGAAATACATACATTTGCCTTCAAAAATAAAAAAAAAAATGGCAAACAAAAGCTTTCTTCTTCTAAGTACACATAAATATTTTATTCATATGAAATATATGACATAGTGATCAGTCAATTCCTAAAACAGAGCAGAACCACCTTTTATGATTAACAGAGTTAATGAAACAAAGTAAAGCATAAGTGATGATATTCCCACCAGATTCCATTCCTATTTCTGCCCCTCTGACATCTTGATCCAACAACAATGTTCTGCTTTATGACGGTTCCTGCAAATATAACACAGTATTACTTTCTTATTTGGAGACATTCTGTAAGAGTAGTATTATGCTTATGTAAACTTATGTGATATGCACATAACCTGTATAGCGAAACACTGTTTACTGATATTAATTCTGTGTTTGTTCCACATGTGGGCCACTGTGTTTTAGATTCAAAATTTAGCTCTTATATAAAATGTATTTAGTTTATATCTACTAATTACTTTTTCACATCTCTTAAAGGTAAGGCACAACGATGAATCAGACTTGAAAAGCTTGATGGGACTCAAACAGCATATCTTTGACTTATCATGCATTCAGAGGTGTTCACAATGGCTCAGCAGCAAAAAGGCAGTATGAGAAATTGATAAATGATGGTTCAGTTTCCAATCAAGACAGAGATTTACATATCAAATCAGACTTTTCCTTCATTTCATTTATTCTCCACAATAAAAAATACAGCATAATTTGATTTAATCTTTTACCAAAATATGTTTGAATAACAAAAATCTGATATTATATTCACATGAGTTTCTCTTTCAATTGTTCATCAAAATATTCATAGAAAAACTCACTTTTCCATCTGCCTCATGCCAATCAAGACAAACCTTTAAATGGTGCTCTTATATATTTTCCTGTAGTTACAGGGGGAACGGGGAGTACAGTAGCTTCAGTGATAGTCAAATCTCAGAAAATATTGGTCTCTATGTGATGGCTTTGAAATTCTGTTCTCTTTGCATGGTCAGGAGAAAAAAGAGAGACAAAGAAAAATAAATAGAAACTCCCCATTTGAGAATGTATAAGCTTTAGAACATTCATATTAACAACATGGAGTATCCCAGAAATTGTTAACTTCATAAAAACAATCTTACACAAATTGCATGCTTTAACAAGATCCAAATTATCTGTGTAGCAAGATTCTGTGTATCTCCCACAATTTACTAGTCATGCAAAAGTCACTCAGAATGAAAGGGGCCTTACTCCCAGAAAATTCAAGAAATACACTTCACCCGTCATAAATACATTTTAAGCTTATACCATGTTATGCAAAATTATTTGAGACATTTTTCAGAAAATCATAAGTGCTCCACTTAAAAATAAATTTGCTTGTTTACAACACTGTCAATTGTTACCAGTGTGTCAGAATTTCATTCCGGCAGGTTTTTTTTACAGGCTTATAAACTTATACTACAACATAGGGCTGTTGTTTTTAAGCACTCTTAAAACCATTGGTGAGTGTATCCTTAGAACAGAAGTGTATCCTAGCAACTAACCAACTGAGCCATCCAGACTGATGAAATGTTCTATGCAAAAAAGTAGTTTGGGGTGAAAGATTTTCTTGAAAATTTTTGTGTCACATCCTTGGACATATGCTGAACTTAAATTACAAATTTAGTATTTAACTGATTGTTTGCCTTTGATTATCCTGTTCACAACCACTCACATGCACACATATACAAGATATGTTATATTGCTGTGAAATTCAAATCAATAACAAGGAATATCTCAGAAATGGTTAAATTCACAGAAAATATTGACATAAATTGTGTACTTTAATGAGATCTACTACATTTTTTGTGTAGCATCTTACGGTTTACCAGTTATACAAAAGTTATTTAGAATAAGAGAATTCAAAGGTTACTCCCAGAAAATTTAAGATATACACTACAATTGCCTTGAAATTATCTTAAATATATAGAATTTTTATCAAAATTGTTAAGAGATACTTTTTAGAAATTTAACATTTTCAACAAATGTTCTGTAAAGGGTAATTTGTGGTGAAAGATGCTTTTGAAAATCTTTGTGTCACATCCTTGATAGATGTTGGTATTTGACTGAATTTTTTTTTTTTTTTTGAGATATGATGTTTTCACTCACATATGCATATATGCACACACACACACAAGTGCACATGGACCTTTTCCTAAAAATGATTAGGTTTATTCAGGGGACTTCAAAATGTGAATTTTCACTGACATCTCAGTATCAAATTTTTGGTGGAATTTCAATACTTCCTCTACTTACTACAGGTAAGCAGTACAGAAGATTCTTTCTTTTGGTTCTTTTTAAACCATGGTATCTAACTACTTTATCTTGGATACCACTTCCAACATAAATCTTATATGTTCCATTCACATATCTTTCTCCATCCATTCTATAAACAAACTATTCTTACAAAAGATCCTTCTTTTATCTACACCCTACTAATTGAGATAAATATCAGGAATGCTCTTATTACTTGCCTCCTTGTAAGTAGAAGGGATACAAGTGAATATGCTAAGCTAAAGCAACAGTCAAATTTTTTAAAAGCTGGTTGCTCTGTGATTTGAAATTCAGCCAGAAGCAAAACAAACAAAATATAAAACAAATGACAAGCTACTGTTTGAGAAAAGTTTAAGTATCTTAAAAGGAATCAATAACAAGCAATATCCCAAAAAATAGTTAACTCTACAACAACAAGTATATGAAATAAATTACGTGCCTTAATGTTATCCACATTTTTTGTGCAGCAAGTTTTTGTCTGTTTTATAGTTTACCAGCTAAGCAAAAGTTATCCAGAATGAAGAGATCTTCCCGAGGTATTTCCATAAAATTCAACATACATTTAACATTTGTCATGAAAAAATCTTAAACACGTGGAATTTTAATCAAAATCATTAAAGCCATCCTAGAGAAAATAAAAAATTTTGAAAAATATTCCATATAAAGGGAGGTTGAGGGTGGGGATTTTCCTGCAAATATTTGTGATACATCCTTAAAGATATTGAGCTTAATACCAAGTTAGGTATTTAACTGACTTTTCAATTCTGAGTTATGCTGCACATACACTCACATGCACGCAGACACCCACCCACACACACATGGATGTATTCACACAGACCCATTTCCAAAAATGCTTTTTGGGGGGGGGGGCCTAAATTATATATTTCCAGTGAAATCTGACATCAAACTTTTGGGAGGAATGCAATACCTTCTCCACCTACCATGTACACACTACACTGTAATGAAAATAAAAATGAAGACAGAAATAAATTAATTTCTGTAGTGAGAAATCATAAGCAGATACACAGTTTAACAACTTCTCAAGAGATTTTTATAAGTTTATGCTTTGCATATGAAAGTAATATAAGAATCAAAACAGAACAAAATCAGTATATTTTCTATTTGTAAAATTAATGAGAGCAGTCCTGACCTGTTTAGTGGTCAGTATACTGACTTCTCAAGCCAGTGGTCCTGGTTTAAATTTCTGTTTGGGATGTGGGTAATTTTTCTTTAATTAGAATCATTCCTTACACTCACTACTATTCTGGAAGTAAGAATATGGGAGAGAATGTGAGTGTGCTGCCTAATATAAAATAAGTAAAAACCAACAACGAGTTAGTTGATTGATAGATCATAATTATTAATTCCTTCAATCTATTTTGCATTTATCTATACTATGAAAGGGAACACATAGTTTTAAAATTTTAAGTTTTTAGGCATCTACATGTAATTAGATAAATATAAAATAAAGTAAAAAAAACATGAATTATGGAAATACAATTATTTACAATACAAATATGTTTAAAGAAGAACAATGAATATTCATATAAATGAAATTATAAACAGAAAAAAAAAAATAAAAAAAAAATATTAAGACATGGTTAAAAATGTAAGTTCAGAATTAAAAGTTCAACTGAGTAAATGCACTGATTGAGCAGGTATATCAACAAATTAGTTATAAAACATACAGTGTTTTTTACTGATTTCATATTATGTGGTACATCATTATAAACTTTGCAATTAGAATATGCTGTTCCACACTGATACACTTGTATATTTGCTCTTGTTATGTGTATATTTGATTTCTGATATGTATTGTGACTATGATTTCACTCATTCCAGAATGTAGACAGAGGGAAGAGGTAAAATTTTGAGTTGTTTAATTAATAGCCTAGATAAACTCCTCCAGTTGACACCAATAATTACTCTTTTTGGCTTTCAAGTAATGCTTTTTAGCTTTTAAATAAAGCTTTAAAAGTCTATTTCCCTACAGCTCTATTCCATATCTCAGTCGAGAATACACATAATTATGCAAAGTATATCATCCTAAGAGTATAATTCCAAAATTTTCTAACAATATTAAAAAATAATAACATGTAGATTTCAGTTTACTTATTAAACCACCATGTTTATATTATAAATTATTCTGGCTCCAAATACCAACACACTTTTCATGGTCAGTGTTTTCAATTGGTTTGTTGTTAATTGTAAATATTAGTTCCAAAAAAATATTATTTTGAATTGCATTGCTGTTGTATTCTGTGTTCACTAAGAATTTATGTTATTTAAGCTATTTATTTACATCATCAATTTTTGTTTCTGTTAGCACTTAGTTCCCTGTTAATATAATTTACTTACATTGGTATCATCTCCAAATAGTGTAACTTTGCAGAGATGTATATTTTCCTTCACATCATTTATAAAAACTAAAACTAGGAAAGTCGAACCTTATGGAACACCAAGTCTCATATTATGATACTTTGATAAAAGCTTTTTAAGATTCCATTTTCAACATGTGTAATTTATAAAAATCTGATGTATTCTATTCACATGACTTTCTCTACATCTCTGCAAAGAATTGTTAAAAAGCTAATGCTTCTATTTACTTCATGCTAATCCAGAAAAAATTAGCAGAAATAGTCTAATTGCTTGCTTCCTAATAAGTAGAGGCGAGATAAGGGAGTACCATAGGTTAAAGTGATAGTCAAAAGCTGGTTGCTATGTGACTGAAGTTCCTTTGTTTCTATGGACGGGAGTTAAAAAAGTCCTTTGTGAGAAAAGTATAATTTTAAAGCTGAAACCAAAAACAAGGAATATCTCAAAAATGATCAACTCCACGAAAAAAATGCGAATAGCATAAATTGTATTTTAAAGTACTCTACATATTTTGTGAGGTAAGTTTTTTTCCATCTCTTATGGTTTAGCAGTTATGTAAAATTCCGTAAAATTCATTCAGAATAAAGTAGTCTTCAGAGGCTATTCCCAGAAAATTCAAGATATACATTTTATTTGTTAGGTAAATATCTTTAATATATGATATTTTAATCAAAATCGTTAGAGCCATTTTTGAGAAAATAAAAATTGTCGAAAAAAATTCCATGTAAAGGGTAGTTTGGGGTGGAGAGATTTTTCTCAAAATCTTTGTGTTGCATTCCTGGAAGATACTAAACTTAAATACCAAGTTTGGTATTTTACCAACTTTTCGTTTTTGAGTTATCGTGTTCACAGACACACACGCACACGGACCTTTTTGTGAAAATGCTTTTTTTGGATACAGTTGACCCTAAAACATATATTTTCGGTGAAATCTCAGTATCAAATTGTTTAGTGGAGTGCAATACCTTCTCTATACACTATGTACATAGTACGTGTAGAGAAAGTAAAAATTGCTGTCTGTTACTAAGACAAGACTTTATCGAATTTGAAGGCTTTCCAGTTTTGGAATAATATATGCAAAATGTTGCTTCTTTGTCTAGCAGTTGTAACACATGATTTATACATTAGAAAAGACAGTTTCTATAAATATGCATTTCTTAAGTCCTGTTCTGTAACAGGTAATATTTTGTGCTTTTTAATAAAGTTGCTAATCTTTTATAAAATACTTTTGAGATACTGGCAGCAAAGTTCCTGGTCTGAGTTTCAGGTTGCTGTTTTTTGCCTTTTAATATAAAGACTTCACTTTTGCAATTTTTAAATTTTGTGTAAAGATTGCCTTTGATAATGATCTATTACATGTGTACCAGTGGGTGTGATAGCATGAACAACTTTTTTATTTTCTCTATACGAACTATATACATAGTGTATAGAAAAAGTATTGTATTGCACCCAAAAATTTGTTACCGAGATTTCACTGGAAATACATATTTTGAGACTCCCTGAATCAAAAAAAAGTATTTTTAGACAAAATTTGCGTGTGTGTGTATGTGTGTGTGTCTGTGGGCAGCATAGCTCAAAAACGAAAAAACCATTAAATAAAAAATCCCCCCACCCCAAACTACCCTTTACAGGGAAAACATTTTGAAAATTTTGATTTTCTTAAAAATGGCTCTAACAACTTTGATTAAAATATTGTATATTAAACATAGTTACCTGACAAATAAAATGTATAAATTTTCTGGGAATGGCCTCTTAAGACTGCTTTATTCTGGATGAATTTTACAGAATTTTGCATAACTGCTAAAACGTAAGAGCTGGACAAAAACTTACTACACAGAAAATGTAGCTCACAATAAAACACACAATTTATGTCATATACATTTTTTTTGTGGAGTTGATCATTTTTAAGATATTTCTGGTTTTTCCTTTCAGCTCTTTTCTTTTCTCATACAGGAATTTGTTAACTCCTGTCCATACAAACGAAGGAACTTCAGTTACATAGCAACCAGCTTTTGGCTATCATTTTAACCTATGGTACTCCCTCATTTCGCTTCTACTTACAAGGAAGCAAGTAGCAACACTATTTCTGCTAATTTTTCTCGATTAGCATGAACTAAATAGAAGCATATGCTTTTTAATTGCAATTTGTTGCAGAGATGTAGAGAAAGTCATGTGAATGAAACACCTCAGAGTTTTTAATATTGCATCTGGTATTCCATCAATCCCATGAGAAATTTGGTTTTAATTTTAGTAGTATTTCATTGTAATCAGTAAAAATATAGCTGCATTATTGGTCAGTTAATCCAACCTTTTCAGGCATCCCATATTTTAATAGAAAATCCGGTATCAGCACTATTTTATTACTTTTATAACAGGAAAACAACTGGATAAACTTAAAGTGACAAAGGACGTTAAAACTGACCAATCCAGTACCAGACAAGATAAATAATGCACTGCTGAGTTTTCAAGTAGCAAAAAGTGCTTTCTAATCTAATCTAGTCTAAGATTCGACGTCGTAAGTTCATTCCCAGCCAAAACACACATCTCATGTCATCAATCCTAACAACATTGGGCTGTATACCTGTATATGTAGCATACTTCATTAGTTACTTTAAGATTTCCATAGCTGCTTCGTATTCTTAAATTATTTTATTAAAATAGAGTTTGATTGTTTTTCCGTATGGGTAGCGCATGAAAACCGGCCCCGCGTACAGACTGCTCCCCAGCCAATTACGCATGAATTGTTGCTCGCCTCGAGAGATACAACAAATAGGTAAACATGTAATACTTACATAATAGAGAAATAACAAATAATATAATGCATAGGTATATATTTACAAAACTAGTCGAAACAGCTTCGCAACAATAGATAACAATTGACTGGCAATGGTGAGTAGTCTAGTACTGCGGCCGGTTTTTTGTGCGCTATTCTGTAGAACCTTATTTTCTCGTGTTGATTAGATCTTTTTAATCAATTGACCATTTTTTGGTTAAAATTATGTACAGTGCAACTTATTTAGGCAAATCAAACCCAAGCACCATACATTAATTATAATACAGAATAAGTCTACAAAGCTATAAACCAAATCGCATTGTAATTTGAGTTTCAGACACTGGGAGATTTAAGAAATAAAAATAAAAATGGAGCATTATTGTATCAAACATTAATAAAACCATTAAGATAAACTATGTTATAAATTAGAAACATGGTAAACAACTGAATGCATTTAAACTAATAAAGAAACGTTTAGGTTTTGCGATAGTTGGTACATGTGCAATTTCTCAAAACAATTTTTAGCATTGCCCAAAATATGGTCTTCTCTTTTCAAGTGATAACGAAATGGTTAACTCTACAAAAATGTATTAATGTAAAATGATTTTATTGAGATCTACATTTTTGTGCAGTATGAGTTTTTATCTATATACTATGGTTTATGCTAAAGTTCTCCAGAATGAAGAAGCTTCAGAGGCCATTTCCACAAAACTCAATATATACATTTTATTTGCCTCTAAATTTCTTTAATACATGTGGCATTTAATCCAAACTGTTAGAGCCATTTTTGAGAAAATAAATTTCAAAAATATTCCATATAAATGGTAGATTGGGATGGGTGGGGAATTTTCCTAAAAACCTTCACGTCACATGTTTGAAAGATGCAAACTCAAATACCAAGTTTGGACTTAACCTACTTTTGTTTATGGTTATGCTGTTCACAGATGCACACACAGATCTTATTCTAAAAACACTTTTTCTGGGATTCACATGTCCTCAAAACATTTATTTTCGATAAAATATCACCTTTAAATTTCTAGATAGAATGCAATATCTTCCCTACCTATTATGTACATTGTGCATGATAGAGAAACTAAAAATGCATGCTAAACATAAAATATGAAGGTTGAATAATTAATGAAATTTTAAACAAAAATATTAAGTGGTATAATACAGGAATATACTTGACTAGATCACAAATAAGTCTACTACTGAAACTCTTCATTCCTTAAACTTCTTCTTGGAAATCTGCAATATCGTCTAAAATTAAATATAAAGTCCAAAAATAAAAATAAGTTTGTATTGTTAATGTAAAATAGGAGAGTACGTTTTATTTATGGAGTTCTTTAATGCTATAGTTCTCAGCAACCCATTTAGGCATGAAAGACCATTTAATTTTTCTCAGAGGTCGCTTTATCAGTTTTTAGGTTTTATGTGCCATAAATCTACAACACAGGATCAACGTCTTTACTTCCCCTCCGAAGGAAGTTATGCTAAGGATTTTTATGCCCAAATAAAATCAATCAGATTTGAACCCGCAATCCTGGAAATTAGAAGCTAGCAAATTACTCCTATACCATGGAGGACAATTGATAATGCAGTTTATTTTTAATGTTGGCGTGATGAGGGAGCATTATTCCAAACTCCTGAAAACTTTAACTGTAAAAATATTCCTCCCCAAGGCCAAATTCTAGATACACCACTGTACAGCACATCAACTGCCAACACTAGGCTAGGCAAACTTTGTCTGTCTTGACTGTTCACAACTTAAAAACACGCTAAACAATGACAAGTGAGATAAGCGCCAACTCAGCATTTCTTATAACAAGAAATGGCAACAACGGTAGTTAGGTTTTTTAATTTAGGAAGATGGTGGACCTGTTCGCTTCCCAACAGAAGCTTTCACAACGCGATAAAAATGGCAGGTTTGTACCAGTATCTTTTTTTTCCCATGTCAATTAAATTGAATGATGAACAAACAAGTAGGTAAATTAATTAGCTTAACGGATCAAAGAACCAAAGGGAAAGAGCATACCATATCATATAACATGATACACATTACACTAACACTATACATACATAAGTAGTGCTGAACCAACAGGCAGAGAGATAGTCATAGGAATGGACGTTATGCCGACAGTCCCTGGTTGGAGAGGTCCAATGGATGAGCAACTAACCCGCACAAAAGCCATAAAATATTCTTCTTCTATAATCTTGTTTTTATTAAGTTAAATAAATACCTTTATTTCTGTGGTAAAATAGAAAGTTGTTTATGACGAAGAATGATGAATGTGTTTCTTAAGTTTAAAAAAAAGGAAGAACTTGTACGTAGGTTGTTTTGGAGGGTGTCTGGTCCCGTTCGTCCCCGTTCCCCATAAATATGCTCCTGGATGTGACTGGTGTGAAACTGCGATTTATCAGTATTAATATTATCAGTATATGATGCAACTCGCGTGTCCCTTTAATCTGGTTTCTAAGGTTCTTTTTGTTTTTCCTGTATAGATTCTATTTAGGGGAGCATTCTAGACAGCTGTGAATGCCTGTAAATTTGTGAAGAAAGAATTTCTATTAAATTTATAATTAACAGAGAATTTACTCCTAATCGGTTGGCTGTTTTGCTTTTTAGCCTATTATTACAGTATAAAACTTGATTCTATTGCAGCCTGTCTTTTCCAGCAGGAGTAGCACGACTGACCAGAGTAGTATAACAGACATATTTGCAGGGCAAGACATAAAAGGAGTATTTGCTACAAAACAGGAGTTCAGGTCTTCTCTTTTGCCATGTGAAGAATAGCCAATGAGTCTCGAGGATACCTGAAGCGGTTTCCAGTCTAGTGGTTTTTATTGCTGAAGATATGTATGGCTAGTTTAGTGTTTTTATTACTGAAGATATGGATTCTTAATTTGCCTAATGGACACAAAATCAGAATTATCCATTTAAAAATAGATGGAGGTCATTATTTTTCATTATACTTTTTTACTTTCTCTACACGTGCTATGTTCATTGTACAAAGAGAAGGTATTGTAATGCACCCAAAAATTTGATACCGAGAATTCACCGGAAATATATGTTTTGAGAGCCCCTGAATCAAAAAAAAAAATTTTTAGAAAAATGTCCGTGTGTGTGTGCCTGTCTGCGTGTTTGTGTGTGTGTCCGTGAGCAGCATAGCTCAAAAACGAAAATACTTGGTATTTAAGTTTGGTATCTTCCAAGGATGAGACACAAAGATTTTCAAGAAATCCCCCAACCCAACTACCCTTTACATGGAAAAAATTTCGAAAATTCTGATTTTCTTAAAAATGGCTCTTAACGATTTTAATTAAAAGCCCATATATTTAAGATATTTACTTGCCAAATAAAAAGTATATCTCGTATTTTCTGTGAATAGCCTCTAAAGACCTCTTTATTCTGGACAATTTTTACTGAATTTTGTATAAGTGGTAAACCGTAAGAGATAGACAAAAGCTCACTGCACAAAAAATGAAGATCAGGATAAAACACACACTTTATGTCATTTACATTTTTTTCGAGAAGGTGATTGTTTTTTAGATATTCCTATTTTTTGGTTTCAGTTTTGAAAAACTTACTTTTATCATACAGAAATTTGTCAACTCCTGTCCATACAAACAAAGAACTTCAATCTCATAGCAACCAGCTTTTGACTATCACTTTAATCTATGGTACTCCATTATTTCGCTTCTACTTTCAAGGAAGCAACTAATAACACTATTTCTGCTAATTTTTCTCAGTTAGCATGAAGTAAATAGAAGCATAAGCTTTTTAACAATAATTTGTTGCAGAAAAGTAGAGAAGGTCATGTGAATGGAACACATCAGATTTTTTAAAATTTAAAGGTGTACTTCATGAGTAATTGCAATTGTGATTATTATTGTTGTTGTTATTATTATTGTTATTAATTTATAATAACAATAATAATAATAACTATTAAATTTCATTGAAAATATTTATATCATTAAAAAATTATCCCAGAGCTTGCTAGAAAAATTTTGTTTGTTGATAGTGCTTAATGCCCACTTTTATTACTAAGGCACTGCAGACAATGACACTGATGATACATGGATTGGAAATAGAACATGCCATCAAAAAATTCCTCTGTTAGGACTTGGCGAGGTTTAAGCGTATCATAATGAAATACCATCCACTTTGACAGGACAAAAATTATAAGCTCCTTTGGTATTTTACCCCGTATTCAATTGAGAGAAATAAGCCTTTTATAACATGCTGGACACCACTGTTCTAAATCAAGGATCAATAATTGGCAATGCCTTTTACTGAATACTTCTGAGAAGCTTTAGCTATCTGGATCATATATTTCTGTTGCACATACATCCTGTCATTATGTATAAATGTGTCTAATAGCTTTCTTAATAACATCACAATCCCTATAATTTAGCAAAAAACTACGCCTCCTTAAAGGAAAATATCATTTGATATTTCAATATTCTCTCAGTAGACATCCTAGCCAGACAAAAGTAGTGATGGTGCTGATGGTGGTGGCAGCAGAAGCAGCAGCAGTAGTTTATTGATCCTATATATCATATTATATTGGTATTGTCGATGATAAAGAACACCTCAAATAAACATATGTACAATAAACACAATGCAATTAAGGGGTTTTTTTAAGGTTCACAAACAGTTATGTCCACAATGTCACAAGTCAGAGAAGAATTTCACTGTATAACAGATTGTTCAAAAAACAAAAGTTTGAAGACAGGAAATTTGGAATAAGAAGTGGGACAACTTATAAACAGATATATTGCATTTAAACCTTTTTGGAAACCATAGGAAACAATTGGGAAAATATGTAGCGAAGGTACAGGAGAAGTGGTGCAGAAATATCAGGAAAAAAAAGGAAGAATTAAATACAATCGAACCTCCATTACTCAAATTTTCAATATGTTAAAGCAAATTTTCTTTCCCAATTGTTTACCTACTGTTTCTTCTCTTTAAGTCAAATTTCGATAACCCAAATTTCTCGATATCTCAAAGCAAAAAACACATCTCTAGTGTTAAAATTCATTCTGTAACTCAAATTTCTGTTTACTGTAAATTGTATTAAAAGTTGCAAAGTCAGGAGGTACATGCACATATACTAATTCCAACATCTTTAACTTAATTTCTATCTGTGATGCACGGCCACTTTCAACTGCTCATTATTGTTTGAAGATCAACTGCCAACCCATTGTAGCAGTGCTTTTTGCCTCTCTTACAAATTTCTAAACCCGAACTGCAGTTGAATTTGTAAAGTGCAGTTGTATACACTACAATACAGTTTGTTTTTAGTTAGGTTTTGCTTTACTGTACAATGAAGTGTTGAATGTGAAATGGAAAAACAAAAGAGAAACTTGAAGACACTAAGCTTCAGTACAAAAATTAAAATCATTTGTGAAGTAGAGAATTGCATATGTGAAATTTAGTACTGTATTACATTCGCAGCGATTTCACGGAAGTACTATATATCTCATACCTAATAGCATGATATACCGTTCTTTACTAGTATTATTCAATACAATAAATGTAAAAACGGCAGTTTAAACAACATTTTCAGATATCTCATATGCTGAGTTTTCGATAAGTATAATTTATTTTAATGTCCCCTAACGATTTGAGATATCAAGGTTCGACTGTAATGAAAATGAGGATGTCAGGAATAAATAGAAAAGATAAATTAAGTGTGAAGCTATCAGAGATACAGTGATGAATGAAAGATGGGTATACACAAACAACCAGGGTGTTAGGTGTATATGTTTCTAATGTTTCTAATATTAAGTAACTCATGAAGAGTAGATCAATGTAAAGTCTGGCCAGAAATATGCAAATAAATTCATTCATTTATTCATATATAACAAACATTTGTTATATACAGATACATTTTTGCATTACAATTAAAAAATTACACAGTTGGACATATATTCCCTGTTGAAGAAATTCCTCTTTTAAGCAGTAACAGTGATCAAGCAAATAGCCCAGTAAAGCTGACTAAGTAAAATTCTCTACCTGACTTCAAACTGAATCGAAATTTGTTTTATAAATTGGTATCTGCATAACTTGTTCCATTTTGTGATAGTTTTGTATTGGTTCTCATTACATGTATATTTGATTTTGTTTCTAGTATCACAGTTGTAAATTTCCTTGTTTGTTGGAAACATATTTCCACAAGTTAAGTGTTGTCTTGTAAAAATGATTAATCATAAAGGTACACACCAAGAGTGCCAATTAACTAGTGCCAGCTGCACAGTGTTTTTCCACTGGTCTTGTGGACACATAATTCTGCACTGCAGCTGTAAATAAGGTTATGCTTCTCAACAAGCACAAATCCAGAAGAATTTTGTAATTTAAATAAACATATGGTGGATTAAGTAACTGAATGGTTTAATGCACACATGCTCCAGATATATATTACTAAAACTGAAGAACTGTTATTTCAATTAAATGCAAAGAATCAGGATAATAAATTTGTCAAACTTCTAGGAATTTACATAGACAAAAGACTTAATTGGGAACATCACATAAATTATTTAAATGGAAAATTAGCTAGCGTCTTATTTCTATTATACAAACTTTGTAATACGTTAGTGAAAACTTAATCATATATGCATATTATGCCTTCTTTCATCCCTGTCTAACATATGGTATACTTCTCTGGGGTAATTCTGCAGGAACACAAACTATATTCAAGTGGCAAAAAAAGGCAGTTAGATGTACTGCTAATCTGATTATAATCATCCTTGCAGACAGTTTTTCAAAAAACTTAAAATCATGACCATGCCAGCATTGTACATTTACCATTCATTGATGTTCATAAAAGAAAACCTATAAAAATATGTACTTCGACAGACAGTACATGGCTATATAACACAAAATAATTATACTATAGACTTACCTTACTCAAGAATATAAAAAATTCACGGCCGCCATAAATATCCAGGATTAAGTATGTACAACAAACTTCCAATACAGATTACTTCACTATCCATTCATAAATTCAAAACATTTCTGGACGATTGGCTGAAAGATAAAGCTTTTTACTCAGTAGAAGAATTCTTTGAATGTAATAACCAATACATTCAAAGAAAATGTAACCACTAATACAAATTTATTATAAACATGCTGTAAATAATTCAAAATTTTCTCGGGCTTCTAGCCAGGTAATAACTTGGCTTGACACCAACGTTTCGAAGAAGTGCATCTTCCTCGTCTTCTTCGAAACGTTGGTGTCAAGCCAAGTTATTACCTGGCTAGAAGCCCGAGAAAATTTTGAATTAACACGTCGCCAGGAAAGCTATAGTTCTTATTTTATGCTGTAAATAGTTTGTTATGCAAATAGTAGCAAATGTATTTAACTGTTTTAAATGGTATAAATAATTGTATAAATTGTAATGTAATAAATTTTGTAATGTGATAAATTATGTATTTGACAAGAACAATTGCAACATTGTAAAACAGCTTAATGGTCAATAAACTTTATTTATTATTCAACAGTCTTGCCATGCTCTGGAAGTGCAGCATTGGGATGACAGTGGTATGATGTGGTTCAGTTATTACAAGTTATTTATTATTTTGTCCTGTACTTAGTCACAAATATATTATGGTTCAGTATATATTTTCTACTGCGCAGCATACAATTATTTATGATTTGTATGGGCTAACTCAGTCAGTTCATCAAGTGAAAGTATGATTTTTCTATCTTTGGGATAAATTAAAGCATAAAGTGTACAAGACAAACCCAAACACCCTGGAAGAATTAAAACAAAATATCCATCAAGAAATTGCCCAGCATTTCTCAATGTGAAGTCATGAATAGTTTCCCAAAGAGATGTCAAAAATAAATGGACAAGACAGTGGCCAGTTTCAACATCTCTTTTCATAAAGTTGGAAAGTAAAGCCTTTGAAAGTAGTTTTAAAATGTTATATAGTTAGTCACACCATTCAATGACAATGCAGATGTCATGGACAGAAATAACACCTTTTTTAAGATGGGTCTACATGCTCTAAAATTTATTCCTATAACTGTTCATAGGAATCTTTTTTGAACTTTAAACAACATTTTGTAATGTGTTGAACTCTCCCAGAACACATTCCATGTTATATTACTATTCTTTGTTTTGGCCAGGAAAGTTATTAGAAAACTTACTAAGTTTTGTCAAAATTTGTGGGATCTCCTTTTGAATGTAATAAAGTAGAAAAGACCAAACCTCTGACACTCATGATTTTTTCTTTTTTTTTAGGTTATGAAAATACATTTACCAAGCTGCCTCAAATAGTTTCTGTCCAGGACAGGAATGTAAAGAAGTGACAAAGTCTGTGATTTTACTACTATTGATTATATGCAAAATCTATCATCTTTACTGCAAGTCATGGAGATTTCTTCTATTTTTCAATAAAACTTCTTGTATTTCCTGCAATGCACCATAAGTTCCATTACTGTTGCTCGGTTAACAGAATCAGGTAAATGAGGACTGCTTATCTTAACTAATAGCTCTTCACAGTTTGTTTAAAATGTTATTTGAAGAAATTCAAATAAAGTATTTCATTTTGTTTTGAAGGAATTAATATGATTGTAGATTCTTTGGCATTAGCGCTTGCAGTCTTTCCTCTAAGATTATAACAAAAAATACAATGCACAAACGCTTTTATCAATAATACTATGGAGATCGATAAAAACCTTTGTGCATACCTGAGTACTTTATTTTCTATTTTGACGTAGCAACTGAAATTGACATTTATTGCCATTTAAATCCTTCTTCCTTAGTTCCCTTGTTTTCACCTTTTCTGTTTGAATGAGCCTCTAGGTTTGAATCTGCTGATCTTTATCTTGAAATTGATTAAGATGAGAAATGACAGCCTGTTATTTATGGACGCTCTTTAACTGCTTTGGTTCTCAGCATCCCATTCTATATTGGGCGTGAAGGATCGCTTAATTTTGCTCAGAGGCCTCTCTTATCAGGCTTGAGGTTCTTTTACGTGCCGTAAATCTACGACACGGGACCCACAGCTTTACTTCCCTTCCGAAGGAAGCCATGCTAAGGATTTTTACGCCCGAAAAAATCCATCGTCCTCCGCCAGGTTTGAACTCGCAACCTTGGGTATATGAAGTTAGCATGGTAACCATTACACCACGGAGGGCGACTGAAATGACATCCATCTGTGTTTTCTTATCAAATTGAGAGGATCCTTTCCTACATCTATAATATGAAAAAAGTGGTCTGTAAAAATACCTATGCCTTGATTACTGTTAACTTTTTTCATTTCTGTTTATTTTACAAACATAAATCTATAAACTACATTTTATAAAAGAGCATTGTGCATTAAGAATTAAAGTGGTATACATAATATTACTTGGTATTTAGATAAAAACCATAATCATGTAAAACAACCTCCAATTACCTGCAATCGGCTCCTGTTTTCCAAGAAGGAACTGCTTACCTTTTCCAATTTTATTCCCCAATAACTTTTGAGTCACAAACTCTTTTAACTTTATATATTTGTAACTTATTTAACTTATTAGAGAAATCCATATCATGTAAATATGATATGGTTCCAATAAATAAATATGAGTATGGACATTTCTTCAATATTTATCAATCTTTTGTTCTCTTCTTTCCTTTGGGAATGCCTTGTGAACTTGATCTTTCAGCTTTAGACTCCATACTTAAATGATGTCTACAATAAATGATCAATGTAGAAATGTGCCACATCACTCGTTCCCACTTAGAATTCCAGTACCTAACTCACTTTATTTATGCTTTATTTATGCAGAAAGGACATGAGTCCAAGACACATGACCTTTTTGTCTGGACTAAAAACTTTTATTACTGCCATAACAGTGATAAATGATATACTAATGAGCTTCTCATAAAGATTGTTAGATTTACCCTTAAATAAGCATTTCCAATAAAAAACTCATTTTCATAAAATTGTGGAATCATGACCTTTCTACAGTGACCAATTGAATTCTTTCTTCACCGAAAAAAATCTATTCTTTCCAATAAATAAAAGTTAAAAATATTTTCAACAATATCCTTAAGGATGTTTCATTTCATGTTACCCAATTCAGTTTCAGTGAATATTAATATCAGAGGATACTTTTTTGCTCTTTGCTGCAAATATAGCAGATTTGATATGGCCACACTGTGGCTGAGTGGGTTCGATCCCAAATGACCAAGATTATGGTGGACAAAGCAGCACAGGGGCGGATTTTCTCCAGGTTCTCCAGTTTCCCCCACCATTGCATTCCATCTGTACTCCATCACCAGCGGTATCACCTGCGGTGCCACAAGTAGTAAAAGTAGGCATTAAACATTACCAAAAAAAAAAAAAAAAAAAGATTTGTTATAATTTCCAGTAAAAGGGGTAATATATCTTTAAAATAGATTACTGGAGGGTGAAGTTGTGTAGTATATTCATATCACAAAATTTCTCTCTAATTACATTGAATATTGTTATAAAGGGGTATTTTTGATATGATATTTTTACAAAAATTTACATAGAATCTGGCAGAAATAATAAGCCACATTACAATTTTCAACAACCTCTGCTACCCTATTTTCAACCACTACAGTCATATTAATCATGACTCACAGATCTAGATTTGCATTAAAGGACCTAATAAAGGTTATAGGCTCCGGCTTTTGAAAACTAAAGTGAATAAATCCTATGGTGTGCAACCCACATGGCTTACAAATCTGACTGCCGGCCTCGCTTCCACATTCACATGGCAAAGGTGAGTGATTCCAACCAATACAGGGAGGTGATGTGGTTAGTATCAAACATCTCTCATTGGAAAGTTGGCTTTCTTGGCCGGATTGTGCCTAACGTAGGTTTTCACTTTTCTCACAATGTCCTATACTTGGGACTTAAAATTCCCACCCTCATGGGTGTGATCAATCCAAAGCACATTTCATGGCTGGGAACAGATTACTATAATGTAACCCACTGCACCATGGGGCAAGATTTTAAAAACTAATCATCATATTTTCAAACCCTTAGGTAGAACTCTGCACCATTTAACATATCTGGATGAAGTATTAGCAATTACATTACAAGATTTAGCAAAAATCATAGGTTACCTTGCAGTTTCTCAAAAGCTATCCCAGCCTTTGTTTGTAACTTATAGTACCTTCTATTTTTAAAAACCACCTTTATCATTCATGTTCAACAAAATCTACACTGCCCTTACAACTTTCAACTATTCCTGCATATATTTTTAACCACATATGTAAAAGTGTTTGCAGACTTAATTGCTAAACCCCTTACTGATATTTCTAATCATTGTTCTTTATTGGACATTTTCCTGAAAACTTAAAAATAGCTATGTCAGGCCTCTGTTTAAAAAGGTGGAAAAGGAAAAGCTTGAAAAATATAGACCAATATCAGTTTTATCAGTTTTCTCAAACATCGAGAAGGTGATGTATACCAGGCTAGTGAACTTCTTGGAATCACTTTTGCTGATTTCCACCTTGCAGTATGGTTTTCAAAAACAAAAATATAAACAATGCTTTATTTGCATTTCTTACTAATATCTTATCACAAAAATAACTTAAAAACCATTTACTCAGTTTATTCTTAGATCTATCAAAAGCTTTTGATGCTGTTAATCATGGGGTACTGCTAGAAAAGCTAAATGCTTATGGCATCAGAGGAATAGCAAATCAATAGTTTCAATCCTAGCTAAAAGATAGAAAACAGTGAATGGAATTAAACTCATTTAGATCTGAACAAAGATCGGTTGATCATGTGTACCCCAAGGCTCAAGTTTAGGACAAAACTTATTCATACTTCATATTAATGACTTACCAGCTTACATAAACTTAGTTCTGTTTGCTGAGATACTAATTTTACTTTCAGTGGCAAAGACCTAAATTTGCTCCAAGAAAATAGTACCAGAGCAAATGTAAACTTAATAACATGACTAAAGAAAAATACACTGTTCCTAAATGTTGAAAACAACATATGCATACACTTCAGCCTTCAATTACACATACAAAGTAAAGTAAATGTTAGCAATGGCAATTCAACAATCATGCAAGCTGTCACCACAACATTTTTAGGAGTATGGGTTGAAAACTCATAATAACAAAAGTCAGCAAATTTTGCTGGGCAATTTGAATCCTTAAACATTCATCTTTGTCAGAAGTATTAAAGGATGCTTATTTTAGATGCGCTCACTCAGTATAATCTTCTGGAGACCTATAGCTAAATCAATGAATGCATTCATATCATACAAGTATATATTCAAAATCATGAAACAGGTCCTTACAAAACTTTTATATACTACTATTACCTTGTATTTACATCTAGAAACTATTATATTCATAGAAGTTGATTCTATTTTAATAAGAATCCTGATTATCACTCCTATAATACTTGGGATCTCAAAATTTACATCTGCAACATCAGAAGAGTAAAATCTGCCTGCAGAGCATTTCCAATGTTGTCTCTTTACAACAAACTTCCAGATAACTGGAGAATATTAAATCAAAAACAGCTTGAACATAAAGTTAATTGCCACCTTTAAAATCACCTATTTTATAGTGTTAAGTTCATGGTTACCTCATTTATTTAATCTTATGTCTTTTTTTTGTTAACTTCCTAGTTTAAAGCTTCCATTTTGTGTATAATGTGCACATTTATAAGTTGTGATATAATATAAACTTTTTCAAATGTAATAGTTTGAGCATCTATTAAATTATTCTTTTTATGAATAAAACATCTATCTAACCTTACAAATCTGTTCCATTAGATAAATTTGCATAAAACCTTATTACTTAAGCTTTACATCCCAGTAAAAACTGTAGATTACTTGTGACTTTCAAAAACTACTCCCTATGCTATTTCCAATCCCTTACAGATAATAATTGTTTGACAAACTTTATACAGCCTCACTTATACTTTCCAAAAGTTATTTATATTTTCAACCTCCATAACTTGCCTCATATGACAGATTCTGACCTGGAAATAACTATAGGCCATGTAAAGCTTTAAAAATTAGCATATAAAAATGGTTTGATAAAAATCTTGATAACTTAAGTATTGGAAAAAAATGAGTGAGTGAAAAAGTACAAACCAGCTGCACGGTGTTTTGTCTGTCTGCGTCCTCGGAGCTCATTGCCATCAGCCGCTAACATAGAAAGGCACGGATGAAACCATGCAACATTTTTAAAACTACTTTTAAAGGCTTTACTTACCAACTTTATGAAAGGATATGCCACCGTCGTTATCCACACATTTTTGGTACCTTTCTAGTAAATTATCCATCACTCACCATAGTTCACCTTGAGAAATGCTGGTAATTTCCTGGTGGATATTTTGTTTTAATTCTTCCAGGGTGTGTGGATTGTCTTGTACACTTTATGTTTTAATTTACCCCAGAGATAGAAATTACAGAGGGTTGGGTTGGGGGTCCCACAAATCTGTACTAATAATTCTGTCCTGAAACACACTTTCAATTGTTCTCATTGAAAAATGGCTGTTGCAGAGTCTCATTGAAAAAGGTAAAATCACGCTCCCTGTCTGCTGATTCTTTGAAAGAAGGGGGGGGCGGGGAATTGTATTCGCGTATGCACGGGCATCAACTGTTGACTCGAAAGAAATTGACTCTCTAACTCTTTCTCTGTAAACTTTCTGTAAATCGTACTTTCTCTTGGGCGAACTGACTGAGTTAACACATACAAGTCTTAAATAAATACATGCTGTATTTTGAAAACTGAGCCTAATTCACTTTGTGACTAGTACAGGACAAAATAATAAATCACTTGAAATAACGGAATTACACCATATCACTGTCAATTCAAAACTGCATTTCTAGAGCAGAGCAAAACTGCATCCGAAGCATGACCTTGTTTACAGCAGCAGTGCAGAATCAAGTGTCCACACGCCCAGTGGAAAAACACTGCACAGCCAGTTCGGAGGTATTTGACTCACTGGGTACTATGCTGGAGTTTTATTTTCAACCATTTGATGACAAATCTAAACTGTCTAAGCTTTGGACACAATGGAAAATCACAAGCTATATACAGCTTTCAACATATTCCCATAAATCTAATTTTAAATTATTTAAATATCAGCATTGCTTAAATCATCTGGACAAAACTTACACAATTAAGCTGAATATCTCACCTTACAACCTAAAAATACCCCTATCTCCCAAGTGCTACATTTTCGGTATCTTTATACAAATCTAAATTGCCTTCTGATATAGAAAGAATTTGGAAACTTATACTTTGGGTCTCAAGAAAAATTATGGGAATGAGGCACACAGTGCTTCTGCTGTGCATTTGAAGTTTAAAAATATCAACCTGAAAACACATTTTAATTGTTTTATTACATTCTTATTTTTTACTCTAAATTAATTTTCTCAAGATTACACATATTGGAATTTCTTCTATAGGCAAACAGTACACACTTCTTTATAATTCCTCAACAACATATTTCAAACAAAAATGTACTACCTGTGCAACACTGATTAAGACAACATTTAGTAAATGGACAAAAATGCATTATACATATATAGGTCTGTACACTTTTAGCTATGATTAAGTGAATTATTGACCATCCCTGCAGCATAGTGTATGCCTGCCTCTGGTGCAGGGGCCCAGGTTTGATTTCTGATGGGGGAATGGGTATATTTTCCCCAACCAGGATTATTCCTAGGTGTGGGTGTTACGTCCCTTCACCTCCATCCCATAGAAGGCACTGGCAAGCTACCACAATATCATCCCGCATAGTTGCCATAGTCAGGTTGTGGTCTCTTCCAGATTCCATTCCAATTTCAACCAATTTTCGAGTTACTCACCTTTCAGCATCATGTGAATTGTAGATAAATTTTGTTGTTTAGTATAATGAGGTTTATTCAAGAATCAATTCATTTGCATGTATCCATTCTGTAAAATTTATACAATAGACTAAACTGTGTTTTAAATACGTGCTATTTATAGCATTCAGTTGGTGCTCCTGAACTTCTGAAATGAGATCTTTTGATCTCTTCCCTTCAATGTATCCTAAATGGTTTGAAATAGCATCCTTAAATAGACATTAAAATTTCTCCTAGATGTTTGGTTTTTAGGTCCCTCCCTTAAATGTGTTCTGAACCCATTATATCTATAAGAATAAGAATCTGTAGTTGGCAATCTATAAGAATAAAATTGACAAAATTGATAAGTTAGGTTTAATTAATAGGGAGAAAGAAAGAGGGGAGGGAAGGGAGGAAAGGAAGAAAGCTATTTTTACCAGTTAATGATTATTTTTAAGCTGTCTCCTCAAAAACAATTTTGTGCTTTATGAAAATTCCCCTTTCCTGTTCTCCTTTGTGTTGAGTTTTTTTTTTTTTTTTGGTAGTGTTTAATGCCTGCTTTAACTACTTATGGCACCGCAGGCAGTGACACTGATGATACATGAATGATGATGGAGCACCGGTGGAATGCGATGGCGGGGGAAACCGGAGTACCCAGAGAAAACCCGCCCAGTGCCGCTTTGTCCACCACAAATCTCACATGCAGTCGCTTGGGATCAAACCCCGGCCATCTATGTGAGACGCAAGTGGTCTAACCACTTGGCCACGGCGCGGCCCATGTGTGTTGAGTTCACATGCATTATCTGTTGTCTCTGTTTCATTGTTTTCAAATTCCTGCATTTGAGCTCTCTGCCTGGCACTCTGCTATGCTCTCTTCACTAAGCATCTAAAATTGCTCAGAATGTAGATTTAGCAGAAAATTCTTGCAACATTTAAATGCTTAACAGTCTTCAGTGGATAGCTTACTGTTATCTATGAAGGCACAGATCTGCATAAATTGTACTACAGTTGAACCTGTTTTATGTGTAACCTAGTTGTGAATAATTCGCACTTATACGTAAATTTTCATAGGTCCCGATAAAATGTAATTTAGAAACCTGTTAACAAACCTTATTTATATGTAATGCATTTATACGTAACTCACTGTTATACATATCAAAGTTCAGTGAAATACAATTGAGTTGTATGTAATTATGAATAATGAGCATATGGCACACACTATCTTAAAAGAAACTCGAAGGTTTTTTCCTTATTTTTGTTGACAAAGATGCAAGCTGGGTGGGCATCTCTTGGCCTCGGAAACAAAAGACAATAATACATATGCTGGTAGAGTGCGACAATGCAACAACAAACGAGAAGTGAAGATAAAAATGTTCAGTATCTGGTGTTTACTGTTAAACAGTGGTTTGTCTTTCAGTTCTCAGTTGCTTTTAATTAGCCATGGAGAATAGAAAAAGGGAATTTTATATGCTAGATCAGAAAGTGAAATTCCTATGAGATGTGGAGCTTAATCCACACAAAAACCAAAACCGGAGGGTGCAAATTTTGATACTTTTATGCATTTTGATGACAATCTAGCTGTGTTTGGGGAACTACAGGATGAGGAGATTATTGCTGATGTGTGCCAAAAACATGGTGGTGATCAAGAAAATGGACCAGCTTCAAGCAACACTGACAGTAACGTGGATGATGACTCAAATCTTGAAAAACCTAAGGTGAGTGAAGTGTTAAGTGCAATAAATGTGTGTAGGTGTTACATCAGTGCTAAAAATGGTAGTGAAAAAGCTCTAAATTCATTAAAATTCGAAGGCTTTCACGGCCGGTGTTAGAATCACTTATAGAAAACAAAACCGGGCTTTTAGGCCGTGGTTCACTGGGCTTCTCTCCTCGTTCCCCAGACGTTTCGCCTGAGTCTGTGGCAGGCATCATCAGTGGCGTGTACATCTCTGTGGTCTCTCAGTAGCAACTGCTAGGTTTTTTTTTTTTTTTTTTTTTTTAATTTCGAATGGAGGGGAAAAATCCACCTTATGGACTAACACGGGCAAGCCCGGAGTGTCAGGGTCTCCCATGTGGGCATACCGACTAAAAAGCCCCTCCATCGGTATTAGAAGGAAGAAAGGAGAGGCGGTACCGCATTATTGCACCCGCGGATTCAAGGCGATAATTTAACTGACTGCAGGGTGCAGTCAGAGGGGTGAAATGAGGACCAAGAGACAGACTTGACCGAGGCCAAGACTGCCACCGCGGAGTATTCGGGGAGAGGAATGAAGGAATTCTAGGGTGAAGGATGGAGTTAGTGCTGGTTCACTCTGTTGAGCCAGTCGTCGTATCCTGGGAGGTTTTCGAGCCTGAGCCCTTGGCGTCTACTTTGGATGTTGAACTTGGAAGTTTGAGGTGCCGACTTCTCCAGTAGAGCTCTCACCTCCTCCCTGAAGATGAGTCGGATGTCGGTGACTGCTGTTGCTATTGCTTGGTGAAGTTCTGGGTGTGAAGTGGCGCTGTCCTGTTCCTGAAGCTTGTCCTCCAAGGCCGTCAGCCTAGCCGTAAGAGTCAGGACCTCCGCGTGGAGGTCCTGAATGGCCTCACTTAGGCCCTGGACTTCCTGCTGCAGGATGGTTGGTGTTGGTTGTTCAGTCTGCGGAGATGGCTGTGTAGATGATAGTGTCCGGGCTGGTTTAGGCGACGAGTGCCTGCTCTTTGGGTAGCTGGGGCACTGGGCTTGCCCGGTGAAATGTCCCGTACCACCACAGGTGGCACAGAACCGGCGACGGCGGCGGAGGTCGTGCCCAGTGCACTCCGAAGTGAATGCGTTGGTGCCACAGTAGTGGCACTTCGGCGGCGAAGAGCAGTCTTCTTGGCTGTGCCCGTAGGCACAGCAGCGACGGCAGGGCCGGTGTCTTTCCTGTCTGCTTGCCTCAACGTGCAGAAGTCGCCCTAATAAGGGCAAACCTGAAGCCAAGGCAGCCTCCAGGTCTGATCGGTCCTGTAGCTCCACCCTTACTAGTGGTGTCGGGTCCCGGTCACAGATAATTCTAGTGGCTCTCGAACATGAAGGCCTTCTAGATTTGCAGCGGCGAGGAGATGCCGGGTGGAGAGATCCCGAGGGACCCCCCTAACCACGGCACTGTACCGGGGTGGCGTCGGCTTGGATCTCAGCGGTGGCGGTGATGATGAATTGTTGGCTGCCGGTGAAGCAGCGGCGGTCGGCGGCGGTCGGCGGCGGTGGTGATGGTGCAACGCCATACTGCCGGTGTAACGGCAGGTGGTGGAGATGCCGGCGAGCACTTCCTACCGGTAGATGCCGGAGAAGCGGTGGCTGCTGTAGGAGCTGCTGGTATGCGTTGTTGCTTCCTCTTCGGCATCTCGAAGCGAAGGCCCCTCGGCACGTTGTCTGGAGCGCTCGGCTTACATAGTGTGGGAGGTACCGCCCTCGCATGACCTGATTGGTCCGGATTGCGGTCCCCTGCGTCCGTGTTGTGTCTGATTGGTGTAGGTGCTTTCTTGTTTGGTCTGTTCTGTAAGGCTGGGTGCCAAGTTTTATTTAGTCTGAATGTTTCTTCTTTCCTATTGAAATTGTTGGTGTGTTTATAGCATTTCAATGGGAAAGAAGAAACATTCAGACTAAATAAAACTTGGCACCCAGCCTTACAGAACAGACCAAAAAAGAAAGCACGTACACCAATCAGACACAACACGGACGCAGGGGACCGCAATCCAGACCAATCAGGTCATGCGAGGGCGGTACCTCCCACACTATATAAGCCGAGCGATCCAGACAACGTATCTCTCTGCTAAATGACTACGCCCTCTCTAGTTAAAGGGTTGAACACAACTAATAACTAATGACTTCGCCAGACAGGGCAGCAGTAGTTGTAAAAATATAACTAGCTTAGAATTTATACCAAAATGAAATATCTAAATGACTATGTGCTTATGTTACAGGGCTGCAGACATACGAAATATACCAACGACTTTACCCGAAAGGGCAGAAAATGTTATACTGACTACGTCCTTTTGTTACAGGGCTGCAGATATATACACATGCAATATGTACTTATTCCTCACCACAAATCTTCCAAGGGCGCAATCAGGGCTCCGGTCATGTTTGCGTCCTGGCCCTCACTCTCTCCTGGCTATGGCCTCTGGCCAGCCATAACACCCGCTCCTTGAATCCGCAGGTGCAACAAGCGGTACTGCAGCATTCTTACACCCGAATTCTCTCCGGTGGAGTGGTTTTTTAGTGGGTATTGCCAGTTTAGGGCGACCCCCACACTTGGCAGAGCTATCCCCTCTGTCGCCTGTAGATTGGTTTTTTCCACTCCACTCGAAAAAAAAAAAACGTATCGGGGACTTCGCTTCGAGATGCCGAAGAGGAAGCAACAACGCATACCAGCAGCTCCTACAGCAGCCACCGCTTCTCCGCCGGTAGATAGTGCTCGCCGGCATCTCCGCCACCTGCCGTTACACCGGCAGTGAGCCCTGCACCTTTGCCGCGCTCACCATCACCACCGCCGCTGCTTCACCGGCAGCCAACAATTCTTCATTACCGCCACCACTGAGCTCCACGCCGACGCCGCCCCGGTACAGTGCCGTGGTTAGGGGGGTCCCTCGGGATCTCTCCATCCGGCACCTCCTCGCCGCTGCACAATCTAGATGGCCTTCATGTTCGAGAGCCACTAGAATTATCTGTGACCTTTTTTATTATTATTATTATTATTATTATTATTATTATTATTATTATTATTATTATTTTCGAGTGGAGGGGAAAAATCCACCTTATGGACTAACCCGGGCAAGCCCGGAGTGTCGGGGTCTCCCATGTGGGCATACCGACTAAAAAACCCCTCCACCGGTATTAGAAGGAAGAAAGGAGAGGCGGTACCGCATTATTGCACCCGCGGATTCAAGGCGATAATTTAAGTGACTGCAGGGTGCAGTCAGAGGGGTGAAATGAGGACCGGGAGACAGACTTGACCGAGGCCTAGACTGCCACCGCGGAGTATTCGGGGAGAGGAATGAAGGAATTCTAGGGTGAAGGATGGAGTTAGTGCTGGTTCACTCTGTTGAGCCAGTCGTCGTATCCTGGGACGTTTTCAAGCCTGAGCCCTTGGCGTCTACTTTGGATGTTGAACTTGGAAGTTTGAGGTGCCGACTTCTCCAGTAGAGCTCTCACCTCCTCCCTGAAGATGAGTCGGATGTCGGTGACTGCTGTTGCTATTGCTTGGTGAAGTTCTGGGTGTGAAGTGGTGCTGTCCTGTTCCTGAAGCTTGTCCTCCAAGGCCGCCAGCTTAGCCTTAAGAGTCAGGACCTCCGCGTGGAGGTCCTGAATGGCCTCACTTAGGCCCTGGACTTCCTGCTGCAGGATGGTTGGTGTTGGTTGTTCAGTCTGCGGAGATGGCTGTGTAGATGATGGTGTCCGGGCTGGTTTAGGCGATGAGTGCCTGCTCTTTGGGTAGCTGGGGCACTGGGCTTGCCCGGTGAAATGTCCCATACCACTACAGGTGGCACAGAACCGGCGACGGCGGCGGAGGTCGTGCCCAGTGCACTCCGAAGTGGCCCTCGAACATGAAGGCCATCTGTGTAACGGCAGGTGGCGGAGATGCCGGCGAGCACTTCCTACCGGCGGATGCCGGAGAAGCGGTGGCTGCTGTAGGAGCTGCTGGTCTGCGTTGATGCTTCCTCTTCGGCATCTCGAAGCGGAGTCCCTCTGTGACCGGGACCCGACACCACTAGTAAGGGTGGGGCTACAGGACCGATCAGACCTGGAGGCTGCCTTGGCGTCAGGGTTGCCCTTATTAGGGCGACTTCTGCACGTTGAGGCAAGCAGACAGGAAAGACACCGGCCCTGCCGTCGCTGCTATGCCTACGGGCACAGCCAAGAAGACTGCTCTTCGCCGCCGAAGTGCCACTACTGTGGCACTAACGCATTCACTTCGAAGTGCACTGGGCACGACCTCCGCCGCCGTCGCCGGTTCTGTGCCACCTATGGTGGTACGGGACATTTCACTGGGCAAGCCCAGTGCCCCAGCTACCCAAAGAGCAGGCACTGATCGCCTAAACCAACCCGAACACCATCATCTACACAGCCATCTCCGCAGACTGAACAACCAACACCAGCCAACCTGCAGAAGGAAATCCAGGGCCTAAGTGAGGCCTTTCAGGACCTCCACGCGGAGGTCCTGATTCTTACGGCTAAGCTGACGGCCTTGGAGGACAGGCTTCAGGAGCAGGACAGCACCACTTCACATCCAGAACTTCACCAGGCAATAGCAACAGCAGTCACCGACATCCGACTCATCTTCATGGAGGAGGTGAGAGCTCTACTGGAGAAGTCGGCACCTCAAACTTCCAAGTTCAACATCCAAAGTAGACCCAAGGGCTTAGGCTCGAAAACGTCCCAGGATACGACGACTGGCTCAACAGAGTGAACCAGCACTAACTTCATCCTTCACCCTAGAATTCCTTCATTCCTCTCCCCGAATACTCCGCGGTGGCAGTCTGCAGTCAGTTAAATTATCGCCTTGAATCCGAGTTTGCAATCATGCGGTACCGCCTCTCCTTTCTTCCTTCTAATACCGGTGGAGGGGTTTTTTAGTCGGTATGCCCACATGAGAGACCCCGACACTCCGGGCTAGCCCGTGTTAGTCCATAAGGTTGATTTTTCCCCTCCACTCGAAATTTAAAAAAAAAAAACAACAAAAAAAAACGTATCAGTTGGGGAGCTTGATCTTCGAGCTGTGAACATGGCGAAGAAGAGACTCTGCAGAGCCGCCGCTGCTAAGGCAGCAACCGTCGCCTCTTCCCCGGCAGCCGCCGAGGAGGAAGCATCTCCGACGACACCGACCGCGGCAAGCCCTGCTTCGCCGCCGGCCGCCACCGATGTCTCGCCGCAACTGCAGCCGTAGTTGCCGCCACTCCGCCGCCGCCGCCCCGATTCAGTGCCGTGGTACGGGGGGTCCCTCGGGACCTTTCCACCCGGCATCTGCTCACCGCCGTGCAGTCGAGGTGACCTTCTTGCCTGAGGGCCACCCGCATATACTGCGACCGGGGACCAACGCCGCTTGTTCGTGTGGAGATGCATGACCAGGCTGACTTGGAAGCTGCCTTGGCGTCAGGGTTGCCCTTATTAGGTCGACTTCTGGTTGTCGAGGCTAGCCGACAAGAACGCCACCGGCCCTGCCGACGCTGCTGTGCCTTCGGACACTCAGCTGACGTCTGCTCCTCGCCGCCGCGGTGCCACTACTGTGGCACCAACACCACCACCGCCGAGTGCACTGGGCACGGTCGCCGCCGGTTCTGTGTCACCTGTCTTGGCACAGGACACTTCATCGGGCAAGGCCAGTGCCCTCTCTACCCCAGAAGCAGACCACTACCACCACCCGCCAGGACTACACCACCGCCGACCATCATCGACACCACACCACCTGCACCCTCGATAGACGCAGCGACACGGGACGCCATTCAGGATCTCCACGCCGAGATCTTGAACGTCGGCGCCCGTTTAGCTGCCCTTGAAGAGCTGTGCAGTGTCATCAATGAAAAGGTACAGGAGCTTCAAGCTGCCACCACCGCCGCCATCGCCACACTACAGTCCACCACCGCTGAGCTGTCCAGCCGGATAGCCAGTGTTCAGCCACTGCAGCTCCACTCCGCCGAGCGGCCCCACTCCAGGGGCCAATCACATATCGGGGCTGTTGTAAGACCCGGACCTGAGTCTTGGATTCTTCGTGCATGGCAGTTACGACTGGAGAAGAACCAATACTAGCTCCAACTCAATCCCTCACCCTTAAATTCCTTTACTCCTCTCCCTGAATATTCCGCGGTGACAGTCTGGGCCTCGGTCAAGTCTGTCTCTCGGTCCTCATTTCACCCCTCTGACTGCACCCTGCAGTCAGTTAAATTATCGCCTTGAATCAGCGGGTGCAATCATGCGGTACCGCCTCGCCTTACTTCATTCTAATACCGGTGGAGGGGTTTTTTAGTCGGTATGCCCACATGGGAGACCCCGACACTCCGGGCTTGCCCGAGTCAGTCCTTAAGGTGGATTTTTCCCCTCCACTCGAAACTAAACAAAAAAACAAAATTAAAAAAAAACAAAAACAAAAAACAACGTACCAGTCTCGACTGAGAGACCACGGAGATGTACACGCCACTGATGATGCCTGCCGCAGACGCAGCCGAAACGTCTGGAGAATGAGGGGAGAAGCCCAGTGGACCACGGCCTACAAAGCCCGGTTTTGTTTTCTATAAGTGATTCTAAATTCATTAATAAGTTTGCAAGTTTATAAGTTTTATGCACTTAGTGCAAGAAAAGTGAAACAAGCTAAATTAACCGATTTCTTTAAAACAGGACCATGTTCAAAATAATGTTTTCTTTGTTGTTTGTAAAATTTTGCACATGTAGACACACTGTGTTGCCTTTTTTTTTTTTTTTAAATATGTATGGTGCATTATCAAAATCTCAATTGTAAGTAATTCTGAGTTACAAGTAATTTTCTCTCATGCCCTTGATATATGCATAAATCAGGTTCAACTGTGTATACACTTACTATTAGATATTTTGCTTGCCTTTGCATCCTAGTTTTCAAAATAACAAGTTAATATAAAATGTTACATGGAGATTACTAAAAAAATGCACCATAATAACATTAACTGGGAAACATCATCATGTCTTGAGTGCTATAAAACAATAAATAATTATGATAGATCAGAATACTAATCCATCATCTTAGTCCCCACTGTTCATTGTTTAACCACAGAATTCCAAATATGCTTTGAGTTTTGCATACATTTATTTACAGGTTTTATTCAGAATAGTTTTCCTTGAAGTTACTAATACAGTATTAAGATAAAAGTTATAAGATATAAACAATGCTCACTTGATAATTAAGAGAGAAAAATCTGATGTGTTCCATTCACAATCTTTCTCTACCTATTTTGCAGCAAACTGTTCTTACAAAAGCTCATCTTCCCCCTACTTCATGTGAATCAAGATAAACATTAGCAAAAATTGATTTATTACTTAGTTCCTTGTAAGTAGAAGGGACGAGGAAATACAATAGGCTAAAGAAATAGTCAAAATCTATTAAATACTGGTCGCTATGTAATGTAATTGAAATTTAGTTCTCTTTGCATGACCAGGAATAGAAAAAAGTGAATAATGACTTCAATTTGAGAAAAACCTAAGTATTGCAAATTTTAAAATCCAAAACAAATAATATCTCAGAACTTTTAACTCAGCAATAAAAAAATAGTATGTGAAATAAATTGTGTGTTTTAACAAGATCTATATTTTTTGTGTATTAAGATTTTGTCTTTTTCTTACAGTTAGTATTTATGCAAAAGTCCCTCAGAGAGAAAAGATTTCAAAGGCTATTCCCGAAAATTTAAGATATACATTTTATTTGCCACGCAAATATCTTTAATATATGACATTTTAATCAAAATTGTTAAAGCCATTTCTGAGAAAATCAACAATTTCGAAAAATGTTCCATGTAAAGGAGGTTTGGGATTAGCAAATTTTCCTGAAAATCTTTAAGTCATATCCTTGGAAGACACTAAGCTTAAATACAAAGTTGGTCTTAACCAGCTTTTCATTTCTGAGCAATGCTGTTCTCCCCCCCCCCCCCCAATGCTCATCCCCCTCTCTCCCTCACACATACTCACATGCACATTCACTAACCCACACATCCACAAATATACATGCACACACATACATGTACACATACACATGGATGCGTACACACACCTTTGGAACTTATTCTAAAAAAAACTTTTTTGGGATCAACTGTCTCCAAAACATGTATTTTGGTGAAATCTCGCTATCCAATTTTTGGGCAGAGTGCAATTACCTTCTCTATCTACTATGTGCACTGTACATGTGTGATAGAGAAAATAAAAAGGAATTTAAGATAAAGGTACAAAAAGGAAGAATAAACAGACATTTATACTTTTTAATAATTATTATAAATTGAACAGTATAATAGGTATTTGATGAATTAATTAATAAGTGAAATCATGAACACAGTGGAGCTCTTCATTTAATCAGATGTTCACACTCTTCTATCAGGAGGAACTTTTTTAAGTAGCGGTAAAGGCTGTAATTAAAAATAAAAAATAATACCTCTGTATTCATTAATCACCTAAAAGTGAGATGTTTTGACAAGTAAGAATAGGTCCAAAAATGGTTTAAAAACAGTTTGAAACTAATGGGATCCATGCTGGCCAATATCCATGCAGTTACATTATCAAAAGATGGTGTTTCACCATGTACATTAATTAAATTAGTATTTGAGCATCAAGCATATAGAAGAAAGTGTCGGGTAATTCATACAAAATTTGTAATTTTTTCAGCAAAATATCAAGTTTTTGTTTTACTTTTAGTGTGTCAGTGACATACAAATGTTAATACATAACAGAGAAATTATAACATCGGTTATTTAGCTACAGTAAAGGGAGAAGTTTGGGAGCATTGCCCTGCATATTGCATAAGAAAAAATCTAATGTGTTCCATTCACATGACTTTCTCTACATCTCTGTAACAAATTATTATTAAAAAGCTTATTCTTCTATCTACATCAAGCTAATTGAGATAAACATTAGTAGAAATTGTCCTTATCACTTGTTCCTTGTAAGTAGAAGGGCAAAAATCTTCTTGTAAGTAGAAGAGAAATACGAAAATGCACAGACTAAAGTAATAGTCTCATTCTTTAAAAGCCAGTCGCTATGTGAAACAATTTAAATTCCAATCTCTTTCCATGCCAGGAGTAAACAAACAAGAAACAATGTCTTCCCATTTGATAAAAGTTTAAGTGGCTTAAATTGAAATCAATAATCCAGAATATCTTGAAAACAGTTAACTCTACAAAAAAAAGTATATGTCATAAATTGTATGTTTTAATGAGATCTACTTTTTTGAGAAGTCAATTTTTGCATATCTTTTACGGTTTGCCAGTTATACAAAAGTCATCCAGAGTGAGGTCTTCAGAGGCTATTCACAGAAAATTCAACATATACATTTTGATTATTATAAAAACATCTTATACATAGAGCATTTTAACCAAAATCATTAGAGCCATTTTTGAGAAAATCAATATTTCTGAAAAATGTTCCGTGTAAATGTTTCATGGGTAGTTTGGTATAGGGGAATTTTCTTGAAAATCTTTGTGTCACATTCTTGGAAGATATCAAACTTAAATACCAAGTTTGGATTTAACAGTCTTTTCGTTTTTGAGTTATGCTATTCACACCCACCCACACACTTGCGCGCACACACACACACACACACACACGCAGCCTTTTTCTAAAAATTATTCTTTTGGATTCATAGGGACCCAAAACATGTTTTTCTGATGAAATCTTGGTATCAAATTTTTGGGTGCATTTACAATACCTTCTCTAAACACTATGTACATAGTACGTGTAGTGGAAGTAAGAATGTATAATAAAAATAATCTTATATGTTTACTAAACACTAAAACAATTACATCAATCTAAAAAGGAATTTTCATATTTATAATCAAAGATGGATTATTAAATGTAGTGTTTTAGGAGAAAAGTAAAATGTGACATTGAAAAAAAAAAAATTATATTTTTAACAATTACATTTATAATTTGATATTTTGTCACATAAATACACGCCAGTGCAACCATGTAAATTTCATTAAGATTAAAACAAAATGTGCTAGTTAATGAATTATAAAGATCAGGGTGGTATGCATTCAAGGTGGAATGTTGCACAAGACCTGATGCAAAAGATGTATGACAAAGTCACAGTTAGCAATAATTACTCATGCGTTCTACTTAATGTGTACTACATATAGAAATTTGTATGTCTTTGCAGCTAGATTTCAGGTTATTAAACAGTCTACCCTATAATTTAAATGGGGATAATGCTGTATAGAGGTCAAAATGTTAAAATTTTGAGAAAGTTGAATGCTATATGGTACTACAATCATTAGTTTCTTCAGAAGTATACTAGCCTAACAAAAATAAATGGCATTTTATTTATACACAATTTTAACTGCTGTGGTTCTCAGCGTCCCATTCTATACTGGGTGTGAAAGACCGCTTCATTTTGCTCAGAGGCCTCTCTATCAGGCTGAGGTTCTTTTACGTGCCTTAAATCTAGAGCATGGGACCAACGGCTTTACTTCCCTTCCGAAGGCAGCCATTCTAAGGATTTTTACACCTGAAAAAAATTTATCGTCCTCTGCCGGGTTTGAACCTGCAAACTTGGGTATATCAAGTTAGCATGCTAACCATTACACCACGGAGGGCAACTACTACTCCAATAAGAAGGAGAAAAATGATCAAAAATTACCTATTTTAATTGCAGGTAATGTAATATGTTATGAAAGGAAAAAAAAAATCAAGTGAAGAGAAAACTGCAGAGACAACAATCAGTAATGTAAACAGAATTTTAACTCCACTTGGTGAATTGCCCATCTTCAAACATAACCTCTCTCATGCAAAATGATTTGCTTGTAGGAAGACCTGTGTGATTAAGGAAGCCATTAAAGATGTGTTAAATATGTGTAGTGATGGTAATGTTGGGGAGAAAATAATTGTACAATTCAAGAAAAAGTTTGCTAAATTGGAATGAGATAATGTTAAATAAAATATGAGTGAGAATGACATACTCCTTAATTTTTCTCATTCAGCAGAAATCACTCAAAACAATTAGAGTATAACATCAGTGCTTATAGAAAATATCATTGCCATATCATAAAAAACCTCCATCTATTGATTGACTGGACTCCAATGTCCACTATAGTGTTTGGGGTAGCACAACGGGAAAGGGGAGCTGTTACTCAATTCCCTGAGCTTTATAGATCTGGAGAGCATGAATCAGGGGGGCACTCCGACCATTTTTAATTTTCAGAGGGAGAAGGCCTTAGATTTGACACTAATGTCCTTTGGAAACCTAGATGACGTGAAGGATTGGAGAGTTAGTCTGGAATCCTCTTTATACAACCACAGGCATATCCACTTTGATTTGAGAGAAAAAGAAAGGCCTTTCTTTACAGGAATCCTAGGAGGATCAATTGGGACTCCTTCAGGTGGAACTTGGAAGGTGGGCTTGAGAATGGAGCCCCAATCAAGCTGAGGAACACTGAGGACCTGGAATGTTAAGTAAGCTTTTTTACTAATGCCTTGGTCTCTTCTTAATAAATGAACTGCTCTCTCCTGCAGGAGGTACGGGCAAAAGACAGGTTGAGATGGAACCCTTTTTAGCCATCTAGCTGAAGAAGGTAGGTTTTATAATCTTTATAAAGCCACAGGAATACCTGGAATTCATATAAGGAATTTCAGAAATGGTATAAGAGAGAGATCAGGAAGGCTTACAAGTAATCTTGGAGGCACTTCTGTTGGAATATAGAGAAGCAATTAAGTGCCTCTTTGGAGGACCCCTCTGGTGCTAAGATGCAATCAGAGGTAATCCTGATGCTGTTGTTCAAACTCACTTTCTGGGGACCATTATGGATCAAGAAGTAAGGCATGTAAACCTTTGTAGGAGTGCTGGTGTATGGCCTCCGAGATAATGACTCTTAAGAAAGTTAAATGGGTTGTTTTCACTTTTCAGCCCTATAAAAGTGCGGGTAAGAACAAAATCTTTCTGGGTTTCCTGCATGAGGGCAGGGAGATTGTTTCTTTTCACCTAGTGAGAATTTTCAGGACCTGCCTTGCCATAAGGTATGTTTCTAGCCTCTAGAAACAGGCCAAGATGGTTTTTATATTTAAGCTGGGCAGACCATTGTACTGCAAGCCTGAGAATTTTTGTCCCATTAGACTGACATCTTCATGTTGAAGGTTTTGGAAAGAGTAGTGAATAGAATTTAAGAGAAAAGAAGGTACTGGTTGACAGACCCACACTTTCTCAGCAGTATGCCTACCTGCTGGGAAAAGCCATAGAATCTGCACTCCATTAGCTTGTGATTAGACTGGAGGGTGTACCTGGTCTATGAAGAACTGACCATAGCAGTCCTTCTAGACATTGAGGATGCCTTTAGTCATATGACTCTGGGTGCCAATAGAAAATGTCTGGAAGATATCAGTTCGATTATTTCAGACTGAATCATGAATTCCTTGGGAGACCATCAGGTGGTGTCGGCTCTGGGGAATATTTCCCTTGGAGCATCAGTACCATGGAGCTGCCCCCAAGGAGGAGTCTTGTCACCCATTTTGTGGTAACTAAACCAGTGCTGAACCAGTACAACAAAGGAGGAATTCATGTTCAGGGCTATTCAGATAACATATGTCTTGTAGCAAATGGAAAATTCCCTAGCATGGTCTTGGAGCTTGTTCAGGGCTCCTTGCTTGCTTCAGAGGAATGGTGTATGGAAACAGACTTGTCTGTTAATCCAGGCAAGACCAAGATCATGATCCTCACAAGGAGGGCCCCACTAGGACTGATAGAGCCCCTCCTGTTTGGGAAGAGATTGACACTTTCTGATTTGGGCAAGTATATGGGAGTTATCTTGGAGAATGAGCTGAGTTGGAAAAAGCATGCCCAGAATTCCTTGTGAGCATAGGAGGGCTATTGAACAAAGTTGGGCCAAAGACCAAAAAAGGTCAGATGGCTTTTCACTTCAAGGCCTTCGTTATCCCATTCAGCAATTATTTGGTGGCCCACCTCAGAAATGAAGGCAGTGGCTACTAGGCTAGATTTGCTGCAGAGATTGGCATGTATGATGATAACTGGGGTGATGTGGACCACCCACAGTCTGCCTTAGAGATTTTGGTGGACCTTCCTCCTCTGCATTTGTTTGTGAAGAATAGTGTGATTTTTTCACTCTGCAATACCATTTTGCTGTGGTGTATAGGGTGGAGTATTGAAATGTTCTATGTCTCTGTATACAAGCAATCCAGAATCTTTATGGTTCTCAAACTCTTTTCCTCCATTGCACCTAATTTGTTTGTTAACAAGGAACTGTTTCAAAGCAGTGCTAAACCCTGCTTCATGAAGAAAATTCAATGACATTTGCTGACATCTTCTTTGAAACATGCCTAGTAGCACACTTTTCCAAGAGACTCGATAGTCATGGGATCATTCATGTCACATATTTGTTCACCTGTTACCTTTGGTCAATTCCCTCGATTACTGCATGACTGTTGATGAATTTTCCCTCAAATTGTTCAAATGTATTTGAATCTCCAGAATTCCCTGTATATAAGAGAGCATGCTTACACCTCGTTTTCCAAGTGAAATCATTTCAGAAACATAAATTTTGTACAGATTCAAAATATTGACATGCAGTGACATGAAGTGTGGTACAATCGTTGCAGAGCTATGACTGCTTCAACAGGTTACCAAATGAAGCACCAACGACACATGGAAAAAATGCAGCATTCTTTTTAGATTCTTTTTGCCTAGTGTTGTTGTCAGTCTTTTTCAAAAACACTCTGCTTCCCAGTGGTCTATCTGCTGGTATTTATGAGAAGGAAATTTCTGTTTTGCACATTCAACATTCTTTTTCAATTTTTTTCTATTTTGACTTTTATTTTGCTGATTTTTTTTTTTTTTTTCAAAGACCTACCATGTGTAACAATTGCAGCTGATTCCACCATGGCTTGGTCATGCATATCAATAGTGTACAACTTTTCAATCAATAAGTTCACTTTTTGATTTTCCAACGGTACTTTGTACCACAAGACTTCAAAATGATAATATTCTTTTTGATCAGGGATAAAATTTGGCCATTTAAAATTCATTCCTACAAAACATTTTCTTTGTGCTTCTTCAGTGCTAAATATAGCCAAAGACAAAGAAAATGTTTCACTTCTTTCCAACATTTAAAAAGTGAGTTTAAATAAATGTGATTTAACAAAACTCCATCATATGCTTTGATAACAGGCATGATCAATGTTACATTTTCTTATTACCTCCTGATGCATTATTATTAATTATTATTATTATTATTATTATTATTATTTATTATTTTTATTATTTATTTATATTATTATTATTATTTTGGGACAGTACACCTAATCTGCACTATTCACTGCGCACAGATTTTTGTTTCATATAAATGTGCTCACAGCTCCTCAGTAAAGGTGTGCTGTAAGGCCAGCTAAAATGCCAGCAAATTTTAAATGGTCCACACTATACTATCTACCCCTGATTTCAGCATAGTGTTAGCAATATTCATTATCAAATAGAGCAAATTATATCTCTCTAGAAATGAGATAAGAGATACATAGAATGTCCCCCCCCCCACCCCAGCATATCATGGTCACCATGAGTCCAAGGCAGACTTTCCATTAATCACCACACATAATTTGTACAATAATAGGAAAGTAGTGATATATGGTTATGGGAGAAAGCACAAAATGGATATCCCTGTTCTAATATTCCACATATAAGTCCTCTAGGCCCACTAAAGCCGCAGGTCCTGACAGATGTCTGCCCTACTTCCTTTATGAATGGCTCGTACTATGTGCATTCATAGATATAACTCCCCAATCCATTCAGCTAAACCTTTCAGCAGAAAGCAATATATGCTTGAAAAACTAATCTTTACCTACACAATTTTCAAATTGTTCCAGCAAATATGAGTAATTTTATGCCACATAAACAAATGCTTAAAGTTTAGGAATCACACAGAGCAGTAGTTAACACCATTGCTTTTAGTTTCAGCAATGCACAGTACTTTTTTTTTTTTTTTTTTTAAATTGATGGCCATCGTGATCATTTTGGACACACAGAAACTGGATAGAGACTGCGGTAAACAATTTGAATACTCACTCTTCTGTATATAATAATGGTGTTATTGGCATCCATTGCATTAAACGATTTGCCATCCTGCTGGTAGTATGGTAAATTTCTGAAGTTGGTCACCTCCATTCCCTGCAGTTTTATATGTACTTAGATACTCTATAATAGGGTAAGGTAAGATAGCATACATTTGTAAAGAAGCACTGCCAAGTGTTCCCTGATAAGTCTTCAATAACTGAGGTCCCATCATTCATCCTTTAAGTTCCCCAATTCAATCTTCACTGTTTTTTTTCTTTGGAATCTAATTCCAGTTATCTAACAATACAGTAGTAAGTTCTTGGATTTTACTCATTAGTTAATAATTTTAATACCACATATTAATGTTATATTTTAACTAATTTGGATGTTAATTATTTAATATTTTATTACTGAAATGTTTTATATTCCTAATTTTCAAAAGGATTAATGTTTAAAATATGATTACAATGAATTTTCTTCTTATTTTATTTATTTATGAATAAGGATATAACCCTTTAATAAAAAGTGTCTTACAAATCTTTGCAATTTAACTATTAAAATCTATCTCAAATCAATTCCTGGCCTGACTAACATTTTTGATTGAGGTTCCTAAAGTTAAACAGAAGATTATGTTAGTGATCCAATTGGAACCTGCTTATTAGTTCTCACAATTCACCTAATTTACATAGATTAGCCAGTATTACAGTATCAATACTTACCAAACAGGAAAGGAAAACCAAATTATAAGCAAATAAATCTCTTACTGGTGCTACAAACTGTTTTGACCCAGCAAGCATGTACGCCAGTGGCTTGCAGAGTAATTTTAAGAGAAGGAAGCATCAGTACAAAAGTTTTATATGCAACAGAAAAAGCAATGAGAGAAAACTCCTGTATTTGAAGATCAAGGGTGTATGCTGTCCATAGCGCCACAATCATTGATAATCATGTCAGAGAGACAGTCATTACTGTGAATTTATTTATTTACCATAGATAGCAGTAATAGTTTGGATTTCTATTACACTTTTGAGGCGTTTTGACCTAAGTTCTATTATTTTCAATCTGGAAAGGAGTATTCAACTGAATACTTCTAGCATAGTTTTCAACAATTAGTTTCACACACTTTTGTAATTCAGATTGTAATGCATTGTCAATATAGTTATTTTGAAGTGTAGTACTACCCTACTAAGTATAAAGGGGAAATGAGATACACATACCAAATCTGTAGTAAATTTTCTGCCCAATACTAAGAATATTTTTGCTTTATCTGCAATCTTAGGCATCTTAAAATGAATGTCTATGCAGGGGTGTTGCACTAAGAATTTCATAATACTACTCTTTTTATGGTAATTCAATATACTAGGTATAAAGCATAATATCTACAGGTTCATTTGTAGATGCCATCAAATTACCTTAGTATATGTAATATTAATTTGTTGAGTCTGTATTTTTAACACTACGTCACTTACATCTTTATTATGAGGGGGGGGCTAGTTTCGGAAGCCTATGCTTCCATTTTTAACCTCAACTGTTGGACTCGTGAGGTTGAAAATGGAAGCATAGGCTTCCGAAACTAGTCCCTCATAACAAAAATATAAATGTAGTGGTGTTAAAAATTCCGACTCAACAAATTAATACCACATATAATTTGACCATCACTGTTACTAAATTCCTCCAAATATCAATTAACTTAGTATTCTGACTTATCCTTCTTCCACACAAACTTCTAAAATACTTTAATTTTGTTAACAACAATTTGAAGGGGAAAACCTCGCAATGAATGGTACTACAAATTATAATAGAATTTAATGCATGATAAATTTTCAGTGATATTTTAGCTAAAATTACATACTCGTCTTATTCTGTCTTTGATATTTTGTCACCATTTGCACACAACGAAAAGTTTTGTCCTTGTAGATGTAAAAAATAGTACCATAAAACCTGTTGAAATTGTATGGCAGGAGGCAATTAGAGGTAAGAAGAATGATGATGTTATAAGCACTATCTACAAGTTTCTTTTTACTCAGCAAAAGTCAAGGAGATGATTCTCTGGACAAACAAATACTGTCACAAAACAAGAACTGGCCCTTTTGCACCTTTTTAGCTCATGCTGTGAACAGTTTCACGGTATCTGTAGATATTATTGAGGGAAACTACAGCAAATGAGTACACATTTTAACCACCATAAGGTAGATAAATCACTTTCAAAAATGAAAAAAGTTTATGATTTTGCAGATTTCAAATACAATTTTAAGAAAGGTGAATGCTATTGAAATAAATATGAAAGATTTTTGCATTATTGTGGAAAGATCAACTGTCTTTTCACAAAATAACACGAGCCATTCTGAAAGACCATTTATGTTTTATGGTTCAAATTCAAGCCAAAATACGAGGGGCATACTGAAAGTCATGAGCAACAGTTTTACAATCTTAATATTTATTTTTAAGCCAAACCAAATACATCATCATAATCTACAGACTTTCTATCACTTTTCGACATAGTCTCCATTGTTTTGCACACATTTTTCCCATCGTTCTACAAGTTTGAAAATGCCCTTGTGATAGAACTCTATTCCAGCTGCCCGCAGACCCTGATGCACTGCTTTCCGAATATCCTCCAGCATCTCGTAGTGTTGGCCACGCATCTGCTCCTTCACAGAACCGAAAAGATGGTAGTCGGAGGGTGCCAAGTCGGGACTGTAGGGAGGATGTGGAAGAGTTTCCCACCCTAATGCCCTGATCTTCTCCATAGGGGCATGGGCAGTATGCGGACGCGCATTATCCTGTTGAAGGATGATCCTTTTTCCAGGGCGTTTATCACGCAAAGCCCAACGGAGCTTCAGAAGTGTCTTGATGTAGCAGGCAGAATTTATGGTTTGTCCAGGTTCAAGAAAGTCAACTAGAATGCAACCTTGTGCATCCCAAAAGACACTTCCCATAACTTTTCCTACAGACAGCACTGTCTTCGCTTTCTTCTTCGATGGTGAGTTCAAGTGGTGCCATTCCATACTCTGACGTTTCGTTTCTGGCTCATAGTGATGGAACCAGCTCTCATCTCCAGTCACAATACACGTCAAAAATTCATCACCTTCATTATGAAATCTCTGAAGAAGGTTTTGTGCAAAGGTTCTTCTCTGAAGTTTGTGGTCTTCAATCAGTAAACGGGGGACCCAACGGGCACAGACCTTTCGATAACCCAAGCTGTGGATCATTTCTTGCAGTGCACTATGTCCTATTCCAAGTTGTGCAGCAATTTCATTCACAGTGAAATGCCTATCTCCTATAATGAGCTCATCAACTCTTTCCTTGTTGCATTCTGTAGAGGCAGTTTGAGGACGCCCGCTATGAGGCGCATTTTGCAGACTCGTGTTTCCATCTTTGAAATGTTTCACCCATCTTCTAACACTGCTGGCACCCATGCAGACACCTCCATATGCACGTTGAAGTCTGAGATGAATTTCAGGAGCAGATTTTCCTTCTTTCACAAGGAATTCAATGACAGCACGCTGTCGAAACGAAACATCAATGTCAGCCATTTTTCAAACACCGTCTGTGGTCACGTGATAGAAGCTAATGACGTCACAATATGTCAACATGTGGCTTAAAGTCTGTAGATTACGATCCTGCAATTCATTTCGTTACATTGTTGAAATTTAAATTTTTACAATGGGTTGCTCGTGACTTTCAGTATGCCCCTCGTAGCTTCCAAGTCATTGTTAAATGGGAAAGATTTTGATTTCTTGACTGCAAAAATTGAAGTCTGGTATACAATTCCTAGAACTAATGGAAAACAAAAATAGAATACTATAAGCAAAAAGTGTCAGCCAAATTAAAAAATTATCCAATGCTGATACCATAATACCAAAAAACAAAAAAAAAACTTTGGAAGGAGTTACCAACTCTCCAAGATGAAAATATTAAATAATGTATTGATGCTAAATACTGATTTTTGTTTATTACAATTTTGAAATAATGCAGTTATAGTTATAAATTTTAAAATAAATAGAAAAAACTACTCTTAACATTATTTTTATGACCAACTGCAGCCCCTATGTTTTAGCTTATTCTTAAAACATCTGATGTGTTACACTCACATGACTTTCTCTAGCTGCTCTACAAACCTCCTACAAAAGATTATTCTTCTTTGTACACAATTCTAATCAAGATAAATATTAGCAGAATGTTCTTATTATTTAGTTCCTTAAAAGTAGAAGGGAATAAGGGAATGCGCTATGCTAAAGTGATTGTCAAATGTTTTAAAAGCTATCATTATGCAATTGTCATTGCAAATCACTTCTTTGCTTGGCCAGGAGTAGAACAAAAGAAAAACGGACACTTCCTGTCTGAGAGAAGTTTAAGTACTTCACAATTGAAACAAATAACAAGGAATATCTCGGAAACAGTTACCTCCACAGCAAAAACGTAAAGGATAAATCGTGTGTTTTGTCGTGATGTACATTTTTTGTATAGTGGATTTTTTTCTATCTCCTACGGTTTAGCAGTTAAGCAAAATTTGGCAAAATGCATCCAGAATAAAGATGTAGTTTTGAAACATAATGAAAGTTTCCAAAATATGAAAAAGTCACTATTTTAGAAATCATTCCAATTGGCAGCATCTGTCATCCCAATTGAACATAGCCAAAATGCTCAACAGAGGGCTAGTGAAAATGAGAAACCTCTAAGTTATCCTTCATATGTGAAGATATTTAACACCACTGGGTATAGATTCAAACTGCCTAATATTGATGCATGCCAAAAATGAGACATTTTTGATAAGAGAAAAGTATGCCTTAGAAAATTAGAAAATGGAAATCATTGCAGAGATAAATTTACATCTAGATGCTGCAGAAACTGCTACACATCAAAATCTGAAGACAAAAAAAATCTATTCTTGCTGATAGAAAACAAAATGTTTGTTCAACCTTCAGCAATGTCTACCTACTCCCAATTTAAGCAGTAATATTGTTTACTACAAAAGACAACTGTGGACTTTCAATTTCACAGTGAGGGATATCAATGAAGGTGAAACAACATGTTATAGTGGCATGAAGGGATAGGAGGAAGAGGATCTGATGAAATAGCCTCACGATGATTAAAGAGCTTAAAAATTTACCTGAACATTTGAATCTTTGATAACATATTCTGACTCATGTACTGGCCAAAATAAAAATATAAATGTTGCCACAGCACTATTATATCAAGTAAGCTAGTCAAACTGAAAAAATAATAAAAAATTCCTTGAATCAGGCCATACCAGACTTGAGTGTGATGCAGACCACTCAAAAATTGAACTAGTAAAGAAAAAGTCAGAATCGAAATCAGAGTTGCCCATGATTGGTATCAGTTTGCGCTTTAACTACTAATGCACTGCAGGTGGTACACTTGTGTCTTTCAAGCAAGTGTTTTAAAAAGAACAATAAATCGTTGAAGGAGAAGTCTTAAACTGGTGGAACATTAAGTGGTTAAGATGTAAAAAACTTATGGATTAATACATTACAAGAATTCTTTGCTTGGAGTGGAAGCATTCAAGACTAGGGATCTGGGAAAAAGAAAAGGAAGTCCACCATAAAATACTGAAGATTAAGCTTCATAAACCTATGCCAAATAGGTTAGGCGAGATCTCATTTCATTATTCCCATTAATAGATGCAGTATACCATAATTTCTATAACAGTCTGTCCTCAAACACTGCAGCTTCACAGATGGGAGGTTTTTCTGAGTCATCAGAGGAAGAGTCATAATATGCTATAACACTGTTAGGTGCTCAGCTTCCTTTATATGAACATCCAAATGACCTATTTGTCGATGAACAGTACTTCTATTTACTTTTGATTAAAAATTCATTTTGACTAGAATGTTTTACTTACTCTGCAAAGTAATAAATTTTTTTGATAAAAAAAATAAGTTATTTGCATGTTATAAGATGTGTAAAAGTCATAAATCTTGGTCCAATTGTAGTATTGAAACACAATAGGTTTGACACATACTGTTTTGCCATATTATTCCAATAAACATTTTTGCAGTGCACTAACTTTATAATATGTTACATTATTCATAAACTATTTAACTTTAAGCTTTCAATGTCTGTAACTATTGTTGTAACAATTTTTGTCACTTCTAAGCTTACATTTTAATATACCATGAAATTGTTATAACACAGGGATAAAGAATGTCTCCCATCAACCACGTTATTTTGGGCTTCTACTGTATTTCATTCTTGATTGCATAATACAGAAATATTAAGCTTTTAATGCAGTTTAGTAATTTATTTAGAGAGGCAGTAACTGTTTTATGATTTGAAAGCAACATACTGCTTGTTTGACCCAAAAATCAAACACAGACACAAAAATACTTATACACCCACTTTAATGTTAAGGATTTGTACAGAACTTATTGCAACATTTAATTATATACAGAAGTGCATTATCTCAGGACTGCCTTGATAACACTTAGCCCCCTTTATGCTTTGTAGGGTTGGGTTTATTATAACTGAAGTCTTCTTTAGAGGGAGGGGGGGAGGTCCAATTCATTTCTTAAATTAGAAAAATTTAATGGCCTTTGGCCAATTTAACTAATGAAAAAGCACTTTCAAGGAACACCATCACTACTTGCTATAATTTATTATTTTAATTTCTCCAAATTCAAAACCTATTCCAATTTGATTTATGAATGTGTTCAAGTTTGATTAATACTATTTTCTGAAGAGCTTTTCAATATCTCAATTACACAGCCAAAATCTTGCTTCATGGTTCAACCATTACTTCATTTGAATACCTTTATGAGTATATTTTCTCAATATTTTCTCTAGCAGTTTTACGTGAAATACATTAAAAACTGAAACTCAAATCTTTCAAGATAGAAAGACTTTTCAAGACCTTGAGCAGCAAATTAGGTTTCATTGCCCACTATTATTGTGAAGCAATGTATTCATTCTGCTGTGCATAAGTGTACATTCTGGCAAGCAAAACATACACTTTCATAGTATGGACAATTTCTTAATATGGTAGCAAGTTTAACCTACAACCAAAATCCTGGCTGTCTTGTTAATATAAGTATACATTTCAGGTTGATTTTGGCCTGATCTTGTGGAGTGAACTTCAGCAAGTGTTGTACTGTTTGCAGGTGCCAAGTATTGCTGGCAAGCTGCAAACCACAATCATATAATGGCTAGGTAAAGGGCATGACAAACCAAAGGAGCTCAGAGGTGTACAGGGAGGTATAGAGGCACATAAGCTACATATGGTTAAAGAGAGTCAGACTCAAAAATTCAATGCCACAGCCAGGATTGGAACCATGGATCTCCTGGTCTCTAGCCGGTTGCCCTACCACTGAGCTACCATGGCAATTTTTTGTATTTTGTTTTTATGGAAGACAGGAATGAGGCTGAGGGAGTGAAGAATGAGAGTGAGAAGGGAACTTTTTCTGTGGTGGTTCTTTTTAATGTAGTAACATTTATATTGCGGGAAAAAAATTTTTGCCATTTTGCACCCGGAGGATTGTGGGCGGTATTTAGTGAAGCCAAGAAGGCTATAGTGTTGGTAGGCTGGTGCCTTGGTAGGTACCCAGACACCTAAACTACATCATTCAGGGTGAACATTTAAATTTCAGATTGGTGAAGTTGTTGAGTCAAGTGTGTAGAAGTAGTCTGTGTCGCCAAATCGATAGTTTTACAGTGGATAACTGTGGAGTTCTTGGTAATGAAAAGGCAGATGCCTTAGCAAAAAAAGGTACAACAATCCAGCAAAATAAAAACTCTTCTTATCGTTTCACTCATCAAAACTATTAATACATAAAACCATCCAAATAAAACGTATGACAGTTTAAACCAAGAGAGTATAAATCAATAATAGAAAACCTTGTTGAACAATGCAACAATAATTCCAGAATGTCCAAGATCAAAAGCTGTTGCTCTGTTTTGATTACATACAGAACATGATTACTTGGCTGCCCATCTTCATAAAGTAAACATCTTTCCAGCTTCAAATTGTGTACTTTGTAGAGAAGAGGATTCTACAATGAATATGGCTCATCTTATGAAATGTCAAAATTTAACAGCTACAGATCTCTCATTGCATTACTGGGAAGCAAGAAGGCAAATGGAAGAACTCCAATATGCTGAGCATTAGCAACCAACCAGTCTGTGTTGCATGCTTCAATGTCAATGTCGTTGCTGTCCTGGGAGTGCTTCCTTCAGGTCTGATAATGGCTGATTTATGAGGTAGATGAGATCGTCTTTGAGGAAGTGTTAGTGGTAAAGTTGTTGACTGTGTTTGAAAGTGGCAGCATTGTTATTATCTGATGCAGTTCCTTCAGCCCATTGGCTGAAGCCTCTAGAGCGCTCTGGTATGCTGGATGGCATTTGAGTCTGTCTGTTCCTCAATGTATTTTTCTATCCTATACAGCTTGCATTGTATGGATGGGAGCACCTCTGGGTCTGTGTTAGCAGCAAGGTTGTGGAGTGAAGCTCACAGTCTGGTGAGATGTGTAGAAGCAGCAGCATAGTTTCGAAGTGAAGCACGCTCTCAGGCTTCCATGGTTGCCAGACACTTAGTCACTGAGACCGAAGTGCCTCTAAGTGAGTGTTGAGTTTGGCCATCTCTGCCTGGATGGCAGCTGTGGCGACAAGAAGCATGGTGATGGCGTTTGATGATATTTCTGTGTTGGTGTGCAAACAATCTGCTGGGTGGTGTGTACATTCGGTCAGGGTGGTCAACAGTGTTTGGTGCCCTGCTGGGGCTGTTTTGTCGTGCGGTGGTGTCCATGAGGCTGGAAGAGGTGACTATGCATGCTGTGGGTGAGTGCACCTGGCCCGTGTAGTGAATTGCACTGTTGCAGGTGGCATAATACACTGGGCGGTCAGGTTGTGTTTGGTGCAATCGGCTATGAAATATTCGGCACACAGTAATGGCATCAGATGGTGGCTGTGCAAGTCTCTGTAATCTGGCAACACTGGCGGCATGGGTATACACGGAAACTTCAGCTGTACTTGACTGTGAGTACTGCCCAAGGTCGTCCATTAGTCAAGGCAGCATGGTAGTCCGCCCATCCTAGAATTCCAGCCCTTTGGCAGTATATATTCACATGGCCTTCATGAGTGAAGGCCAGAGGTGTTGTCCAGCATTGAGGAGTACTTCATCTGGGAGCTGCGGTGAATTCTGCACACTACACGCTGAAGCGTGGCAATGATGAGAGGTCCAGATGGGGAGTTGTTGTCGGTGTCCTAGTCAAGTTGGCTGAGGCGAGATGTGGCGGCGAGGCTGGCTCTGGTTCAGTGGTGGTGTGGCAGGTAGTAGGCTGCAATCTTCTCCAGCTGTGGTGAGGGAGGCTGGGTCGGCGGTGGTCTTGTCGGGCTCTGGCGGCTCCATGATGTGATCTCGAGCGTCTGCATCGTTTCCCTTTCATGTGTCACTGCAACAGCTGTGAGCAAAAACATGCCAGCACAGCATTTAATTTCTCAACTGACTTGCATGTTTCCCAGTAAACCACAAGGTAGCTCAAATTTAATGGCATGTCCGCATGTTGCCATGCAAGCTCAGTGGTAGAGCAACTGGCTAGAGACCAGGAGATCCTAGTTCAAATCCTAGCTATGGTATTCAATTTTTTAGTCTGACTCTCCTATCCAACTCCTGTCCTACACATAGCTTGTGTGAAAAACAATTAAATCAACACTATTTGACCATAATGGTTGGCTATACTACGAATCCTAGGACTTTTAAGTATTTACATCATTGTAAGTTGCCATTGGGATATGTCATCTCAAAATAATTTGAAATCATCTTGTGGTTTACCAGGAACATGAAAGTCAGTTGAGAAATTTAATTCCATGCCAGTATGTTTGCATGGTAGCTCAGTAGTAGAGCAACCAGCTAGAGATCCATGGTTCAAATCCTGGCTATGGCACTGAATTTTTAAGTCTGACTCTTCCAATCCAACTTCTGTCCTACACACAGCTTGTGTGAAAAAAAAACAATCAAATCAATACATGTGGCTAGTTAACCAAACAGCCATAGATCATAGAATAGGATGAATGCTAATCGTTTTCATTTTGTATGTTAAAAAGCACCATCATTTGAATTCACAAAAAATGTTTTGCCTCACTCTTGGTTCTCTCTCTACTGGACATCAGTTTTGCCAATTTAGACATTTGATAGCTAAATCTACCATTTTCACAGTAGCATTCAAGCACAAAAGCCTTATAGTCTGAGGTCTAGCCTATTTAACAAACCTACCAAGCAAGTCAAAATTCAGCCTAAATAGCAAGATTCTATCTGAACTTTTTCTATGCAAAAAGAATAAATGGTTGGGGAGAATCTCGGCTATCAGTGTAGCGTACTATGTCTATTATGAGTCATAACATAGCATATCATAAGATAAATATTAGCATTTAGATAATTTTACACTGCAACATGAACTTGTTAACTTGCAATTATTCCTCATGGTTATTCCCCATGTAATTTGAAACTGAACTATGTTGCACTAATTCAATGTAAGTGTTATATGTTGTAAATTTTAATTTACTTGTTTGCATGAGTTTATCAGCCTATAGGGGAAAGCTTCAAACAGTATTCGCTACTTTAAATATTTCAAACTGCAGTGATAATTTTGTGAACCATCTAAGTTCACAATCACCCCCCACTCCTGTTTCATTGTAGGAAGAGGTGACTGATGAGCAGCAGATGTTTGTAATTGTTACTACTGTTATCATTCAAACACCTAGGAAGATGCACAACTTTTCACTACACCTGGGTCAGCTGATAAGTCCCAGGCTTCTCAACGAAAACAACATTTAAATTTTTTTTTTTTTGCTTCATTTCCCAACATAATCTCCAGAAAGGCTAATACGTTTGTCATATCAGTGTTCTAATTTAATTAAACCATCTCTGTAAAATGATTTACCGCATCAATAACCTCCTTGCTGTGAAATCTTCGTCCTCCAAGAAATATTTTGAGGCTTGGGAACAGGTGGTAGTCACTGGGTGCTAGATCTGGCAAATAGGGTGGATATTCAAGTAATTCCAACTTTAATTCACACATTTTTCCCATTGCAATGACTGAACGATGGGCTGAAGCATTGAAGCATTCTCGTGATAAAACAAGATTTTTTTTTTTTTTTTTTTTTTTTTTTGCCAAATGAGGTCTTTTTCTTTTTACCTCATCACTCAAGTGTTGCAGTAAGCTTGCGTAGTGGTCACCAGTGATACTTTTAGCCTTTTTCAAGTAATCAATAAAAATAATTCCCTGTGCATCCCAGAAAACACTTGCCATAACCTTGTTAGCTGACAAAATTGATGTTGCCTTTTATTGGAGCTGGTTCGCCTGGCGCAATCCACTGTTTTGACTGTGATTTATTTTCTGAAGTGTAGTGATGTATCCACATTTCATCCATGGTAATAAGCAGCCTCAAAAATTCATTCGGATTCACTGGGTAGAGCTCCACATTCTTAACGGAAACAGTTTTTCTTTGCAACTTTTGATAGGTGTCAACAAATGCGGCACCCATCTTGCACAGACCTTGTGAAAGCCCAAAACATTACTTAAAATATTACCTGTACATTCTTTTCATATGTCTACAGTCTCTGCTATCTTAAACAACTTTAATCTGCTGTATTCCAGTACTAAACGATGAATTTTTTTCAATGGTCTCTGGAGTTGTCACTTCTACAGGGTGTCCAGGGAGGCTCATCAGTAGTGCTCATATGTCCCATTTGAAACTCTGCAAACCACCTTTTAATCATTGAATATGAAGGGGCAGAGTCTTTTAATGTACTGTCCATTTCCTCCTTGATTTCTTTAGGCACTAAGCCTTTCAAATGGAAGTATTTAATCACTGCTGGTATTTCAAAATCCTCCATTTTCGTGAAAACTCTTAAAGTTGTTTGTTTAAAATACTGTCATTGGAAAACTAAACAAGCTATTTTCCTGTAACTATGGATACAAGCTATTCTAGAGTTAAATTATACGATGCTACCATCTAACTGGTCTAGTTGCGCCATATCTGTGTGAGGCCCGGGACTTATCAGCCGATCCTTGTATGTTGTAAATTTTGATTTACGTGTTTGCATAAGCTTATCAGGCAATAGTGAAAAGCTTCAGACAGTATTCGCTACTTTAAATAGTTCAAACTGTAGTGATAATTTTGTTAACCGTCTAAGTTTACAGTCACCAGCCACTCCTGTTTCATTGTAGGAAGAGGTGACTGATGAGCAGCAGATGTTTGTAATTGTTACTACTGTTATTCAAACACCTAGGATGATGTAAAACTTTTTATTATAAACTACTCATACTTTATGGCCCCCATAATCACATTCTTTCACTGTTTAAATGTTTGTCTTTTTTATGTTTTACTACTGTAGAAGATGCACCCTGTATCCTGCTTGCTCCACAAGCAGCAGACTAATTTGATGTAACATTGGGCATAGTGCTTCAAAACATATTTATTGTCTTGCACAAGGAATTGCTAGCCATATTCTTTATCTGTCATTTATCTGAACTCTTTTGTATTGTATCAATATCATGCTAATATTTCAGCTGGATTACCTTGCAATTCCTACTAATTGCATCTGGGAAGCAAACTATTTCTATGAACACGACAGACAGTTTATGTATATGCTTGTTTAGGTTCACTTTAACCTAAGGTTAAAACAACTATTTCTGGATTTGCAGATATATTGTCAAACATAACTATCAGCAATGTTTGATTTGTAAATAGTCTCTTCACGATATTATTATATCTGGTTGCTTCAACTTTAAGAGAGCTTCTTTTCACATTTTTGTCAAAATGTGTCCTTTCCAGCAATTTTGAGGGGGGAGAGAGAGAACAAGCGAGCGAGCAAGAGAAGTTAATTTATAAAATACAGGGTGCCGCACGATAAATCACCCAATTGAATTTTGATCCTACAAGTATATTATTGGGGCAATAGCCTTCAAATTGTGCACTCAACTTCGTGCGGTTCATGGAAATTACTCCAGATGTCGTTATGAGTTCATCGCTTCCGTTTTGAGCCCACTATTTCAGTTTGCCACGGATAAAGGACAGTTGACCGTCACACAGAAGACGAACATTGTGTTACTGTTCGCGGCGACGAACAGTTTTACACTGACACATAGAAGGTTTTGTACTCACTTCGGTACACAGTGGGCTCCCAGCCCACAGACAATATGTGGATTACATCACACATTTGCAGGTACTGGATCTGTTTTTGAGGAAGTGGCCACATGCACGTATTGTACATTTGCCGCAAAACACTGAAGCAGTTCAAGTGACTTTGACTCATGGTCTGAGTAAACCAACAAGAACAGCCAATTCCGAATTGGGAATTTCACGTCGATCTGTACAAGGAATTACTCAATCCGAACTTTGTTTGTATTCATACAAGATGACTGTGACACATAAGCTTACTGTGAGAAATAAGGAGTGGAGATTACAGTTTGCAAAGTGGGCAATCGAGCAAGACCAAGAGGAAGTGCTAAACTACACATGGTTGTCTGATGAAGCCTATTTTTACGTGAACGGTGTTGTGAACAAACAGAACATTCGACCCTCGGCACATGAACCTCTGCGAATAATCCACATGAAAAACACCTACGGGGAAAAAGTGTGCTTGTGGGTCGCATGTCAAGCCATGGAAGCATCAGTCCATTCTTCTTCGATGCTACAGTAACCGGTCCACACTATTTAGACATGCTGCAAAACCAGTACTTTCCTCAACTCGTGGCCACATGTCTTCCATTGCAGACACAATGATTCTTGCAGGATGGAGCATACCCCCATACTGCCAATGTTGTGCTTGATTTCCTACACGAGAGATTTGGTCTTAAGGTATTGTCAAACAGATTTCCAGAACGTTATGAAGCCCGGACATTAACCCATGTGACTTCTTCCTTTGGGTTTTCCTTAAAGAGAAGTATACTGCAAAAAAATCGAAAATACAATGCAACTTAGGGCAATCATTGTGGAGTTATGCTGTGCCATTCCAGAAGATTTGTGTTGGAGAGTCGTCACAAATGCACGTGTGTAATTTGCAGAAGTTGTAAACCAAAATGGCGGCAGAAGTTGTAAACCAAAATGGCGGCCATATTGAACATGTGACTCATAAGGCTCTATTTCCAAGCTGTGTTCTTTACTTCTACATCAATAAATTACAAATCTTGTCAACATCACGAAACAAATCAGGTGACTTATCGTGCGCCACCCTGTATATGAGTGCATAAGAAGTTTATGCACCATGCAATGAATGAGTATAGTATCCAGGAATTTATCTCTGACTTAAGCCTGTAAGCTTTTGATTTATTTCACGTGATATGACTGCTGGGCCACTATACTGTTGCCAAAAACATACTCAGCTATAAAATTTATAATCTTGTTTGCTAATATCCAAGGAGAGCAATCAGCATGCACATCACAAAATCTTAAAACTGTTATCTTTTGAATAAACCTGAAAACACAAGGAGGGACCCAAAAATAACCAGCGCTCTAGAGGGACCTCTCCTCAGTCAGGATCATTTTTTCTGGAAATTTTTACTTTCTCTACATATACTATGTATATAGTGTATAGAGAAGATACTGTATTGCACCCAAAAATTCAACTGAGATTTCAGCAGAAATATTTGCTTTGAGACCCCCTGAATTAAAAAAACATTTTTAGAAAAATGTGCATATGTGTGGGCAGCATAGCTCAAAAACAAAAAGTCTGTTAAATACCAATCTACCCTTTACAAGGAAAAATTTTCAAAAAATGTTGAGTTTTTTCAAAAATGGCTGTAATGATTTTGATTAAAATATTATATATTAAAGATATTTACATGACAAATAAAATATATATCTTGAATTTTCTGGGAATAGCCTCTGAAGACATCTTTATTCTGGATGAGTTTTGCAGAATTTTGCATAACCAGGAGATACACAAAAATTTATTTAATAAGAAATGTAGAGTTCATTAAAACACACAATTTGTTATATACATTTCTTTTGTGGAATTGACCATTTTTGAGGTATTCCTTGTTATTGGTTTCAGTTTTAAAATATTTATACTTTTCTTATATGGGAGTTTGTCAACTTCTGACCATACAAAATAAGGAACTACAGTCACATAGTAACCCACTTTTAAAAGATCTGAATATCGCTTTAGCCTATGGTACTCCCTTATTTCCCTTCTACTTACAAGGAAGCAAGCAATAAGATCATTTCTGCTAATTTGTTTCTCGATTAACACAAAGTAAATAGAAGAATAAGTTTTTAACAATAATTTGTTGCAGAGAAAGTCATGTGAATGGAACATGTTAGATTTTTGGTGATTGTAGTACACAAAATGCCAGCTTCTCATGAATCACATGCAGCTGTAGGAGTACAATTCTGGTTATTTTTGGGTATTCCCTCATATAATACTGTCTATTAGGCAGGCATTTACTGTCTCATCTTATTTCCTCAATAAATTAACTAATTCAATATGGTTGTTTCTATCAACAAAACGCTCATTTCTACATGACCATTGAAAGCTTGTTCCTGCCTTCTCTGACACACAATATCATAAACTGAAGGATATAATCTGTCTTCCCTTTGCTGCAGCAAATAAGTTGCTTTTGACTGCTGAGTTGAAAATTTACTCTTAATGTGACACACAATTAACTGCAGTTTTGAAAATGTGTGAGGGCTTTTCAATGCTTTATGGAGACTGTTTGCATGAAGCCAGTTTTGTTCCATACATTGTTTTTAATTATGAAATAAACAGCATAACCAGATACCACAGCAACTCTGTTTTAGAATATTATTCATAACATAACTTTCTCATACTTTATTTTATTTGTACTTTTAAGATCTTTCATTTCTGGGTTATTGTGTTTTTTAATTATTTTCTTTTTAGAGAGGTCCTAAGGATCAAACTTTATGTTTTAAAAGCTTTTTAATTTGGCAATTACTCTATAAACTGACGACAATTTTGTTACTAATTATTATGGAAACAAGTTGCAACCACTGTTTGACTTCCCTCTCCCATCCTGCACTCATTCAGACAGTGAAACAAATTGGAGAAGTCAATGCTTTTTCTAGCTGTTCCACAAACAAAATTTTCTTACAAAGGATGATTCTTTTATCTGCATCATGCTAATCAAGATAAAAATTGCCAGAATTTGTCTTATTACTTGCTTCTTTGTAAGTAGCAGAAGAAAAATAAGAGAATGCATTAGTCAAATATTTTAAAAGTCGGTGACTATGGCATTTAAGCTTAGTATCTTCCAAGGATGGGACACGAAGATTTTCAAGAAAATCCCCACACCCCCAACTACCCTTTACATAGAACATTTCTCAAAAATGACTCTAGCGATTTTGATTAAAATACCTTATATTTTGAATTCTCTAGGAATAGCCTCTGAAGAGCTCTTTGTTCTGGTTGGGATTTGCAGAATTTTGCATAATGATTAACCCATAAGAAATAGACAAAAACTTACTACATAAAAATGTAATCTCGTTAAAACACAGAATTTATGTCATATACATTTTTTTATGTAAAGCTGAAGGTTTCTAACATATTCCTTGTTATTGGTTTCAATTTTAAACTAATTAACTTTTCGGCAATGGGACCATAAAAGCAAACTGATCAATTGATTCACATAACGACCAGCTTTTAAAAGATTTGACCATCACTTTGGTCTAATGTATTCCCTTATTTCCCTTCTACTTACAAGGAAGCAAGTAATAAGATCATTTCTGCTAATGTTTATCTTGATTAGCATGGTATAGATAAAAGAATAATCTTTTATAAAAAACTTATGTTTCAAGGAACAGCTTGAGAACGTGATGTGAAGGGAGCACATCTGATTTTTATGCAGTAGATAAGTTTTTTGTCTATCTCTTATGGTTTACCAGTTAAAAAAAGTTATATATAAGTAATCTAGAATAAAGAGGTCTTCAGAGCCTCTTCCCAGAAAATTCAAGTTATACATTTCGTTTGTCATAAAAATATTTTAATCATGCCACATTTTAATCAAAACGTAAGAGATACCTAGATAAAATCTTAATACACAGAGAAAGCAGATCGTGTTGAAGCCCATAATAAATCATGTACATTTTTTTATGGAGTTAACCATTTTCGAAATACCCCCTGTTATTGATTACATTTTTTGAAATACAAACACATGTTCTTTCGTGGAAATTACCATTCAGGTTTGTTTTGTTTGTTTGTTTTTTTTTTGTTTTTTTTTTGTTTTTTTTTGTTTTTTTTTTTTTCTGCCAACTTCATACAAATAGAATGGGATTTCAAAGCATCACATAGTTGCTGTCATCGAAAAGATTTGACTATTGTTTATACCTATAAGGAAATACACAATTAAAATGTATCTCTTTCAACAAGAGACGGAAGAATAAGCAGCCGTGTAAATAGTTTGTAGGAGAACAAGCAGAGAAAGTCGTGTATATGCATAATATGAGATTGTTATTACGTATGTTCGTGCCGTTTTATTTTGACATGTTTTAATCTGCTTAAAATGGTATGTAATAAACAGTGTACGCTTTGGGTTTACTAGGTCCCAATATGGCGTCTAGCGCAGAGTTTGGCTTCATGCACATCAAAGGAGCCGCCCTCGAGTTTCCTTTCTGTATATTCTCTATTTTGTGACTGCACTAGGTCATTGCCAAGGACCTCCACTAGGAAGGCTAGCTACTGAAGAGGCATGCGAAGAGCTGACAGAGCAGCATACTCTACCAGCACATGTAGTACCATCAGTGTCACTCCACAGAGCAGATAGACAGGAGCAAAATCTCTGTTAAAAAGACAACCGTGGGTAAAAATACTGTGGCCAATCTGCAACCAAGCCAATAGAACCTCCTCCCAATGAGAATGATGTGAGGAGGTCACCCAGTATATAGACAGGTCTATCTATTACCTAAGCATATTACCACGGAGAGTCGACCACTCTGCATAACCACTCTAAAATCTTCAGCTGTTACACTGGTAACAGTACCACTGGGCGGCAGTTTTGCTGCCAAATCCGCCAGTTCATTCTCTGGCAAGCCGTGTCCAAGCGCACTCCACATTAACACTGGAAGTATGCAAAATCTGGAGGACGTCTTCAATGTGCTGCACTAAAGGATGGTAACTGTACAGCTCACGAATGCTCTGAAGCACACTAAGGGTATCACTCGCAATAAGGCAAGTATACAGATGGCAAGTATACAGAATGGCTTTGTAAATAGCATACAGCTCTGCAGTATAAGTGGATGTGCTACTAGGCAAACCAAAATGTTTTGTCATACCTCCCTGTCAATCTCATATATATAAATAAATAGTCACTGTAATTGGATAAAAATTCTAAAAGTATGTACAGATACTAGACCCAATGTAGCAAAATAAAATGGCGTGTTATTTATGGACGCTCTTTAACTGCTGTGGTTCTCAGCGTCCCATTCTAAACTGGGCATGAAAGACTGCTTAATTTTGCTCAGAGGCCTCTCTATCAGGCTTCAGGTTCTTTTACGTGCCGTAAATCTACGACACGGAACCCACAGCTTTACTTCCCTTCCGAAGGAAGCCATGCTAAGGATTTTTACACCCGAAAAAATCCATCGTCCTCTGCCGGGTTTGAACCCGCGACCTTGGGTATATGAAGTCAGCATGGTAACCATTACACCACGTAGGGCGACCCCAATGTAGCAGATTTCGCATAAGCTGTCATCCTGAGATTGACAGGGAGGTATCACAAAACCAAGGTGGGTGCACCTTCTCCACCATGGGAAACATGCCAGGCATTTCAATAGCGTGAAGTTCTCGAAACGAAAACCTGTAGTGGTAGGTGGCGATATTGTTCGTCCAGTAGAGTTAAAAGGGGTAAATGTTGGATGTATTGGCATGCACTGAAGCCCGCAGCCATAATTTACTAGCAGCACATCATGTAAATATCTCAAAGGGAGATTTGGCATAGAGGCTCACAACTGGGTTGGTTGGAAAGGCTCCAACAGCCACACAGATGCCCTGATTATGGACAGTATCTAATCTCAGCACAGATGGACGTACTGAGGAGTAAACAATGCATCCGTAGTCTAACTTGGATAAAGATGCAGCAACACTGTCCAATCCGATCCCCAAGATGTGCCACTTAGTATCCGTATGATATTCAGAGAACGCTCACAGCTTGGTTTCAACTATGCTATATGTGGTGACTAACAAAGTTTCCGATTGAATATCAACCCAAGGAATCTCGCATCATCTGCGAAGGGAAATAAATCTGGCCTGAGACGAAGACAAGGCGGCAATCTCCTCTTAACGGCACCAGTAATTTACGCAGACTGACTTCTCAGTTGATAAGCGAAGGCCGTTTTTGGGCCCCATTGATAAAGGTTGTCTAAACACCCCTGGAGACGGCGTTCCAAAAACGGCATACGCTGAGAAGTAAGAAAGATAGCAAAGTCGTCCACGAATAAACAGGACGAGACACCAGCGGGAACACATTGAGATATAGAATTAATCGCTATAACAAACAGCGACACGCTTAGTACCGATCCTTACGGCACTCCGTTCTCTTGAAGAAAAGGATTCGAAAAAAACGAGTCGACCCTCACTCGGAAAACGCGGTCCTTTATAAACTCCTGAAGGAACAACGGTCCACGTATACTCCAGTTGCAGAGATTGTCAAAACTCCTGCCCGCTAACACGTATTGTAAGCCTTCTCGAGGACAAAAAAAATATACCAACGGTTCAACAATTCTGAAGAAAGCCGTCCATGGTCTGTGTCGAGAGACACAAGGTGGTCAACCGCTGAGCGACGCCTGCGAAAACCACACTGGACACCACACCGACTGTCCATTGATCATGCATTTCATCACCTTGCAAACGCATCTGGTGACGGAAATAGGGCGGTAGCTGGAGGTAAGTGACGATACTTTCCAGATTTCAAAATAGGTATGCTGGTGTCCTCCCGCCACTTAACTGGAAATGTGACATCAACCCAGACAAAATTATACACCTTAAGCAGGAAAGCCGTAATTCAGATGATGTTGCGACATTTGGATGTGGATGCCATCTGACTTGGTGCAGAGTTTCGCGAAGATAAAAGTGCGTGGTCTAAGTCCGCCATTTGAAAAGGCGATTGTAGTCTTCTAGGTTTCTAGAGCGAATGGCGAACCCTTGAGATTCCACCTGAGCCTTAACTGAAAGAAACCCGGGCAAATAGTTGTCTGAGCTAAACACTTGAGCGAAAGCACTGCCAAGAGTGTGAGCCACGTCAAACGTAACCAGAGCGCCTGCAGTTGTATTTAGACCGGCGATCGGCATATGGGTCGTTTTCCGGCTGCACGCCTTAACGTATCCCATAAGACAGAGGAAGGTGTAGTCGATTAAAAGATACTATAAACTTTCTCCATGACGACTTCTTACTATCTTTAATATTAATTTGTCTACGTTTGGCACGCAAATTTGTTATATTGTATAAGATTATCCAAAGTAGGGCGACAATGGAAAATCTTGAGAGCACGTCTGCGAGCACGAATGGCGTTCTGGTATTCATCTGTCCACCAAGGGACAAGAATTCGACGTGCATATCCAGTCGACTACGAAAGAGAAAGTTCAGCAGCAGAAATAATTGTCTCGGTGAGGTGTTGGATTAAAAAATCCGAGCTCGTTGTAGTGAAAAAACGGCCTCCAGAAATAAAGGTTCCAGTTGGCTCGTTCTAAGCGCCACCCAGAGAAACGTGTGGAACATACATTCTGTGCTAAGAGACATAAAGATAGGAAAGTGGTCAATAGACTGTAAGTCTGAGATGATATTCCATTGTAAGGAAACTGCCAACAGTGGAGAACAAACACAAACTGTTGAAGGCGCCAGAAAGAAATGTAGGCTCACCGGTGTTCAGAAGATTAATATTAACCAAAACCTCGGTGAGCAGTTGACCTCTCGCATAAGCCCGAGGTGAGCCCCAAAATAGGTGGTACGTATTCAACAGAAGAGGTGTTGATTGATAGCTGGGAGACGAGTTCTTCTAAATCAGTGCGCGAGAGGTCATCAGATGGTGGCACATACGTACTGTAAATGGTAAAGCTAAGGCAGGGTAGCTTAATCCTTACAGCGACAACCAGATTATATGGATGTTCAGCGAATATATCATCTCTGATAAGAATCATGATGCCCCCATGAGTGGGAACATCCGCTGGTGATAAATCACCCCGGACAGAAGTTTTGCCTTATGGCAAGGTTGTCTTGGGGATGGAGCTTGGTTTCTTATAAGTATATGACCAAAGGCTGATTCTGTGAAGCAACAATTCAAGCTCTGGTCGATGTGGTCGTTCACTGCGTATGTTTCACTGTAGAATAGCCATGGTCTATATTAAGAGATACGTTCTAATAGTTCTGCATCTTAGGTGGTGCTGGACGGCTTACTTTATTGGGCAGAATATTCTTGACCCCTCTCTTCCACAGGGAAGGACACCTTACCAAAAGAAAATTTCAGTTCGAGGACCTCGGACCGATTTTAGGTACTGATTGGCAAAGATTGTGGTCGCCGATCTAGGCTCCCCCTCCCTCAAGAAGATTCCTCAGAAGAGGATCTACGGGAAGAGTGGCGGGGTGTTTTTCTCCCCTTAGTTGGTTTGAGAGTGAACTTGTCACTTTGATTCAGGAAGTCTTGTCGTACATAGTTGACCTTGAAATGTTTCTCAGGTGCAGAAGTCTGCAGTTTACAAGCCTTAGTTCCCGAGGTCGACGCTGTAAGTGAAGATGTGCTGTACTACTCTGGATGCTGACATCTCTGTTGATGCCCACTTAGAAGTAGTTAGCGAAGGCTTTGGTAGTGCTCTGGCTACAATGACCTTTTCTGTGATGGTGGCCCCATTGATATCGCCGATCTGAGTTGCGATTTCCCGACTCGGTACTGATTTAGCTACAACTGAGCTATAGGAACCGGCTGTCGGGACAAAGGGTTGGCGGATTCGCAGGAGCTTCCGAGGACACATTCTCTTTCACCAGTATCTCCTGGATCGCTCTCTTCTCCGCAAAACGGGGACAAATGCGGGAACTAAATAGATCTTCGCTGTCACAGTCCACGCACGATAGAGATGAAGTACATACACCACAGTGGGAGATGTCACCACAGTTGGCGCAGATATTTTCGCCCTTGCAGAAATCGCGAGAGTGGTCAAACACCTGAGCAGATTTGGTATGTAGGGCCTAACCTCAATAGCTTCATACCCTGTCTTAAGCTTTTGAGGGAGATCTACCTGACCCAAAATAAGAAACAGGGTACAGGTAGGCATGACTTCTCCATTCACTTTTTCTGAACCCGATACACAGGCAAGATGCCTTGTTTAGACTCTCTTGAATCTCAATAGTCAAACCATCCAGTGCACAGGTGGTAACCACACTGCGGGTGGAGTTCAAGGTCTTACGTGCTTCAAAAGGGATCACTGTCGAAAACTACCTACCTTCCTCTGTCCTATTGACAACTAAGTAGTGAGGAACACTAGACTCAAACTACTTCTTTCACAAACTGTTACCATGATTATTGGTTTTATTTTGGGGACCCATAAAAAGTGGAAAAAATTCATCCCCCAGTGACCCCTACTCACCACAGAGCCCAATGAGGGGTCACCCCACTGGGGTGACAGGGCTACACAGGGGTAAGATAAGGAAGTTTAGTATTATTTTAAAATTCTTTCATTTTATATTCTGAATTTACAGCAGCAAATCTCGCAACCCCTTTGATGGTGTTTTGAGACTCTCAGAGTAACAAAATACCCAGTTTGGAAAGCACCCGTCTAATCTGCCCCCTTTAAGTATCCTTTAAACAGTCATCCTAACTTTGACTTTCAACTTCCAAATTAAACTATACATTATAAACATGCTTTTTCTATTCTTTTATTTTGCAAATACCACAAAACTTACACTCTGAGTGTCAAACAAAACATATTTTGGAAAGAAGAATCAAAATTGAAAAATTCAATGCTAAAGTTGCAATTCAACCAATCTTCCAACTTAATGCCTACACACAGCTGGTTAGAAAATCAATTCTCAAAAGCATGAAATATGTTAAGCTATTATTTAATATTGTATGCAAAAGTATAATATACTCATAAGAATAATTGCAAACATGCCTCGATTTTAGAAATAATAATGTCTGTGGATATTAAATGAATTTTTTGCAGTGTGTTCCAGTTTGAATTCAAAAAATTATCTTTTGTGATTGCTTGACCATTTTTTCTTTTTAAACTAAACTTTTCTGAGATGCCTTCTTTATTCGGCAGTGAATAATCATCTTTATTTGATTTCAGAATGACTTTAAGTGTGCTTGATAGTTCCTTTTTACTTTCTCCATACACACTATGTACATAGTGTATAGAGAAAGTATTGCACTTCACCAAAAAATTTGATACCGAGATTTCACCAGAAATATATGTTTTAGGGTCCCCAATATCCCAAAAAAAAAAGCATTTTCACAAAAAGGTCTGTGTGTGTGTGTGTGTGTGTGTGTGTGTGTGTGTGTGTGTCCCCATGTGTCTGTGAACACGATAACTCAAAAACGAAGTCGGTAAAATACCAAACTTGGTATTTAAGTTTAGTATCTTCCAGGGATGCGACACGAAGATTTTGAGAAAAATCCCCCCACCCCCAACTACCCTTTAATGGAACTTTTTCGAAAATGTTGATTTTCTCAAAAATGGCTCTTACGATTTTGATTAAAATTTTGTATACTAAACATATTTACCTGACAAATAAAATGTATATCTTGAATTTTCTGGGAATAGCCTCTGAAGAGTAGTTTATTCTGAATGAATTTTACTAAATTTTGAATAACTGCTAAACTGTAAGAGATGGACAAAAACTTACTACACAAAAAATGTAGAGCACATTAAAACATACAATTTATGTTATATACATTTTTTTTCGTGGAGTTTGTCGTTTTTGTGACATTCCTTATTTTTGGTTTCTATGAAAAACGTATACTTTTCTCATACAAGAACTTGTCAACTCCTATCCATATAGACATAGGAACTTCATTGACATAGCAACCAGCTTTTGACCATCACTTTAACCTAAAGTTGTCCCTTATTTCGCTTCTACTTACAAGGAAGCGAGTAATTAGACTATTTCTGCTATTTTTTTCTGATTAGCATAAAGTAAATAAAAGTATAAGCTTTTTAAGAATAATTTGTTGCAGGGATATGGAGAAAGTCATGTGAATGGTACACATCAGATTTTTAATTTATTATTCCTTAAAAGTTTGCTGTTCCCTATTATTTAACAATTAGAGTACCATATCTTTTTTATTTTTCAGCATCAAAAGCTAATGCATGCCCATACAAAATGGAAGAAGATGATGATTTGTCAATGCTCAAACACATAAGGATACAATATATTTTCAGATAATAGCTAAATATCACTGACAATGAGATTGTGTATGCTGTAATACAGGTCTTATTATTATGCAGGGCATAATAACCATGTGCTTCTGCAAGACTACAGCACATAATTACATACCAAAATACAATTCACAGGATTAAATACAATATTTGTAGAAAAATTTATTGACAAGAAAGTTTCATAGGTTCCATTATAAACATAGTGCTTTACAAATGGCTCAGCTAATTCTTTGAGATCTCAAGTTTTACTTTATAATCACAACAGCAATACACAGATGACTTCGCAAAATTAAATTCCATTTCTTGAGTAGTAATCCAACTATTTCTCTTGTCAGAGAGAGCAACTTAGAATAAAAGGTACAAATGCAACATGATCTCCAATAGTACAGGAGCTTCGATTCAGGAGATGTATGTGAAGCACTTACTATGTGGCTGATAATGCCAGCAAATATATATTTATTATACGAGGGTGAGTCAATAAATGTTTTTTTTACACATTAAATACACTAGTCTTGGTCCAATTTGGTGTGGTCTTTTTCAAAGTATTCTCTGTTTAGTTGAATGCACTTTGCCCAACACTTCTGCCAGTCCTGGAACACGTGCTGGAAGCCATCTTTTGACACCTTCTTTATAACTACTTCAGCCTTCTTCAAGGCAGCCTCCTAAGTAGCAAAATGCTTCCCCCTTAGTTCCTTTTTCAGAAAGGGAAAAAGATGAAAGTCACACTGGGCCAAGTATGGAGGATGTGGAACACATTCAATGTTTCTGTGGGCCAAATATTGGATAACAATGTTGCACACGTGAGGACGGGCATTGTCATGGTGCAGGTGCCAACCAGAAGGATACACTTCTGGTCATTTTCATTTAATGTGTTTAGCAAGGACAAAAAAAAAAAAAAAAAAAAAAAAAAAAAACAACAACCACCACCACCACCACCACCACTGTCATGGGAAATCTGTAACATGTCTGTAAGTCTGTCAATTGCTGTATGTCGGTCTTCAAAAACAATGATGCCAGCCATGTTAATCATGGTTTTGTTTATTGCTGTTGCTGGAGCACCTGGCTTTGCTATCGAAACATGACCCTCCTTAAATTCCTTGAATCATCAAAGTGCTGTGGATTGTGCCAAAACATCACCATATGTCTCCTGCAACATTCTGTAAGCTTCCATGCCGGATCTCTGCAAATGAAAGCAAAATTTCATTGCAGTGTATTGTTCTTTGCGTAACACCTCCATTTCCTCAGTAGGTGGCTGGCAAACTGACCTACTTCGTTCATACCCTGTGTACAGATGCATGTGCAAGCAAGCATGTGCTTTGTCCACCAATCAGAGCTGATCCATTGGCATCATGCAAAATTGTTTCCACAATGTGCCTTTGTTGTGCGCAGTAAAAAGAAACAACTCTCAGTCTTTATTGACTCGCCCTCTTACATCCCATGATCCTTTGCAAAATGTCAACCGCTTAACTGAATGAGCCAACTTGTGGGGAGGCATTTATCAGTTCTCTTTGTCATACCTCTTGAACTTATACATACACATCAGTAGTCCATTTTTTCTTCGGAGCTCTTTGTATTTTATCAAAATTATTCATGAACATTTGCAAGAAGCACAGAATTGAAAACTATATTCAAGTCAAAATAATGTCTTTGTAACTACATTTTTAATGGGTACTTTAAGAAATCGCTTAGATGGTATTAGTAATTGTCAGCATTTCCATGTATTTTAAAATTAGTAATCATTTCTACCCCCCCCCCCCATTTATTTCAAATTAAATTTGAAGTGATATAAATTTTAAGTTATATGATATTGTGTATCTTTTGTCACGTTTTCCATGAGGCCAAACTTATAAACAAATGTGTCTAGTGTTTATTTTTTGACTTTCATAGACATCAAACTGTTGGGCAGAGACTGACTGGCAGATGGTAGGGACAAGATAAAGTCTTATATAAAAATATAAAAAATAGAATTAACTGTCTGAAAATTTCTTTTGAATCGCATAATTTAAAATGTAATATGAAAGGAGTACTGCAATGAATTTTAAGAATAATAGAAACTCATACTTAGAAGAATATGTAAATTTTCATAAATTTCTAGGTATAATTGTAAACACTAACACATTGTTGATCACATGCAAGTAACAAAATTAGTAAATCTGTTTATCTGCTATATTTTACATCTTTTAATACCTGGAGTTCATTGAAAAGAAGTTTTATGGAGTAATAACTAACTTTGCATTGAAGTATGTTGTAATTCCTGCAAAACTCATATAAAACAACTCTTTTTACTCCAAAAGAACAAAACAGGTATGAGTAACTTACAATCTAAAACCCACCGATAGATGTACAGCTCACAACGGTTGTTCTTGAATAATGAAACATTTAAATTGCAACTTTGGATGCATATGACTTACCTGAATCACAACATCTCAGCAGTAGCAGCAACATCTGATTCTGATGCAGTTAATCCCTCAAGTATCACTGGAATGTTCATTTCACATATCTTTATGCAGAGAATTCATATTGTCACTACCAAATAAAATTCCATAGTTCCAATAACTATTTTTAGCTCCACGCAACACTTTACACTGAATAAAACATAGTTTAGTCTTTTAGCACATTTTCATTCTTCTATGCCCCAACAAATCATTGTCTTCTGTGGAATCATTATCAATGTCATTATTACGGGGCAAATTCCTATGACTTGTCATATTTTTCTCCTCGTCACTTTTTAATTTTTAACAAGATTCAAACGTGTTTCATAGCAGTTTGATGAAATTAAAGTGGCTTTATTGAGCATATAAATGCCTTGTTTTATACTTTTAATGTTACACATCTTATCATATTTTGGGCATTCTTATTATAAATAAGTTTATAATTACCAGAATAAGTTGTTTTTAAACTGAAATATTTTTTTCAGCATATTTTAAAATACTGACATTTTCTTGGAAATCAATTTCTTTTAAATGGATTTTCATAATGTTTTAAAAATAGAATTTAAATTTTCAAATATCGCGGGTAGAATTTATCCTCAGTCTTCTGCAAGAAGAGATGAACAAAAGCCAGTAGGCAAAGTAGGGTCTTCTGTTATATGTTCCTATCTTGGTTTATCTCATTTTTCTCCCTTCAAAACCTTTGATAATCTGTCATTGTATTTTCCTTCTCAGTGAATATTCAACATGTCTAAAGTGAAAGATCCAGCCAGTAAAACACAGTGCAACAACATTGCAATAGTGCAAAACATAAGAATTGTTTAGATAGATACAACACAGCTGAAATTAAGCAACATTTACTTTTTTAAAACATTCCAGCTTCATCTTCTACTTCAATTTCTCAATCACTGTGTTTATCATACATAAGCAACTGAAAACATATATTGTATAATGGTATCAGTATCACATAAAACAATAATTTATGTTGCTAAAGTCATATTTTATTTTATATTGGTTGTAGTTTTAGGATATTTTGATCCTAAATGCATGCATATTTGATAATTTTAAGCTCATAGAAATGTGTCATCAGCACTTTCCATTTCTTTGTTTTCAATTATAATTCTTTGATCTCGTCTCATTAGACCCCTTTCTCCTATCTTTTGTGAATTTTTATCACTCTTTTCAAGAGGTAATGCATTTTTCTAGAAGTCCCAAAAGATGCATCTTCCTCTTTACATTTTTGCTTTTCTTGCAAAATTCTGTAAACGTAACTGTGCAAGGCACCAGTTGATTGCAGTTTTTAGATTTCTTTAAAAAACCCTAGAGAGTACAGTCTTATGCTTGGCCCCTTCCTTCAAGTATTTAAAAATATTAACAGTCACCTCCCAAGTTTGTCTATGAAGTGTTTGTCATTTTAACTTTGAAAAATGAGGTATTATCACGAAGTTAGCTTAACATATTAAAAGCTCACCAATGAAAATACTTTACACTAAACTGCACTCAGGAGCAGACGATTCAGATCGCTTATTGCATCATGTAACATGAGCCTAAGTTCAATGAATACAGGAATGAGAAGGGTTGATCCCTGTTTACTTGTTTTCTGGATCAAAGTCATTGTTAGAGAATAAATGCTTGAGCTATAAACATGTATTTATCAATAATAGCATATTACAGCAAATTCATCATATGTAAGGCAATCAAACTTGCAGCACAAAATGGAAGTGAAAAATTAAACAACTACCAACATAATATAATTCAGATTATTTTAGAACATCCTTTGGTTAAAAAAATCAGGAAAAAATGTTTAAGTTCAAGGTTTAATTTTGTACAACAAACTGCCAAATGACAATGTTTTTATAATTTAGATGATTAATAATTAATTCTTCAATGTTATTATTTTTTTTTACTTGCTCTACTTCATACATAGGTAGAGAAGGTATTGCATTTCACCCCCCCACCAAAAAAAAACTTTTTAGAAAAAGATCTATGTGTGTGTCTGTGAACAGTATAACTAAAAAAATGAAAAGTTGGTTAAATATAAACTTGATATATAAGTTCAGCATCTTCCAAGGATGTGACACAAAGATTTTCAAGAAAAATCCCCCCTCCCCCAACCCAAAATATCTTATATGAATTAATTAATTTTGATTTTCTCAAAAATGGCTCAAATGACTGATTAAAATATCACATATTAAACATACATACCCAACAAATAAATTGTAAAACTTGAATTTGCTAGGAATAGTCTCAGAAGTACTGTTCATTCAGATAAGACTTGTTTAATGGAGGAACTGTCAGAGAAAGACAAAAACTTACAACACAAAAACATAGATCTTGTCAAAATACACAATTTATGTCATATACACTTTTTGTGGAGTTAATCACTTCTGAGATATTCCTTGTTAAAGGTTTAAATTTTAAAATACAAATTTTTCTCAAGTGGGAATTTATCATTCATTTTTCTTTTGTTTTACTCCAGACTTTGCAAAAAGAACCAAATTATAATCGCAGAGCAACCAGTTTTTAAAACATTTGACTATAGCTTAGCCTAGGGTATGCCCTTATTTCCCTTCTGCTTACAAGAAACTAATAAGGCAAATTCTGCTTCTGATTAGTGTGAACTAGATAAAAGAATAAGCTTTTGTAAGAATAGTTTGTTTACAGAGTAGATAGACAAAGTCATGTGAATGTAACACATCAGTTTTTAACGTTCAAATTTTTTTCTAGATTATTCTGTATCCTTTTTTCTTTTTTAATTGTACTTTTGATATCATAAACTTGTAAAAAATTATAATATTATTATAATTATTATTTTCATCTGAAGAAACTAATCTACAATAGTGCATAACTGTCACATGAGTACTGGTCACTCGATGTGCCATTAGAAATATGCTCCCCGATAATGTTGCTGAATGAGGGTGTGTTTACTTTGAAATGTTAATCCATACCAACTTTAGAAACTGAAAAATGCTCATGTCGAAATGATAGAGAGTGCCAAAGGGATGCACTAGGTGGCAGTAGTAGCAAGGTTATCTGGCACTAAATCCCAGTTGTAGTATTCCCCATTCAATGCTAAGGAAATGCACCAGGTTATGGAGTCAATGATGCAAGATAACAGTGAAATTCAAATATATTTTTATGTATTAACTATTATGTTCTTTCTAACATTTAAAATAAAGAAATAAAACATGGAATCTATGACAAAGATAACAGTGAAATTCAAATATATTTTTAGGTATTAACTATCATTTTCTTGCACCTATCATTTATAAAAAAGAATAGTGACAATAAACATATGTTTTGTTTGTTTCTCATATGTTTTGAAATTTCATTTTAAGTGAGGTGAGTGTCACTATCCCTGCTCATACTATTATACTTAACTACTTCACTTGTTTCTAACTTCTGAGTTATTTCATTAAATAAAAACATATTTATTTCACATATAAAGTATATATTTGCTGTCCCAATTCTTTAAAATTAATAAGCACACTAATCTTGAAAGTTGAAAATGGCAGAAAAGTGTCAGGACCCGAATAGTAAGAGGGTTGAATGAAAAGTAATGCCTCCACCTTCGTAACTCTTCAACAGATTGCAGCATTGGTATGCGGCAGGTACTGGCTTGTTCCATAGCCTCTTCTCTACAGCTCCAGTTAGCAGGAAGCCTTAGCATTGAATGGTTGTGTTGTTATAGTGTAAAGTATGAAACCCTGACGGTTGGTCAATGCAATTTAAGCAACGTGCAGTCTTCTATACAGCAGAAGGTGTCACCCCAAAGGAGATTCATCAGAGAATGAAAGCAGTTTATGGTGATTGTGTTGATGTGAGTATTATGCGTCGTTGGGTGAGTAAGTTTAAAGATGTTGAGGGGGAACATCTGACTTGTGTGACAAACAAAGAGTTGGACGTCCTGTGACAGCAACCACCGAGTTTCACAAGAAAAATGTTGACAGACTGATTCAGGATGATCGTCGTATCACTCAGAGAGAAATTGCAAGCACAACCAGCATTTCACAAGAATGTGTGGGTCACATTATTGCTTTGCTTGGCTATCGGAACATCTATGCACGATCACTAACAAGGATCCGAAAGGAAAAGGGAAATGTTTTCCTGCTGCATGACAATGCCAAACCACACACTTCTCGTGCCACCACAGCAGAACTTCAGAGACTGAATCTCACCACCGTATGGTATCCTCCATTCAATCCAGATTTAGCACCGGCTTACTTCCATCTGTTCCCGATAATGAAAGACGATCTGCAGGGACATCATTTTGCTAATGAAGATGTTGAGAGAACTGTGAGATTGTGGTTGCAGAAACAGAGTGTCAACTTCTTCTGTGACGGCTTCAAAACTTGTTCATCATTGGCAGAAATGTATCCAATTGGCTGGTGATTGTGCGGAAAAGTGAATGTTGGTAATTAAAGATCACATTCTAAGGATTATTTCTGCGTTTGATTTATTTATTTACCATCCAAACCCAATTAACGAAGGTGGAGGCATTACTTTTTCATTCAACTCTCGTATACCATTTTAGGTTTACCTACTTATTGCAGATGTTGGTTATTTGAGGTTATGTGGTATATGAGCTAGGTAAACCATAAAAGTAATTTCATCAGAACATAAACATATCCTATTATCGCTACTCTGCAATTGTGGTGCTCTTAATATATTTGATCAACTGATAGTTTACATTAAATGGAGAAATTTAATATACAAAGCTACTATAAAGGGAAAAGATCATCTTTGCTTTCCCACATTATTCATTGCATATTTCAGCATATTCCCACTACCCTTTTCCCAATACCAACTCTACATGCTCCTTAATGCATATCATTACACTTTTCAGTAATTTCTAATGTAAAGTTTGCCTGCTTGACATTACGGAGCAAACACACCCTCATTCAGCAACATTACTTCTCCTCTCTCTTACAAATATGGTCCTTAATAATTATGTACTTCAGTTTCTCCTCAAGATCACTTATGAACATGAAATTAAAATAATGCTTGGAAATAAGTAGCAGAAGTGCAGAACAAAATATTTTTAGTAAGCATGCCTATTTTTAAGTTAGCTTTATACTTCCTTAATATTAATTCTTAGAGTGAATGTTTCTTAAACTTTGTCCACTAATGTAAGTAAATACCTAAATGAATTTTTTGTTTCTGATATTATTCACACTCTCCAAGCAAGTCTTCTAATTTCCCCCCTCCCCTTTCTTTCTTAAGTAGTGATTAACACCCACGTTTACTACATACAACACCACAAGCAGTACTTCTAGGTCTGAGGCATACAACCTCATGTTGAATGGTGTACAGTTGAAAATTACCATGTAAATAATTTGTACAGGCAAGAAACAGAGCAGAAGTCCTGCACATTGATTGTGGTGCTATTAGCAATAGAGTTGTAATGTGAGATTTGTGAAATAGTTTCCTTGAAAAGTAATTACAAGCAAGACACATATGTTAACACTTCATACTTGGAACGGTTGGTAGAAAAGTTTGGCCACTTGTGTTGGTCTTTCCATTGTGGTTATTGTTGATCATGGCTGCATCTTGTGGGAGTGAAATGTACTTCAATTGTGGACTTGGTGACAGCAAGTCAAAATTCTTAAACACAGCTGTATTTCAAATGTAGATGACTTTTAAAAGGTATAAGATCTATTAAAAGATCTTTATCTTGAAACACAGCTCGCAGATAATGAATTTTGACTTGCCATTAAAGTCCATCCTAAAAGTGCATTTCACTCCCACCAGATGCTGCCATTATTGATAATAACATAACAGAAACATCAATACTAGTCAGACACCTTCTAATGATGAGAACAAATGATTTATCAAAAAATATCAAGTGAATAAAATAAGCAATTTCAATTTATCTTAAGTAAATTTGTTTTTTTAAGTTTGTCGCTTATATAAATTTCATTTTATATACCATCAATCTTAAATTCTGCATTTCCCTCCTATTAATTCTAATACTATGCCACAATCTCTTTTGAATTTAAAAACTCTGATTGATGCTCATAAGATTTGTCACCTACCCTCGCTACTTGATTTGCTAAGCCCTTCCACAATTCTTTACATCTGTTTAACACAGTGATTACTGAATACATCACAACTCATTCATAACAGTTAGATCTGTGTTATTTTGTAAAACACACAAAATGTAGTCTCCATCAAAGGCTCAGAGAATAGAGGATATAGGCTTACAATGTTTCTAGGTCCCTGGAAAATTCAGGAGCAGGTTTTCTGGATTATGGTCCATTAGCATATTGCTAAAATGTAGGATGTATGTTAGAAGCTTTCTCATGCATGGTTATGAGTAACTCAAACAGTTTTCTGAAACAGAAAAGTTTTCTAAAATTTAATATTAGCCCTCACACAAACAATCTACAATATTTACAATGTACAAATGGTTCCTTAGGAGGATTTTATGCAAACAAAACATTTTCTCTACAACATGCAATTAGTTTCCATATGAATATACGCAGAACAATGTTCATCATTACAATAAATAATAGTTACATGGAGAACAGAAGATTCACTAGAGAGCAGCTTCAGTAACCTGTACAACCATAATACATGCAAGCAGCCTTTCATTTACTTTATTTTTACAGCATGTGGGTCACTCTGTTGTTAACAATTCACTGCCCCTCCACATTACATGCACAAATAAATGTAGCTTTCGCTAAGGCAATTTCACACAATGAATATATTATGTATTTGACTGAAGCAATTCACACCATATGGTAACATTCCTCACTTGTCTTCAAACTTACGTTATAGCAGGCCTAACTTTTCCAACATGCAGAAAATACAAATAACTTCTGCTTTGTGCAGGGGCAGCAGTTTAGCTATATCACACAAGAAAGGAATCCCATCCTTTAGTGTTCTCCATTTTCATGGCTAAAGACACATTTGTGGAAACACTACATTTAACTGAGATCTTGAAATGAGGTATAAAATCATTTCCATCAATAAACTATATGGTGACCATACATAACATATACTGCATACAAAACCTCACTTTATCTTATGTTATGTATGAAGACCTGAGTAAGAGGAAATTGCACCTTGAGCAGTGCAATGCTCTGGGTACATTATGGAGCACTAGCAAGATGCATATAACACATTACAAAATAAAATTTGTTTTCATTGTCAATTTCTTCAGTGTTATATTCAAAAAATGGCCTATCAAAATTTGGCTATTAAAGATATGGTGAATGAGGAAGCGTAAAGCATCTCAGAAGATCTCCCAGAGCATGTTAAAATATTCAGAAGGAAAAGCAAAGCTTTCATTTATATGCCATGATAAACATATCCATTAGGAGAGACATAATAAAAACTAGAAAGCTTAGCATTCCAAAATTATGAACCAGCACTAAGCAAAACTGAGTTTAGTATGCCAATCACCTTTAAAATATTATGCACATATCCATAACACCATTGTCATCATAATTGTTACTGCAATTTTTTTAATTAAGAGAACAAATCTGACAAACTGTATTGGTTTCTAAAGATATGCAGATCAGGAAAATATGAAAACTTGCAAAATGCACAGAATCACACTTTGTACATGAATAAAATACATTTTTGCTAGACCTCTGAATACAATTTAACTGTATCTAAGAATTTGATATAATGGAAACAAAATTACAATTAATTATGCAAATAAAGGAACCAGAAAAAAAAAAGGGTAGGGTAATATTTGCATACAAATTTTAAAAATGTTCACACTTTTCTTTCACTGCAAGGTGCCTATTTAAGAAAAAAAAAGTTTTAAAGAAACTTTGTTCCTTTGCAGGAAAGAAAGGGAGAGAAAAAAATACAATTTTCAGTAACTTCCAAAGTCATAATTGAAACTTACACTGTCTGCTTGGTTTGGACACAGTTTCTTGTAGACACTTTCAATGAAGTTCCTCCTGAAACAAAGAAAAAACAAGCACTTTCAGTAACATCTGCATTAAAGGCTCATCAGGTAAGATATGGTAATAGTGTGCATTACATTTGCTGTTATGCTTTTGAAATTCTACCCAACTTTAGAATGGCTCCTGTCAACTTCATTTTGATTTTACAAGCTATTTATACAGATATACGAGGGCTGATCAACAAAGACTGAGACTGATTTTTTTTCACAGATGTTTATTACTCCAATTAAATGTTTACATGATCTTTTTCAAAGTAGTCCCCTCCTACTTCAATGCACTTTTTATAGTGTCTCTGCCAGTCCTTGAACACGTGCTGCAGACCATTCTTTGTCAGGTCCTTGAGAATCGCCTCACTTATCTTGAGCACTGCTTCAGAGTTCTCAAATAGAATACCCCTAAGCTTTGCCTTTAGTGATGGGAATACAAAAAGTCACAGGGTGCAAGATTGGGGCTATAAGTGGATGTGGTACACAGGTAATGTTGAATCGAGCCAGAAACTGCATGCCTTGATTTGTGATGTGAGGCAGTGCATTGTCATGATGAAGTCGCCACTCAGTCCGAGAAAGCTCTGGTCGTTTCTTTGCAATGTGCTTCATCAGTGTAGCCAATACCGACATGTAGTATGTTGCTGTAACAGTAGTGTGAGGGGGAACTGCATACTGGTAAATCATTCCATTATAGTAAAAAATATGATCACCATCACTTTCCCTGCAGATGGAACAATTTTTGCCTTTTTTGGTGTTGGAGAATCTGGCGATTTCCACATTGTGCTGGCTTGTTTTCCTTCCAGATCATAATGATGCAGCCATGACTCATCACCGGTGATAATCAATTTAAAAAATGCATCCCCTCCATCAGCAATGAGATGCAGCACCTCACAGCTCGTCTCCATTCGCACAGTCTTTTGTTCGGGAGTCAACAGACGTGGCACCCAATGAGCACAAACTCAGGTCATATGGAGATGCTCGTGCATAATTGTAAACACACTGCCACATGAAATTCTCAACACTTCATTGAGGTTATGTAATGTTATATGCTGATCCTCTCGGACAATCACAGCAGCTGTGTTGATATTGACTTCAGTCACAGCAGAAGCCGAAACACCAAGCCTATCTTGCTTAACACAGACAAGTCGGCCTTCTTTGAAGTCCTAGATCCACCTAAACATGTTGCACAAGGTAGTGCATCCCCACTGTACGCTTGCTTTAGCTTTTCATAAGTTTCAGTGGCTGTATGGTTTAAACGAAAACAGAATTTGATTGCGCTGAAATGCTTCTCTCGCGTCACCTCTACTGTCTGGTATGCGAAATGCACGTAGGGTCTACAAAATAGAGCATTACTACCAACCTACCAATATGAGAGTGCTGCCGCCTACTGACATTATACATAAAAACCCGCTCTTTTCAAATATTTATGTTACAGATACAAAACTATCACGGAAGCTACAGGAAAAAATCAGCCTGTCTTTGTTGATCAGCCCTTGTATATTAAAAAAAATACATACACGCACACACACCCACCCATGCACGCATGCATGCTCGCGCACACACACAGAGCCCTTTTTCTGAAAATGCTTTTTTGGATACAGGGAACCCTAAAACATATATTTCCGATGAATACAATCCTTCTCTATGCACTACGTACATAGTATATGTAGAGAAAGTAACAATGGCAAAAAATTATATTTAATGATAATTTAATATAAAATTTCAATTCTGTTTAGAAAAGAAGTTTTATACTTTGATTTTTTTTCTATTTTTCTATGTCAGTATTTCTTTCCAGACACAACTGTGTTCCTGTCTTTAAACAATGACCATTTCTTCCTCTAAAGAGTCAGATTCTTCTTCATTCTGGTTTTCACATAATTTCCCAAATATTTAATTTTAATAGATGAGCCTTTTTTTCTATGTTGTGATGGTCATTCCAAAAGGCAACATAAAAAACAAAGAAACCAACAAATCTGCAGTGGCAGCACACTTTTGGAATGACCATCACAACACAGAAAAAAAGACTCGTCTATTAAAATCAGGCGCCCATACGTCAGAATTAAATATTTGGGAAAAGGTGTATATAAAAAAACACAGTGATTTTCTTATGAACGTTGGCATCCTGCTAGAAGTTAACTCGCTACTAAGCCTGATAAAACCACCATCAGATGTCTCCACCCCAGAGAAGAAAGACCCACAGAAGCACCGGAGTTCCAGCCAGTTGACACCTTGATGATGCCTTCAACCGAAGGTGAAACACATCCAGAAAACTTTTAGGTAGGTGAAGTCATAGAGTGTCTGATCGACTCAATATGAATTATTTTATAAATTATAGCTATGAATACTACTGAAATTCTTAAAATAATGACAAAATTGGTCCTGTAAGCAGGAAGCTTCCCTCACTTTTGATGAAGTCAGTCACTGATCTGAGCAACAGACAATTTATTAATTTAACTGCTGTAGCTCACCAGATGTTAACAATAAATTCTAAATAACACTAGATTCCAGCTGTGAAACCTCGACTCTGATCAATAAACTGGCAAATCAAATTACCTGTACCTATCACTTTTCATCATGGAAACAATTCTGCTGTACAGTTCAAGTTCCAGTGACAAATCCTTTTCACACTAAAATACCTATTTTATCATTTAGTAGCACAACAGAACATCCTGATAATCATATGTAGCCTCATTTCCTGCTATGAAATATTCCACAGCATCATGATGTTACATGATGATAAAGATGGGAAAGATTTTATTAAACCTTTATTTAAAAAAATCCAAGTCTAATCAAATGTAAACAATACCAGATGTTTTTCTACTAAGCAATTATTGAAAAAAGACTGGTGATGTTTGCACAATTCTCTAGTTTCTCTAAAACTGCTGTTGGCTAGCACTAAATTCTGCCAGCCCTTCTGATCCCACCCTTTTCTTCTTAGTTTCAGTCTGAAAAAACACCTGAATTAAGAAGAAATTCCAAGCTGTTTTTAACCAAAATAGTATAGCCCTGCCGCTGAATCCTTGCACTTGACAGTTCAGGTGGTTTCGTATAATGTTGACTATGCTGCATTTGCGGCGTTGCCAGAGTAACTAGTAAACAACAACACCTGATTACAGATGTCTCTATCGTGTATAAAGACAAATATAAACATAAATAATAAATGAATGCAGATAAATAATGAAACTAATTATTATTATTATTTTTTTTGGTAGTTTAAAGTCCTTTAACCTGGTTAGTCATATCGGATGATGAATGAAATTGGTGAAATGATGCTCAAATGATCTCGGGGTCCACGGAGCTTAAAATTACTCGACATTTGTCTTCTCAGGATAAAGGAAAACCCCGAAAAAAACCTTATCCGGGTAACTTCACCCTAAGTGAGATTCGAATTCACGACCTTTTGAATGTGAGGCAGACACGCTACCACCACACTACCCAGGCGGGCAAAACTAATTTATTATTATTGATAATTATTGAAATTAAGAATACCATAGCGTATGTAGCATATATTGCATATTTACGACAATATAGAACTAATTAATGCTAAGCAGCTTGTTACAATGAGAGAAAGATATAAGAAAATGATTTTCACCGGTTTAGAATTTTAATGACTCAATTCCATCCAAGTCTCTGTCATCATCATTCTCAGAAGCATCATCAACATCGTGGTCGTCACCAAGATATATTCATTGATGATTCCCTCTAATTCCTGTGCTTTTCATATTATTTTGTGCACATGATTCACTTTCTTCTTCCAGAAGTTGCGTCCACCCTCCCCACACCTTCCCACAACAGATATCCACCTCTACAATTGTGAAAGTCTTGTTTGGTTCCCTCACGTACAAACATCACCAACAATACTATCAACAATAACAACAAATAATGCGTAGCTTGTACAGAACAACTCAACGCACGTGTTAGGAGTTCACAAACTAAGCACATGGTTGGAAATAGCCAGATATGCAATGGTGCAGCCTCTAGATCCGTTTCCGTTGTCTGACTGATGGACCAAAATGTTGCTTTGTGATTGGTTCAAAAAGTCAAATGGGTAAAGCTTTTCATCTGTTGTTTGCGGGTGTACCAACTTAACTCCCAAATATCAAGTGCAAGGATTCAGCGACGGGGGTATAGCTGTAATGAGTTGCATATTTATCCATATGGGGATTCTGTTCAACAATAATTTTCTTGAGTTATGGCTTCTGAATGGACTGTAATACAATGATATAATAATAGATTTCTTTCCCATTTAGAATTCTTTCACCTACTCCTACAACCACATGACCGTATATTAGTAGGTTTGCAAGAGATGAATTTCCGAGACAAAGGCTTAGGAGAGCTTGAACATATATTACAAGAACAATTTAACAGTATGCAAATGGGGGCATTGCCATCTGTATTAATGATAGCATCCCTCATAAATACATTACATTCAGTGCTCAAGTGGCCGTAGCAGTCTCTAGTTTTCTCTCCACAAAGATTTGTATTGCAACTTATACTCTTTGCAACAGCAGCAATTTTGATACATCTACTTTACACCTCATTGAATCTGTTGTACAAACTCTAGATTCAGGAATCTTAAATGCACTAGCTCCTATCAGTTTTGATATCTAACACTAGCTATAGCATGTTGACTTACTACATCATCTCCAAATATTGCACCTTCTTGTAACAAAAACTTTTTCAGCAAATTACAAAATGGTTTTTGCACACATCACTCTAAAAAGAACAATTTAATCATCCTAAAAATTAACTAAGAAATGCCTTTTTTAATCATTGACACAACATTGCCGTAAATCTAGACGAGATGTGTAAATGTGAAAGTTTGAGAGAGAGAGAGAGAGAGAGAGAGAGAGAGAGAGAGAGAGAGAGACACAGAGACAGAGAGAGAGCGAATTTAAAAGTGACGATAAGACACTACTAATGTGCATGTAAAACATGTAATTGTACAGTTACCTGGAAAAGAAGAAATATGCATATTAACCATATTCAAAGTAAAAAGCACAAAGCTTCTTCAATCAAAGCAAATGAGACAAAGTATCAAGTGTTAGTTACTGCAATGTTTCAACCACTGAAGAAAAAAGATGCAACTAGCGCATTTGTGAGAGACAATTTAGAACCTTTTATGAAAGCAAATATTCCCATGGAAAAATTAGATGACCCTAACTTAAAAGGAGAAATAAATATTGTGAAGGTTGGTACTTTTAAGTAATGGTTTCTTCCAGATTCTAACCTAGGAATATGCTTTAAAGTTTACTCAATTATTAAAAATGATAGGATACATTTTCCTTACTGAAAAAACCATAGTAACAAGTATTCAGTTTGATTTGAATGTAAAATCCAATATTATTTTCTACTATATGTTAAGAGCATTGGATCGAGGGCAATCGCAACTAATAGAGTCGCATGTTATCCATCAAGTTTGGCAGGAATTAATTTTGAAGTGTGTTAAGTGAAAGAGATATTACTCTTCTGATGATTATTGGTTGTGACAAATTGTCGATTGAAGACTTTGAATGTGGATGTTCCATCGAACTTGGATGGTTTGATGTGTGTGTGGATGATGTTTCACACCCTGTTGTCTAGACTTTCAAGTCTTTCTTCAGCCTTCTGTAGGGGATTGTTTCTATCATTGTGTTCAGTTCTTTTTCTCTTCTCTCTAGGATATTAAGTCATTCCCCAACATCTTCCACACACTATTCTAGTCCTCCTTTACATTGGCCAGTAGTGTCTCAATTCTGTTAAATATCTCTGTTTTCAAGTTTTCCATGTCATATTCCATTTCTTCTTTTTCAATCTTCTCCATTCGTGATTCCATGTTTGTGTCCACTTTTTCCAATTTTTCCATTCTGGGTTTCATTTCCCATTTTCATTTCATCCATTCTGGTTTTCATGTTCTTTATTTCTTCAAGTAAAGCTTTAATCATTCTCCAACAGCTCTTCAGTTTTTCCACAAACTAATTACAATCTGTTCCCAAATAACTGGCTTTCAAAACAATTCTGCCATATACTCTCTCCTCGATGTTCATTGCAGTGATACGGCTCACTACAAAATTCCTGTTGAATTCACTCAGTTGTGCGCAATTTTTATATCTCTTGGTTATGTCATTGGAAATAACAGAAGCCACTATATGTGCAGTACACTACCAGAATTCATAAATTTGCTCAACTTAACAATATGCAGCTTCGACATCAAAGAACCTTCCAAAAGAACATGTGTCCATTTGTGAATGTGTAACAATCACAGCTGTGATGTCAAAAGAACTAACCGCAGCACAGGTGTTCATTAACGCACGATGCCAACAATCAGCTATGACTTGCAAAGCACGCTGTACACATACATTCGGCAATTATGGCTGCAGGAGTAGTCACAATACATACAAAAGATCAGATCATTAAATTTGCTCTCTCAGTTAGAATACGAGCCGAACTCAATTATTTCAATACTACAATAGTATAAGAGAGATGTTAGGAGGAAGCACTGCACTCTACATAGGGAAGCATCAAACAGTAGGTTCTCCTTCTTAGAAATGCACCTGTAACTCCAATCTGCAAAGATAAATTTATCCTATCCTCTGCTTAAGCATTCATGTTACAAAAACAGTACAGATTTGAGAAATAATGTTTACCCATTTACCAAACTAATTGAAAACTGCAATTAAAAGTTTTCCAAATTTTGCTCTTTTCTCTTCCTAGTAGACCTTGTGAGTACATAATTAAACCTTCTTTTAAGTTCATTTAAAAAGAAAGAAAAAAAAACTAATATGATCCATTCACATGACTTTTTCTACATCTCTGCAACATATTATTCTTAAAAAAATGTATACTTCTATTTACTTCATGCTAATCAAGAAAAAATTAGCAGGAATAGTCTTATTACTTATTTCCTTGGAAGTAGAAGCGAAATAAGGGAGTACCATAGGTTAAAGGGATAGTCAAAAGCTGGTTGCTATGTGACTGAAGTTCCTTGGTTTATATGGACAGGAGTTAACAAATTCCAGTATGAGAAAAGCGTAATTTTTTAAAGATGAAACCAAAAATAAGGAATATCTAAAAAATTATCTACTCCACGAAAAATGTATATAATATAGATTGTGTGTTTTAATGTGCTCTATATTTTTTTTTTGTGGTAAGTTTTTGTCCAACTCTTATGGTTTAGCAGTTATGCAAAATTTCATAAAATTCATCCAGAATAAAGTGTTCTTCAGAGGTATTCCCAGAAAATTCAAGATATACATTTTATTTGTCACTTAAATATCTTCACCCACACCCACACACACATCTTTTTTCTGAAAATGCTTTTTTTGGATATAGGGGACCCTAAAACATATATTTCCAATGAAATCTCAATATTGAATTTTTGGGTGGAGTGCAATACCTTCTCTATACGCTATGTTCATAGTACGTGTAGAGAAAGTAAAAATAAGGAAAAGGACATTGATGGAAAGAAAGCAGAAAGAACCCTACCCAAGATCATGACTCACATTTTTTTCACCCTTTACCATATTAATACCAATACTTCGTAATAATGGAATGCTTTGATGTGCACTGATGTACAACCATTCCTGTTAATTCATTAATAACACATTTAAGCTAGCTTTGGTTCAATTGTGGCATGCTCTATGTCATTCACTTTTCTACACTTAACCTGATAAATCACAAGGATCTGTAGAACTTTCCTTGAGATGGAATTAAAAATTTCAAGGAATCTTCATCTCTTTTCTCAAAATAATCATGAAAAATAATGGTGCTCACCTAAGAAAAGTTTTATTTTTAACTCATATCTTCAGCATGGAGGAATAAATTACAACAAGAGGAAAAACTGCTGGAAGCCGAAACCTACCAAAGACAAATGATGAGAGATGTATGACTTTGTTGAACAAAATTGGGCATTTTGTTTCTGCACCATCAAAATTAAATAGAATAAAGGTGAAAAATAATGCTCCCGCATCTTTAATAAAGAAGTTACAAATGCTTCTGTGTTGGATTTTTTATGCTTGTGATTCATTGTTTTTAGTAACTCCAGCATATAAGTGAAGCAATGGTTTAGAAATTTGTGCAGTGCTATGTGCTTTCCCCATGTACGCTACTACATTCCATACAGACTGTAAATATTTTGTATATAATTATTTACTAACTTATCTGTTTGAAGTATTATTTGTGTTATAGTTACTGTGGTGATAATGTAAAGAAATTGTTACAATAGGGTATGTTGATGTTAGAAATATGCTTAACCTAAAACATTACTATGACCTATAAATGTTGCATTCCTAGGTGTATATCAAATTATAGCAAAGAAGACCAGTGTTATCAATATTCATATTTCCAAAAGATAAATATATAAGATAAAATGAATCAGATGCCTAAATTGTGTAACGTTACAAAAAATCTGATGTGTTACACTCACATAACTTTCTCTAGCTGCTCTACAAACCTCCTACAAAAGATTATTCTTCTTTGTACACAATGCTAATCGAGATAAATATTAGCAGAATGTTCTTATTACTTAGTTCTTTATCAGTAGGAGAGAATAAGGGAATGGCTATGCTAAAGTGATTGTCAAATGTTTTACAAGCTATCATCATGCGATTGTCATTGCAAATCACTTCTTTGCTTGGCCAGAAGTAGAACAAAAAAAAAAAAACGGACACTTTCTATCTGAGAAAAGTTTAAGTACTTCACAATTGAAACCAGTAATAAGGAATATCTTGGAAACGGTTACCTCCACAACAAAAACGTAAAGGACAAAAATTATGTGTTTTGACACGATGTACATTTTTTGTGTAGCGAGTTTTTTTCTATCTCTTACGGTTTAGCAGTTAAGCAAAATTCATCCAGAATAAAGAGCCCTTCACAGGCTATTCCCCAAAGATTCGAGATATACATTTCATTTCTGACATAAATAGCTTTAATGTATGGGATTTTAATCAAAATTGTTAGAGCCATTTTTAAGAAAATCAACATTTTCGAAATGTTTTCCATGTAAAGGGTAGTTTGTGGTAGGAGGATTTTTTTGAAAATGTTCGTGTTGCATCCTTGGAAGATACTAAACCTAAATACCAAGTTTGGTATTTAACAGTCTTTTCGTTTTGGGGCTATGCTGTCCACAGACACACACACACACACACGGACCTTTTTTTAAAAATGTTTTTTTCAGACTCAGGGGACCCCAAAACATATATTTCCGGTGAAATCTCGGTATCAAATTTTTGGGTGCATTACAATACCTTTTCTATCCCTATGTACATTGTACATATTGGGCTAGAGAAAGTAAAAAGGGGACATGATACATACACCAAGTATAATGTTCATATTTATCAGACTAGCATACCCAAAACCTGGCATCAACACCAAGGTTTTACATTATGGGATTGGGGGAACACATACTTAGGGAATGGGCGTAGTCAAGAGGTGTCTACACTTAATCTAAAAGTCAATAAATTAGTAAAAACAAGTTAGAAATACCAACTCAAAGAGAAAACCTCATTGCTTACATCAACTCTACTGAGACTATTACAATTGAACACCAGTTAAATTTAAAATATGAACTCAACAAAAAAAATGTCAGTCCTATTACAGCTAAAGCCCTTACACTAGAAACCTTAAATCTAAATTATCCAATTCACGAATGGACACATGTATACACAGATGGTTCCCTGTCAGATACCAATGGGGCTGGAACAGGTGGTATATGCCAGTTCTTTTCCTTTTATAGAAATGTTGGAAAAAATACTACAAATTTTGATGGAGAAATAGAAGTTGTTTATATAATACTACAAAATTTATTTCTCTGGCTGCATCAATACAAAAATATAGTTATTCTTTCAGACTCACAGGCTGCTATACAACTAATAGTAAGACTCTAAAATGGAAAACATTAAAGAAATCCAAAAGATGATTCATTAAATTAACAAACTGGGGAAAAAAGTTGTATTACAATGGATTCCATCTCATTGTGGAGTGGATGGTAATGAAAAATCAGATTTTTTTGGCAAAGAAAGGAACCCAAATTAAACAAAAAACTATGATAGAATCTCCTTATGAATCAATCAAATTTATTGTAAAAGGAAAAATAGATACAAATTATATAAATAAAATAATGCAAGAAAATAAACATTCAAAGTGGCTACAAATTGTACAAAATCCTAATTTAATTCCAAAATTACCAAGAAAATCAGCTGTTGCCATCTTTCGTCTCATAACTGGACATGATTGTCTGAATAACCATTTCTATAGGATTGGCCTTTCAACCTCACCAAACTGCCCATTATGTACCAAAGATGGGATTTTGAATATGGAACATCTAAAATCATGCCAAGCTTTGAAGATGTATCCTAGATTGTCCCCAAATACTGGGAAGCTAGAAGGAGAATGACTTCATGTCTATTCTTGTACATTAATATCTCTCTCTCTCACACGCACACATGCAAGCACACACAACCTAAAAGTAGGAGACAGGACCAAGTGTTGTGAAAGGTAATACTTTGCTTGAAATTAGACACTATGAGAGAAGTAATCCTAGGTTATAACTAAGTTGTATTTATATTATCTTACAAAGAGATGATGATGAGCTTTTTACATATTAATGATATATAATTCAGATGTGCTTTCTCAGCTGAGGAGTGTGATGATGGTTCCGAGGCTTGTGGGTGGTCTTCACATATTTCACTATAAAATAAATTAACTTCCCTTTGGAGATTGAGTGTCTTGGGTCCTAGTAGCAGTCATGGCCAAAAGACATTGCAATAAAAAATCCTAGGTTTTTATGTGATTTCCCAATCTGACCTTAACATTATGTTAGCATTATGCTGAGAAACCCAGAACTGAGCTATACAGAAAGAATCGACCACAACACAGGGACCGCTAAATCATGGAAAGGTGATACAAGAAACATTTAATTTCAATAAAAATAAGAAGTACTAAAATTCATAATTGTGAGCATTTTACACTTTCAAAGGATTCAGCAATGTATACATCATTTTACTTCTGACTTTGCAACAAGAGAGGATATAATCCTCTGCGATGATTGCTCTTTTATAACAGTTCAAAGAAAGATGATTAAACTAAATATGATGCATTTCTGACAATTTTTGTAAATCAACTATCATATTTATTATGCTGCTGCATGCAAAACATTACTGTGATTATATGATTGTTGTTTTGCAGTGCTAGTTAAGATAATACATTTCATATATTTCATCTGTAGTGCTAGATAAGGTTATTTATTTGGTATATTTATGTGTGGACAAACTCCACCAACAAAAACTAGTAAAGAAATATTGAACAGTACTAAATAATTGACAATTTTTTTTTAAAAGTAATTGCAAACTAAAAAATCAATAGCTTCCAGTGAAAACAGATGCAAAATTCCATCCTAAAACTTCTAAATTCAGTGGCTAATTACTGTAAATGCCAGTGTCAGATCCATTAGACTATCTAGAGGGTCCAACTGGCATCAATACTGGAAACATCACCATAGGAATGTGTAGTAGAAAGAATAACTGATAAATAAAAAATTGTCATCAAATCAATGACAAATTATATAGTTTATCGGCAGATAGCTTGCAATCCTACTATGATTCAATGTCTTCTGAAAGTAGCACGTGGGAGTTTCTCCTCCTAATGTAATTTATTTCTTCATGTCTTCAGTTTTCATTCTATTTTGTTTTTTATTACTGAGGCCAAAAACAACAGTGCTTGATCAGAGCTAGCAATACCACCACTAGCGTGTTTTAGAACCAAGTGTGTAAAAAGTGGTTACCCAATGTGGGAACCCTTGTTATTCACTGTCATTCATTTAGGCTACTATGGCAGGCAATATTAGACATCACTTACTTGGCACTGAGACCTCCACCAGGAGGCAAGCCAGAAATGTCTTCTTCAGCTAAAGTCTGCAAAACTTGTAGAAACTCCATGCCATCTCCCTGGCGAATAATCTCTGTAAAAGATAAGGACAGAAGTACTGTAGCTCCAGATTTCAACAAAGAAATTAAATACATCATGGGTAGAAATGAGCAAACTACCTCTGATTGCAAAATCACCATCATTCCTATGATAAATTTTGAGGCAGTTACCGAACTGATTGAAGTGATTCCATTCAAGTTTTTACCATAAAATTTCATTGCCTTGCTGTGCAAGTAGCTTGATCATAAAGTGAACTGAAAATCGTCAGATATCTGCAGTGCAGTAAGCATGGTATTTATTAATATTAGATCCAACAATGCAACAAAATTACATTGAATATAAAACTGGTATAACTAGCTAGATGTGCAGTCAAGTTCAACACATGGGAGAAAGGAGGGCACACACATAGAGTTTAATTTGCCACCAGAAAACTCTTCCTGGAGATACATTTATCAAGATGGCACTAATATACAGCAACATCTATAGATCAAATAATTGCTGATGATAGAGACAAATGTCTCTGAAATACATGCAACTTCAAAACTTTTAATGTTACCAATACAAATTCAGTCCAACTTTAAAGCATGATTTATATCCTGCATTAAACTTCCATCTCTGTAGTATGAGACCACTTGGAAATGCAAATGTACCTAGAGATTTCTTTCAACACTCCATGCGTGGTCTTACCATTCTCATTTTTTTTTCAAATATATCACATTTGAAATTACACTTTTTATGCAACTTTACTGCTTTGCCTTTATTTTTATTTATTTACTTTTTTGTCATTTCTGTTAATTTCTCATGTTCTTTAGTTAAAAGTTGCTTTTATATATAATTCTAGCAATTTTAAGTATTCAACACACAGAAATTGCAGTAACTATCACTAAAATGTAAAAGAAAAACCAAGAGGAAGAAGTTGGTCTGAACACCAAAAAAATACAGAGTATATGATTTCTGTTGAAGGTGAATTGTCTCCCCATATAATTCCACTCAAATTGCAGCTAAAAGAAAAACAGAGTAAGTGCAAATTTTATTGCAAATGTATGCATTCAAAAGTAATATACACAATAAATAGCCTTCATAATAATAGTAAATACTGAGCATTAGGGTATAGATATGTATCTTTGTAAATGGTGCCTCAATATGCATTCACTTTGGTAAATTAGTTGGTTTTGCTCTTCATTTAACAGTTTTTCCGCAAACCATTCACATAATTTAATATCCTATACTTTTTTTACATGAAAATGAACAATGCCTCTCTGTATAAACTGTTTTATTTCCAGTTTTCACTCAATATATGACTTGCAGAAAGCATTAAAACTCAGTTCCGATACTACATTTGTGTTTTCTATTCCTAACATAATGGGCAAATCATGTGATCTGACACCTCAAAAAGTTTCAGACATAAAAACTGGATTAAAACCGATTTGTTTTCATTTGTTTTCTGAATCATCTGTGAGGTGAATTAAAGAGAAAATTCAATTTGGTATGGATCTAGTCCCACAACGGAAGAATAAATGTGGGTGAAAGCAGATTCTCACACCAAGAGCTGTGAAAGAAACAGGGTTGCTAGTGCAAAAGAAATTAAATTCAAGTTTTAAGAGGGTGGAATTGCTTCATCTGAAATAATTATTAGGTGTAAACTTTCAGAAATGAAATTAAAAGGCTGCAGACTTGTCAAGAAACCAAAATTAATTCCTGTTATGGTGTTAAAGACTCAGCTATAGGATAAAGGAAAGGAGCTATAGGATAAAGACCTAAACTTCTGGAAAAAAATGTGAAAATCTTCATTGTAAATATGTTTAATGAGTAAAACTTTACATTTGAAATGGATTATCTGGAACTAAAGGTCACATTTGAAATAATTCGCATTGGCTTCTTTCGTTTCAGGCTTGCTATAGTGATGAAATTCTTGCAAACAAAGCTCAGTTTGTGATATGTATCACCCAGATTGTGTTGGGCAGACTACAAAACATCCCACCAAAGTGATGATATGGTCAGTCATCAGTGACTAGGGCATTGGAATTCTCTATGTTGTTCAAGGGACAATACAGCAGGATTAGTACAAAGAAGTGTTGAGGAGTAGGTTGCTGCCTCAAATAAGAGACTGGATCCTAAATGGAGAATTATTCGTATTTATGCAAGATGGAGCACGATGTTCCACTGCAAAATTAGTGATAGCTTTTCTAAGAGAGTAAAACATACCTTTGCTGCCATTGCTGGGATATTCACCAGATATGAACCTGATTGAAAATGTCTGGAAGCTAGTGAAGAAAGAAGTGGCAAAGGAAGTGATTACTACAAAAACTATAAGCCTTACTGAAAAGATCATAGAAGTCTGGAATCATCATCCACATACATAAGAGACAGTTCACGCATGTATAAATAGCATACCAAGGCAAATTAAAGCATTGATAGCTGCCAAAAATGGCTCAAGTACTAAAACTTTCATAAAATTATAAGCGTCTGTTAACAATTCAAAAATATATCCAATTAGCAACATAAGCATGCATATTATACTTCAAATTCTTCATCAGTGCTTAAGAAAATGTATGTTTCGATGTAGGATAGTAAAAATAAAAACTATATTAGTTGCAGTTTTGCCTCCTAATCATGTATTATAGTGAAAAATCAAGGTGTGTCTTAATAATATGGCCAGGTAAGGTATATGTATACAATTCACTATTTGAGGTAGAAGAAAGTAATATGTGAATAAAAATACCAGTTTATGGCAGTAAAATATTATTAAATTATCCATTATGTTACAGACCATGATTATGTTTTAAAGTTAATTTATCATAATTCATAATGGCACTTTTTATGAATATGAAGAACTTGGAAGCATACAGAAAATGAATATTTGAAAAGTTTGCAATGGTGAACCGAATCCTTGCAATTGTTGATCTCTCAAATATTCATCTATAACTTCCAACATGAATGTACTAATAATGTAACATATTATTATTTGGGCAGAGTTTATCTATAGTGTTTCAGCATAATACTTGATATACAACAGTAAAAAGGTATGATACAAACCTAAATTTAATAATCTAATCCAGCTGTATCCCAAAGTAAAAAACACTACCAACATACTTCAGAACTGCCAACCAAGCAACAGAACAAAATAGCACAGTAACCTTAAATAGATTCTCCTCAACTTAATAATCAGCTGTTCTACAACCACAACTTCAATTGTCAATATTAGCATCACATGAACATGGGATTCAGGCTATGTATACAACATGAAATTCTCTGGTAGAGGTGAGAACACCAACAAACCTTTAGGAAAGTATAATTAATAATGTGAATTTACACTCACTAGAATATGCTTAAAAGAAATGTATATGCAACTTTTATAGTTTTGGCCTACTGGAAAGTGTACACATCTAATTAATTTTTTATATACTCCTTTTAAAATGGGATTAATGTGCTTCCCACATTTAATTACTGGTTTTAAAAAAAGAAGTCTGTATAAAATGATGCAGAAGTTTTTAGAAACACTTTTGCCAATGGTTACACCAATATGATTTAACAATAAGCTTATGAGCGCAATAAAGCTTGAGTTAGTGAAATTTGCAATATTAATGTTACTCAAAAGGTTTGTGTGTGTGAGTAGTGTGACAGATATAAAACTATCTAGGTAAACAAAATAGATCATTTCCCTTCGTGCCTAATGAATTCCACAGTCACAGACACTATTATTTACTTGGACCTAATTTTCAAATCTTGACTACTGATTATTTATCCCTCTATTCCCCTTGTATCTGTAAAAATGTGTAATGAAGCTATTCCTGCCCAGATTTATCTTGAGTAACAAAAAAAATAGTTGGTAAAAGTTATACAAAAAAAAATCTGATGTCTTCCATTCCCATGACTTTCTCTTCATCTCTGCAACAAATTATTGTTAAAAAGCTTATGCTTCTTTACTTCATGCTAATCGAGAGAAAATTAGCAGAAATAGTCTTATTACTTGCTTCCTAGTAAGTAGAATCAAAATAAGGAAGTACCATAGGTTAAAGTGACACGACACACATGGACCTCTTTCTAAAAAAAAATTGTATTCAGGGGAACTCAAAACATGTATTTCTGTTGAAAATTTGGCATCAAATTTTGGGTGCAATGTAATACCTTCTCTACGCACTATGTACATAGTATGTGTAGAGAAATTTATAAACAATATTGTATAGAAATAGTCATGTGAATTTATCACATCAGTTTCTTTTTATAGGAATTTTATATATGGCCATAGGAGACATGTGGTTCGATGAGGAATGCAAAATGGTAGAGACTGGTGAAGCAAACATTAGCGGAATGGACAGAGGTAGGGAGTGACAAGGCAAAACAGGAAAATTTAAGTAGTAGAAATTTCTATAGTTTACTATTAGGAGATAAGAAACATGAGTGGAAGAAAAAGAATGAGTTTTCTGATTTGGGTATTAAGTAAAAATAATGTTAGTAAGGTACGGAGAAAGCTAAAATATACCTATAATATGTAACAAAACTGAATATTATTCCAGCAGAATGATTGGAATACTTTAAAATGTTATTTGAGGAGGACTGTGTTATCAATGTAAACCAAGGGTGGATTTTGGGACAAACTACATAGAAATATTGGATAGTGAAGTGAGGGTTGAAGAAGTAATTAAACAAAGACTTTAATGAAAAAGAATAAAGCAACAGGAATAGATGGGATCCATTCAGAATTTATAAAGGAATGGTGTAGTGATGTTAATAGAGTAAAGCTACTTACAGTCTGTTCAATTCAATCAAAACCAAAGAAAATTTTACCAAAATATTGGAGGAAAGCAATAATTCATCCTACACATAAAGGCAATGGGAACAGTTATAGAGGTCTACTACCAAATGTTGCAACAATTTTTACAGGAATCTTAACAAATAGGCTGCATAATTGGGTAGAAGAATATAACATTATCTTGGATTTTCAAATGGGTTTTTTGCAGGGGGAGAAGAATGATAGATAATTTATTCATAATTATAGCACTAGTGGACAAATATTTAAAAGAAAAAAGGGGAAAATTGTACATGGTATAAACTTCTGTGCAAGGGAGTTAGCCAGCATATGGTGAACATTCTTAAACAAGAACACATTTTGTGTGAGAGTAGGAATGGTAGCAAAAGAAATAAGTAAAAGGAAGGGCTGAGACAAGGGTTAAGTCTTGTGTTAATCAACCTATTCAGAGACAATATACTTAAAAAAATTGGAAAAGGCAATAATTGTTTGCCATCTATTAATAATTTTACAATACTAGGGCTATTATTTGCTGCCAATTTAGTTGTAGGATCCATCTCAATAATTGTGTTAAAGCAATCCTTGCACAAATAGACAAGTACTGTAAAGAAGGGTACTTGAGACTAAACCAGCAGAAGACTAAAATTACAGTCTTCAAAAAGGTATTTTTTGTAGTGTTTAACGCCCGCTTTTACTACTTGTGGCACCGCAGGCGATGACATTGGTAATACATGAGATGAAGATATAGCAGCGGTGGAATGCAATAGCAGGGGAAACCGGAGAGCCCGAGAAAACCCACCCCTGCGCCGCTTTGTCCACCACAAATCTCACATATGGTCACTTGGGATCGAACCCAGATCGTCTAGGTGAGAGGCGAGTGGTCTAACCACTCGGCCACGGTGTGGCCCCTTCAAGAAGGGGACAAAATTGAGCAAGTACAAGAAGTAGAAGAATGAAGGTAAAGAATATAATATGGTTAGAGATTAGGTATATTTAGGGGTCAAAGTTGATGGGGGTGGGAAATGAGAGAAACAGAAGAAGATGTCTCTGGCAAAAAAGGAGCATTGGCTGCAGTTAGAAGGTGCAAATATAGGATACCAGATATAAATGTCAAATGGCTAGAAAGAATATATACCTAATATGGTAGTTGAAGCAAAAATACTATATGGAGTTGAAATACAGGGACTAGATGGAGGATGGAAAGCAGTGGACATGGTGCACAGGATGTTCTGTAGAAGCTTTATTTATTTATTTTTCTTTTTTTATAGTGTTGAATGCCTGCTTTTATTACTTGTGGCACCACAGGCGATGACACTGATGATGCAGGGAATAAAGATGAAGCACCGGTTGAAAGTGATGGCGGGGGTAACCAGAGAACCCAGAGAAAACCCGCCCCTGCTCTGCTTTGTCCACTACAAATCTCCCATGTGGTTGCTTGGGACAGAACCTGGGCCGTCTGGGTCAGTAGAAGCTTTAGGCTTACCAAATGCAACAGAAAAGGAATTTGCTCAAATTGAAATGGGAAGAGTGGGAAGAAAAGATATGATAATGGAGAGAGCCCTTAAATACTGATGTAGAATACCAAATTCAGATGAAAGGAATAGGATCTCAAGAAAAGAATTTAAGGAAAAGTGGATGGAGTTACAATATGCAGACCTTTTTTAGAGAAAAACTGGGAGAAATTTAGAGAAGGAGGGAAAACAATGTACCAGGGTTTTGGAAGTGTGTTAAGAGGAGAGTTGAAGATATAGAAATACAAGAACTGTTTAGGAACATAAAGGATAAAAGATCTTTAGAATTGTATGTACAAATAAAAAATAATCTGATGTGATCCATTCACATGACTTTCTCTACATCTCTGCAACAAATTATTGTTAAAAAGCTTATGCTTCTATTTACTTCATGCAAATGGAAAAGAATTAGCAGAAATAGTCTTATTTCTTACTTCCTCGTAAGTAGAAGCGAAATAAGGGAGTACCATAGATTAAAGTGATAGTCAAAAGCTGGTTGCTATGTGACTGAAGTTCCTTTGTTTGTATGGACAGAAGTTGACCTGTCCTTTATGAGAAAAGTGTAAGTTTTTCAAAGCTGAAATGAAAAACTAGGAATATCTTAAAAATGATCAACTCCACAAAAGAGAATGTGTATAACATAAATTATGTGTTTAAATGTGCTCTACATTTTCTGTGTAGTAAGCTTTTGTCCATCTCTTACAGTTTAGCAGTTATCCAAAATCCCGCAAAATTCATCCAGAATAAAGTAGTCTTCAGAGGCTATTCGCAGAAAATTCAAGATATAAATTTTATTTGTCAGGTAAATATCTTTAATATATAATATTTTAATCAAAACTAATAGAAACATTTTTGAGAAAATCAAAATTTTTGAAAAAAGTTCTATGAAAAGGGTAGTTGGAAGAAAATCTTTGTGTCGCATCCTTACACACACACACACACACACAATTATGCTCGCGGACCTTTTTCCAAAAATGCTTTTTTTGGATTCAAGGGGACCCAAAACATGTATTTCCAGTGAAATCTCGGTATCAAATTTTTCAGTGCATTACAATACCTTCTCTATACACTATGTATATAATGCGTGTAGAGAAAGTAATACATTGGAAAGAGAAGGATATGTGGATAAATTAAATAAGGAACAGAGAGAGAATTGCTTAGGTTCGAGGGAGGGTGTGGAGATTAAAAGGGCTGAGGAAAAGCATCACTACAGAATCCGTGTCCAATATGTGAAGGAAAAGAAGATATGGAGCATATAGATTTGACTGTAAAGGGAAAGAGTACATAAATAGAAAATGGATGAAATTAGCTAGAAAGGTAGCCTTAATTAAACGTTCTTGCAAAGATAGTAAGGGAGGGGAGTACTCACCAAAGTTTGAAAGAAATGGTTGTGGTCTATATAAAGGGAGGCAAATGAATCATAAGTTTATGGGTTGTTAAGACACAAGTTTAATAGGTATTATGATCTCAAACACATACAGCTGTAGACACAAAAAAATGAGTCATCCCCAGATTCCATGTCGATTGAAGAGTTTTGTGTATCTTCATAAAAGCTGTGTTCACAATGCACCCAAAAGAACTGCACAGTGAAATAGTTAACTTATGAGTACTGAAAACAGATCATAGAACAATGTTACGGTGGCCAAAAGTTTAAGTTCCTAGGTTCAAATCCACGCTGCTTATGATAATATTGCATTAAAATAACTTTGTTAGTTATGGGCCTATCTATGCACAAAAACATAATTCTATTAACCTTGTGTTAAAGAACTATAAAAAAAAATACATGTAAATGAACTATTATATTCTAAAACTAAAACACAAAAAATAACATAAATAATATCGGGTGTATGAATCCTCAGCCCGTATAACTGCCCTCAATCTTTGGGGGATAGTCAAAATTAGATGCCTGCAGTAATATGGACAAGAAGCTACAAGATCCCAGGATTCTTGAATTAGTGCCCAGAAGCCATCTTTTGTCCTTCGTTCATTTACAGTTAAATTGGAGTGCAGTTCCCCTTTTACCTCAGTCCACACATTCTCAATGGTTCAAATATGGTGAACAGGGAGCCCAATCTACCCCTCTAATATCCTGCCTCTCTAAAAGCCAATTTAAAACCTTTCAAGATCTGTGGAAGGATGATTATCCTAAACAAATTCAATAATCCCATTAAGATATATTCCCTCACAGAGAGAATTAAAATATCAAGTTGTATTGTGTACTGCATACCGTTCAGTGTACCACCCCTTGATATCCAGCCCCAACACAATGATACAGATACACAACTATGATAAAATTGTGGAGCCACATATTTTGCACTGTATTGGGACCTCTTTGGATTATAAACAATCACCTCTCCCTTACATGTGGAATGTTATTCCAGTTGCAGTTGGTATTTTCCTGTTGGATCGGTTTGTGAAGGGTGTGTTGAGAAAAAACAAACAAAGTTCCTACCTCCCAAAAAAATCAAATTTGTCCTAAATTGGATTCCTAAAAATGTTTCAAAACATTGATTTTCTTTAGAATTTTTGATACTATACAGATTCACTTTTTTTTTGTTCCATTGATAAGGAACTGTTCATGCCTGATGCATTTGCATACCACCTGCTTTCGTGTGCAGCATATTGTTGTTCGGTGGAATAAACCCTTCACCCCCTACAGCCAAAATTATTTTACTAAGATGAGACAATTTTTCATCCAAGTGTTAGTTTTTAAATAGCTTCATAAGGCATAAAAACAATTGAAAAAATAAAATGTTAAGTTTTAATTAAAAATAATACGTTGTTACTTTAGAAGTCACAGTGGGTCATAAGGGTTCCATGAGATAAAATTTGAGGTGTACAAATAGAAAATAGCATACTGAGTAAATATTTTTAATGTCCTCATAATGCTATTTCAGAGACAATGAGCATATAACAATTACTGATTTTACATAAGTCTTTGGAACTATTATGAATAGAAAAAATGCTTGCATTCTTATTCTGGAAAACAATGTATGATGAAGATACAGAACTTTTATTGTTTTGAATCTGAATATGGAAGTCAAAAAAGCAATTTGAAGTTGCTGTAAAACACAAATGTATTTCACATTTAGAGCATTTTATTTTTGGCACTCCATCACAACCAGGCTTCTTGCATCTAGCATGCTTTTCATCAAAATATGGCCAGTGACCTGTTGCATCTTTCCTCACTTCAGCATTGAGAAGCAGTGCTGAATTAATCTTTTCTGCTTCTTCTGAATTTCTTTCTGAAGAGAGCCAGTGCTGGGTGTGTCCCTTTTTCTTATTTGCTGCACCCCTTGTTTGCAGAGACATGCTGCAATTGAAGACTTGAAGTGCAACAAGATCAGCTGATCTTTCTTAGGTATGCTGTTTAGGTCACAGTCTTCTATAGAGAAGCCATGAATTCCCCACAGTGAGATCCAGAAAATGGAGCACTAAACAGTGATACCATTTTGTTGATCTCAGTTTGATGCGATACAGAGCTACCAAGGAATTTATTAGGTGAACTCCTCCCATAAATTTATTGTATTGCAAGACAACACTAGGGCATTCTATATGTACATACTGCTTCTGTGATTTGTCCCAACGTTCAACTCTTGAAACAGGTTGTGCTCCAGTAATTGTACTGATTAGATGTACAGGTTTGTTGTCATACCATTTCACAGCAAAACATTCACTCTACCTACTGTTGCAGTGCATTCTTCATATGATCCTCTTATTTTTATTCAATTCAACAATGGTGGAAGGCTTGTAAACCAATCATCAAATTACAATTTATAAAACATGTTTCTGGGAATTATTTTTCCTAACCTTAGAACAATGTTGCCTGAAACACCTACATCTGGAACGTCATGTTATGTTCACTTGGCCAGCGTAAATTGTAAACTAGATTTTTTGGGCTTATTTTTCATGTAGTTTTTCAATTTGTGTTTCCCTTTGAAAGGAATCATCTGTTCATCAACACAGCTTTTCAGTCATAGGTATTCCAAAAAATACAATCTAGAAAAGGCTTAACTTTATATAGAGATGTACCATTAGCTTCTGCATTATCATTGAAGTGCAAGTTTGCTTTTATATCCTTCCACCATTGTCAAGTCATGGTTTCAGCTACACAAGGGACTCTTGTCTCTGCCTTCCAATACATTCCAGACCTTGGGAGGCCATATATGGACATAACAGCATCCAATGAATTGCTTAATCTCGATGTTACTAACATTTAGACTGCTGGAAGGATTGTTTTGTATAGAACATAAATTTGTCTGATAGGCAATTGAAGAAAGACAGTCTTTATCAATAAATGTATTAAAATAGTGTATTGGTGCTTGTGGAGCATCATAATCCTTTCCATGGAAATATTAATTGAGCCAATCTGTTTCTTGATCCTCCAAATCACATTTTTAGAGTTTGTTTCAGAAATATCTTTGCCTCTTTCTTCTATATCTGGTGTAGAAACTGGTACTTCGTTTACACATAGCTCATCAGATGATTCTTCCTCATTTTCTGGTATAATTAAATGTGCACCAATAGTTTGAATACCCTTTTCTTCATCACTATCTGAAGCAAGAACAGAGTCTTTGGATTCACACCCATTTATTGGACGAGCAATTATTTTACTTTTATTATTGGTACCATAAAAACTGCAACGGTCCATTGCATTTGACCTAAAATGAAAAGGATTTTATAAGAATCAAATACTTTTAAATCTTTTTTATTTTCATGAAGTATATTGCAAAAGTAGTGCTTATCAGTAATGTTATTTCAACATTTATGTGATAGAACACATAATTTAGTAAATGTTATACAAGTTTTCAGACCAAAAGCTTTACTTCTGCTGCAATGTCTTCCCGTAACCTAACTTATAATGGCAACTTTGTGGCCCACAGTAACTTGGAGGTAACCTAACTATTTTGATTAAATAATAAATAATATACATAGCAGCATGAGGTTTAATACTTATAATTAAAAATTAGCTCCTGCATTATCCCCTGATATTTTTATTTTTATATTTATTGCAGAGATATACAAAATAAATGGTATTAAAGTGACACTGTTACTTTAATAATGCAAAATGACTGCATTTGTTACCTTGCTGCTACCTGCTGAATATATTATGAACTAAATGGCCAAATTAGCTATACACAAGGCTTCCATGTTGTAACTTTCACGTTACAACAGTCCACAATAGAAAATTTTGATTCAATGATAATGAAATAAGGGGGAAAATGGTTGTTACTTGAAAGTCACGTTGGGCCTTAGAGGTTTAAAGAAGTATCATAATAACTATAATATTTTTAACTGTGCTGAATGTCATGTATGAAATAAGTATGTCTAAAATAAATGTGTTTATTCAACATCAATAAGAGAAGAAAAAAAAGTTTGCTATATGCGAGAAACAAACCTGCGACCTTCACCAGAGGAATAACCTACGTTTTGCCACAGCGCTACAGTGAACACACAAGGATGGTCGTAGGTTTAGTAATGCTGTAAAACTCAAACAATAGCACGTTTTGTGTTAACATTTTTAGTTAATATTGATAGTTTGTTGTTGAAGAAGCTTAAGTTATGTATTTGTTTATGATTATTGGTCATATGGATTAGTAATATTAAGATTTGGAACCTGTTTCAACTTATTGCTGCCGCTAAACAACTATATTGTGAATAACATACACAAGAGGCTGTGCCATGTAGAACTTAGATGAATCTGATGTTCCAGACATGACTCAGTTTTTTGTCCATAGTGTACATGTTTTAAATCCTCATTACTAACATTATTTATTAATATTATTGGGATATGTAACACTATTATTATAATAATTATTTATCACTATTAATATTAGTCTTAAGCCTTGGTCTTGGACTTTGTTTTATACTTTTACCATGTAGATATTCTTCTCTCTTCTCAGGTTTGTGGTATACGAGACACATTCTGTACTTTAGTTTCAACTACCATATATAAATATCTTTATTCTTTCTGAATTTATTGAGCACACAGAATCAAGTTATAACACTCTTTTTTCACCAGAATACAACATTTTAACTCCTTGTTTCATTGTTAAGTAAAAATTATCTTCCTTTTTCTTTACAGCTATTATAAACAGAAATATCTGTGTTGCCATGTGTTCATTCCAAGGCCGTGTAACGAATGTATGTTTTAGCATTGCACATACATATAAGCTTTCCGTCTCTATCATTGTTGCGATTGTTGGTCACGTCTCCAGCCAACACATTATAAACTCCTTTACTTAAACCTTTTTGTATTAGAATGAACACACGTCTTACAAATATATTACTAACACAATTAAACAATTCAACAATAACAATTCACACAAAAATTAACAGTTAAATATATGCTTTACTATTCAGCCAAATACATTTCAAGTTAATAATAAAATTACAAAATAAAAATCTTATATCTTGGGGCTTGTGGCCTTAATATTGTCACATAATATAAATGCCAAACAACTTAACACAAAATATGACTGCCTGTTGATCATTATAATACTATTAAACTGAAAGATGCTGGTGTTTTAGATGCTGAAAATGCTGATTTTTATTGATACTTCCTGTAACTAAGAATTGATATGCCTTCCTACCTGTTATCCTCCTTTCCAAAAAGGCTTCAAGTTCTGTTTCTTTCTGAATTGCTTCTTGTGAAGGCTGTGGAACTCCAGGAAACGTGACTAGCACAATACTCATGTTGTCTCGGCTACCCTAAAGCACAGAAAATTATCATCAGGGGCATAATTTTTTCACATAAAAATTTATAAAAAAAACACTGTTGTATACTTAGGTTCAAAGTTAAATAATTTAACCGTAAGTTCTGTCACAGGTTTCACAAATAACTTAACGTTGACAAAACATTTTACTTAATGAACCATCATACTCCCTCAAAATACAAGCTTTATGCATATTAACCATTTGTTTAGGCACAGTAAGCCAATGTGTATAGCAGAACTGGTTACTTTTTACTTTAGGTTGCTACTTCTTAAGATTAAATTTTGTTATATTTAGAACACAGCAGGTTTAAGTCTGCATGATTGCTTTTTTCTTGTCTGATTAATTCATATCAAATTCTCCTTAATGCAATTAGGGACACTAATAGTTTCAGACCACACACGCACACTACGATTATAAAATATTGAAAAGTTACAGAATGCTTATTTCTTGGAAATAGAAACAAAAGTTTAAGGGTGTCAAAGAGAGATAGAATTTAATATCCGATTAAGCATATACTTTACAGTTTTCTGGAGGTGTTCTGTTAGAGTAATATGCTGATGCTTTGTGATGTTTGATTTTGAAATAGATACACGATTGTATATTCATTGAGAACAAGGTCAAAACAATTTAAAGTTTGATCAAATGTTGGAAAATGCATAATATGCATAATATTTCTTTTATACAGAGATAGTTTTAGAGATCATGTAACAGGTTAAAGCACAAAATCTGAAGAGTAAGCTAATATGTACTAATGGGTCTACTGGAGACAAAAATATTTAGAGAAGTGATAAAATCTTGATCAATGGATCTTCACATGAATAAAACAGTCATTCATCAAACTCACATTAACTACTCAAGATGTCAGCAAAGTTATGGACATTTGAGTGCATGTCACACTCACTCTCAAGTACTCATTCTCGTGTCTTTCATATCTTTCTAGAAATGAAAAAAAATCTTTATGGCTGTTATTTTGAAACTGATTAGGAATTGTATGATGCTATTATGGATATTCTAAGATAATTGTCAAGAAAGGGCTTCAGAAATTGTTAATAATAATGGATAAATCATCGGAACAGTTAAGACTTCATCAGATGAAAACTTTTTACATCACAGAATGAATTTCAGTCACTATGCATTAAAAATGAAATGAGTTTTATTTATGGATGCTCTTTAACTACTATGGTTCTCAGCATCCCATTCAATAATGAGCATGAAAGACTGCTTAATTTTTCTCTCAGAGGCCTCTCTATCAGGCTTGAGGTTCTTTTACGTGCCGTAAATCTACAACACAGGACCCACGGCTTCACTTCTCTTCCGAAGGAACCATGCTAACAATTATTAGGCCTAAAAAACTTCATCATCCGCGACCTTGGGTATGTGAACTTAGCATGGTAACCATTACACCACGGAGGGTGACAGTAATATGCGTTAGCTGAATTACTGGTTTGTTACTGTTTTATACCTCCTTATATTTTCTATGCTTTTAACTTTCTATTTTTTCACATTTCATTTTAATAAACTGTGGTACTATTTCAGTGATTTATCAGAACATTTTTATGTCCAGCATTGCATTTTATGCTAAACTACTTTTGTAATAAGTCTGTTTACTATAAAATAACCAACCTTATAGAGGCATGTGTCAACAACTTGGTTTGCAATGCTTTCAAGATCATTTGTAATAGCAAGGCGGGACCGTACAAAATCACAAAGATCCTCATTGGACATTACATCCCAGACACCATCGCAAGCCAACACCAGGAACTCATCCCGCTCCTCATCTCTATCCATCACAGAGACTTCCGGCTCGGGAGAGACCAGCTGCTCACAAGGTCCACGTCCTTCTACATTCTTGTACTCATAATCTCCAAGAGCACGTGACACAGCAAGTGAGCCATTAACACGTTGGATCATCACGCTGCCACCAGCTCTCAGGATACGCTCCTTTTCACTGGGTAGAACAGGCTTATGATCTCGTGTTGCAAAGACTGGTGTACCAGAGCGGCACAGAACTGCTCTAGAGTCCCCACAATTGGCCACATATACTTGTCGAGGGGATATGAGAGCACAAACAGCTGTGGATCCAGACTTGTCCTCGCCACTTGCTAATTCTGGAAGTTCTCTCATCCTATCATCCAGTCTCAGGAACCCTGAACGAATTGCCTTTGTGACATCGTCATGTCTGAACTCTTCTGTCTGTACAATGCATTCTAAAAGATGATCTGCACAGTGAGCAGAAACTCGTGCTCCTGCATGGCCATCAAACACTGCAAAGAATGACCAGTCAGGAAGTTCATCCCCTAGACCTGTTACAGCTCGATGGGCATCTTCCATTTCAACCCTCCATCCTTGCATGCTTGCCACTCCATAAGACAAGCCATTTCCACAGCCATGTTCATTGTGTTTTTCTGTCTTTGGCTTATCCAAAAATGCACCCATTCTTCTCTCTTGTTAAGTTGCAAGCATCTTCATCTGCAACAAAAGACAATAAATTTTCTTCTATTTATTTATTTCATGCTAATCAACAACAAATTAACCAAAATAGTCTTATTACTTGCGTCCTTATAAGTAGAAGCGAAATAAGGGAGTACCATAGGTTAAAGTGATAGTCAAAAGCTGGTTGCTAATTGACAAGTTCCTTTATTTGAATGGATAGGAGTTGACAAATTCCTGTATGAGAAAAGTTAAGTTTTTCAAAGCTGAAACCAAAAACAAGGACTATCTCAAAAACGATCAACTCCATGAAAAAAATGTATACAACATAAATTGTGTGTTTTAATGTGCTCTAAATTTTTTGTGTTGTAAGTTTTCTTACGGTTTAGCAGTTGTGCAAAATTCAGTAAAATTCTCCCAGCATAAAGCAGTCTTCAGAGGCTATTCCCCCCAGAAAATTCAAAATATACATTTTATTTGTCAGGTAAATATCTTTAATATACAATATTTTAATCAAAATCGTTAGAGCCATTTTTGAGAAAATCAAAATTTTCGAAAGAAGTTCTACGTAAAGGGTAGTCTGGGGTGGGGAGATTTTTCTCAAAATCTTTGTGTGGCATCCCTGGAAGACACTAAACTTAAATATTAAGTTTGGTATTTTACCAACTTTTCATTTTTGAGTTATCACACACCCACACCCCCACCCCAACATACACAGGGACCTTTTTTGAAAATCTTTTTTTTTTTGGATATGGGGGACTCTAAAACATATATTTCCGGTAAAATCTCGGTATTGAGTATTTTGATGGAGTGCAATACCTTCTCTATACACTGTGTTCATAGTACGTGTAGAGAAAGTAAAAATCTGATATGTTCCATTCACATGACTTTTTCTACATCTCTCCAACAAATTATTGTTAGAAAGTTTATGCTTCTTTTCACTTCATGCTAATCGAGAAAAAATTAGCAGAAATAGTCTTATTACTTGCCTCCATGCAAGTAGAAGGGAAATAAGGGAGTAGCATAGGTTAAACTATTAGTAAAAGCTGTTTGTTATGTGACTGAAGTTCCTTTGTTTGTATGGACAGCAGTCAACAAATTCCCGCATGAGAAAAGTATAGGTTTTTTAAAGCTGAAACCAATAACAAGGAATATCTAAAAAACGATCCACTGCACGAAAAAAATGGATGTAACATAATTGTGTGTTTTAACGAGCTTTACATTTTCTGTTAAGTAAGTTTTGGTCTATCTCTTACAGTTAGCCAGTTATGTAAAATTCCATAAAATTCATACAGCATAAACTTAAAATACCCAGTTTGATATCTAACAGTCTTTTCGGTTTGGAGCTATGCTGCAGGCATGCATGCACACACATGGACCTTTTTCTAAAAGTGCTTTTTTTGGATTCAGGGGTCCGAAAACATGTATTTCTGGTGAAATCTCAGTATTAAATTTTTGGGTGGAATACAATACTTCCTCTATACACTATGTAGACAGTACATGTAGAGAAAGTAAAAACTAATAAAATTTGAGATAATGACTTGACAACATTCCTATTAGTGCATCTGGTGTGTTACATTTTACCAGGAAAATATAGTATTCAAGTGCTATGGAGGATCACGAGGGTGAGAATAGCAAATACACAACCAATGGCAAAGGTTAGAATATGCTAATTCATTACGGATGAAACAATAGTGCCAAATAGCTCATACCAGAAACCTAAGCATGAGAAAGCAGGATAAAAGTACAACTAACAACATCTACTGCTACTTTAGAGAATAAAGGAGATGGACAGAGTGAAAACCCATATTAACATTTCACAAGAGTCACAAGGAAAAGAAAAACTAAGTGTGCAGTGGCAGAATTGGAAACTTCAGAAGTACGAAGTTAAAAGAACAAGGAAATAGGTGAAATATGCCTTTAGAACAAATATGGGTGGTGAGAGTATTGCCATGCTACCAATAATCAGTGGAGCTGAGCTACATACGGGCATGTTTCAGTGTATAGGCAAAAACCTAAAACAAATGAAAAAATCTGATTTGCTCCATTCACATGACTTTCTCTACATCTCCACAACAAATTATTGTTAAAAAGCTTATCTTTCTAATCAAGAAAAAATTAGCAAGAATAGTCTTTTTACTTGAAGCAGAATAAGGGAGTACCAAAGACTGATTGCTATGTAACTGAAGTTCCTTTGTTTGTATGGACAGGAGTTGACAAATTCCAGCATGAGAAAAGTATGCTTTTTAAAGTTGAAACAAAAAACAAGGAATATCTTAAAAATTATTGATACAACGAAAAAAAATGTATATAACATAAATTGTGTGTTTTAATGTGCTCTACATTTTTTGTGTGGTAAGTTTTTGTCCATCTTTTATGGTTATTCATCCAGAATAAAGTAGTCTTCAGAGGCTATTCCCAGAAAATTCAAAATATACATTTTATTTGTCAGGTAAATATCTTTAATATGCAAAATGGTTATCCAAACCGTTATGGTCATTTTTGAGAAAATCACAATTTTCGAACTTTTTTCCATGTAAAGGGTAGTTTATGGAGGGGGGATTTTTCTCAAAATCTTTGTGTCGCATCCCTGGAAGATACTAAGCTTAAATACCAAATTTGGTGTTTTACCAACTTTTCATTTTTGAGTTATCGTGTCTCTCTCTCACACACATGCACACGCAGACCCTAACCGAAAATACATTTTTTTGGATACAGGGGACCCTAAAACATATATTTCCGGTGAAATCTCAGTATCAAATTTTTGGGTTGGAGTGCAATACTTTCTCTATACACTATGCACATAGTACATGTAGAGAAAGTAAAAATGGAAAAGCAATTAGAAATAAAATTTGACACACATACACAGACTAAATGACAGAAATGATGAAATCACTATAGCAGATCACAAAATTGTGAGGAATGTAGAAGAAATATGGAAAGTGTAAAGGAAAAGTATGAAGAAAAAAAAAAAGCAGAAGGTATTTAATCATCTCTGCAGAAGAAAAAGACTACAATAAAAATTACAAGTAAAACAATCACAGAAATCCTAGAAAGCAAATTAGTTATAAAGCATATGGCTGAAAAATTTAGAAAACATTTACGTTAAGCAAGAAAGGAGTTAGCTTCAAACCAATATTAGAAAAATGCAATATTAGACTTGAGGTGGCAGATACCAAGTAATACATAGAAGTTCAGAGGAACCAGGATCTTCATAGATCAGGACTTCAATGAAGAGGAGCAGAATCTTAGGAAACTTTAATAATCAAGTTAAAGGAAGCTATTGAGACTGGAAAAAGCTTTTGTAAAAAAACTGCAATTGTTCGTTGAAGGAGAAAGGTGGGATCTATGAGGAAGATGAAATGACCAAACTGGAACACACAGATCTCAACAAGTTGAAGGAAATGGTGAAGAAACAAACAGTAAAAACAAAAGCGGTGGTGAACATCACAGTGAGCGACCACATGGAGCTGCAGAATAGGGAGAAGCAGAGGAGTAGAAAAAACAGTGGGAGGGAAGATGAGGAACCAGCAGCCAACTTGAAGGACGGAGGAGAAGCAGCAGTAAATGGAAATGATAAAACTGCACAAGTGAAAGATGTTACAAGTAAAAGTGGGGAAAAGAATACAAAAAGATACTATTGGTGGTTTAAACGTTGTGAGCTGAGGGTTTATTAAGAGAAAAGAACAAAAAGGCTGCATCAACAGCTAGGTAAGAGTTTTACAAATACAGGGTGATAGGGAATACTCCAGGGGAAAGCCAGAGGAAAGGGGGGGGGGGAGCTCAGATCTGAAGGAACAAATTCAAAATAGGGAAAGGGGAATAAGATGTTTTGGAATGTTAAAGGGGTAAAAAATAATAATCAGTTGTGAATTATATAAGGTTATAAGATCAGTATATATTTTCAAACTGGTAGATGACTGCTAGACATGGATTCAGAGCGAAGAAGCATGTGAGATAAATGAATATAAGTGTATCAGAATTGCCAGTAAAAACATGAAAAAATAAAACCATCAGGAGGTGCCATATTAGATAATTGATTCTTTCGTGCTGCAGTCGAGATAACTTGACTGCAGAAAAACATCCCAGCCGTGCTACGGTCGGGTTTGAGTGATTGTAAGTCTTAGAATTTCATATTCTCCTGCAGCAATTTTTAAATCAATTATATCTGTCAACTCTCACGGACTGTTTACACAAATTCCGAGTAATATATAAAGCAAGGGAAAACTGCAAGGCACTTGGCCCAAGTCAAACTGCATTCTGCCGCCAAAACAGTCTCTATTTCACAGCCATAAATATGCTATTGGTGGGATGTGGGTAGGCCCACCAGGTGCTCTATCTCAGCTGTCCTTTAGGATGGGGAGAGCCCAGGTTAAATAATCAGTGGCATGGCATGCCTAGATGATGAAGGGACAGGTAAAAGCACCCAGTGTGAATTTTGAAACATATTACTGTACTCACTTTTTTTTAGTTATAGTGCACATATTGCATTTTCAACTTGAGATGTTATTGGTCAAAATCAAATTTCGGATTTTTAGCAATTCTTCACCATAGTGTCTTCTTAACTCAGCAAGGAGGTGTTTCTCGCCTAAAGATATGTTAGCATTGAAAACGTTAAAGGGAGTCATAAAGGCCCAAAATGATAAATTTTGATTTTTTTTACATATTATGAAACTATGATTCATTTAGATTAATTTGATATATGTTTTATTACACTAGTCCAATATTTACTATTATTAATTAATGTATTTAATCTAGCTGTAATCCTTTATTTTTAAAAAATGCTTGAAAGGTTTTATAAAACAGCATAACTCAGGAACTAGCTGGACTAAAAGGCTATGGTTTGCTTATATTTTAGGGAAGATGATGGTGATTCCCAAACATACAAGACAGTGTCAAAGAGTGCGATTTGATGATAAAAAAATTAGAATGTATCAATCATGTGCAAAAGAGTATGGGCAGATGTTTACGAAATATTCAACAAGTTGGGCAATGCCGTTTTTTCAGATGGTTTGAGCATACAGGGTCAACCGACAAAACTATTGACGAGCTCACAAACTGTTATGAAATGGCTATATGGATACACATTATTTTAATGGTATGAGGAAATCAGTTTGGCCCATCTTTTTACTTTCTATATACGTACTATGTACATAGTGTATAGAGAAGTTACTGTAATGCACCAAATATTTTATACTGAGACTTCACCGGAAATACATGTTTTGGGTCCCCCTGAATCCAAAAAAAGCATTTCTGGAAAAATTGTGTGTGAGAGTGTATGTGCATGTGAGTGTGTGTGTGTGTGTGTGCGTGCGTGTGCAGTTAAATACCAAACTTGGTATAGTTTGGTATCTTAGAAGGAGCGACACGAAGATTTTCAAGAAAATCTCCCCACCCCCAGCTTCCTTTTACATGGAACTTTTTTCGAAAATTTTGATTTTCTCAAAAATGGCTGTTAACGATTTTGATTAAAATATTTACCTGACAAATAATATGCTTGAATTTTCTGGGAATAGCCTCTGAAGACTACTGGATGAACTTTACGGAATTTTGCATAACTGCTAAACCGTAAGAGATAGACAATAACTTACTGCACAAAAAATGTAGAGCACATTAAAACACAATTTATGCTATATAAGTTTTTTTTGTAGAGTTGATTGTTTTTTTAGATATTCCTTGTTTTTGCTTTCAGCTTTAAAAAACATACTTTTCTCATACAGGAATTTGTCAACTCCTGGCCCTATAAACAAAGGAGCTTCAGTCACATAGCAACCAGTTTTTGACTATCACTTTAACCTATGGGACTCCCTTATTTCGCTTCTACTTACAAGGAAGCAAGTAATAAGACTATTTCTGCTAATTTTTTTCTGGATCTGCATGAAATAAATAGAAGCATTAGCTTTTTAACAATAATTTGTTGCAGAGATGTAGAGAAAGTCATGTGAATGGATCACATCAGATTTTTTCATAAAATATCTACAGATTCTATGCTGATTCACAATTTGTGTTCTTAGGACCGATGTAAGTATCTCAAAGCTGAAAAAGCTGGCACCTTAAATACATTTACACATAAAAATGGAATACCTAAAGATGTTTTGCTTGCAATTAAGTCTATATTTCAGGATTTATCCCACTCAGAGCTACAAAAGAAATGTTTGAAAGGAAAAACCCAAAACACAAATGAATCTTTCAACAACACTGCATAGTCGAGAATCCCCAAAAATGTTTATGTGGGTATGCTAACACTGCAATTGGATATTTATAATCCAGTTATTACATTTAATGATGGATACACAGCAAGACTACAAGTGTTAGAAGATCTTGGCATATCAGGAGGTTTCAACACTGTAAACAATGTAAAAGTGTTGGACTTGAGAATTGTGTTATCGAAATTATTGCAACAAACATGACTAAACAAGCCAGATCCAAGAGAAGGTGAAAAAGATGTAGATGATAACGACTACGAACCAGAAGGATTTTAGAGTACATATGTAATGTAGGTGAGTTTATATGAACATTTTGTTTTAATTTTACTTTAACATCAATTTTCTCAAAACTACATATTCCAACATAAAAGCCCCATTCTCTCAGAAACCCCTGGCAATATTTACATAGAATTTTTAACACATAATCTGCCTTGCACAGTAATGTAGTGGATCCTCAGAGAGCCAAATTACCCCTATGGATTATTATTACAAAAATAAAATGTCTTATTTTTTAATGAAATAATTAGAGTTGCAGGGAAAAAAATGTTCTAATCTAGATTTTGATATGAATGAGGATTAGTATATTTAGGAAGGACCAATAAACATGTTATAAAAATGTTGGATTTCTATACCCAATAGCTTCTGAAAAAATGGGGCATATATTTTGCTATTTTAACATTGGTAATATAGGGCTTTACGACTCACCTTAAGAACAGTGGGCAGGTGAAAATTGAAAGAAAATCAAACCAAGTGACATGGGCAGTGTTAAGACAAATAGGAGGAAAGGAAGAAAATTATGGAATAGGGTAGTGCATTATTAATTTCAAGTTTTTTTATGGTGGAATCTTTTGTAGTCTAGGGGAGGATATGAAGGAAATGAGAAAAAAATTTCCAGGAATAGAATTCATACTAATAAGATATGATGCTAGAATAAGAGGAAAAGGTGAGGGTAGGAGTGCATGATGTGTCAGAATGGGAAAGTGTGGAGATGTGGGAAAAAGAATAAGGACAAGACAATAAATAAAGAGGTGAGAAAATTATTAGAATTCTGTAAGGATAATGATTTATAATCTGTAATGCTGCTAGAGAGGGAGGTAAGGAAGGAGAATTTACATTCGAGAATGCTAACAAAATGGCATGGTAATTTTATATTATGCAGTAGTAATCACAAAGATAAGATAGTCTTGTTACTTATTTCCTTGTAGCTACAAGGAAAATAGGGGAATACATTAGCCTACAGTGATAAAAAAAAAAACCTTTAAAGAGCCAATCCCTCTGTGATGGTTTTGAAATTTGGTTTTCTTGCATAGCCAGGAAAGAAGAAGAAAAAAACTAAATAAACAGGAATGACAACTTCCCATTTGAGAAAATTGTAAGATTTGGAAAATGTAAAATAATAACAAGGAACATCTCAGAAATGGTTGACGTCACAAAAAAAAAAAAAAAACACATACATACACATGACATAAATTGTGTGTTTTAACAAGATCTACACTTTTAAGTGTGGCTGCAGAAAGGTAATTATATAACAGGGGGGAGAGCCTTTTATTTTTTCATAAAGAAAACTTAAAAGAACCAACCTGCACAATTACCTAAAGTCTAGTCCCTTTCCTTCTCATGGTGCAGCTGTTAGTAATCATGTATTTATATGGGAAATGTATGTATTTACATGAGGAACTAAAGGGGGGGGGGGCTACTCATCACCAGTGCTGATCAGCTTGATGAGTATGACTGAATCTGTTATCTTTCTTATTCCTTACCAGATTTTCTCTTTACACTTTCCTATCCATTCTCCCTTTGCTGAATTTTTGTTATTTTCGATCCTGATGGTATTAAGAGTATTCAAGGCCTAAAGGATCACTTCCTATCTTTACTATATCCTCGCTTCTTACAAAATTAATATAATGCTGGCTCGTCACAGCATTTCAAAATCTCACAATTGGTAACTGTGAAGAAAGCTAGTGGATCAACATCCTCCTAGCTAGGTTCGATGGACCTGTTAATCAAAGACAAATGTGGCCCTCCATTCATTTTGGGGGTTGTAAATAGATGATGTAATTTCCAAAATGTAAAAATTTGGTGTCTATAACAAAATGATTACAATCTGCACATTACTAGCAATAATGACTACACATCTCAAAGCAAAATATTCCGGAGTTAAAACTGTCCCACAATCGAGTCTTCGGGTGGGGACTACCTTGAGATCTAAACAAAACATGAAGATCCTACAATGGAATACAGGAGGTTTTTCTCAAGATATGAAGACTGAAATCTTATTTCTCCATGATATAGATGTTTTTAGCATTATGAAAGCCAACATATCACAACAAGAAAAGAATTACTTCAAAATTAAAGGATATAATATATATTTACTTCCGAAAACAAGACAAATAGTAAGTGCAATATTAGTAGGAGTTAAAAGTATCTTAACATCAGATTTCAACATAATTAAAGAAATGGAAGTAAACGGTAAAAATGAAAAAGCTATGGTATTATGGAAAAATAAAGAACATTATATAATATATAACCTGTACAGCCCCTCCCCCTAAAAATATACCAAATGTCAATAATTTAAACATAAAGCAGAAAACCATAATTGTTGGTGACTTCAAATGTACTTTCAAAGTTATAGGGATACTCCAAAAATGATAACAGCGGAAAGAGTACTGAAGAATTTTTAAATACAAATGCAGTAGAATTAATATTTAATAATAATGATATGTCAACATATCTTCATACACAGGAACTACTACAAATCCTGATTTTGCTGATATTGCTGAGAAAACAAATAGAGACAAATCAGTGATGATTTTGATACAAGTCATAGAGCTGTAAATCTAAACATTGATATTTCATCCCCATTTGAAAAACCTACTTGAAATTTTAAATAAGGAAACTAGAAAGAATACACAGAAATATTAGAAAATGCATAACCAAATAAAATGATTACAACAGATTCATCAAATCACTTAAACAGAAGACTTTGTAAACTTTTAATAAAAACAGTTCAGAAATACATCCCTAAAGGCAAAATAAAATTATATAAAGTTTTCTGGAATTAAGAATTACATATATTAAAGAAAGATTGCGATGAAGCTAGAAAAAAAGCAGAAATTTCTCATGATAAAGAAAGCTTGATAAACTGGAAGAAGAAATGTGCAATGTTTAAAAAACACATTTATGAATCAAAAAGAAATGCATATAATAATTTTGCAGAACAGCTTGATTATAGAAAAGATGCATCTAAAGCATACTGATATATTTCAGGACTACAGAAAAGGGATAGTACAAAACAACTCATTATCCACAACAATAAGAGTCACAGATAATTATAAAATAGCATTAGTTTTTAATACTCAATATACAGCATCAAAAGTTTCTAGTATGTATAAAAAAATACAAAAAATGATTAAATCAAGTATAAAAGTTCTAAATCAAACTGAAAAGTCTTTGTCAAAATCAATAAAGCATATCTTATCTAAGTTTTCAATTTAACAGAACTCAACGCAGCACTTAAACATCTTAAAGCAAGGAAAACACCTGGACCAGATAAAATTTAACCTGAATTTCTACATCATCTTGGCCCCAAGGCTAAAGAATATATATTAAACTTCTATAATAATTTTTGGAAAACTTTTGTCCCTACAGACTGGAAAAATGTGATTATCATTCCTATTTTAAAACCAGGAATAAATGCTGCAGATATTAAAAACTATAGATCCATATCACTAACCAGTCATACAGCAAAAGTCATGGAACTGGTACTTAGAATCCAATAATCTCCTCTCTTATCTCAGACTTTAGAAAAAAACATTCTATAAATGAACAAGTGATTCTATTAAGCCAACAGATAAAAAAAAAAAGCATTTAATAACATCATACACTTGCCATATTCGAAGACTTTAACTCAGATATGATTCCCTTTGGAGATACAACCTAATTAAAAAATTACAAAATATATTAATAAAATGTAGCGTGCTACCCTGGATCTCTAAATTTTTAATACAAAGATTCTGTGCCACATTCTATGGTACATCAACATCTAAATTTAAACAAACACATTTAGGACCCCCTCAAGGAGCTGTTCTTAGTATTACTCTTTTCAACATATATATATAAATGATCTCCCTAACACCATTCAAAATACTGGCATGATACCGCCCTATTTGCAGAGGATTTAGTTATGTGGCACTCCTACAAAACACAAAATATTAAACAATTAGAAATGACAGCAATCATCTTTAGAAATTTTGAAAAAATGGTGCTCAACAAATCTCATGACAGTAAATACAGAGAAAACTAAGTAGCAATTATTCTCAATAGCTAGAAAACAATTTGAATTAAACCTACAATATGATAATACTAGTTTAGGAAGAACAGATAAAGAAAAATATCTTGGAGTAGTTTTTGATAACAAACGAACCTGGAAAAATCCTGTAGATTATGTATGTAGAAAAGCTACAAAAAATTTTAACTACTGAAAAGATTAGCAGGCTCTAAGTGGGGCAATTCCTGGGATACATTAAATACAATTTACATTACTTACATCAAACCGGTAATACAATACTGTGGAGAACTAACTACATCATCATATAATAAAGGAAAACTAGAACGCACACAAAATCAAGCACTTAGATTAATAACTGGGGCAATTAAAACAACCCCAATAGAAGCGCTGCAGGCTGCTACTTCTAACAAACCACTGAATTTAGAACTTGAGGCTCAAGCTATTTTATAATATGAAAAAATTATAAGATCTCCAAACCCCAATAAATGGAATACTAATTCAAATGTTGCATATAATTTAAAAATATAATCTGGATTCATACAAGAAGTCAGTAAATTAGGAAAAAAGATTAGAAATACCAACTCAAAGAGAAAATCTCATCACTTGCATCAACCTTACTGAAACTATTTAACTTGAACATCGGAGAACGCTAAAATATGAACTCAACAAAAAACAAAAATGTTAATCCTGTTATAGCTATAGCCCTTACACTAGAAACCTTAAATCTAAATTATCCAATTCACAAATGGACACATGTATACAAAAATGGTTCCCTCACAGAAACCAATGAGGGGCTGGAGCAGGTGGTATATGCCAGTTCTTTTCCTATTATAGAAATGGAAAAAATACCACAAATTTTGATAGAGAAATAGAAGCTGTTTACATAGCACTACAAAATTTATTTCCCTGGCTGCATCAATGCAACTATATTGTTATTCTTTCAGACTCACAGGCTGCTATACAAGCAATAGTAAAACTCCCTAAAATAGAAAAAATTAAAGAAATCCAAAAGATGATTCAACAAATTAATAAACTGGGGAAAAAAGTTGTATTACAATGGATTCCATCTCATTGTGTAGTGTATTGTAATGAAAAAGCAGATTTTTGGCAAAGAAATTAACCCAAATTAAACAAAAAACTACTATAAAACTTCATTATGAATCAATCAAATGCATTGTAAAAAGAAAAATAGATGCAAACGATATAAATAAAATAACACTAGAAGATAAAAATTTAAAGTGGCTATAAATTGTAAAAAATCCTAATTTAATTTCAAAATTATTAAGGAAATCAGTTGTTGCCAACTTTTATCTCATAACTGGAAATGATCTGAATTATCATCTCTATAGGATTGGTCTTTCAACCTCACCAAACGCCCGTTATGTACCAAAGAAGAAATTATGAATATGGAACCTCTAGAATCATGCCAGCTTTGAAAATGTATCCTACCATTGTTGCTAAATACTGGGAAGCTAGGAGGAGAATGACTTCATTGTCAATTCCTGCCCCCTCCCACACACACAAAACATATGGTATTTATCAATTTATGGTAACTTGTGCTTATTTAGAAAAATGGAAGGAAAAAAAAAAATTCAGTGATTAAGCACTTCTACTTAAAAGACTTAACACTGAAAGAGATAAAAGTCAAATTGGATGATGTTCATGGCATATCCGCTCTTGCATTTGCAACAATTTACAATTGGATAAATTAAATTAAATGTGAATGTACATACACAAATGATGAACATTGTACCAGACGTCCAGTAGAAGTGACTTCCTCCAAAATTATTGACAAAATCCAGGATATGGTTTAGAATGGTTGACGAATCAAAATTCCCAAAATAGTAGAGGTCACAGGCATATCACAAGGTACAGTGTTCTCAATTTGGCACCAAAAATTAGGTCTGACAAAGGTCTCAACAAGATGGGTGTCGTGTTTGCTCTCAATGGAGAATAAACATAATAGTGTGATCGATTCGGAAGTTGGTTTGGCACTTCATTGGAATACTGCATCAATACATAACTGTGGATGAAACATGGATACACAACTACACTCCAGAGACAAAAGCACAGCCGAAACAGTGGATTTTTAAAGGCTCTGAAGAAGGCAAATGTGGTGGAATCTTCAGGCAAGGTGATGGTCTCGGATTTTTTGGGATGCACACAGAATCATCTATATTGATTAGGCATCATTATTGCACCAGTTGAATGAAGAAATCAAGAAAAAAACACCCTCATTTGGCAAAGAAAAAGATTCTCTTCCATCAAGACAATCCAAGGGTGCACAATTGCGCAGTTTCAATGGTGAAAATTGTAGAATTAGGTTCGAATTACTACAATATCCACCATATTCACCAAATATGGCCGCCAGTGACTTTTTTTATTTCAAAACTTGAAAAAATAGCTCAGCAGAAAACAATTTACGTTTAACGAAGCAGTCATCGCCCAAACATGCCTATTTTGAGGACCTTCTGAAATCCTATTTTTTGGAAGGCTTAAAACAGTTGAAGAAATCCTGGGAAAAGTGTTAGCGAGCTAAAACCAGCTTATGTTGAAAAATAAAAAATTTTACCAAAAATAATTTGTTTTTCTATCTTTTTCTAAGAACTTATTGAACACCCTTCATATGTAAGTTGCTTATACATATTAGCACATATGCAGTATTATGGTGAAATATGTATAATTAGTAACTGATCATTATTCTGAGCTCAGCAGTGGAATCTAAAAAATATAAACACGCACATAACTGAAATTATCTAGCAAGATTTATCATGCTAAAAAAGAGTTTACAAAAGTGTAATCAAATAATAGTGACATGTATATGACAAGTTGGAAAATTGAGCTATGTGTTTATGAAGTATAACTATAAAAAAACAGTATAATCAGATGAAGATTCTTATGTGACAAAACATTCATATGCATTAGAGAGGGTTTATTTGGGAGTTATATGTATGTATTAAAACTATTAGTGCTAGTGTTACTAAAATAAAATAAATGCAAAGTGTTTAATTTGCTTTCAAGGCAATAATCTGTTTTATAAGCTACCACATAGAGTTTCACCTGAGACTGTGCATCTTCAAAGCCACCTTGTGATACAACCTCTATCTGCAATAGATTGCAGCACACTAGCAGTATCAGTATTTTGTTATGGAAACTAAAGCTGTAAGACCATCAACACATAAAGTCAAAAATCTCTGGTTCCAGTGTTAATTGGGTGCTGAATTTAAGTCTGATTCAAATTTTGAACTTAGTGCCTACACATGGCCAGTGTGAAGGAAACACATTAAACCAAAATAATGATTAACTATAAAGTCTGGAAATTTAAAAGTGCAAGTCTGTCTCAAGGTATATTGCAATATTTGATATCATTTTGAAGGTCTACTGGGATATTTAATTTGAATAAAAAGCTTCAGTAACTATATTCAAAATGTTAAATAAACCCTTTTATTGTGTGTGGTATATTTGTGTTAGATAAGATAGGTATATTAATATGATGTGCACCACAGGAGTCTGAATCATGCTTCCTGAAGTAATTCATAAACAAATCTAAAATTAGAGTCAATTATTATTTAATGTTCTTACACTTTTGCAAATTTCCTTTTTAGCACAATGCAGAGTTGTGTCTCAGTGTTACGTTCATCAAGATTTCAAGTAATTTTTTTAATTTGGAACAAAATATAACATTGAATTTAATATTTTAGCTCTGCTTTGATTATTAATGAACAAATACAAAATTGTTATAAAAATGAAATTAGCATCATCTTGCCTTTATTCTCACAGAAACAATTTTTCGTGCAATGCATTGAGGATAGTCTGTGGTATTTTGAAGGCACAAATTTGTCCTGTATCAAAGCTGCTAACCACTTACTCAGCAATTCTGGTTTATGTATTGAAACCTAAAATAAATTATCATTCACTTAGTGACCAAGGAAACCCATGAGAATAAATCGAAATGAATTTAGAACACAAATCACAAATGTTACATTTATTCTTTCCAATGAAATGATCTCTGAATCATTTTTATGGTGGTTAATACAGTTATGCAACAAAGGAATGTGAACATTCACTATTAAACCCTAATTAACCTTTAAAATATCTCACTTTTAAAGCCTTAAGTATATTAAACATATGGCAAAAAGCACATGCCTACCTCCCAGAGGCAGCTGAGAGAGAGAGTTTCAATTAATGACAGCAATACCTGCACCAGTGGCATGTCTAGGTAATATAATTTACAAGGTCTTTGTATTCAGCAAACTCTGCCCAGACCCAACTAACTTTGACCAGACATGTACACAACTGGCCCATGTTTACTCCTTGTTTACTAGTGAAAAAATAGAGTGGGTAACGAAACAACAATACAGATTAATGAGATTCATGCAAGACTCGTCATCTGGGATATATCCCTTAAAAGACTGTAGAAACAAAATCAAGAAAACTGAGTGTATACATGAGTTTGACCATTTTTTAATTTTCCTACATGTACTATGTGCATAGTGTATAGAAAAAGTATTGTATTGCACCCAAAAATGTTATACCAAAATTTCACGGGAAATAAATGTTTTGAGGTCCTTTGTGCAAAAAAAGAGCATTTTAGAGAGTGTGTACATGCATGGGTATATGCGTAAGTGTGGACAGCATAGCTCAAACACCATTAAATGTTTAACACCAGATTTGGTATTTAAGACTGGCATCTCCCAAGGATGTGGCACAAAGATTATCAAGAAAATTTCCCCACCCCAAACTACCCTTTACATGGAAAAATTTTTGAAAATTTTGTTTTTCCCAAAAATGGCTCTAATGAGTTTCTTTAAAGTACCTTATTATAAAGCTGTTTACATCTTAAATAAAATGTATAACTTGAATTTTCTGGGAATAGTTTCCAAAAACCTGTTCATTATGGATGAATTTTGCTGGATTTTGCATAACTGGTAAACCGTAAGAAATACACAAAAACTTACTACACAAAAAATGTAGATCTCGTTAAAACACACAATTTATGTCCTATATAAATACTTTTTTTTGTTGCAGAATTGAATGTTTCCAAATATTCCTTGTTATTGGTCTCAATTTTAAGTATACATCTTCTCAAACAAGTTCACCTTTCTTTTCACCTTTCTTTTTTTTTTTCTGGAAATGTATAGTGAAACCAACTTCAATTGTTCACATATTGATCAGCTTTTAAAAGATTTGACTGTCGCTTTAGCCATATTCCCCTTCTGCTTACAAGGAATCAAGTAGTAAGACCATCTGCTAATGCTCATCTTGATTAGCAGATGTAGATAAAAGAATACTCTTTAGCAAGGATAACTAGTTTGCAGAAAGGTAGAGAAAGTAATGTGAATGGAGCACATCAGATTTTTTTTTAATGTACAAATGACTTAAAATAAAAGTAGCTAAACATAATCTCAATTCAACTGATATTATTGCTCTGAAAACTACCTCCTGTTATGCAAACTGTAGGCAAAATTTTACATAGCTGCAATTTGAAATCTTCTTCCAACGTTCTTAGGAAATTCTACAATCCAAATCTATACTCAGCCTTCAGCTCAAACAAGGCACTATACACCTTGTTTTTATTGTTTAGAAAAGCATATACCCTTAACTTTTTACTTTCTCTACCACATACATAACTGGTAGACAAAGGATTGTATTTCACCCAAATTTGATTCCAAGATTTCACTGAAAATATGTTTTGAGGACCAATGAAACTAAAAAATGGAGTTTTAGAAAAAGGTCCATGTGCACCTGAGTGTGCGCATGCATTCATATGTAAGTGCACAGCATAACTCAAAAACTTAAAATTGGATAAATACTAAATTTGGTATTTATGTTTAGTATTTTCCAAAGATGTGACAAGAAGATTTCAAGAAAATCCTCTTACACCAACTACCCTTTACATGAAATATTTTCTGAAAATGTTCATTTTTCAAAACTGGCTCTAATGATTTTGATTAAAATTCCATACATTAAAGATTTTTATATGCTAATTAATATGTATATCTTGAATTTTCTGAGAAAAGCATATAAAGTGCACCTCATTTGGAAGGAATTTGGTAAAATGCTGTATAACTGATAAGCATTAAATAATAGATAAAAAAAATCTACTTTACAAAAAAGTACAGTTCTTTAAAACACACAATTTATTTCATAAAACCTTTTCTGTTATATAAGCCGTTTCTGAGATATGTATATTAATAGTTGAAACTGTACAATACTTTGTCATTCTTTCAGTCCTGTCAAAGACTGTACAATGTCTTTGTCATTCTTTCAGTTGTTTCTCCTGAAGACCTAGAAACAGAATGGATTTTAAAGCCAGCAAGAGTCTAGTTCTTAAATATTTGATTATCGCCTATGTTTGCATCTATTATAAAATATGTAATGTAGCTATTTCTATTTGATTAATATGAAGTGGATACAAAAATAAGCTTTTGTAAGGTTTTGTACAGACATTAATAAATGATAGGGGATAAAGTAATTCATGTGAATTTAACATTTCAGATAAAAACATTCAGCACAATTATTTTCTTGCTACTTTTAACTTGTTATCTTTAGAATGTTTCACTAAGGACCTTAACCACTAAGCACCGTTATTGTCACTCACTAAGCTATCAGTTAGAAGCAGCTATGTTTATTAGATCACTGATGATCATCATCATACGAATGCAGAAGAGGGGTGAGCAAAACTGAACAGAATTTAATGCAACCTTCTTTAGTTTTAATATTCATAATGTTTACTCTTTTGTATTAATCAAAAGCTTCACACATATTTAATTAACATACTCCTTAATATGCTTTGGTTTCTGTCAGATCACAGATTGTTAATGACTCATAGGTTTACAACAGGGTTTGGTTTTAAGAGTGGAGAGATAAGAACTTAACTCTAGATAAACCTGAATAAGAGCAAAACATGCTGAAAATAATGACTTCAAAAGAACCTAATCAACAAGGAAATCCATAAATTTAAAAATAGAAAAAGAATCCAGAAGCATTTCTGTACATTCCCTCAATATAGAGACATGATATGATTTGTTAATAAATTTATTCCTCCACAGTAACCATCTCAGAGCAGTAGTTGGAAAAAATTCAATGCCATAGTTCAATTATTTGCTTTGTCAAATATCGCAGTTAAGCTCATAATCCATCACCTTGTTATTAATTTGCTTTTATTCAAGTACTACATATTACCTAAAAATTCTGGTCTGGGTCATACTCTAGTATGCAATAAAATACATTTCTTAATGCTTCAATAAGATTTCAAACCTAAAAATTAAACTGGTATGGTGCAAAGAAAATAAGAGGATTGCTACTGTTGCTTATCCTCATTAAGTCTTTGCATAAGCCCATTTTATTTCAATCTGAAACTCATATGTATACTTTTGATTATTTCAGCCAGTAGAGCAGGTACAGGGTGGTGCAGATAAAAGTAGCCCATGTAAGTATAAAGGTAATACAGTGAAATTACAGAAATGAAGAGCTGAAATGGACTTACAGTATTTTTATAGTGAAAAATACATTTGTAGATGATGTTGAAACTGGCGTACTGTAGCATCAATAAATGGCTGTGCACACTTCAGGATATTCAGATATACCTGGCATAAAGTTTGGACATCAATGGCGGAAACTAAATGCTGTTGTCTTTCAGTTCCTGTATTGTTGTGAATTTGTTTCATAGACCTTGCTCTTCAACTGTTCCCACAGGAAAAAATCATATGCAGCAATCTATATGTTTCTGTTATCCTCCCATAATTGTTGCATTAATGTCATGAGATATGGCTTCAAATTAAGACTTTTAAATTAAATATTCATTGCCAACTCCTCCTACTTACATGCGCCTGTTGGGCCAATTTACATGTAGACTTTTTTGGCGTCTAAATAATTTTTCAGCAAATGTCTGCCATAACTTCTGATATATGAACTGAAGGAATTCTTTATTGTTTTACATTTTGCACAGATACATAAATGCACCAATTTTTACTTTCTCTATACGCACTATTTGTATAGTGTATAGAGAAGGTATTGCACTCCACCCAAAAATTTGATACCAAGATTTCACAGGAAATATATGTTTTAGGGTCCCCTGTATCCAAAAGAAGCATTTTCAGAAAAAGGTCCGAGTTTGTGTGTGTGTGTGTGTGTGTGTGTGTCCGTGAACACGATAACTCAAAAATGAAAAGTCGGTAAAATACCAAACTTGGTATTTAAGTTTAGTATCTTTCAGGGATGAGACACGAAGATTTTCAAGAAAATTGCCGTGCTCCAAACTACCCTTTACATGGAAAAAATTTCGAAAATTTTGATTTTTTTAAAAATGGCTCTAACGATTTTGATTAAAATCTTGTATATTTAAGATATTAACTTGACAAATAAAATGTATATCTTGAATTTTCTGGGAATAGCCTCTGAAGACTACTTTATTCTGGGTGAATTTTACGGAATTTTGCATAACTGCAACCGCAAGAGATGGGGGGAAAACTTACTACACAGAAAATGTAGCTCACAATAAAACACACAATTTATGTCATATATATATATATTTTTTAGTGGAGTTGATCATTTTTTAAGATATTCCTGGTTTTTCGTTTTAGCTTTGAAAAACATACTTTTCTCATACAGGAATTTCTTAATTCCTGTCCATACAAACAAAGGAACTTCAGTTACATAGCAACCAGCTTTTGGCTATCATTTTAACCTATGGAACTACCTCATTTCGCTTCTACTTACAAGGAAGCAAGTAATAAGACTATTTCTGCTAATTAGCATGAAGTAAATAGAAGCATAATCTTTTTAACTACAATTTGTTGCAGAGATGTAGAGAAAGTCATGTGAATGGAATGCATCAGATTTTTCTTGATTAGCATGAGGTAGATAAATTAATCTTTTGAACAAAAAAAAAAGTTTGTTTGCCGAACAGCTAGAAACGTTATGTGAATGGAACACTTCAGATTTTTTCCAAGTAGACGACGTAGTAAGGTTAATTTCTGATAATGTTTATCTGATTATCATGAAATAGAAGAATATGCTTTTTAACAATAATTTGTTACAGAGATGTAGAGAAAGTCATGTTTATGGAACATATCAGATTTTTACATGCTCTCTTTCTGGCAGTCTTCTATCCAGATACTTGACCCCGAAAATGTTGCGAGTTTCCTTAATCGAACTTGTTTTCACATATGCTTCTACAATTTCAATTTTTTCTTCTATTGAAAGTCATTTTGGAGTATGCAAAGAGAAACGTCTAACTTCACTGAGGAGATAAAATAAATGCCAAGTTATATGTTAAAACTGCATCCAAAAAAGAATATTCAGACAAAAGCGTATGCATGCATGAGAGAAAGAAAGAATTTTTTTTTATTTTACATGACTTTACCTACTCTGAAACAAGTTATTCTTACAAAAGCTTATTTTTCTATAGTACTTCATAATAATTGAGATAAACATTTGTGGGAATAGTTTTTATTTTTCTTGTAGGTACAAGAGGAATAAGCAAATACATTTGGCTAAAATGATAGTCAAATCTTTTAAAGGAGTCACTATAAGGGAGATGGAATAGACAGAGAGAGAAAAAGGAATAACAGCTTCCCATCTGAGGAAAGTATAAAGTATTGGAAAATATAAACAAATAACAAAGAATATCTTGGAAATGGCTTACTCCATCACAAAAAATGTATGTGACATAAGTTGTAAGCTTTAATGACATCTACATATATGTATAACTAGTGTAGTAAAGCACACTCCCTTACTGTTTACCAATTTTGCAAAAGTCGTCAGACAAAAGGACTTCAGAGGCTATTCCCAGAAGATATGCATTTCACTTAGCATGAAAATATCTTAACAGTACCGTATTTTATTAAAAATCAATTAAGCCATTTTTAAAAAGAAACAAAATTTTCAAAAAAAGTTTCTTGTAAAAGATAGGGAGAGTGTTCTCTTTAATATTTTTGTGTTGCATCCTTGGAACATGCTGAACTCGAATATCAATGTGGTATTTGATCGAAGACATGAACAAATATTGTATATTTTGAATTGCATTCACCATATTTTACAATATTTACATGGTAAAATGTAAATCTTGAATTTTCTGGGAAGGAATTTTGTATAATAGATAAACAATAACAGAACACAAAAGCTTATTATAGAAAATGAAGATGTTACACAAAATTTTGGTAATGCTTCCATATCTACCTTACACCTATGATACTAAAAATAATTATTTAAGGTACAAAAATGCAAAGTGTTTTTAAGATAAGATATGAACACTCAGGCATACTGAAAATCATCCAGACATTTAAATTCATTGTGATATCAACAAAGTACTCCATTTTGTTACTACTTTGCAAGTGTGGAAGAAACTGCCAACCCAACTACAAGAGCATAATCTGTTAAGAGGAGTCTGTGAAAGTAGTGATACTTTTTCTTCTTCTAAATTTACATAAAAGTGCATCTGTATATATCAATATTAAGCTTTAAATTAAGTGAGCATTGCCACCTTTATTGCAAAATTTGTAATACCGTACCTGTAATTAGAAATCACTTAATACATACACTAACTTGAACCTTAACCTCAGTCAAATCTTGAAACCAGAGGACCCTGTTCATTCACTGTGGCTCACTATGGCCTTCATTTGCTAATACTCTTTTCTTCCTTTTTTAATGATACTTTTGAATACTGATCATTAACACAGCTCATTGTTATTCATTCAAATCTTCGCAGCTCTTCAGGACAAACTTATAGCCACAAACCGCCAACTACTTGCCAATTCTCAACTAATATTGCTCCACTCTTTAGAACCAATCCTTATGTGAACTTATGACATGAATAACTAGCCTGCAATACATGGTAAACCAAAGGATACTATATCATATATAACCTTAAATACATACTATTATCTGTGACTTTTCAATAAGCATGTTAATTAAACATTTGATTAATATACTATGTAAATAATTAAATAACAAAAAAAAAAGTAGGTTGCATTTAATTTTGTGTCTCCTTTCTATATTTATATGATGTAGGAGCATTCAGTAGGAAGACAAATATAATTGCTCCCACAAGTGTTGTGAGTTATGCAGCGAGGGAGGAGGGGTCCTGAGTTTGAGTCTCAGTTAGGGCGACTTATCTGGATACAGTTTCTTTTGGGGTGTTCCCTTATCCTGAGAAGGCAAACATCAGGTAATTTTACTCTCTATGGACCTTAGATTTCATTTGACCATTTCATTCATTCACCATCTGATATCACATTCTAGGTTAAAGGTTGTTAAACTAAAACAAAAATTAATTGAAGCATCTAAAGCTAATCGTTAAAATCAGCAAGAAACAAATTGTGCTGATTGGTTTTAAGGTAAAAGTTTCCAAATGTGAATAACATTATTAGACTGCAGATTACACCAGTGTTTCCGTGTAGAGTGTTTCATTTATGTATAAAGAACATTGCAAACACCAAGGAGGGAAAGAAACACTTGTAAACCAGAATTAGGAAAAGCAGATGAATGTACCGAAAGTTCTATTTGTAGGAAGGCACAGTTTGAGCAAGCCACCTTTCATAAATTATTACTAAAAATTGTTTTTAGTTTTAAGAGGAGCAATAAAGAATATAATTATTCAGAATGGACAAGAGTGAAGAGGATCTACATCGTACACTTTTTCCTGTTTGTATGTATAGTTTAATTTGAGTTTCACTTTTATTATTATTATTATTATTATTATAATTCTAGTATTGGAATAGTACGAAGCTATATTGCATTATAAACAGAAAACATAAGGCCATGGCCTTTATTTGTTTGTGTTTGTTCCTTGCAGCGACAGCACACAAGGTTAATGCTAGTCAACAAATATATATTTAAAAGAGATTTGCAAACTTACTGGCATATTTAAGTCACTCTCTTAACATTACAGTCCTGCACAGATAGGTTCACTTTCAATTCATTATGTTTGTCCACTAGACAACTCAAAAATGAATATATTGGCAGGCTTTTGAAATTCCAACACTGTGACTCTGAATTTATTTTATCTTTAAGAAATATTTCAATTATTTTCTTAAAAAATGTTCTCAACTTTACTTAAATGTCAGAATTTTAGCTCTTGGGTATGTGCATGAAGATTGACAATTGACTGGAATATATTGTTATATATATTTAACAGAATATTGATAAATATACAAACTATACTCACCAAGTCATGGAAAGCAAATTATGAGTCTTTAGATCTGTAGATGAAGGTAATTACTGCTAAGTTTATTTAACAATACTGGCTACTTTGCTCCTATAATTGATGTGTTGCAATTTTTCCGTACAGTTACCATACTTCAAGTAAACCTATTTTTGATGAGTTTAATATACTCCCATGTATATATATTCTAGAAACAGTCTCCTTTATTCATAGCAATATGCGATATTTTAAAACAAATAAGGATTATTATGCCTATAATACTCAAACAACAGAGGCAATACACTTACAGGTCACTTGACTTAATAAAATTCGCAATAGTATATCCCATAAAGGAATAATTTTATATAATAAGATACCCAGATCGTTAAAAGCTGTGCCAGGAAACATTTTTAAATCTAAAGCACATAAATTATTATAAAACACAAATTTTCTACTCTGTTATTTTAGCACCTATTATATTAGAACAACTGTATTTATTACATGTGTATATCTTGTACTATTTTGTTTGCACATGATGTCAAAGCCATATGTACAAACTGTATGTATATCTGGGTGAATAAAAATTGAATTGAACTGAATAGTAAACCTACTGACAGACTGTCACACTTCAGTAGAAACACTTTAAATATACAAACTTTGACATAGAAAGTTAGCACTATGCCAACACTGCCATTCTGGCCAATAAATCTGATGGAAAAATAGGTACACTAAATCTTCATTTATTGCTGAGGAACCACTATTTTGGCACATCATTACCAGGAGGTTAACATACTAATATTTTGCATTATTTTACATTTTACTCAATCACAATAATATACAGGTAGCTAACCTGTATAGAACAGTATATTCCCTAAAATGATTCCAAAAAGGGAGATCAAATATACAGCTACCAAATTACTGACATTACAGAATGTATGACACAAACAAAAACTCTTAATGAAAAAGCTAAGGATAGGTATTCTTAAATACTTACACCTTCTATAAAAATGAAGAGCATGCATACAGATGTGTTGAAATAGTGGTACTAGTATATAGATAATTCCTTACTTTTTCAGACTAAGGCTGGTTTGGTTGATGAGGGATTGATTAAGTAAAATTAAACAAAAGAATAGATATGATGTAATTAAGATTATATATAATTGTATTAATGGGTTGATTATAAATTTGTAATAAAAAATTATTCATAGAGTATGTTGTACAATCTTTTTAGCCATAAGTTATTTTCAATTATAGGCACAACCTAATATGATAAATGACAGCATGCTAATATTTTGAAGAATACACATCATATCCTCATCTTTAAGTACCTAGGTATGTAGCAGTGCACAGTCCACTCACTGTTATAAATTGAATGGGGTGTGAAAGACAATGGTTCCAATATCACATGATATGATCAAGACTACAGTACAGTATGTATTTTAATGCAAGATAAAAGAATGAGACAATGAGTATGAAAAAATAGCAAATTACCAATTTTGGAACCCCTTGGAACAACCTACTTAATAATTCAAGGCCACAATTTACAAGTAACGATTATACTATGTGTTTGGATTGCAATAATTACATACTCACAATTGGAAGCAAATTTAAGTGAACTTTGTGTTTGCAATAGCACTAGAGCTTCAGTAGCAATACTATATGGTCTATAATGTCTAATAGTTTAGCCAACTATCCACAAAAGTATTCCTGGTAACACTATTACTTATAACATAGCTACATATTGTTATTGCCCATTAAAGCTCTATATTATTCTCTGATTCACTTTTTTGAGAACTATTCAAAAATATGCATTTTCTGATTCATTACTGAAAGCATCAGCAAATGTCAATTGAGTCTGCAACATTAAAATATCTGGCAAAAGTGTAAAAAACTTACTAAACCAATGTAACCTGTGATGATAAGATGCATATTGCTCAAGTGCTTAGACATGAAGTGCATAGTTTCAAAATCAGGGATGCATGGATAAAAGAATGTTTCCTAGACTTATTTAAGCAGATTCCGAAGTTAATGAATGCACCCTAATTAACACCTTTTAGGTTATTAATAGCATATTAAAAAAACCCCAAACCAAAGCTCAAATTATTGAAAGTTTATTCTGAGTAAATTACTTGATCTGTTTTGTTCAATCCATTTTAAAATCACAATAACGAATTTATAAAAGATGCTAGCTTGTATTTATACTTCCTAATGGTATTAACTTCTTAAGAGGGTACGCAAGTAAACTAAAACACCATGTGCAATCGTTTCTTAGTGTTTAAATGAAAAGTTACCATAACCTCAAAATTCTTATTTTAGGAGTCGCACAAACAATCATAAAGTTATAAAAATGTTAACTGTTGGATGTTGAAAATGCACTTTCCATCGGAAACGCACAAATATGCTCTTTACTAGCATTATACTTCACCAGATATATTTTAACATCTACATGTCAAACAAACCACAATATTTGAGTGACAATAGCCGATGAATTGCTATGCAGTTGGAAAAAACATTTATATCACAAATTCTATGTCCATAAAAAGCACTAATGACAGTAAAGAAATATAAACCGAATTTTCTCTTTAAATACAGATGAATAAAAATTCATAACCTAAAACGTTTGCACTTGAGTTCTAACATAAATATACATAAGCCATCACTTTCTATACCTTAAAAGCAGTTATATTTATCGTCGTTTTAGGTTATTATCGTCTTTGGTGATAACGCACACGTATTTTCATCGAAAGTTTTGCATTTTAAACAACAAAATCGACTGCTGTGAATGGCGGATATTTATTTCATAAATATTGCGCATGCCCTTCTTCTATAAATAGGATTCACTGATGATGTCATACTGTTCCAATCACAGCTGATAGTAAAATGTACCATTCTCTTAACATTCGCAATTTTATTCACGAAACTGAACAATAATTACTTGGGAAAATTGTGGGATTCTTAAAATAAAACTTGTTATTTCTGATTTGTGCACATTCCTAAAAGAGACATGCTGACTTAATCGCGATAAGCTTAACAAGAAGCAAAACTCGCGCACCAGAACATAGCAATCAGAATGTGATAAACCATGCAATAGTCTAATTTAGTGCTCTTAAATTATCTTGAACGCTGACGGTAGCCAGGAGGTGAACCTCACCGCTTCTAAGTTTTCCACCATTTTCAATTGCCCCATTCGATCATATATAATATCCATTCTTCAAAAAGTAGATTAATTCTACATGACTCTCTAAAAATATATTAATTGTTGGATAACGACGCTGTCAATTGCCAAGATCATATCAGCAACACCGGTGGACCGGAATTTCGTCCCGTAGGAATTCCTTAACATACCAGTTTCTACTGACATTGCACTTCGCTTTTAAGCCAGGTTTGAACCCGCGTCATTGGTATCAGAAGTCCGGTGCCTATTCAACTGACCTACCAACATCGACATACATGACTCTCCGGCCGCTATCGTTTGTTTTAATATTTTTTCTTAACTATTTTTAAAAAAACATTTTTTGTCCATATCATGTTAATCGAGATAAAAGTTGGCAGTAATGTTCCTATGTCATATTTCGTGGCAGAAACAGGAAGAAACAAACGGTTGAAACTATAGTAATTTAATGCATTATAATAACATATATAATGATTTTAATAAATTACTACAAAATAAAAGGAATCTAACAAGGAGTAACATAAGTGCATATCGAAAGCTAAACACATTTAATTTCGAACAAATGCAGTTAAACACAATAGTTCTATGCATACAAAATATTAGCTCCTTAAATTTACTGAAAGTACGTGAATTTAAAACGTTATTGTTACACCTTTTAAATACCGTAGTTTACCGTGGGGAACTGGCCAATGCCGTATCGTGTCCTTACCATGTTCTGACATGGCGAGCCATTACTGCCTCCCTTACCGGCCCCCCTCTGCCTTTGGCGACCAGGCACAGTTTGTAATATTGAGCGAAAAAAAAAATACTGCACGTTCAAAATGCCTAAATTAGCTTTGAATCCAACGAATGTTCTGCTATAAGCAACGAATTATTTTCAAGAATATGTATATACAATATATGAAATGACTGAGGAGGAAACAAAACTGAAGGAGAGCATGGTCCAGTTAATAGGGGAACATCCATTTGGAGAGACATGTTGAAAGTCATTAGAAGTTTTAGATAAAAAAACGTAGGATGATTCAGCAGATAAAGATAATGAATGAAGTTCATGTCAAGAATTAGCCAGCTCTCGTAACGATGCCCCATGCTCCACTAGGAGCTACAGTACATTAATTTCTGTTACTCTAGAAGGTAAATACATATATTCTCTGTTGAACTATCTTGCAGATAATTATGATAACTTCACAACAAACCTTGCTGTACATGAGCACAGTTCAACAGGTGACTTACATAGACAACAACTTACAGTTGTTTCAAAAAGGATGTTACTACTCTGCAATAAAAATATATAATGATCTTCCAAATGGTTTCAAGCTATTAGGCAATCACAATCGACATAAAATCTTTAAGAAAAATTTAAAAATGTTCTTATATACTTACTCCCCTGTTGAGGAATTCCTTAATATCTCTACAAGTAAATGTTAAATGTATGGCAAATAATACATGATGGAATTTATTGCATGTGATGTAGGTTTACTCTTGCAGTGCTGATGGTTTAAAAAAATGAATAAGAAAAGTAATTTTCTCTTCTCTTCTTTCTTTATTAGATAGTATTATTGGTGATGGGTGTTCTATTGGTTATGATGCATGTTCCATTTGCAAGACGTGTTCAATGTCCCTGAGCTATTGCTCGCAGTGGGACCAAATGAAAAAACACTAACAGACTACCTCCAGATGAAGCTTTGTCTGCTGGTGAATCACTAAACAATCTTCAAACAATGAATCAAGCCTTCAGAAAAAGCAGAAATATAGTGTGAGTGCCGAACACAAAAAGGAAGTATTATCTGTCCAGCCGTAGTTCACCGGTAATGTAAACAAAAGCGACAGTTCAAAGCTGTTATGATTGGTTGCTGAACCTTTGACTGCTTTTCTCTTTAAAAAAAATAGGTCCTTTCAATGTGTTGAAAGAAGTACTCTAATTTCATATCAGATTATATAATGTTGTCAATAACATAGTAAGAGTTGTTAAAAAACGTAAATTCGTTGAATTTTAATCATTATTCCCTTGCACAACAATGCACTGTGCTGTGCCGCTCATTGCATCGGATGATGTTCAGTTACCAAGTGGAGAGCGTATGTAAGCAATAGCGGAGACCTATGATACCAGTGTAGTGAAACATAAGCGATGAAGACCTAAAAAGAGTGGCGGGAAAACAATTGTCCTTAACGTATACAATAAAATGTTGTGAAAAATATCCTACTATTGCATTGGACAATACCCTCAGCTTAACGGCCAAATTTACTGTGTTTCAAAAAGCAGCATAAAATGTGCAAGAAAAGAGTGGTCAACTACAGGAAAATTTTCGACACCCAGGAAAAAGAGGAAATGCTACAGACGTGTATTGGACGTAAAGTTGACGAGCTTGTTCTAGCAGCTATTACTCGCAAAGTGCACCAGTTCTTTTTCGCTAATGAGCCGCCTACAATAAATTGTGTTACATGCAGTGAACAGTGATCCAGAATTGTCTAATTTCAAAAAATCTTCACTCCATAATTTGCACAAAGAAATATGGTTTGGATTTATAAATAGAAATTGCAAAAGCATTGTAGTAGAAAAGGACGATATCGTTTTGAGGCGAAGAAAATATTTACGAATTATCAGATTATTCCGACAGCAGAGACGAGATATTTATTACTTAGATGAGACATGGGTTAATGAGGGTCACACCACCTTTAAAATATGGCTTGATACGCGGCTAAAAACAAAGAAACAAACCTTCTTATACGGTTCCAGTACAGAACTTACAAATCCCACAATTAAAGGGAAATGCTTAACAGTTCTGCACCTTGGAAACGAGGATGGTTTTGTGGAGGGGTATCTTGTTTTTGAGTGTAAAAAAACGGGAGACTATTATGAAGAAATGACAAGGGAGATGTTTAAGGCTTGGTTTGAGAAAGTGCTCCGTAAACTTGAACCTAAAAGCTTAATTATTATGGATAACGCTCCTTATCATAGAGTGAAATTAGAACGTATCCCCAATAGTTCTTGGAGGGGAAAAAAAAAAAAAAAAAAAAAAAAAAAAAAACATTATAAAGTGGCTTCAGGATAAACATAGAAATTTAGGAGAGTATACTTTGAGCTGCTGGAATTAGTGCGGTCATATAAAACTCAATTTGAGAAGTTTGTTGTAGACGATTTGGCCGAGAAGGCAGGTCATTTAGTATTGAGATTACCCTCTTATCATTGTTATTTCAATCCAATTGAGCTTGTTTAGAGTCAAATAAAGAGATATATTGCTAGAAACAACAAGATTTTTAAATTAGCCGAGGTGGGACATCTGGTGCAAACAGCATTTCTGCACGTGACAGCGGAAAAATGGAGCGAATGTGTATCATACATTGTTCGGGAAGAGCAAACAATATCGATTTGGAGAGAATGGTGGACATTCTCGTTGTCCGATTAGTTATCAATTCTAGTGATGATTCAGACCGTTCAATTGCGCCTGCATCAGATGACTCGGATCTTGAAGGAGTGGACCCACTTCCATCTTCTGGGTGTATTATTGCAGTATATCAAAGTAGTATATGGTTGTTCACACACACACACACACACACACACACACACACACGCACACACAAAATATTGGCGTCTGGAGTCATGGACGCATGCAATACGCAAACGAACAGCATGCCTGCATTTTATAATTTTATGCGAGAATTTCATCTTTCGTAGTGAATAACAACTAGTCTACTTGTTTTATTTCCTTTGATTTACTGTATACCTTATAGCTTTAATCAATATCTGTGAAGAGTGAACTTAGATAGGCATTTATTTCCTACCATTTGTGCGTAGGTGTGCGCTTTTTTAATTTTATAGGAGACGAACACAGCTAAGCGACACGTGGTCCGTTCTCGTGCGTCTGCGGAATAATATATTTTGATTTTTTGACATCGCCGGTGAACTAAGTCTGGACAGATAATAGTGAAATATTGGCTTAACAAGACAGGGGGAGGGAGAGATATTCTTTGTCCAAGGTGCAAGGATATTAGAAAACTAACGCACAGAATGAAAAGTAAACACATTGGAATTAAACAAAAGTACTGTAAGAAAATGTTCTCCCACGATTTGTGGAGGCAAGCTGCGGTGACACAAGTAATAAAAGCGGGCGTTAAACACTACTGTGGAGGCAAGGAAGAAAAAAAGTGTGATGACTGTCTCGTGCAACGGGCCTTGAACATGGCAAAAACGTGTTTCTCAATGTATTAGCTCAGTGGTTCAATTCCTGGTAGTCAAAATATAAAAAGCTTTACCGTATCAAGAGCAGAAAACTTGAATAATTGTTTCTTATTTTTTACACAAAAGACGAGAACGAAATACAGCCATCAGTAAATGGCTACTCAGAGGCAATCAAAAACCTTTAACATGCTTTTGTCGTTTCGAAATGTTTAGCACTGGTAAAAGTAATCTTCACGGAGGAAATCAGCTAGACGCATATTATCGTTCATGCTGAAAAGCATACAGAAGACATGTCAATGTTAGTCAATGCCCTTCCGTACTAATAAGGATTAAGACCCACAATTAGTATAGCAGGAATCCTTCTCCCAAAATTATTCAATGGTTTTCAAGAACCAACGGGAGCTTTCGGCCGTACTGTTAGTATCTAAACTCATGTTCACAGGAAAAATATTATTGTGAAAACACAAAGTCCGAGAAGATAGGCATGAAAAAAATACATGAATAGTACAATGGAGTATTCTACCCATTCATAGGAGACAAGTCTGTCCTACTTTTAGATTTGTGGGTTGCTTTTCGAGATCCTACATGTTTAAAAGGTCCACTTCTCGGAAAAGCATTCAATTTTTTCAATTTTCTCCCAGGACTAAAGGTGAAATATAGCTCCTGGACTGATTTCTTCCGAAGAAATCCTTCTCCGGCAAATGAGTGTGTTAATTGTCTCAACTGAACATTTAAATGTTCAGTTTATAAACAGAATACTGTCTCTTCAGGAGACAGTATTCAATATGCATACAATTCATACAATTGCTATTATTCAATCATGCCATTTTTGTTCTCCAACATTTCATGACATCAAATATTAATGGTTTGCAAGTAATTATACATCGGAGAGGCTACTAAAGTTCTTAACACCAAAACAATATTGTCTGGATGCTTAAGTTCAACAGAGTTAAGATAGAGAATGCAACGTGAACTTTGGTTCTGCGCATAGTGTAAAAGTAACACGTTTTTGCTATGTTCAAGGCCCGTTGCACAAGATAGTCATTACACGCGGTTTTCTTTCTTTTTTTTTTTTTTTTTTTTTTTTTTGCCTCCACAGTAGTGTTGAACGCCCGTTTTTACTACTTGTGGCACCGCAGTTTGCCTCCACAAATGGTGGGAGCAAATTTTCTTACAGTATATAAAGTAAACACCGTGGAATTAATATATATATATATATATATATATATATATATATATATATATATATATATATATAATAATAATCTGTACCTTATGTTTCTATAAATAAAACTACAATCCAATACTCTCACTTACGCTACAATTATGTAAACTATTCACTGCACAGTTAAATATCACTAATTTCTAAAGGTGAAAAAATTGGCTCGCAAAAATGGTTGCTCTGACTAAGTGGGATAGCAATAACTGCTATGTCCACCTCTCACCTCTGACAATGTTTCCATGTTCGAGGTTCCTCAATTTAGGCAACCGGTGTCCCCTGTTGCTTTTAAATGCAGAATTTCAGGTGGGTTTTCATTTACTTAAGATAATTAAGCCACTACTATTTTTTTTGTGTGTCCAATACTTGTAATTTTCTGCCTCCGTGCGAAGTTTCAGGTTAGTTTTATTAATGTAAACCCTCTATTGTAATTACATTATCTAGGTTTATGTTGAAATCCAAGAAACACTTGCTAAAGGATTAGCATGATTCCATATATAACAAATAAAATATATATTTTGAATTTTTTCGGAATAGCCCCTAAAGACATCCTTATTCTGGATGCATTTTGAGGAATTTTGCATAAACCGTAGAAGATAGACAAAAACTTATTTAATAGAAAATGCTGATCCCATTAAAACACACAATTTATGTTATATACATAAGGTTATCATGTTTTACATATTCAGTTTTAAAATACTTACATTTTTCTCATACGGGAATTTGTCAACTCCTGTCCATACAAACAAAGGAATTTCAATCACATAGCAACCAGCTTTTGACTATCTATTTAGCCTATGGAACTCCCTTATTTCTCTGCTATTTTTCTGCTGTTCAAATAGAATTCTCTGCTATTTTTCCCGATTAGCATGAAATAAATAGAAGAATAAGTTTTGCAGCAGAGATGTAGAAAATGTCGTGTGAATGGAACGCATCAGATTTATTAATTCATCCTGGTTATGCAAATAAAACAGAATTTTAAGGCCAGCACATAACGACCAGCTCTTAAAAGATTTTACCATCACTTTAGCTTAATGTATGCCCTTATTCGCCGCGAAGTTATAATAAAATAAGCAATAAAACCATTTCTGCTAAAGTTTATCTTGATTAGCATGAAGCAGGTAGAAGAAAAAACTTCTGAACGTAGAATAATTTATTACAGAAGAGTTAGAGAAAACATTCTTTCTCTAACTCCTTCCAGCCGTTTAGGTTGAGAACTAGCCTCGGTCCATTCGTTCCACTCTACTCTACTCTACTCATTCCTTTACCATGCTTCTCATTTCAGTCATATTTCCACCCCTTACTCTTTCCAATTTCTAAATGTATTCCTAATATAGTTTCTACGGCCCTCCCCTTGATCTTTTCCCTTCCGATGTTGCTTCCAAAATTTTCTGAGTTACCTATCCTCCGTCATATGGGACTTATGGCCAAACCATTTTAGTTGTGTTAGAGAAAGTCACGCGAATGTAACATACAGATTTTTCTCGTTCTTCCTTTAATTTTCGGTTTGCATTTGTGCATTTTAAACTTCTGCACCTTTCTCGTAATAACTCTCATCACAAACATGTGTATTTTAAATAACTATTATTATTATTATTATTATCATCATCATCATCATCATCATCATCATCGTCATCATCAGCATCATCAAATAAAATGTAAGCAAATAAGTACTTACATACGAGGTACGTCCAGAAAGTAAGCTTCATTTCAATTTATCTCCGCGGCAGCTCTGCGATCGCAATTCCGCACATGCGCGGTAGACGCTCTGTATCAAGGAGAGGAAACGTGCGCCATTTTGAGATCGCTGTCAGCCACATACGCTTTGTTGTGCTTGTTTACAATGTCGGTGTTGATTGAAAATCCCGCCGCTTGTGAAATCAGATCTGTGATTCGTTTTCTGAATGCTAGGAAAGTGAAACCAATTGAAATTTATCGGCAAATTTGCGAAGTTTACGGACAAAATGCAATGAGTGATTCAATGGTGAGAAGATGGGTCCGACAGTTCAATGAAGGACGCAGTGAAGTGCACGATGAAGAACGAAGTGGGCGTCCATCTTTGGTTACAGAAGAACTGGTTCACGCGATTGATGACAAGATCCAGGAAAACCGCAAGTTTACAATTAGTGCTCTCGCTATGGAATTTCCCCAAAGCTCACGATCACTAATTCATGAAATTGTTGTCTAAAAACTGAAATTTTGTAAACTTTGCTCACGTTGGGTACCAATGATTCTTACTGAGCAACACAAAACAAAACGGATGGGTAGTGCACTTCAGTTTTTTAACCCGTTATGATTAAGACGGCGAAGAATTTCTGACACAGATAGTCACAGGAGATGAGACTTGGGTTTCTTACGACACCCCTGAAAGTAAGCGGCAATCAATGGAATGGAGGCACACTTCATCCCCAGCAAAGGTTAAGCCGAAACAAACCTTGAAGCCTCGAAAAATGATGTGCACAGTGTTCTGGGACCGGAAAGGTATCTTACTCATTGATTTCTTACCGCGTGGTCAAACAATCAAAGCAGGTGTTTATTGCGAGACACTTAGCAAGTTGCGCCATGCAATACAGAATAAGCGCCAAGGATTGCTGTCAAAAGGTGTTGCTTTTCTCCACGACAACGCACGACCACATACTGCAAATGTGACGAAAAACCTCCTACAGGGATTTGGCTGGGACGTGTTTGACCATCCTCCGTACAGCCCTGACCTCGCTCCTAGCGACTTTCATTTGTTCTTACATCTCAAGTCTTTCCTTGAGGGTCAACACTTCAACAATGACGAAGAGCTGAAAGAAAATGTTTCCAACTTTTTGAAGACACAAGCGGCAAAGTTCTTTGAAGAAGGTATACAAAAACTTGTGCCACGCTATGACAAATGCCTGAAAAATTTCGGCAGTTATGTGGAAAAGTAGTTTAAAATTTGTAGAATTTTGTGCAATAAATATTTATTCTGTATCTGTACACAATTTAATTTTATTGCCAAACGGAACTTGCTTTCTGGACGTACCTCGTATAAACCGTGATTTGTTTTTGCCCCGTTTCTTTCTTGTCCTCTCTATCGCACCCGTGCTTCGGCTACTCCTACCTCTTCGGGCTGTAATTCTCCATCATCAGCCACTTGAGAATCTTCGTTTTGAAGATATTTAGCCACATTGTGTAACTTAACACAGCAGATGCAAATGGGATGCACTTTGTCAATGGGAAATTATATTTTATTAATTTTGTAGTATAGGGAAATGTTGCTTCAGCGGTCCGAAGTACCACATATTTTTTAGTAAGACACCTATTATAGATTCCTTGTTCTGGACTATTTTTATTGGATCATGATGGCATCCCGTATCCTTCGTCACCCACTTAAACTGCATTTGCTTGAATCCTGGTCATTACGGCACATGCAAGCGAATTCCTTTATATTTTTCCATTGCGAACATATAGGCAACGTTTATACTTGTAAATTCCTCCCTGATGTTACACGCAGCTTGCACATTTATACTAGGACCCTTTCTATTAATATACTCTCATCATGTATTTGTGTATTCCTCAAGAGCTTCTATAGTACTTGGAAATGCATTTCTTTCTTACCTCTGGGTCTTTGCATTTTCTGATGCTTGAAATGTATCCAAACTTCTGGATGTGACCCAATGGCAGTAGTTACCTGCCAGAATGACAAAAAACGGCAGTCTGTCCAACACCATCTTCGGCTACACCACATTGAAACCCGGGATCACCTATAAAGCATAAAAAACTGCAATTTCTTGTTTGTAAGGCTCCAGAAAATGCTGTTCTAACCATTCCACATTTTCTTTCCTAAACTGAATGAGATTTGATAACCATGATAAAGAGAATCTCTCCGTACTTCTATAAAATTTTCTACTCTGTTGGCACATCATCATATACTCAACATAGCAGGCTTTTAGGCTGCTCTCTATCACTTTGAGTCATCTTCTGGAAAGCCTCCAGAAATACATAGATGCATGTCAGTGAGTGAAAGGTGCACTCTATTCATATACAATTTGAGATGCATCGCGTTAGCAGATTTGCTCCGAGATTCATTTCAGCGGGCCGGTGACCTTCCTAAGGCAGTGTTTATATTCATCTACAAGCGAGATGCAACTTAGGAAAAGCAAGACGGATGATACATCTCGGATTTACTGGTATTCATATTACCCATTGGTAATATCAATGTTATGAATAAAAATGAGATTTTTTTTTTTGGTAGTGTTTAACGCCCGCTTTAACTACTAATGGCACCGCAGGCGGTGACACTGATGATACATGAATGATGATGGAGCACCGGTGGAATGCAATGGCGGGGGAAACCGGAGTACCCGGAGAAAACCCGCCCCAGCGCCGTTTTGTCCACCACAAATCTCACATGCGGTCGCTTGGGATCGAACCCCGACCGTCTAGGTGAGAGTCGAGTGGTCTAACCACTCGGCCACGGCGCGGCCTAAAAATGAGATGCATGTCGCAAACTAGGTGTGAGATTCAAGTCTCCGGAGAACTGGGTTTAACGATGTAGATGAAAAAGATCTGTTTATTGCGAATGTGATGCATCTCCTTTTGCTTTAGATGTAACTAAACTCCCTTGGTCTGGTGTCTGTCAACGGATATAGTATTGTACAAAACCACAGCTAATATCTTACAGTCCTGCAAATCTCCATGTAGTGAGAAGCCAACAACTGATGTATGGCGCGAAGCGGCTAGAAAGTAAAAGCACGTTGCGGACCAGGTAACCACACGTGACACAGTTAGAGTGCTAATCTAGTTTTACAACGCTTAATCTACCTCTAAAACAATCGGATATTGAAAGCAAACTGAAAGCCTAATATATTTCCAATTAATTTCAGCCCAAAACTTACTGTCATGAAAATTAAAACTGCATTAAGGTTTAGAAAATGTGATCATTCGTTTTAATTCCTCTATCTTGAGCCGCCATGGGGGGCTGGAGGTATAGAAAATATAGCATTCGTCCAAAAATTGTATATCGAGATTTTAGTGGATATACACGTCTAGCCGCCTGCGGTGCCATTAGTAGTTAAAGCGGGCGTTAAACGCTACCAAAAAAAAAAAAAAAAAATACACGTCTTGAGTTATCCGGAATCCAAAAAGAAGCATTTTTGTAATCTCTACCACGTACTATGCGCACAGTAGGTAGAAAAGGTATTGTATTCACTCAAAAAGTCTATACTGAGATTTCACCAACAGTACGTATTTTGAGGTCCCCTTATCCAAAAGGTCGGTGTGAGGCTGTGAACAATAAATCTCAAAAACGAAAAGTCCGTTAAATTAAAAAAATATTATTTTCTAAAAACTAACTTCAAGGATTTAGATTAAAATAACATAAATTTAAAATATTTCGTGAAAAATAAAACGCATATCTTGAATTTTCTGAACTTTGTTTAAATGACTGGTAAACCGTAAGAGATACAAAAAGTCTTGCTACGCAAAAATGTAGATGTCATTAAAATGCATAATTTATACTACATGCATGTTTTGTAGTGTAAACAATTTCTGAGATAGTTTATTGGTTTCAATTTCCCAGGACTTAGAAATTTGTCACCTGGGAAGTTGATACTCTTTCTTCGCCCTTTACAAGAAGTCGTGTTACACGTTTTAATAGGTATTTATTTTTATTAATATAAAAGAGACAACATAGTACATCCAGTTGTAGAAGAACTCATCTGCTGTTACACATCAAAATTTTGCAACTTGATTTTGAGTAATGAAAGAAAGGAAGGAAAATACATTCATAATGATTCATGTTTATTCATAGTACACTTTGCATCACTCTATTGTTAGGACTGCACTTTATACAAATGCATGCAAAGTTACACTCTGCTGTAGATTTGTTAAAATACAGCATGTTTCAACAGCCTAAATGAAAGAACTTTAAGCATTCTAAATTCTTTCTCTTATTTTGAGAGACATTTTTGTTTCCAACATTTAAAATAAAACCTGATTTTCACAAATAATATCTCTGCTAAACTTTCTGCAGGAAAGCAGTCCTTAGGAAACCCGGGTACATAAAGAAGTTCAGCTTATACACTTCAACAACTACAAAGCAAATTATGTACTGGTGTGTTCTTCTTGTCAGAAGTATGTCTGCCCTTGACAAATCATGCAAAACGGGCAAAAGAGTACTTGAGGTAGGAATGGAATCATTCTGAACTTCAAAATTGACAAACATTTTAAATCTCTTCAAAAGTCCACATTTGATTTCTCTATTTTGAATCTTCCTTTTTAGTGAAACTTGGGAGGTGGATTAGGAATATCAAATAAAGTAGGCACAGCATTCCGCACCAATTTCTTCTTCTCAGCATTCATGGACGTTGTGACAGTAAATGTCTTGTCCCGGGGCAAAATTAAATTCTTAGAAGAGAAAATATAAATGTATAACGAAAATGGGAAGGGTAGAAAAACTTTTAACCCGTATAAGTCACGAGCCCATAGTACAAGATCCGTTACCTGCAGTGCTTTGACCCGAGGGAAAGGGGCGAGAATGCCTGCCCAAGGGAAACTAACGGCACACAGCAAAACAATGCTCTCCGCTGGGCAAGGGGACGCTTTCTAAGGCACTTGGTGAAGAACCTCCGGGCCGGTAAGATGTGAAATTTAGAATTCGTAGTGGAGTCAAATAGGCTACCTATTAATTGTGAGGCATTTGGTGAAGGACCTCCGAACAACCAAAATGTGAAATTTAGAATTCGTGATGGAGCCGAACAGGCGACATTTTAAGGCACTTGGCGGAGAAGATGTGGTATTTGAGCGCGTGGTGTAATCATTAGTTGTGACGGAAGTGATTTTAAGACCGATCATAGTACGTCATAAATCACGGCTTCAACATTAATAAACAATAACATTAGCGGGCGAGTAAAGTGTAACGTCACAGTAAAAAATTAAGAAGTATACGCGTGTGTTCTCGGCGGGAAAAGGACGGACTCAGTTAATAAAGCACTTGTATCTCACCACTGCCTCAAAGAGTCTCCATACTTAAAAAAAAAAAAAAAAAAAAAAAAAAAAAAAAAAAAAAAAATCTGAGCTAAGCCAATTAAATATCCACTCCGTTCCCCTACTAGCATAACCTGCACCCGGGATACGAACCCGTTACCGCATCATACAGTCCAGTAGCCTTCATCAGGTCTGCCATTCTGAGATTTACTAGCCATTGTTTACTTCTGAAATAAAGTATTTGTGATAGCACTGTATTAGTAACTGACCATATAAATAACTATTTTATGTTTTACCCGTTACTAAGACCACCATGGGAAACAAGTAGTAAGCGTAAATTTGGAATGCACTACTCTAGAATATTAGGTTAGGTATCTTTCGTCATGTAAATATTAAAAGTGGTTATTTGTTACTGTGTGACCTAATCTGACAAATTAGATGTCAGTTCTGTTCTATTAAAGCTCAAACATCTAGATATAGTATTATTAACTTATGCCCAAGCAGTATGACCTCTGCAATTAACCGTTTCTTTCGTTGGAAAACTTGCATATATTGATATAAATGAATCAGATATGTTCCACATTAACATATTTTATGTTTAATAGTCACACTGTTGTACAACTTAGGTACCTTTCTTTTTCTTTGGAAAACCTGAAAAAAGACGCATTTGGGGCTTTTTTTTTCTTATAGGTGTTGCAATTTATAGCACTACACACACTTTCTTTGATGAATGGCATTTTGCGCCAAAAGTAACTCAAGGTGAGAATTTGCTCTCGACGTCGTTAGCACAAGAATATAGGTGTGCTTAGCTTACTGGTAGAATTAATGCACCATTCGTTGTTCTAACGTTGTAGGATGGTTCGTTTTACATGTTGAAAATCTTGCTGGGGAGTCTTAATATCTTCTGTTTGAGGATGTTTAGTGGTTTCTTTAGCTGTCTCATCTGCTTTACCGTTGCCGGTAATACCAACATGTAATGGAATCCAGACTAGAGTAACACGTTTTTCGGTAGAAGTAATATTATGGTATATTTTCTGTGTTTTTATTTATTTTGGATAAGACAGTTCTCCGAAGCCCTAAAACTGAGTTTAGCGAAGCAGTAAAAACTATATAAAAATGGTCACTGCCTTCCAAATATATCGAAGAGCGAATTGGACTGCATATAATTCTGCTGAAAAGCCTGTAAGGTGGTTCGGTAGTCTATAAAGCATCATTGGGTCTGGGAAAACTACAGCTCAGCCGTTGCAGCCTTTAAGTCAAAAACTATCAGTAGAAATGTGTACACAAGCTCTGAGAACATTTGTTGGAATCTAGTATTGCCAGTTTCATTTTTCCTCTGGGTGGTCATGGTCAAGTCTACATATGGAAATTTGATTCTCCATGGAACTGGGTCCATAGTGTAAGATCTTTTAAGCATTTCAGGAAGCTGTAAGTTGAATTCTGCAAGATAGTGAGATATATGAAGAGAGAAAGTAGTGTAATGAATTTTATGAGTAGAACTGACTATATATATATATATATATATATTAGATTTTGTCATTGTAGCGATCCTCGAAGCAAATGAAAGACTCAAGCATTTACGTCTTGTTTTGAGAGAAAGTTCGTTAGCTTCAACTCTTAAGCTGCTGCAAGGACTCATGGAAAGCTTCCAGAGTTATCCTAAGTGCAGAAGACTGGACAGTGTCAATAATTTTAAGCGCTATGTACTATGGATCCATAATCGGCCTTGTGGAGGATAACAGCCGGTAACGTTGCCGTTGAAGGGTCAGTTGGCCTTGTAACGTCAGGCAGCCAACCTTTGCATCTGAAAGGTGCAATGTTCAGCGTAATTGAGCATATATAGTTGGTATTGCGAAAAGGAGGGAAGGCAGTGCACTCATAGGGTAGTGTGGAAAGCATGAAATTTGCAATTAACAGTATATGTCATAGGAAGCGTAACCATATCAAGGCGGGGAAACCCAGAAATGTACAATGAGGCTGCGCATTCATAGGGAGGTGGGGGAAACGCTGAAATATGCAATTTATATGCGTCAGGGAGCGCATATACTGTTGGCAGTAACGAATCGTTGTTTTCCTCATCCATAGGAAGGAGGGAAACGTCGTAGTCACGCACGAAATTACAATGGCGAATATAGGTAATGTCAGAATAATGCCCGAGAGACCTGTTTGCGACGTATCTGCATATATTTATGTACAGATGCGGCTGCCCAAATCGGAGAGTGTTCCAGAGGTTCCTCGTGACACTCTCCGAAAACTATCCTCCAGTTATCCTATTTTCCTTCAAAACAACCTGCATACTTCTTCCGAATATCTCCTACTGTTCTCCACCTCTTTCATATTTTCTTCAATGTTAAAACAGCCTTTTTTAAGGGTACCAATGACATAACTAAAGAGCAAGCAGATCTAGTTGGGCTGACAGTTATTCTTACAGCTAATAATTATAATACTTATCATCATAATCATCATACTACCACCACCATCACCACCAATAATAATAATAATAATAATAATAATAATATTAATAACAAATAATAGTATTAACAATAACAATAATAAATAATAATTTTTATTTACTACTAATGCTCCTGTTTTCGTTAAAAAGAAACAAAGCGGTCGATAACTTCTATTTAACAGTAGCGTTGTGTATTAAATTTCTCCATTTAACCCAAAATATTACTTGATAAAACATATTAAGAGCACCGCAATTGCAGTGTGGCGTAGATGGTGTTATCTTTATGTCTTGATGAAATCGCATTTAGCTAGCTCATATACCACATAACCTCAAATAGTCGTCCTCCGTGGTGTAATGGTTACCATGCTGACTTCATATACCCAAGGTTGCGGAGGACGATGGATTTTTTCGGGCGTAAAAATCCTTAGCATGGCTTCCTTCGGAAGGGAAGTAAAGCTGTTGGTCCCGTGTCGTAGATTTACGGCACGTAAAAGAACCTCAAGCCTGATTGAGAGGCCTCTGAGCAAAATTAAGCGGTCTTTCACGCCCAATATAGAATGGGACGCTGAGAACCACAGCAGTTAAAGAGCGTCCTTAAATAACTCGACATTTACATTTCATAACTTCAAATAACCAACATCTGCAATAAGTAGGGGAAATGGTGGATGATAGTTGCCGTCGTCTCCTAGCATTGCCACGCCATTCGGCTACGAAAATATACGGCCATTTAGCAACATAATACCGTGCTATTACTGCCATCTTGCGGCTGTTAACAGGTTGCATTCCTTTGGCACTGTGTGCTCAGTTCTACAGCGGGTTTTCAATTTCTAAAGTTGATAAGGTTTTGCGGCATTGCGCGTCCAACTGACACTTAAACGGAAACATTACCTAACAGCCTTGTAGTTTCTAATTAAGGTGCTAAAATCCGCTCCCCAGTCCTTGAACGCTAAAGTTTTTAGAATATTAACACTTCTTAAACAGTCACCTCGAAGCTGTTGGGTCCAAATCAGTTAGGTCTACCCTCGAAGGGTAATAGTTGCCATGCTAACTTCATATACCCAAAATCGCGGGTTCAAACCCGGCGGAGGACGATGGATTTTTTCGAGTGTAAAAATACTTAGCATGACTTCCTGCGGAAGGGAAATAAAGCCGTTGGTCCCGCGTCGTAGATTTATGGCACATAAAAGAACCTCAAGCCTTATAGAGAGGTCTCTGAGCAAAATTAGGATGGGACGCTGAGAACTACAACAGTTAAAGAGCGTTCATAAATAACACGACATTTCCATTTTCCAAGTCAGTCGCTGACCGACGCATAGGCATAGACTGTTGAAATTTGGTGACTTTCCAATTATAGCTGAACAATCGCAGCTCTACTATAAGGATTTTTTAAGAACATTCTTGGCCAAAATTCCTGTACCACCTCACGTTGGGGTACATAACCATGTATCTTCTTCTATTATGCCAAACTTGTCCACGAAGTGAAGAAGCAAATGGATTTGACTTAGTCTATTGATATAAGAAAGTAGTATTTGGAAGGGTTGAATATTTTGATTTTAACATAATTGAGTCATTTTTTTATATATATTTTTTACATTATTGATACTTTTGATGAGGACCAGATAGCAAGCATAGCAGAGGCAAATTCTTTCTTGATGAATCAGCTGAGAATGGATCCCTGGAGGATTGTACAATCACTTAATGTGAGGAATTTCTCTCAATATATGAATATTATAACAGGCTACTGTTTTCATTACCAATCCTTATTCATTGCATACTGAGATTAATGAATAATAATTAATTAATAAATACATCCCTAGGGAGTAAATGCTACTATATGGTTGTAATTTTTTTGTGGTAAGGATATTGCTATTTCTTTTTTTATATGCTTATTTCGCCTGCTCATTTCTACTGTTTTAGTGCCTAAAATCTGCACCTAATAATAACAATAAAGTTCATGTAGCATTTGTTAACTTAAGAAGTTGTAACAGTTTCTGTTAATTTTGGACACATTTAATTTGTTTATTCACAATAAAACTGGGGAAAAGTATCTGACAAATGGATTCCCATCATAAGATCAACTATCAAAGTTTGGTGTCGACTGCTTCAACAATTAACACTAAACACATAAAACTTGAAAAAGATGCAATGCGATAAGTTGACCCGTACGTGTAGCAATCCCTTTTATAACAATGCTGTCTTCTGTAGTGGTTCTCACGTTCGCCTTGGTCTGTGAGTTATCATAGTTGGAGATCTTGGGATGCATAACAAGACAGAAAGTGCCTCGCACTGGTGTTCAGAAACTTTGGAATGCGAGACGTCTTGATTCTTCTTGAAGCTATGGCAACCACAAGCTTCCACAAAGTATTGTGAGTTGCTGGATTGTTAGTATGCAGTGGCATGCAGTCAGCAACTGTCTACGTATTGAAATGTTGAGAGAATTATTTGTAGCAGTGAATCATAGAATTTATTTGTAACCAATTTTTAAGCCATAAAGACATCTGTTAAATGGTGTCAAGAGGATAAAGAAGATAATATGGGAAAGAGCTTCAAAAATTATTGGAGAAGATGGACAGCATGAGAAGTGAAATACGCAACATGGCATCTGCGCTTCAAGACACCCAAATACAATGGTTGACAACTTCTTAAGTCTTTCATCGACATTTTGCAGTGTACAACTAATTGCCAGCAGAAGAAGAAGCTGCAGAAGTACTGAATGGAATTGCAACTTCCGGCGAAGTCTGGCGAGATTTGCAAGGGGCTCTAAAACTGCTATAGGAACTATGGATTGGCTGCAGTCTATCACAGTCAGATTAAGGCGAGGCTGCAATAGCCAGGTGAGACAATGCAGGAGTTCGCCCTAGCTATCGAACAGCTGTAGAACAAAGCACTGGTGAATCTACCTCCTAATTACCTGTCCCAGGAAGCTGCCTACTCCGTTGTCGAGATGCGTGACGCCGAGATAAGAAGCACCTGATACTCGACGACTATAACACGATGCATAAGGCGTCAAGGATTGAATGCAGGAGGCCAAGAAGACCACCTCAAAGACCAGGAGTATTCCCTATGGCAGGGAGAGGAAAGCAACTCAGAGACGACAATCTTCTGGTTGTGTGCTGGGAATGTGGTGAGCTAGGTTACCTAGTGAAGGACTGTCCACACCAAGACGACAAGCTAGCTGAAAACGAATAAAGATCGGAGTGACGAGGGACACGTCGGGCTCGTCTTCACCACCCACTCGAGTGATGCTATTTGTCTTAGACAGAAGAACGGACGACAGCCTTGCGCAGACGGTTCGATGCTATCTGTGTCGAATACTCGTACATGGAGGTGCAGCCATGACTGTAATTAGACCTGACGTGGCGGAGAGCTTGCCGACACGAACACCCAGTCGGCCCTACCAACTACGACGGTGTCGGACGACATATGGAGGAGGCCCTACATGAACATTGGGATAGAGAATCACTATGAGCTTAGGGTGTTCTTCGCGAGGGTGTCTGATGATGGATTACTGGGATTGGATACCCACAGAAGCTACGAGGCTACGGTCGACGTCGGCCTGAAGGTTTTCCGATCTAGCCGAGATGATGTGTTACTCCGGAGGCCACTTGAACATCCGGAGATGTGCAGGGTGATCCTGAAGGAAGATGACGTTGTACCCGCGAGAAACGAGTTGGTGGTGAAGACGCACCTGGAGGGCCAATGGTCAAGGAAGATGATATTGGACCGAAGGACATCACTGCACGGATTATGTTTTGCCCGAGCATTGTGGCCTTGTCGGAAAGAAGTACCCGTGAGGTTGCTGAACCCGATGGACACCGACCAGGCCAACCAGATCGGGTCGGGCTGGGGGATGGGAGCCCACTGCGAGCATATCGCCGTGCGATGGACCCTACTAAGTAGCATCATTCGCTGTCCTGTGGTACCGGCTGAAAGACTTGCTGAAGGGGACAGTCGACCATCTGACACAACTGGAGACAGTCCGGTATCTACTCAGCCAATACCAGTCTGTCTTCAGATAAGGGAATCATGCTTATGGCATCATTGACCGAGCTCATCATAACATCGACACCGGAGACTCCGATCTATTCGCCAACCATCAAGAGGTGTTCCTCAGCTAAAACAGGCGGAGGTACGGGACATGGAGGTCATGAAGAGTCCGACAGTCCTTAGTGTTCCCCTGTACTCTTAGTGAAGAACGGTGAGCTACGCTTCTGCGTGGCAACAAGAAGTTGAATGCCAACAGCAGAAAAGACTGTTTCCCCTTACCCCGAATTGACGACACCTTGGGCATACCTGCAGTGTCGCTTTGGACTTGAAATCGCGAAACTGGCAAGAGACAAGAAAATATGGCATTCACGACTATACACCCGCCGCTGAATCCTTGCACTTGAAAGTTGGGAGTCAAGTTGGTACATCAGCTAAAACAGATGAAAAGCGTTACCCGTTTGACTTTCTGAACTAATCACAAAGAAGCATTCCGGTCGGTCGGTCAGACAACGGAAACTGATCCAGATGCCGCACCGTTGCAATATCTGGCTATTTCCAACCACGTGTTCAGTTTGTGAACTCCTAAGACGTGCGTTGAGCTGTTTTGTGCAATCTACATACCATTCGTTATTTATATTGTTGGCAGTGTTGGTGTTTGTACGTGAGGGAGCATAACAAGACTTTCACAATTATAAAACTGGATAGACTTTTGCTGGAAGATGTGGCGAGGATGGTCGCGGCTTCAGGAAGAAGAAAGTGAATCATGTGCACAAAAAATACGAAAAATACAGGAATTAGATGGAATCATCAGTGAATGTGAAACATTAATTATATGTCTTGGTGACGACGACGATGTTGATGGCAATGACGATAATGCTTCTGAGAATGATGACGGAGACTTGGATGGGATTGAGCCATTAAAATTCTAAACCAGTGAAAATCACTTTGTTATACATTTCTCTCATTGTAATAAGCTATTTTGCGTTAATTTGTTCTGTATTGTAAATACATACATACGTTATAATATCACTGTTATTTTCAATTAACATCAATAATAACGAATTAGTTTCATTATTCATGGGCATTCATTTATGTACACTGTTTATATTCATATGTACACACGATAGAAACATTCGTAATCAGCTGTTGTTGTTTACTAGCTACTCTGACAACGCCGCAAATGCACAATAGCCAACCTTACGCAAAATCACCCGAACTATCAAGTGCAAGGATTCAGTGGCGGGGGTATAGCCACCGTGGGGGTATAGCCATGGGCTTTAGCAGATACATAGAATGAAGATAAAGCATGGCGGAATGAAACGGTAAGGGAAACCGCAGAAAACCCGCCCCGCTCCACCACAAATCCCACATGCAGTCGTCTGGGATCCTCCCCGGACCGCATCGGTGAGAGGCGAGTGGTCTAACCACTCGGACGGTGCGGCCCCTTTGGCCTGTGCAATTTGCCAGCCATCTTCCAGCGCCTCGTGGAATCAGCGATGAGAGGGCTACGCCTGCTCTTTTTGAATGACATCACCGTCGTGGGCAATAACTTCGAAGAACATCTTGAGAACTTGACCAAGATATGCAAAATCTGCATGCAGCTAACTTGAGGCTGAAAGCGAAGAAATGCCAACTCATCTGCTAGGGGGTGTACTACTCGTCCGTCCACATAGTCTTACCATCTAAGTGGCTACGGGCCCGAGAAGATTCTGGCAGTGTGAAACTGGCCTTCCTCGAAGGACAAACGAGAGTTGCAAAGTTTCCTGAGCATATGCAGCTACTACACCGTTTTGTCAGAAGTTTATTCAATATCGCGAAACCCTTTACCTGTCTGACGGAAGAGCATCGGTTTTACACGTGGTTAGAAGAGGCAGAGAACTTGTTCCAGGTGCTAAAGTCAGCATTCTGCAGTACTTCTATTTTAAGATTTCCAAAACCTAGTGGTGACCTTGTTGTGGCCACCGGCATTGGCGGCGTTCTATCACAAGTCCAGGATGGCCAGCAGGGAGTAATAGCCTATAGCCTACTACAGAAAGACGTTCTCCAACGTAGAAAATAACTACTGTTACCCGGCGAGAGCTGCTGGCTATAGTAAGGCTCTAGGCAACTTTCACACGTACCTGTAAGGTCAGCCATTCCACAAGACTGACCATTCCGCTTTCACCTGGCTGTTAAGTTTCAAGAACCTGGGGGGGGGGCAGACAGTCGATGATGGATTCAGAGTCTGCAAGCGTATAACTTTATATCAGAATATCGGAATGGAAGAGGCCATTCCAATGCGGATGCCATGCCCAGACGACCCTGTTTAGAGTGCGTCCACTGCACCAAGGTTGAGGAGAAGGAACGTACCGCAGCTGTCCGTGTTATTTCAGTGGTGCCTGCAGCTGGATGGGATAGTGCAGGGCAGCTGGCGGACGCCGACTTGAGGCTACTCGTGGAGGCAGGGACTAGACCGAGCTGGGAGAATATCGCATAAGGAATAGTATGTATGTAAGTCCTACTTGGCCCAAAGGGATTCACCGAAGATCAAGCACGGGAAGCTGTTCAGAGTATGGAAGCCACCTGGTGGGAAGACCCAGAGACCGCAGTTGATCTTCCCTCGGAATAAGGTCGCAGAAGAGGAGGAAGTACATAGGGACTTCGGGAGCACATTTGGAACCCACTAAACCATCAACAAGCTCAAACGGTTCTACTGGCTGAGACTAAGGGCAGGCGCTGAGATGTGTGCGTGCGGCAATAGCGGCCCAGACTAGGAGCCGGGGTCGCATGCAGCAGCATAATGCGCATAGCCATTGACATAGCTGGCCATTCCCTCTGTCTGACAGGGGAAACTGGTATCTGTTGGTTTCCATGAATTACTTCACCAAGTGGCTGGAGGTGAACGCCATTCGTTACACATGATCTGGGCATCAACTTTGAGTCCAATCACATGCGGGCAACACTACAGTGACTCGGAGTGCACAAGATGGGCACAACACCTCTTCACTGACAATTATATGGCATGGTTGAGCGGTACAAGACTCTTGAAGAACATTTGAGGCCGTTTGTGGCCAATCATCAGAGATACTGGAATGCCAGGGTGCCACTTTTCTTGCTGGCCTCCCACTCTTCAACACCACGGGGTTGACACTGGTCCGTTTGGTGTTTGGCAGGGAGCTGCATACAATTTGGTCTGATGTTCAGGAGTCCTGTAACAGACCGGAACATCAAATGCACGGAACATCTCGTAGACCGACTTCATGAAATGCATGAGATGGCCTATCAAATCATCCACTTAGCAAGTGATCAGATGAAGACCCATTACAACCGGTAGGCCAACAGCCAAAGTTTCCAGCAAGATGATCTAGTATGGCTATATTGCCCTATAAATACCAAGTGGTGCTGCCGAAAGCTTCAACAACCATAGCTAGGGCTGTATCTTGTGGTAAAGAGGATAAGTGTCATCTACCACATCCAGAGGAAGGCAACTGATAGTATTTTTTGGTTGTCTAGCCTGCTACATTAGTGCTGGTTGGGACGACCAGGCCTGAAGAGGGAGAAGTGTGAAAATGCCATCTTCTGCAGCGACTCTCATGTTCACCTTGGTATGTGAGTCATCACAGTTGGAGTCTTTGAAATGTATAGCAAAACAGGTAGTGTGGCATGCCAGTAACCAGAAACATTGGAACGCAAGACATTTCAATTCTTCTCGAAGCTTCAGCTTCCACAAGCTTCTATAAAGTTCTGTGACATAATTTTATAGTTATAAAAAGAAGAAGAATTACAAGACATGTGTACTGAGTAATAGTGAGTCTTGAGTGACTGGAGTATTAGCTTGTAATGGCATGCAGCCATTAACTTCTAAGCATCAAAGCGTTGAGTGAATTATCTGTAGCAGTGAATCATAGACTTTATTTGTAACCAATTTTTAAATCGATAAAGACATTTGCTACACTACCAAATTCCATTTCCACTACATAAACAAGTGAGGTTAAACCAAATACACTATAGCTTAATACAGGACACTGTGTTATTTCACGCGACATGTGCTGCCAGCGCATTCTAGAGGGTCGGCCATGAGCAGTGATAAGGTGTTGCTGTAGCTTCGGTATAGCCTACGTAAGAGCAATAATGATCAATTAAAATGTAATATGTCTACAGAGTGTTATAAGGATTATCAGACAGAATTATTGAACCATGTCTGGTGAGATTTGTGCTGTTTGGCTGCAATAGCTTTGAACTTCTGAAGCTTTCCAAGTCCTTTTTCCACTTTCCACGAAATAAAACAATGTACTTAGATTATATTATTGTGAAACATTTATATATATATATATAATCACTGCAGGGAAGCAATAATCTGAAAATGAGATCATTGCTGAACATATCTGAGGAAAATCCATTTATTGAAATTTATAACAGTAAAGTGCATGTTTTCCATGTGAGGAATAATTTGAAAAGGCATGATATATTCTGTGAAGATGGAAAGGTTTCTTGGAACCATATTGTAGAATTTTATTAAAAAGACAGAGCCATGAAACCTCGATTAGCTCCAAGGTTGACCAGCCAATGTATTGAACTGCCACCATTTAGTCTAATGAGGTAATGTTTGGCCGTTGTGTTTTAAGCCATTCTGTCAGTTGTGGCATTAAAACGCATGTTGCGTTTAATTCTGTCTGATGAAACATTAGCCACTGTTAATTTCATTGAAAAAATGGACTGTCTATTTGACATTTTCAACTCGTCTTAAAATCATTGTGCTAAAGAGTTGCGCTATGAAATAAATGATGAACGTAAACATTTACTGTATTTGAATGAATTATCAAAATTCTTAGAATACATCATTATAATGAATAGTTAGCATAAGAAACCTCCTTGTTTTAATGCACATATTGGCACTAAAATTATTGTGGCAGGAGCTAAAATGGCAATATCGTTTCTCATATTTACTACAAGTGACTCACACAAGACTGTTTGGAAAATTTGTTTTCTGTTAGGAGTAAGGGTGGGAACAATGTAATCCCAGATTCCTCAAAATTCAGACATGTCTTAGACTTGCAATTACAACTCAGTTATTTCAATCGTCTCAAGACATAATTGTGCAATGGATATAAGCAAGTATTCAGTTCTAAAGTCTGATTTATAGGAAAAAGCTAAATCATTTGTAATTCAGACTTCTGCACTAATTATACCAGAACAGCAAAGAGATGGTTTTCCAGTTAATGTTCAGCAGTGTGCAGATTCATATGTAAGCAGCTGAATATGTGCAACATTGCCTCATGAGGAATGTATAAACAAATTGGTAGACGTTGATGAGAGCAGAGGTAGTAAATTAAAAATGTACATATTACTCCGATGCGTTATGAAAATGCTAGAATCATATTTCACAACGAATCTGCTTAGACAATGTACAACGGCATCGATACTCTATTTAATGAAAATTTTCTTCATTGTCTTTCTGACTGTAGACTTAATTTTAAATTAAGGTTAAAGATGTGTGTAGATGATGCATTATTCACTTGCGCATGTGAAAGTTGTAAAGATGTGTTTATTAACAAAGCAATCAGTGTGTTAATAAAATGTTTTTTGAATGATGAAAATGGAAAAAAAAAAACAATGAAAAAAAAAAAACAGGTAGAAACATTAAAGCAAAAATTGTCATGCATCTAAAAATAATTCCTGTAGAGCCAATACCTTTACATTGTTTCTCTGCATTGTATTGTTTTGTATTGACAAAATATTGTTTGAATAAATAAAAAATAACAATGCATAATACAATATCATTATTGGGTTTATACTTTATCTAACATTCAAAATTAATCGCTTGTTCCTTAAGGCCAGGCCGATAGGAGCGCCACATAAATTACATGAATTCAGATAATTAAGTCAACCTTTGTGTTACGTGTGCTTTGTGAAAGACCCACAAGAGTAAAAGAAAAAAAAATTGCCTGACTTTACATTCACATGACTTTCTCTACCTTGTAACGTCATACAAAAGCTTATTTTCTTATATACTTCAGTTTAATCAAAATAAACTTTTACAGAAATAGCTACATTACACATTTTGTTATAAGTACAAAGAGAAAGTGATAGTCAAATTTTAAGAACTGGAAGCTATAGGGTGGCTTTAAAATTCCATTCTGTCTCCATGTCTTTGTGAGAAACAACTGAAAATTGACAGAAAATGAACTAATGACAATTTGAAGCTGCTACAAGATTTTACAATTTTTTTTTTTTGACTGAAACATTCTTCATAGGCTATTCCCAGAAAATTTAAGATTACATTTTATTAGTCATGTTAATATATTTAATACATATTTGAATAGAAATAGTTAAAATATTAATATATTTCACCAACAATTGCACAACAGGTGATGATTTTCAGAGCAGACGTTTTTACATCAAGTGAATTAAGGTTAAGCTTGACATCTTTTTCCTCTCTCTCTCTGTTTCCATGGATACATTGAAAAAAAAAAAAAATAGGCAAGCCCACATAAACACTTAATTTTCTTGATTTTATTTCTATAACGTTTTATGGATATATTTCAGATGATAGGTGTTGCCAATTTCCAGTTCATTTCCTTGCTAATAAACATGGAGCAGTTATCTATACGTTGTATCAACGTTTTGCAAGACTTGTTGATCAGTGGAGACACTCATTAACCACCAACATGCTGAGCTCATCATGTTGAATCAGCATGCTTTGTTGATTGTTGAGGCAGCAGAGACCTGCCTTAAAGATTTTAAAGAATGGGACATACAATTGTATTCTTGAGAGCTTGCTTAGAATCCTGTAATACTAATATTACTGAAAATTAATCAACTGGAAATACACACTTCCCTTTGGGTGCAGTATATACATGTTGATAGCATTATGTTCCCAAGAATGTGAACAAAGAAAGTTAAGTTTCCATCCTAGGGCCTCTTAATCTAGAAATCCATAGCAAAATATATCTTATACTGCATTGCTGCTACATATTGCACCTGAATGCAATTGAAGAAATACTGGTATAAGACCATCATATTGTATTGTAGAAAGAAATATTTTTTATGAATATTCGTGGCAGTGTGTAATACAATCTATTATATGAACTCTGTTATCACATCTCTGATAGCCTTATGGCTTCAGTTCCCTAACATCTTAAGGTAACAAAGAGCTTTGTCCTGTAGCATATGTTAGTGCAGCATCCTGCTCCAGAGAGGAAGTATATGGACAGACATTCTCATTTCCCTAATTTTCTGTTCAATTACCTTGTTCTTGATATTGCCTCATCCAATGAGATCCATAACATTCTTCAGTACTGATGACATTCATTTCCCTTTCTCCTTCAATTTAAGCAATGACTTTAGCCTTTATTTATTATATTATATTTGTTCTATTTTTTCTTTATTTTTATCTTTGATTTTATGAAGTTTAATACCAGTGGAACCGATTGATTAAATGGTGGTTTTGAACCATTATTTATATGCAAATAGGGTCTCCGGGTGCTGCCCGGAATGCCCAGGTTTGGAATGAATTCTCCGGGTATATGGGCCAATGACTTTAATCTATGAGCTTGAATGTCACCTTGCTCAGGAATAATTTTTAATAATTTGGCTTGAATGTTTTATTTCTAATTGTAACATAACGCTATGTTTCTATTCTTATTCTGGCAACTTTTCATTGCTGCATCTATTGTATTCAGCTCACATTATTAAAGAAACACTGGCAAGTCGCGGCTTGTTCGTTGTCACTTGTCAGCAGTTTGCCGACAATTATTGGAACACTCGAATCGTGAGTGGATAGATTACCACTATCTTTCATTATTCAAAATAGTTATAGTATGTTGTTCTGTGACAGTGAGAAATAACAGTGAAATGAAGAGGTGATATCTATGTTCATTTCGTGAAGAATGCTTGCAGCAGTAGTAATAGTTAGTAGTAATAATAATAGTTATCGCTGTAGCAGTAAGTTAATTTTATTATATTACTAAAAATTGTGAGCTTGTGACCGTAATCATACAAAAAAATCTGTTAAACAATTTCTGTCCCCATTTACTCAAATATCAGTTCCCCGTTGGTTAGTCTCTGGGCCTGCATCGAGCACATTCTGGCAACCCTATATGCAAAGGAATGGTTAAACATATATTTCTATAAAAACATCTTGATTCATTAATTTGTTTTCATTACATGTGTTTCTGTTACCCCAAACTACTCAGTGTGAATTCTTGAGTGTGTTTCATGGTCAAAGCATGGTGTGTAACCTTTTAGTGTTAAGGAAGATCCAGTTGGTCTTACATCACCCACTTGGTAGGTAAATTGTATGCAAAGTGTTCCATGGTCAACATAAGTGTAAGGCCTAGTTTTGGTTTGTGAACTATCTTACAGCCAACATACTCATAATGTAGTGTAAGACTTTCAGTCACTTTCCATTGCACAAAAGGTTTATGAGGGAATGCATCTGTGAATTGGTTATGGATTGGAAAAGTTGTATTACTGTCAAGTTATTTTTTGTTTTCTTATTTTACTACCATAAGTTACTCAGACTTAAGAAAGAAATATTTGTAGGTTTCTTTCAGATATGTTCCAAGCAATGCATCTTGTAATGCTACACTTGTGATTTGCAAATTTATTTACAACATTATGGAAGAAAAATCAACAATTCTAGTGATACATATATATAAAACACAAGCACAATGTTCATTGTCAGGTACAGAACACTGTCCTAGCATTTAAGATATGTAATTACTAACCTCCTTTCCAAGATATTACATTTATTGTGTAAAAAGAAAAGAAAGGAAGGAAACTGTACTCATTAGCTATATCCATCAGTTTCACATTACCATTTCTATTCCAATGAACTCCATGTTCATATCTATCCACTGCTTAAAATACATAAATGATTAATTATGTCCTAACAGTTGCTCCTATTGTTCACTGCTGCAACAATTTAAATGAACATATCAGAAGGATCAGTAGGTGAACTTGACAATCTTTCAGTCTGCTTAATAATATAAAAAACATTGCTATCATATTTCAAGTCAAACATGCTTCATATACACTGTGCTTTAATAAATACAAGACCCCAACAGATAAGAATGGAGAAGCTCATGTCATTTCTTAAGGCATTAAGTTAAATAAATTTACATGTTTGTTTTACATTAAAGTAAAACATTATTCTTATATATAGAAATTGAGGAAAATATCCTTATTCACAATAACCGTGCATAGGCTAAAGATGGAAAAGTTGAACCAGAACTAAACTATTGTGGCTCTTCTCCACAAACACATGCACAAATTATGCTAGCTTAGGCTCCAGGTTACAAAACTGCATTGTTAATGCATTTTTTCAACACTGATTCAACTTTCCATTACAATTCTGACTAGAATTCTTGATTAATTTACATGCGTATGCTCAATACAAGTAATTGCATGTTTCATTTTCTATGAATGGTAATCTGTGTATTCACCTTTTTAACAGGATGCAATAATTTCTGTATAGTTCACCCGCAGGGCATGTTTAAACTTAATCAAGAAGTGTTACTAAACTACAGAAGAACCCCAATGCATCTTTCTGATTTTTTTATTTGTTTTTTCCGAGATGTCTTTTTACTCGTAAAAGGGTTTCCATTTCAAGTTTCCCCTGATAATCAATCTTTTATTTCACTTCATTATTAAATGCAATCACAGCTCCAACAACTGCAAGCGTGCCCCCAACAAATAAATTTACATACTTTTTCCTAAAAACCATTTTTCTAGCTTGGAATATTTTAAGGTTACTGAAAGTAACAGAGAGAGAAAATTGGGAGAGAGGTTGTGTTTAGGATACTTACATGTTTAACCATGGTATCTTCAGATCTAAATATACTCTGAACAACTCTAGGGCATAAGTAAAAACTGTAAGACAGCAGCACTAGCATAAACATGATGCTACACAACATGACATGTCCCCCAAACCAGTGTTGCGCACAGTTCTACTTTCCTGCTGTTTGCCTCTTCTCCCTTGTTTTGGGCAGAGTTGCCATACATCTCAGTTTTCCCAGACTGTCACCAGATAGATTTGCATAGGACCATCAATGTCCCAACTTTTCGAAATAATACTTTCTTTTTGTAGTTTACAGTATTTCATAATAATTATGCAAATGCATAAAATCTATTAAGTTAATCTAATGTAATCCCCTCTGTAAACATTTGTTTGGATTTAAGGCATTCAAAGTATATGGGATTAGTTAATTTAAAAACTAGCAAACCTGACACAAAGTTAATACACCATTTCTTGCTAACAATGAGTTGCCATTTTGTGTAGCAGTCTTTTCATCTGCTGTAATATAAAGAACTAATGAAGGGTTATGATATTACAAAGTATTCAGTGAATATGAGATAGAAGACCCAAAGTTGCTAACATGCCTAAAAAATGCTGGTTTCTGGATGACTACATTAAACAAATTTATAGAAAAAGGGAGAAATGATGAAGTATATTGTTCCATGTGCAACTGTTATATTTTCAAGAGACATAGAGGAAAATTAGATCACATTAAAGCGATAAATGAATCTAGCTTTCAGAGCTTCATTTTCAAAGCAAAGACAGATTTTTACTTACTCTGTACGTCCTATGTATTTAGTGTATAGAGAAGCTATTGTATTGCACCCAAAAATTCAATACAGAGATTTCATTGGAAATACATGTTTTGAGACCCCCCAAATTAAAAAAAAGCATGTTTAGAAAAATGTCCATGTGTGTGTGTGTGTGTCTGTGGACAGCATAGCTCAAAAATGAAAAGATTGTTAAATACAAAATTTGGTACTTAAGTTTGCTATCTTCCAAGGATGCGACATGAAGATTTTAAAGAAAATTCCCCCAACCCCACAGCCCTTTACATGGAACTTTTTTCGAAAATTTTGATTTTCTCAAAAATAGCTCCTACACTTTTGATTAAAATATTGAATATTACAGATATTTTACCTCACAAATAAAATGTATATCTTGAATTTTCAGGGAATAGCCTTTGATGACTGATTTATTCTGGATGAATTTTATACAATTTTGCATAAGTGGTAAACCGTAAGAGATGGACAAAAACTTACCACACAAAAAAAGGTAGAGCATGCTAAAACACACAATTTATGGTATATACATTTTTTTCGTGGAGTGGATCGTTTTTGAGATATTTCTTGCTACAGGTTTCAGCTTTAAAAAACTTACACTTTTCTCATCATATGGGAATTTGTCAACTTCTGTCCATACAAAAAAAAAAAAAAAAAAAAAAAAAAAAAGAAAGAAAGAAAAAGAAAAAAAGAAAAAGAGCAATTGCAGTATAGAGTTTTGACTGAAAAGTAAAAACTTTTTGTGATTTTGTTAACACATTAGACAAAGCTCTTGTCACATTAAAAATGACATGGGTTTCCTTCATACCAGCATGCCCTAAAGTCTTCCTTTATCACAGAAGAAAAATTAGAAAGATGCTCTTAAATTTTTTCTCTGACTACTGAGTGAAGTTTACTTCTTGTTTCTTTATAACCAGCTAATAGTTTTCAACAAACAAAGCAATAAAGTGCAAGGTTCAAGGCTGTCGTGACTGAAGTAAAATCAGCGAAACATTTTACATGAATGGAAAGAACATTTCATTGGAACTAAAGTCCACAAATACCACCAAAGGTTGAAGCAAGTGAACATTTGGTTTGTAAATTCAATTAAATTATGATTTGTTCGACTCAGCCTTCAAATATCTTCAGAACTGGTTCATTTATGGGACATGTGAACCATTTCAAGCGGATGTTCTTAAACACACCTACTGTGAAGTGGAGAGATGTACACAACACATTGGTAGGTACACTTAGCAAGCAGTGGAGGAAAGAAAATAAAAAAGCCAGTGCTGCTTTCAGAAACTTCAGCATTTGATGAGTTTGTTAGTTTGAAATGTTTTGTGAGTACAAATCAAGTACAACTACATATGAATGAAAAAGCAGAGATGTTCAGGACAAGTGGCTGAAGTTTTTTGAAACTGAAAACATCCAGAACAACATTCACAATTATTGAAAATGTGTCAGCATGCTTTCTCTGTGCCTATATATAATGCAAATCTTGAGCACGTATTTTCTTTGATGATAGGACAGTACAGAAAGATTAAGCATGAGTCAATGAAAAGTATTTTGCAGTGCTATTACAATTTTAACATGACATGCTCAGAATTTTATATGTTTATGTAATACAAAAACCAGCCATCTTGAAAACAGTAAAGAAATCTGAAAAGTATGAGTGGTATGAAAAAGACATAAGTTGTCCCAAATAGAACAGAGGTATATTAAATGTGCAACAGTTTCTTTACAATCAATTTAAACTGTTTCCCTGTGAAATGTTTTAATGTATCTGTCAGTAGCAGCTGCAGATAGTCATAGTGTGTTTATAATCACAAATTATTGGTTCATATAAAATAGTTTCAGTGAGTTCCCTCCTCTACTTAGTTCATTGTAATTTGATATCAAATTTGCTATTTTGGCAATGCCTGGTTAGGTTCCAAAATTTATGGTAACCCTGGTTTAAGGCAATATGTAGAGGATTACTACCCATCTTAACTACCTATGTCTACTTGCATTATGAAAAAACTGGCAAACCTTGCTTTAAAAGACCTTCCACTCAGTGATGATATATAAACTCTTTCACGCAGGCTGTACAGCATGTAAAGTCCAGGGTTGCTACATTATACAGGCCCATCAGGTCATTGTTTAAATTTTATCATTCACATATTTCTATTCAAATTGTAAAAATTTGCAAAGATAAGTGATGAGTTGATGACTCTCTATTAGTTCAGATGTAGATATGTGAGAAATTCCTTCTAAAATTTTATTCCACTCGTATTCTCAGAAATTTATGTTAGAAACTTTGTCATTTCAGCATGCTTCATAGGAAAGTTTCGGTGTATCTGCAGGTATCTGAGCCCTGGGTTACATGAACGCTGATAATGCATGAAATGATATAATTGATAAAGAAAATATTCCCGGTCTGAGTTTAGGGTGCCAAATTGGCATGTACATGCTACAAGGTCTGAGGAAAACCTGGAAAAAGCCTCAGTCAGTCATCCTGGCATGACTTGAAATATGGACACTCTGTTCAGAACCATAATCACCTTGGCTAACCAGACTTGCTGCAAGTCAGATGTGGCAACATTTCAAACACCTGTCTTCCGTTATGCAAAATGCATAAAAAACTGGTAAGGGATTTAGCATACTGCTTGTAGGGGTCTGTAAAAGTTTATCTCAAATGTAAGGTTGCAAAAATATGAGAAGTACAATTTTTGTAACTGCCTTTTAAAAATATTCTTGCCTTCTGGCAAATACAACATGTAATGCACATCACTTACTTCTTTCTGGAAGTCGCCCTCCATGATGTAATGGTTACTATGCTAACTTCATATACCCAAGGTCGCAGGTTCGAACCCGGTGGAGGACAATGAATTTTTACAGGTGTATAAATCCTAGCATGACTTCCTTCGGAAGGGAAGTAAAGCAATTGGTTCCGTGTCGTAGATTTACAGCACATAAAAGAACCTTAAGCCTGATAGAGCAAAATTAAGCAGTCATTCACGCCCAATTTAGAATGGGATGCTGAAAACTACAGTAATTAAAGAGCATCCATAAATAACACGCCATTTACATTTTTTCTTTCTGGAATATTGAAAATAGAGGGCACTTTCCATACTCCACACTTGAACTGAAACCCAAATCTGATTCTGCATGTGAAAAAATCTGATCAAGTTGTATGTTGAATGTAAAAACAAATCATTTTCAAACAGTACTGAAATGACAAAATCATTTATAAATAAATGCAACTTGTTTCTTCAGTAGATTGTCAATTCATGTGTTAAGTTGCTATGTTAAAATTATGCAATAGAAGGTTTGTTTTAATTATTTAAGATACTTGTACTCCAGCAAATGAGAAGAGTTTGTATATTGTACTGAATGCATCAATTCCATTACAGTATGTAAACAAAGATATTGTCTTTAAGCTAAGACATGACTAGCAACAGTGATATTGAGAGATTTTCTACGTTATCTGTATGAATGTTGGAGCATTCACCCATCCCACTAGGAAAATATATTTTAAATAATATATGTATAAAAATTATACATAAAACTTTTAGGGTTTTACTGTGCAATTAAAACCAGCTGCATCAGATATGATAATTCAAAGAGAAGGATAATAATTGGAAGAGAAGGAATGCGAATACAATAGTAATTAAGGCTGGAATTTTTGTAATACTTTAAATTATGGTTCAAAAATAACCAATCTGCTTTTATTTATTAATAAGAGATGCACTATTAACTGTGAAGTTATTATCATTTTAATTTAGTTTTAATTTTAAAATATGAATTGATGTTCACACTTAATAGTTTAAAACTAAAACTAAATTAAAGTCTACTTTTATTTATTTATATATTTTTGGACATTTATATGAATTCATGTTATCGCTTGCTGTTAGTACTAACTTTTCTGTATGTATGGCTTTCTTTATTTTTTGCCACATGAAAATGGTGGATCAAGGTTAGAATATATAAATATATATATTTACAAATGTGATTTAAAAAAGTTTTATGGGGTGTATAATAAATAAGTTAGTCAGAGATACTTTAAATTAAAAACAAATTTTTTCTATGTTGAACATCTAGTACAGGTATTCCCCAAGCACCTGTGCCACTTCAAAGGAAACACAATGAAAACAAAAAATTATTATTGGACTCTGTGCCCTGCATCATAAGATGAGAGATAGGAGTTTTGTTAATAAAGATGGGCATAGAGAAATACAGTGACACCTTTATTCATAAACTTTCTCTATAAAATGAAGTAATGTGCATATATTGTGTGCAAATTCAGCATAAAAGACAAAATGCTTTAATCATTCTCTATGCATATTTGTTGTATTTACATTCTAAAACAATATATGATCACTGTAAATTTTAATTACTAGATACATTTTCGTTCTCTGAAATTGAAACAAAGTTCATTGACAGAATCAAGCTGTAGAGAAATTCCACCTCATAAATAAGAAGCAGAATATCTATACCTAAGTACAATGAATTTCATCTCAGGATTGCAGTCAATCAGAGAAAATTTTATTGTGAATAAACAATTTTAGAATAGCCACATTGACATAATACAAATAAATAGGAAATTCAAGCAAGCCTGTATGACAGAAAACATTAAGGTAGTGCAGCATGCAGTTGAGGCCAGTTTTCAAGCATTGGGAAGTGAAGGGCATAATTTTTGTGTTGTATATGTGCTTCTTTATTTCATCATTCACGGGTTGTCTTTTTTGATTTTCAATCAAAAAGTTGACTGTTAAATACCGAACTTGGTATTTAAGGTTGATATCATCCAAGGATGCGGCACAAAGGTTTTCAAGAAAATCCCCCCACCCCAAAACGTGGAAAAATTTGTGAAAATTTTGTTTTCCTCAAAAATGGCTCTTTAACTGTTTTGTTTAAAATACCACATATTAAAGACATTTCCATCAGAAATAAAATGTATATCTTGAATTTTCATTCTGGGTGAATTTTGCATAATTGGTAAACCATAAGAGAAAGACAAAAACTTACATGAAAAATGTACAATCTCGTTAAAACACATAATTTATGTTATATACATTTTTTTTGTGGAGTTGATCATTTTCGATATATTCCTTGTTATTAATTTGTTTTAGTTTTATGCAGGAGCTTGTCAACTTCTAGCCATGCAAAGAGACAGATCTCAATCCCATAGCAACCACCATGTTGATTCAGTCTAGTGTATTTCCTTATTTCCCTTCTACTAATAGGAACTAAACAATACAGCTGTTTCTGCTAATATTTATCTTGATTAGCATGAAGTGGATAGAATAATAAGCTTATGAACAGTAATTTGTTATAAAGATGTATAGAAAGTCATGTGAATGGAACACATCAGTTGTCAAAACAGGAAAAAAAAACAAAATCAATTATAACTGGAGCATACATGAAACAAGCAATTGTCAATAGTTCCATATTCACAGAATTGATATTTTCACCACTGAGAATCTTGCTTACACTTTTTACTTTCTCTACACGTACTATGTATAGTGTACAGAGAAGGTATTGTATTCCACCCAAAAATTTGATACCGAGATTTCATCAAAAATACATGTTTTGGGTCCCCCTGAATCAAAAAAAGCATTTCTGGAAAAAGGTCTGAGTGTGCGCACGCGTGGGTGTATGAGTGTCTGTGTGTGTGGACAACACAGCTCAAAAACGAAAAGACCGTTAAATATCAAACTTGGTATTAAGTTTGGTATCTTCCAAGGATGCGACACAAAGATTTTCAAGAAAATCTCACCACCCCCAACTACCCATTACATGAAACTTTTTTTGAAAATTTTGATTTTCTCAAAAATGGCTCTAATGATTTTGATTAAAATATTGTATATTAAAGATATTTACCTCATAAAAAAAATGTATATCTTGAATTTTCTGGGAATAGCCTCTGAAGACTACTTTATTCTGGATGAATTTTACAAAATTTTGCATAACTGCTAAACCTTAAGAGATGGACAAAAACTTACCACACAAAAAAGGTAGACACATAATTTATGTCATATACATTTTTTTCGTGGAGTTGATTGCTTTTGAGATATTCCCTATTATTGGTTTCAGCTTTAAAAAACTTATAGTTTTCTATTACAGGAATTTGTCAACTCCTGTCTATACAAACAAAGAAACTTCAGTCAACATAGCAACCAGATTTTGACTATCACTTTAACCTATGGTACTCCCTTATTTTATTTCTGCTTACAAGGAAGCAAGTATAAAACTATATCTTTTTTTCAATTAGCATGAAGTAAATAGAAGCATAAGCTTTTTAACAATAATTTGTTGCAGAGATGTAGAGAAAGTCATGAGAATGGAACAAATCAGATTTTTTCTTGTTTCTGAATCTGGATTATCTGGTATTACTATACTGCATTTCCTATCTTGTCTGGAACTGCCCTGTGTCACCTCCACAGCCTCTTTCACAATATTAAAAAGTATTTTGCCAAGGTCTTTCTTCAAGACTGGTTAATAAATCCAGGTAAATCTGCATCATTTGTATAAGTTGTTTAAGATACCCTTTAATTACTGAAAAGGCACACATGCAATATTCCAATCACTATTGGCACATAAAAATGTTTTTTCTTCTTTTTCATAAAGACTGTTAAAAAGGCACGGTCAGCTTTTGTGTGGAAATATGTTCCCTATCTGAGTAATAAAGTAAGTTCATTAAAATTACTCTGTTCTTAAAAATAGATTTTAAAGTTTGGAAAATTCATTCAGTCAATTGGGGAATTTAATGTTGTATGGCATGTTGCCAGGATAGCTCAGTGGTTGAACAGTGAGGAAAGCTGAAGATCTACGATTCAAATCCTGGCTATGGCATTGAATTTTTCAGTCTGATTCTATCTTGCCATGTTTTCAAATATAACTTTTATATAAATATATAACTGACAAACATTATTATTCAATTGTTATTGTATTTTTAAACGTTCTACTTTTCCTAATTTCAGGTTCTGGAGAATTTTAATTTCTGCCTATAAAAATTGTCCCTTCTATTACAGTGAGTGAATATCAAGATATGAGATGGATAAAAATTTCATTGGGACTTCATTAAAAAATAATGTTGTGTAGTCACACGACTTTCTCTACTTAACTTTGTACAAACTCTTAATATCCTTATTCTTCTATTTCCTGTTAATTGAGATGAACACAGCAGAAATTGTGTTACTCCATACTTCCAAGTAAGTACAACGTGATTAGGGGTATATAGTAGGCTCAAGTCATAGGCAAATCTTTTAATAGCTGGTCACTACATGTCTTTGAAATATTTTTCTCTATATCAAAAGGAAGAAAAATCAATTACTGCTAGTGTTTGAGAGTAGCATAAGCATTTAAAAATTGAAACCAATATGAAGGTGATAGTTAATTCTTTAAAAAGATTTTATCTACCAGTTATGCAAAAGTCATGCAGAATGAAGAGGACTTAAGAGGATATTCATAGAAAATTCAAGATAATATCTTGTCATGAAAATGTTATAATTATACTGTATTTTAATCCAAATTGTTAAAGAGCCAATTTTGAGAAACTCAACGTTATCAAAAAGTTTTCATGTAAAGGGTACATGGATGACCTTCTTGAAAATCTTGCTGTATCCTTGGAAAATGCTGAACATAAATACCATTTTTATTTGATTTCTCATTTATTGTGCATGCACGCACGAACACACACCATGCAGGTGTGCTCTCTTTCCCTCTCTCTTCCATTCATTTTTTTTTTTCTAAAAATGTATTTTATAACTTATTCTGAGGATCTCAAAACATGTATTTCTAGTTAAATTTTGGGATCATATTTTTTGGGGCAGAATACATTGCCCTACTTACTATATGCAGTACATAAAGTAAGTAACTCGCATTCAAAAGGTTGTGAGTTCGAATCTCACTTAGGGTGAGTTACTAGAATAAGGTTTTTTTCAGGGTTTTCCCTTATCCTGAGAAGACGAATGTCGAGTAACTTTAAGCTCCATGGACCCCGAGATCATTTGAGCAGCATTTCACCAATTCCATTCATCGTCCAATATGACCAACCAGGTTAAAGAACGTTAAACTAAAAAAAAGAAAAAAAAGTGGCAATTAGAATATCTATTGCTTAATTTGTTAATGGTATTAAAGTGTTCTAATTAAATCTGTAACTGAAGATCCTATCAAGTTGCTTAAATGTTTAAAAAAAAAAAAAAAAAAAAAAAAAAAAAAAAAAAAAAAAAAAAAAAAAAATGGGGGGGATAGCTTGTGCTTACTGTACAAAATTAGAAATTACAAAACTTATATTGATCTAAAGCAAGGAAATTGGGAAGTAGGCAGTTTCTCCTCCTTGAACAACAATAACATGATTTGAGTAAAACTCAAACATTCTTAAAATCATATTAGTTTAATTTTCAGTTCACAAACTGTGCCCCAGGAAACAACCAGAGTACCATACATAGATTCAGTGACAGAGGCTTTCCTCCCCCTTCCCCTCATATCATCAGGGTCTTAGGCATATGTACTTGTAGCACTCATTATTTTACATTGTCAAGTGGTAATTATTTACTTTCCCATTATTGTTGTGCATTTTTGTAACATGATCCGTCACCAGAAAGTAAATATATTGCAAAATCAGTTGAAGCTATTGAAATAATAAGGTTTTGCAATAAAACCTATGAGAGACAACAATGATATTTTATTACTTCAATATGACAGGTTTTATATACTATATATTAGGGCTTGGAAATTCAAGCATTTACGTTTTTTTTTTCACAGGTTATGTATGAACGCTTATAAATTTAGTCTGTAAGTAATGAAATTTGAAGTTATTTGAATGCCATTTAATTATGAATATAATGACATATTTTGGTGATTTTGAGAAATGCAACACATTTCTAATATTATTATCTATATAGAATATTTTAACAAGTTTTAAGTTTTTTTTTTCTCAATTAAGACGCTCTATTTTCATTCTTACCAACAGGCATCATGTCACTGGAAGAACTGCCTTAAATGAACGACTATATAAACTAAAATCTGTTTCTAGTAATATATATTAAAAGGTCAAAGAGAAAATTAAAAATATAATTAGAAAAAAAAAAAGAAAGAAAGAAAAAAAATCCTGGTTATCAACAACTGTGATTTGTGATATAATTGAAGGCAAGCACACCAAGAGACTCGCCTTTCCTTGTGGAGCAATTAACATCACTAAAATATACATCCAAGCTTCCTGTGAGGTATAGAGAAGTTTATCATGTTTCAAAAATGTTTTACGGAACAACAGAAAAAAATTTTCAGTTCAACATTCATGCAAGATGATTGCTATGAACCGCAATTTATCAGTGAACTTTGGCAAGGTTGCTTCTGCTTCAACCTCTAATAAATAATTTAATTTATCTGTCTTATCTAGTGCTAAGGGATGTTCATTCTTTGTTTTATAGTTCATATTTATTAGCATATTTTGAGGTTTTAAGAGTATATGCCTGCACATTTGGCAGATTTTTGGGACAGAACTTCTGAGTTCTAATTATAGTACAATGAAATTAAATGAGCATATCAGGCATGGCTTGTCAATCTTGGCTACAGCACATTAATTATTTTATTGAAAATAATGCCTCATTACGTGTTAAATGTATATTTAATTGTTATTGCACATTTCCTTTCACTTTCATAATTTTAACCAATTTTATATATGCCACGTGCTAGTGTTGGTCACTCATCATATGCAAAGGTAACAAATATCTTGCATGCATACTATCAGTCCTGCTTAGGTGCTACACAGGTCCTACTGTCTGTCAGCAGGAATACGACCAATCCACGCATATCAAATATAGATGTGCGATTTGAATTCTCTTCTCCAATTGACTGCATTTAGTTAGAACTGTGCATGGATTGGAGAAAAGGAGTTCCTGTCGCTTCCTGTAGTATAACCAACCATTATCTATGTGGCATTGATGCAATTACTTCTGCTGCCATGCTTGATACCAGCGTCAGTAGTCCAGTCCACCCTAACACAACTCAAAGAGAATAAAACTATTGGGAGATGCAATATGGAGCAACTGTTGGCACCACAACAAATAATTGTGAAATACTTGATTCCAATAAAAAATTCAGGTTATGCCCAACTTATATTTCTATTGTGTGCATGAACATGAAGTCTGTGAGCAGCTTGATGAATTAACCTTTCTTTAGGAGGACCCTAGAGGAAAAAGTCCAAGTGAAGCAGTTTGGGAGACAAACTCTAACTCTTAATATAATGCAATCTGCAAAAGGAGGGAGCAATAATTCCTACTCTAGAGGGTTTAACCCCAACAACTATGAACATGCATGGATATGTGGATGCCAAGAAAGAAATGCTCTTTTATGTTTTCCATGCTTGCTCTTTGAAACAGTGATTTGGTAATGTTGCCGTTTAAGGGTCAGTTGGCCGCACAATGCCGCAAAACCGTACCAACTTTAGAAACTGAAAACCCACTGTAGAACTGAGTGCACAGTGCCAAAGGAATCCAACCAGTTAACAGTCGCAAGATGGCAGTAGTAGCACGGTAATATGTTGCTAAATGGCACTTATATGACGTATCTGAAGGGCATGGCAAAGCTAGCACACAACGGCATCTATCATACACTATCACCCCTACTTAATAATAATATTAATATTGTTATTAATGGTGGAGTTGGTAGTATGATGATTTTGATGATGAGTATTATTATAATTATTATTAGTTGTAAGAATAACTCAGTCCAACCTGATCTACTTGTTCTTTAGTTATGTCATTGGTAGCCTTAAAAAAGGCTGTTTTGTCATTGAAGAAAATATGAAAGAGGTGGAGAACAGTAGGAGATATTCATAAGAACAGTATATACGCTCCCTGATGCATATAATTGCATATTTCAGCCTTTCCCGGACCTTCCTATGAATGTGTTGCCTCATTGTATATATGTGGGTTTCCCTGCCTTGCTATGGTTATGCTTCCTAAGGCATATGCTGTTACTTGCAAATTTCATGCTTTCCACACTACCCTATGACTGCGCTGCCTTCCCTCCTTTACGAAATGTCAACTATATATACTCCATAACGCTGAACCTTGCACCTTTCAGATGCAAAGGTTGGCTGCCTGACATTACGCAGCCAACTGGCCCTTAAATGGCAACATTACCCGGTGATTCTTGGAGTATGGCAGGAGTGGCATATTAATATGCTTATTAACAAACATAAATAAAAGTAACACATTTAAATGTGCTTGATTTAAGTGTTTCAGACAGTAAAAATAGTGTGACTTGGTTAAGCTGTGTTTATCAAGAAGCAAGGCTGAAACATAATTAGCACGTTGAAAAAAACAGGAATGTGTTGTTGTGCATAATTGACTATCAAATTTTGTGGTGCGTTTGAGCTTGCCTTATGGGGACATGATAAGACTGAAACTTCTGAAAATCCTGGTGTGTTTTTAGGACTAATTGATTTTATACGTAATACTGACAGTGCTGTGAAGAAACACATGGACTCAAGCCAAACTTTCAAAGGAACCTCCAAAACTATCCAGAATGAACTACTGGATTGTATGTTATAAGTCTGTAATGAGGTGATTACAGATGAAATGAAAGAAGCTGATTTTGTGGCTGTTATGGCAGATGAAACCACTGATGTTTCTCATCAATCTACTAGTATTTAAATACAAGAAAAATGGTTTACCATATGAGAGATTTTGGGGATTTTTGAAACCACATGGACAAAATGCAGAGGAAATTTCTAAAAGCATATTAAAAGTGCTTAATGAATTATTCAGAGACTAACCCCATAAACTAATTGCCCAAACTGATGGAGCCTTGGAAAAGAGTGGTGCAGCCAAAGTCCAATCTCATTGCGCCGTGCATTGCCTGAATTGTAGGTTTCTTTCAGTGTTATTCTATCACTTCCTCAAAGCTCTGAACTTTGTTAGGAAGTATATAAGTGGTCATAGCTCATGAAAGGCAAAATCAGTCAGTTGTGCTCCCAGCAATAAAAAAACTAAATTGATATTGATGTGTGAAACTTGATGGAGAACAATGATGCTATTTTACAATTTAAGGAGATTTTCTCTGCAATTCCTAGAATGAGTACAGTCTGTGAGCAAAATGCACATATTTTACTCAACTCTATCCTATTTATTTGTAAAGTTTGAGTTCATAATTGCTTTATTAGAATAGGTGAAATAATCAGAATAACCTAAGTCTTTCCGGACAACTACAAAATCTTAGCATTGATCTAGTTCAGTATTATGGAATGATTGAAAGAGTTAGAGACACCTCAAAAGAATGTCAAAAAATCTAACTTTTCATTCTCGTATCACATTAGTAAAATATGTTGAATGTAGAAGTTAAGGTGCCTTAAATAACATCCCACACATACTTATCAAGGCTATGTTCTTATTACAATTTCTCAGAAGATCATCACAATATTTTTCTTCCTTTCTTGGATTATGTTCTCAATGAACTGCGTACTAGATTCTTGAGTGATAAAAAAACAACCATATCCTTAAACTTCAGCTTTTTGGAATGACCTGAATTTGGATATTGATGATTTAGTAAAAGGTGCAACCATTCACAAATGACACTTGTCAGGAACTATAATAGAGCTTTGAGGAGAACTAAAAATATGTTTTTATTGTAAAACTAAACAAAATAAACCAAAAATAACTACTGAAATTCTCCTTCTTGTCAATAGCAACTTCTCCAAACAAACTTCTAATCATGTGTGTATTATACCAGCAACTACATTCACAGCCCAAATGTCATTTCAACATTAAGGCATGTGAAAACCTATTTAAGATCCAATATGCAACAGGATAGACTGAATGGTTTGGTGTTACTTAACATCCTTTGCAACAATGAGGTGATTCTAGAGGAAATAGTTAATCTTTTCTTAAGAAAACATTACAGAAGATTACAGCTTCAATAAAATGAAAATTACATCATTGTTATTACCTTACAATTTTATCGGGTGCAATTCATTTATTTTTATTTACATACTGTATTCATGGAACTATTATAACAGCTTCACATTTTTGGAATGCAAACTGAATGTTCGTCTTTTAAAAAGATTCAACATTTTCTTTTCTTCTTTCTTTTTTTTTGTTGCTGGTGCCTCATTATTTACAAATGGAATATGCATCCCAGCTGGTAATTTAAATATTATTTTATTTGCTTAAATATTTAGTTAATAACTGTCTTAACACATCCTAATATATCCATGTAGAGTAGTTGATCAGGAACCCCTGTCAAATATTTCTAGATCTGTGCTTGCCTAGTGCTCTTTGAAGAAATCCAATATCATATAGGTTAAAAGTTTTAAACTTATAGTTTTAAAATGGATAATAAAATATATAAGTTCTATAATAATTTAAAAAGTTTTTAAATATTAATGAAAATTGTCATACATACGTAGATTTATGAATAGCTGATGGTCTCCCTTATATAAAACCACAAACCAATATTTTTATTAAGCAATTTAAGTACCTATATGTTTGTATGTTACCTAAAAATTAACGAGTCACAAGTTAACTAACACAAAACTATTATGAACACTGCAACGGATAATCAATGCCAGCACAAGACATCAGTCGCCCTCCGTGGTATAGTGGTTACCATGCTAGCCTCATATATGCAAGGTCGTGGGTTCAAACCTGGCGGAGGACAATGGATTTTTTTGGGCATAAAAATCCTTAGCAGGGCTTCCTTCGGAAGGGAAGTAAGGCCAGGGATCCCAAGTTGTAGATTTACAGCACGTAAAAGAATCTCAAGCCTGAGAGAATAAGCCTCTGAGCAAAATTAAGCAGTCTTTAACACTCAAGATAGAATGGGATGCTAAGAACCACAGCAGTTAAAGAGCGTCCATAAATAAAGCTCAATTTAAATTTATATTTAGCACAAGACGTCACGATTAAATCTCTTGAACATTTGTTTCTGCAACACCTAACATATAAATAGCAGATTGGTTTCCATATTTTTCAGTGTGTAAAATAACTTGTCTTTTAAAATATACATGGAATGATGCTTACTTGGTTACTACCTTTCATTACAAGCAGCTTAACTCACTCACTTCTAGCTTCTTAGCGATTTCTCTTTAAATGTGGTAATTTTCATTCCTGTGCTCAAAAACTTAATGGTAATTTAACAATGTATGCTTGGTAGGTACAATTTAAAAAATATGATAGCAAACAGGAGAGAAAACATTACATTTTTATGGTATAGTTAAGTATTTTCAGGATGTGCTTCTAACTTTTATATCAAAATCTTAGGTTTTGGGTTGTGTCTTACATGAAGGCAGAACAAATATTACTGAAGATATTAGACATAACTTAATATAGAATAATATAATGGAAAAAATTCAAATTCTCCAAAAGATCTGGGTGGAACATCTGGAAAGCATGGATATGTCCTGCATCCCAAAAAGAAATTTCAATACTCTCCAAAAGGGAGAAGTATTGGTGATCCTAGATTACACTGGAGCTAACAATTCTGAGGGGATCAGTACAGGTCTATAAGAGCAACCTGTGCTGCTGCAGACAATACTATATTACATCTCAAATTTAGGGTTAATTTTAATTCAGAAATAGTAATACTAGAGTAGTAGTATTACTATTAGTATATCACTCAGCAGATATGAATATTATTATTTTTCAGTTGTAATGAGGAAGAAGATGGAATAGTTAGGAGTGTCAGAATTCCTGGAGATGAAAGTTTTTTTGGACAATTTCAATGATACTGGATGTGACAGGACTTTTGAAGCTAACAATCAAATAAAGAAGTCACAGGGAAAACTAGTACAGCAAAGTATCACAACTACTACTTAGGCAAAGACTACTGCTAAAAAGCAGCAATGTATAATTTGCAGCAGTGTTGCCAAATAGCATGATGACCACCATTTTGAGGAATCCATCCAGGATGAAAGGGAAAAACTAAATAGCATTGAGCTTAAGTCCAGATAAATATATCACTAAAAAACAATTGGTAGAAAAACGTTTGTCACCATATGGTAAGCTGAGTTACTAAAGCTGGCAAAGCCTGTATGATCACAGGGAATCTTACCAAGCCTTACGCAAAATATACAGTTAAATGTATGCTGGATAGAAAACCTGCAAAATTCCTTTAAGCACTATTCCCTGACGCATTTGGCACTTAGCAAATGATGTGCAAGTTACTCAACTTTCAGAAATAAAATTCACTTAATTTGCACTTCAAATGGATTAATCAACAGCTGAAGGTTAAAAGTGCTGTGTATTATCAGTACTTGTCTTCCCCAGAGGATCTGCTGCTCTGTAAATAATAAGTGACTAATACAACTAGTAATGACATTTTAAATATATATATATTTTTTCGCAGTGAATGGCATCCCATGGGCTATTTATGTTAATGTGTGTACAGATGACATAAAGACACCTGGTGTTATCACAAAATTAAATAAAAAGTGGAGCATATGATAGCCACTGTGTCCAACACCAATCCCTTGCTGTAAAGATGTCACCTTCCCTAAAAATAAATCCTGGATGAAACTGTGAAAACAATTAGTTTTAGGCATATTAGGCTGTTCTAAGTGCTAAGTGATATGAGGAGTTTGCCCATATCTTTACTTCTTCACTATAGAAATAACGTGGCTCTCTCAAAAGAAAATTTTAACTGTGCTTTCTGAAATGAGGGTTGAAGTTAGAACCTTCTTACTGACAATGACTTCACTTTGGGAGGCAGGTTATATAATGAAAGCTAGCTAATAATATTAGTTCATCTAGGCATATTTTCCAGAAGTTAAAAATTCAAGTTGAAGGCAAAGCAACAATAATGTTTGATACCAGCAATAAATTGCAAGGTTGAAAGACAAGTTTTGGGCAGAATCAGTGAACAATGGCAATCTTGACAGCTTTCTGGTAGTAGCAAAGTAATAGAACTAGATTCAGACATACTTAGGGATATTTTAAATTAATTTCAAGTTCACTTACTAAATTTTCTTTCAGAACAACTGCATTTAAAAAAAACAAAACAAAACTTTTGAGTTATAAACCCCTTCTCTGCTGTATCAGAAGAATATCTCTGAGAATGTAACAATATGGGATGATGATCTAAAATAAGATTTTAGATAATTTTCCTAACAGAAGACTTGGGAAGGATACGTTTCCCAACAAGTAATAAATATATGTGACCTGTGAGCCAGAAATTTGGAACACTCAGCATCATTTAATATGGAACATATTTTGAATACTGTTGGTACCCATCTTAATAATTTTTTTAAGGTTTTACTTGATTATACCCCCGCCGCTGAATCCTTGCACTTAACAGTTAGGAGTTAAGTTGGTACATCCACAGAAAACAGATGAAAAGCTTTACCCATTTGACTTTCTGAACCAATCACAAAGAAGCATTCCAGTCGGTCTGTCAGTCAGATAACGGAAATGCATCTAGATGCTGCACCGTTGCAATATCTGGCTATTTTCAACCATGTGCTCAGTTTGTGAACTAACAGGTGCGTTGAGCTGTTCTGTACAAGATAGTATTATTCATTGTTATTTATATTTGTTGTTGGTTTTGTTTGTACATGAGAGAACATAATAAGACTTTCACAATTATAGAGGTGGATAAATTTTGTGGGAAGGTGTGGGGAGAGTGAATGCAGCTACATGGAAGAAGAAAGTGAATTGTGTTCACAAAATAATATGAAAAACACAAGAATTAGACAGAATCAGTGAATGTGAACCACTAAAGATATTTCTTGGTGACGACGATGTTGATGATGACAATGATGATCTTTTTTCAGAATGACGACGACGGAGACTTTGGAAGGAATTGAGCCATTAAAATTCTAAACTGGTGAAAGTCTTTTTGTTATACCTTTCTCATTGTAACAAGCTATTTTGCATTAATCTGTTCTATATTGTTGTAAATACCTAATGTATGCTACGTGCATTACAATACCACTGTTATCTTCAGTTAACATCAATAATAACGAATTAGCTTCATTATTCATTGGCATTAATTTACTATGTACACTGTTTATATTCGTTGTTACACACAATAGACACATTTGTAATCAGTTGTTGTTTATTAATTACTCTGGCAATGCTGCAAAGGCAGATAGCCAACCTTATGCGAAACCACCCAAGCTGTCAAGTGCAAGGATTCAGCGGCAGGGGTATAATCAAAGCCAATATCTGGATTCTGTTACAAGACAAATTTAAAGTTTTGTTCTTTGGCCCTTGTAACTATTCATTTGCGTGTATCAAGATTTCCTGCTTATGCAGGTACTAAAACAGATCTTAACTAGATGCAGAGCCAAACATTCAGTGTTTGTCCCACATTTAACGGTTATGTGTATCAATTCAATCTCATCCCTCTCATTAGAATACTTCTTTTACAGTCTCACTTAGATTTTTGGTTTTGCAAGATTAAAATGTACCAGATATATGAGGATGTGGATTTACAATATTAACTTTTATTAGTTGAAGTGTGTTTGCCTTAGTCCTTTTTCGTTTGCTTTGCCTATAATGAAATTAGAGTTGAAAATACTTTTTATAAGGAAATAAAATTTAAAGTTCTCCATGCTTATCTTTTATCCTCAAATAGAATGGCTATTCATCTTTAAGTTGATCTACACCTGGCGACCAACAAACATTATAATATAGCCTTCCACCATTTGCAGCATAAATACTGGCACACTTTCACAATCATGTAATGAGTATGCAACACATGTGATGCAAAACGAACAGAAAAATAAATCTTTTTCTGCCTCCATTTTATAATGGTTCTTCTGAAATTAGGCAAATTTGAATCGGCATTAACTTGCTGGAGCAGTCCATCAATTGTTGGTGGCTCAGTTGTAAAAAAAATGAATTATGCACTGTTATACGAATTGCATTCTTCACAAAATTATCCAATTTTGCATCACTTATTTCACACACTTTCTGTTTCTTTTCTTTTTTTTATTAGGTGTAACCACTTTTTTTGTGAAGGGGCTGAAAATGGGTTTGTGGTAGGGATGGTTAGGTAAAAAAGAAATAAAGCCTCTCCTCCAAATTAAATCAAACTTTTTCAGATTTTTCTTTACGAGTGCATTTATGCTAGTTGCCGAAGCACCAATAAACTCAGAAGTTAATTTTGCCACTCCTTTTAAGAAAAATGTTCAATATTTCTCACAAAACTTATAATAAACATTCAACACTATTTTTTTTTTTACCACTAGTCAAAGGTTTACCAGCTTTATGTAACTCGAAAATGCAAGAGCAAATTCATGGTGATAGTGCTCCTTGACTAAATGTAAACAATATTCTGGATATCGGGTGACTCATACGAATTGCATAGTGGGACTTGCAGCTGTGTTTAATGGCATACATCAGCATTAAATAAACTCTTAGGTATTTGTATAGAATAATATACAATTTAAGAAGAAATTCATTTTAAAATTTGGATATTAACATGGGATTATGTTCATGTGCACATTGCTACTGCGTTCACAATGGTGCATGGCCACATGGGTCTATTGTGGCACAGATTAATCTAAGAGTGAATACAGTTTAGGTGAAAAGTGCTTCTCTATGATGAATTTTCCTGTTGAAAAATGCTCTGTGCCTAAAATGTTTGGAAATCACTAGTTTAGTTTTACATTAATCACTGCAAAAACAAGCCCTTTTTGTTTCTTGCATTGGTATAATGACTAGTATCATTTTTGTATAATTTATGTAGCTGATGTTCAGGTTCTTAATGCCATATCTGGATAATGTTAAATTACATCCTATTGTGACAAAGAGTCAACAGGATTGTAAAAGGCATTTTTGCTGCGAGCATATCTCAACCAACTTGAGGGCAGGAAGTAAAGATCTGAAATTATAAGGCAACTTCTAGAAGTAAAAATTTCTAACCTAATTTGGAATGCTCTTGATGGGAAAAGCATCTCAAACCTAGGGCTTGTGAGTGAAAAAGATAGTGATAGTGGCAGTTGTTTTGTGGTTCACTACTTTGACATGCACTGGCAAAAGTGCTCAATTTCAAGTAGCATGTTATGGAAGGAAAATAAAGTTAAAAATTATGAAAAAATGGAATGAATTACATGAAGCATATAACAATTCAAAAAACAGAACAGAGAACTTGCTAATTAAATTCCTTGTCACCCATTTATACTAATGCAGGAATTTATTGATAATTTATTGGCTCCCCTGCAATGAATATTACAAAACTTGTGCTGTTTTGTGGATAATCCAAGGAAAAGGGGAGATGTTATCAACTCTTTTAAAAGTTTTTTCCTTTTTTTATGAGTAATACTAGGGTGAATGGAGATAAACTTTCAAGAATCTACAAGTGACTTATGGGTAGAAATACAACCATTTATTTTATATTGGTCATAATTACCTTTTATGCATTAATTGACCTTTTATGCAATTTAAGATTATTTCTTGAGAAACTCTCCAAGCTTAGAAGTAGCTGGGGATGTGGGCCAACAGGAGCAGAACTGAGAGAGGCTCACTCGAATATAGCTCCACATTAATTTAAAATTAATTCATGTGGCTGACATACAGAGCACCACCTGTATCTAGTATCTAGTACCAACATTGTTCACAAAAATGTGATTCAGGAATTCACCTGTCAATCTTGCTAAAACTATAATAAGGAGAATTTTGGTTTTTTTTTTTACCAGTGTAAAAGTTATTATTTAGTAATTATTAGTATAAATCTATGTTTGTCTATTAATTTAAATCATTGCAGCAAGCACATTTTGATTAATGTAATGCCTAACTGAATGCTTCAATTGAACCATAGAGTTATACAATCGGCTCTTTTTTTGCATGTGACAGTTTATACCTCTTATAAATATGCATAACTGGGCACCAGACACACTATTTTTTTCTGTAGCACAATTTTCAAGCATTGTTTAGCAAATTTTCCTTTAAAAAAAAACTGCATAAATATTTTGCAATTTGAAGTGCAATTCATAACTTTCATGACCATGTAACTCATTTTCTGGAGTCTCTGTGTGCCTACTGGGATAAAAAAAACATTGTATTATGTGTAAATACTTATACTTCTTTGTGTAACAAATATGAAATATATATTTCATGTATGTTGTTATGCAACCTATACTTGACTTGCACTATTAACTCACAGAACACTGCCCAAGCATTATAATTTACAGGAAGTATCTGGAGTACTTTCATTCTTTCCTGAAAGTGCCACCTCTATTTCAACTTTACAATCATTATCGTCTGAAAAATAGAAATCTGTTAATGCAACAGCAGCACTGAAAACAATTATGGAGAGGAACATAATTTTATTTGAGTAATGGCAAAGAAAAATGGGGAGAGACTTTCAGCAAGACAACATATTTATTATTTCTTATTATTATGATATTATATATTTCTACCCTGATTGCAATGAAAGCAATAAGAGCATTAGAATTGTGATGCACTCTGATGTCGAGCACTGGTGGTTTCACAAGGGTGATGTGATTATTTTACACAAAATGAGCCCCTTTCTCAGTTCTATTCCTCTTGATGTAGGCTGTAATCAATGAAGCACGTTCTACAAAAACAGATCATGAACAAACTTAGTATTTCAGCAATTCAGGTGTAAGTACTTTTTATATAACTGTCCACAAGGGCAAACTTTTTAGTAAATTTGTCAGTTGCCAATTTTCTGAGTCCTGTCTATAGCAGTCAAACAATATCTCTGGTGATGAATGGAAAGCACTAGTGTGTTTTTAATGCCATGGGTAATTAAATAAATCAAACATTATAACATATGGGGCATTTATAGAAGGCAAGAGTTTAGGAATCAATTACATGTTCGAAATTAATGGTGAGATTTCTACTGTTACTACAGAGTATACGTATAGGATTTTAAGTGACAAGTCTACTCCCCAAAACAAAATCAATGGTAACTATTATCTTTGTCCAACCTAAGAAAGTGAAACGTTAACAATGCAGCCTCTCTTAATTTAAGGTAATAGAACTGAAAACAGGAAACAAGGAAATGAAGAAATAATTCACAAGATTGAAAAAAATACCTGCACTCACCAATGGCACCTTAACTACACACAAATACATCATATTATCACCACAGACAATAAATATTATTCTCTTTTTAGGCTGTTAGTTTTAATCTTCAATATTTTCCCCAGGAAAAATGTTTACACAAAAATGTACTATAGCTATGTCTTCCATTATAAACAAACGGAGGTCTTGGGAGGAAAACATGGTAAATGACACTTCAGATTTTGGTGAAGTCATTTGGAAAAATGCCAGTGTTTCACTAGACAGTTTGGTTTCTGTTGATGTAAAAAACTAATGTTTACATAAAATCTAAAACATCAAATACCACATTATGCATGAAATATTTAAACTCTGTGCAAAACACCAATTACCATGTTTTACACCCAAGCACTTCAGATACATAAAACTCCTGGATATTCTGCACTTTGCCCCTATTGTAACGATATAACTTTTTACATCTATTAATTGTCCTTTCACACTGACTGTGTGCGGGCTAAGGTTGCAAAGTTGTATCAGATTTGAAAAATGTATCATTGGCTGGGACTCAAATCACAGAAAGCTAAGAATTCAAGGTTCAAGTGGCAGCATGGTATAGGATTTTTCAAATTTGATTCAATTTTAAATATAATTTGTTATTCTCCAGCTCTTCAGTGCATGAAAATTGTTTTCATTTCTTAACACCTAACAGTCTTTTGGTTACAAAACTGATGTCCTTCATGCGCAGTATGGTCCCTTCAGTCTTTTCTGAAACTGTGAACCTTCAACTTTAATACAGACAATATCACTCATTTCTTTTTTTCTGTTGCTTCAACGGTGATTGAGGAAAATAAACTATTCACTTTCCTTTCAGTTACACTTTTCTGACAGAGAAAAATAACACACTGTTATGTTCACTACTGCCTGAATTCCATTATCTACTTAATCCCCAAAGAACTCTTAAAATCTAGTTTATAAGGCAGATTTACTTAAAATCCATGATATAGTATATCTTATCATTAAGGCGTAGAGCAGCTTTCCAATTGAAGCTGATGGGAGTTCTGCAGGTTCGCAGATTTGTCCTTCAATAAAGATACTGGATTTCAATCTACATTATCCTGAAAGATAAGACGTACATATCCTGGATAACCTTCTATTGGTGTGGCACAGAATGGACATACAGCATCAAATCCATTTGTACCATGAGGTATTGCAACACCTCCCCAGAACCTGAAACAGAACATGTTACACACATTAATTGGTAATTCATTACTTTCTCTACACATATTATGTGCATAGTAAGTAGATAAGGTATTGTATTGTACCCAAAAGTTTGATGTTTAGATTTCACCAGTACATATTTTGAGGTTCCTTGAATCAAAAAAAAAAATAAATAAATAAAATAAAAGTCAGGTGTGTGCTGTGAACAGCACAACCCAAAAACAAAAAGTAAATAATACCAAACATGGTATTTAAATTCAGTATCTTGCAAAGTGTGACATAAAGGTTTCAAGAAAATCCATTCTCCCCTCCTTCAACTATCCTTCACATCAAACATTTTTTGTACCTATAACAAAAAGTGTAATTCAGCTATTTTCTCTACTTATTATAAGCATTCTAGAAGTGAGCGTAATAAAATATAGCTCTTTTGATCCAAATGTCATTTATTTATCAGACACCAGACATATTATTAAATAATATTATTACTGCATGTTTCTGCAGTAATGATTTGCAATAGCTTTAAGACTTTTATTGATCACATGATAGGAAAAAGTGACAGATTGTACTCTCAAAGATCAGCAAATTTTCCACTTCTAAGCTTATCAGCTGTACCGTTCTAAATTTTAGGAAATGTCATCTCTCATTAATCCACCTAGCACAAAAATAGTAGTCCTTCCATATGAGATTATGTAGCTGGTAAGCTTCTCAAGAAGAAAGGTCCATAAGAAAGTTAGTGGCTACAGGTGTGCAGTGGGCTGGCTTCAAGTTTGGCTAGTGTTTAGGTATGAGAACTGTGTTTTGGAAATTTAAAATTCCAACCATGACCTCCTACATGTGCAGGTATGTCTCCAGGTAACATCTTCAATCACATGGCAATTCATTTTCATTCAAGTTTGTGTAATGTAAGAGTTTGTGGCATTTTGTTATTCAGTGTAACTTCATATTTTATGTGAACGTAGGTTGCTCTACCCTTACATTAGAGCAAAAGCTCTCTGTCCCTCCCTCTCATTTTCAACTCCCAAACAAAACCATATTCATCTTTCCCTCTCACTTTTATTGCACTTCCATTATATTCAGGTGCATTGGTGGGATGTGGTGGTGTTTACAGGCCTATTGTGAAACAATCAGAATGAATTAAAAGAAAATGTATATATTGGAAGTAAGTTAGTCCCAGTAAGTAATTTTTAAGTCATGTTTAGCATTAAAAACTGACTCAACTTTACTATTGAATTGCACAACACAGTTTATTAAATATCTCTCATTACTTTTTAAAAACTGCATTTTGTAAGTAGCCTCCAAGAAAAAAATACTAACTTTGTTCCTTATGCTTTCTTTCAGCTGAATGATCAAGTGAAGCTTGTTGCAATACACCCTACTTTTCAAATAACTCCACTGAAAGTAATCGGCTCCAATCAGAAGAGGGCATCTTGTTGGCCAGGTTGTCTTCAAATCATGAAATCATGCATCCTGGAAATATGTTTTGCAGACCAGTCATTGAACTATACAAGCAATATGTGCTGTGGTGCCTTCTTTTTGCCAATTGCTAAAAGTAAAAACTCAAATTGGAAAGGCAGACAAGATATGACAATCTATAATCGACGCTTTATTTACTTTGAATACCATACTGGAAAACCTAAACACAAAGAAGGCAGAGACAGAGGAGACAAAATTTATAATTATAAACAGGTGGATTGGAAGCTCTTAAGATAAGAATTTGACAGCATACAACAAGGATACAAAGGGGAATTTGTCAACAAGGATGCTAAAACTGTAGTCCAGCAATCAAAAGGTGATAGAAATAGTTCCTATGAGTAAACCTATAAAATGCTATGACATGACAGAATGCACACAGATATGTTAAAAACCTTTGAAGAATTTACCAAAGATCAATAATTTCAAATGAAAGGGAGAGAAATATGAATATATAAAGAGGCAAAAATTATATACAAGGTTAATTTAGAAGAAAACAGAAAAAGTTTGTAGACAATTTTTGGTGAAAATCAATTAGAAACCAATATATGGGGAATGTCCTATAAAATAACAATGAAGAAAATTAAAAAACTAAAATTTTAAATACTCTGTAAAACGATAATGGGGAAATGACAAAGGCAAACTTCAGTAAATGTTCTTTTATATAAATTTCTTGCTCAAGATGATAGAAGTATGGATAGTATTTCACAAAAAAGAAAAGAATAATACATTATAAAACAACGGACTAATTTTTCACATTGACTATTCTGAAATTAGATAGTATTAAAAACTAAAAAGGGAGAAAGCAGCAGAGTCTGATAGTATAATAAAGTATTAGTAGTCCTGGAAGATAAAATTATGCCATACTTATCACAAATTTTTAATGATTGTATATGGTAAGAGTGATCTCTTTATTCCTGAAAGAGGCTAAACTAATTATTTTGATGAAAAGTGAGGATAAGGACCTAAAAGAACCAAAATCATACACACAATTTGTTTGTTTAGGAAAAATTTTAGAAGAACTAATCTGTAAAGATTGAAAAATTTAGATTAATAATTGGTATGAATGCTACTCAACTCAGCTTTAGGAAAAGGAAATTGACAAAAGATACAATAAACTGAGTAGTAGAAATTTTAAAGACAACAAATCCTAAATATCTAATCAGAATTCTAATTGATATGTTTGGCGTATTTAACAATTTATGGTGACCAGTATTATTTAAAAGATTAGAGTATAAAGAATTTGCAAACTGACTGTTTGCCATTTTGAAAGATTATTGTAAACAAATAAGTGTTCATATAAAGGGCATAGAACATATAATTTACAGAGATGTTACCAAAGATTATTCCCAAGGCTCCATCCTAGGGCCAACCTTTTGGGATATTGTGTTAGAAACATTATTAGATAAATTAAAATACTGATGTAAAATTTAAAAATACTATAGCACATGCTGATGAAGTATTAATTTAATAGAGGAAACAGCAGCAGGGTATAGAAAATAGAACTAATAATTTAACCAATAAACTAAAAAATTGGTGCAATAATAGTAAACTCCAGGTGGCCCCATATAAATCAGGATACATGGTGCTGAAAGGTAAACCTTAAGAGAGATCCATACATTATGTATGATTCATAAAGAATAAGATACCAAAGAGAAGCTAAATATTTAGGTATCTATTTAGATGAACATTTAAACTTTGCGCTGTCCATCCACATAATAGTGATCGTCGTCGCAAATACTATTATAAATCAAATTTTCATTGCTATCACTTGCTTGGACGATTGGTCAAGATCTCTGGTCATCAGTGTCAGGTGAAGAGCTTACCTGCAGCGCTGATAAATTTTTCCTCAGCTAGCTGTTTCTTGAGACTCAGTCGTCGAGTTATTAATTCAATACTTAAGTTCTTCCCAGTGTTGTTTGGTCTCAGGGCAAATGAATAAGTTCAGAAGGAAAGTTCAAGATCTCTTTAAGTTTCAGACTTTAACATTGGCATGATGTTGGCACTTAGCAGGAGATAATTATTATTCTGAAGAACAGACACTTACAACATTCCTAACACAAACTTCGCTCACTTGAATGATATTTACTTTAATAACATTTTTAATACAACTTAGTGTGGTTTTTCAGGAGCTATCCGATACAGTGTCTGACTTCCATGACTTTAAGATGCCAAGTGAATTTCTGATGCTTTGGAAATAACGTGAGGTTTCTCAACCGTTGGCTTGACCTACTTATTCAAAATTGTTTTACTTTATTGGTTTATTTCAAATTTTAGCTCAAATGTGACATAGTTTTTCGATTCGTTCCTTGAATCATGTGACTAAGAAAGATGGTTAATAGAAAGTTCCTGTCTCTCCCTATTTACATGACCTTATAGCACTCAACTCTGACAAGGATTATTACAGCCCTTGCCTTATTGTTTCCTTCGCTTGAAAAGGAGTTGTGACAACAGCCAAAGAAAGCAAGGGGACAAGTGCAGATATTAAGGAAGGAGTAAGAGGAGAAGTTATTTTTGGCCTGAAGAAAGACATTAAAATGGTGGATGTAAACATACAGTGGATAATGAAAAGTAAATGATATTATGGTTTTAGTGAAGTAAAAAAATAAAATTATTATTATATAAAAATATATAGTACTACCAAAAATGATGTTTCCTATTACAAACTTGAATAACTATTATTAGGAGATACTTAGAAACATAATATTGGATCAATGGAAAGAGAAACTCAATTATTTTATTAGGTTGGTGAACCTAATGCATATTTATTAATTTCATTGCTTGGATACAATATAACAGAAAATGGCTGCATGTCTAATGAATACTGATGAAAATTGTTATCAATTAAGTGCATACATTTTGCAATAGTATTTTGGTATGATCATTTTATCTCGTAAAACAATATAATTTTGGTAACTACATTATTATCCATTATTTTGATTATTAATTCTGTTAAGGGGTTATTAGATATTCATAATTTTGTTGGTATATTTTGTTTTGTGTACAAGAAAGACGTTGCTTAAAAGCAGAGAAACTGAAGAAAAACAGAGTTTTCAGCAAGGGTAACAGATTGCTATTGTAACAGGCAAGCCCATTTCTTTTATATGATTCAGGAAGTGCAAGTGCCTTTGTGAGGGTAAAATTTTGTGCTAAGTAACAGGGTGTAACTATATATGTAGGTATTTTCCCAAAAAGTTCAGAGATCACGTGTTCAGAATAAAATGAGATTCCCAAAATCAATCATGTGACAACTATATTTTCACGCTGTTAAGTAACAAATCGGGTATAAGCATGCAGTTTGAATATTTTGTGTATAAAAGCAGCATGCTTATGAGAAATGGGAGTTTTTCTTCTGTGGTGTGTGTGCCGTTTTACTCTGGTTCGTTATTCTAGGTACACACAACTTAAAGTTAGGGCTGCGTGCCAGATTTACCACAAGGAAAAATGTGAAGTTATACAAGACATGCGAAGAAGTGCAATTACTGCGTTAATTTTGATATGTAAAGCTTTAAAACGTGTAAACAGTGAACGTAATAAGTAATTTAATTGTCTTTCTATAAAGATGGCAATAAATTTTAACTACTTATGTAGCAAGAGACTTTGTGTGCAGAGTAGCAGTAGTTGGAAGCGAGCGTCAACCAACATTACAACAACTATGTCCAGGGTCGCTCAAAACAATTAGTGCCTCGATAACAATATTAGCTAGGAATAAACAGCATCAGTTTAGACAAAATACAGTGAAGTGCTTATTTTTCAGTCTACCCCGTGTGACATACCATCATTCTTCCTCCCCTAAGTGAGAGTCGTTTATGTGTTCGAGGGCCGATGAGTTCTAGCCAGTGCATTGCCAACATAGGCGACAGGCATGTACACACATTTTTACTTCACTGGCACTAATTCTGACCAACCCCAGGTACACGACATTTAACAATGCGACAATTTTTAGAATTTTTCTTTTACCGATAGTTTTGTAATAGAGGTACTGGCTACCAGTACCTAATATGTCAATTTCCATTGTAAATTTTGTTTTTATGTAGCTTTTATAGTTAACTGGCCACCAGCTAGCTACTTTTATTGAGTAGTGGTGGTGGCAGTGGCTTTGTTGATGGTTGTAGTGGTAGTATTATGGCTTTAAAGTGCTTAACTACAATTAGTGTCCGAACAACAAGAAAGAGTTAAAAATCGAGGCACTAGGCCTGCACACTAAAACTTAAAAACACAATAAAAATCTGGCTAAAACTGTGTCAGCAACTGTGGAACATAAAAACGACAATACGAGTAAAGGTTCTTATCAAGCCACCAAAAAACAGAGCCACAAGGTGGCCAAACAAATAAAGGACACAAGGCACAAAACGTTAAAATCACACAAGATGGCTCATACTGACATGCAAAAAAATGTAAAACTAGTTCCACAGCAACGAGTTCATCTGCCAGTACCTATCATATCAGCTGGCATATCGACAGACAAATGTAATGGGGCTGAAAATGGGCACAGAGCAGTGCAGGCTCTGAAGACAATAAATAACTGTGACTAAAACGACAATGTCTGACATGCAGTATAGCTAATTGACCTCTTTGCAACAACACATGCAAGAGGAGATATTCCATGTGATAGGCAGGAGCTTCACCTCCCAAAGTTTATTCCCTTGCAGACCAACCATTCAGCACTCCAGAACAAAAGGATTAAACAACATAAAGCAGTGCAGAAACTCTCAGAGGTCAAATATACCGAGGACTGAAATGGCAGCCTTCACAACTCTGATTCTGGGGAAAAAATAGTTTTTGTTTTACTTTGTCCTTTTTTTTTTTTTTTTTTTTTTTTAGTTTATTTGTAATAGTTATTGTTAATTGTCTAAAAAATAATAATGTAAGAGGTAATAGAAGTAATAAGTTGATAAAATTTGGAAAAATTCATCATCAAAATTAATTTCATCAGCAATTTCTAACACTGTGAGCATTTACATAATTATAAATATGTGTGTAATGAAATACCATTGTAATGAAACCATTTAACAAATGTTAAATTGAAATTTTAAATACATTTAAACTCTCCACTTACAAGATCTTTTAGGATTATTTTCAAGGACATCTTTCCTAACTTCAGCTAATTTGTTGACTGTTAAGGAGGATGTTCCCTGAAACTAGACTTAAATAAGACCTTACCTGTAAGTGGAGGGTTTTAAAGTAATTAAGATTTTGACCTAATATTTGTTAAACAATTTCATTACATTGAGCATTGCTGATACCATTCTGAGATGATGGTCGCTGTGTGGCCAATAATTCCAAAGATGAATTCTACACATGATTCTTTCTTTTGGTCTGTGCAGTGGCTTTTGCCACACTTGTAAGAGTAGTTTATCACTGAAGTAGTGAAAATTCTGTTTATTTATGTAACCAGAAAGATGGAAATCTGCCTCATCCGGCATGATCAGTCTGTTAGAATATCTGGATTAGGCATTCAAAATGTCAGTAAACTGTCTAAAAAACTGCATTTCAGGAAGTGTATCAGTTAGTTTAACTCAAAGAGTTTGGGAATCACTAGTTGATCCTCTCTCAAAGGTGATTGTAAGTTCTGAAGGAAGTACATGTGGGGACTAGTGGAGGGCATCTTGGACCAAACCAAACAATAGATAAACTATGACAACACACTACTGGCTGAGGCTAAGGACAGATATTAAGAGGTGGTGCTGCCAATGCCAAGTTGCGGCCCATAGATCAGGAACCGGGTTACCTGCAGCAGTATACTGCTAGTGCATTCTTCAAGCATATAGCCATTGACACAGCTGGACCATTCCTTATCTCAGACAGGGGGTAACAAGTACCGATTGATGGTTATGAATTCCTTCACCAGGTGACCAGAGGTGTATGCCATTCCTAACTAGAAGCAAAGACCACTGCAAGTTGTTTCATAGGAGAACTGCTCTGCTGGTTTGTGTACCATTGGGACTACACAGCAATCAGGGTGCTAACTTCGAATCATATCTGATGAGGGAAATGCTGGAGTAACTTGGAGTGTACAAGACATGCACAACATCTCTCTACCCACACTCAGATAACATGGTTAGGCAGTATATGAAGACTCTTAGAAGAACTAAAGTAGGTCATGGTCCATCTCCAGAGAGACTAGGATGTCAGGGTGCCACTTTTCTTACTGGCCTATCACTGGGTTGACACCAGCCAGCTTGATCTTTTTCCTGGGAGCTGTGTGTTAGCCACGACACAACTGGATTGACACCAGTCAGCCTGGTCTTTTTCCCCGGGAGCTGCATCTACCATCCGACCTAATGTTTTAGAGTCTCCCTGGGGCAGAACAGCCAGCAATCAACTATGATGAGAATCTCGCATGACTTCTTGAAATGCATGAGGTGGCCTGTCAACATATTCAGGTAGCAAGCAATGGGCATCCATTACAACCGGCAGGCCGACAGCTGAGATTTCCAGCAGGGTGACTGCCCTGAGCTTCAACAACTTTGGCAAGGACTATACTTCATGATAAAAATTATTAATGATGTCTTACTGCACATAGAGGGTGGTGCAAGAGAAGAGGCGAGTGGTATACTGCTACGATGGTGCTAGTTGGAACAATCAACCCTGATGAGGGAGCAGTGTGACTAAGCATCCATGTGCAGGTGCCTTGCCATCATGATTGTTGCACTGTGTTGGCCTCCTTTACATACATTGTCGCAGGTGTGCATATATTAAAAACTTGAGCGGTATCAAAGTCCTACAATGTCAAACCTGCATGTAACTTTTATGATACCTGCATGTAATGCACATGTGCAATAATGACCTCTGCTTCTGGAAAGATTATGTAGCAATTTAATAATATAAAAGGGAGATTAGTTTTGACAGTGAATAGGGAGCGTACATTTGGATTAGAGAGAGCAGTTGTCAGCTGTGTATAGCATTGAATAGACAACATTTATCATATATTTATTGTAATCAACAGAAATTGTAACAAAAATATTTTGTTCCAATATTATTAGATATTTTTATTTAATACACACTATTGGTAATCCTTCATTTATGATTTATTTTCACTTTCTAAGATAATATATCTTTCTCTCTGAAACTTAAGAGAATGGACAACAATGCGCTGAAAGCCAAAGGTAAGCAGCATTTCTTAACTTCATATTCAAATTCAGTGCAAGTTTGGCCATGTTCTGACACAGGGTTTAAACTCGGGGTGAATGGGTGGATTTCCCCCACTCATTAAATAATTTCCCTGTCTCATTAGAAGAAGAATTCCTTTCCTGCTGGGGAAGTATTCTTTGCTTTTAATATAAGGGCTTTTACTGCTCTCTTTGAAATACAAGAAGACACGGAACACTTTTGAAGCTAACTGTACATGGAATGAGTGGGAGCTAAGACAGCTGAACTATTGTATCACCAATCTAAGTAAGCTAAATAATAAACAATTCTTGTTTTAGAACAACTTTAATGAAAGGGTGTTTTGGAACAGTGATACATGTAATAGAATATTTCTGAGTTGGGTGGTATAGTTTAAGTCTGGTTTTTGTGCTGTTTTGGTTGCTTTTAGGTAAGGTTGTAGTCTTTCATGCATTGCTTCAATGGATCTGTCTTGATTTCTGTGAATATATTATCTTGTAACATATTTTCAACCCTGGTGATGTAGTCGGATTTATCTAATATTACCATTGTGTTGCTTTTATCTGCTTTGGTGTATATTACCCAATTTTACCCAGACTTTATGCCCTTCCAAAAATCCATAAAACTGGCAATGCCATGCGACCAATAGTCAACAATATTTATTCTCCTACATACTGTCTCTCAAAATGGTTACTGCAGAAGTTCACATCATTACCAAAATATCCAGCTTAAGTATAAAAAAACTCGCAGGATCTAACAAAATCTCTACCCTTGAAATAATACCAGAAGTCACCTTAGTATCCTTTGACATCTCAGCAATGTACCCAAACATACCCATTCCTCAGATGTTAGAACACCTGGAAAGCTGGCTAACCCACAATAAAATAGAAAAAGAAGAATTAGATGACCACCTAAACTTAATTAAACTTTACCTAGATCAAAACTGCTTTACCTTCAACAACTATAGGCCTTTCAATAGGTAGCCCAATTTCACCATTTCTGACAGACCTTCACATTAGCTACCTGGAAACGAACATAACCTCAGCATTCCTTCACATCTTTAAGACTTGGCATAGATATGTTGATGACATCTTTGCCATAGTCCCTAAACGTTTCATACAGGACTACCTCAAATTACTTAACATACAACAGAACACAATAAGGTTCACAATAGAAATTGCAAAAGATAACTACCTTCCATTTCTAGATATGAAAATAATCAGAGAAAGCAACAAATTGCCCTATGGTATTTATCACAAACCTACACACTCTGACAACTATATAAAGAATTATGGCCACACTTCTATAGCGCATAAACATGCAGTATTCAATAGCCTCATCCACAGACTTGTGTACACACCATTAAAAGATGAAGAATACAACACAGAATACAAACATAATATCTACCGCAAGAAACAATGGCTTCACACAAAAATTAATAGATAAAAAAATAAAAAAAATTAAAACAATGGAAATTAAACACAGAAACCACAAAATTGAGCCCAGCAATAGATAAACCTTGCTTCAAAAATGTACCTATCACCCAAAACTACACTACAAGTTTAAAAAAATATTAAAAAAAACATAAAATCACACTTGCCCCCCAAAATAACTTCAGCCTACAAAAATGCTCTGCAAACACTAAAAAGAACAAATCCCAGAACATAAAAAAATCAGAAATCTACAGAATAAATTGCGCAGATTGCAACAAATTTTACATTGGTAAAACAAAAAAACGACACCTTGAAACAAGACTTAAAGAACACTTGAGAGCAGTAAAATACAAACAAACTGACAAATCAGCCATTGCACACCACTTTTGGTCTACTAACCATGAAATAGTACCTAACAAAACCCGCCATATATGCGGCAGAGCTAGACGTCTGGGAAAAAATACACATCATTAAAAATCAATATCATGTATTCAACTTTGAAGTGCCGCCACAAAATATATTGTAGAGGTTTGTCACTCAGCCACCAGGGATCGTCACACCTCAACATAGAACACCCTGTAGAAATTCAGTTGGAAACCATCAACAATGAAGCCCACATAGCTTCGAAACCGGTCTGGAAAAACTATGTGTAAGTAATACTTAAGTGTTACAAACCCAACTCAGAAATATTTGATTCTTGTTTTGATTAGCTGGGTTGACATTCAGGGTCACAACTCCAGCATTTGTGCCAGTAATGCTGATTGCAGCTTGCAGTCTCCAGTTCAGTTTTTTGCAACATTGTTGGTTGCATGGATAGATTTTTGACAAGAAAGCATAAAGTTGCAGAAAGGAATCACAATGATGTATTCCAGTTTGAATCTTAGGATTCAACTTTGTGTACTATTAATATTCAGGTAAAAACTGCAACATGTGTTGGTGAATATAGTAAATGTAAAAGCATTACACTAATTAGGATTTACATAATCATATTCATACATCATAAACAGCTTCAGATTTGAAGAATGGAAAAAAAGCTGATTGTTAAGTCTCCCTTCCCCTGTCAGTAAGTCTAATTGGAACACTGAACACTGAATCATTAGCATCGTGCATGTATGATTAGCAGGTGTGCTATGATTTTCAGTTTAGGGAAGAGGGAATGTTTTGAAAGACTGCATCATGCGTTTGAGGGTCCTTGTCCCTTGCGATCCACCATTTATCAACAGTAAGCTGAGTTTAGAAGAGAAAGGGATTTCCTCGAAGATGAAGACAAAGCAGGATGGCTAGATACAGCAACAATGGATGAAAATGTGGTAAAAGCAGAGCGTTTGTTGCAAAAAGATCATTATTGCACATGTGGCCAAATTCAAGAAGTCCTAAATATTGGATTGACAGCAGTGAAAACAATCCTGAAAGAAACCCTTGGCATCAGGAAGTGCAGTGACTGGATCCCCTACCACCTCACAAATAAGCAGAACCAAGTGAATGCACAACAGTGCCAGGAAATGATTGACAAATTCAATGGAGGAAGACCCAAAAATATATTTAACATTGTTAACAGGTGATGAAGCTGGATTCACCAGAAACTAAATGACAGTTGTTGGTCTGGCTCTTCCCATGGGAAGATACCCCAACAAAAGTGAAGTGAAGGAGAACTCTTGGAAAGATCCTTCTCTTCAGCAACTGGCCACATTATGACAATTCCACTTAAGGGACAAAAGACTGTTACTGCCAAGTGGTACACCATGTCTGCCAAAAGGTTCAATGAACTGAGAAAAATGCTCCTAAGAGTGGTCCGAATGAAATATTTTTGCACCATGACAATGGTTCTGCCCACATTGCACAAAAAACAATCCAAGTTCTGCAGGAGTCAGGAATCATATATTTGTCAAATCTCCCTACAATTCATATCTGAGATCAATGATTTGTGTCATCTGAAGCTGCAGTAGCTGCTTACAATTAATGTATTTGCACTCTCCAAAGAAGAATGGCATTCAGCACTTTAAAAATGGTTTGAAAAGATGAGACAGTGTATAGAATGCAATGGAGAATATTTTGAAAAGGTGTCATGATCAGATTTAAATTTTTAATGTTTTACTGCATCCATTCTCAAAACTTTTGGAGCGACCCTTGTATTTGAAGCAACTCAAACTTTATGAGAAAAATAATTAAATATCTCAAACAGAGGAGCATCAGTTTTGCACAGATGTGGATCTTACAAACTCACTTGGATGAGTGTACTAGAAATAGTGAAACGGAGTTTTGTTCATCACTAAAGACATTGCATTACATTAAAGCTAAGTCTGATGCCAACAACATTCACCTTTATCTCCTATGCTCAATAGCCAATTAAAATTGTGCTCTTGCATGAATCAGTATCACAAATTAAAGTACACAAACCATTTACTAATTTCACAAAACTTGGTACTCACACTACTGTTTTTTCTGTGGCCATATGTCCACATGGATTGAATGCAAACATAGGAGATTCTGCATCCACGTAAAATGCAGGTTCAATTCCCATGCAAACCTTTACTACTGGACCAATCTGAAACAAAAGATGAAATAAATAGAGTAGCAAAAGGGGCTAGCATGCATTATTACTTCAATACATGTAAACAACTAGTTTTTATTATTACCTTCTTTATACGAACTATGTTCATAGTGTATAGAGAAGGTATTGCACTCCACTAAAAAATTTGATACCGAGATTTCACCGGAAATGTATGTTTTAGGGTGCCCTTTTTTCAGAAAAAGGTCTGTGTGTGTGTGTGTGTGTGTGTGTGTGTGTGTGTGTGTGTGTGTGTGTGTGTGTGTGTGTGTGTGTGTGTGTGTGTGTGTCTGTGAACACAATAACTCAAAAAGAACACGATAACTTGGTATTTAAGTTTAGAATCATCCAGGGATGCGACACGAAGATTTTGAGAACCCCCCCCCCCCACCCTAAACTACCCTTTACATGGAACTTTTTTCGAAAATTTTGATTTTCTAAAAAATGGCTAATGATTTTGATTAAAATATCGAATATTAAAGATATTTACCTGACAAATAAAATGTATATTTTGAATTTTCTGGGAATAGGCTCTGAAGACTACTTTATTCTGAGTGAATTTTCCAGAATTTTGTATAACTGCTCAACCATAAGAGATAGACAAAAACTTACCACACAAAAAATGTAGAGCACATTAAAACACACAATTTATGCTGTATACATTTTTTTCTTGGAGTTGATCATTTTTGAGATATTCCTCGTTTTTGTTTTCAGTTCAAAAATCTTAACTTTTCTCATACAGGAATTTGTCAACTCATGACCATACAAACAAAGGAACTTCAGTCACATAGTAACCAGCTTTTGACTATCGCTTTAACCTATGCTACTCCCTTATTCCCTTTCTACTTACAAGGAAGAAAGCAATAAGACTATTTCTGCTAATTTTTCTAGATTAGCATGAAGTAAATAGAAGCATAGGCTTTTTAACTAAAATTTGTTGCAGAGATGTAGAGAAAGTCATGTGAATGGAACACATCAGATTTTTTCATTTACTTTGGCATTTATTTAATATGTTAATCAATCTGAGCAGAATGCTTTTAACAATATATGAATGTGAGGGATATCTTTCCACAGAGAACATTTATGATCTCCTGGAAAATGAAGTAGAGACTCACTACTGATAATATCCACATAAACTGATTTCACTCTTGGTTGTGAGGTCATTATACTACATTTTGGTTTCCAGTTAATCATAAGATAACACATCAAAATGTTGCAATTTAAGTCACAATAGCAGCAAAGAAAAGAGACCAGCAGTATAAAATGAGATATGAAGCTTTAAGTACCATACATCCCCCCCTCCCCCATCTAAAGGAGGAAGCACGGAAGAATAAAACGAAGAGAAATTTTTATGAAATCCAAAACATAAGCTCAAAGAATAACCAAGATACATATTTTGATGAATCATTTCTGTAAAAAATGTTCTTAATTAAGGACAACTAAACATCTTTAGAAATAAAGGAATGACTAGACTATTCCCTTTTTATATGTGTAAGAAGATTCTCCTGAAGTCAGTTGTATTAAACCATGTTTTCTATGTGAGATGAGTTGTAGGAGCATTTTGTAAGCTCATGGAATAGTTAAAAGGACTTCTGAACAGTGAATTTGTCAGTTAAAATGGTTTATATTTTTACACAGAAATTAGCTTTCGTTGTATACAAAAGTTATGGGCAAATATAGTTTATTATCATTCATATCTTACAAGGAGCATTCTACAGGTTGTTGACCTGATTCAATGTTATTATAAAGATAGTGAAATTACTATGATAGGAATTAAGTAACACTCTTTGGATGATGGGCTGTGAAGTTTCAGACTCCCAAATGCAGTCATTTTCTTTCTGACAATATGTGATGACTATGCAAACAAACAAATTTTTTATAAAATATGTAAAACTAAATTTGAGCCGTATAAAGCATTTTGTTTTGAAGGGTTAAACCCCAGCAGAAATATAAAATTTGACATTAAAGGATTCTTCCCTTTAATTTTCAGTGCTTAAAAGGTGAGCTGCTGAATTTATGCAGCATGATCACTGATCCATTCAAGATCAGAATTCAAGTTGTTTTAAACAGAAACAACCAATGAGACAGTGACAATTTTCACAATGCTGTGCTCGTTGCAAGTGGGTGTGAGAAAGCTTTTTGTTCAGTGCATGCAATATTGTTAAGTATAGACCAAAGACCATTGAAATGAGCATTTCTCAATAGTGTTTAAACAATTCAGGCAAGTTTCTTTGATGTTTTCATAATAGTAGACAAAACATAGATTCATCATTAATGCCAGAGATGATGGAGCAGTACAAATAATGCATGCACAAGTTGAAAGCACACCAACAGAATAAAAATGGTTGCATCTCAGAAAAAGTTATGATTACAGTATTCTGGAATTTCATGGATGTGGTGCTCATAGATTACCTCCAGAAGGGCAGAATTAAATCATAAGTATTATGCTTCACTACAGAACTGAGGGATAATGTATCTTTACACTTATCTGGTATGGTTGCAGCAAAACAACATACCCCTTCCAAATCTGCCCTACTCGCTGAATGTGTCTTCCAGTGATTATTTTTTGTTCCTAAACTATAAAAATGGGTAGTCAGATGAAGACTCACCATGAAATTAAGAGGTGGATTTTGAGAATGATGCTTATGAACAAATTTTATTTTACAGAGACTATTAAATGTTTGAACTACACACATTTACAGGTGACTCTAATAAAAAATAAAAACACATTTGTGTTATGTTTTTCAGTTCAGTTTAAGAACATTTATAACTCTTTTTGTGAAAGCTGAAAATAAATATTAAGCAAAGTTTTTCCTTAATGAAAACTTGTAATATAATGTCGTCGAGAATTCTGTTTTTTAGTGATTAGAAGATATATGATCCTAAAGGAATTTAATGCAATTACACCAAGATCAGTGATCACTGAGAGACCACAATGAAACACCCACACCCCCTCACGAAACATAGTTTGGGAAATCTTACTTTAGCTGATGAAAAGAGCAATCCTTGATATATGTGTCCAAATTATCATTATTGCTCAAGTGCAGAACATGCTATAAACGGAAGCAGTGACTGCAGTAAAAAAAATAATTTTAATGACTACTGAGAATTTATTAGCTTGGGAACATATCATAGAAGCATATTTTGGTGTAATCTTGGTACTTGATAAAATATTTTTATTTTATAATTACTACATGACACTAAACTTAACATGAATGATTGACTTGTAAGCTTAAAAACACATATTCATGTTTATACAATCAGGTTTCCTTGTATTTCATTTGTGTCTTTCTGTGCAGTGTATAATATATTATAACTCAGGGTTTTTCAACTGGTAGCCGTGTTTTATGTGGTCCTGGAATCTTTCCTAAAACAAATTTATAATTTTCGGGGGGGAAAAAAAAGAAAAAAGTTTCATACCTTGTTTAAATTTATTTAATGCACTTATAATTACTTTTATTGTAAATAATGATACTAAATTAAGTTGTTGAAATCCCTTAGAAAATGAATTACATCCAAAGCATGTCAACAGAATCTGAGACTGCCCTATCTGGCAATGTTGTGCAGGGCACAGCAAGAGTAGCTTGAGACCCTCCTTCACTTGACAAGGCTTGCCAATCATCACCATAGGAGAATGTCACTAAGTGATAGCTTTGAAATTCGGAGGAATTAATACAAATGCATACAAAAAAAAAAAAAAAAAAAAAAAAAAAAAACACAATCACCTATTTCAGAGTTTTTTAAATAGGTATGTGGGTATACATTGCTTTTATTTTCATGTATTATATTTAGAAATCATAGAATATGCAGCAATTCTCAGACAGAGATTTCACAATTATATTTCAATCCTTACCAAGGGTTCATACTTTACCTACTGATTGATAGATACCCTGGTATTCCTCTTTTGTGGCAATGTTGGTTTCTTTCTCAACTCTCACAAATCCAGGCCAACGGGCAAGAAATTGTGTCTTCTAACTGGAGAAATGATGTAAATTTCTTCAGTTGGACGATCACATGTTGCAAGAAAATACATGAGTGTATGATACACCTTATTATTACGTTCTCTACACGTATTATGTACATGGTGTGTAGAGGAAAAAAAATTTGATGCTGAGATTTCACCAGAAGTACATGTTTTGGGACACCCGAATAAAAAAAAACATTTTTAGAAAAAGGTCTATGTGTGTGCATATCTCTCTCTCTCTCTCTACAGACGCTACTGACTCACATTGACAATGCATAGACTATAGAAACTAGTCTGCCTTGAGTAAAATGCTTCCTGTAATGAACTTTTTCGTGATGGTTGGACCTGCTACAGATCAAAACAGAAATTCATGCCAGATCATTCTCCTCTCTTAAACATTTATATATCGCTTTTGCTCTTTTCTTATTAACTCTCTTCTGTATTATGAGCTCCACCTTTTCCTTTGTTGAGATCACTTTTAGTTACCCATCTATTGTGGCAACTGCAGATGTCCAGCTTCTAAACCCTATGCTCATGAATATTCTTTGTAATTAGATGCAGTTACTTTACTGTCGTTAGTACTTATTTTACAAAGCACAGTTTCTTCACACTCTTTGGGATTTTTTCCTGTTGTAGTGACTCTGTGTAATGCAAATCCTCTATTCACCTTTGCTGAATATATATTTTTCAAAAACATAATTTTTACTTCCATTCTTTCCTGAACTGTTTTATCTAGCACTTCCTCCTGAAACCTTTTTGGCACTTTCCACAACACTTCCTTCCTCATCCATTACTGCACAGATTAACAATGGTGTCAATAGAATTATGCAGAACAAGACATGTGTTGTGTTAAATTATGTGGGACTATGACATTACATTAAGTATCATGAGACTTGAACATACACTTCCTACTGGCAATAAGGGCCTTTTCTTCTTTGCTTGATATCTATACATTGACAGCTCAATTTGATCTGTAACCAGTTTCCTTGAATTTCATGATGCATATATAGGTACATTCCACTCATCCACAATGATCATTCCATATCCTAACTCATTCTTTTTCAAATGTTGCCCATGCATCTTTCCAGATGACGATCTTCCAGTGAAAGTGAAGAGGCCACGCAGCATCCAAATCTCAACATGTGGCTACCATTCCACTTGTGGAACAAAAGAGAGTTACTGCGCACTGGTACACAACAGTTTGCTTACCACAAGTTTTTGAGAAGCTTTGTGAATTGCGGCCAAGAACAGGACTGGGAGGAATCCTGCTCCACCACATTAACGCCTCTGCACACACAGCCAATGCAACGATCCAGTTTCTGGAGTCCACAGAGGTGAAGTTGATGACTCATCCCTTCTACAGTCCAGATTTGGCTCCATGTGACTTCTTTTTGTTACATACAGTGAAAAATTGCCTGCGTTGAATGAAATTTTTGAGCCCTGAACAAGCTGTTGAAGTATTTGAAAGTGAACTTTTACACCTACATGAAAATGAGTGGCAGAAATGCTTTCAAAAGTGGTTTGAGAGAATGAGAAAGTGCATACATTGTGATGGTGAATACTTTGAAAAGCTCCAGCAGTCGAAGTGATTTTATCCAGTTTAGTGTTTTTGTATCTCAAAACTTTTGTAGTGACCCTTGTATAACTTACAAAAATAAAGCAAACATATTCAAAATATATTTGACTTAATGCATATGCTAAAAGTACAAATAACACCTAAATTAAATAAGCAGTAATGCAAATAAAGCATGTTTTACTCCATAAATCTGTAACATAGCTTTACAAATGCAACTTACATAGTGTTATACTCAGATCACAATGAAGTTGTAAGTTATTCCATATCTTGTTATAAAGATATAACCTTCATGAGGGAGCACCATGTTCTACAAATGTGCAGGACAACTGTCTCATTTTGATTATTTCACTGCTAAACCACCACAAACTACTCACTCGATCAGACATGGATTCGGGAACAAAAACACTCACTCTACTCATTGCACACGTTACTGTTTGGTCCCTTTTTCATTCTCATGTGTTTCCATTCCAATTACAGCATAACAGATTCTTTGCACATTATTTTGATGCCTTCCCGCAAGTCACTATAATACAAGTATATTTTAGAAATTTGAAACATACCTTCAAACACATGGGACAACGTCTATCCTTTGAATGTTTGTCCTGACCCCAATCATGATGTCCTTGAACATGTCCACAATTTAAGTAAACATATGGCTGCTGTTTTTCATTTACACTGTCCTCTCCCATGCCAATGGACAGTTTGCGTGGTATCACCAATGTGTTAAGACCAACAGGACATTGAGGTCGACCAGCATTTAGCTCATCCACCAATGTTTCTAAATGATGTTTTGTCTGGAACATATTTAAATGACACTCTTACAACATAAATATTTTGGTAAACTTGTGTTAGAAGGTGTAACAGAATTTATCAAGCAACTGATTTCCAGGTAATAATGTGCAATGTGCAATATAGCTATTACCCTGATAAATACAAGCTATCAATAAACATAACAGTAAAACACTATTGCTATGAGTTTTTAGGTACCAAGAGGAAAAACTGGAATCTGCAAAATTGCAATTACATATAAGAAAAACAAAATGACAAACTCTGCTTTCCCCCCCCCCCTCCTACACATGTCCATACCTCTATCACATGGCATATTTAATTTCTAATGTAAGTTTGGAATGCCTAGCTTAGTGTGAAGATAATGCAGACCATGAAAACTGTATTTGTTGTTTTACTGGTACAGGATGCTTAAGAATGTTAACAACTAAGAGGTGTTAAATGCAGCACTAAGGAAGGAGATGGCCAAGACAGTAGCTACGTTGATCTCTAAAACAAAGAGTATTCGCTATGACAGGGACAACCCAGAGATGACGACAACCTTTGAGTGCTGTGTGTGCAACCAGGATACTCAGCGAGAGATAGCCCACAACAAAGTCGGTGGAAGACAATTAGGGCCACATAGGGGCCATCATCGCGACACCTTGAATGACATGGTAGACAAGTGGACGACAACCTCATTGCAGATGGCTGGATATAAAAAGAGCCGTACCGGATACAAGTAGGTTAAGTGCAGCCATGACTGCAATCAGACCAGATATGGCAAAACCCAGTCAGTCCTACCAACAGGTGACAGAATCGAGTGACATCTTACCTGTGGAGGAAGAGACCCTCCTGAGTTGACAATGGGATGCAGCACTGGGAGTCTGTGGGTATTTGTCACATGGGTGGCTGAGGATGTTATATTGGATCACTGGATGCACTCAAGAGCCATGAGGAGATGGTCAACTTTGGCTGGAAGATCTTGCAACTCAGCCAAGATGAGATGTGGCTCTGAAGTCCCCAAGAATATCCAGAGATCTGCAGGCTGATTCTGAGGGACAATGTAGTTGTGCCCACAGGGAGCAAGGTGGTGGTGGTGGTGGTGGTGGTGGTGGTGGTGGTGGTGGTGGTGAAGGCGCACCTGGAGGGTCAATCAAGAAACCTTGTATTGGACTGGAAAACATCACTGCATGGATTATGCTTGCCCAGGCATTGTTGCCTTGTCTGGAGGACGTTCCTGTGAGACTGCCATTGCACACCTACCAAGGCATGCAGGCTGGTACAGAGTTAGGGAAGTGTGAGCCAGCAGTGAGTGTATCACTGTGCAATACATCTGATCAGCCAATACTGTCACAGGACCTGGTGGTCGGCTGAAAGACTTGCTGAAGTGGGGAGATGACCAACTAACCACCTCACTACTTGAGAGGGTCTGGTATCTACTTAGCCAATACCAGTCTGTTTTCAGCAAAGGAAAAGGCAATTATGGCTGCACTGATTGAGTTCAACATAACATTTACTCCAGAGACACCTACCTGACTTAACCAGCAACCACTTGGTGCTCCCCTGTAGTCTTGGTGAAGAAAAAGAACAGTGAGCTATGCTTCTGCATGGACTACAGGAAGATGATTGCTGTCATCAGAAAGAACTGTTTTCCCTTACCCTGGATTCAGGTACCCAGTAGCACTCGACTTCGAACTTGAAGTCAGAATACTGGCAAGTGGCCCTATATCCCAGAGATAAGGAGAAGACAACAATCTCAACTCGCCAAGGACTTTGGCAATTTATGGTTATGTCCTTTGGACTTTGCAATGCAGCAGCCACCTTGAGGCATCTCGTGATGAGTGGGTTGACTTATGATGCCTACTTGCTACATCATTGCTGTAGGTCATAAGACCATCCCAAGAACCAAGATATGATAAAGGCTGCATGCAGGCAATCCAAAGTTGAATGCAAAGAAATGCCAACTCTTTTGTAAGGTGGTGAACTATTTCGGTCACATAGTCTCACCTGTGGCCATGGACCCAGAGAAGACTCGAGTAGTGAGAAATTGGCCTTGCCCAAACTCAAACAAGAGCTACAAAGTTTCCTGGGCCTATGCAGCTACTACCCGCAGCCTTTCTTGTGACCAGAAGAGGCAGAGAGCATATTGCAGGTGTTTAAGTCAGCACTCAGCAGTGCGTCTATTTTAGGATACTCATAACCTGGCAATGATTTTATTGTGGACAGGTCCACCAGCGACACTAGCATATGAGGCAGTCTATCTCAGGTCCATGATGGCCTTATAGCCTACCACAGCTAGACAATCCCCAAAGCAAAAAAGAACTACTGCATTACTGCTCCAGGCAGAATTAAATGTGCTGGAGCACTTCCAGCTGTAGTCAGCCATTCTCTTTGAGGACTGACCATTCACCCTCATCCGACTTTTGAGCTTCAAGAACCTGGAGGGTCAGAAAACCTATTGGGTCAAGAGGCTTCAAGAGTGCAACTTAACATCAGAAAGGAAGGGGCCGCAGCAATGCAGATGCCATGTCCAGTGGAATGTGGCCGCTGCATCAAGGTGAGGAGAAAGACCATTCCACAGCTGTCCGTGCCACTTCAGTGGTGCTTACATATAGTTGGGATTGTGCAAGTCTAAAAAGGGAGCAGCAGGCAAGAAAAGTGTAGGTGGGGACTAAATCAAGCTGGAAGGACATTGCACCCAGGAGTAGTGTGTACAAGTCCTACTGGGCCCAATGGGACTCATTAAAGACCAAGGAAGGAATTCTGTTCCAGGTATGGGAGCAACCAGAAGGGAAGACCCAGAGAGAGCAGCTCATCCTCCCATGGAGTATGGTCACAGAAGTCCTGAAGTACATGCGGAGACTTCGGGAGGACATTTGGGACCCAGCCGAACCTGAATCGCTTAATTCAGAAACAACATGTCACTTTTTTGCACTTTTTAAATAAACTTCTCTAGGCTTTATATCCAGTCCCCCCCACCCCAAGTTTTAAAACTTCACTTGGGATTTCATCAATGACATACTATTTCATACTCTTTGCACAAAAAATAATTTAATAACAATGTTGTCAAGCATATCAGCATATCCAGAGGGTGTCTTCCAATAAAGAAAACACCAGTGGTTGACATTTTCAAATCAACTTTTGCTCATTTTTTTATTTCTTTGCATATAGAGGGTATTTGATTCTTCATAAGTGTCAAGCCAGCATTCCTTTATGTTTTGGCAAAATAACTTTTCTCACAGTTGGTCACTCTATTGTGTTCATAGGACCTCAAAATGTGTATTTCCATTGTAATCTTGATATCAGATTTAGTGGAATACAATGCTTCCTCTATCTATCAAGGTCAGTGTTAGAGAAAGTAAGCTTGTAATGTACTACAATGAGATACACGAGATATATTATGCAAGAGAACACTGTTTCCCTCAGCAAACATTGTCATCAGTGGAGTTTTGAGGCGACGCGATATCAACTGGAGGAAGGTAATGCAGGTAAACGACGCGTTTTCGTGGGTGGCTGAACGACTGGATGTGCAGTTTGTGGACTCAAATTCGTGGATTGTCGACTGGAACTATTGACGGGATGGTGTTCACCTAAACAGAAGAGGAACTTCAAAGTTGGCAGCATTGTTCGCGAGGGTATCCGAGTGGAGCGGTGTCACCGGGCAGCACTGACAACGGCTTCGGGGAAGTGACGATTCTCAGGTAGGGGCACATTTCTTAAGGCTGTTACAGGTAAATTGCCGAAGCATCATAAACAAAACATTAGAATTTTGGAATTTAATGGAAATAAGTAACCCAACTGTGATTATAGGTACGGAGTCATGGCTCAATGTTGATATTAATGATGCGGAGATATTTAGATCAGATTACAGGGTGTTTAGGAGGGACAGGGAAGGAAGGGGAGGGGGAATTTTTATTTGTACCAAGTTAGAGTTAAGCAGTAAGATATTGTGGGTGGAAGAAGACATAGAAATGATGGCCATTGAAATTATCGATCACGAAAACGAAGCAAATAACATTACATTAATAGCGTGTTACAGACCACCTGGCAAAACTAACTTTAAAACTCTTCATAAACTAGTGGAAAAAATTTCTTCGGAAACGGGAAAAAATGTTATTTTAGCAGGAGATCTAAATTTGCCAAATGTAAACTGGAATGGGCAGTTATTAGGAGGCGAAGCTCAATGTGTTGTTAACCTTCTGGTTTGGAATCATGGGTTTTCGCAGGTAGTCAAAACAGATACCCGGAAATCGGCTGTACTGGACGTGTTTCTATGCAGACCTGAGTCATTGTTTAGCGCATGTGAGGTTTTTCCAGGTATAAGTGACCACAGCTGTGTACAATTAGACATAAACTGGAAGGTGCGAAACCGGTTTGAAGGAGAGGAAATTATTAGTTTTAACTTCTGCAGAGCAGACATAGATGGAATTCAGACTTTTCTCAAAAAGCAATTTTGCCTGTTTGTAAAATCTGCAACAAATGTAGATGCAGCATGGGATAGTTTCAAAATACTTATTTTGGAATCAATAAAGAAATACGTTCCATACAAAGTTATCACACAAAATAATGATCCAGAATATTATACAAGATCCATCAGAATACTTAAACGAAAGTCTAGGCGCGCGTTTCATAAACGTAAGAAGTCAGATTGGCATTTTAACAGATATAAAGAATTAGCTAAACAATTGAAAGATGAAACGTTGCAAGCCCAGGAGCGGTTCTTAGAACAAATTCTTAGTGGGACCAACAATAGTTGGAAATCTTTTTACAATTATGTAAGTAGACGCAGGGGAAATAAATTTGGCATACCAGAACAAGGAAAATGGAATTGCCATATTGAACGATAAGGAAAAAGCAAACGCATTAAATTCACATTTTGTGTCTGTTTTTAACAAAACTGATTATAATTAGAAATTGGAAATTGAGGATAGTGGAAATTCCGTTTTTCAAATGATGGCATCCAAATTGCGCAGAAGGATCAGAATGTTGCAAAATCGAACGTCGAGGGGGCCTGATAATATACCGACCGAAATACTAAAAATTGGAGGAGAATCCATGATTCCGTACCTAATGCTTTTATTTAATATGTCAATAAATAACTGTGCCTTACCGGAAGACTGGAAAACCGCGATTGTAGTTCCAATTCATAAAGGGGGAAATAAAACAGAACTAAATAATTATCGACCAGTCAGCCTAACTTCAGTAGTGTGCAAATTGATGGAACATTTAATTGTGGAATATATATGGGAGGAATTAGAAAACAAAAAGTGGTTCAATAAAGCGCAACATGGGTTTAGACCTGGATACTCGTGTGAAAGCCAGATAACGTCATTATTTCAAGATTTAGCAGAGGAGGTGGATGCAGAGGGAAGAACAGATGCAGTGGTGATAGATTTTTCCAAAGCTTTTGATGTTGTACCATATAATTTACTTATCCAGAAGCTAACTGCTACAGGAATTGATAAACGCTTAGTTCTATGGGTTAAACAATTTCTGGAAGGAAGATCACAAAGGGTAAAAGTAGGCAAGGAGCTATCTGAAAGGGGTATGGTAGTCTCGGGAGTACCCCAAGGCTCAGTACTGGGCCGTTACTTTTTCTTATTTTTGTAAACGACATAACTGTCAATATAAAATGCCAGATAAGGTTGTTTGCAGACAATTGTATTATTTACAATAAAATTAGAAATGTTGAAGATGAGACTGCTCTTCAGGGTGATTTAAATGAAATTAGTGATTGGGCTGCTGCAAATAAAATGAAAATTAACGCTGGCAAAAGTAAGTCAATTGCATTTAATAGATCTAGGGAAAAAATTCTGCAGAACTATCACATGGGTAGGGAAAAAATTCCACAGGTGGACAGCTGCAAATACTTGGGAGTTTACTTGGCGAGTAACGCTGGATGGGACGAGCAGGTAAATTCTGTATCTAAGAAAGCGTGGAAAACACTGCACTTCTTAATGAGGATTTTAAAAAAGGGGAGTGCAAAGTCCAGGGAAATCGCGTACAAGTCCTTAGTGTGGCCGGTCATGGAATTTGGAGTAACTTGTTGGGACCTGTATAGAGTAAATCAAATTGATTCGTTAGAAAAAATCCAGAAAAGGGCTATAAAATTCATAAAAAGGGGTAAATATTTTGGGCCTACAAATGCTGAGGAGATAAAATGGGAGCCGTTGAAAGTTAGGTGTGAGAAACAGAGGTTGTGCGCTTTATTTAAAGCTTACGCTGGCTTAAACGCATGGGAGGACGTTACTGACAAACTGGAAAACCCAACTTACTATGCACGAAACGATCATCCATTCAAAATTAAGGTTAGGAGATACAGAACTGATGTGGGAAAGTTCTCCTTTGTAAATAGAACCATAAAAGACTGGAATGAATTACCTGGAGCAGCCTTTCGGGGTTGTCCCCTGTCTCTGAAGAAATTTAGGAAAAATCTTGATTTTAATGTTGGATAATTTTTGTAAATATTCCTTAAATGAAATGCTTGTGATTTTATATTGTTGTTGTAAATACAAATGTTAAATTGGTAGGTGATTCTAATTATGAAATTAATCTGAATTGAGAGAAAAATTAATGCTTTCATATTTGTGTAAATAACTATTATATCTATCTTACAAAGCCATAAACTGGCAGCTGTGATTTATTGTTTATATATCTTGTATACATATATAACTCTGCCACCGGGTGATACCCACTTGCAGAGAAATAAATACATACATACATAAAGAGAAGGATTCACCTGGGGAAGAACCAGTATTAATATACTTAAGGATACTAAAGGTTTATTTGGCATAATCCATTTTTAATTTTAAAATATCAATAAGTCAATGTTCACATCTAAATTTTACAAGTTGTAAAATCTTGGAACATTTTTGAAGATACCCATCTTCGAGCTCAGCATGGTTATTAATAAATGCTAATAATAAGTGTAATTTATTGTTTGTATATATATATATATATAAAGCAGATGAAACACTTCACTTTGTCTTATGTTCAAAATGAGATTGTTACTGTGTAGTAGCAGATGGTGCGTAACCCCTTCAGTGCCAATCATGATCTAATCATGATGCCGCTTTCATACGTTTTAACCTTTCCAGCAGGAAAGTCTGTGTACTTTCTATGTCACAGACATAGCAAAAGATTTTCTGGAATGTTTCAGGACCTTATCTTTACTCCAAAGCACTAAATTAGGTCCAAATTTAATTTCTCTCATCAGTGTTTGTGTATGTTGGTTGAAACATGGTGTAGTCTAGCCAAAGGTTATGAACTGAAGAAGAAATAAAAGCTACAGTTTGTGATGTATTAGAGGAAGATCTATATTCTAGCTTCAGCAATGAAAATGCATGCCCTCGCACACATGCAAATAATCAGTGTACTTATCAAAATGGATTTAAGGAGGTGTAACCAGGCGACGAATACAATGTGAATTAACCATACAGCTACGCAATAACACAAGTGCTAAACTGTACAGTAATCTACATTACATTTGTATTCAATTGCTATATGCCATTTTCATTAATAGTGGTATCGTGCTTATGTGTGTATGTTTTTGGTGCTTTTTCTGTCCCCCCCCCCCCCCCAGTTTTCAGCCCTCAGGTTACGTGAATTCATTTTTTGTATTTGAAAAAATAAAACACTGGACCAAAACAGGATGCTGTTTTAGTAAAGAAATATCTGTATACTTTCATTTAATTAGCCTCAACTTCCTGTATAGAAAGGTTTTATGTGCCTCTTTACTGATTATTTTAGGATTTTTAATTTTATTTACAAATTTTTTTTTAGTTTTTAATTTTTTAAAAATATTGAGGAGACTTCTTATCCATATAATGCATATTGTACAGTAGACAAAAGGGTTTACTAAAAATGAACAAAAAGATTTAGCTCTATGTCATTTGAATGAACAAAAAGATTTAGCTGTATGTCATTTGGTACTCATTTTATTACTCAATTTAAAACCTCTATATAATACATAGAGTAGACAAAAGGGTTCACTAAAAATGAAAATAAGATTTAGCTCTCTATATCATTTGGTACTCATTTTATTACTAATAATTTAAAACCTTGCATTCTCCTCTAATATTGCCTGTCACTTTTCAGACAGTGTTTTGCTATTCGTGCTGGCACTAAAGAAGGGTTAAGGTTTGAAAATAGCTTAGTTTGGAATAAGGAACTAGCAAAAAGAATTTTCAACAAAAGAAAGAATATAATTGTTCAATAATGCTGTAAGAGAAGTGGTATAGAGTTATGAGAAAATGGGTAAGGAAGGAGGCTGAATAATTACATGTTAAAAATTGAATTTTTAAATACCTAATAATTAATATTTTAATGAGTGTGCATTATTTCACTGTATCATTACTTTCAAAATCAATTACTGTATGGGATGTGTGTGGAATGAGAAATTGGCAAAAAGAATTTTCGATAAAAAGATGACACGATATGAGAGAAATGGTACTGAATTGTGAGAAAATAGGTAAGGAATGAGAGTGAATAATAATTATATGCTATAAATTATATTTTTATACCATAATACTTCACTAATTTCTTACATTCAAAATGAGGCAATTACTGTATAGGGGTGGTGGTTAATAATTGAAGAATGGGTTAATCTGAGGATGACGAATTGGTAAAAATAATGCTCAATAAAAAATAAGGCAATGTAATTATTAGGTAAAAATATGAAAAAAATGTTTTCACATTGTGAGAAAATGGGTATGGAAAGGAGACTGAATAATTGCATGCTATAAACTGGATTTTTTAGAATAACCAATGTGTTAATGTGTATTGTACAAGGGCAGAAATAAACCTTTTAAGTCTCAGAGAGTATAGTTTGTAAACTCTACTATACCTCTGCCGCTGACTCCTTGCACTTAACAGTTTGGGTAGTTTCGCATAAGGTTGGCATTTGTGGCATTGCCAGAGTAACTAGGAAACAACAACAGCTGATTACAGATGTCTCCATCATGTGTAAAGAGGAATATAAAAATCTATTAGTAAATGAAACTAATTTGTTATTGATGTTAATTGAAAATGACAGTGATACTATAATGTATGTAGCATAAATTACGTATTTACGACAATATAGAACTTAATGCAAAATAACTTGTAGCAATGAGAGAAAGGTATGACAAAGTGATTTAACCGGTTTAGAATTTTAATAGCTCACTTCCACCCATGTATCCATAATTTTTGGAAGCATCATCGTCATTGTCATCAACATCGTCACCAAGACATATCATTAGTGGTTCACATTCACTGATGATTCCATCTAATTCTGGTACTTTTCATATAATCTTGTGCACATGATTCACTTTCTTCTGTCATGAACCAACGTCCTACCTTCCCGCCTCTATAATTGTGAGTCTTGTGATGTTCCCTCACGTACAAACACCAACAACAATGGCAACAAATATAAATAGCGAATAATACATAGCTTGCGCATAACAACTCAACGCATGTGTTGGAGCTCACAAACTGAGCAGTAGTTGGAAATAGCCAGATATTGCAACAGTGAGGCATCTAGATCCATTTCCATTGTCCGACCAACCAACTTGATTGCTGCTTTGTGATTGGTTCAGAAAGTCAAATGAGTTTTCATCTGTTTTTGGAGTGTGTACCAACTTAACCGTCAACCATCAAGCACAAGGATTCAGCTGCAGAAGTATAGTTTTAAATGAAAAAATACTTGATACAAAAATATTTAGTTATTAGTTGACCATGATATACATGTGATCGGTGGGAAGAGGAGCTTATCAGTTGGTGCAGAATGTAAAGACATCAATCAGCAGTGTGTAACTGTACATTCCCACTGTCATCTTCCCTTCTCTCCTTGGATTCCTATTCTCCAAGTTGTAACCAAATGCTTTGGTGCCCTCCTCCAAGTACATTCGCACTGTCATGTAGAATACTCTATATCCTTCAATTTTTACATTGTTATATTTTTTATTTGTAATTACATAAATTGGGTTTTCTTAACATGACATTTTCTTTACATTAAAATTTCTGACATAAAATTATTTTCCTTACATTTTATAGGAATGAAATTTTACCAGAGGACATGAATGTTTAACATTTATAAAAGCGTGACTTAGAATATTTTATTTATGTAGCCTTCAAGTGGATGACAAACACATTCTTTCATTCAGTCATAGAACTTTTGCTAGAGGTATCCTTAAAAACTTTCCAATAGTTTCTCAGATCATATATGAATTTAGAAGCCACAACTAACATAATTATTGCAAAATTGACACTAACAGCACTCTCTAACAAACATACTACTAAAGCACAAACTTATGAAATATATGCAGTGCCAATATAAATGAATTTAACATACCGGAGAATTAGCCAGACCTTCTGCTGAGCGCCAGAGTAATGTGGCTCCACAAAGATCAATCAGTGTTCCATCCTGAAGGATATTTGTCTCATCTTCAACCTAAACATAAACATTACAAGTGATAATTTTAATTTCATGGTTTTCTACTTAACTAATAAAAATGAATCACAATTTTTATAAAAGTGGATGAAAGATTTTCTATTGTGTGAAAATAATAACAATAAATATTCAAACTATGCAAGTTTGGACCATACAGAACAAGTACTGCGTGTGTGTGCTTACTCCATGTTAAGTATTTACAACTTTATTGTGACACACAAGAGCAAAAAATATGATGTGTTTCATTCAATTGACTTTCTCTATATCTCTGTAACAAATTATTGCTAAAAAGCTTATTCTTCTTTCTACTTCATTCTAATCAAGATAAAATTAGCAGAAATGGTCTTATTACTTGCTTCCTTGTAAGTAGACAAGAAATAAAAGAATACATAAGGCTAAAGTGATAGTCAATACTATTATAAGCCGGGTTGCTATGTGAATGAAATTCATTTCTTTGTACGGCTAGGAGTTGACAAATTCCCATATGAGAGATGTGTAAGTATTTTAAAGCTGAAAACAATAACAAGGGATATCTCAAAAATGGTCACCTCCACTTAAAAAAAAAAAAAACTATATGACATAAATTATGTTTATTAACGAGGTCTACATTTTTTGCTTTATAAGTTTTTGTCAATCTCTTATGGTTTCCAGTTATGCAAAATTTGTCCAGAATAATGAGGTCTTCAGAAACTATTCCCAGAAAATTCAAGATATACATTTTATTTTTCATATAAATATCTTTAATATAGGATATTTTAATCAAAATAGAGACATTTTGAAAATGTAAAAATTTGTCTATGTAAAGGGTAGTTTAGGATGGGGTTTTTCTTGAAAATCTTTGTGTCACATCCTTGGAAGGTACTAAGCTTAAATACCAAGTTTTATATTTAACAAACTTTTCATTTTTGAGCCCCCTCAACTCATAACATGTATTTCTGGTGAAACCTTAGTATCAAATTTTAGGGTGGAATACAATACCTTCTCTATACCTACTATGTACATAGTACATGTAGAGAAAGTGAAAATTAGTCTCTTGTTTTACACTCTCGTTTTACACAATACCCTTATATCAGTCTTGTTTTATACAATTACAAATTTAAAATTGCCTGCTGTCAGCTTCACATTAAAGTTTACCCAAGTTTGAGTTACCTAAATAAAGCTTTTTCCAGGATTTTCCCTTATCTTGCAAAGACGAATTTCTGGTCACTTTAAGTTTGATGGACTACAGGTTCATTTGAACATCATTTCACCGATTTCATTCATCATCTGATATTACCTACCACGTTAAAGGATATTTAAAAAAGAAAGGAGAAAGAAACAAAAAAAAAAAAAAAAAATTCCTTCGTGTAATTTCCCTCAAACATGGTATAAAACGAAATGCCATATGTCTGTGTTCTTGTCCCATGATGAGTCAAATTATGACTTACTTGAACAGAATTAGGCACAGGTTCAAAATTATGCACATTTTATTTTAGCTACTGCTTGTATCGGCAAAATACAGCATGAGTTTCCATGCATACAAGAATGAATGAAAAGTAGGTAGTACTTATAACTAAAGATGAGGGTTTGGGCAATTTGTTGTCAGGTTATATGAGCATTGACATTACACAGCTGTATGCACAAGGTCTGCATAGACTTTTGATGTAAAGAAACTGTGCAAAGTATACAGACTGAAAATGATATATGCCAAATGCATAATTTCAAATCCTTTGTTTTCTTAGGTTTCCATTGATAAATATGGGTCGCTACATATCTGTTTACTACTACGGTACACTTTATGAAAGCCTGTGCTTATGTTGTTATGAAAGAGCGGCAGGTAGTCAAATGAATAGCATGTATGTTCTTAATTGCATTTTGTTTGGATGCACTGTCCTTAGTTATTTATCTATCTGTCTATGCCCGATATTGAGTCAACATACTTTGTGAAAAACCCTCATCTTTGCTTTTAACTTTATACTTTGATTTTATTTTTAAATATTAAAATGCTGCTTTGGTTAAACAACTATTGCTGAATATTTTGGATCATTTGCATTTTCAATTATACATACTGTTTTATAAAAATAACGACACTCAATTGCATGCTTTTGCATCCCAAACTGTTCTTTCAATTCAATGAAGCTGGAATTCATTTTTCTGTACCAATGAAAGAGCTAAATTAAACTGAATTCTGTGAAATTTAAATTAAGTTCTTTGATGAAATGGTAAAATTATGGTACATATTTCATGCAACAAACTTCCTTATCCAGCCGCTCTTGGTTAGTTTGCACTTCAGCCACTATGGGGAGCTTTGTGCCTCCCATTGTTCACTTCAGAAGAGAAGAACTGCCAACATTTGCAATAAAGGACATTGTTCTGTGGTTTCAAAATTTAGCCCATGGTTAAGCTAGATTTATATGAATGGGATTGGGAATAAATTAACCTGTTCTCATTTTAAATTTTTTTTTTTTCAAATCAGAAAAATATAAACAAACAAACAAAAAATCAAAACAAAAGAAATAAAAAAATAAACAAACACATCACACACACACAGAGATCTACATTATGATTGAATTGACTGCTCTCGCATATTACACTTGTATATTTTAGTTTTATATAATTACTAGTAGTAACTATTATGTTAATTAGAAAACTACCATCTGACATTACATCAGTGCTACATACAATGAAATTATATTTATTTATATATTTTAACATTATTTGTTTTTATGAGCCTGCAAAAAAAAAAGGAAGGAGGAAGTACATATGCTTTTTAAGTTTATGAGTGGCGTACAGGCATCAAAAGCAAATGGTGTGATTATATGTCTATTCTGCTGTTTTTATAACCCATGCTTTTAGCACTAGAGCTTTATACATTTTTTTTTCGTAGTATATAAACATTGTATATATGTATAGGCCTTTACAAGTTCTATGTTCAGTGACTTCCTGGCCTAAACAAACCTACAGAATGCTTTCTAATCTAATCTACCACTTGAGTTGGCAGTTTCTTTTACACATGTATAGCAGTAAGAGATGGAGTGCTTTGTTGACATTCTGAAGTGATTTTGCTACCAAAGAAAAAGTCTTAAAGAGCGAGAAGGTTGATTCTAGGCTTTCAAGGTGTTCACATTTCCTAAACCTCTAATTTTTGCATTTTCATTTCATTCTCTTTGTTCCTTACAATTTGGGGAGCAAGGGATAACTGGATATGCAGTTCCGCCCAAATTTTGTACAAAATGTTGAATAAGGTTGATAAAATTATTTTTGTAAGTAATAATATAAAATCAATAGAAATACAATATAAATAACACTTTTGTTAGTTGGAACTGGCAACTACCTATTAAGCAAACATTTAATAATTTTTATTGCACTTGAAATGTGTCAAGAATAAAATGTCTGAGAGACCGTTATATTGAGAGAAAAGAAGGCAATTGTCAATAGCAACAAGAACGGATCAAAGAGTATGACACAAGCCACCTGATCCTCTAAGAGTGATATAAGTTTCCTGAACAAACATCTGAAGAAAAGAAGAACATTTAATAATTACCCAAATTTGCAGCAATTAGATACAAACATTAAAGGTCCGAATAGCATGATCTTTATGAGGGTAATAATAGCTAATTTTGATAGTATGTTTGACCTTGAATTGTATTTCACTAATATAACTCCTCTTATGGAATGAGAACCAAGGACATCATCATCAGCTGTTTCTACAATGAAAAAAAAAAAGGAGAGAGAGAGAGAGAGAGAGAGAGAGAGAGAGAGAGAGAGAGAGAGAGAGAGAGAGAGAGGAGAGAGAGATTTATTAAGCACACAGGCAACTAAGGGCATTGAGTTTGAAGCATTCTTTTCTGCTCAACTGTCCTATCTTTAGTAGGATGTAGAGGATAAAAATCTGATGTGTTCCATTCACATGACTTTCTCTACATCTTTGCAACAAATTATTGTTAAAAAGTCTTATGCTTCTATTTACTTCATGCTAATTGATAAAAAAATTAGCAGAAATAGACTTATTATTGGCTTCCTTATAAGCAGAAGAGTAGAAGCTAAATAAGGGAGTATCATAGGTTAAAGTGATAGTCAAAAGCTGGTTGCTATGTGACTGAAGCTCCTTTGTTTGTATGGACAGGAGTTGACAAATTCCTGTACAAGAAAAGTATGTTTTTCGAAGCTGAAACTAAAAACAAGAAATATCTCAAAAACGATCAACTCCAAGAAAAAAATGCATATAACTTATATTGTGTGTTTTAACATGCCGTACATTTTCTGTGTGGTAAGTTTTTGTCCATCTCTTACGGTTTAGCAGTTATTAAAAATTCCGTAAAATTATTCCAGAATAAAGTAATCTTCAGAGGCTATTCCCAGAAAATTCAAGATATACATTTTATTTGTCAGGTAAATATCTTTAATGTACGATATTTTAATCAAAATCGTTAAGAGCCATTTTTAAGAAAATCAAAATTTTCGAAAAAAGTTCCATGTAAAGGGTAGTTTGGGGTGGGGGATTTTTCTCAAAATCTTTGTGTCGCATCCCTGGAAGATAAACTTAAATACTAAGTTTGGTATTTTACTGACTTTTCGTTTTTGAGATATCTCACACACACACCCACGCGTGCAGACCTTTTTCTGAAAATGCCTTTTTTTTTTTGGATACAGGGGGCCCTAAAACATACATTTCCGGTGAAATCTCTGTATCAAATTTTTGGGTGGAGTGCAATGCTTTCTCTATACACTATGTACATAATATGTATTGAGAAAGTAAAAAGGATGCTAAAAATACACAGTAGAGAAGCAATAAGACATGCACATTACAATCCAATTCAATTTTAATATTAATTTTTCAAAACTTGTTTAAAATTAATTTTATTAAAATTACACCAGGTAATTACCTGTTACCAGGTCCAAAACATCCCGCGGCAAAATACTATGAGGCAAAAAAGAACAAACATTTTGTACAAACGCAGGGTTCATATAAAACGTCAACTAATCCTGAAAGGGGAACCAAAAGAGATAGATTGAAAAGAAAATCAAAATATAATTATCAAATAACACAATTTTACTACTATAATATAATCAAAGACGAAAAGCAATTCGTAATGTCTTTAATGAAAATAACATAACCTGCAAAATCGACAGTACTATATTGCATGATTATTTTAAAAATGTATTTTCTGTACCAAATGATCAAGTTCGCCAGGAATATTCCCCAAAATTCAGTAATATTGGCTTGGCCGAAATAAACGATATGTTTAATACAACAATTTCTAAAGAAGAAATACATATCGCAATGAGAAATATATTGACATGGCTAGCGGTCCTGATCACGTACTCATGAGAACAATAAAAAACGATGTGGCTTCAGAAATCATTGCGAAGATAGCTACTAGAATGCTAGAATCTGGAGTAGTACCACCGATATTTCAAACTGCTAGATCCATTCTTATACATAAAGGAGGAGATCAGTCGTCACCCTCCAACTGGAGACCAATTACAATCACCTCAGTAGTCAGAAGAGTTATTGAAAGATCACTTGACTGTAGACTAAGTAGTTATATAACCTTAAGTCCATACCAACGAGGCTTTACATCATCTCCAGGATGTCACATTAACACTGCTATCCTTAATGCAGCTCTGAAAACCGCTAAAGAACAAAAAGATAATATTACTGTGGTATTTTTGGATATAAGAAAAGCGTTTGATAATATAGGTAATTTACATCTCCAAAAAACACTAGTGTCCATAGGCATCCCCAGAAAATTATCACGCTTAGTAATGAAATTGCAAAAACATAACACTACAGTATTTGAAACCAACTGCAGTAAAACAAACCAAATTAAAATAAAAAGAGGTGTGTTACAGGGTTCACCTATATCACCCATTCTTTACAATTTAGCAATGGATTGCATTTTGGAGGAACTTAGTGAACAATCTTTGTCTGATGAATATGGTTATTCATTGGCTTCAAATTGTCAAAATTTAACAGTGATGAGTTTCGCAGATGATACTGTGATCATTGGAAAAAATTTAGAATCTGCAAAAGAATTGACTAAACTGGCTATACAGCGTTTTCAAGAAATAGGTCTTAACATCAATATATCAAAATCTGTTTGTTTATCCATAAAGAATGGAAAATATTCACCACAGAATCTGATAATTTCTGAAAACGATGCAATTCAGTGTCAAAATCCCGAAGAAAAAATATGTTATTTTGGCATTAATTTAAAAGATGAAATAGTTTTCGACAGCCATCAAACGTTAGAAAATTTACATAAGAAAGCTGAGACTTTAGAAAGTTCACCCCTTTTACAAGCAGACCAGAAATTTGTTATTTTAAACTCATCTGTCTCTACGACCTTAATTTATCCATTTCAAATTATCCCAAAAGATAAAATTCCACAAAATATTTTGGTTGACGCTGACAAAATATTAAAATGCACTCTAAAAAGTATCCTTCAATTACCAACAGACGTTCCAGACCATATGGTATATACTGAGAGAAAATATAAAGGCCTCGGTCTATTCCGCGCCTCTTGGGAAGTTCGACTACAACATTTGAATATCTGTAAAGTTTTAAAATACTTAAATGACCCGCTTGTTAACGCCGTAAGAAATTTTGAGCAGGAGACTCAAAGCTGTTTACAACATCTTAACATCACTCAGAGTAACATCAGAGACCCAGTAAGTCTTCTCTCAGATGCGAGAAAAGTAAGAAAATATTTAAGAGAACGAGAATTTCAGCTTTGGAGTGAGTTACCACAAAAAGGAAAAGGTGTTAAAATGTTCAGCGACTATACACCTGCAAATAAGTGGAGCCGAGATCATCGCGGCCTTTCCTGCTCCGAATGGAGAGACGCCATCAAAATGACTGCTGGAGTTATTGATGTACGTTCCTTACCGGGTAGGTCCCAGAACAATATCCTCTGCCGCCGCTGTGGCAGGGAGCACGAAACACTTGCACATGTTCTGGGTGCCTGCCCTCATGGAGAGGTACTGCGAAACAGCAGACATCATAAAATTAGGAGCTTGATTGCAACAAGCATGAAACAAAAAGGTTTTGAGGTCCATGAGGAAGTGCATGGTTTGTCCAACAATGGTAGCAGCAGGCGCATCGACAGCATTGCTTATAAGATATCTGATGGTAGCGGAGTGATCCTTGATCCTACTGTTCGCTTTGAGTCCCACTGTGAACAACCTGAAGAAGTGGACACAGAAAAAAAAGCAATTTATGAATCTACCATTCCCTTTTACAAAGACAAATATAATCTTAAAAATATATCAGTTACCGGATTAATGATAGGAACCAGAGGGACAATCCCCAAAAAATTACACCAATTTTGGAAAGATTATGGTCTGGATAAACGCCTACTGGATACAATAGTGATCATGGCAATCAGAGGATCTATTCTCATCCTCAGAAATCATTTGTATTCGTTTTAATGCTGGTGCTATAACGATTCATTAAGTTTTGTTCTGTAATTTTAAACTTGAGTGTTTTTTGAGAAGATTGTATGTGCTTATTTGTATTAGATTTGAAGTTTATCATTTCTAATTTTATATGTTATTTGTACTTAGTTATACAATTTATTTTTAGCATTGTAAATTATTTTTTAAAAATGTTAATTGTATAGTTATACTTTGTCTACATGGCAGCCCTCAAATTGAGGAAAGTAATAAAATAAAATAATATCTTAATCAACAATTCAATAAACCTTAAATTGGTAATTAAGACAAAAATTGTTAATAGAATGTTGAGTAGAAATTTATAAACAATTTTAATTGTTACAACTATACAAATTGGAAAACCATTTGAGTTAATAGATATGTTTAGTTTTACTTGTTTTTAAATTTAATTAAAAATGAAATGGAGTGTTATTTATGGACGCTCTTTAACTGCTGTGGTCTTTAGCGTACTATTATATACTGGGCTTGAAAGACCGTTTAATTTTGCTCAGAGGCTTCTCTATCAGGCTGGAGGTTCTTATACGTGCCATAAATCTACGACATGGGACCAACGGCTTTACTTCCCTTCCAAAGGAAGCCATGCTAAGGATTTTTACACCCAAAAAAATCCATCGTCCTCCACCGAGTTTGAACCCACGACCTTGGTTATATGAAGTTAGTATGGTAACCATTACACCATGGAGGGCAACTAAATTTAATTAACAAAAGGAATTTCAATGCTTTTACAGTACATACAGCTAGAGTCACCACACACATTCACATTGCCCTTTACATGAAAGTCCACTTATTTGTGCAACACATTTGAGTTGAACAACAATTACACCTATTGGTGAAGTGAAGAAATTGGCAATTTCATCTCTAATCTATACTGCATTTCTTGTACCAAACCTTAAATCTGTATTGTTAATGGATTGTAGTACCTTGCTCATGAACAAGTCTTCTCCATTCGACTTGGTATTTATTGTTCTCCATGTCAGTAAAATTTGTGAGCAGTATATTTTATTAATATTATGTATTTCTTGAAACCAAAGAAAGTTGTGCCTTTATTAATCTTCTGCATTATTCGGTTTGGCATTTATAATTCTGCGGTTAAATACTTCATTGGACAATCAAATTAACAAAAGTATTTTTAATATTGTCTTCTAGAATGATGGAAATTATATATTTATCTTTTCTGGATTTGTCAATATATTTATGGGAAAGGGCCTCAACAGATTTGTTCCCAAAGGAAATGCCTTTTCATCAACAAAGAAGTGTGAATGCAATTTGTAGTCTGAGGGAGATGATCCAGAGCAGGTATTAGAAGTTATTTAATGGGCTACTAACTTCTTGACTGCTTAAAAATCTATCACTCTGAAATACATATGCTCCTATGCTGATATACTTAAAACAATATTTGGCATCACACATTACCATTACTACAATACTAATACCTATAGTTATAATACTTGCACCCTAAATAGTTTAGTGCTTGAATAATAACATGTTTACTGTATAGCTCTGTGGCAGTATGGTAAATTCCACATTTCATACTTATCTCTTACAATGTTTCTGTATATGTCTGCAGTTGGAATGGGAAGAAGTTTCAGTTTATAATATGTATTGTATTTGCATTTTCAAACATAGGCATATCAGTCTTTTTAGTAATTTTCCTGGAAGTTTTATTGAGACCTGCAAGCAATGGTTCAAACGTTGTAATGTACATTTTATGAACATTTTAGGTATCTAATTAAAAATGCAGAGAAAGAATACTGAGAAAAACAATTTCAAAAGTTTGAATGTACTGCCATGGTACAAAAGATTAGTCATCCCTAGATTCTATGTGTGGATCGAAGAGCTTCATGTATCTTCGTAAAAGCTGTGTTCACAATGCACATGAAAGAACTGTACAATGGTCAATAATCAACAGTGCAATGGTTAACTTATGACTTATGAGTATTGAAAAGAGATCACAGTATGTTACCGTGGCCGAGAGTTTAAGTAGGCCTTGCTTCCACCAATAAGTTCCTACGTTCAAATCTCGTGCTGTCATTGTCATTCTTTTTATGTTTGTTAATTTTATGACTGGATATGTAGAACATAATATTGCATTAATATAATTTTGCTCTTTGAGGTTATGGGCCTATCTATGCACACAAAACCATAATTCTACTAATGCTCATATTAAATAAAAAAAAATATGTAAATAACCTATTATCTTCTAAAACTAAAACACAAAAAATGAACATATCATTGGGTGTATGAACCCTCAGCCCTCATAACTGGCCTCAATCTTTTGACATAAACAAAATTAAATGCCTGCAGTAATCTGGACGAGAAGCAACAAGATCTCAGGTTTCTTGAATTTGTGACCAGAAGCTATCTTTTATCCTTCACCCATCTACAGGTAAAATGGAGCACAGCTCCCTTTTTACCTCAGCCCATTCTCAATAGAATTCAAATCTGGTGAACAGGGAGGCCAGTTTACCACTCTGATATTCTGCCTATCTTTTTTTTTTTGGTAGTGTTTAACGCCTGCTTTAACTACTTATGGCAACACAGGCGGTGACACTAATGATACATGAATGAAGATGGAGCACCAGTGGAATGCGATGGTGGGGGAAACCGGAGAACCCAGAGAAAACCCGCCCTAGCAGGTCTAACCACTCGGACATGGCACGGTCCTCCTGCCTATCTAAAAACCAATTTGAAACCTATGGAAATGTGTGGGCATCTGTACAAATTTAACAATTTCATCAGGATATCTCATCCTCACAGAGGGAATCAAAATATTATCGAGTATTACCATGTTCTGCACAATGTTCAGTGTATTGTCAAGCTGCCAAAACACACCTAAACCGCCCGTTAATATCCAGCCCCAACATGATACAAATATGCGACCATGATGGAATTGTGAAGCCTCATATTTTGCAATGTATCAGGATCCCTTTAGCTGATAAACAATCACTTGTCCCTTACATGTGGAAGAAAATTTCACCCTGACTGAGAATATGTTATTTCAGTTGCAGTTGAGATTTTCCTGTTGGATCGGTTTGTGAAAATGTATCAACACATTGGTTTTCTTAACAAATACCTTTAGTATTTTTAAATACTATACAGATACCTTCCCCCCCCCCCCCATTAAGAGAGAACTGTTTGTGCCTGATGAATTTGTGCACCACATGCCTTTGAGTGCAGCATATTGCTGTTTGGTAGAATAAATTCTTAAAGAAGCATCACAATAAATAAAATATTCACTGTACTGAATGTTGTATATGAAATAAGTATGTCTAAAATAAATAGTTGCTATGTGTTGACTCAATATCATTAAAAGAACAAAAAAAAAAAATAAGTTTGCTACATGCGAGAAGCAAATCTGTAACCCTCACCAGAGGAGTAACCTACATTTTACCACAGCGCTACAGTGAAAACACATGGAAGGTGGCAGCTTTAGTAATGTCATACAATATAAACTATATCATGTTTTCGTTCATTCATATTTTTAGTTAATACTGATTGTTGTTGAAGCTTAAGTAATGTATTTGATTATGATTATTAATCATAAGGGTTAGTAACATTAAGATATGGAACTTGTGACAACTTGTTGCTGCCGCTACACAACTATATCGTAAATGGTACACACAAGACATTGTGCCATGTGGGCCTAGACGAATTTCGTGTTCTAGACTTCTTTTTTTTGTTCATGAGTGCACATCACGTACAATACTGAGAAAGAATTAAATTGTTGTACAGGGTTTTCAATATTTCTGAAATTATTGAATCATTAACGGGAATTAAAATTGCACAAATGATGCAAATAAATAAAGAACTAAAAAGTGCATTTTAATTTTCTTAATATTTCCACCCTATCTGACAGGTGATTTGTTTAAACAACATACCTCATTAAATTTATTATAGTGTAGCAAAATAGACATGTTAGTATCAATGCCAAATCCACCACTTAATGATGATTCTCAATATTGGGCATTATATGCATAATGAATTAACCTTTCAGTTATACTTACAACTTGGCCTTTCTGTTGTGCAGAGCGGGATTCTCTAAGTGTGAACACTCCTCCTCCTACAGATACTTCCCGCCATCGCCCTTCTTTTGCTTCTCCACCATAGAAGGTACCCCTTGGATGCATGATCAAAACTCCATTTGTAGTTAACCCATCAATTTCAAGGCCATCCTGCCATTTGGTGGCTTTTTCCTACAAATATCAAAAGGATGTCAGAAAACCATATCTCAAATGTAATAAAAACAAACTCATCTGAAGTATCTCTTTAGATGAGTGATAAAATAGGTTAAACCAACCTGAGGTTATTTGACTTTTGCTTCTCTTTTCAGCTTTAAGCATGTTACACACTTATCTATTGAAGGAAAGTGCTAAAATCAGGAAAACACTTGCTACATTTATACTACAAGTGATTCAAAAACATCAACTGATGCCTGACAAAGTAATCTGAAAAAAAGCTTCTATTGTATCATGAAGACATAGATGTGAAGCATGTGGCTCTTTCATATGCATACTGTAAACTTTATAAGTGATGGCAATGTAATATAATATATAAAGTATACAAAACTGTAAATAAGGTCTACAAAACTGTAAATAATAAATTCAATTTAATACACTTGACCTTATGGCTTATATTGATATGTAGTATGTTGAAAGAAATTACTCAGATGACTTTGACCATGCAACACAGCATTCTTTAGCATTCAATTTTATCTGAGGTAATAAATGTGGTATCGTGTTACTTCTATCTTTAGACATGACATGCAGTAAAGTTTCCTCCATTTATGCAACCCGCTTAACAAGTTACTTCAATTAAAGGTTGAAGGAGGGTATGTGAAAGATGGAGCCTAGTTGGTAGCAAGGAATGAACAATACTTTTCAAATGAAGGTGTGCAAGAGGAGCCTGGTTGCTCACCTAATCAGTCATCTGTTAGCAAGTTTGTTGCCAATAAATGATTTCCTTCATTCTTTTGAGCAACCAACAGAGCAATTTTTGCACATGCATTACAAAACTGTGCTCTTCTTTATCTTTTTTACTGCCAGAATATTGGACTTGAAAAGTTTATTTTGTAAGACCTGTGTTATGGAATCAGACTCATCCTGATGACCAGAACAGATATACAATCATAAAATTATGTGAAGAAATGGCAGACAGTAAGTAGTAGCAGTAGCACTAGCAGGAGGGAGGTAGTGGTGGTCCTAATAATAATAATAATAATAATAATAATAATAATAATAATAATAATAATAATAATGTGCCTTTTCAGTTGAAAAATAAGAATAAGTATTTGAAAACACAAATCAATAAATAACTAGGAATATTCAGAAGAGCTAAGTGGATGAACATGTTAAGTGACATTTTTATAAAAATGGGGACTTCAAAGTGGAAGAACATGTTTCAGTCTGCTGTACCATAGAATTCTTTATTCATTTTGCTACATCTTGAAATAAGGCAGTTAACGGTGGAAAATGTCATGTACACAGCTTCACATTGTATCATTAATGGAAGAAAGTGTCAATAGCACCTAATATGTTCAAGTGTGGTATGTGGTATTATTCTCGACGAATACGTTTCCAGACATTTTTTCGGATATAAAAACGCTGTTCTCTCGCACCGGGACGTCATACAACATGAAGTAACGAAGGATTTATGCGACCGTACAAACAGCTGATAAGGCTGGAAGAAGGCCTTCTGCTGCACGAAAATAACAATGGTTTCCACGACGTCTATCAACACAACTCAAGAAATATTGCGGTTCTTTCAGACGCTTAATCGTTACTTGTACTGAGACGAGAGATGCTCGAGCATACTAAATATAGAACGGCATCTCCAACACTGCATACACATGGAAGGGAATGTCAACTGAAATTAATGGATAAATTAAATTGGAGTTCTATTTATTGACGCTCTTTAACTGCTTTGGTTCCCAGCGTCTCAATATATATTGAGCGTGAAATGTTTTGCTCAGAGTCCTCTTCATCAGGCTTAAGGTTTTTTTCACATGCTTAATTCCACGACACGGGGCCACCGACTATAATTCGAAGAAAGTTATGCCAAGTAGACACGGGGCGATTCATGAACGAATACAAGGAAAGAATCGTATAAATCATGTCAATCTTGACTTGAATCGTCGTTCAAAGAGAATCGCGAGAACCAAAAAGAATCGTATGAGTCGAAAAGAATCGCAGGAATCGTGTCAACCATAGGAGGTATCGTCGTTCAAAAAGAATCGCAGATTTGAAGAATCGTAATCAGGAATTGGGAGTTGTTCTTCTTTTGTTTCCTCCTTTCAAAGTACAAGCCGAACTTCTACGAAAGTTGCCGAGTGCAAATGATGTGTACAGGGATTTACAACCATTTATATTATTATGAGAAAATAAATAGTGCTGAGGCCACGAGGCTAAATATATGAATATAAAAAAAATATATATAAAATATGTAAATTATATATATTGTTATTGTACACGTGAAAGCAAGCATTAGAATCTACAGCTATTTAATGTATATATTTATTTACTGCCGTATTTTAAATAAAATATATGCAGCTAATTCGTCAATACATTAGCAAGATATATAATTTCAGAAGCAAAATGTTATGACAAATAAAGCAATTATGCTCCAACATAATAAGTTTAGCAGCCCACCTGGGTAGCGTGGTGGAAGCAAGTCTGCCTCATGTTCAAAAGGTCGTGAGTTCGAATCTCGCTTAGGGTGTTACCCGGGTAAGGTTTTTTTCGGGGTTTTCCCTTATCCTGAGAAGACGAATGTCGAGTAACTTTAAGCTCCATGGACCCCGAGATCATTTGAGCATCATATCAATTTCATTAAAATTACCTCGAGGATTCCTGAAGAAACTATTTATTCTGGGTACTGGCGTTGCCTTATAATGATGTACTTATAAAAATTATTTGACTTAGTGGGGCGCAACTGCGACAGTGATGAATAATAATTACTCTGCACATCAACATTATACAAATACTGTCATGCAGTCGAAGTTTAGGTATCAATTTTAGACTTAAACTTTTTAGTTTTTTTTCCCTCAAATAATGGAGGAAATTTTACCAACTTTGCAAAAAGAGTAGGACGTTTTTATATAAATTACTGTTTTATGCTTAAGGAGCTACCATGACAATCTTCCCGTGTATAATATTAGTCAAGGCATGGTGACGATTAATGAATAGTGAACGAATCATATGAATCGATTACTGAAAATGACTCGCTCGACCCTCCAACTTTAATACGAAGAGTTCCTTTTCCGCCCGGCAAAATTCATCGCCCTCTGGCGGGTTTGAACCTGTGACCTTGGGGATTAGAGGCTAGCATTAACCATCACCGTGTACAGTATCACACAAAATGTACCCTATTGTTGAATTTAAAATCAGAGTGGGAGACGAAAGGTCCAAAGACAAATGCATAATTATTAATTGACTAACAATCATGCATGGCTGTATTACCATACAACAGAGAGAATTCTGTGGTAATACGGAAATAAGAGTTTTGCCATAACAGGCATGCTGTATCAGTCAACTATAAACACCGCTTGGAATTCGATGAACATATTTTCACTAGTCCTTTTGTGAATCATCACAACTTACTTTAAGAACATTTAGTATTCCATTTAATGAACGGCAACTCCTAATTTGGTACAATATAATTTGTATACCCTTTAAACATGTATCGTTCAACCCACGTTGCCAGTGCATAATGCGTATTTATGACGAATAACTTCTGGAAACGGACAGCGATTCGGGAGCATTCCGCGTATGGTCGATTTACTTTTTTGAAAGATTATATTCTTCCGAAGGACTACAATGCAGGGAAGAAAAACTTGAACTTTGATCACGTAGAATGTAAAAAATCACCAGCTGGCGACGAGTGTAAATGCCAGAGAGATTATTAAATCCTTACAACATATCCGTCTACATTTTATTGCTTTTAGGTTACACGCTTTTGCATAAGGAAACGTTGTTATTGGTATTATTATTTTGTTGTTGTTTTAAAGTTGACAAAGCAATAATGTTCTGACTGCCTCTGTGTTCGAGTAGTCAGCGAGCTGACCTCTCACTCGGAGGTCCCAGGTTCGATTCCCCGCTGGGTAAGGGAATTTTTCTTTAACCAGAATTATTCCCTATACCTCATAGTCTGGAAGAATGAATTAGGGAGTAAATGTGCGTGTTTATTAACCTAATGTTCTGAACCCACAGTTTCACAAGTCAAAGCCCCCGATATGAACATTAAAGTTGCAACAACAAAAATAATAATATTCTTTAAATCATATTTAAACCTACTGTAATTGAAAGTACCCCAGCTAATGATTTTAACAACTGAATTTCAAATGTATCTGAATCATTAAATGAAGAGAAACAGCAACCACTGCTGCAAAGTGACCGAGTTGCCAACGTCACTTTACTAAAGCCCACTAAACCTATCGACGATTGATCTGAGTGCTGCCTGCGTGTTACGCGGCATCTAGCATCCAAGGTGGACATGCAATCCATGTTCACAGCTTAGGGGAGCTGTCACCATGGAAACCAATTGTAGTGCCATGTGTGAAGAACCCTTCTTTACTACACCCCATGCAGGGAACAAGCACTTCCCTTTTCATTTAAAAATATCTCTGGACCAACTCGAGTAATGAATATTATACGCCTTGGCAACGCCGCTTCGGCGCAGATGACAGCCCCGGCTTTGAACTGCTGAGAATACTAAGGTAGTTACAGTGAGAATACTTTCTCCCTTTAGTGATTAATGGTGGAATGATAAATTTGCGCACCCTTACTATATCTTGTTATGGAGTAGAATTTAGCTTTCATGTAACTCAAACTTTACATGTTACACATGTTCGAGTCATTCAGATAGGTATGCAATAAATAGGGAAAGTGAGTTTAAGCATTTTGCATTTTATAGCAAATTGATATGGAGTTTTATTTATGGACTCTCTCTAATTGATGTGGTTCTCTGCGTCCCATTCAATACTGGGCGTGAAAGACAGCTCAACTTTGCTCAGAGGCCTATTTTTCAGGCTTGAGATTCTTTTACGTGCTGTACATCTACGACACGAGTAGAAGGAAGCCATGCTAAGGATTTTTACGTCGGGGTTGAACCCGCGACCTTGGGGTATATGAAGCTAGCATGGTAACCATTAAACCACGGAGGGCGACATTTTATAGCATTAATACATCTTCAATTTAGCATTTTATAGCATAACTCATTCTGATAAACAGATGTCTCATGAAAAAGCTTTAATGTGACTTAAAAACACAATATTAGTAAACGGGAGCTGAACTCTCAATAACAACAATGACAAAATAATAACATATTGTCGACATAAACAGGAAGCATATGAGATAAAACATCATGTGTCAATAATGAATACATAATAACAGTATCCTCATTTAGGACATGACTTTTACTTTCTCTACACGTACTATGTACATTGTGTATAGAGAAGGTATTGTACTCCACCCAAAAATTCGATACCGAGATTTCACCGGAACTATGTGTTTTAGGGTCCTCTGCATCAAAAAAAAGTATTTTCAAAACAAGGTCCGTGTGTCCGTGTGTCTGTGAACACAACTCAAAAACGAAAAGTCGGTAAAATGCCAAACTTGGTATTTAAGTTTAGTTTCTTCCAGGGATGCGACACGAAGATTTTGAGAAAAATTCCCCCACCCCAAACTACCCTTTACATGGAACTTTTTTCGAAAAATTTGATTTTCTCAAAAATGGCTCTAACGATTTTGATTAAAATATCGTATATTAAAGATATTTACCTGACAAATAAAATATATATCTTGAATTTTCTGGGAATAGCCTCTGAAGACTACTTTATTCTGGATGAATTTTACGGAATTTTGCATTACTGCTAAACCGTAAGAGACGGACAAAAACTTACCACACAAAAAAATGTAGAACACGTTAAAATACACAATTTATATTATATATGTACATTTTTTTTTTTTTCGTAGAGTTGATCGCTTTTTAGATATTACTGGTTTTTGGTTTCAGCTTTGAAAGCCTTATACTTTTCTCACACAGGAATTTGTCAACTCCTGTCCATACAAACAAAGGCACTTCAGTCGCATAGCACCCAGCCTTTGACTATCACTTTAGCCTATGGTACTCCCTTATTTCGCTTCTACTTACTATTGGAGTATTAGGACTATTTCTGCTAATTTTTCTGAATTAGCATGAAGTAGAACGCATAAGCTTTTTAACAATAATTTGTTGCAGAGATGTAGAGAAAGTCATGTGAATGTATCACATAAGATTTTTTTGTATTCAAATTTAGGCGCAAATTCTTGTAAATAATGTCCTTTCATTTTATTTAACAAGAAAATATGTTATTTAAATTTTATAACTATGAAATTAATTTCTGTATGCCAAGTTCAGATTTAGAATATGTATTTTACAAACAGATTAGGGAATTAGTTCCGCATTACAGATCAGTACGGTGGACAAGTGTGTCAGACTCATAAACATTCCAAGAGTGCACAAACTCGTCAGATGCAATTGCTAGAAGAAAATAAATAAAGTAAATTTTAACAAAATCGGCGATTTCGCATTTATATCGCATTTTGAGTCAATTTCGCATTTTCAAAACACATTAAAATGTGTTTTATAGGTCGTGTAAACTGAAAATACAAGAGTACCAGACTTTGCGAACATTTTGCGCTAAATCGCATTTGTGAAAAAACACCTCTAGCAATAAAGCATCATTAGAACCGGCTGCAAACACAGACTTCGAAAAGTAATGGTATCTGCATTTCCTGTACTACCGATACTGAAATATGCGAAATCTCGTTCTACACAGCCAATGCAATGTCGCGTGCAGTACAACTAAAGGTGAGCTGCTTAAATCTGGGAGAAATGAAATGGCGTCTTATTTATAGACGATCTTTAAGGGGAGTCGAAATGGGATTTTCTATACTTTTTTCCATTTTCTTGTTTTAACTGCATATGAATATTTCAAATATCCCGCTCATTTTGGCATAACCTTCATAGAGGTACGCAAATTGTAAATAGTTCAAAAGTATTCTTGAAAATAATCCTGCGAAATAGTTTTTTAGAACATTTTGGTGCATACACTTGGTAAAACATCAGTAACTTTGTAAATACAGCTGTAGGAGAAGAGATATGTTATATTTGAAAGAAATTTCTGAAGAAGTAAACTTGTCTATACAGATGCCCCATTATCTCAGAAACAAAGGGCTGAAACTTTAACCACACATTTACATCTAAACATGCTATAGGTTATGGTTTTTATGTATTTAAATTAGTTATTTGTTAAACATTTTAAAATCGGCATTTTCCAATAAAATTCTAAGAGTTTTATTTTTTAAAAAATCATACCTTTGCGTCTAATTAAAACATATCTTCGTTGGTTTGAAAGTGCTGCCCTCCTAGCCACGTCTTCAGTTCAGGTAAAAGATGAAAGTCGCTGGGTGCCAAGTTAGGACTGTACGGTAGATGATCGAAAATGTCCCATTGAAATTATTCAAGGAGCCGATGGTTTGTGCCAGCAGTGTGTGGACGAACGTTGTCATGGATCAACACAATCCCTGAAGTCAGCATTCCTCTTCGTTTGTTTTGAATGGTTCTTCGCAAACGTCGTAAAGTACGAAGATCTTCAAAACAACGTCAATAATTGTTTGAAATCATTGGCGGGCAACATTTTTTGAAGCGGGTATTGCTAAGCTTGTGCACAGGTACGATGAATGTCTCAATCTTTTCGGTGATTATGTTGAAAAGTAACCGTAAGTTAGAACACTTTTAGTAATAAAATAATTGTTTTCTATGAACTTGTCTTTTATTTATAGCCTATCGGACGTTTAAAAAAAAAAAAAAAAAAAAAAAAACTTGTACATGCAAGTAAATCTACCGACATGGAGCTATTGCTTTTAAGCACACTTAAAAGCATTCGGTCTGGGGACGGTTTGAATCTATGACCTTGGAATCAGGAGGCCAGCGCCTAACCGACTGAGCCACTTAGTCTTTTGAAACATAATGCTACAATTCTTAAAATTACATTGTACTGTAAGCGCAAGGGCGTAACTAGGGAAGTAAAAGGCCTTATGCCCCGGGCGCCAGATTGGAGGGGAGGCGTCAAAAATGGACAAATGTTTATTTTCACTATAAGGTAAGGAAGGATTGAGGGTCTGGCCGTGACCCGCTCCCTACACGCTCTAACAATCAGCAGATTGACAAAAGTAAACTACATTATTGTGGCATGTGGAGCTACTTCCCACTACTGTTAATTCTCGATTGTGTCTGCCGCCATCTTGTGGTATTAAACGCTACCATATACACCATACGTAACATCTGTCAAATTAATTGTTTTTTCCAAGTTTTTGAAGTAAAAAACAAGGACAATGGAAGGGATGAGATCTCTAGTTGAAAGAATATTTAATAGAATCACATTTTTTCGGCCTGTCATAAGTATTATAAATTGGTATTTTTGCAGTAAACATCGTGGCAAGGTCATAACTTAATTTCTAATTTCTTGGTCTAAACCTGAAGGAGCGCAAAATATTACATTTTGACCAAATATTATTTTTGTCTCTCATGCCTATGGCCATTAAATTCCACTAGGTACATGAACTTATAAAGTTAGTGTACTCTAATTCCTGTATTGACTGCACTAAATAAACGATCCTGAATATACGCATGAGGTAGTTATATATATATATATATATATATATATATATATATATATATATATATATATATATATAACGCGCGCACACACTCGTCTGGGAAAGTTTGGAATCATTTTAAAGTGCACACCAAAAAGAGTGACAAGTACCCGAGATTATTCCAAAGATTATGACTCTCACTGTGGACTGCATGTATTGAATTCCGAGTATGAGGAACACGCCCCCTATTCTCACGGTTCTGATATCATAAGAATAATTAGATAGTAATTATTTCTCGCGATAGCTGCTAAATGGGCGGAATTAACAAGAGGTTTCTTATAAACCGGAGTAGGTTACTAATTTTGTCTGCTTGCCAACAGTCTTTCCGAGTTGGAAATTTAAAAACTAACAAACAATACAGAATCGTTCTGTCGATAATGTATAACGTGTTTCACTAAGTATACCACTTAAACAAGTACACTAGCCTATGTATTGAAACACATTTCCCTTTCCTTGTATATGCTTCTGCTATTCGAGAAACTACAACCAAACACCACACACGTATTGACCATTATACTGGTTTAAAACTTAAGGAGTCTAAATTCACTGCTTAATTGGATATTTAACACCACAAAATCTAATTTTGGGTGAACATTTAACCCGCACAAGGCGTACTCATGAGTGAAGTGTAGTGTCTAAATATGGCGACTTGGCAAAAACGTGCTTCACCATCCACAATGCATAAGGATAGGGCATTTCCTATCTATTTTCTCTATATCTGTGATATGCTCTTATCGGCTTGGACCAAGGAAACTACGTTTGCCGCTCACATTCTCTAGAACATTTCTTTAGTCAGTTTTGTTGATACCATTTTGTGATTATTTCTATCCACATTCAGTTAAAAATCTGAATCATGTCCACAAAACCATCTGGTGCGGAATTTAGAAGATACAAAGTTCAAGAGAGAGAGCTTGCTAGTATTCGTTCTTATTGTAATCTTGGGTTAATATCAAGGATAAGAAAGAAGGTACGGTTTTATTCAATTTGAGCAATTTTACAAGGTTATGATGGATGTTAATTGTTATTTTGTCCATTATTATTTTATTAAGTACCGCATCATAAAATTATGGGTAACGTTTAGGCAGTGGCAGGTAGGACAGCCGTCCCAAAACTGCTAATTAGGAAGGTAAATCTCTTCAACAGAAGTCTTAAACATAAAATGTTGCTATAAGTAATAACCCTTATACAACAAAAAATTATTTTTGTACGTAATTTATTTGATACGGCGGCGCCATGGTCGAGTGGTTAGACCGCTCGTCTCCCACCTAGGCGGCCCAGGTTCGATCCCAAGGGCCAGCATGTGGGATTTGTGGTGAATGAAGCGGCGTCTGGACAGGTTTTCTCCGGGTACTCCGGTTTCCCCCACCACATTCCACCGATTGCCTCACCATCATCTTTCCTATCATCCACTTCTTCACGCTTATGATACGGGCCGACCACTCTTTCCAGTGGTTTCGTGCTGTTGGCTCCCCGACAAGCTTCTGACCCGTAGGCATCTGCTTGTAAGTCTTGGGGAGGTGTTAGTCCTAAATACGGGGAGGGTAGGCCGACCACAAAAAAAACTTTACACAGTATTTAAGCTATTAGCACGGTGGTTAGCTTGCGCGCCTATCATGCGAGATGTCCCAAGTTCGAATCTCGGTAACGGTGGGTTTTCTGGATAAGGTTGCCCCCAAGGTTTTTATTCTCATTAGACGAATGTCAGGCAAATCCAAGCTCAATGGATCTGGGCTCATTTGAACATCATTTTACCCAATTATTTTATTCATCAACTCTGTAAAGCAGAGTACATAAACGAGCAATAAAAATAACAACAAAATATTGGTGTATTGATTTGTAACGCTTTGTGTATTTACGAAAAGTGTGTGTGTTACGCATACCTCAGTGAGCGAGATATATTTTGAGTGCTCCTGAAACAGCACATCAATCAGTTTTTTGGCTCAGGAGTCCTGGAATTGAATTTCAGCATTTTCTGACGCTATAGCTATAGTGTATTTGACGCCTCCCCTCCAATCCGGCGCACAAGGCATAAGACCTTTTACTTCCCTAGTTACGTCCTTGCTCTTACAGTACAATGTAATTTTAACAATTGTAGGATTATATTTCAAAAGAGCAAGTGTGTTGGTGGCTCAGTTGGTTAGGCGCTGGCCTCTTCATCCCAAGGTCATAGGTTCAAGCCGGGTCCAGACCGATTGCTTTTAAGTGTGCTTAAAAGCAATAGCTCCATGTCGGTAGATTTACTTGCATGTATAAGGGCGTTTTTTTTTTTTTTGAACCTCCGATAGACTATAAATAAAAGACAAGTTCATAGAAAACAATTATTTTATTACTAAAAGTGCTGTACACTTATGGTTACTTTTCAACATAATCACCGAAAATATTGAGACATTTATCGTACCTGTGCACAAGTTTTGCAATACCCGCTTCAAAAAATGTTGCCGCCAATGATTTCAAAGAATCATTGACGTTGTCCTGAACTATTACTGTGATATGGTATATTTTTCATTACGGCAGAAATCATTAATAACAATCACAGTAATAGTTCAGGACACAGAAACGCAATTTATACTGGCCAGGTAGGCCAACAACAGCCGAGAGTAATTTAAAAACCCCTTGACTAAGGTGTTACTAAAAAGCTGTGGAATAGGATCAGGCCCTTGGAGATGGAGCTGAAGAACCAACAGGTTCATTCGGACGACTGTCACTACAAACTTCTGCATTAGGTTGCCTTGCGGAAGAATCTGGAATAGCTTGACTATATCGGAAAGGGTGTAGACTCTGTAGAGAGATACAAGGTGAGCTTGAGACAGGGGATGTGGAACACTCCCATTGGACGGTTCGATTAGCACTGTGGGACGGTTGCATGTATATCCCATTTGGCGGTTGCTTATTATATCTTGAAAACGGTTGAATATGAAACCTAGATGTCTTCTTCTAAAAGTACCGACATCCTTTGATGTTAGCAGGTTGATCACAATACAGTTGACACATTTGGGAGAAACGGTGTGAGGAGCAGGACATTTCTTTTCCATCGCAGCGCACACATCGCGGTTAAGTTTCCAATAGTTTTAAGTATCTCCATAATATTGGTATGCAGTGCACTGAGGTACCGGGCGGGACGTATGACATTTCTTCACTTGCACAATAGAATGGGAGAGTCGAGCAAGTTGTAAGATTTTCATACCGGCATTGGACTTCGTGAGTTCTACAGGACAGAGCACTGTCTGTAGCGTATTTTATCGCAGCACAGGATATTGCAGTGGCATGTGTTTTTTAAATACCTCCTCATTACTGGGGGAAAACGGAACATTACGATGGCATTTATCTTACGGTTATTGGGGGAGCGAAAAGTATAATACTGTTGCTTATAATAATTATTCTTATTTAGTTGAAATTAAGAAGTAAATTAATTGCAATAAAGTATCCAATTCCTTTGCAAGTGCACAGTTATCACTGACTCTAATACTGCTGATTTTCATTACTGTACTTGTAAGGTGAGTATTAAATCTTCGGTGAAATAGATTCCGAATTCTTAATCAATTGTTGAGTTATTAGTGCCGTGTAAAAACAAAGAGAGGTGCATTCTCCATTTAATGTAATTGGATAGGAGGTAGAGTCAGAGAGTTTTTTTAGTCTCCATAGCTTTAAGAGATTGAAATTATGTACAGGAATAGTGATAACATACCGGTTCTCTACAGAATGATTACAAAGTAGATTTTAGAGGTCAGTTGTGGGCCTTCGTGAGAGCGTTTAACAGAATGTGAAATGAAGGGTGGACCAGTTGATGCACTTGCTGTAGTACAAGTTCTCCTGGCCGTTTATGTTACTGTTGGTGAAACTGAAAAATATGTTGCGAGGCATCTCATGGGACAGATGTAGTTGAAGGACAACAATAGTTAAGCCAATTCGTTTTCGTGTTGTGAAAAGAACGCTGTGGCACAGTAAAGATGAATCACTAATAAGATAAGTGCGCCAAATAAGGCCAAGCTAAGGTTTGATTTCATGCTAATTCACATCTATGGGGCCAATTTTTTTTTTTTTTTACAATTTTGATAAACCTATATATTGATCTTTGGGGAAAAGAAAAATGTAAAATGTATTGGATAACTCAACCAATATGACGTTGAAACTTTTGGTTTTCTAAAACGAGAAATTGGCTTTATTCGGACCAGGCTTCCAAATAAGGCCAGTTGAAATTATTTTATTTGAAGTGAAAGAAAGACAGAGGTGATCATGTGAATAAGTATGTAACAAATTTGAGCAACGATAGGTGTTACTAAACAAAAGTGATGGAATATGAAAGCTTAGCAATTACAAATTTTCTCATACAGATCCAAACATTTAAAAAAAAAAAAAAAAAGAAACAAAAAAAAAGACAACAAATGTTAACTTAGCCTCGTCACATTCGTGACACTGAAAATTAGCAATCTTATCTTAAATCATCCTGGGTTCGATTCCCGGCTGGGGCGGGAAATTTTTCTTTAATCAGATGTATTCTCTATCCCCACAGATTCTGGAAGTATGAATGTGAGAGTGAATGTGCGTGTATTTAGTAATATACAAATGATTAACCTAATGTTCTAAAAACTACAATAATACGAGTTGTTTCACAAGTTTAAAGACCCCGATATGACCATTGAAGTTACAGGGTCAAACAATTTTTTTTAAAAAAAAATATTATCTTGCTCTTTTATATCGACACCAAGTTGCTGAACTTATCTGTGACAACTTATTATCTACATATAGATATGCATTCTTGTTTACAAATATAGGTAATATAGACCCTTTAGGTCTACTCCCCCCTCTTTGTTTTACTATAAAAACAACAAATATGATACCATTATAACAATTTTATACGGTTTGAAAGTACATTAAATACAATATAATAATATTTACGACAGTAATAATGTATATTTTAGTAAAGACTACATGGCGCCATAAACGACAATGTACTAGCAGTTTGATTATAAATGGTAGCCGGGCTTGTAGGCCGTGGTCCAAATGATATGTTTACCGGCGTTTCGCCGAAATCCGCGACCGTTCACAAGTTTTGCGAACTCCGGAGCTGGACTAATAGCTTTGTTCCCTGAAGATGTCGGACTCCGGCCGTGAAAGCCTAAGTATTTACTTAGCAATTGTTAAAAGAAGTAGTATTTCCTGTATCCCCTAAGTGCAGCAAAGGGCGTCTTTATGTTTCCATGATCGAATCTGAACTTCTAGTCCGTGAGTTCGCCACTAAGCGCCAGGGACCAGGGATAGTTCGTAGTCCACACCGAAATCACGACTTCCGGACGCGTAATGGTGAAACATTTTGCCCAGGAACCTTCTTCTTTCATAGCATGGGGTTCTTTTACATGCAAATAAACATTACACGAGACCACGGACTTTACTTCTCTTCCGAAGAAAGCCATGCTAAGGATGTTTGCGTCCGAAAAAAAATACATCACCCTCCGCCAAGTTTGAACCTGCAACTTGGGTTTTAAAGGCTAGCATGGTAACACTACACCACAGAAGGCGATTAGAAATTGTTAAAGTAAGCTAAATTAGGTCCATAAGTATAACTTGCTTCTTTTCTGTTCACACACATACTGAGAAGGAAGTCCCGTTGATGTGTTCCAAGGGTCAACCGAGCATTCCTCCGCTCAAGGAGATGCTCCACCTGCCGATATTGTGCAGGAGACTTTCAGGAACCTTAGTTGGCCTAGTTGGTCTCTACATGGCCTTATTTGGTTCATGTCTTATATTTATTTTATCACAAGAAACACACGTACAAATTTCTGGTGTGCTTTCCGAGAGCGAACTCGCACGGCGGTCAAAGGCAAAATCCAAAGGGTCACTGGCGGTTTGTAAAAAAAACTGGCTCATAAATGAGCCACACACGCCAATAGGATTAACGGCGGCCTGCTTAAGTAACAGTTCCACTTAATTCCCTTTCATCCTAGTTTTAATAACTCGGAAATTCCTATGCCTGCTTAAGCTTGTAAAATAGTAAAAATCTTATATGTTCCATTCACATGACTTTCTCCACATCGCTGTAACAATACTGTTTAAAATCATATTCTTCTATATACTTTATATAATCGAGATAAATATTACCAGAAATTTTCTTAATTACTCGCTTCCTTGTAAGTAGAAGGAAAATAAGGGAATACACTAGGCTAAAACGGATCAAATCTCTTAAAAGCTGGTTGAAATCCGTTTCTATGCAAGGTCAGGAGTTTACAACTTTCCGTGTGAGAAAATTTTAAGTATTTTAAATTTGAAACAAATAACAAGGAATATCTCAGAAATGGTCAATTCCATAAAAAAGGTATGACACAAATTGTGGGTTTTAACGTGATCTACATTTGTTGTGCAGTAAGTTTCTGTCTAACTCTTACGGTTTACTAGTTACGCAAAATTCATCCAGAATAACGAGATTTTTAGAGGCTGTTCCAAGAAAATTCAAGATACACATTTCATTTGCCATATAAATATCTTTAATATATGGTATTTTAATCAAAATCGTTTGAGCCATTTTTGAGAAAATCAAAATTAGCAATTTTTTCCAAGTAAAGGGTAGTTTGAGGTGGGGAGATATTTCTCAAAATCTTTGTGTTGTATCCCTGATAGATAACTAAACTTAAATCCCAAGTTTGGTATTTTACCAACTTTTCGTTTTTGGGTTATCATGTTCACTAACACGGACACGGACTTTTTTCCAAGCATGTTTTTTTTTTTTATACAGGGGACCCTAAAACGTGTATTTCCGGTGAAATCTCGGTAACATTTTCTTGGGTGGAATGCAATACCTTCTCTATACACTGTACATAGTACGTATAGAGAAAGTAAAAAACTGTTAAGTCTCCGAAGATATTGCTCGATGGCTATCCAAGAAACGCTTATGAGCGAAAGCTTCCCCATATTATGGACGACTTAAAACAACTTATGTTTGATATGTGATACACTCATTAGGTTTTGATATTTTAAGCTGTGCGAAGTAATACATCTGAACAAGATTCACTTACCCCAAGGAATATATTCCGTGACGAGTCGAAACCAGCCGCGTAGATTCTCGCAACTCGTGGGTTGGCTCTGTCACAGAGTATTCGACAAGCAAAGCGAGATATAGTGCTCTGCATTACTTTGTTTTCTCCTGTTTTGTCGCCCGGTATCGTGTCCATTACTACAAAGTCAATCGGAGACTCTGAAGACCGTCCAATCTGAAATTGAAATCAAAGTATTAGTGAATGATGATGATATGCGAAACTTATCGAATATACATTTTCAGGAATTTAAGTCTCTCATTAGCAGTTGTTAAACAAGGTGTCCTTCCCTCTTTGTGGGTATCTTGTTATTACTAATGTGAAGCGTGTCCCAGAAGTACCCGACCTAACAAAAAAAGAAGGTACAAAAATTTGGGGGAAAAATATATTTATTTCTCTACATAGTCTCATTTCAGCTCGATACACTTTTCCCAGTGATGTTTAATAGCTTCGATACCCTGTTTACAGTAAGAACTATCAAGGACTACAAATTAACCATCAACTGCAGACTCCACCTCTTCATTGTTGGCAAATCCTCTACCACCAAGCCATTTCTTCAAGATTGGAAACAGAAAATAATCAGAGGGGGCGCTAAATCGAACGAATAGGGTGCATGAGGAAGCAATTCGAACTTTAACTCATTGATTTTGGTCATGATGATAATGGACGTGTGAGTTGGTGCATTGTCTTGATGAAACAAAACTTTCTTTTTCGTTAAATGCGACCTTTTTTGCTCTATTTCATCACTCAAACGCTGTAACAAGCTAGCACAATATTTATCATTGATTACTTTTTTTTTTTAAGATAATCAATGAAAATTATCCCCGTGCGTCCCAGAAATTTGACGCCATGACTTTGGCTACAGATGGAACTGTCTTCGCCTTCTTTGGTGCCAATTCTACCATTCCAATCCAGTTTTGATCCATTGTTCTGAATCGACGCAAAAACTCAGCTTTATTGCAGCAAAACATTGCCAAATATTCGACTGAAACATCCTCACGACGCTGTTTTTGTTCTATTGTGAGCAAACGCGGCACCCACCTTGGACATTTCGGTCAGTATGCGATGTACAGAACTTTTTGAAATGCTTGCAATGTCTGCTGGCTTACGCACTTTCAGACGACGGCCATCCAATACTATTGTGTGGATTTTCTTGAAAATTTCTGTAGTGGTAACCTTATTTGGTGGACCACTGCAATGTTCGTCTTGGCAGCTCGTTAAACTCTGCCACCCAATATTTCACTGTTGTAAACGAAGGAGCAGACTCCTCCAAAGTGGAATCTAGCTGCTTGAATATTAGCTGGACTAAGACCTTTCAAATGAAAGTATTGCATCACATAACGTTGACCAGTTTTATACATGTTTACAAATTCGCTGAGAGCATTCACTAATGATGGCTGCCAAACAAATACTAAATAATGTTCTAACTTCAAACTTAAGGTTTCTAAGGTTGGTACCATTGTTGTTTGAAACAACAACCATTATCTAAACGTCAGGTCGGGTACTTCTGGGACAGCCACTGTAGGTACAAGCTTTGCCTACATATATGCACATATGCAGGAGTAATGAACACCGAAGTGAAGCTGTTACCTAAGTGTATTAAGACAGAAAACACAGGCCAACAGCTTCAAAGCTGCACTATAGGACTTAGTATTTGAAAAGTAAGATATATTGGCAAATATGGAAGCTGACAACACAGAGTTCATAGGTACGATTTTTGCTAATAAATTAAATAGGAAGTTAATATATGGGTTTGAACTAATTTTGACAATTATTTAATATAAGTGCGAAAACTTCGGTCATTATTTATACAGACTTATTTCAATAATGTAGAGCTGAAGTCATTTTAATGTAAATTAACCCTATCTAGTTTTAGTGTACATTTCTGTGAGCCAGTAATTGCTTCAACAGCTCTCTGTCTGTAGTTTGGGATTGTCTATCTCAAATTGCTCGTCAAGACTTCCTTATTGTATGCAGTGACAAATATTCGTCTATCTCAGCAGTATAATATATTACAACCACCTATGCACAGTCCGCATATAGGCGCACTAGCTTTAATCTTAAATTCTAAAGTCCCCAGGCGCTCGGTTATTATGGGGGAGACGGTGAGAACTGCTAAATTCCACACAAAAGGTCACAGAATTTTATAAGCATTTACTGCAATACAATGTAACTACTGCTCTGATTACTAACTGATGCTGTTTTTTCCAATCCAGAAGATGCTTCAGAGAGAGAAAAAAATCTGAAGTGTTCCATTCACATGACTTTCTCTACATCTCCACCACAAATTAACAGAAATAGTCTTATTACTTGCTTCCTTATAAGTAGAAGCGAAATAAGGGAGTGCCATAGTTTAAAATGATAGTCAAAAGCTGGTTACTATATGACTGAAGTTCCTTTGTTTGTATGGACAGGAGTTGACAAATTTCTGTATGAGAAAGATTTTTTTTAAAACTGAACAAAAAACAAGAAATATCTCAAAAACGATCAAATCCACGAAAAAAATGTATATAACATAAATTGTGTGTTTTAACGTGCTCTACATTTTTTGTGTGGTAAGTTTTTGTCCATTCTCTCACAGTTTTGCAGTTATGCAAAATTCCGTAAAATTCATCCACAATAAAGCAGTTTTCAGACTATTTCCAGACAATTCAAGATATATGTTTTATTTGTCAGGCAAATATCTTTAATATACGATATTTTAATCAAAATCGTTAGAGCCGTTTTTGAGAAAATCAAAATTTTCGAAACACGTTCCGTGTAAAGGATAGTTTGAGGTAGGGGGATTTTTCTTAAAATCTTCGTGTCGCATCCCTGGAAGATACTAAACTTGAATACCAAGTTTGGTATTTTACCGATTTTTAGTTTTTAGGTTATCGTGTTCATGGACACACACACACGGATCTTTTTCTGAAAATGCTATCTTTTTTTTTTTTTTTTTTTTTTTTGATAAAGGGGAGCCTAAAATATATTTCCGGTGAAATCTCGGTATCGAATTTTTGGGTGGAGTGCAATACCTTTTCTATACACTATGTACATAGCACATGTAGAGAAAGTAAAAAAGACTTGTCATCAATGATACCATATTTGGATGTAAAATACAGAGTATTCTATGACAACTTGTGTCGTTCTAATGTGGACGGATTTCCTCCCAATAGCGTATCGCTACTAAGACTGTAACTCAGCTGATTTCTGAGTCAACTTACTTCACCGGCGATGTAAACAAATTAGAATGTATTATTCCGCCAACACACACCACGTGGTTCCAAGCTGTATCTATCTATCGTGCAATTGTAAAACCGCGTACCTACGTTTCTTAGGAAAAATAAATATCTACCTATTTACACTGTTTATAGATAATAAGTTACTCTATAAAGTGTATAATGAATAAAACACAATAAAACATGTAAAATGCTTCCGTAAAATTACACAATGCAAACGTGCTATTTTGGAGTTTGCTAGAGTATTGCATACGTACATACTCTTTGTGAATGTTAGCATATACTGAATAGTTCTTTAATGCGGACTTACCTAGAAGTAATCTGAAGATGAAAGTGGTCTCACTCCTTCAAGATATGAGTCATCTGTTACAATCGAACTGACTGAATCATCACCAAGATTGACAATTAATCGGTCAACGACAATGTCCACTATTCCCTCCCAACCTCACTTTGTTTGCTATTGCATTCTTCGTGTCCGCATCCCTGGAAGATACTAAACTTAAATACAAAGTTTGGTATTTTACCGACTTTTCGTTTTTGAGTTGTGTTCACAGACACACGACACACACATTTTTCCGAAGATGCTTTTTTTTTTTTTTTTTTTTTTTTTTTTTAGATAAAACCTATATTTCCGGTGAAATCTCGGTATCGAATTTTTGGGTGGAGTGTAATACCTTCTTTATACACTACGTACATAGTGCGTATAGCGAAAGTAAAAATGTCTGAATATTAACTAAACTTTTCAGTGCGGATATTTGATAACATGTCTGGCTGAGTCTTTTCATTAATTCGTGTATGTGTATGTTCCAATTTAGATTAAAGGAAATACTACTACTGCAACTAGCCAAAAAGCCCAAACCATCAGATATATAGTACCCTCTATCAGCGACTCTCTTTTGTCGATCAAGCCGCAATGAATTTGTTTTCACCTTTCCCCTTATCCCTTTTACAGTTTCTATGAGAACACTCGGCTCCGATGGTGTCATCAAAATAACTTTAACCTATACTTCAGATTTGCAGGGGATAGTCAAAATGTCTCGCAAGTTCTATGCCCACCTTACAAGAAAAATCTGACGTGTTCCATTCACATGACTTTCTCTACATCTCTGCAACAAATTATTGTTAAAAAGCTTATACTTCTTTTTACTTCATGCTAATCGAGAAAAAATTAGCAGAAATAGTTCTTATTACATGCTGTCATGCAAGTAGAAGGGATATAAAGGAGTACCATAGGCTAAAATATTAGACAAAAGCTGGTTGCTTTATGAGTGAAGTCCTTTGTTCTATGGACAGGAGTTGACACATTCCCGTATGAGAAAGCACAAGTCTTTTAAAGCTGAAACCAATTACAACGAATATCTCAAAATCGATCCACTCCACGAAAAAAAAAAAAAAAAAAAAAACGTATAAATAAATTGTGTGTTCTAACGAGCTCCGCATTTTCTGTTCATGAAGTTTTTGTCTATCTCTTACGGTTTGCCAGTTATACACAATTCGTAAAATCCATCCAGAATAAAGCAGTCTTCAGAGGCTAGTCCCAGAAAAATCAATATATTCATTTTATTTGTCAGGTAAATACCTGATACTTTAATCAAAATCGTTAACCATTTTTAAGAAAATCAACATTTTCGAAAATTTTTCCATGTAAGGTAGTTGGGGTAGTAAGAGGTATTTTCTCGAAAATCTTCGTGTTGCATCCTTGGAAGATACAGAACTTAAATATCAAGTTTGGTATTTAACGGATTTTTCGTTTCTGAGCTATGCTGTCCACAGACTCACTCACTCACTCACTCACTCTCTCTCTCTCTCTCTCTCTCTCTCACACACACACATGCGGATCTTTTTTTAAAAAATGCTTTTTTCGGACTCATGGTGCCCCAAAACATATTACCGGTGAAATCTCGACATCGAATTTTTGGGTGGAATACAATACCTTCTCTATTATCCACTATGTACATTGTACATATGGCCTAGAGAAAGTTAAAAAGGAGTTTAGACTGGCTTTCTCCTCCTACCAATAAACCTCCTTAAGCCGAAATGAGGCACCAAATTCAACCTATTAATGGCACAAATGGGACATATATATCTCGCCTTCGAATAACACACACTTGACGATGCCATCAGGTTATTGTAGATACTCTTAAGTCTACATTCTCTGCTCTATCCAGCGATACCGACCACGGCGCTACAATCATCACCTATTTCGAGCCCTTCCATACTCCAACACTTAGCTTTCTCCAATTTGACTCATTCAACGAGGACCTAACAATGTATGAAATCATTGCACGTGTAAAAGCCCAAGGTCTGACAACGTTCCCTAAGCATTTACTAAGGAACTACCCCGAATGGCCTACTGTATTTACTTCAGATACTCAACTAAATCTGGACAACACAATGATTTACCAGTCAATGGCGCTCATCCATTGTGGTTCCTTTGCCCAACCATAATAAGGATTGCCCGCTAGCACCAGTCTACGTTTGACAACCTGACACTACTAGAATCTAAAATTTGCGACTCCTTTGCTAACCGCCATCACTTACTGTAGTCTTGACATTGCAGAAGGCGGTGTGGTGTGTCCCCATCTTGCAGACACTCCCTAACACCAATCTCGGAGAAATAGGTTTGCATTTATCGCCAACTTTCTACAAAATCGACGAATGCCTGTGAACACTAATGGTGTCTTGTTACATAGTGTTGTTCTCGACAACGGTACACCACATCAGTATTGAATGTTACCAGCTCAGTATTTTGTCTGCAACCTCCAGTACCAGCAGCGTTATTTGCTGACTACCTGACCATTTATTGTAAACGGAAGAATATTTTGAACACACAAAAACTTTTACAGCCAACTCTAGATAACCTTCAAAAGTGAAGACAAATCACCGACCTACGTTTATACCCACAAAATGTTGCGTTCTCTAGGTTGAAAAACCTAACTAAAACCCTGTAGTACACACTGCCAAATACCAGCTCCCAGGAAATATAGCCAAAATACTGGGCAAGTACCATGTTTGATTCGTGACCAAAAGATTACATGCATCCACCATGTTAAGCTCATCAAAACTTATTGCATTTGACGTCTAAATATTTTATAAGTTAATCTGCCAAAACATGGGGAGCCAATCTCACTGTTCTATTCGCATTTATAAAATGGTCATCATGTCCACATGGGACTACGCTTGTCGTTTTTAACTCAGCTCTAAAATACTTGGCACTGTTCAGAACTTGGCACTGATGATTGCACTTGGAGCTTTCCATATTAGTCCTGAAGTGCTTGGAAATAGCGGCTGGTGAATTCAAATTATCATATTCCTGGTCAAGACAATTCCTTCTCTCAAAGAATGGCTAAATACATCGAAGAGTATACTCTGACAATGTCCTCACAGATTCCCCGCTCCTTCAACATAAATGTTACACCACAGAGGTTTAAAACTCCTGTTATCAAAACCACACTAATAAAATACGCTAAAACTGATACTGACGGCATTCTTTTAAACGAATTACGTGGATCATACCCAACTATGAACCAATTTACACCGATATTTCACAGTATGATGATAATAACAGCCAAGGTGGTTGTCTCAACCACACACTCGCGTTTACTAACCAATTTACACTGATAGTTCACGGTGTGATGATAATAACGGCCACATTGGTTGTCTTAACCACACAATCGCCGTTTTCTCTTGTGAACTTTTTTCCCATTCGTTTCGCCTTAAACTATACATCTCAGAATAAAAACTTGAATTCACCGATTCCCTAAGTATTGGCTCTGACACACTGATCCTCTTGCTATACTTTGGTGCGAAAGATTTTATTATTATACAATGCTTTAATATTATCAGGCAATCAACTCATCTTCATAGATACCATCTCACCGTATTACTTTCTCTAGAGTACTATGTACATAGTGTACAGAGAAAGTATTGTACTGCACCCAAAAATTCGATACCGAGATTTTACCGGAAATACATGTTTTGGGTCCCCCTGAAACAAAAAAAAAAAAAAAACATTTTGGAGAAAGGTCTGTGCGTGTGCCTGTGGACAGCAAAACTCAAAAACGAAAAGCCCGTTAAATACCAAACTTGTATTTAAGTTCAGTATCTTCCAAGGATGCGACACGAAGATTTTCAAGAAAATCCTCACACTCCAACTACCCTTTACATGGAAACATTTTCGTAAATTTGGTTTTCTCAAAAATGGCTCTAACGATTTTGATTAAAAATCTATATTAAAGATATTTGCCTGACAAATAAAAGTTATATCTTGAATTTTCTGGGAATAGCCTCTCAAGACTACTTTATTCTGGATGAATTTTACGGAATTTTGTATAACTGGCAAACCGTAAGAGATAGACAAAAACTTACCTAACAGAAAATGTAGAAGTCGTTAAAACATACAACGTTTTTTTTTTTTTTTTTTTTTTTTTTTCGTAGAGTGGATGGTTTTTGAGATATTTCTTATTATTGGTTTCAGCTTTTAAAAACTTATATTTTTGTTATACAGGAATTTGTCAACTCCTGCCCATAGAATCAAAGAAACTTCAGTCACAAAGCAGCCAGCTATTAACTAATACTATTTTATTTTACCTATTTTACTCCCTTATTTCCCTTTTACTTGCATGGAAGCAAGTAATAAAGACTATTTCTGCCAATTTTTTCTCGAATACCATGAAGTAAAAAGAAGGATAAGTTTTCTAACAATAATTTGTTGCAGAGATATAGAGAAAGTCATGTGAATGAAACACATCAGACTTTTTTTTAGGATTTTTAGGTGCAAATTTCAGATGAAAAAATCTGGTATCAATATCAACTTTTTGTTTTTGAGTTATCGTGTTCACAGACACAGGGACACACATTTTCGTTCTTTTTTTTTTTTTTTTTTTTTACTTTCTCTATAGGCACTATGTACATAGTGTATAGAGAAGGTATTGCACTCCACCAAAAAATTCGATACCGAGATTTCACCGGAAATATATATTTTAGGATCCCCAACATCCAAAAAAAAGCATTTTCTCAAAAAGGTCCGTGTGTGAGTGTGTGTGGGTGTCTGTGAACACGATAACTCAAAAACGAAAATTCGGTAAAATACCAAACTTCGTATTTAAGTTTAGTATCTTCCAGGGATGCGACACGAAGATTTTGAGAAAAATCCTCCCACCATAAACTACCCTTTACATGGAACTTTTTTCGAAAATTTTGATTTTCTCAAAAATGGCTCTAACGATTTTGATTAAAATTTTGTATATCAAAGATATTTACCTGACAAATAAAATGTATATCTTGAACTTTCTGGGAATAGCCTCTGAAGAGTAGTTAATGAGTTATTAATCCAATTTTATTTTATCGCCTTCAAAGTAGGCCCCTTCTGAAATTAAACATTTATGCCAACGAGTGATCCAATCATCAAAACATTTTTTGTAGGTACTTTTAGGAATCGATGTCAATTGTCACCGCGAATTTTTCTTTATGTCTTCTATCGACTGAAAACGGGTGCCTCGAAGTGATAACTTGAGTTTTGGAAAGAGAAAGAAATGAACAGGTGAATACGGTGGTTGTTCGATGAATTTTTTTGAGTTTTTGGCCAGAAATTCGTTCACAATAATAGCCTTATGAGCTGGTGCGTTATCATTGTGCAGAATCCAAGAGTTGTCGTTTCACAAATCTGGCCTTTTTTTTTTCTCTCTCAAACGCCGTATAACGCTCTTTATTTACGTCTTTATTTACCACCTGACCTTCTTGCAAGAACTCTGAGTGCACGACACCACGATAATCGAAAAACACTGTCTTCAGTTTGACGTGCCCTTATAGGTTTCGGTTCAGTTGGAAGGCGCCATTTGGAGAGCTTGTTGACTGGTTTGAGTGTCAAACTCGTAAACCCACGGCTCATCACCAGTTACAATGCGTTTCATGTATGTGGAGTCAGAACTGGCTCGTTCTAGCATGACTTTAGCAATCCTTGCGCGATTGAGTTTTTGTAGATAATTCAAGTCTTTCGGAACTAACCGAGCTGCAACGCGTGTCATGCCCAAACAATCGTTTAAAATGGTACGAATTGATTCGTGAGATACAGAAAGTTCAGCGGCAATCTCTCTCAAACCTAAATGACGATTTTCAGGAACAATTTTCTTCATTTTAGCGATGTTCAGTAGAGTTGAAATCGTTGATGGCCGACCAGAGTGAGGCAAATCTTCTACCACATCTCGACCACTTTTGAATGCACTGTACCACTCATATGCACGTGTTTTTGATAAAGTCAATTCACCGTAAGCCCTCTGTAACATTTTCAGCCATTCGGTACACGAAATACCATTTGCAATGCAAAATTTGAGACAGATTCTTTGTTCAATATTTGTATTTATCGTAAACTCGCAAATCACCTTTGAGATGAACTAACAAAATGGCGTAATGTAAACAAACTAGATGATAGATGACGATCAAACTCCGCGTGGATATAGAAAGTTGTACCCCCTCAGCGACAACAATTTCGAATCCCCTTTTAAACAGGATTTTTAAATGATCAGTTCCCGGTACTTTCTTGACAATGTATATTTCCGGTAAAATCTCGGTACCCAATTTTTGGGTGGAGTGCAATACTTTCTCTATTCACTATGTACATAGCACGTGTAGAGAAAGTAAAACACAAGGAGACAAACAAAAGTTTACCCGTATCAGTGAATGGTTCCAAACCCACAATACTCACATTGCAATATCGGCGTGTAATACATTGAGGTAGCCGTACGATGCTTTATTATGCTAAAACTCGGATTGTGTAAGTTTCTCTACTACATATTCTAAGTATGGAAAACATTGTATTCCACCAAAAAATTCGATGTCGAGATTTCAACCGGAAATATATTCTTTGATTTCTTATGTATAGATTATTATTATTATTATTATTATTTTAGGATAAGGTCGGTGCGCGCGCGTGTCATAACAGCAAAACTCAAAAACGTTAAATCTGTTAAATATCAAACTTGATATTAGCATCTTCCAAACTACCATTTACATGGAATATTTATCGAAAATATTAATTTTCTCAAAAATAATTCGGATTTTGATTAAAGTACCATGTTTAAGATATTTTCATGACAAATGAAATGTACTTATACATTTTTCTGGGAATAGCCTTTGAAGTGCTCTTTTTCTGGATGCTTTTTGAATTCTGGTTCATGTAAGGGATATACAAAACCTTACTATTCAAAAACATGTAGATCTGTTTAAAGCACACAATTTACGTCATATATATTTGTGACAAGTTAACCACTTCCGAAATGTTCCTTGTTAATAGTTTAAATTTCCCAATTCTTACACATTTCTCACATGGGAAATCGTCGTTCATTTTTCTTTCTTCTTCTTTTTACTCTTGGTCATGCAAAGAATTTCAAAGTCGCCACAAAGCAGGCACTCAAACAGATTTGACTACCGCGTAGGCCTTATGTTTTCCCTTATTTACTTTCTATCTACAAGGAAGTAAACACAAAATACCATTTCTGTTAATGTCTTTCTCGATTAGCATGAAGTTGATAAAAGAATAAGCTTTTGTAAGATAAGCTTGTCGATTGTCTAGAAAAAGCAGTGAATATGCAACATATATTGCATATCTTCACGGTATGTTCCATTAAGGTTTTTGCATACCTATCGTAATTTCAATTTCATTATTTTTGTCATTTATAAGTGTGACGTTAAACTTAGTATTAGAATTAATATTTTAAGCTGTGTATGAGCTATTGTAGGCAATATGCGCGAGGAAGCTTTTAATACCGGCATTTCTTTTCTAACTGCAGTTGCATTTTGTGTAATAATAATAAAAAATGTGATGTGTTCCAGTCACATAACTTTCTCTACAAATCTTTAACAACTTATTGTTAAAGAGCTTCTTCTTCTATCTGCTTCATGCTGATCCAGATAAACATTAGCGGTAGGTCTGAGTGGCTCAGTCGGTTGCGCACTAGCATACTGTTCCCAAGGTCGGGGTTGAAGCCCGGTCCTGGTTTTTAAGTGTGCTTAAAAGCGACAGCCCCATGTCAGTAGATTTACTGGAATGTTAAAGAACTCCTGCGTGACGAAATTCCGGCACATCGACGGCACTGATACGATTCTGGCAATTGGCAGTGTCGTTAACAAACAAGTAATTTTATTTCATTTATTTGTTTTGTAAATAGAAGGGAAATAAGGGAATGCACTAAGGTAAAGCGATAGTTAAATATTTTAAAAGCTGGTTGCTAAGTGATTGAAATTCCTTTCGATTACATGACCAGGAGTTTCACAAATTCCCATATGAGAAAAATTTAAGTATTTTAAACTTAAACCAATAACAGGGAATATCTCAGAAATGGTCAACTATTTAAAAAAAAAAAAGTATGACAAATTGTGTTTTAACGAGATCTAAATTCTTTGTGTGGCTAGTTTCTGTCTATCTCTTACGGTTTACAAGTTGTGCAAAGAGGTCTTTGAGGCTATTCCCGGATAATTAAATATATACATTTTCTTTGTCATTTAAATATGTTATTATACTGTATTTTAACCAAAATCGTTAGAGCCATTTTTGATAAATTCAAAATTTTCGAAATTAATACTTAAACTTAAATACTAATTTGGTATTTAACGGACTTTCGTATTTAATATATTCTGACCATAAACGCCACTGATTTTTTCCTTCTAAAATCTTTGCCTCTCTTTTCTGTCTTATTCAGGGGTCTCAAAACATAGGTATATTTCCGGTGAAATCTCGGGAATTAATTTTTGGGTGGAATACAATACCTTCTCTATACACTATATCTATCCATAGTACGTGGAGAAAAAGTAAAAAGACTGGCTACTTAGCACAATGAGTGAAGTTAGAATAGTGAAGTTAAAAAAAAAAAATAAAAAACTAAAGGTGTACGACAGGGAAATTAATCACATTAACTCACGCGATGGCTTTATTTTATTTTTATTTCCCACATGGGCGAAAACACAGTGTTACTGACTTAAAAAAAAGAGTCGATTTATTGCAAACGCAACATTAGCCTGCTTAACAATAATACATAACACACTTTAAATAATAATTACAAAACCAGTATGGAGATGTAAATGTATTCAAGGGCGAAAAGTAGTTGATAACAGGGTTAAAAAAAAAAAAAAAAAGAAATAAGTGAAGAGTGCAAATATAACGTCTATACTCCTTTAAGAAATAATGTTGAGATAATAATATATGAAACACCGCCATTTTATATTTCTTTACTGCTCTGGCACGTGAAATATTTATGCAACGGTCCTCTAATGTAGTTATTAGAGTACGAGTGAGAGGTAAGTTTCGTCGCCAGCGAAGTGGGCGTCGAAAAATCTCACGAGTATTCTAATAACTATTATATGAGAGTTGCATACATAATTTTCCTACGACATGTAGATATACAATAAATATTTAGTATTTAGATTTCCTACATGCGAAAGATGAACCTCGCCGGCCGCTACGCGCATTGCACGTTTGCAGCGTTAACAAATGAAATTCAATTCGCGGTGATAGTTGATTTGTAAGATGGAGACAGGTATTTTGGCTTAGTGATATTGATATGGAATTTAGTTCCACGCCTCCTGATATAACACAGGAGGCGATAATGTTAACAGTTTACCTCCACAGACATCAAAAAAGATCTACGAAAAGTTATATGATAAATTCATGGCAAGAGAAAAAAAAAATGTAACTTCATTCTGGGAAAATGTCCTCATAGTTGACTATGGAGAAATGTAAAAAACAATGAAATCCTCAACCTTGTGGACAAATGATTCAGTAATGAAAATACACTTAATGTGAAGCATGAAATTGATATATCTCAATATAAGATGTTGCACTCCCTGTTAACGCAGAAATCGGTAGGGTACAGTGGGAAAAAAGCGAAAATATTTGCCACAGTTGAAATTAAAACTTTCATTGATGAAGCATCTGATAATACATATCTATTGATAAAAATATGTAAATATAAAATATTCTCGTAAAATAAATATTTCCTACATTAGCCTATTTGCTAAATACATGACTTTGTGAGAGGTAGCGCTAATATTCGGAGTAAGTTACACAACTTAAAATTTGATCATGTGAAGGATTTATAATCAAGCTTGCTAGTTTATTATCCGCAACACAAAAACAAATGAATCACGAGCGTTCACAGCAGCTGGGAAATATTACGAAATCTGTAAAAAGTACATGAATCTGCCCCCTGAAGCCGGTAAGTCTCAGTCTTTTGTTGTTGTTAATTATTACTGTGGAAAGTGCACGTGCAAAACGTTGGCATTAATACATTTGGAAATATGGGCAAACAAATAGCAACCTACCTTAATCTGACTTACTATGTTAGCTGACGCAGGTGGTATGGCATTATAACTTTAAAGCGCCATGGCGGTTGGAAATCCACATCGGTAGCTGAAGGGTACATAGACGAATCTCTTAAAAATAAGCTAAAGATGTAAAATGCAATACTAAATTCCAAAGAAAATCACAACACTCAAATAAATATAAATTCGCCATATACTTAACCTACCTTTCGTAGGAGATCGTTACCAGAAATTACTTTTGCGATTTGTACCATACAAAACGTGTATACCAACAAGTTAGAGGACAGTTAGATTTTGTGTTTGAAGAAGAAATTTCATTGTAAATAAAGCAGTGAAATAAAGTTGACGTTGTTGAATAAACCGTTTATTTCATTTAACTACGTCTAGTGAGTTGAGTGAACTGAATTCGTTGGAAGTAGAGTTAGCGCACATACTCTGGGTTATTGATTTCCTGGCCTCTGTGATGCCAATATCATGACCTACTTTGCTTTGCATACTAATATTATGAGTTTAGATTCGGGAAATATTTATATTCTTATATACAATTAAACATTCTTGGAGGTTATTGTACGCATAACCGGTTTCTGTAATTTTATGCAGACTAGCAGGCAGTGAACAGGCATTAGTAGGGCAGCGCGCAAGAGTGATTTTCATTTCGATACAGATTTTTAACAGTAAATGAACACATTTCAGTATATAAGTATAAAAATGTTTTTAAGTGGTAATTGAATAATTTGTTGTGCTTCTTCAGTGATGACCATTACTGATAATGACAATTTTAGAGTCATGTTTCTTTTTGGACCACGTATTTACTATATATATATATATATATCTGAATTGAAATAAAACATTTTCAGAAAAATGTTAGCGCGCAACACAGAAACTAAATTAAGTTAAGCATTTTCTAAGGATGCGGCACGAAGATTTTAAAAAAAAATCCCCCCCACCTGAAACTACCTTTACATGGAACATTGGGCATTATTATCCATTATGGAACAATTTTGATTTTCTCAAAAATGGTTCTTAACAATTTAGATTAAAATACCACATGCTTAAGGCATTTTTACGACAGATGAAATGTTGATTTTTAATTTTCTGGGAATAACCTCTGAAGACCTCTTCATTAAAGATGACTTTTGTACAAAAAGGTAAACCGTAGGAAAGAAAAAATGTAGATCTCGTTAAAACACAATTTATATTATATACATTTTTTTGTATCGTTAACCATTTCCGAGATATTTTTGTTATTATTGATTTAAATTTTAAAATACTTTTCTCAACGCAGAGTAGTCAATTGGTTTGATATCTCCCTTCTTTTACCCATGGGCTTGCACAAATAACCGAATTTCAGTCACATAGAGATCAGCTTTTAAAAGATTTGACTAATGCTTACCCTATTCCCTTATTTCTCTAGTTAAAGAGAGCAAGAAATAAGCCAATTCCTGATAATGTGTATCTCGATCAGCGTGATGTAGATTAAAGAATAATATTATGCCAGAATAGTTGGTTTGTCATACAAATAGAGAAACTTATGTGAATGGAATGTCAGATTTGTTAGACTTCCTGTATGCCAATTGGGCTACATATTTTAAGTTCTTTTAGCTCGGGCTCTAATAATAGCCTTGTCGGATCAGGCTGATGAAATTAAAGGTAAAAATAAAGAAAATATAAGACAAACGTTAAATAATTAGGAAACTAAAGGATGTATGTTTTTTTTCGACGGGTGTGCATGTTTGTATCAGAATTAAGAATTGATATAAAATGCTAGGTTGTCTTAAATTCACAGGATTCATATTATTATTATTATTATTATTGCTTTCTCTAGCCCCATATGTACAATGTATCTTGTGGATAGAGAAGATATTATATTCCACCCAAAAATTCGACACCGATATTTTACCGGAAATGCATGTTTTAGGAACCCCTGAATATAAAAAAAAATTTTCAGAAAAAGCTCCGCGCGCGCACATGTGTCTGTGGACAGCATAGCTCAAAAAGAAAAATATCGTTAAATACCAAACTTGAAAGAATTCTGGTTGAATTTTACGGAATTTTGCATGACTGGTAAGCCGTAAGAGATGGACAAATGCTTACAACACAAAAAATGTAGAGCATGTTAAAACACACAATTTAGTTATACTCATTTTTTTCGTGGAGTTGTTCGTTTTTAGATATTCCTTGTTATTGGTTTCAGCTTTAAAAACGTATACTTTTCTCATACAGGAATCTGTCAACTCCTGTCCATACAAACAAAGGAACTTCAGTCACATAGCAACCAGCTTTTGACTATCAATTTAACCTATGTTAATTTCGCTTCTACTTATAAGGAAGCAAGTAATAAGACTATTTCTGCTAATTTTTCTCAATTAGCATGATGTAAATAGAAGCATAAGTTTTTTTTAACAATAATTTGTTACAGAGATGTAGAGAAAGTCATGTGAATGGAACGCATCCCATTTTTCTCATTCATCCCGTCAAAAACAAATGAGATTTTGCGTACCGGCGAGTTGGAAGAATGGAATTCCAACATTGGTACCTATATCAAATGGTAGGCATATCTTCCTTTTCTATTCGAAAGCCCAGACAAGGCGAAGCTCAGTTTAGTTGCTTCACTGACATTGTCAAGCGGTGCTTTATCCTCAGCTTAAGTTCTTTCTTTTTTCAAGTTATCAATGTAGATGATTCCACGTGCATCCAAAAAATCTGAAGCCATCAGATTGTCTGCAGATTCCACCTGTGCCTTTTTCGTAGCCGGTTCGCCTTTAAAAGCCCAATGTTTGGACTGTATTTTTGTCTCTGGAATATAGTAATATATCCATGCTCCAGCCACAGTTATGAATCGACGCAGAAATTCGTCAGCATTGCGCGAAAATGTGGCAAACCAGCTTCCGAATCGATCACACGATTTTGTTTATTCTCCATTGACAGCAAACATGTCAGACCTAATTTTTGGTGCAAAATTAAGAACCTTGTGATATGACTGCCACTTCAACTATTACGTGAACTTTGATTAGTCGATAACGAATACCATATCCTGGATTTTGTCAATAATTTCGGAGGAAGTCACTTCTACTGGACGTCCGGAACGATTCATTTATCAATTGTTGCAAACGCAGGAGCAGATGTGCCATGAACTTCATCCAACTCGGCTTTTCCAAACTTAAAAGTGACTCGGTGGAAAACGATTCAGTCTAACGAAGAGGTCATCTCCCAAACAGATACCTATTTTGAGGACCTTCAGAAATCCTACTTTTTGGCACGCTTAAAACAGTTGGAGAAACGCTGGGAAAAGTGTATCGAGCTAAAAGGAGATTATGTTGAATATATAAATAATTTGTTTTCTATTTTTTTCTGAGGACTTATTGAACGCCTCTCGTATTCGTTGCTGCTTTTCGAACGAGTTGGACTTGCAGAAACGAGCGCATCTCACTGTGCATCATATAGGACGAGTAAAACGTATGACGAGGCGCTACTGTCATACGTCCCGCCGAGAAAACTGATTCTTTGAGAATAGCTGCTATGTATATTATAGGCATACAGTGAATGTGTATAGGTGTAGTACTTTCCACATATCAGATCCATTAAACTATATTTAAATGTCCATGTGGACTATTAATAGTACTGCTGGTAGACCAATTTATATAAACTCTTTTAGACTTGTGAATGTCACTGAGATTGACACTGGTGGTAAGAGGCAGCATATTTTAATACAAATGACCTCATGGTAATCACCACACACGAGAAGATTGTCTTCTACAGGGTTCCAGCCTGAAGAGCACATGCCGACTTAAATGGTTTCAACTCCTTCCTCCTTCCCAATTTTAATTATAATCACGTCTCTTCATTTGCAGCCAAGTTCTGTTGTAATTATGGTGTTAGATAATTTCAAGTGCGTATGTACTATTCGAACTAAAGGATTCTATAGACTACAATCTGCGAATTATTCAAATAGCTCAAATATTTTAACTAGAATAAGTTGGTATTTTAACAATGCCAATATTCAATATCCAATAACAACTAATGGTAAGCTTATCATGTTACATATGTATTAGAGAATAACTTTTTTTGGTCTGGAAATGCAATGCAGGGAAGACATGTCTCAGTCTGAAGAGAAAACCTACAATGGAAGAAAAGACCTGACATTGCATGTAAGGAAGCCGTTCTGCAACCTGTAAGGGGATTATTAAACTGGGGCAGTAATTTGTCACACCATAAAAAGGGAGAAAGTGACTTAAACTAGCTATAATTTTGACGCTTCACTTCTTTAAGCAGCCTCCAGAAATTATTTTTTAAATGCAGTTACGACAGAATGTTTACGCTAATGTTACACAGCACTGCTACAAAACGTATTTTCTTCAATACATTACATATAAAGAAACTTAAAGCCACATTTCAAAATAGATGGAAGAAACTCAACCTAGGACGTTAAGGCAAAGGATTCAAAATAAAGTGACTTCACAAGGAGCTTACAAAATACTATGCTTCAACCGCCTTTTCTCAAATGGGACCAGTATTTAATTTTACCGAAGTCCGTACAACCTGACCCACTCTTTTTACCTCCACAGTGGGATTCTTAGGATCTTTAAATTGCGTAAAAGATAGTGGTGCGCGGATCAATGGGTCATTATGGCAACATTTGTTTTAACAAGGAAAAACTACTATATAAAATAATGTTTTACAACCAGGATAAGAGAAAGTACAGGCTGGAGCAAACGTCACTGGATACTGGGCAAATATTGAATTTATGTTTCATTACAAATACAAACAGTACTTACATTTTTTTTTTATGTTCAAACTGTTTTCCATCTGCATCAACACGAGGTACATCCAGAAAGTAAGTTCCGTTTGGTAATAAAATTAAAATTGTGTACAGATACAGAATAATTATTTATTCACAAAATTCTACAACTCTTAAACTACTTTTCCACATAACTGCCGAAATTTTGCAGGCATTTGTCATAGCGTGGCACAAGTTTTTGTATACCTTCTTCATAGAAGTTTGCCGCCTGTGTCTTCAAAAAGTTGGAAACATTTTCTTTCAGCTCTTCGTCATTGTTGAAGTGTTGACCGCCAAGGAAAGACTTGAGATGTAAGAACAGATGAAAGTCGCAGGAGCGAGGTTAGGGCTGTACGGAGGATGGTCAAACACGTCCCAGCCAAATCCCTGTAGGAGGTTTTTCGTCACATTTGCAGTGTGTGGTCGTGCGTTGTTGTAAAGAAAAACAACACCTTTTGACAGCAATCCTCGGTGCTTATTCTGTATTGCGCGGCGCAATTTCCTAAGTGTCTCGCAATAAACATCTGCTTTGATTGTTTGACCACGCGGTAAGAAATCAATGAGTAAGATGCCTTTCCAGTCCCAGAACGCTGTGCACATCATTTTTCGAGGTCTCAAGATTTGTTTCGGCTTGACCTTTGCTGGGGATGAAGTGTGCCGCTTACTTTCAGGGGTGTCGTAAGAAACCCAAGTCTCATCTCCTGTGACTATCTGTGTCAAAAATTCTTCGCCGTCTTCATCATAACAGGTTAAAAACTGAAGTGCACTACCCATCCGTTTTGTTTTGTGTTGCTCAGTAAGAATCTTTGGTACCCAACGTGAGCAAAGTTTACGAAATTTCAGTTTTTCGGTAACAATTTCATGAATTAGTGATCGTGAGCTTTGGGGAAATTCCATAGCGAGAGCACTAATTGTAAACTTGCAGTTTTCCTGGATCTTGTCATCAATCGCGTGAGCCAGTTCTTCTGTAACCAAAGATGGACGCCCACTTCGTTCTTCATCGTGCACTTCACTACGTCCTTCATTGAACTGTCGGACCCATGTTCTCACCATTGAATCACTCATCGCATTTTGTCCGTAAACTTCGCAAATTTGCATATAAATTTCAATTGGTTTCACTTTCCTAGCATTCAGAAAACGAATCACAGATCTGATTTCACAAGCGGCGGGATTTTCAATCAACACCGACATTGTAAACAAGCGCAACAAAGCGTATGTGGCTGACAGCGATCTCAAAATGGCGTGCGTGCGTGTCTGGTAGGCTCGTGGTGAGCCTGGGTGTTGTTGCTGTGTACCTACCCTGGTAAGGGTTTAACCCCAGGCATGAGGTGATGGTTAAGGTTTTGTTTGAGGTTTCGAGTGTTGGTGTTAAGGAGGTAGCGCTGGTAGGCTCCTCGAGCGGTTGCATTTTCAGGAGCAGCATCCTTTGTTCAGCTATTACGCTGTTGGCTGGTTTAAAGCCGTTGTTACCGGGGTGCCCACAAGCCATGCGGGGAACCCGGAACCGCCTTTTTCGGCGTTCAGAGGGTAAGTAATCCCCAGTGATCTGACAAGAGCGTTCTCATGTTCGCCCAATCTGGCGTAGAATTTTTGAGCCCGGCGTCTAATAACATCTTCCACATATGGGAGGGCCGAAGCTTCATGTAGTAGCCTCAAAGGGAAACGTCGACATACAGAATATATGGACCGGAGTCCTCTATTCTGCACCCGCTGTAACCAGAGAAGCCAGGAGTCTGCTGCCATACCCCACACTTCGCAGGCATAGAGCATCAGGGGGACTATAAGCGCCTTGAAAAGGCGTAACTTTAAGTGAACCGGCATCTGGGAGGTCAGCACAGGGTAAAGGGAGGGCTACCGCCCCCTTCGCCCTGTCCGACGTTCCCCGCATGTGTTCATGAAAAGTTAGGCCCTTATCAAGAATGACGCCCAAGTATTTGATGGAATTTCCCCACTCTATCCTTTGGCCCTGATAGGAAAAGTTGGGTATCTGGTTTCAAAATGGCGCACGTTTCTTTTCCTTGATACAGAGTGTTTACCACGCATGTGCGGGACTGCGATCGTAGCGCTGCAGCGGAGATAAATTGAAACGGAACTTACTTTCTGGACATACCTCGTACATCTTTGAAGTGGTAATAACACTTTAGGGTTAAAACTTCCTACTGTACTATGTCTTACTGGTACTTTCGTTTTCTTTTAACCAACTCCTAATGACTTTTGCACTACTCTGTACATCAGTTAGAAGTAGAATAGGGAGAAGTGTACGATAGAATGACCTTAATATCCACCCTTCTCAATATCTACTAAAACGATCAATTGTTCCTTCGGCAGAATCAGGGAGAGAGAGAATCAGGAGTATGAGGAAGAAGAATACACAAGATTTGCTGGCGACATCGCATTACCTGTCTTCTCCAACGAGTTCCCACAAGACTGCTTGTTACCTCTAAAGTATTCCATCGCATTCCCCAAACTTCAAAAGTTATTCTTCGCCTAAAATAAGTTTGTCATTCTCATACAATCCATCATGCAGATATATGACACAATAAATAAAACTTCTTAAATGAAAAACAAAACAGATACTCGAGGTTTTATCATGTAAAAGCTTTACCAGTGTTACTGTAGCATCAGAGACATGGGCCCTCCCAAGTAGCGAGAAGATTAAGTAATAAACATTCCAAATGAAGTTCCTTATATCAGTTTAAGATTATATTAGGATGGATAGAATCAGGAATGTGGATATTAGAAGTGAACAGATATGGCATCACTGGAAGAAAGACTGCAGTATTAGAAATAAACGGATTGAACATCTGGAAAGAATGGTTTGCAACCGTATCCTTAAGAAAATATTAATCTCTAGACCAAAAGGAAAAAGAGACCAAGGATACTAATCCTTGCAATGAAGAGGATGATAGTACATTGCCAGTTGCACAGGAGTTTGTGCACGAGTTGAAATAACTTTAAAAAAACTACTGCTGCTACAGCTATGACCACGACCACTACTACTATAGTTTCCGACAAGCTTTATCAATGCAAATGCAGTGTGTGTCACGCAAACTCGGTAACCGTTAACTAGTAGTTACTATAACCGTTAATGATAACTAGTTACCTCGCATTCGTTGTTTCTGTAATCGTTATGTTATTTTCTGTCCATGCCTCTTTGTGCTTGGCCTGCATACATGTCTTTGCTTCATTAAGAGATTCCATGAGACGAAAACAGAGGAACAAAGAGGAAGCCATAGCTATATATATGGCGCGTGAACAACAAAGGAATCAAAATATTGCCCTTAACACTAAAAAGCACTCGAAAGGAATCTAGTCACCCCTTAGGCACAAGCACTCGAACATCTCCCCTTATGAAAATGTAGAATTTCAGATCGCATGCCCATAGGAAGTTTTTAAACCACCAGATGCAGAGAAAGTTATGTGAATGGAAAACACAAACTTTTTCTCAAAGCGAACCGAACATCAATTGTTTCACACAATGGCCAGCTTTTAAAAGAGTTGACCATCGCTTTAGTTTATGTATTCCTTTATTGTCGTTGTACTTGTAAGGGAGAAAGCACGAAGACGATTCTTCTCATGTTTATCTAGATTAGCATGGTGTAGATAAAAGAACAACCTTTCGTAAGAAAAATTTGTTTGTGGAAAAGCTGGATAAAGTTATGTGAATGAAACACATCAGATTCTTTTTTAAAAAATACTTTTTTCGAACCCAGGGGATCCCAAAACGTATATTTCCGGTGAAATATCGACATCGAATTGTGGGTGTAATACAACAGATACCTTCTCTATCCACTATGTACATTGTACATGCGGGCTAGAGAAAGTAAAAAGGAATATCTCTGCAATGGTTGGCTCTACAAAAAATGTGTAGGACATAAATTGTGTGTTTTAACGAGATCTCCTTTTTTTGTGTGGTAAAATTTTATCTGTCTCTTACGGTTTACCAGTTACACACAAGTCATTCAAAATGAAGTGGACTTCAGGGGCTATTTCTAAGAAATTCAGGATACAATTTTAATTGCCATGTAAACATCTTTAATACACATTATTTTAATCAAAATCGTTAGAGCCGTTTTTACAAACTAGAAATTTTCGAAAAATGTTCCATGTAAAGGATGGTTGGAGGTGGGGGGATTTTCCTAAAATTTTTCGTGTCGCATCCTTGGAAGATCGAGTTTTGGTTTTTGAGTTATGCTGACCCCCCCCCCCACAAACACACACACAAATATTTTTAAAAAGGTTTTAATATAGATTCAGAGGGTCTCAAAACATGTATTTTCGGTAAAATCTTAGAATAAAAATTTTGGGTGGAATACAATACCTTCTCTACCTACTCTGTAGATTGTAGATATGTGTTAATGAAAGTAAAAACAGCCAATGAGAGCAGTGGCGGTAGATAAAGAGTAGTGATTACTTTTGCATAGTTTGCAGCGCAGTAAAGTAATACAAACAAGTTTGTATTTTTAATTACCTTGTTTCACATTTGCGATTATTCCTTTAACATCTAGGTTACCTTCGATAGAGCCATTTTAGCTGCGCCAACAGGTCTTCGTCAGTCAAAAGAGATCTGGAATGAATCATTTGTGAAAACATTTGCTCATAAAATATGTAGAAGAAAACGTAGTCAAAATTTTCTTCTGCGAAGGCTCTTAATTTTGCATTGCATAGATCAATACCGTGTTTACGATGGCATAAATATTTCAAAAACGTGTAATTTTTCCATGAATATTAAAAGTCCCTGTTCTAATTTATTTGGGAAGGATTGCAAAGTGAGGAAGTGATTCAACCGCCCAAATTGTAACTGTCCCTCCTACAGCTCCAAATGCACGGAAAAGTTTTCAATTGCATCATACATATTTTCTGTTTTGATTTCTTTCTTCGTTAAACCCATTTAAGAGTTTTTATTTATTTGTGTATTTACTAATTAGCTACATCTAAACGGGACACAAGTCGCGAAGAATACCAAATCGTTCTAGACAGACATAGATTCTATCGTGACAGCTTTCCAATCGGATTTTTGTGGTGGCCGACACTACTGAGTACGTCATATATGGGAATTTATGAACAGCTGTTACGCACACCGAACTTCGGCAACACATCTTCTGTCGAATGCGAAAAGGACAAGAACCACTTCTGGTTCCCGAACCAATAAATGCCTATGTCTGATTTAGTGTTTAGTTTGCAATAATGAAGTCTGGTAAGTTGTTAAAGCTAACCGACAGCTAAATAAAGATTGCTTAATATTATTTCTAGTATACTGCCTCCAGTAAACAGTTACAGCAGACTTAACAGGTAACCGATGCGTCTGGGCCATTTTCATTTGACGCCATCAATCGTTGAATGTAGTAATGTAACCATTTCCAGTCTCCCTAGTTTTAAGACAACTTGAAGGTTATTTAAGAAAACTATTCGTTACTCACACACTGTTTGCCATTTCATAAAATCAAGGATTCCAACGCGGCATAGGTACTAGTGTCAAGGAAAACAGGCAGTGTGTTCATGTTCGTTTCTTATAAAGAGATTAAGTTACATTTGTTCGACTTTGCCCTCTGGATGGACTCTCTCCTTATTATACGATAACTCACAGGTAGAAGTTCTGCAGGGCTTTTGGAGAAATGAATAATCAAATTGACGGGCTCCCATACATATTTTTGTATCACCTTGAATGGGAAATAAGTACAAACTATTAGATTACCCTCATAATATGTATAAACTATACATTTCACTATACACACTAGCCATGTCAAAGATGTATTTTATATAAACACACGCATTAATTTATGAAACCACGTTTATGAAAATATAAATCCTGATATAATGAAAGTGCAAATTATCAATCCCTTATAACACATAAACGTAAATTACCATCTCAAAATGAATTTTAAAAAGTTCTCGTTGCTAAGCACATATCCAAAGGGAAATAACTAAAACAGAGACTATCTCCATATGGGAACGGATTACAAATTACGATTAGCATAAGGTTATAAATTAATGAAAAAAGTTGTTGATTTGATCTTCGTTAAAACAATTCATTATTCCTATGTACCAACAAATTCATCTGATCATTGCTATAATGTGTAAACAAGATTTTACTCAGAAAAAAAAAGAAAAGAAAAAAGAGTCATTTCTGGAACTCCAAATTCATCTAAGACCCTCACTGCACAGCGCCTTGTGTACACCATTCGGAATACAGTTGTGTAGCGGCAGCAACAAGTTGTCACAACTTCCAAATCTTAAATTACTAACCCATATGATCAATAATCATAACCAAATACATAGCTTGTGGCATTGAATTTTTCAATTGGTCCTAATCAACATACCTTAAGCTTCTTCAACAACAAACTATCAATATTAATTAAAAATGTGAACGACCCAAAACATGATACAGTTAGGATTGTAAAACCTGCCACTTTCCATGTGTGTTCCATGTAAAGCTGTGACAAAACGTAGGTTACTCCTCTAGTGAGGGACGCATCTTCGCTTTTCACATGTAGTAAACTTTTTTTTTTTTTTTTTTTTTTTTTTTTGCTCTTTTCTTAATGATCTTGAACCAACACATATGGGGTATTTATTTTAGACATACTTATTTCATAGCCGACATTCGGTACAATTAATAATATGATAGTTATTGTTATGCTTCTTTAAGTGTTTATTCATCGAACATAAATATGCTACACGCGAAAGCATGTGGTGCGCGGAAATACTAAAGGCATTGTTCAGATAACCAGTGTCTTAAAACATTTTTAAAGCTCTTTTTTTTAAATTAACATGCCCTTCACAAAGCGATTAAACACATCCTTCTCATACGAGTGATATTTTCTGCCACACGTGAGGGACAGGTGATTGTATTTCGTCCAAAAAGGACCCGATAAGATGCAAAATACGTGGTTTGCAATTCCATCATGGTCGCGTATCTGTATCGCGTTGGAGACCAAGGGATGGTCTAGGTGTGCTGTGGTAACTTGACGATACAACGAACAGTGTACAATACACAGTAATACTCATAATATTTCGATTCCCTCTGCGAGAATGTGAGGGATACGGTAAAAGGGGGAGCTACGCTCCAATTACCTGTAAATGGGCGAAGGCAAAATATGGCTTCTGGTCACAAATTCAAGAAGCCTGGGATCTTGTAGCTTCTCGTCCACATCACTGTAGGCATTTTATTTTGTCTAAGCCCCGAAGTTTGAGGGCAGTTATGGGAGCTGAGGGTTCATACACCCTATATTAATATTTTTTTGTATTTCAGTTTTAGAAGATAACGATTTATTTTCATTTTTTTAAAGTTATTTAATACGATTATTAGTAGAATTACGTTTTTGTGTGGATAGATAGGCCCGTAACTTCAAATGCCAAAGTTATATTATCGCAATATTATGTTCTACATATTCAGGCATAAAATTAACATAAAAAATTACAAGCAGCGCCAGATTTGAACCAGGAACCTATGAGTGGAAGCAAGGCCTTCTTAACCTCCCGGCCACCGTAACGTTGTTCCGAGAGCTGTTTTCAGCACTCGCTGTCGTCACTGGCCACTGTACGGTTGTTCCGTGTGCGTTGTAAACACAGCTTTTACGAAAATACCAGAAACTCTTCGATCGACACATGGAATCTGGGTATGATTTTTCTCGGCGAAGTATAATTGCAAGGCGCGGATGAAGAGGAGGAAGGGGGGCGCATGAGAGCAGATAGTAATTCTTTTCTCAACTTTCCATTAACCATGTTGAAATTCTGGCCATGTGAAACAGCTAATCGAGGCAGGAGTGTTCTCTTTGCTTCACTAAACTTTCCCTTTATACATGATCTACTCGCAATTTCAAGCCACACCTTTAAGGCAACTCGTATATGAATTTGGTGAAAAGTCACGAAAATATCAGTAACTTTACAGCTCTTTACTGCCTTTATATTTTCTTCTCGAAATTTAGATCATATTTGAAGCACGGATAGCCCGCGTAGTAATGTAATAAACACGTTAACTTTAAAGATAAATTTTATTCTAAATTTCTTTAGTATTTGTGAATCGTTCGTATCGTACAGTGATTCAATTAATTTGAAAATTCTGCAGAACATTAAGAAATAGGTACCTAATAAACACGAGCTGAGTCACCTTATTTTCCCTTAATCTTTCTATAATTTTCTATTCTGAATTTTCTATCATTGTCTTGTTGGAATTTTAAGAAACATTTCCATTATTTTCTTTATAATAACATTTCTAAAGGCCAAATAAAACTTTGAGAAAGATGTAGCGAACAACTTACAGGGTTGTTAATGGGTATATTAAAGCGATTAAATAAGAAATAAAAACATTAGTTCACCTGAGTGTTATGTAATGCCTCTGTAATAGCATAAAATATGATTGAAGGTTCAAGTCTTGAGCTTTAAGAGGCAACGGATTCTAACACAAAGCCTTCAGCCTCCAAACCGTAAAACAGAGAAATCTGTGAAACACGCCTAAGAGTGAGGGAGGGAGAGGTAATGGTAACGATGACCACAAAAACTGCAGACGTTGCAGTTTCAGTTCTTGCTATAAAGCTTGCAGCATCTCTGATCACATTGAACTCCTATTCTTGATAATAGTCACTGAACAACCTTGTGGATACTTTATCTCGGGCAGTGCAGAACAAGGCAATACGTTCCAAGATAGCACTCTGAAAGCTGCTACAGGAAGTTCAAGTGGAATCATACATTCAGCATACAACTAATTCAATAAACTTCTGTTCCTTCCTACAATACCGCAAAATCAAAGATAGAAAGTGGGAGTGAGAGAGTGAAAAAGAGAGAAAACAGAGTAAAGCTGACCGAAAGCAGGTAATGCAATGAGTAATGACTAACATAATTGCCACCCTCCGTGGTGTAGTGGTCCGTCCGTCCGATCTGGTAGACTCGTAGTGAGCCTAGGTACAGTTTCTGTGTACCTACCCTGGTAAGGGCTTAACCACAGGAATGAGGACGATGATTTAGGTTTGAGGTAATGATGTTACGGAGGTAGCGCTAGATAGGCTCCTCGAATGCTTAGGAGCAGCATTCTGTTCCTCTGCTCCGATAGTGTTTGGTTTGATTAAAATTGTTTTTGTTGGAGAATTTTGATTGATCACTCCCAATGTTAGGAGGGGGGAGTGCTTACCTCAGCTATTTGCTGTTGGCTGGTTTGAAGCCGTTGTTACCGGGTGGTACCCCCGTATCGGCGTTAAGTAGGTAAGTACTCCTCCAGCGATCTGATAAGTGCGTTCTCATGTTCGCCCAATCTGGCGTGGAATTTCTGAGCCCTGCGCCTAATTGCATCCTCCACGTATGGGAGGGCCGAAGCTTCATGTAGTAGCCTCACTGAGAATCGTCGACATACAGAATAGAGAGACCGGATTGCTCTATTCTGTATCAGCTGTAACCAGAGAAGCCGTCTGCTGCAATATCCCTCACTTCGCAGGCGTAGAGCATCAGAGGGACTATGAGTGCCTTGAAAAGGCGTCATTTTAAATGGACCGGCATTTGGGAGGCCATAACAGGGTATAGGGCGGCCACCACCCTCTTCGCTCTGTCCGACGTTCCCCGCACGTGTTCACGAAAATATTCTGGCCCTGTTTGGAGAGGTTGGGTATACGGACTGCGGCATGACTTTTGCCCGGGTTAACGGACATTCACCACCGTCTGCACCGATCCTGGACGAGACAGAGGTGTATCTGTATTGGATTGAAAGCTGCGTATGTTCCTGTCTGTGCGGTAGAGTAGGACTCATCAGCGAACTGGGCCATGTTGACGCCCTGCACTATAGGGAAGTCTGCCATGGAAAGGCTAAAGAAGTGGGTGATAAGGTGTAGTGGTCACAATACTAGTAGTTTCAGTACCTAGAATTGAGAGTTCAATCCTGGCAGAGATTGATGGATTTTTTTTCGGACGCAAACACATTTAGCATGGCTTCCTTAGAGAGGGAAGTAAAGTCCTTGGTTCCGTGAAATGTTTATTTGAACGTAAAATAACCCCATATCTTGAAATTACACAATTTTCACGACTGCAAGTAGTGATTTCGTCCTATGGTGCCATCTATGGGGCGAGGAATTGATTCCTCGAGCATAGTGGGGAAATCGCGAACTAAAAATGCTACTGATTTAGCTAACGTCGTTAGGTGTCCAAATAAGCTGATATGCGTGAGATTACGTTTAGATTTATAACTTTCACAATATGCTCATATAAAAGAATTAGCATCTATATTCACATAACAATTTAGGGCGATTTACGTAAACCTTCAATGAGTAAAATTATTCAGCAAACAACATGGGTTATTTAACACATCAAAACGTATTTTTAATATTGAAGGGTTTGGATATACCCGAAAACAAGACCTTCAACATGTACAGCATCGTGACCTGAAATTTCAGCTGGAGAACGGTTGGGAAGCTGCTGGAATATTGTCGGAGTTTCTAAAACTATTACCGGTTGAATATTTTGAAATGCCTTCAGCTGTGCAAATGAATAAGTCACATGTTTATAAATCTGAAAGACACTTAATGAAATTCAATTTTACAAATAACCACCGCACTTGAACTCAGTTTCGAGAATTCCTTAAACCTCCCTTATACCATGAGGGAATGGCTGCTACAAGATAAGGCGGGGATCCACCACTGACACATATTGATTGCGTTGCGTGCGAGCTACTTAGTTTTAAGACGGACTTAATGCCGATTAATGAGAAATTTCGTGTTTGTAAATCATATATGACAATAAAATGAATAGAATAATATATTTATACGCTATATACTAAACCAAGCAAATAGCGATGTGCTGAAACGTTATGAAAAAAGGCAAAAATGCATTATCTAAACTAATATATTTTTAAACTAGCATTTAGATTTAAACTCACATATTAAGATACTATAGTTTCTAAGATAACCGAAGGAATATTCATTTGGATTAAAATCACGTCCCTAGTGATGACTAGATATTCATTTATAGTATCTTTACGTCTCCTTATGTGTGCACGGAGTTGACGTCCTCATGGAGGCATCGTGCTGTGTCCACTCTCCTCACTCACCGCGATATTTCGTTGCTGTGACCCGTGTGTTGAAAAGATCAAGGTACTTTTATCCATACTCTGTACATCCATTCTCTTGTTAGAGTGCCTTAAATGAATGCATTAGTGATGACCAAAGGCAAAATGCTTTTTTACCTTCCACGTACCTAATATATAAGTAGAGAAGCTTTTAAATTACAACCAATAGGTCTATGCCAACAATACGTGTTTTGAAGACCACGGAATAAAAAGGCATCGATTTTCTCGAAAATGGCTCTCACGATTTTGATAACAATATCATATAACTAAAGATATTTACATGAAAAAATATGTATTTTGAACTTTCTGGGAATGATCTGTGAAGCCCTCTTCATTCTGTGTGACTTTTGCATAATTGGTAAATGGTAATGCCGGATTCACAATGGAAGCGATACTGGCAACGCGACATGGGTCTCATCGCGATATCCCATTGGTCATGGAAACTAGTGTTCACAATAAGGCGGTCAATTTGGCATTACTTGAAGCAATGGCTGCGGATTTAAAACAAGTTCTTGCTCTGAATCTTCTAAAAAGAAGAAAGCACAGAAACAATTGACAAAGAAGATAGCAGAAGTTCCATCGTTGGTTCGGCCTACATTCAAGGACTGTAGCCACTTTGGAGACTTTCATGCTCGAATATGGCGGCAGATCTCGAATCATATTATAATTACAAGCGAATAATACCATCACAATTTGATGATGTCTTGCACATCATTGGTTCCTCATATAGAGAAACAGTCAATTCGAAAGCCAATAGCTTCAGCAGAGCGACTTTGTGTAACTTAAGAGGTTAGGAGCTTATTTATTATTTAGTCAACAGTAAAGACGTGGTTTTAATTAAGTGGCAACATTATTCTGCAATGAAGGTATAATTTTGGTTGTCCAAGACAGTTTCCACTTTCTGTAGCGTTTGTATTACCATTATTACACAGTTAAAAAGCAATTAAAAAAAAAAAAACGCACAGGTTCCGTCGCGTCAGTTCTGAATTCCTATTAGTCAATCGTTTTGTCGCGCGTGCCGCGTCGCCAATATCGCCCCATTGTGAATCTGGCATAAGAGATACACAAAATATTACTACACAAAAATCTTGGTGTCATTATTTTTTTTTTTTTTTTCATCAGGTCCTGCAAATAGAACATAATTTCAAATTCATAACACAGGGACTAACTTGACTATCGCTTTAACATAACGTATTCACTATGAACGCATAAGAAAATGCACAATAAAATAATTTCTGTTTATCTTGATTAGCATGATACAGATACAAGAATGAGCTTTTGTAAGAATAATTTGTTGTAGAATACGTACAAAAAGGCATGTGAATGTAACACGTTGATTCTTCTGTTCCTGGTCATGTAAATAGAAGGGACCTTCACGGCTAAAATTATGGGGACCAGTTCAGAACATTTCACTCGTTTTAGCCTATTTTCCTTATTCCCCTTGTACCTATAAGAAAATAATTAAATCATCTGCTAATGTTTATCTTGATTGTCGTGAAGTAGATAGAAGAGTAAGCTTTTGTAATAGTTTGTTGTAAAATTGGTAGAGAAAACATGTGAAGAAACACGTCAAATTCTTAATTACATTTATAAACGAGATCGTATCGCAATGTTATTTCTACATGATGTTTGGTTCACCTTACTCAGTGTATGCTAAACAGATCTTCTATTTTCGAAGTCAACGTGCAATCTATTTTATTGTTCATAGTTTATTGGAATAACTGTTAAGTTCGTGGAATTACAATTCTGTGAGTTGATGCCATGCTAGTCACTGAAATGTCAGATAGATAACCTAAGTTGGTTATTAAACAGCAATTAGTTTTTACAATCATTCTTTTACTTCTCTTTATATTGCTTTACTTTTGCCGACCATAAGTCGTATTCGGTTTATTACTTTCTGTAGCACAAATGTACATAGAATATAGAAAGTATTGTATTCCTTTAAAAATTCGATATCGAGATTTCACTGGAAATGCATGTTTTGAGACCCCTTCATTAAAAAAACGTTCTTATTTTCTCCACATAGTACATGGTATGAATGTATAGAAGGTATTGCACTCTTCCCAAAAATTCGATACCGAGTTTTCATAGGAAATACACGTTTTAGGGTCACCTGTTTCCAACAAAGCATTTTTAGAAAAAGGTTCGTGTGTGTCCATGTGTCTGTGAACACGATAACTCAAAAACAAAAGTATAAAGTATAAAGGTATTTAAGGTATTTAAGTTTAGTGTCTTCCAAGGATGCGACACGAAGATTTGAGGAAATTACCCCCTCCTTAAACTACCCTTTACGTGAAAAAAAAAAGTGCGAAAACTTTGATTTTCTCAAAAATGGCTCTTTAAGAATTTTGATTAAAATAGGTAACTACACTTGAGATATTTAAATGACAAATAAAACGTTTTCTTGAATTTTCTGGGAATAGCTTCTGAAAAACTCTTTATTCTGGATGAATCGACTATGTCTCGTAGACCGATGTCACAACATACATGAGACGGCCCGTCAAAACATTCATGTAGCTAGCGACCGAATGAAGACCGTTTACGACAGCTAAGGTTTCCAGCAGGGTGATCTAGTGTGGCTGTATCGTCCTACCCGGATCAAGAGACCCAGTCTGAAGCTTCAAGCATGGTTGTTGAAGAATGTCGTCTATCTATCCAGAGGTTGCCCCGATGGAAGACGCTGGTGGTCAGGACGACCAATCCTTAGGGAGCTGCACATGCGGCCCACACCTCTACTGCGACATGCTATGTAACAAACATCATTATAGAGACGTGAACATGACACCAGCATTGTCGCAGATGCCATTACCTTAACAAATATACCGTGCAATAATCGGAAAAGGAAGGGGGGGGGGAACTGCATGCTCCTTTCCCAGCTTTGAAAGTTTTTTACTGCGTAATCGGGGGCTGTATAGAGAGAGAGAGAGAGAGAGAGAGAGAGAGAGAGAGAGAGAGAGAGAGAGAGAGAGAGCGAGCGAGCGAGAAGCCAGTTGTGACAGAAAACGCGGAGAGTGCAGTTGGATTAGACAGCAGTCGACAGCTGAGTGTTAGAGCGTTGAAGTGACGATATAAAAATACACGCTTGCAACTATTGAAAATCAAAACGAAAAAAACTGTTACAGTATCAAAGTATCTGAAACGATAAATGCAGTTCTCAAAGAGGTTAAACGTCACAAATTTAAGGTTTCAACCAGACATTAGAAGCAATAAATAGGTAAATAAATAAATAAATAAATAGAATTAATAAAATATTACAATATGATTGACATATATATATATATATATATATAAAATGATTCACACAACACAGCCACACATTGTAGACTTCTATGAAATACCACTATAGCAAAATCTTATCTTCCTGATTTCAACTTTATTGTTTTTCTTCTTTCTTTCTTTTCATACAAATAAACATTTTGTTTGCGGTATCCGATGTAATGGTCCACAGAGGAACCATATACGGTTTTTAATTTTTTTTCAACATTACTATAGACGAGAATGCATATGAATTCCGAAATGAAAACGAGTTCCATACAAAACTGCATTAATTAATAAAGGGAAGCAAACACAGTGAGTCTCCGTTTCAAATAGCACATACTTTATTTTTGCTACCAGCTCCAATATAGACAGTAAGAACAACAAGGATGTGTTTTCACGTATGACCTCTGGTGATTAAATTGTAATTTGACATTTATAGTAATTATTAGTACCTATTTAACGGATTATTTAAGGATCCCACGTGAAAATTTAAATCAGAATAGCTCGTCTATCATAATTAAATGTTTGTACATCTTCCCAATTACAATATAGTAAAATCTTACCTGGAACATGTCTGTTTCTTCGTCAGGCATATACTCAACAATAACAGCTTGGTTTCTCGATAATGTATAAGAGATGGAATGCTGTTTCGTATCCAAGATGGCCTACAAGAAGAAGAAAACACTTGACACCAACACATTTATTTACAGCTTAAATATATCAGTTTTTAGAATAAAGGAAAGAGGTAGGACGTCACCATATGTGTTTAACACTCTCAAAAGTTACACAGCAGGATGTTTAAAAGCGGTTAATGAGACTGATTTAGGCCCGGTGCACACGAGCAGGATTTCACGCCGTGACACTCGGGTGAGCATTTGACGCCGATCCAGAAACACACGGGATTATAATTAAGAAACATTGCAGAGTGCGAGATTGCAGATTCTAGTTCAGTTTTACACCAAGACTTTCTTGTTTGTTACAGAGACAATAATGGCTACGTGACAGGTGAACGACAGGTTTCGAGATTTCGTCGAGATTAGGTTAGGTGTAATGTTGGTCAATCGACCAATGGCAGTCAAATCTAAAACTGAACTAGAATCTGCAATGTCGCGTGTAGAGTCTGATGGGTCGTCCGCGTTCTTTACTGGAACTACTTTCATCACTTCCACTCTACATTAGGGATCGTTCCAAGCAAGTAGTCCCACTCCGAGGAAATGGTTCCGATCTTTGTTGGAAGTAGTTTCATTGCAAATTTACCACTTCAGAGTATTATATATATTTGCAAATTCAAAAAAGTAAAACATGGGAAATGCCCAATGTTGTTGCTTTCTTAATATGATCAGTATATAATATAACATCACGATTGTGGTTCAGAAAGTTCAACTCTGTGTTGTTATATATGTACTGAAAATGTCAGCTTTCCAGCTCTCGTACTTTCTGAGAAAAAGGTACATAAGTATCCAGAAATGCTGTTTTCAGAAAACTAAATTTAAAGATACAATCGTTCTAGAAAGGGGCACTGCATAACAACTTTAAAGAAATGCAGACTAGCATTTAAATTATATTTAAATTGATTAAAATCCTCTTAACCCCCAAAAGTATACATTTTCTGAAACTAGAAATAATAGAGCTTTTATTAGTGTCTGAAACAAAAAATGTTATTTTTTGGCATTTCAGAGTACCTTGTCCCTTTAATGTCTCGTGTCAGTTACAGGAATGTTTGTGAGTTTTGTGCTAAGCTTTTATTCCGTTGCATAGTAAACTATAAAGTAATATTGGTAATATCACATGTAATTATACCCAACGTATATAACATAAATTATAATTGTATTTGTTGTAAGTAAGCAAATATAACAAACGGAACGCAACATTAGGGATTGAAACTTATAGATAATATTATGAAATATTATGCAATTGCGCTTTAAAGGTATAGGTCATTAAAACGGTGGTTGGTAACTTCTTGTTGGTAATTATTTTAAATTATCTGTAGTTTCGTCAATATAAAACATTATTTTGGAAATTAACTCAAACATACCCGTAAGCTCTAGGAACTGCTTTTTATCCTATTGTGAAGTGTGGGCAATACAAAATATGACACACTTCTGTTTTCTATTATTTGGCCTTCTGAATGACAAGCCTTTGGGGTAAACATTATTTACTACCTTTTAGGCACGCACTTTAGTAAGATAAAAAAGGCATTACCCACAACTGTATGAAAAACCTAGGTCGGCAGATCGAGAGTGCAAATTACGAGGGCCATTTTTTTTTCAACCTCCGATAGGCTATAAATAAATGACAAGTTCATAGAAAAATATTGTTTTATTATTAAAAAGTGTTGTACACTTATGGTTACTTTTCAACATAATCGCCGAAAAGATTGAGACATTTATCGTACCTGTGTATAAGCTTAGCAGTACCCGCTTCAAAAAAATGTTGCCGCCAATGATTTCAAATGAATACGGCGTTGTTTTGAAGATCTTCGTACTTTACGACGTTTGCGGAGAGCCATTCAAAACAAACGAAGAGGAATGCTACTTCAGGAATTGTGCTGATCCATGACAACGCTCGTCCACACACTGTTGACACAACCCATCGGCTCCTTGAACATTTTCGATCATCCGCCGTACAGTCCTAACCTGGCACCCAGCGACACTTTCACCTTTTCCCTGAACTGAAGACGTGACTAGGAGGGCAGCACTTTCAAACCAACGAAGATTTTCAAACCAGCGCCAATACTCATATGAAATCATTTGCGGCAACATTTATTGAAGCGGGTTTTGCAAACCTTGTGCACAGATACGATAAATGTCTCAATCTTTTCGGTAATTATGTTGAAAAGTAACCATAACTGAACAAAACTTTTATTAATAAAATGGTATTTGTTTTCTATGAACTTGTCTTTTATTTATAGCTTATTGGAGGTTAAAAAAAACGGCCCTCGTATAAGCTCAGTACTTCGTAACTACATATGCAGCATTGTTGCTGTTAATTATTTCAGGGCGAGCTCCGCTAGGCGGAGACTGGAGAGGCACTAACAACGAAGGAAAACAAATGCGCATGCTGAGTCCCAATATAATTCAACAGAGAAGATATTAGTGAAGAATTATGATAAGATATTTCTTATTTATAATTTTAACAGCTGATTTGAAATGAGGCCATACAATGATAATATACGGCCATTCATTGCAAATTTATTACGGAACTTTCAAAGTGTGCTGCTGTCACTAAAGTCAATTTGCTTACCATCTGATATACGGCAACATCGCCTTATTATTAATATCACTACCATATGTGGAACTATGAATAGGTGGAAATATAACTAAAACTTTGAGACTCTCACAGAACTTAATGATTATACATATAAGATAAAACTAAACTGCTGCGTATTTTAAACATAATGCAGACTCAAAATGTATTTCATTTACTATGAAACATTTCCTATTCTTGCTCAGTAAATATCTCATTTCAATAATCTGTAATATTCTTCATTTGCAACGAAGTCACCATACCTTACTTCAGTAACCTTTATGAATGCAGGTTTACACCTCATTGCGGTAAAGTAATGCCAATTAATTATTTTTTCTAATTGTTCTAAAGCGTTAGGTTAGTTATCAGAAAACCTATTAAGTAAACGAAAGCATAGATTAAATACATATTTATAACAACTTCTGTAGCTTTGTGTTCTGCAGGCACTGAAATATAGGAAGCAATTTAGAATAACATTAAATTAATGTTTTGATGTGTCATACCCGTGGAAACACAACACGGAATTTTATCCCCATGTCTTGCACTACTTCCTTGTAATTTCATATTTGTTCTGTGGCCAATATTTAACCTTATTTTTAATTCAAGCTGCCACAACATCCTATCTATCGATGCACTCTCACTCATAGTTACGAACTACTTCTCAGCTTCATACTTCACTCGCGCGCGCACTTAAGGGAAGTCGAAATTTAATTGATTATGAATATTTTGAATCTTTCACTCATTTTGGCATAGCTTTTATAGAGGTAGGGTAATTGTAAATAGTTTAAAAATATTGTTGAAAATAATCCTGCGTAGCAGTTTTTTTTTTTTTTTTTAGAACATTCTGGTCCACTCACTTGTATAACATCAATAGGTTTGTAAATATTAGTATTAGAGAAGTTTTTTTTTTTTTTTTTTTTTTGACCGGAAAGCTTTACTTTAGCTATTCGCAGCATTGGCATCCCGCTCATATTTCCTTTGAGTGAGAGTTTCTAAATACTGCACAGTTAGGTTGATATTTTTTTAACTCTTTATGTTTGAAAGCAATTTCTGGAGAAGTAAGATCGCCTACACAAATGCCCCACTATCTCAGAAACTAATTGAGACTAAGGGCTGACATTTTTACCAATCATTTACACCTAAATAGGCTTTATCTTAACGAAAAATTATTTATGTATGTGTGTTAGTTATTTTTTTTTTAAATTTAAAAGTCAACATTTTCAATAAAATGTTACGAAATTTATTACAAAAATCTGATGTGTTCCATTCACATGACTCTCTATCTCTCTGTAACAAATTATTGTTAATAAGCTTATTTTTTTTATTTCATGTTAATCCAGGAAAATTAGTAGAAATAGTCTTATTCCTTGCTTTATTGTAAATACAAGCTAAATAAGGGAGTACCATAGGTTAAAGTGAAAGCCAAAAGCTGGTTGCTATGTGACTGATGTTCCTTTGTTAGTATGGACAGGAGTTGACAAATTCCTGTATGAGAAAAGTATAAGTTTTTCAAAGCTGAAACCAAGAAAAAGGAATATCTCAAAAACGATCAACTCCACGAAAAAAAATGTATATAACATAAATTGTGTGTTTTAACGTGCTCTACATTTTTTGTGTGTTAAGTTTTTGTGCATCTCTTACGGTTTAGTAGTTATGCAAAATTCATCCATAATAAAGTAGTCTTCAGAGGCTATTCCCAGAAAATTCAAAATATACATTTTATTTGTCAGGTAAATATCTTTAATATTTGATATTTTAATCAAAATCGTTATAGCCATTTTTTAGAAAATCAAAATATTCGAAAAATGTTCCATGTAAAGGGTAGTTTGGGGTGGGGGGATTTTTCTCAAAATTTTCGTGTCGTATCCCTGGAAGATACTAAACTTAAATACCAGGTTTGGTATTTTACAGACTTTTCGTTTTTGAGTTATCGTGTTCACAGACACACACACACACACACACATGGACCTTTTTGTGAAAATGCTTTTTACTTTCTCCATACGCACTGTGTACATAGTGTATAGAGAAAGTATTGCACTCCACCAAAAATTCGATACCGAGATTTCACCGGAAATATATGTTTTAGGGTCCCCAATATCCAAAAAAAGCATTTTCACAAAAAGGTCCGTGTGTGTGTGTGTGTGTGTGTGTGTGTGTGTGTGTGTCCGTGTGTCTGTGAACACGATAACTCAAAAACGAAAAGTCGGTAAAATACCAAACTTGGTATTTAAGTTTACTATCTTCCACGGATGCGACACGAAGATTTTGAGAAAAATCCCCTCACCCTCAACTACCCTTTACATGGAACTTTTTTCGAAAATTTTGATTTTCTCAAAAATTGCTCTAACGATTTTGATTAAAATTTCGGATATTAAACATATTTACCTGACAAATGAAATGTATATCTTGAATTTTCTGGGAATAGGCTCTGAAGAGTAGTTTATTCTGGATGAATTTTACTAAATTTTGAATAACTGCTAAATCGTAAGAGATGGACAAAAACTTACTGCACAAAAAATGTAGAGCACATTAAACCACACAATTTATGTTATATACATTTTGTTCGTGGAGTTCATCGTTTTTGTGACATTCCTTATTTTTGGTTTCTGCTATGAAAAACGTATACTTTTCTCATACTGGAACTTGTCCACTCCTATCCATATAAACAAAGGAACTTCATTGACCTAGCAACCAGCTTTTGACTATCACTTTAACCTACGGTTGTCCGTTATTTCGCTTCTACTTACAAGGATGCGAGTAATAAGACTATTTCTGCCAGTTTTTCTGATTTGCATTAAGTAAATAGAAGTATAAGCTTTTTAAGAATTATTTGTTGCAGGGATATGGAGAAAGTCATATGAATGGTACACATCAGATTTTTTACTTTCTCCTTACGCACTATGTACATAGTGTATAGAGAAAGTATTGCACTCCACCAAAAAGTCGATACCGAGATTTCACCGGAAAAATATGTTTTAAGGTCCCCAATATCCAAAAAAAGCATTTTCACAAAAAGGTCCGTGTGTGTGTGTGTGTGTGTGTGTGTCTGTGAACACGATAACTCAAAAACGAAAAGTCGGTAAAATACCAAACCTGGTATTTAAGTTTAGTATCTTCCAGGGATGCGACACGAAGATTTTGAGAAAAATCCCCCACCCCCAACTACCCTTTACATGGAACTTTTTTCGAAAATTTTGATTTTCTCAAAAATGGCTCTAACGATTTTGATTAAAATTTCGGATATTAAACATATTTACCTAACAAATGAAATGTATATCTTGAGTTTTCTGAGAATAGCCTCTGAAGAGTAGTTTATTCTGGATGAATTTTACTAAATTTTGAATAACTGCTAAATTGTAAGAGATGGATAAAAACTTACTGCACAAAAAATGTAGAGCACATTAAAACACACAATTTATGTTATATACATTTTGTTCGTGGAGTTCGTCGTTTTTGTGACATTCTTTATTTTTGGTTTCTGCTATGAAAAACGTATACTTTTCTCATACTGGAACTTGTCAACTCCTATCCATATAAACAAAGGAACTTCATTGACATAGCAACCAGCTTTTGACTATCACTTTAACCTACGGTTGTCCGTTATTTCGCTTCTACTTACAAGGATGCGAGTAATAAGACTATTTCTGCTAATTTTTTCTGATTAGCATAAAGTAAATAGAAGTATAAGCTTTTTAAGAATTATTTGTTGCAGGGATATGGAGAAAGTCATGTGAATGGTACACATCAGATTTTTTAGATAAAGGGGGACCCTAAAACATATATTTCCGGTGAAATCTCGGTATCGAATTTTTTGGTGGAGTGCAATACTTTCTCTATACACTATGTACATAGTGCGTATAGAGAAAGTAAAAATCATACCTTTCTTTCTAATACACAGAAGCATTTTATTTTTCATCAATCAACAGTAAAGGCATTGCTAGCCCGCCTGGGTAATGTAGTGGTAACGTGTCTGCTTCACATTCAACAGGTCGTGAGTTCGAATCTCGCTTAGGGTGAGTTACCCGGATAAGCTTTTTTTTCGGGGGTTTCCCTTATCCTGAGAAGACGAATGTCGAGTAACTTTAAGGTCCAGGGACCTCGAGATCATTTGAGCATCATTCCACCAATTTCATTCATCGTCCGATATGACCAACCAGGTTAAAGTGAGTTAAACTCCAAAAAGATTGCTGAACATATCTTGAAAATGTTAGCCCGATATTACTAGTCGGGGCACCTTGGGTGTATTTTAAGTAGTTATTCAATTGTATATAGTTCGTATTTCTTATTAAATATTCTTATTTCTTATTGTTAATTCTTTGGGGTGTAAATAACTTTGTTAACGAATGTGATATTAAGATGTATATGAGAGATATACTTCCTCACGAATTTATTCTTATTTCTGATTGTTAATTCTTCGGGGTGTAAATAACTTCGTTAAGGAATGTGATATTAAAGTGCATATAAGCGGTTTACTTTCTCAAATTTATACAACCACGAAATTTGTTAAATTCTAATGGAGTGGTGAAATTTGCTAGTCAATTTGGTTAAGTGAATAAGGTCAAGAACTACGGCGGACGAAGTGTGTTCAAATTTTATAATTATTGTCAGGAGCTGATTCCGAAATGAGTACTAGTTTACATTAGGAATTCAAGCTTACATTTCTTTAACCATTTTCAAGAAGTATTATATATAACATATTAAAGTCCTGTCTGAAATAACTACCAGTGAGTTTATACGTATTTTGAAAGGGAGAGGCAATCCATTGCCCTCGGATGGATAGGCCGCGATACCGCTTAGGTCCGCAACTTCCGTTTCAGCGATTCATTTGGCTGCTCCACGTAAAGTGGAAGAAAGGTGATTAGTTTGAACATTCGTCGCAAAGCGACGTTAGTATTTCAAACTGTTGTGCCGTGTCATATTTTAACGAAAGCTCTTAGGGTTGTATCGTGTTTTTTGGAATGACGTTAGTTGAAGAAACAGCAAGAAATGTGCATTAAGAGGATGTTAGTACTTCTCATCCCATCGATACGACTGTCCAGAAGTTCAAAGAGGATGATATCCACACCAGAAGGCCCGACTCTAGATGTAGCGAGGAACACCAATAGTTGCGGTGATCGCTTTCATTAACCGCAAACTCTGAGATCGGCACGCGACATCGAGCGAGGCCAGGAATAATTTGCAACAAGTACAGATGCTAAGTTTAGTGAATGGGCAAAAGGAGGCTGTGTAAAGTAAATGTAGAATCCAGGAGATCTGAGAAAGTACCACTGCTAACCAACTCTCGGATGCAATCTCTATGAAGCAATAGCGCACGAAATATTCGCGTATAGCAGCATATTCTATTTGAAGTCACGTGTTGGAGAGGGCCAGGAGATCGTTGTGCATCATGCATTTTCTCCTTAAGGACGCCTTTCAATGAAGGTTAGGTATTGGTTCGTTCGTATACCGCGCATTTAGAGTTGTTTGCTTCATGCCTGAAGAGAAAGAGAGAATTATGTTGAAAATGGAAGATGCTTACACCTCTGCCTGTTGCTTTAAGGCTCGCTAAACAAGGTTTACCTTAACTTGGGTGATGTTTTGTGATCCTCGAAAACATAGCACAGAGCAGATGCACAGGGAAGCAAGCACGGAACTCTGCTCATCAAGAATGTGGCATTGACAAGTCATTGGTACAAGAGATACTTGCTGACCATGTATTACCTTTTGCACCCGTTATAGACGACGATATCCTTATGCATTATTTATTTATTAAAGTGCTAACTATATATAGTTAGGTCTGATTTTCACCATAGCTAGTTGGCCAAGCCATAACTATTTAACTATACAAAGTTTTACATTACATAGCTATCCTTTTGTCATCTAGACTGATCTAGGTAGTATTTTGAACTGACCATTTCCATTTTCTCTTTACCTTCCACAGAAATTCCCTTAATTTAGGTGTCTGCTTCTGATCTTCGAAAATATTCTTAAGTACAATTTCTTTATCATAAAATGAAGGTTCCGGGCTTTAGGCCGTGGTCCAGCAGATGAAGATTCACCCGACGTTTCGCACATAACTTCGCTGGGCATCTTCAGGGGAAGTTATGGGCGAAACGTCGGGTGAATCTTCTTCATCTGCTGGACCAGGGCCTACAAGCCCGGAACCTTCATTTTATGATATGGACGCAGGCCGTGAAAGCCTTAGTGATTATAATAGGTTAGATGTTGCGCTTATACTTCTTATGCATTTCTTGGATAAGTTGATATGTTAAATAACTGTTTTAAAAGTAAAATGTTTCGCTTTTATTGCCTCTTAGGCTACACACATAAGGATTTGTTCTGAACTACAAGTACTTGTGTTAGTATTAAAAGAAAGAACAGATTACTACAGAGGCAATAATTTCATTAAAATACTCGTGCTGTTATCCCTAGCACTCTGTAACCCTGGGGAAGACAAGCAAACCCATACCGCACTAGGACGCCACGGTAGCAGGAATAAACACATGTCACGATAATATGTAAGTTGCAGGCAACTGATATTTCCGATGTTTAACGTGCCAATTGTACAAAGAAGCTTATGAATCACCACTCTATGTTAAAAACAAAACACAAGAGACAAAACGGACAAATCAACTTTCTATTTACATCATTTTAATAAACAGATTGAAAAGTTGGTAGTACCTGTGAAGAATGCGGCGTTTTAACCACATAATGTTTGGAACGTTTTACCCCGTTGGGAGTCTGCCTCTTGTATAATACGAACTTGCTTCTTCTGCGACCTCTATCGCCGGGTGGAAGAAATCCATTGTACCTGAAACAATAAAACAACTTTATAAGAATCTGTTTCTTGACTACTTTATTGATCCACTTGGCATTTCCCGATAAAATGATAAGAAAATAAATGACACGGGTCTTTCTATAAAAGCTTACTACTTACTAAAACAATACAGGTAGCTGCTTTTAAGACAGCTGTGATTTTGCTATTTTTTAATTCTCTGCTGCTACGGTCATTACGAGCCAAGGGGTACTAACCCGACTGCCGGCCTCACGCCCATTTATGCACAGCTGAGCTGGGTGATTATTCAATCGATACGAGGAGGTGATGTGTCTAGCTCCACTCATCCCTCCGCCGGAATGTTGGCTATCATGGCCCCTATCGCAGCTCCTCACTTTAATCACAATGCTGAGAAGACACCGGACCTATGCCCGGGACTTAAAATCCACAACCTTATGGGTGGAATCAAATCCGGGCGCATTCTGTGACCAGGAACAACAGCACCATGTCCCAGCCCACTGCGCAGAGCTCGCTAATTTATACAGACAACAAACTCAACAAAAATAAGTTGTACTTCTCTTAAAACTAACCTTCACATGTCTTCCTCTACCATTTACTCTTTTACTTGCATCCCGTGTCCTAAACTGTTCATATTAAAAGCGCATTCTATCTTCCATTTCACGTTCATATATCTGGCTAGGTATGCTTTTAATATTAATATGGATTTTGTTTATATGCAGAATTCGTATATTATGGTCTACTAGTACTATGTACATAGGTATAGAGAAAATATTGTATTGCATCCAAAAATTCGGAAACCGTGTATTCATCGGAAATACACGTTTTGAGACCCTCTGAAACACATTTTTAGAAAAATGTGTGTGTGTCTGTGGGCAGCATAGCTCAAAAAGACCGTTAAATACCAAGCTTGGTATTTAAGTACGGTATCTTCCAAAGATGAAACACGAAGATTTTCAAGAAAATCCCCCACCCCCATCTGCCCTTTACATGCAAAAAATTTCGTAATTTTTGATTTTCTCAAAAATGGCTATAATGATTTTTATTAAAATATCTTATATTTAAGATATTTACATGACAAATAAAATGTATATCTTCAATTTTCTGGGATGAATTTTGCATAACTGATAAACCGTAAGAAATAGGCAAAACCTTATTTAACATAAAATGTAGATTTCGTCAAAACATACAATTTAAGTCATATACATTTTTTTCGGGGAGATGACCGTTTTTGAGATATTCCTTTTTATAAGTTTCAGCTTTAAAATCATATATATATATATATATATATATATATATATATATATATAAAAATAAATAAGAAAGTCGTGTTAGTTACACTATTTATAACTCAAGAACGGCTGAACCGATTTGGCTGAAAATCGGTGGGGAGGTAGCTTAGAACCAGGAGACGGACATAGGATACTTTTTATCCCGTTTCCATGGAAAGTGACATAAAACGTAGTATAACAAAACGAAACATTTGTCAGTCAAAACATCAGTCTAGGCGTTCACTTGTTAAAAATGGTTTAACAAAACGCAACTGACAGCTAAACGTAATGTTGTCTATGGTTAAGTATAGTTGAAAATTTGACAGACATTTTGAAGTTGACCAGTTGATGGGTTTGTTTCGAATTTCTATTAGTTTATTGTGCCGATATTATCATTAACAATGCCGCGACCAAGACGATCGAATGTTTCCCGACAAAGCAGTAATGCAATTAGGATTCGAAACATTGCGAATGAAAAGACTGAGAAGAACAAGAAATTGCACGTGAAGAGCGCCGCGTTAGTATGGCTCGACTTCGTGCTTCTCAATCACAAGAGCAAAGCGAGGCAGCCGCTAATCCTTGAAAGTTTGTGGTCTGAATCTAGAAAATCCGTGTTTTTCCCCATGGTCAATTACAGGGGGTAGACAAAATAATGGAAACACTCCAGTTTCAGACATATTATTAGAAGAGGTTGCCTACCCTGAAGTTGTAATTAGATCTGCATTCTTTTGTTTGTGAGTACACAGTGGAAATAGTAAAACTGTTTTCCAGCATTATTATTGTTTCCGGTGTGCTGCAAGTACAAACCATTGGACAGTGAAAGACCTTTCTGATTTTCAAAGAGGGCAAATTGTTGGTGCCCGGCTAGCAGGAGCTACAGTCTCAAACTGCCAATCTATTAAATATTGCAAGAAGTACAGTTTCTAAGGTTATGTCAGCATACTTGTCAAAAGGTAAAACATCTTCTGCAAAAAGTAACAGTGGCCGCAAACAGAAGTTAAACGACAGAGACAGGAGAGCCTTAAAGAAGATTGTATTAAGAAATCGTAAAACTACTGCAGATAAAGTGACAGACGAACTGAATACATGTGTCACTCAACCTGTTTCTACCAGAACTGAGAGGAGAGAGCTTCACAAGTTCGGATTACATGGCAAAGCAGCAATTGCCAAACCACTAATCACACAGACTAATGCGACAAAGCGAAAACAATGGTGCCATGAACATAAGACCTGGACAGTTGATGATTGGAAACATGTGATATGGTCTGTTGAATCATCATTCACACTTTTCCCTACCACTGGTAGAGTATATGTTTGGAGAACACCTAAAGAAGCTTATGATCCTGACTGTTTAATGCCTACTGTTAAGCATGGTGGTGGGTCAGTCATGGTTTGGGCTGCAATATCTTGGTTTTCTGTAGGTCCTATCATAACACTGACTGCTAATGTCTATAAGGGAATTCTTGGGGGCCATGTGCACTCTATGGTGCAAACATTGTTTCCTGCAAGCAATGCAATATTCCAAGATGACAATGCACCTGTTCATACCGCTGGATGTGTAGCAGAGTGGTTTGAAGAGCATGAAGATGAAGTTAAACATCTTCCATGGCCAGCTCAATCCCCAGATCTGAACATTATTGAGCCCATGTGGGATGAATTGGAAAGAAGAGTGAGGGCGAGATTTCCTCCTCCTTCATCCCTTAAGGAGCTTGAAACTATTATTCATGATGAGTGGTATAAAATACCTCTAGTAACAATTCATGCACTGTATGGACCAATTCCACGAAGGATTGAAGCTGTTTTGAAAGCAAATGGTGGACCAACACCATATTAATAAAGTGTTTGTTCATTTCAAGAGGTGTTTCCATTATTTTGTCTACCCCCTTTATATGTGGCATGTCCACAGGTCGGAAGACCATCTGCGTTATTTGTTCTTGCGCTTGATAATAAAACAAGAAATGTCGTTCTATCACAAGGTGCTTCACTGAAGAGTGCAACCCATGCACCAAAATACATGGCCAATAAATAATCATTAAAATACTTGATTTTTTGTATTTATATTTATTATCCTAATAAAAAAATTGAACTTAATAAAATCCAAAATCTGCTCATTTATTGCCTCTAAGGCGGAAGAAAGTTCGCCGGGTCAGCTAGTAGGTACTTAATAAGACCCTTTCTGCTAATTCTTTCTCGATTAACATTAATCAAATAGAAGTAAGCTTATTAACAGTAATTTATTGTAGAGATGTAGAGAAAGTAATGGGAATGGAACACATCAGATTTTTACTCCCTGAGTTTATGCGAAAATTGCAAAAAGAAAAAAATAACTGTAAATGGCGTGTTATTTATGGACGTGCTTTAACTGCTGTGGTTCTCAGCGTCCCATTCTATACTGGTCGTGAAAGATCGATTAATTTTGCCCAGAGGCGTCTCTATCAGGCTTGAGGTTCTTTTACGTGCCGTAAATCTACGACACGGGACCAACGGCTTAACTTCCCTTCCGAAAGAAGCCATGCTAAGGAGTTTTACGCTCGAAAAAATCCATCGTTCTCCGCCTGGAACCCGCGGAGTTAGCATGGTAACCATTACACCACGGAGGGAGACGAAAATCGCAAAGAATAACTTATCTTAAATGCAAAAAACGGAAAAAAGACAATAAGCAATATCCCGATATGCTTATTCTATGAACAAAATGTATTGTAAAATTTCGATTAACTGTCACCTTCGGGATCAGAACTGCGAGTTAACCGAATAGACGGATAAGAGAAATATCGCAATAAATATGAGCTGTTCAAAAGTTCAAAGCTGGTTGGCACGAATGAAAACACGTGGAAGTGGACAAAATACATTTATATTTACAACCATACACTGCAAGATTGGTCCAAGATCGAGTTTTTATTTATGAACACTCTCCAACTACTGTGGTCCTTAGCGTCCCATTCCATTTTTTGTGCGACAAAGACTGGAAAATTTGCTCAAGAGGCCTCTATTGACATTCTTTTACGTGGCATAAATCTACGACCGGGACCACCAGTTTTACTTACCTTCTGTAGGAAGCTAAGGATTTTTTACGCCGGAAAGAAATTCATCGCCTTTCATCGGGGTTGAACACGCAACCTTGAGAACAACAGAACAATATGGTACCATAGACCACGGAGGACAAGAGTGGTACAACTTGCAATACTGATTTTGTTTAGCAGATTCCCCCTTTGCAAACGTTTCATAATCTCGAGTTTTTGGTCGAGTTCTAACACAACACGTTTCCCGGCTTGAACAAATTACAATAACCATTTGGCTTTGATATGATGGCTTTCGCGAAGAAAGGTCAAATGCAGCCTTGTTAACTGATTTGAACAAAATGAAGAGAGATCCCTCTTGGTGGCGGACGTAACATAAAAACGATCTGTTTCAGAAGTGATATTCAGCAATAAGTTTCAGTCGTTTTTGTGCTGCGGCTTACCGCTCCAGTGTTAGTCTGTGAGATCTTACTGTCAGGGTATGCATGGGTGGTTGAGAGAATGGACAACACCCCTTAAATTTGCTCAGGATACTTAATGGAGACCAATAACCGGTTTGTTTACGAGTTGCCGATTACTTTTAAAATATATTAAACGCTCTCTGGATCTTATCACAGCGAATTATAATTGTGTCGTATTAAATCGACGAACATCCGGAGTATTAAGAGATTTGTTTCCGCAGTAGTTATGGGTTAAAGTTACCGTGCCTCACTTGACTGTTATACGGCGAATCCCTTACAGAAAATCGCCAAACGGGCGATGAGTCTAACGCTGCGCAACCGATGGCAGTAACACTTCCGCAAGTTGTAAAAGCTGTACCACGAAAAGCTTGAGAGTATAACTTGAAGCGATGTATGCTGTTTTATTGACCTAAGTCTACTACTGACCACAATTATCATACTAGTAGTTGCTATTTTACTTTTCATATTAACATCTGAGATGCACTTTCCATTTTTTTGACTGCTCAATCTTTTTCTTTCGCTATTTCACAGAAATGATCTACGTGCGTTTTGCAGAGAAAGAACTGATGCGCATCAGAGAGAAAATGTTGACCCCCCAGGAACTGAGCTTACTAATTTTCCCGGAACTTAATTTCGTTCACTACTCTTGACTTCGAACTAATTTTTTGCTCCAACTTAACTTATCCTTGCCAATGATTCTTACTTAGAAAAAGAACTAACCTATGTTGTTTTAACACTATGCGTCAATAATGAATTAACTATACCAGAATTACAACGCAGTTTTACTTATTCGTTGATTTTAATAAATGAAATTATTTTTCTTTATAAAATAATGATTAACACGACCAGTGCATTAATAACCACTATAAAGCTATCAAGATCCTTTATTGACTTTTGAGAATTTACTTGACAGAATAGGACTAAATATATTTTCCAAATTAGATATTATCTGTATCATTTTCGCTCAGCTATCTCAGTACGAAACAGCTAAATTCCTAAGCCTGTGTAATTATTCCGCTTTTGTTTTGTTTAACGCCCGCTTTTACTCATTGTGGCTCCGCAGGCGATGACACTGTTGATACGTGAATGGAGATGGAGCACCGGTCGAATGTGACGCCGGGGAAACCGGAGAACCCGGAGAAAATCCGCTCTTGCGCCGCTTTGTCCACCACAAATCTCACATGCGGTCGCTTGAGATCGAATCAGGGCCGTCTAGGAGAGTGGTCTAACCACGCGACCACTTCTGTTTCTTTAATATATTGCAGTTCAGCCTTAACACTTCGGTATCCTGCCTCAGAAATATGGTGTTTAATGGACAAAGCTCACGAGCCACTGGCTAAAAATAAACCGTCAGCAGACTTACAAACTCCGAGAATTTCTTATTTTCTCGCGGAAAAATTAATAATCGGTTGTCTCGAGACGAATGGTTCGTAAGCGGCTCGCAATGCGTCCCAAAGCTCCTGACACATATTTTGCATAAGAGCGATTCGGGTCGCCCATGTGTCAGCTATTTTATAGGTTACAAATTTTGGTGCAGAATAAATCACGTTTTTCTGCAAAGCCTTTACTACAAACCCTACTGCTCTATTTCCCCCATTTTCCGCTTCCTATTGCCTTCGAATACCATTCGTCTGGTGTTCACCAAAACCATGTTATTAGGTTGTCTCATAAGTATGTCGGTTTTTTTATTTTGGTGTTTTGAAAATTTATTGGATTTCTTTGGCTTGGCAATGATATTTACAGGATGCCATGGCTAGTGTTGCGTACATTGCGAGCATGTATCAGTCCTCAGTTGTTAATAAACAATCACAAAATGGAGATAAAGTTTGAACCTAGGGTCCTTCTAAAGCACTACTGGAAACAAGATTATAAAGCCGCTGCCGCACTTAAAAGAGTATGTGAAGTGGAAGGAGAAGGTGTCGTTAGTGAGCATGTGGCACAACGATGGTTCCAAATTTTCAACAATGGAGACGAAAACACTAAAGATTTACTACGTTCTGGAAGACCTAAAGTATGCAATATTGAGAATATACGCCAAGTTTTGCAGAAAATCCGCAAAAAAGTACCGGTAGGCTTTCAGAAGAACTTGATGCATCAAAAGATACCATACATCGTCACATTAACACACTTGAAAGTCATACGGAAGCTGGAGATCTGTACCTCGTGAACTGACACCTCAACAGGCTCAACATAGAGTGGATATCTCTCGTCAGCTTATCCGTAATCCCATGGATGATAGATTTGTCAGGAGAATTGTCAATTGTAATGAAAAATGGTTATATTACCGAAAACCTGACGCCATACTGCCAGGCATCGTTAAAAAAATCGGTTCGGTTCCAAAGTAATGTTGTGTGTCTGATGGAATTTTGAAGGTGTGTTCCAAACGGACGGGCTATTGATGCGGATGTTTATTCTCAACACTGGAACGAGTTCATGAAATTTTGAGACGGAGATACCCTGCATTAGTTAACCGAAATAGAGTTCTATTGCAACAGGACAATGCAAGACCCCATACTGCACTAACAGCCATTGAAAAAAATCAGAAATTAGAAGGAATCTAACTGCTACCACACCCAGCATACAGCCCTGATCTCGCACCATCAGATTATCATCTTTTTCTATCCATGACCCATTTTCCACGTGGAAGAAATTTTGACAACATTGAAGTAGTGCAAATGGGTCTCATCGGATTCTTCGTATCAAAAACCAGAAGCTGGTACCATCGTGGGATAATAAACCTCGTTGAAAGATGGCTCAAGACTATAGAATCTAATGGTATGTACTTTGAAGATTAGTTCATCGCTTGTCAAAACACATTTCAAATAATTATTTTTCTTTTAAAAAACGACATTACTTATGAGACAGCATCTATAGTATTCTTGTTATGCAGTAAACTAAAGCTTGCGTAAGCTATTCGGTTGCATAATTCCAAAATGTTTTTCTTGTGAATCTTTTAACAGAGTCGCAAGAAGGAACTAACGAGATAAAGCTGCATAAATCTAAATCCATTTACCACTCAGGTGTTGGCCCGCTCTTTCCGTGTAGGTTATGACATAGGCGATTACGAGAACTAATTTTAAAAAGGGGTCACCGCTGGATCTGACCGCGCTAAGGCCATTAGGCCAATTTGGAAGGCGCTGCTTTTCTAACTATGTAACATAACACTTGCATACAATAAAGCAATTCGAGTACGAAAGAGTTGATCATGCAAAGTCCTGTCCTCACTCTTTAATAAACTCAAGATAACTTCACAGTCTAGCTTAATTTTATGTGAAATGCTATCACCTCTGAAAAACCAAGAGTAAGTTTAGGTCCGTTTAAGACTTAGAACCTAAGCCTTAGGTGGCACAAGTGTCTACTTGCCATGTGGCCAGTTTTATCTTGTCTGGGGCAGGTTTTACTTGGTTAGAACTACTGTCCTGGGGTATTATAGATAGAATTAATATCAACATCAAACTTTTTTACTTTCTCTACACATAGTGTATAGAAAAGGTATTGTATTGCACCCAAAAATTCATTAACGAAATTTCACCTTAAATACATGTTTTGACACCTCCTGAATAAAAAAAGAGTATTTTTAGAAAAATATCCACGCGCGCGCGCGCGTGTGTGTGTGTGTGTGTGTATGTGTGGAGCATAGCTCAAACCGAAAAGTTCGTTAAGTACCAAACTTGGTATTTAGGTTTGATATCTTCCAAGGATGCGACACGAAGATTTTCAAGAGAATCCCCCCCACCACAAACTACCCTTTACATGAAAAAAATTCGAAAATTTGGAATTTATAAAAACTGGCTCTTAACGATTTTGATTAAAATCCCGTATATTAAAGATATATATATATATATATATATATTTGCCGAATTTTGCTTGAACTGCTAAGTCGTAAGAGATAGACAAAAACTTACTACACAAAAAATGTAGGTCTTGTCAAAATACACAATTTACACTCTTGTTGTGGACTTAATCGTTTCCGAGATATTCCTTGTTATTGGTTTCAATTGTAAAGTACTTATAGGGTAAAGGCAGGTATATTCGTGATATATTTACTATTTATCTAATATAATTTTTTGAGTTACAAGTTAACTACATCTCTATGTTTGCAAGTTACAAGTATATCCTCCTGCACAGATTAACAATGAAACTTTTCACTAGCATACTTTTAATTACTATTTATTAAGACCTGTTTCAGACAAAAATTTGTAGGTAATTTCGTGATATAGGAGAGGTAAGTTCGTGACAAACGAAAAAATAATTTATATCATAAGAATTATATAGAATAGTAGTTACGCAATATTTCTATGAACACAAAACATAGTTACCAATACTGGAGTGTTTGTTATCATTTGTTTAATCGGAATTCTCAGCATCAAAACTGTAGTTGTCACACAGGAAAACCACTTTTTGAGCATCAGAAGACTGGCACCTCACATGATAAGGAATCAGACAATAAGAGCACTGTACCCATTTGGCCCCACTTTTCATACGAACATCTTTTGAGTCATTTTCATCACACATACACACACACGCGCGCACGCGCACACACACACACTCCCAATCTTCAATAGATGAAGTTTTCTCCTTTATTTGCATCTTCCAGACCCTTGGAAAGATGTTCTAGGCCCTTGTAAGGACAGCTCTTCGCTGATAGGGGTAAGGCATTTGGCGTTAGAATCTCTTTTCTTCTTAAGGTCCTCATGCTAGATTTCACTGGTGCTGATGGTAATGAAATCACAGCTCTATTTTTATCCTCTTTGGAATTCTGGAAGTTTTTAGGGCTGGAACAGGCTTGTTTGTGAGCTGCGAAGTTTTAAGAGCTTCTTTGGGAATTGCATGTTTGTTGAATGGATAGATTCCTGTTTTTTTTTTTTAAAACCATTTTGTATTTTTTCACTGGAGAAACTTTGGATGTATGTAGGATTTAAAATGGTTGAAAGTTGCTCCTGTTGAGTTTTTCAGTTGCATGTTCTTTCATGTAGTGTTCCAGACTTTTTGTCCAGTTTGCTTTCAATGACTTGTAAATAATTTGGTTTATAATTCCTTTTATGTTTTGTTTATGGGGGTTGATATTTAATCCAGAATTTATTATTTTTTTTTAGTTTAATATTTTTAGTAAATATTGATTTTTTTTTGAAGAGGTTTAAGTTATATTTTTGGTTATGATTATTTATCAATCATGTCAAGTGGCTGCAGCAAGTGCGATATATGGGCAGGGAATGTCAGCCAGAAAATTTGATTGGCTTTAGCTAAAGCTATCACTTGATGTGTGATCCTTGTGAATCTTGTCGAGCAGGATGAATGGAATCCACGAAAGAAGTGAACCACTCTAGAAACAAATTACTGTTGATCCATCCTTTTGGCGAGAGGTTTACTAATGAGTTTGGAAGACTGTTTTTCCGGAGAATGTCGTTCCACTGAACGCCTTTAAATATCACCATAGGTGGAATCCAACTTCTATTGACCCATAAGTAGCCCAGAAGAGTATGTGTCTCCCCACGATCAGAGTAAACTCTCTTATAGACGTATTTCTTGCCCACTGATGTGATGATCTTATTTGATTTTACAACATAAGATAACCCCGTCTCTTGAAAATTCCACAGACGATCAGGGAGATTCTTTATACCTAATTTCTCCGGAAGAGAATCCAATTTATTGTGAAAATCTGCAACGATCTCTTCGTTTGCCATTGAGGCTCTGTAGGCTGCCAGATTTTCTGGAGTACACAGTGTAAGGTTATACCTCTTCTTGAAACTTTCCCACCATCATTTACTAGCTTTATCATTTTCTTTGTTGAAGAAATGTTCTCTGCCAGCATGTGTTGCTAAACGATGTGTAACTTTCCTCACCGTGCCAACAGTTAGACCAAATCCAACTTCTTGCATATGTATTATATAATTATACAGCTCCACCTCAAGGTCTGATGTTAATGCGAATAGACTTCCTAATTAGGTAGATCTGCATTATCTTCATTTCCAATCTCGTACCTTCCAACGAGGGCTTTTAGCTTACTCCAAGGGACACCCATTCTCTTTGAAGCTGGTATATTGATATCCCCTGTTCTTTGACGAATTTGGCGAGTTCAAGAAGTTACCTAGCGTCGTCGTATTTACGATATTTCGACCGTTAATACTCCAAATCCATATAATGCTTTGAACCCATGTTTTGGCTTGGGCGTCATGTTTGAGACAGAGAAAATGCTAAGAAATTGCTTCTGTTGCCTAAGGAATACCGGCTAGAAATATTCACTCAAGCATTATTATAGTGTAATTTTCATTCGGCATATAATACTCTACAACATTATAACAAAATAACATGCTTACCTTCACTGTATACGTAATAAAATAAAACAGAATCAAAAGCACTTCACAAAAGGACAATCGTACAGCAATCACACCACTAAAGAAGAAAACTTCCTCTGGTGTACAGATAAGCAAACGAAGGCTCAAACTGATCATGTACGCCCACTGTAAGAAGATGCAGGACTACGTGCAAAAAGTTTCAGTCCTTCACATGGACAGGCATGTGCGGGAAAATTAAGACAAAAAAGTATCACGAATATACCTGTACACGAAAATACCTCCCTTTACCCTCTTTCCTCAGACATACAATGTCTGTTTTTCTTTTGTTCTACTCCTGGCCAAGCAAAGTAGCGATTTGCAATGACAATCACATAGCAACAGTTTTTAAAACATTTGATTATCACTTTAGCCTAGTGCATTCCCTTAGTCCCCTTCAGCTTATAAGGAAATAAGTAATAAGAACATTCTGCTAATGTTTATCTCGATTTGCATCGTGTAGAAAGAAGAAGCTTGTAGTGCAACTAGAGAAAGTTATATGAGTGCACATTAGATTTGTTGTAGTGTTTAACGCCCGCTTTTACTACTTGTGGCACCGCAAGCGGACACATGGAATGAAGATGGGAGCACCGGTGGAATGCGGTGGCGGGGGGAAACCGGAGAAAACCCGCCCCTGCACCGCTTTATCCAGCACAAATCTCGCCTGCGGTCGCTTGGGATCGAACCCGGGCAATTGCAACCACATTTAACAGGACTGCTAGGCACGCTAAAAAGTGGGAAAGCGACTGCATAAAGGTGGTTTCTTGCGTGTTCTTCTCTGATGAGAGCATATTCAGCTATCCTCATCTGTCAAGAGCTGGGAACTCGCAATGCACCCAACAATATCCTTGAACATTATGGTTTTGGTGATCCGGATGATAATGGTGTGGGGAGGCATAATGTTGCATGGGCGTACCGACCTTCAAATTTTTGAACACGGTACTCCCGCTGGACAACATTGTGACAGTGCACCCATGTCATATTTTCGGGAGTGTAGTCGAACCTGAATTCATTTTTATGGACGACACTGCGCGACCGCATCGAACAGCACAGGTAGAGGATCTCTTGGAACGAGAGGATAGTCGGAAAATGGACTGACCTACCCGTTACCGGATTTAAATCCAATTAAACATGTATGGGATGCTTTGGGAAGACGCATTACAGCATGTCCGTCCACATACACCAACGATCATCCAACAGTTGTCAACAGCGCTGGTGGAATAATTGAACACCCTACCACAAGAACTCCTTAACAACGTTAGGACCAACGTGGGAGCACGATGGCGAGCATGCATTGCTGTCCGTGGTGATTATACACCTTTTAAGCACTATGTCTCTTTTACTTTCTCTATGCGTACTATGTACATAGTGTATAGATGAAGTATTGCATTCCACCCAAAAATTTGAAACAGAGATTTCACCGGAAACACACATTTTCAGAAAAAGGTCCGTTTGTGTGTGTGTGTGTGTGTGTGTGGACAGCACAGCTCAAAAACGAAAAGATCGTTAAATACTAAACTTGGTATTTAAGTTTGATATCTTCCAAGGATGCGACACGAAGATACCCTTTACATGGAATTTTTTTTCAAAAATTTTGATTTTCTGAAAAATGGCTCTAACGAGTTTGATTAATATATCGTATATTAAAGATCGTATTTACCTCATAAATAAAATAAATATCTTGAATTTTCTGGGAATAGCCTCTGAAGACTACTTTATTTTGAATGAATTTTACGGAATTTTGCATAACTGCTAAACCGTAAGAGTTGGACAAAAACTTACCACACAAAAAATGTAGAGCGCGTTAAAACACGCCATTTTTGTTACATACATTTTTTCGTGGACTTGATCGTTTTTGAGATATTCCTTGATTTTGGTTTCAGCTTTAGAAACCGAATACTTTTCTCATACAGGAATTTGTCAACTCCTGTCCATACAAACAAAGGAATCTCAGTCACATAGCAACCAGCTTTGGACTATCACTTTATCCTATGGTACTCTCTTTTTTCGCTTCTACTTGCAAGGAAGCAAGTAATAAGGCTGTTTCTGCAAATTTTTTTCTCGATTAGTTTGAAGTAAACAGTAGCATAAGCTTTTTAACAATAATTTGTTGCACAGAAGTAGAGAAAGCTATGTCGTAGTGAATTTAGCGCAACTTATTCTCTATTAATAACATTGTAATTTCTGTTCCTTTCATTTGCCTATTGCAGCATACGTAGCAGTTCCCTCATATGATTGAAGTTTCATCGAGCTATGACAGTGGTACAGCAAGGGAATGTTACTTTCGTCCTTAGGTTTTGCATATCAGAGTATTTCGTAAGTTTTCTACTTGTGATGTGATATTTTTATCCAAAACTGCCTCGAAGAACATTCCGAACAACTTTGGTTTTTGATTTGGAATAAAGTTAAACTATCTATGGACCGGAAATTAGCTCCCCCCTTTCTAGTTTATCTGCAGGCATAATTTTGTTGCTCGTTTTACTAGAAGCAGTAATTAAGAATTTTAACAGATATTTTAAGAGATTTTTGTGGTCTGAGAAATCATAAAAATATAATACTTTATTTGGGGATCTGCTAAAGATGTACGATTTTTAGGATTGTCTTCTAAAATACCATAGCGCAAGATACAAAACGTTGCGAAATCAGTTATAAAGTAACGCTATATATAAATTTATTTACGTTCTTGTTACTGTCCCTCCTAATCACCTAAGGAGAGGACATGAATCAATCTGATACAAAATTGACCGGCCATTGCGCTTTTCACCACATATACAGGCTTTGAAGTCAACAGTCAATTTTGATAAAAATTTAAAAGGCTACCATTACACGCCAGGACATCCGCAAGAGAGGATCAAATATGTGCTAGGTTAGCGGTTCCCAACTTTTTTCGACTCGGGGATCCCTTCTACAACGATCTGAGTTGGGTGAAACACTGACTTTTAAATATAATACAGTAGGCATGAATGGAATTTAATTCCAAGCAAAAGGTTTAATAACTCTTAACGGTTAAAACAAAGTAAGGACTCATTCACAATGAGATCCAAGCGTAGACGTAACGTAAGCGCAAGAGTTTGAACTCATATTATTCAATGTAAGCATTCACATAGAAACACGTAAGACTCAACGTACAGTTTGCAAACTCCAAACTTTATCCTTGCGTTGCGTGCAAAGAGGATTAAAGTTGCTCTTTTTCTCTATGTAGTGCCTGCTGTGCAATATTAGACGATCGCAATGCGAGGTTTTACAGCGCCCTCTGTACATACATGCCGATCTTCCATTTGGTTATGACATGCCATTTCTGAATTGCAGATTCTGTGCTTTGGTTTAATGGATGTGCCCACCATCTGCGTTTATATTTCTTGGCTCTCACAATTCGTAATGCGCAAAGAGATAATGCACATTCCATTAAAGTTCAGCTTTATAATTTTCTGCAGTCTCCATATTTGCACAATTTTCATTATTTTGGTCAGTTAATAACGTCACTGCTGCGTCTGTTGTGTGCATGATTTTAAAACTATTTATTAATTATAAAAGATTAAGTTAATTTTCTGATGCAGTATTGTTGGCTATATTATTAAATTATTCTCATGTATTTATGGATCTGGAAACCCGTGCCAACTTCTTGCGTTGTGCTTACGATTGCATTGTGAATGGTGTCTCCTTGGGTCTGCGCTTATGCTACGTTACCTCTGGACTTGCATCTAATTGTGAATGTAGCTTTACTCTAGTTAAAGCTTAAAAGTTTCTCAGTTGCCTAGTTGCAGTAATAAGTGCAAGTTGTCATTGTAATAATTACTCACTTCTTCCTTGGTATTTAGTGAGAAGGTTTCCATAGCACAGAGCTTTGAAGTCAGGAACCACAACAGTTAAATGAAGTCTCAAATCACTTTCCACACAAATCTGTTACTGTATTTATTTTTACTTTCTCTATAGGCACTATGTACATAGTGTATAGAGAATGTATTGCACTCCACCAAAAAATTCGATACCGAGATTTCACCGGAAATATATGTTTTAGGGGCCCCTTTACCTTAAAAAAGCATTTTCGGAAAAAGGTCCGTGCGCGCGTGTGTGTGTGTGTGTGTCTGTGAACACGATAACTCAAAAACGAAAAGTCGGTAAAATACCAAACTTGGTATTTAAGTTTAGTATCTTCCAGGGATGCGACACGAAAATTTTGAGAAAAAACCCCACCCCCAACTACCCTTTACATGGAACTTTTTTCGAAAATTTTGATTTTCTCAAAAATTGCTCTAACGATTTTCATTAAAATTTCGTATATTAAAGATATTTACCCGACAAGTAAAATGTATATCTTGAATTTTCTGGGAATAGCCTCTGAAGAGTAGTTTATTCTAGATGAATTTTACTAACTTTTGAATAACTAGCTAAACCGTAAGAGATGGACAAAGACTTACTACAGAAAAAATGTAGAGCACGTTAAAACACGCAGTTTATGTTATATACATTTTTTTCGTGGAGTTCGTCGTTTTGTGATATTCCTTATTTTTGGTTTCTGCTATGAAAAACTTATATATTTCTCATACAGGAATTTGTCAACTGCTGTCCATACAAACAAAGGAACTTCAGTGACATAGCAACCAACTTTTGACTATCACTTTAACTTATGATACTCCCTTATTTCACCTCTACTTACAAGGAAGCAAGTAATATGGCTATTTCTGCTGATGTTCTACTGATTAGCATGAAGTTAATAGAAGTATAAGCTTTTCAAGAATAATTTGTTGTAGGGATATAGAGAAAGTCATGTGAATGGTACACATAAGATTTTTTAAATAGACATATGAAGAAAACGACTTTTCGCACAAATATGTGGGTGAAAAGAGTAATAAACCCCGTTATAGCTTTATTCGCCAACACTGGGAGCTCCTTTAAACTTAACCAAAAATCCATTAATGACCAAGATTTATAATTTTTTTGTAACCGAAACATTTCAAGAAGCTGCTCTTTTTTCTTTCTGTACACGTACCATATACAGTGTATAAAGAAGGTATTGTGTTCCACCGAAAATTTTGATATCGAGATTTCACCGAAATACATCTTTTGAGACACCCTGAATCCAAAAAAGCCGTTTAAGAAAAAAGGGCTCTGTGTGTGTGTGTGTGTGTGTGTGTGTGTGTGTGTGTGTGTGTGTGTGTGTGTGTGTGTGTGTGTGTGTGTGTGTGGTATGGATGCGATACGAAGATTTTCAAAAAAATTCATCCACCTAAAACTACCCTTTTCATGGAAAAATTTTCGAAATTTGATTTTCTCAAAAATGGCTCTAACGATTTTTTTTATTAAAATATCGCACATTAAAGATATTTACATGACAAATAAAATGTATATCTTGAATTTTCTGGGAATAGCCTCTGAAGATCTTTTTCTTCTGAATGAATTTTCCAGGATTTTACATAACTAGTAGATAGACAAAAACTTACTACTAAAAATGTAGATCTCGATAAAATGCATAACTTATGTCATTATACATATTTTGGTAGTTCTGACCTTTTCTGGGATATTCCTTGTTATTGGTTGCAGCTTTAAAATTCTAATACTTTTCTCATAAGGGAATTAGTCAACCTCTGGCCATACAACCAAAGGAATTTCAATTACAAAGTAGCCGGATTTTAAAAGATCTGACAATCGCTTTAGCCTAATGTACTCCCTTACTTCCTTCTACTTACAAGGAAACAAGTAAAAAAACCATTTCTGCTAATGTTTATTCAGAGATCTTAGTAAAAATATAAAAGTAATGGTGAGATAGTAAAGTTGTGTTGTTCTGAACAATATCTTAAAACAAAGGACCCTATAGCCAAGCACCCGTTGTTCCTAGTTGCCTAGTCACTTGAAAGTACAATGCATTTTCGGCTTATTACTATACATGCTGTAAGTTGTTCATTGCCGTACACCACATTTGTTTCGCGAGCTCCAGGCAAATATACTTATTACAATTTCGGCACTTGTACCGCGTGTATCAGTTCTAGTAGCGACCGCACACCTTTGCCTTTTTGCAATAGGACCATTACCTGCAGATTCTGGTGTTTTCTCCGTGTTTGGAAGGAAACTTGCGATATCCATCTCCAGTTTCTAAGGAAGAATTTGACTCTGACACCCAACCTGCAAATAATCTTCTGCCAGCTCATGGTTTCCGTATCCGTGCTTTCTTTTCTCGTCTCTACAACGTCTTCTTCTTCATCACTGTGTATCCCTAGGTTACTAACTTCTTGCTCCACTTATTCAAGAATAATCTTCATATCTTCTGGAATGCTGAGATTACATCTTTTCTTCAAATCATTTGAACCCTAGAAATGTAAAAACGTATGCTTAAAAATAGTATTTGTCGAAGAACTTCCACGACTAGTAAGATCAAATGCAAAAGAAACGAAATTACCGTTATAACAAGGAAGGTCGCGCGGCGTCTCACGGACTCCAATCACACTTGTATGGAAACAACCTGCTTTTTTGAGCTCCAATGTGAGACTGACACGCGTGCGTGCGAGTCTGGTAGGCTCGTGGTGAGCCTAGCTGTTGTTGCTATGTACCTACCCTGGTAAGGGTTTAACCACAGGAATGAGGTGAAGGTTGAGGTTTAATTTTAAGGTTTCGAATGTTGGTGGTAAGGAGGTAGCGCTAGATAGGCTCCTCGAGCGGTTGCATTTTTTCAGGAGCAGCATCCTTTCCTCTACACCGCTGGTGTTTATTTTTAAATTAATTATGTTGGTTAATTTTGATAGACCACTCCCAATGGAAGGGGGGGGAGTGTTCAGCTATTACGCTATTGGCTGGTTTAAAGCCGTTGTTACCGGGGGTGCCCACAAGCCATGCGGGGAACCCGGAACCGCCTGTGGCTATGACTATATATGCGTGATTAGATGATTGAAAGGTAGATGGAGGCACCGGTCAGTGGTTGTATCCGCTTTCTTATAATATGCGAAGATAACTTATGTGGAGTTTCCCAGACGCCACGCAGCAGAGCAGGGTCAGGGAAACAATAAAACTGATCTCGAAACCCGCAATTACGGAAAAGAGTTTGGCGAACCACTTGAAATATTTTGCAAACTCCGTTCGTGAACTACAGGTTGAGAAACGATGCGCTACATAAACACACTAGTAACAAATGACGCCTCAACCAATCATCCGCCCTAGTGAAGTCCAAAGGGCACTCCCGCGTCTCAACACCAAAAAGGCTTGCGGGCAGGACGGGCTGATTCCGGCCATGCTCAGCAACCTTCCATTCAGAGCAGTGCTATTCCTCACCAAGGTATTCAACATGTGCCTCACCTTAGGCCACTTTCCGCGCGAGTGGAAGGTGGCACGGGTGGTGTGCATTTTGAAGCCTGGTAAGGACCCTGCACTTCCTTCCCGCTACGGCTCCATTAGCCCCCTACCCACCCTCTCGAAGGTCTTCGAGAGGTTAGTACTACACCGCTTGTCGCAGCAGGTAGTCGACATTCAAGCAATCCCTCTCCATCAGTTTGGATTCCGTCCTGGGCACTCGACAACCCAACAGCTGTTGCGGGTGATGGAGGCGGCCGCCTTGGGGTTCCAGGACGGGGCCTTCACGCCGGCGGTGTCTTTGGATGTCGAGAAGGCCTTCTCAACCACCTGGCATGAGGGTCTTCTGTTTAAACTCATCCAGATTGGTCTACATACACAGTTAACATCATACACAGTTTCCTACCCCAACGCACCTTCGTAGTTGCAGTTGCGGGGCAAACATCTACACCAAAACCCCTGCGAGGCGGAGTCCCCGAAGGCTCTGTATTATCACCCAACTTGTTCAGCCTTTTCTTGGCAGACTTCCCAACAGTGCAGGGCGTCAACATGGCCCAGTTTGCTGATGACGTCCTGCTCTACCGCACTGACAGGAACATGCGCAAGGCCTTCAACCCCATACAGACACCTCCGTCTCGTTCAGGACTGGTGCAGACAGTGGCGGATGTCCGTTAACCCAGGCAAAAGTCATGCTGTTCTGTTCTCCAGAAAACGCCCCGCAATAAACCAGATACCCAACTTTTCCTATCAGGGCCAAAGGATAGAGTGGGGAAATTCCATCAAATACCTGGGTGTCACTCTTGATAAGGGCTAACTTTTCGTGAACACGTGCGGGGAACGTCGGACAGAGCGAAGATTCCCTTTACCCTGTACTGGCCTCCCAGATGCCGGTTCACTTAAAGTTACGCCTTTTCAAGGCGCTTGCAGTCCCCCTGATGCTTTATGCCTGCGAAGTGTGGGGTATGGCAGCAGACTCCTGGCTTCTCTGGTTACAGCGGGTACAGAATAGAGGTCTCCGGTCCATATATTCTGTATGTCGACGTTTCCCTTTGAGGCTACTACATGAAGCTTCGGCCCTCCCATATGTGGAAGATGTAATTAGGCGCCGGGCTCAAAAAGGCTACGCCAGATTGGGCGGCCATGAGAACGCACTTGTCAGATCACTGGGGGAGTACTTACCCACTGAACGCCGAAAGAGGCGGTTCCGGGTTGCCCGCATGGCTTGTGGACACCCCCGGTAACAACGGCTTTAAACCAGCCAATAGCGCAATAGCTGAACAAGCACTCCCCCTCCCATTAGGAGAGGTCTATCAAAATTCACCAACATAATTAAATAAAAATAAACACCAGCGGAGCAGAGGAAAGGATGCTGCTCCTGAAAAATGCAATCGCTCGAGGAGCCTACTAGCGCTACCTCCTTACAACCAAAACTCCAAAAATTTAAAACCTCAACCTTCATCTCATTCCGGTGGTTAAACCCTTACCAGGGTAGGTACACAGCAACAACACCTAGGCTCACCAAGAGCCTACCAGACATACATGCATGCATGCATGCATGCACGCACGTACGCACGCACGGACCGACAATAGGGATGTATTCTGAAAGTTTTTCCCTGCAGATAGCGCTAGTGTACTAGACGGTAAGCGCAAATCGTTCTTCTGATTTTTTGCCCGAGTTTTGTCTGCTATTACATGCTGTTTAACGTACGCTGCTAATCGGTTGAATCAAGCGGTAAAACTTTCTGATTTTTCTTCAAGATTAACGTTTAAATTGATTATTTTAAGAACTTAATGTTTTAAGTTATGATGGACAGTTTTCAGAGTCACAAATTAAAATATCTGAAACAGGAATTGAAGAATAGAGGTGCTAGACTAGTGGAAGAAAACATGAATTATTGGAGGTATAGATTTAAACTAATATATAATTGTGTCTTTAGCTAAATATTCTATGGAAATGTCAAATAATGTACTACAAGATAATCATATAAAATCTCATTTCGTTTCATTTATAAGTTTTGCTTTATTTTTCCTGGTTAGATGTATACAAAAAAACTACAAATTCAATCAGCTGCACCTGCTTCTGAAACACGAGTTCTGCGGTATCCAAGCGATAGCATGTTTGAGAATTTTATGAGCAGCTACAAACATAAAACTGAAATTTCAAATGTGCAAAAAAAAAAGGTAAATGGTGTTTATTTATGGCCGCTCTTTTACTACTGTGGTTCTCAACGTCCCATTCTATATTGGGCGTGAAAGACCGCTTAATTTTGCTCAGAGGCCTCTCTATCAGACTTGAGTTTCTTTTACGTGCCGTAAATCTACGACACGGGACCGACGGGCGACTTCAAATGTGCATCTAATGGATTATTTTATCTTCTGAAAATCAGAAATAAATGGTGCACTTGTAACCAATTATAAACCTCTAAGTGATGCAGGCTTTTCAGTGAAAAGTTTATCACATTCATAAAGTGTGCATTTGAATTAAATGGTTTATTTATAAGTAGAAGGGTTAAGTAGTCAGAGTACACTAAACACAAAAGTTATGATATCAAATTAATATTGAATATCCTAGGAGACATTAATGGTGCTGCATTTGAGTGTGTTCCTGGAGCAAGTCCTAAAGCTAGCTGTAAACATATTACAGAAGTATGCTATGCTCTAGAGCACTTTTCAAAAAGTGGTGAGGTTAAGTGTATGGAAACCTGTATCCAGACTCCAAACTTTCCATCATCCTCCTTGTAAAGGACAAACGCCAGTCAGTCCAATTAAAGCAGAGAATTTGCCACTTGGACAAGTTTTACAAGAATCATGTCATGAGGTTAGGCCTTCATCTGGCATTAACAGTGAGCCATTAGTGATAACTGGCATTTCATTATGCCATAAAAAGTCGCCCTCGTGGTGTAATGGTTTCCATGTTAACTTCGCGGGTTCAAACCCGGCGGAGGACGATGGATTTTTTGGGCGTAAAAATTCTTAGTATGGCTTCCTTCGGAAGAGAAGTAAAGCCGTGGGTCCCGTGTCACAGATTTACGGCACGTAAAACAACCTCAAGCCTGATAGAGAGGCTTCTGAGCAAAATTAAGCGGTCTTTCACGCCCAATATAGAATGGGACGCCGAGAACCACAGCGGTTAAAGAGCGTCCATAAATAAATAAAAAAAAGTGAGTGCCTTTAATGTATTCCATTATCCTTATTTTGATCCTTGTGCTTTAGAAACTGAAAGGCTTGTAACTATTACTGAAGGAATAGCACCATGTTTTAACCTTCTCCTTTCATTTAAAATGCAACCTATTTGGATTTAAAATAAGGTAACCGTATTATTAACTTTCATTTCATATGTTGTATCATATTGACTGAAACATACATAGAGCTTAGCCAATTCTTTGTGAGGAAAGCACTACACAGCAAACAATAATAGTAATAATACAATTCAAGGTGCAGATGGGTAAAATCTCTACTTTCTAGAGTTTTAAAGGTATGAACTTCATTTTTTGTACAGTTTTTTACAACCTGGGATAACTAGTTTATAAGTTATTGCTTTTTCTATTAAAAATAATTCTTTTGCAAAGTGTTTATCTATTTAATAGGAATATTCTCCATTACCTTTAATATTTGTTTCATGACATATGTAAACAAAATAAATAAAATATAATATAATGAACATTAACTGTTGAGTGATCACTATCAAATATAATTTTTTATTTTAGGAAATACGTAAACTATTAAAACCGTTGATCAATCTCGGTAGAAAAACCTGTAGAACGAGATCAAAGAGTGCAATTTCGAGGTATTTTTAAGTGCAGAAAATCATTCCAAAATATTGTAGGCATTGAAATTCTGAACACACAAAATGGGTTTCATGACCAATTTTTTGCCACAAATTAAAAACATTATTCTTAACATTAAAAATTGGAAATCTTTAAAACCCAATTATCTGATTTAAATCAAAATAAAATATGTACACTAATATATGAATAGAGGAACAATTTAAAAAAAAAATATATTAGAACAATTATAAATACATAAAATCTTATTTAATCAGCTTATACATTTGTATAACTTAATAAAGTAGTGACAAAACCTCCAGTTTAAAGTGCTGCGAGCATACTTTAATGTTTTTGCTCAACTTCTTTTCGGTGAGGTTTTTCCTTCTTATGGCATGTAACCAAGTTTATACCAAAACTTTATCCCCAGGAAATCGATGAAAAGAAATGGGCCACCTTGACTTTCACACAATGGAACACGGCAATAGTCTGCCATTATTGATAATATTCTATTTTTGCCCATATTCGCTTCTTATATAGGTCAGTTTGCTTAAACATTAACTCATACGCGTCATAACCTCATAATACTAATTTTATGTAATGTAAACTGACAATGCTCGATACTAGAAAAGCTTCTAAGAAGGTAATTATTGTGCGTAGAATTGTAGTGACCAATACGTAATCGTGCCAATATCACCTCATGACGAGATATACGACAGGAAGTTAACACCCAGGAAGGGTAGGAAGATCACTCTAAGCTTGGCAGTACGTGAATAAAAGTTAAATGTCCTCATGTAGAACCTTTAAAACTGCTTGTATATTTGTTCTGCAGATTATTATTGCCCCACTTCGAAGAAGATTTGAATACAAATATTGCGTTATTTTCTTTTCATACTTATATCCTTATGAAACTTCCACAAGGTCTCTAGGATAAGCTAACGGAAGTTTATCGTCCTGTCTTTCTTCCCTTCCGTCTCCATGATCAAACAACTGGTGAAGTACACATTGAACTCGGAAGCGGAAGAGGATTTCTGTTGAATTAGCTAAGATAGTAACAAGTTACGCTGCATAGTCACAACCTATAACAGAAAACTGTTTCGGATACTGAAGAGTACACATTTTAATCCGTAAATTCACTAGGAATTTTCACTCATTAAAATAACAATTTTAACATGCCCAAAAATTAGATATCTGGTTATGTAACTGGATATATAGTTAGAGATTATTCGAGGATCTTAGTGCACAATGAGCTGTTACTCTGCAGGAGAGCAAACTAAGTCTGTAACTCTTTTAGCTATTTGCCTCATTAATTATATTCGCCATATGCTACAAAGCATGCTGGATCAACATTTATTTACAGAATTTCTTTCATGAACGCAGAACTTACTTCGACACAATTCCCCAATTACTCGCAGTTTATGGTTTACCAGTAGTGGGCACTTTGTGGCTATCAGAATTCATGGAGTTCGCCCAAAAGGGCCGCCAACGTTTGAGCAAACAATACAACGAAACGAACGAGCAGAGAGGCCTATATTTTAGAGACTTTCCCACGGTTAGACTAAGGTTATTGTGGATATACAAACAGGTATAAAATAGCTCAGTAATTATGCATCCGCCATAACTTACACCGTTAATATTTTTGGATTGAAAGTTTCTCTTGCATGCGCAGAATTAACCAAGCATAGTAGTGTGTTAACATCACGATGAGTTTACTATTTAAGGAAGTGTCTTAAATAGTCTCCTCTTACAAACAATATTATATACATTTTCCTTCCATTAGCTACATTTTATATATATATATATATATATATATATATATATATATATATATATATATATAACAACAACAACAAAAAACAGAATTTGTCATTTTCAGAGGTATTTCTTTATTGGTTTCAGTTTTAAAACAATAAACTAAAGGAAATTAATCAAAGAAATTGATTTCAATCACATTTCAACCGGCTTTTAAAAGCTTTTACTATCGCTTTAGTCTATTGCCCTAATTTCTCTTTTACTTATAAGGAGGCAAGTAATAAGCCACTTATTATATAAGTATTACTTATTATCTCGATTATCATGAAGTAGATAGATGAACAAACTTTTTAATATTAGTTTGCTATAGAGATGAGAAAGTTGTGTGAATAGACATCAGATTTTTACTTTCTCTATACGTGCTATGTACATAGTGTATAGAGAAGGTATTGCACTCCACCAAAAATTCGATACCGAGATTTCACTGGAAATATATGTTTTAGGGTCCCCTGTATCCAAAAAAAAGTATTTTCAGAAAATGGTCCGTGTGTGTATGTGTGTGTGTCCGTGTGTCTGTGAACACGATAACTCAAAAACGAAAAGTCGGTAAAATACCAAACTTGGTATTTAAGTTTAGTATCTTCCAGGGATGCGACACAAAGATTTTGAGAAAAATCTCCCCACCCCCAACTACCCCTTTGATTTTCTAAAAAATGGTTCTAACGATTTTGATTAAAATATCGTATATTTAAGATATTTACCTGACAAATAAAATGTATATTTTGAATTTTCTGGGAATAGCCTCTGAAGACTACTTTATTCTGGGTCAATTTTACGGAATTTTGCATAAGTGCTAAACCTTAAGAGATGGACAAAAACTTACCGCACAACAAATGTAGAACACCTTAAAACACAAATTATGTTACATACATTTTTTTCGTAGAGTTGATTGCTTTTGAGATATTCCTTGTTTTTAGTTTCAGCTATAAAAACTTATACTTTTCTCATACAGGCCTTTGTGAACTCGTGTCCTTACAAAGGAACTTCAGTTGCAGAGCAACCAGCTTTTGACTATCACTTTAACCTATGGTATCCCCTTATTTCGCTTCTACTAACAAGAAAGCAAGTAATAAGACTATTTCTGCTAATTTTTGCTCCATTAGATGAAGTAAATAGAATAATTTGTTGCAGTGATATAGAAAAAGTCATGTGAATGGAACAGATCAGCTTTTTTTACAAAATTAAACGGCAGTTTAGTAGTATGAGCTCGTAAAATGCAAAGATTTGGATGCTACTCCTCTATAATACTTACTGTGCATGTCATTATCGTTGTTTCCCTTTGCTACATTATATGATTTTCTCTGCCTATTCTGTTTTTTTTTTTTTTTTGTTTTTTTTTTTCAGAAGCTCTTTTACCTACCTCAGGCTAACCAAGATAAACATTAGCAAATTGTTTTATTAGATACATATTTTTTTTATAGTTTTAAGAGCAATAAGATAATACACCAGGCTAAAGGGATAGTAATATATTTTAAAAGCTGATTACTTAAAAATTCCGTTCCCTTTGCATGGTCATAAGTTAAAAAAAAGAAAAAAAAAAAAAAAAAGTGACGCCTTACCATTCGAGAAAGGTACAACTATTGAACAATTTCAACCAATAACAAGGAATGTCTAAAAATGGTTAACTCTGGAAAAAAATGTGCATGGCATAAATGGGTGGTTAACGAGATCTACTGTGTAGTAAGCTTTTCTCTATGTCTTACAGTTTACCAGTTATGTAAAAGTCATCCAGAATGAAGAGAACTTAAGAGGCTATTTCTAGAAAATGTAAGTTATCATTTTATTTATTTTGAAAATGTCTTAAACGTATGAATTTAATTATTTAATCAAACCTGTTAGAGGTTTTTTGAGAAAATCGAAAATATTGAAAAATCTTCCGTGTAGTTCTGGTGGAGGGATTTTTCTTAGAATTTAGTTTAAATATTAAACCACTGATGTAATGACCGAAATTAGTTATTTCAACCAATCGCGTCATGTGACTGGAGCGATATTGTCGAAACATCTTATCCCAGCTGATGTTTATTTCTTTGAAATCTTGTCGCACCTGATGTTCGTTTGTTTTATCTCCTGTCTTGTTATTAGTAACAAGGTGACAATCCATACAGGAGTGACACTGCGTGATGTTTGAAACGGTTTGGTCACGACCTCACAAGAAATAAAACAAATCATTAATGAAGCTAGACCCGTTAATAAAGATAAAAACCGCGCTAATTTTGCTTAGAAAGGGCTTTTATGTGAAGAAATAAATACCATTTTACAATTTTGGACAATTAATATGAGAAAAGTGAATGGACATGACTACACGTACTGATATTCATATATTGGGTGTAGGCACGGTCAGCCATATCATAATTCAGGAGGTAGTGAAGAAAGAAAAAAAAATCGGTCGAATGCGTCATCTACCATTTGAGAACTAATGTATTACAAACATAACCTAATAAAATCTCCCTTCCTATATATATATATTAATTATTATTATTAATGATAATAATAGTCACTTCGCTCCGGTCGTGAAGATGAAAACACTAGTGGTATTACTTATGATGATCTGCGTGTCGCATCCTTGGGACGATACTGAACTTACATACACAGGTGCGCGCGGACCTTTTTCTAAAAATCTGATGTGCTAAATTATTTCTTTGTACTATAGGGATATGGACATATACCCATAAGCTGCAGGGATAGTCAAATCTTTTAATAGCAGGTCGCTACGTGAAGCTATAAGCTATTGAAATATCTCGCTCATGGTTAGCCACACTACAAAAATGTACAGGACTACATTTTGTAAGTAGTAAGTTTCTTTCTATATCTTACGGGTCACTAGTTATGTAAAAATCTTTCATAATGATCATGACTTCAGAGGTTATTCCCAGGGAATTCAAGATATTCATTTTTTACTTTCTCTATACACACTATGTACATAGTGTATAGAGAAGGTATTGCACCCCAACAAAAAATTCGATACCGAGATTTCACCGGAAATATATGTTTTAGGGTCCCCTGTATCCAAAAAAAATGTGTTTTCAGAAAAAGGTCCGTGTGTGTGTGTGTGTGTGTGTGTGTGTGTGTGTGTGTGTGTGTCCGTGTCTCAGTGTGTCCGTGAACACGATAACTCAAAAACGAAAAGTCGGTAAAATACCAAACTTGGTATTTAAGTTTAGTATCTTCCAGGGATGCGACACGAAGATTTTGAGAAAAATCCCCCAACCCCAAACTTCCCTTTACATGGAATTTTTCGAAAATTTTGATTTTCTCAAAAATGGCTCTAACGATTTTGATTAAAATATCATATATTAAAGATATTTACCTGACAAATAAAATGTATATCTTGAATTTTATGGGAATATCATCTGAAGATGGATGGATTTTGCATAACTGGTAAACCGTAAGATAAACATAAACTTACTACAAATATATAGTTAAAACACAGAATTTATGCCATATACTTTTTTTACGTAGAGTTGACCATTTTGGAGAAATTCCTCTTATTGGTTTCCGTTTTAAAATAATTAAACTTTTAACATACAGGAATGTGTCAACTCCTGACAATGCAAAGAAACGATTTCAAGCACATAGCAACCAGCTTTTATAAGATTTGACTGTCGTTTTAGCCTAGTGTATTTCATTATTTTCCTCTACTTACAATAAAGCATTTCTGCTACTGTTAGCATGAATTAGACAGAAGCATAAGCTTTTAAATTCCGATTAAATGACGGTATTGACTTTAGACGCGGACTTCATTTGTAATCGACTATTGGGTCACTTAGTGTTAGTTATTACTTTCACACAAGCCATGTGTAATGCAGATTGTTATATAAAAATCTGATTTGTTCCATTCACTGGACTTTTCCTACCTCTTCCGTAACAAACTATTCTTAAGAAAGCTTTTTCTTCTATCTACTTCATGCTAATCAAGAGAAAAAGACCAGAAATGGTCTTAGTACTTAGTCTTTTATAGCTAGAAGAGAAATAAGGGAATACACTACACTAAAGAATAGCAAAATCTTAATTCCTGTTAAACAAAAAAAAAGTTTAAATACTTTAAAGTTGAAATTAACCAGGAATATCTCAGAAATGGTTAACTACAAAAAAAAAAAAAAAAGCCTTTTCTACCTATGTAGTATGTATAAAGTAGAGAAAGTAAGAAGAATAATAACTAATAATGTTAAAAGGAACCGCTTCATTCTATATGTTTTGTACTTCACTGGGTCGTTCCTGCAGTGTCAGTCTGTGTGTTTTTATTTTTTTTTTTGTATACCCCTGTTTACATTTCACCCCTAAATTTACTGTGCGATTGCTGTTTTTTGCTGTTCCCAGACATACACACATATACACATTGCACAAACATGTAACACCCATGCCCAAGGCGGGACTCGAACCCACGAAGCACCAAAGCGAGATGGCCATGGGGACCGACTTCTTTTGAAACTAGGTGCTCTGATCAGGACTCCGGTACTGTATCCCTATTTACATTTCCTCCCGTAGATTTTACTGATTACTGGTTTTACTGTTTCTTTTACAAACATATATACATTGCACAAACATATAACGTTGAGAATTCTTCTTCGCTGCCTTAAAAGTACACCTATTAGGAACATTATCATTTGGATTGCAGAGTGGTTTATATTAACGCCTCTCACTGTTACTCTTCTATAAATGTCAGCTACCTCACTCACTTTTCATTTCAGTTATGGGTGACATTGACCCTATTACACATGCCCTTTGGATGCACGACTCTAACAGATTTTTTTGCTTCTGAAAGTAAAAGCATCTGATGTGTTACATGCTCTGATTTCTCTGTCTATTCTGCCACAAACCATCCACACAAAAGGTTCTACTTTTATCTACTTCAAACTAACAGATAACCATAAACAGACACTGACTTATTAGTTCCTTTTAAGTAGAAGGAAAATAAGGGAATACGTTAGACTAAAACAACAGTAAAAGGTTTTAACACATTTTAAAATGCAGTTCTCTTTGCATGATCAAGAATAAATATAAACGAAATATGACCTCCCGTTAGAGAGAGAGAGAGAGGAAAAAAAAAAAAACTGTGCCTGACATAAATTGTGTGCTTCAACGAAATCTACATTTTCTGTGTAGTAAGAATGTCTCTATCTCTTACGATTTACCAATTGTGCAAAAGTCATCCAGAATGAAGAGGACCTCAGAGGCTACTCCCATAAAAGTTAAAATATACATTTTCAATTATCATGAAATATCTTAAAACATACTGGTATTTTCATCCGAATTGGAATGAGCCATTTTTGAGAAAGTCAGAAGTTTAAAATGTGTACCATGTAAGTGATAGTATGTGGTAGAGGATTTTCTTAAAGGTATTCGTTTCCCATTCTAGAGACGTACCGACAGCTTTCTCTCTCCTTCTTTATTCATAATATTGATTCGTGACTTCACACCACACAAACACGAAGAAGTGTGAGAATACTCCATATATTTAACCCATACTAATATAAGTAAATTTAAATAAAAGTGTTATTAAGAACACACCCTGGTCATCTGCGTCAGCAATGAAGTTTACAATAGGTACACGTACATATTAAGCGTGTAAGTTTCCGGCAACCTGACTTACTCGTACATTAAAGGATTCCATTGTTCCCACGCTGCGCATTTGGCAAGGACGATGCTACTCTGGAAGATTCATTGCTTCCTATTGACCTTTCCACCCCATGATTCCACTGCTTTAAATGCGAAGTCCAGGTTTAGCATATCCTTAGGCTTATAGAATGTGAAAATTAGTTATTTGAGGGGAGGGAAGGCGGATATCCCATTTTGAACGGAAGTACAGCTTGCGGTTTAGCAATTTAGGAAAGGGAAAACAATAAAATATAGAGTTCTTAACCAACTGGTTACATTTCTACATACATGTAATAAAATTACTTTTTTATGTAATGGCAAAACTATGTGCCGGAAAGACCTGATACCACAGAGAGAGCGAGAGATAGAGAGAGAGAGAGAGAGAGAGAGAGAGAGAGAGTGATACCGATAGTACAGAAGATAATAAATACAGGAAAAGAAAAAAGAAAAAATGCTTCTTTTTTTTTTATTCAGGGGGACCCAAAACATGTATTCCCGGTGAAACCTGGTATCGAATTTTTGGGTGCATTACAATACCTTCTCTATAGACTCTATACATAGTAGAGAAAGTAAAAATCTGACGTGTTCCATTCACATGACTTTCTCTACCTGTTCCGAGAAAAAAAAGTTCTTACAAAATATTATTCTTTTATTTACATGACTCTAATCCAGATAAAAATTAGCAGAATTTGTGCAGTTACTCGCTTCTATGTAAGTAATGGGGAATAAGGGAATACTCTTGGCTAAAGCGACAGTCAAATTCTTTAAAAGCCGTGTCACAATTGAAATTCCGTTCTTAGCTGGTTATTTACTATAACTTTTATAGGTTATTTTAGTTCATGATTTTGATGTTATTAATTATATTATAGTTATTTTACTTTTTATAGAGTAGATACCAGGAACTAAAGAGCGGAAAAGAAAGATGGCCCCCTGTTTGAGAAAAGTTAAAGTAGCTTAAAATTGAAACCTAAATATTATATATATAACATATTGTGTGTTTTAACGAGATCTATATTTTTGTGTCGGTTTACCAGTTATACAAAAGTCATTCAGAATAAAGAGGTCTCCGAGATCTTAAACATATGGCATTTTAATCAAATCCGTTACAACCATTTTTGAGAAAGTCAAACTTTCCGAAAAACGTTCCATGTATGTTGAAGTTGAGGGGTGAGGCGTTTTTCTTGAAATCTTCGTGTATAATACCAAGTTTGGTATTTAACGGATTTTTTTTTTAATTATGCTACACACACGGATCTTTTCTAATGCTTTTTTTTTTTTTTTTTACTCAGGGGAAAATAAATTTCCGGTGAAATTTCAAATTATCCTGATATCACTTTCTACAGAGCTATTACTAAGATTACCGCGGAAGTCAAATCATAGTGAAGAATAGACATTTAACATAGACGATTCTTAACGACGTTTTGAATATGAAGATTCCCCCCCCCCAAAAAAAAACAGAATAATTATGGTAAGAGGAAGAATAGGATTATATCGTGTTCCAGTGGAGGAGAACAAGATTAAGGAAAGCATAAATGAAGTTATTAGACAACGGGGGCAATGCGATAAAAAGATGGAGTACAAAATCTGATATGTTTCATTCACGTGACTTTCTCTACATCTTTGTAAGATAGAATTGTTAATAACCTTATTCTTGTTTCTACTTCATGCCAATCGAGATAAACATTAGCAGAAACAATATTATTCTTAGTTCCTTAAAAGTAGAAGGGAAATAAGGGAATACACTAATCTAACCGGCAGTCAAATGTTTTAAAATGTAAATTCTATTGGATTGAATGTCTTTGCTTGACAAAGAGTTGGCAAGTTCCCACATGAGAAAGTATTTTAAAACCGAACCAATAACAAGGAATATCTCGAAAACTGTCAACTCCAAGAAAGAAAGTATGACATAAATTGTGAGTTTTAAGATGATCTACATTTTTGGTGCAGTAAGTTTTTGTCTATCTCTTTACGGTTTGCTAGTTATGTAAAATTAAGAAAAATGTATCCAGAATAAAAAGGTTTTCAGAGGCTATTCCCTCAAAATTCAACATATATCTACGTTTTGTTTGTCATACAACGTTTTAAACATGAGATTTTAACCAACATCGCTACAGCTATTTTTGAGAAAATTAACATTTTCAAAATTTTCCCTATGTAAAAGGTAGATGGGGTTGGGGGATATTTTTGTTGAAAATCTTCGTGTCGCATCCTTGAAATACTTTGAAATAATGTAATAAATTTGGTAGTTAACGGACTTTTCGTTTTTGAGCTATGCTGGCCACAGAAACACACACTCACAGACAGACACACATACACGGATTTTTTTTCTTCTAAAGAGGCGTTTTTTAGATTAAGGGAGTCCCCAAACATGTATTTCCGGTGAAATCTTGATACAGAATTTTATATGCAATACAATACCCTCTGTATACACTATGTACAAAATAAGAGAAAGTATAAATATGTGTCCCATTCACATTACTTTCTCTACATCGCTCAAACACCCTACATTTAAACACATTCTTCTATGAACTTTATGATAATCGAGATAAACATCAGCAGAATTTGCCTTAATTGCTTGCTTCCTTGTAACTAGAAGGTAAATAAGAGAATACATTAGGCAAATACGATAGTCAAATCTTTTAAAAGATGGCTGCCTTGCAGCGGAACTCCGTTTCTATACATGCCCAGTAGTTTACAATTACTAGGAATATCTCAGAAATGATCAACTCCACGAAAAAACTATATGACATAAATTGTGTTTTAATGATATTTACATTTTTTGTGTAGTAAGCTTTTATCTATCGCTTACGGTTTAACAGTTACACAACATTCAACAAAATTCATCCAGAATAAAGAGGTCTCTAGAGGCTATTCCCAGAAAATTGAGATATAGGTACATTTTTGTTTTAATCTAAATCGTTAGAGCCATTTTTTCGAAAATCAGCACCCCCCCCCACACACACACACACAAGCGCGCGCGGACCTTCTAAAAATGCTCTTTACTTTCTCTACAGTACTATGTACGTCTTGTATTGTATCCAAAATTCGATACCGAGATTTCACAGGAACTACATGTTTTGAGACCTCTGATTAAAGAAAAGAGCGTTTTTAGTAAAAGGTTCGTTAGTGTCTGTGTGCGCGTGTGTGTGTACTTATTTTGATATTTTTTTGACAAACGAAATGTGTATCTTGAATTTTCTGGGAACAGACTCTTGAAGATCTCTTCATTTTGGATGACTTTCATATACCTGGCAAACCGTAAGAGAGAGACAATAACTTACTACACAAAAAATTTAGATCTCATTTAAACACACAATTTGTCATACACATTTTTTACTTTCTCTACACGTACTATGTACATACTGTATAGAGAAGGTATACTTTCCCCCCAAAAATTCGATACTGAGATTTCACCCGAAATACATGTTTTGGGTCCCCTTGAATCAAAAAAAAATTTTTTTAGAAAAAGCCCGTGTCTGTGTGTGTGTGCGTGTGTGTGTGTGTGTGTGTGTGTGTGTGTGTGTGTGTGTGTGTGTGTGTGGACAGAATAGATAAAAACGAAAAGACCGTTAAATGCCTAACTTGGGTTTTAAGTTTGATATCTTCCAAGAAAGCGACACGAAGATTTTGAGAGAAATCCTCCCATTCCAAATTACCCTTCACATGGAAAAAATTTCGAAAATTTGGATTTTCTCAAAAATGGCTCTAATGATTTTGATTAAAGTCCCGTATATTCAAGATATTTACATGGCAAATAAACTGTATATCATGAATTTTCTGGGAATAGCCTCTGAAGACATATTTATTCTGAATGAATTTTGCGTAACTGGTACACCGTAAGAGAAAGACAAATACTATTCAAAAATTGTAGATCACGTTAAGACACACAGTTTATGTCATATACGTTTTTTTTTCGTTGAACAGACATTCCTGAGATATTAAACTTTTTTTCACACTGAAAGCTGTAAACTTCGTCCCTGCATAGGAACGGATTTCATCCACATAACAACCGGCTTTTAAAAGATTTGACTATTGTTTTAACCTACTGTATTCCTTTATAGAGCTGTAGAGAAAGTCATATGAATGGAACACATCAGACTTTTTTAACAGACATTCATTCGGCCTCTACAAGCCGTGGGTGGGAAATAATAATTATGCTTCAAACGCATGACGCCAAGATAGATAATCTTGCATGCAACCCTCCACGGTCATTCACTTGCGGAAGCAATGAACGGACTAAGCTAGATAAAAGTCATGGACGAGTATTGGCTGTGGGAGTAACAAGTCGAGTTGTTGATTTTATTATGCTAGGCTTGTGAATTCTTGTTTAATATAGCTCTTTCCGTCGAGTGTTTTATCTTCAAGATAGAGTAGCTAAGAGTTCCTTAAATAAATAAATGAAATTACAGAAATAAAAATCAAATAGATCTAATGAGACTGTGCATTGACTGAACTTTAAAATTCGTGTACTTAATATAATTTTTATGTGAAACAATTATGCCATGTGTCTGCCAATTACCAAGTTTTTTAGCTGATACACAAACTAAAATATGCAGGATCCTATTATAAATGGTCTCAATTTCATTTTACCTAATATAATTTCTTTATCTAACTTAAATCACTGGACTGAAAACCTAAGAATGACCGATTAACGTTTTAAATGAAAACGCGGAGAAAATTAAGCAAACGACGATTATTTACAGAAATCTGATGTGTTCCATTCACATGACTTTCTCTACATTTCCGCAACAAATTATTGTTAAAAAGCTTAGGCTTCTATTTACTTCATGCTAGTTGAGAAAGCATTAACAGAAATAGTGTTATTACTTGCTCCCTTGTAAGTAGAAGCGAAATAAGAGAGTACCATAGGTTAAAGTGATAGTCAAAAGCTGGTTGCCATGTGACTGAAGTTCCTTTATATGGACAGGAGTATATTTTTCAAATCTGAAACTAATAACAAGAAATATCTTAAAAACGATCAACTCCACGAAAAAAAACGTATATAACATAAATTGTGGGGTTTAATGTGCTCTACATTTTCTCTGTGGTAAGTTTTTGTCCATCTCTTACGGTTTAGCAGTTATGCAAAAATCCGTAAAATTCATCCAGAATAAAGAAGTCTTCAGAGGCTATTCCCAGATAATTCAAGATATACATTTTATTTGTCAAGGAAATATCTTAAATATTTTCCATGTAAAGGGTAGTTGGGCTGGGAGGATTTTCTTGAAAATCTTCGTGTCGCATCCTTGGAAGGTACCAAACTTAAATACGAAGTTTGGTTTTTCACGGTCTTTTCGTTTTTGAGCTATGCTGTCCACGAAACACACACACATTTTTTTTTTTAAAAAATGCTGTTTTTGGATTCGGGGGTCTCAAAACAACTAGTTCCGGTGAAATCTCGGTATCGAATTTTTAGGTGCAATACAATACCTTCTCTATACACTATGTACATAGTACGCATAGAGAAAGTAAAAAATCTGATGTGTTCTATTCACACGCTTTCACTACATCTCAGTAACAAATTATTGTTAAAAAGTTTATTCCTGTATCTACTCCATATTAATCTAGATAAACATTAGCAGAAATTTTCTTACTACTTGTTTTTTGTAAGTAGAAGGGAAATAAGGGAATATACTAGGCTAAAGCGATAGCCAAATCTTAAGTTGGTTACAATGTGGTTGAAATCCGTTTCTTTGCTTTGTCAGGAGTTGGCAAATGTCCGTATGTGATAAGTTTAAGGTACCTATTTTAAAAAGTGAAACCAATGACAAGGAATAACTCAAAAATGGTCCACTCCACGAAAAAAAAGTATATGGCATAAATTGTGTGTGTGTGTGTGTATGTGTGTGTTTTTTTTTTTTAATAAGTTTTTGTCTTGTCTCTTACGGTTTACTAGTTATGCAAAATTCAGCTAGACTAAAAAGGTCTCCAGAGGCTATTCCCAGAAAAGTCAATACATACATTTTATTTGTCATGTAAAATGTCTTTAATATATTCGTATTTTAATCCCAATGGTTAGAACTGTTTTTGCGGAAATCAACAGTTCTAAATTTGTTCCATGTAAAGAGTAGCTGGGGGTGCGACTATTTTCCTCTAAATCTTCGTGTCGTATTAAATATACTCAACTTATGTACCAAAGATTATAATATAATAGAGGATGTAACACAACCGATTTATTTTTAGTTTTAATATTTGTATTATCTTAGCCTCCAATCCTGATATAAATACTGTTAAAACAGAAATAACCAGTAAGAATTTTAATAATCACCTAAGAAAAGCTTGGTAATTTATTGATTTATGTTTTTGAGTTATTCTGTTCACAGACACACGCGCAAGGAAAACTTTTCCTAAATATCCTTTCTCATACAGGGGACCCTAAAAAGTGTATTTCCGGTGAAATCTCAGTATTGAATTTTTGGGTGGAGTGCAATACCTTATCTATACACTATGTGTATAGTACATGTAGAGAAAGTAGAACTTCTAACATAAAAACCTTTGATATGAAGTGCATGAGTAATATGTTTTGTCTGTGGAAAGGTTTTGTTTTTTTTTGCCCCTTATGGTTTCCCAGTTATAATGAATATAAGTCTATAAGAATGAAAAGAGGTGGCGCTCGCCTGTCACCAAGGAGGCTCGAGTTCGATCCCAGGGTACCGCATGTGGGCTTTGTTGTGGACAAAGCGGCGTTTGAGTAAGTTTTCTCCCGCCATTCATTTCACCTGTTCCATAATCACCTTTCCTTTCATCTATTTCACCGTCATTTTATGTCACCCTCTACCTCGCTCTCATTCCGGTCGCATAATTGTAAGTCCTAGGGGGTTTAGGTCTTATACACAAGAAGGGTAACTAGAAGAAGATGAAGATGAGTTCACGGGTTATTTAATTATTTTATTTATCACATCAGCATGTCAATTTCATACTTTAATTAAAAAAAAAGTTATTTTAAGAGCACAAAAGTAATGACAACATTGATGATTTATGTATAGTCTGGGTTGGATTAATTCCTTGATATGTCCTTTAGGGGCGTTTGACGTGTTTATTCCACCTTTTATTTTTACTTTCTCTACCCCATTTAGCAGAAGTTTAGTATTTCATTCAGTCATTCGATGTCGAGATTTCGCTGAAAATGTACGTTTTGTCTCCTGAATCCGAAAACAAAATACATTTTTAGAAAAAGGTCCGGGAGGATGTGGGTGTGTTTTGAACAACGTAACTCCGTTAAATACCAAACTTGATACTATTCAAGTTCAGAAACCTCCAGAGAAGTGACAACGATTTTTAAGAAAATACACTACTCAAAACATTTTTATTTCTCTTAAAAACGGCTTTGCAATACCCGCTTCAAAAAATGTTGCCGCCAATGATTTCAAATGAGCATTGACGTTGTTTTGAAGATCTTCGTACTTTACGACATTTGCGTAGAGCCATTCAAAACAAACGAAGAGTAATTCTGACTTCAGGAAATGTGTTGATCCATGACAACGCTCGTTCACACACTGCTGGCACAACCATCGGCTCCTTGAATAATTTATGGGACATTTTCGATCATCCGCCTTACAGTCCTGACCTAGCACCCAGCGACTTTCACCTTTTCCCTGAACTGAAGACGTGGCTAGGAGGGCAGCACTTTCAAACCAACGAAGATCTTCAAAACAACGTCAATGCTCAATTGAAATCATTGGCGGCAACATTTCTTGAAGCGGGTATTGCAAAGCTTGTGCACAGGTACGATAAATGTCTCGATTTTTTCGGTGATTATGTTGAAAAGTAACCATAAGTGTACAAAACTTTTAGTAATAAAATAATTGCTTTCTATGAACTTGTCTTTTATTTATAGCCTATCGGAGGTTGAAAAGGGGGGGGGGAACGGCCCTCGTAGATGACCCACTAATAAAGCGCCAATGTGTAAAAGTGCAAGAAAGAACATAATAGCGTTTTTCTTCTCATAAACAACTCATTTAGCTTCAGTAACGCTGGATCATTTACCCAAAAACAGTGCAGAGTGGTATGTGAATATAGGGTTGCCATCAGTCATCATTGCTGCATGGAAAACCAAGCATCTGAGAAGAAGAGCAGTTACTTCTACTTCACCATGATTTCAATACACACAATGGGCAGATCATTCGATTTCTTATTCCACCTTTATTCACCCTTCATTTGACTTTTATTGCTTTTCCAAAACAAGAGAAAAGCTCTGTTGTCGCCATTTCTCAACACATGAAAGGATCATTGGAACCTACATGGAGGCTCTGTAATCTTCCAAAAAGATTCCCCAGATGCATTTTGAAAGTGGTTTGAACGGATGCAGAAGTGTACTTATCAGAATGAAAAATGTTTTTGTAAAAGTTATTACTCAATTTAAAACATCTGATGTGTTCCATTCACATGACTTTCTCTACATCTCCGCAACAAATTATTGTTTAAAAGCGTATGATTTTATTTTCTTCATGCTAATAGAGAAAAATTAATATAGTCGTATTGCTTGCTTCCTTGTAAGTAGAAGCGAAATAAGGGAGTATCATAGGTTAAAGTGATAGTCAAAAGCTGGTTACTATTTCTGAAGTTCCTTTGTTTGTATGAACAGGAGTTGATAAATTCCTGTATGAGAAAAGTATGTTTTTTTTAAAGCTGAAACTAAAAGATATTCCCTGGAACATCTCAAAAACGACTAACTTCACGAAATTATATAACATAAATTGTGTGTTTTAACGTGCTCTACGTTTTTTGTGTGGTAAGTTTTTGTCCATATCTTAGGGTTTAGCAGTTTTGCAAAATTTCGTGAAATTGATCCAGAATAAAGTAATCTTCAGAGGCTATTGCCAGAAAATTCAAGATATTCATTTTATTTGCCAGCTAAATATGTTTAATATACGATACTTTAATCAAAATCGTTAGAACCGTTTTTGAGAAAATCAAAATTTTTGAAAAAAGTTCCATGTAAAGAATAATTTGGGGTGGGTGGGGGATTTTCTTGAAAATCTTCGTGTCGCTTCCTTGGAAGATACCAAACTTAAATACCAACATTTTTCTAAACCAGGGGCCCCAAAACATATATTTCCGATGAAATCTCGGTATCGAATGTTTGGGTGCAATACAATACCTTCTCTATACACTATGTACATGGTACGTGTAGAAAAAGTAAAAAAGATGAGTGGCTGCTGCTACAAATTCGTATAGTCGTCCTATTTACAAGTAGGTCGAAAATGATTCTGAATTTCCATGCATTAATCAATCCAAAATAAAATACATTCTCTAAATATATACCATCTAAGATAACAAAATGTTACCTATGAAGATGTAGGAGACTAAGGAACACAGAAGTTTGAATTTTTCCTGTCAAAGTGTAGATACACTCAGCCGGTCTAAAGTTTTGTCCTAAAAGGACATACGCCAAAGTAATAAAATATGAATGGAAAATAATTAGCGGAAAACGCAAATAAATATATTTAAAATCGGGAAAGAGTGAAACGATCGACGCCGTGTAGCCTTAAACCAATAAGAAACATATCTTGACTGTACTGTATTGGTACTCACCCCAAAATTGTAAGCTCTCCGTACTTGACGATTTGCTGCGGTTTATCCGCTGGACTGGACTCCTCATGTTCTTCTAAGAGAGTTGATTCGGTGCCATCCGATCTGTAACAGTAATTAACTAGTATTAAAGAATAAGACTCAATTAACACATGAAGCCACAGGAAGAAAAGGGGAAATGTAACGATTTACACATTTTTCAAGAGAGAAAATTTAAAGTTCAAAACGAATTTGTTCAAGAACAGGGTTACAAATACAAAAATGCCACCTTGCATTTTGAAAGGTGGTTAATTTAGTAATCAGTTATGTTCAATATAATAACAATCCCATTATTTTATTGTTGTCGTATTCAACTAAGTCTTGATTAATGTCATAGAATTTGTGCAGAGGAGGAGGAATATCACAAACCGAAAGCCACATTATTGTTATGTGATGTATTATGAATTAAAAATAAGTTATTTTGCTTACTTATAAGTTCCTAATAATTTAATACTAAACTTAAATACATTGTTATTTTAAGCAGTGTTAAGCCTAACACTGTAACCAGTACTATTTCAGTTTTACTTTAACTTTATTTTTATTATTATAATACTCTCTGTATCCATGGTTTGTTGTGCCCCTTTTCTGACCTCTTTCTGCCTAGAATAAAACAGCTTTTTCCTCATCTTATGCAGTTGGTTTGCGACATTTTACTCTTTCATTTATCGACTTCTAACCTTTATCTTGAAGCAACTGGAAACACAGCCAATTCCTTTTCTTGAATGTTTATTTCAGATTTATATTCATCACATTTTCCGAATGTGTCAGATCTTAGGTAGCCAAATCCAATGTTGAAATGATAAGTGTCCTACAATATGCATTTGACACTTTAGGATACCGTTCAGTTATATACATTTAGATCTTCTGGTAAATACAATTTTGAAGGTTTTTTTTCGGGCTGTAATGCCTCTCGCTTTCCTTGAATGATCTAATGCGGTTCATTACAGCACTTTTGGATTCATTACATACTTCTCTAAGATAGTTGCCATGTTTACCCCTCATGTCCTTTGGGGATAGGCCGAACGTCTTAAGAGCCTTTTGTAGTCTCTCAACCCTCTTCTTGAAATCCCTTGTACATACCTTATAACTAGGCGCCGGATGTTAGGCAAAATGCCTTTTTTAAAGGGTGAAAGTAAATCAACAGTTCCATAGATATAATTGTGATTCAGAATAAATAGAATGATAGGGTCAAATTCTATTTTGTCTTCTATGGTATTTTAGCCTTATTCAATAATAAATGCCTTTTTCCCCCTCCCCATTTTAAGCAATATTTCATGTTTATTTGCAGCTTTGCGTTTTAAGTTTTTTCCTCCTCTCAAGATACTTTCCATGCAATATGATTTAGATAAGAAAATATTTGTTACTACATGGATGGTCTTCAGGTAGAATCATCTGTGCAAGAGAGGATTACATCAACAGAAGTAGAAAGATCTTTTTCTGTAATGAAAAATATTTTGTCGGATAGAAGATCAAGTATGACACAAGAACATTTACAACCAGTAAAATGAAATTTATATTGATGCATTGTAATTTGTTCGTAAAATATATTATGCCTTCTAGAAAATTTATTGTACCCATTTTACATTTTTTGTTGTCTTTTTTAACTTGTTGTTGCCCTTTTTGCCTGCATATTTTAATTGTTATAAATGCCTAAACATCCGGGCTATACTTATAACATACTGGAATATCTAATGCTGTCTTATTTCTTACTACCCTTATGCTGTATAAATGAGTTATTATGAAACACTGCTTCTTCTTTTACTTTTCGATTCCTTATCTTTACATTACTATTAACTGATATTAAACTGCATGAATCAAAATCATGATATTGGAACTTCTGATAATAATCACACGCTCATTTTCCTTTAACACCTTCAAAACATTCAAGTCTTTACACTGCTAATATAACAGCAAAGATGTTGTACGTTCTTTTTGTGTTTGATATGAACGTTCTCCCTTTTATTCCTGTACAGTGAAATTAAAAATCAGTACTGCAGTTATTTCATGTAGTAGGGGAAGATCTTCTTCGACCCATAAATGTCCAATTTATACCATTATCTCAATTTAAGAAAAAAAAGTGGCATGCCCCCTTCTCTTCCTGTAGCCTTCATGATATATATATATATATATTATTTATTTGTGTGGGACACATCGTGGCTAAAACGACATTATATCTATTTGTGTGGGACACATCGTGGCTAAAACAACATTATATCTATTTGTCTGTGACACATCGTGGCTAAAACAACATTATATCTATTTGTCTGGGACACATTGTGGCTAAAACAACATTATATCCATTTGTGTGGGACACATCGTGGCTAAAACGACATTATATCCATTTGTGTGGGACACATCGTGGCTAAAACGACATTATATCTATTTGTGTGGGACACATCGTGGCTAAAACGACATTATATCTATTTGTCTGGGACACATCGTGGCTAAAACGACATTATATCTATTTCTCTGGGACACATCGTGGCTAAAACGACATTATATCTATTTGTCTGGGACACATCGTGGCTAAAACAACATTATATCTATTTGTCTGGGACACATCGTGGCTGAAACGACATTATATCCATTTGTGTGGGACACATCGTGGCTAAAACGACATTATGTCCATTTGTGTGGGACACATCGTGGCTAAAACGACATTATATCCATTTGTGTGGGACACATCGTAGCTAAAACGACATTATATCTATTTGTCTGGGACACATCGTGGCTAAAACGACATTATATCTATTTGTGTGGGACACATCGTGGCTAAAACGACATTATATCCATTTGTGTGGGACACATCGTGGCTAAAACGACATATCTATTTGTGTGCGATACATCGTGGCTAAAACGACATTATATCTGTCTGGGACACATCGTGGCTAAAACGACATTATATCCATTTGAGTGGGACACATCGTGGCTAAAACGACATTATATCTAATTGTCTGGGACACATCGTGGCTAAAACGACATTATATCTATTTGTCTGGGACACTTCGTGGCTAAAACGACATATCTATTTGAGTGGGTCACATCGTGGCTAAAACGACATTATATCTGAGTGGGACACATCGTGGCTAAAACGACATTATATCTATTTGTGTGGGACACATCGTGGCTAAAACGACATTATATCTATTTGTCTGGGACACATCGTGGCTAAAACGACATTATATCTATTTGTCTGGGACACATCGTGGCGGAAACGAAAACGAATATTCAATTCGGCACAGAAGTGTATATTTGGAGAGTTCCTTTTTTTTTTTTTTTTTTTTTTTTTTTTTTTATTGTTTCATTTGTATAGCCCCCTTTAACATCAATGGTCATATCGGGGACTTTGACTTGTGAAACTGTAGGTTCAGAACATTAGGTTAAACTTTATATTACTATACACACGCACATTCACTCTCACATTCATACTTCCAGACTCTGTGGGGGATAGGGAATAATTCTGATTAAAGAAAAATTCCCCGCTCCAGCCGGGAATCGAACCCGGGACCTCCGGGTGAGAAGTCAGCTCGCTGACCACTCTACCACGGAGGCAGTCTGAGAGTTCCTTTTTCGCATATTTTACGGAAAATTCGAAAAATGAAATATTCTTCAGCCACGTTGCATAGGAACGGCATAGTTCTGAGCGCATTATAGGACTTAAGAATAGCTTAGGAATATATGTACAATTTGAGTTGCGATGTTCTCAATACTCCCATCTTTAACTGAAAATTCACCAAACTCGCAAATATGTAAATTAGGGATAGAATTCAGTACGCTTGAAGTTACCTGAAATACATCCCGAAAATGTCTAAATCTTAATCCATTGGATGCAAGTTTCCTAAAAGACTGCAAGCCGAAAGAAAATTCAATGCTCAAAATTTGCAAGCCCGAAAGGAAGTTCAATGCTGTACATTTTTGGGTTGCAGGTATGACAGAAATGTTATAGGGGCAAATTATGCCTGGATGCGTGAACTATACAGTGAAAATCTGGTGTTACACTCACATGACTTTCTCTAGTTTACAATTTTATATCCTCCTTTACATCATACGCATAGCTATACATAAACAGTTGAAACTTCTTTACAAGATGCGTACAAAAATGATCGATTGTTTCGAAAATTTCCAATCAGCAAAGTAGAATGTTTAGCAAAATGTAGGAAAGAAATAAGAGGCAATAACCTTCATTCTACCTGGTGATTGCTCGGGCGGAAAGTGAGAGGGGTTATCATAGGTCATAGCGCTGACAGAAGATTGCTGCTATTCGGGATTGAACAAGTTTGGTCGTTTTTCATAGAAGGTCATTTACCCCTTGTTGCCTGCCCTCTTGTTCATTTTGTTTGCTACAAAAACCTAATCATTACGTTGTGGAGGGGAGGAGGACTCCTAACAGCTAACCTATACAGAGCGATGTCCTTTCACACGGTACGTTTTATTGTCGCGCTGTTCTCAGGTTATGCATAGGCAAACAGCACAAAATGAAAAGACACATAATATATAAAATCCTATCTTAATTAAAATATTATAAATGAAACTTATTAACCTATACAATTTAAAATAACTTGAAATGACATTTTCATTAATTGTAATGTCGGTTAGAAAAATTTGAATCTACGTTTAAATGAAATTGCGTTTTATTTATGGACACTCTTTAATTGCTGTGGTTTTCAGCGTTCCATTCTATACTGGGCGTGAAAGACCGCTAATTTTGCTCAGAGGCCTCTCTATCAAGCTTGAGATTCTTTTACGTGCTGTAAATCTACGACACGGGTCCAACGGCTTTAATCCCTTCCGAGGGAAGCCATGTTAATGGTTTTTACGCCCGAAAACATCCATCGTCCTCCGCCGGGTTAGAACCCGCGACCTTGGGTATATGAAGTTAGCATGGTAACCATTACACGGAGGGCAATAAATCTAGTTTACCATATTCATTGCAAAAGTTCAGAAAATCCTAATTCCGTCAAAGTGAACATTTAGTAGGGGTAGCTTTTAATTTTGAATGAGATTAAATTAATTGATTTTGTTACCCTGTCATCTATGAAATTAATGTACAGTTATTTGCAAGACAGTTTTGTTTTATGCCTATTGCTCCAATAACCTTCATAATAATAGAGCAACCATCTTCTGATATTATAGAAATAGGGATTAATTTATATATACCCGATAATATTCAAAATTGCTGAAATATATAGCCTGTGTCTTTCAACGCTGAAATAATTATTCAAATGGTTGGATAATGAAATAAAAACATATTTTTGGCAAGAATGCAATGGTCAAAAATAAAACTTGACGTTTCATCCACAACAGTGGTGTGTATCCTCAATAGAGTAGCGATCTAAGATTTTGCGTTGAGAATTATTTTAAAAATTCGCTTTAATAATTTTATTTACTGAATTTTTATTTTGAATAGTTTATATAAATTTGCTAATTTTCGGGCACACTTATTAAGTAACGACAAGACTTTAATGGAAACTTGCAGATTACTAAAGAAACATCGTTAAACCTCGTATTTCAAAATTCAAAATTTTTGTTTTCAAATCAATCGTATAATCAAATATCCCATATCAAACATCACCAAACTGCAACTTGCAAGTTGTAACATTTCCGTTTTTTCATAAATGTTCTGTCTGTGACAAATAAACGCACAGAAAAATCTGTCAAAATTTATTGTCGGTAGTCAAAGACGTTGAAGGGACTTTTCACAGAAAAGGTGGCGAGACTTACCTTTTTCTTTCAATATCAAAACCGCTATTACTATATCTAATGTTTTACCACTACCCTGGCTTAGCTATTCAACAATGGCGCGAAGTTCTTTGTAAAAAAGAAGCAAATATGAATAAATACAACCAATTTTGCATGCATTTAGTTGGTTAAATGCTGTCAGTTTAGTAACTAGCGTTGATTCAAACAAATGATCTAAACATTTTATAATTATATCACAAGTTTCTTTGGCCACACCTAATGGAGTCACACAGAGCAAACTTTTAAACTTCTACTGTATCTTTAACGTTGGGATGCATGCGTTCTACAAGTGAGGTTATTAGTATCAAAAAGAGCAGTCTCCACTTTTTTGCGAAACTGAGATAGTGGTACCATTGTATTGTGCTATTAGCCTTCATTTCAGTGTAGTGCATGTTCGTTTCTAAACAAATAAAATCCCATCTTCTCGGTGCATTAAAATCAAATGTATGCTTCAAACGGGACAATCTCCATCATCTGTTGAAATCAAAAAGGGCAATCTCCACAACTACCAATAGGCTGTTTCCATTCTGGTCACGTGACTGACAGCAATATGTCTGCAGTGTTGGAAATAATATTGTGTGTTCTGCTCAAGTGAGCTATATTATAATATTGTGAATTACATCAACTATATTTTCAGGTTTTTGAACTGTGTACAGTATTACCATGTGTTATATAGTAAAGACAAGCGCTAGTTTTCTTCTAAGTGCTCTGTGATGGATACGGTGCCTCAAAATGCAACACCTGTCACTTCCACAAAAGCTAGGAAATGGGTCAGGGAGGCAAGGAAATGGCAATCAGTTCTTGCTAAAAGACTGAGATAATTGTTGTATTCTGTACGTTATATTAAGTGGAAATGTTTTTTTTTAATTAACGTACTTTGTTGTTTATTTATTAATTTTTGAACACAAATTTATCCACACTTTTATGATAAAGTCTGTTATGAAAATAAGCTTGTGTTAAAAGTTGCTCAATAGATCTAAGCAATTTAATTTCCACTTTTCATTGTTCTAGTTAATGCTCTAAGATAACATTTTGAAGGTAGATAACCAAACTGCAAATGGACAAAATATTTTTGTCACTCCAAGTTGCCTAAATCTCAATGGAGAACAGTGTCATGGAAGTTTTCTTTTCCTCTCCCCTCCTCCCTTTGTAGTTTAGATAAACTGTTTCACTTTTCTAAGAGTAATAAGTAGCCTACCTTATATTACCATTATTGACCATGTATTTCAGTGCAAAATAGTAAAATAATTAAATGATTGTAGTTTTGCTAAAAGAAATGCCCAGGTACAACAATCCCTTTTTCCTTAACAGAAAGAGCAATCTCCATGCATGTTGGTATCAAATGGGGCAAACTCCACAAGAAGCTTAGGGTGACAATCAAAATAGACCATCTCCAAAATTTAAGTAAAATATCTAATTAACTATTAATCCAATGTTGAGTTCCTCTAGTTACATTAAAATCACTTAGTGAATATGCAAACAAAAATCAAGCAGATCGAGTTTGAAGAACAAGCTGCAACACAAATTGGGTTCTATTGAAAAATTTACGTTGGTGGAGATTGCTCTTTTTGATACTAATAGTCTCAAGTGAATTTATTCTGCTTCCAAAATGACCACCTCTAATATTCCACATCTGGCCCTCAACGAGTTAGTTCGGGATAAAACAAGGTGAGTTACAGGGTTTTCTTCAGATTAAATTCTAATATTGGTTCTGTTATCAACATGCAATTTTCAAAATCAATACTTTTTCTTGATTGGTACGAAACTTATTTATTTTTAGTTTCTTGTATCGTAAGTGGCAACTTCTTATCGTTGAAATTCTAAACATTATTTCACAAATTCTAACTTCGTGGTAAGTAGAGGCAAATGTTACTTTAATTGATATGCCTTTTTCTATCAAATTAATATTATGTATGATATATATTATTTAGTGTTAAAATGTTTTTCTCAAAATAATGAAAAATTTCTCATAAATTCGAGACAGTATAAAACTTTACATAATTCCAAAATTGTGCTAAATATATCAAAAACCAAACATTTCCTTATTTATGGTTAAAAACTAAAACTCAATCATTGATAAAAAAGAATCTAAACAAAATGATAGATTCTGTTATATACTAATATATGTACCTATATTGCATAATGTTTGGATGAGTAAAATGCATATTTAAAAAGTTGATGTTACATTCACAAACCTTTTACAACATATTTTGAAGAAAAGAAAAGTGTCATGTGTTCCATTCACAAGACTTTCTCTACATCTCTGCAACAAATTATTATTACAAAATTTAGGCTTCTATTTACTTCATGTTAATTGAGAAAACATTAGCAGATTACTTGTTTCTTATTACTTGTTTCCTTGTAAGTAGAAGCGAAATAAGCGAGTACCACAGGTGAAAATAATAGTTAAAAGCTGGTTGCTATGTAACTGAAGTTCCTTTGTTTGTATGGACAGGAGTTGAGAAATTCCTGTATGAGAAAAGTATAAGTGTTTCAAAGCTGAAACTAAAAAAGGGGAATACCTTAAAAACGATCAATTCCACGAAAAAAATATATAACATAAATTGTTTGTTTAAATGTGCTCTACACTTTCTGTATGGTGCATTTTTGTTCATATCTTACGGTTTAGCAGTAATACAAAAATTCGTAAAATAAGGTAGTCCTTAGAGGCTCTTCCCAGAAAATTCAAAATATACATTTTATTTGTCAAGTAAATACCTTAAATATATGAGATTTTAATCAAAATCGTTTGAGCCATTTTTAAGAAAATCAAAATTTTCGAAATGTTTTCCATATAAATGGTAGTTCGGGGTGGGAGGATTTTCTTGAAAATCTTCGTGTCGCATCCTTGGAAGATACCAAACTTAAATACGAAGTTTGATATTTAACGGTATTTTCGTTTTTAAGCTATGCTGCCCCCCCACACACACGGACATTTTTCTAAAAATTCTTTTTTTGGATTCAGGGATTCTCAAAACATGTATTTCCGTTGAAATCTCGGTATCGATTTTTTGGGTCCAATACAATACCTTCTCTATACACTATGTACATAGTGCGTATAGAGAAGTAAAAAACAACCTATTCTTGTAATAGCTTATTCTTCTATCTACTTCATGTTAATCAAGACAAACATTGGCAGAAATTATTTTATTAGATAGGTTAAATGGGAGTTAAGTAAGGGCTAAAGCGATAGCCTTGAAATTCTGTTCTACTTGCATGACCAGGGTGAAAAACAAATATGATTTTTTCCATTCGCTTGACTTTCTCCACCTATTTTGCAACAAGCTATTCTTATAAAACTTGGCTAAAGCGATAGTCAAATCTTTTGAAGGCTGGTCGCTATCCGACTACATTAAAATTGGGTTATTTTTGTATGGGAAGGAGTATATTGAAAAAAGAAAAGAAAATACGAATGAAGAAATCCTATTCGAGAAACCAATAACTAAGAATATCTCGAAAATAATACTCCACAAAAATACTTTACATCCAACATTTTAACATTTTAAAGGATATTCTCCCCTCCTAAAAAAAAAGATACCTATACATTTCATTTGTCATGAAAATATCTTAAACATACGGTATCATAATCAAAATTTTTAGAACAACTTTTGATACAATAAACATGTTCTAAAAATAGTCACAAACAAGGTGGTTTGGGGTAGTGAATTTTCTTCGTGTCGCATCCTTGGAAAACGGTAAACTTAAGTATTAAGTTTGGTATTTAACGGGATTTTTCGTTTTTAGTTATGCTGTCCACACACACACACATGCACGCAGGGACCGTTTTCTAAACATACTTCTTTATTTTTAATTCAGGGTATCTCAAAACATATATTTCCTATCAAATTCGATGTCAAATTTTGGGGTGGAATTCAAAACGTTCTCTACTTATTATATAAGTACTAAACCACTACCCATTTAAGGGAAGTATTGGAAAATGTATATCTATAAATAATATCTCAGATACGGTTTTTGAGCAGTATGGTTTTTTTCTTTTTGCCAGGGTTTACTAGTTATGCAAAAGTAATCAAATAAAGTTGTCTTCAGAGCAGTTCCCAGAAATTTCATGATATACGTTACATTTGTCATGAGAATATCTTAAATGTGTAAAATTTTAATCAAAATCGTTAGATCCACTTTTGAGAAAATAACAATTTTCGTAAAAAGTTCCATATATAGGATAGAGGCGGAGAATTTTCTTGAAATGGTATTACATCTTTTAAGCTGCTGAATTTAAGTATCAAAATTGTTATATTTAGCCGACACCTCATTTCTGGGTTATGTTCACGGACGGACGAATGAATTTTTGGGTGGAATACAATACCTCGCTTACTACACGTAGAAGAGCATTACTTTCATGTCACTGAAGGTTATTCACATGTACATTTTTTCAGTTAAAAACTGCACCTATCTGACCTATGATAAATAAGAATACTTTAAACAAATTTTCTTTGTTTTTTTCACTCAAAATTAAAAGTGGTATTGTGTATTTTCTGACAAATACACGAAAAAACTACTCTGCATAGCGGCTACCACTATCAAACGCATATCCCATAATACAAATAACACATTCATACGGGAAGCTTGGCACGCATTTAAAAGTCCTTATTTTGTTGCTCAGGTAACTATTTGCTTCTTCTTTTGTTTTTCACAAAATCGTTTACCAACAAATTTACTATTGACAAAAGAAATGTGTTTACCTAACTTTTACATTGGACATACTCTTTGTTTAAAGTATTTGCATTTTTCGCCCTTTTCCCAAATTAAATTGAGTTTGTATTAATGGACATTCTTATTGGCTTAATTTTGATAAGACTTGAGGTTCTTTTACGTGTCATAAATCTCACCAAGGGACCAACGGCTTTAGCTCCCTTTCGAAGGTAACCATACTATGTATTTTTACGCCCGAAAAAATCCATTGCCCTCCGACGGGTTTGAACCCGCAACCTTGGGAACCAAAGATACCATGTTAGACCACACTCCTGAGCCATGGAGGACAACATCCCTATTAGTAGAAGTATAATTGGTTAGGTACTCCTTTTATTACTTGGAAGTCAATACTAAACAATTCGTCAGGTCGTATCTATGCGGCGCTGATATCGATGAAACTACCTTCCATGGCTTGGTGAACGCCTTAATGACGCAAGAAGGCGTATATCACCGTAGTAACCGTAACTTCGGCATCGGCTACCTACCACGTAACCAGGGTTGCCAAGTAAGCGGAATTTGGCAAAATTTGACGGATTTTGGGCACGTCGACGGGTAAAATTTCGCATTTACCAGTCAGCGGATGTTTTAATTTCGCATTTAGCGGTTAGCGGATTTATGGATTGTTGTCACAACCATATTTTTCTGTTTCATTCAGTGTTTTAATTATATAGTTAGAACAAGATTTAGTGGGATGGGACTGCAAATTAAACTCTCTGCTTCCTAGTTCAATCATGGAATGTACACATTGCACAATATCAAATGAAACATGACCTCTACATATGTATACCTTCGTGCCCTGCGAGGAATGTGTTTATATTCAATGAAGTAAAATGTATAGTTATTATCGCAATATGAGTCGGCAATATGGTTGTATATCTGAGCATCCTTGCAAGTTGCGCAGTACAAAGAGTGGGGGGGGGGGGGGTAAGAGGCGGAGATTTGAAGCGATAGCAATGCAGTACGTACATCAGTTCATGCCACTGCTCAACATGTTGACAGTAGTGGTGGGAAAAGTTTTCTTTTTGCGAAACAGTTATATCTGTTTCTGTTGCAACCACCAAACAGTTTCGTGCAACAGAAATTCCGTAAACTGCTGCGCCGCATTGATTAGCAGCGTAACTGTTGCAGACATGATGTGTACCACCTACCACTAAATACTATTGAGATTAATACAGTCCATCGATAAAATCACAATGCGCCAAATGCAACCACTCATTAGATGCACTGAAGAGGAAATTATAAATTACGGAATAAAACATTGTTGCGCGTTAATGAGACGTAATGAATTTGTAGTACATTCGAATTTCGCGATAATATCAGATCATGCACTACAAGGTACAAAGGCGCACCTTGCGGTAAACTTTGGAAGCAATGGCAAAATATTTACGTTATGGAACAGCCGCTGCGTAGTAACTGTTGCAGGGATCTGTTGCGGGGAAGCGATACATGAAAGAATAACACAATTTCAGAAATGTTTTATGAAACAATTTTAGTGGTGAAACTGTTTCAAATAGTTGTGTTGATGAAACTGTTTTAAAATAGTTATTCTGTTATTTTTGTCCCATCACTCGTTGACGGTGTTCCGTCTATTTGCAAGCATTATATAGATGTTATTGTTTTGTGTGTTATCGCTTATGTCCAACTTTGCTGTACTCAAAAGTTTAACACGGGCTTTATCTTTGTTAATACAAACCTCTCAGATAACGCACTCATTATTCCGACATTTTGAAGGCACCAATGAGCGCGTCACTTCAGCCAATAGAAATTACAAATGATAGATGTGGAGTACGCGTGGAGTAAAATACGTCTTATCGCAACCTTTGAAGCCGACATGTTCACCTTTTTAGTAGCACGGTAATATACCTATTCTTGGATATCATTAATACTAACCAGTGTTGCCAATATAGCCATTTATAGCTAGATCTAGCTATTTTGAAAAGTGATTTGCTACAGCATTTTGAGTTTAGCTATTAGCTATATTTTTAGACATATATTTCTTTTTCATGTACTATTTTGGTTTTCATTCATTTTAATACTACTTTTTGTGATTCGTGTTTTTCTATCCCACTGCATCACTGGTGACTACTACGCAAGCTTACTGCCACATTTGAGTGAAGAGGTGAAAAGAAACATCTTGTTTCATCACGACAATGCTCCATCCCATCGTTCAGTCATTGCAATGGGAAAAATGTGCGAATTAAAGTTGGAATGCTTGAACATCCATCCTATTCGCCAGATCTAGCACCCAGTGAGTACCATCACTCCCCAAACCTCAAAACATTTCTTGGAGGACGAAGATTTCACAGCAACTAGAAAGTCATTGATGCTGTAAACAGCTATTTTGAGGACCTTGATAAATCGCATGGTTTAATTAAATTAGAACACCGATATGAAAAATGTATTAGCCTTTCTGGAGATTGTGTTGAGACACAAATAAAAAAAAAATGTAAATGCTGTTTTCATTGAGAGGCCCGGGACTTATCAGCCGACCCTAGTACAATGCGGAATAAATTGTGACGCATAGTAAATGAGTGAAATATACGACTGAAGCTGACAGTGTAACGTAAATAGAAATGTAGTTCCAAGAGAGCTGTTGGAGACCAAGAGGAGGATGAGGAGAATATATTTTTCATTGATTATGTGAGTTAATGTTGCCTTTTCTTTAGCTATTTTTATCTGTAATTTTAGCAGCTTTTGAAGTAGTTTAGCTGCCTTTTATGTTGAGTTGGCAACACTGATACTAACTACTGCTACAGTGAAAGCATGTTCACAATAAGCGGTGGTTTTAGTCGCCTGGGTAAGTGGTTCTGATGATGTTCGAGAAATCGGCATCATGAGAACGCACACCAGATCCAGAACTGCAGCAGTAGACACATTAGATATACTATTGCAGGATGAGGAGCAAAATGAAATAGGTAACTTGACGTATATTAATATTGTGATTGAAGTCTAAAATTGTAATAATAATAATAATAATAACAATAATAAGCTTATTTGTAAGCTATCAGTGCATTGAAATTTCATTTTTATAATATGGCAAACAACAATAATAAACATATAGCGGACTTTAGCGGAATTTTAACGGAAAAAATATTTCTGTGTTGGCAACACTGTATATAACATGGCTGTCATATGTGCTCTGTAAGCCGTACAATTGAGGTCAAATATTTCGCTGCCACAGCTGAAGACAACAACGAGGACATGAAGAAATATCGGTAATTGAATTAAGGTCAGCACCGAAGAGCGGAAGTCGAACAATAACACTGGAGCACTGCCAGTTAACGCCGTTAAGGAGCGCCTGCCTGCATTGTAAGAACAAATTTTGCATCTCGAATATACATTTCTAAATTAAAACAGCTGTAATTGCTACTCAGACACGGCAAATGGCACCCCAGCATCTCATAGTTCATGCTGTCACCCAAATTTATACATACAGTTTAAGTAATCAGAAATTTCAAAATGTATTCACTGCAGCGCCTAAAGGTTAATTTTGTTCTCCTTCATATTTCTAGCAGTTAACAAAACTATTAAAAATCTGATGTGTTTCATTCACATGCATGTCTCTACATCTCTACTGCAATTACTGTTCAAATGCCTATGCTTCTATTTACTTCATGTTAATCGATAAAAAAAATCAGCAGAAATAGTCTTTATTACCTGCTTCCTTGAAAGTAGAAGCGAAATAAGGGAGTACCATTGGTTAAAGTGATAGCAAAAGCTGGTTGCTATGTGACTGATGTTCCTTTGTCTGTATGGACAGGAGTTGACTAATTCCTGCATGAGAAAAGTTATACGTTTTTTAAAGCTGGAACAAAACACAAGGAATATCTCAAAAACGATAAACTCCACGAAAAAAATGTATATAACGTAAATTGTGTGTTTTAACGTGCTATTTTTGTGTGGTAAGCTTTTGTCCACCTCTTGCGGTTTAGCAGTTATGCAAAATTCCGTAAAATTCATCCAGAATAAAGTAGTCTTCAGAGGCTATTCCCAGAAAATTAAAAATATATATTTTATTTGTCAGCTAAATTTCTTTAATATACGATATTTAAATCAAAATCGTTAGAGCCATTTTTGAGAAAATAAAAAATGTCGATAAAAGTTCCATGTAAAGGGTAGTTTGGGGTGAGGGGATTTTTCTCAAAAGCTTCGTGTCGCATCCCTGCAAGATGCTAAATTTAAATACCATGTTTGGTATTTGACTGACTTTCCCTTTTTGAGTTATCGTGTTCACAGACACATGGACACACACGGACCTTTTTCTGAAAATGCTTCTTTTTGGATACAGGGGACCGTAAAATATATATTTCCGGTGAAATCTCGGTATCGAACTTTTGGGTGGAGTGCAATGTCTTCTCTATACACTATGCACATAGTACGTGTAGAGAAAGTAAAATGTGCAACAAGAAAAGAAAAAGAAGAAAATTGAGAAAAAAATCCTGCTGTACTACATGCACATAACTTTCTCTATCTATTCGGCAACAAGTTATTATTAGGAAAGTTTATTCTTCGCCTACTTCTTACTAATCTAGATAAACATTGACAGAAATGGTTTTATTACTTAGTGCCTTACTTGTAGAAGTGAAAACCTCAAGGATAAAGCGATATTTAAATATTTTAAAAGCTGTGGCTATACGATTGTCATTGGCATTTAACATCGAACTTTTGGATGAATAAAACACCTTCTCTACCTACTATATGCATTGTACGTGTAGAGAAAGTAAAAAAGAAATAAAGACTAAATGGAATTAAATTACCTATTTTCCCAGGTTAAAAAAAAATTAACTTACTCTATTATGTATCGTAAGCAGAGTACTCGTATTGCATTCCACCCAAAGTTCGATTACGAACTTTCACCGGAAATATGTTTTGAGGACCACTGAATTAAAAAAAATCATTTTTAGAAAAAAGGCCCGTGTGTGTTGCGTTTGAAAACACCATTACTCAAAAAACGAAATGTCAATTAAATACTAAGCTTCGTAGATATATAACTTCATCACAATCTTCCAAGGATTGCGACACGAAGAGTTTCAAGAAAATCCCCGACCCCTAAACATACATATGTTGATGACAAATGAAATGTGTATACGTCGACTTTTGTGGGAACAGCCGTGAAGTCTGTTCATTCGAAACGAATGCTGTCCGAAAGTATAACTGATGAAAGATAATTGACGGAAACGTAATTACTATGCACAAATGTAGATATTTTTCACCCTCATAAATTTATTTGAAGTAATCTTTTTTGTGGCATAAACCATTTTCATTATTGTTTCTGTTCTTCGACATGTCATTCTGTTACAGTCCTGTCCATTTTCAGCCGTTCCTTGGGATTGCAAGGAAAGAGCACGGAATTTTAAAGCAGGAATACAGTGTCCAGCCTGTTATCTTTGTAACTATAACGATATATAGCTACTTATGCAAAGGTCGATTAAAATGAATTAGTAAAATAAGCATTCGTAAGACAAGTTTGCATATTTACCAAAGACGGTAGCAAAAGGCTTGGAAATGTATACTCAGATTTTTAAATCAAATGTTATATCGTGATTCCCTTATAAATAATTTTATGCTCAGAATTTCCCATCTGTTTTATTACCAATTCTTCTGCCTGGCATAACAAGGGATTTAGATTCTATTCCCGGGAGAATTCCATTCTGAATTCATGAATTTTATTGATGTACGTAATAGTCCTAATTCAAAAACTCGGAAGGCAATAACAAACTATCACAACATCACTTTCTTCAGTATATCCTTGTGAATCGGGGTTTATATGCATATATGGATTTGGGAAAAATGCCTCAACATTCAATACTGACTAGCTAGGGAAGATAATTTGAGAATTTCTCTGACTAACCCTATAGAGTAAGAAGTAATGCGCTTTTCTCAGCAATCTGAAAGGCCAGTGGCAATGCTTTTTCGTTATCCTGAAAAGTTATCTCTTATCATCACTTCATGGCCTCACTAGGCCCATAATGTTATAAGGAATGTAAGAAGAAAAAATAATCCTCCGACAAGATTCTGTATATTGGTTTAATTGTTTTTTTTACACAAGCCGTGTGTAGGACAGAAGTTGGATAGGTAGAGTCAGAATGAAAAATGCAATATCATAGCTGGGATTTGAACCACGGGTCTCCCGGCTTCTAGCCGGTTGCTCTTACACTGAGCATCCTGGGACTTAAAAGTAATTACAACATTGTAAGTCGCCATTGGGGTTGTCATCTCAAAATAATTTGAGATCACCTTGTGGTTCACCAGGAAACATGAGAGTCAGTTGAGAAATTCAATGCTATGCCGGCATGTTGCTATGGTAGCTCAGTGGAACAGCAACCGGTTAGAGACTAGGAGATCCGTGGTTCAAATCCCGGCTATGGCATTGAATTTTTCAATCTGACTCTACCTATCCAAGGTGCTGTATATATAACATTTCATAGAGATGCTGTGAAAAGCTCGTTGTGCTATGTTACGTCATACACATAAAAATATGATTTCAAGCAGAAATCTAATGGAAGAGGAAGAGAAATTTCATTGTTAAGAGGTTACCCAATGAAAACACTTCTGCTTGTTTATGTTAGGACACTATACAGACCATATCGAAGTGGTCTTCAACCTGAGAAAATTTAAACATAAAAAGGGGAATACTACTGAAAGGATTGTTTATGGCGATAACGACGATATGGTTTAGCATAGTTTCCTATCATATATAAACGTAAGGCAATTACAAAAATTAAGAATTTTCGAGTTGATTTAGTTAACTCTAATACTTCTCTGCAAAACAAGCTGTATTCTATGTTATCTACTACAGCCGCTCTTATCCAAGTTTCCACCGCGAGGCAATGTAAGGGAAGTAACTAAACAATTCTAATTCCTTTTATTAGCGTTAAAATACGGTGTATATATTTAACAGTCCTATAAAATTTTGTGTGAATCTAAACAATCCAATCTTGCTTTAAAATTACCAATTGTAACCGTAAGCACAGAGTATGCATATAGGTATTCATGAAGTATGCGGTTCAACTGGATGGACTGGCTAAGGCCGTAAAAATGATTCAGTTTGTGATTACTGAACGCGCTGCAAGTTTTGACTTGCAGTCTATGGCGTCACTGACTCGGTTGGGAGCGTTCCCACTAAAAGTGATTCAGCGGGCAGCGATAGTGAAAACAGTTTTCGGAGACAAGCCAAAATTACGTGAGCAAGGCAACGGCCGCTAGGATCCGGAACACAACGAAGAACCCGCGCTTACAGATGACAGGCTTTGATCTGCACCAAACTTAGCGACGCGATTATCGAACCGGAAATTAAAACGTCAAAATATAAGACTTGCTCTGGTTTCATTAATAGTTTTAGATCTTCTTTCTCAGGCCAATGATGGAGAGGAGGACTGGCAAAGTCGATCAAGTGAAAAACATCTAGAGATGTCGGCATACGCACGGAGGGCAGCCATTTGATACATTTTGCAGGAGCTGAGTGTGTTTCATAATGTCTATTTGTAGCATCTGCTTCTAACTAGAACAGGCAAAACATGAAGAAAAATTACCCAAAATAAGACAATAATAAAAATACCCCGAAATATATATTTCAAGACTAAAACATCTTATGAGTTAAAAGTTGCTGTTTGCTTTGTTTTGCTTAATACTAATTACAATAATCCACCAGCTTCTTCGAACCTCTCCGAAAATTAGAACGTCGCGAGCAAACAGTAATTACCCCTCTCAGAATTGGTCACTGCAAACTGACACACTCCATCATTAACAAAGATCCAGAATCAAAATGTGAGACCTGCAACACACTTATTACTGTCCAACATATCCTGCTGCAGTGTCCGAAATACACCAAACAGAGACTTCAGGCCGGCTTCAGTGACTTACCAAGTGCTCTACACAACCATCACACAATTAAAAAGACTATAATATTTGTCAATGTAACTTTTTTTATTTATTGTGAAGTATAAATGTAACCATTTTGTATTTTACCATTATGCAAATAATTTAATAGGTCACGATATGACCATACTGCTAAAGCGACCCAAAATAAATTATATTGTAAAATGTGTGTACACACACACACTCTCACTTTACTATATGTGTGTATGTATATAATCCACTAAAAGCACCGATTCGCTTTAATAAATACTCGATAGTACGTAGGTGTTTCATTTCACATCAGGTGTCACAAAGAGGGAATAATGCGTTTTCTTAAATGTGCCTGACTTGGAATTAGTAGCTTGGGTGTTTTAAATGTGTTTCACAGAAAATTGACCGAATGGAACATTGGTAAAGTTCGGTTCATTGCTAACGAAAACAAATTGTGTTACATTCACAAGACTTTGTTCTGTAACAAATTATTCTTACAAAAGCCTTTCTTATATCTTCTTCGTGATAAAAGAGATATTTCCTCATAAGTAAGAAGAATAAGGAATACACTAGGTTAATGCGATAGTCAACTCTTTTAAAATCTAGCTGCAATATGAAACAACTGAAATTTGGTTCTGTTCGCAAAGGCCAGGATCATAAAAGAGCTGAAACGAAAGATGACTGATTTCCTCTTTGACAAAAGTTAAATAGTTTAAAACTGAAACAAATAACAAACAAAAAGGTATATAACATATTGTGTGTTTTAACCATATCTATATTTTTTGTATAATAAGTTTTCGATATTTACATGACAAATAAAAAAATATATATATGTTTTATTTGTCATGTAAATATATTTAATATGCACCTATGCACCTATTATTGTAATCAAAATCGTTAGAGGCATTTTTGAGAAAAACAACATCTTTGAAATTTTTACACGTAAAGAGTAGTTTGGGGTGGGGTTTTTTTCTGAAAATCCTCGTGTAGCATCACTGAAGGATATTAAACTTAAATTTAAGTTTGGTATTTAACGGAATTAAGGTTAGCTGTCCACCTCCCCCCCCCCCACACACACACATAGACCTTTTCCTAAATCTTTCTTTTTTTATTCAAGGGTCACTAAAACAAGCATCTCCGGTGAAATCTCGGTATCGAATGTTTCGGTGGAATACAATACCTTCTCTATAAACTATGATACTACGTGCAGAAAAAGTAAAACATTAGAGCGAAAAATTGAAAATCTTACAAAATACGAAGAAATATGAAGGTTTTTATAACAAAATTTAGACTTTACCAATATATTTTAAAAACATTAAATTTTAGTCAGTATTTTTAATTACAAAACCAATAAAATAGCATGATTTAGATAAGAATATATTTAATTTTTGCTTCCATCTACTTTGAATAAAGATCATTTAATTTATTTTTGGCGAACCTAATTCTACTATGATGTATAAGAACTTAGCTGCACAAAATGTGTAAATACTCTAGTTGTGAGCAATTATTCAACATACAACTACATACGGTCTAAATAAACTAGAATCCGTTGCCATGTTTGGCTCATATTCGTTCTGTGAAACAAAGTTACGGATTCAGTCCTCGACCGAACGATGACACTGGTCACGGCCTCATCATTAGTTTTAACGGCATGTAGAAAGTTCTACCACGCCGATACAACCATGATCTTGACGCTAATCAGATAAACGTTAGGATATATAGATACGTATATTTTCATTAAACCTTTTTTTTTTTACTTTCTCTAGAAGTATTATGTACATAGTGTATAAAGAAGGAATTGTACTGCACCCAAAAATTCGATACCAAGATTTCACCGGAAATATATGTTTTGGGACTCCCTGAATCAAAAAAAAAAAAAAAAAAAAAAAAAAAAAAAAAATTAGAAAAATGTCCGTGTGAGCACAGCTCAAAAACGAAAAGACAATCGGCTTTTACCAAATGCAAAGATTTTAGGAAATCCATGACGGAATGGGCAACTGTTACATCATTAAGTTGGTAATCCTGAGTTATCTACATTCATTGTAAAATTCACTTCAAGGAATGCGCTTGTACCCTACAAGGACCAGAAAATACATAGCCGTGCAAAAAAAAAAAATTCACACACTTATTTATGTATTTAAATTTATAGACAGACTTTGAGTGCATTATTTATCTTCAATAATGAGGAATTAGAGCGTTGCTATTTAAGTTTTGACGGCAACATTACTATAATTAAATGTATATCTAATTTTTGGCACACAACGTGCAGGAAATTTCTCGGATGAACTCGCATAAAGAAATCTGATGTATTCCATTCATATGACTTTGTCTACATCGCTGTAACAAATTAATGTTAAAAAGCAAGTTCCTCTAACTACTTTGTGAGAATAGAGATAAGCTTTAGAGATAAACATTACTTGCTTCCTTGTAAGTAGACAGAAAATAGGGAAATACACTAGGTTAAAACGATAGTCAAACCTTTTAAAAGCTGGTTGCCATGTGGTTGAAATCAGTTTGTATGCATGGCCAGGAGTTTTTTCGTATGAGAGAAGTGTTAAGTATTTTAAATCTGAAAAACATATTAAAGAATATCTCCGATATGGCCAATTCCAGGAAAAAAATATGTATGACATAAATTTTGTGTTATAACGAGATCTACATTTTTTGGTAGTAAGTTTTTGTGCATCCTTTTCGGATTCCCCAGTTACGCAAGATTCAGCAAAATTCTATCAGAATAAAGAGGTCTTCAAAGTCTATTCCAAGAACATTCAAGATATACATTTTATTTGCCATATAAGTATCTTTCTTATATGGTATTTTAATCAAAATCGTTAGAGCCATTTTTGAGAAACTAAAAATTTTCGAAAATGTTGCTATGTAAAGAGTAGTTTGGGATGGGGGAATTTTTCTCCAAATTTTCGTGTCGCATCCCTGGAAGATACTTAACTTAAATACCAAGCTTGGCATTTTACCGGCTTTTCGCTTTTGACTTATCGTGTTCTCAGACACACGGACACACACACACACAAACCTTTTTCTAAAATACTTTTTTTGGATACAGGGGACCCTAAAGCATGCATTTCCGGTGAAATCTCGGTATCGAATTTTTGGGAGGAATACAATACCTTCTCTATACAGTATATACATAAAACGAGTAGAGAAAGTACAAAGGTTTGAGTTATGAAAAATGAAAAACGTCATTATTTGTACTGGTGTTTACATAAGACGAACACACGCCTCTACATGTTATATTACGCGAAGTACGACTTATTCAATGCTTATCTAGCTTCAGAACGAATAAATGCGCTTATGCTGCAAAAACCATAAAACGAAAGGTGTAATGTTTTAAATGTGAATGACATAAAAATTCCAAAATAATAATGCAGTTGCATTTGCTATTACGATTTGTTTCGCTTGAATGTACATAATCTAACCTTATTATATTCCTAAGAACTATATAATAAAATATATATCCGTGAACATTCCATCTCGATTTGAGCATAATCGTTCGTGGTTTTGGCGCATTTTGTAGTGGATTATCGAAGATGAATATCTCGTACTTGGTTAAAATATTTGAAGATTTCGAAATGTTGTTATAGGTTATGGAAATGAAACCGTATTTCCTTTGTAATCTTCAAAACCTCTAAAATGTATACTTTGAACCACAGTGAAAACCGGTAAAATAAACTTTTGGGAAGTTGATCTCACTGAGCAAAATTCTGATATAAATATTTACATTCTGACAGCTGATGAAGCATCGAGGTCAGCTACACTTAGTTCTTGTGAAAGTAAATTCGGCAATATCGCCGTTCTGAGCAACTTGGCACTTAAACAGCACTAGCTATTTATTTTATTTGTGTGACTAAAGCCTACGAGAACAACTTGTGAGTCGCAGTTGAAAATGGAAAAAGCTCTTGGTATCACACTCAATTTTCACTCACACTTTAATTTCTTAGCTTCCCAATGATATCTGAATTGCTAATGGGTGTTTTCCCGACCCAGTTATCATCTTCATGTAAATCACTTTAACTCCATGCTGTGGATAAGCAGCTTCCTTGAACATTTGAGCAGAGTCCAACTACGTCAAAACACCAACAAAACTTCGTTGTAAAACATAGTGAAGGCCAAAGCTTCAATTTTATCGGCCAGTAAATAATTTATCTTTTAAAATAACCGGGTCGAGAGTGTTTGAATTCTTACGCTGCTCGAATAAAAACGACATACAACAAACCAAGTTCTACATCAGTTACGGTTAATCGGCTATTATTCAATTTATTGAGGTTAGATATGTGGAAAGATATTTTTAGCAGCACTATCCTAATTTTAACAACGATTTGAACGACACAACTTTGAGAAAATTTTCTTACAAACTGATAAAACTTACAAGAGGTCTGCACATTATTTTCTCTACCGCGTACTACCCTCCAACATGACAAAAAATTCGATATTTATATTTCACCGGAAATGATTTGAGCCCCCCGTAACAAACAAACAAACAAAAAATTAAAAAATGTCCACTGTATGTCTGTGAACAGCAGAATTAAAAAGTGTTTAAAATATCAAGCCTGATATTCTAAGCTCTGTGCCTTCTAAAAATGTCCCACGAGATACTATTTCAAGAAAACCCCACACCCCAAACCACCCTTTACAAGGAAAGTGTTTCGTTATTTTTAATTTTTTCACGATAGCTCTAAAAGATTTTAATTAAAAATCTGATGTGCTCCATTTATATGACTCTTACATCGTTGTAACAAATTATTGTTAAAAAGCATATTCTATCTACTTTAATATAATCGAGGTAAACATTAGCAGACATTGTCTTAATTACTTGCTTCCTTGTAAGTAGAAGTAAAATAAGGGAAAACACTAGGCTAAAACGAATGTCAAATCTCTTAAAAGCTGGCTGCCATGTGGTTGAAATCCGTTTCTATGCAGGGCCAGGAGTTTACAAGTGAGAAAAGTTCGAGTATTTTAAATCTGAAACAAATAACAAGAAATATCTCAGAAATGGTCAATTTCACGAAAGAAATAGAAAGAAAGAAAAAAAAAAACCGTATTCAGCATAAGCCAAGCGTATTTTTGGTGTCTAACACACTTTATTGTTCTTAAGTACGGAAAATAAAAATTATTAGGTTGTTTTCGAATATACCACACGCATAAATTAATAAAATTGCGTTGATGAAAAATAACCGCTAGTTATGAACCCTGAAATATTACGTTACAAATTATCAAGCCATTATAATGCAAAATTAAACAATTATTTTGAAAACGTTTTACTTTATCTACATAGTACATGGTAAGCAGGTACAGATATTACATTCCACCCAAAAATTCAATACCGAGATTTTACCAGAAATACGCGTTTTAGGATCCATTATATAAAAAAACGTTTTAGCACGGTTGTTCGAATGTCTGTGAATACGATAACTCAAAAACGAAAAGTCCAAGGATGCGACACGAAGATTTTGAAGGAAATGGAAAAAGTTTCGACATTTTGTATTTGCTAAAAATGCCTCTAATGATTTTAATTAAAAGATATTTTTACTTGGCAAATAAAATCTATATCTTGAATTTTCTGGGCCTCTGAAGACCGCTTTATTTTGGATGGATTTTTGCTGAATTTTGCATAACTCATAAACAGTAAGAGATAGAAGAACACTTAACACAAAAAAACGTAAATCTCATTTTATGTCATATACATCATTTTAGTGGAGCTGACCATTTTGGAAAAATTCCTTGTTATAGTCTTATATTTAAAATACTTTTCGTACACGGAAATTTGTTAAATCCTGGCAATGCAAAGAAACGGATTTCATCCGCATGACAACCTACTTTCAAAAGATTTGACTGTTGCTTTAGCCTTGTGTATTCCCTTATTTACTATATCTTCTACTTATAAGAAACAAGTAATAAGGCAATTTCGGTCAATGCTTCTCTCGATTGGCATGAGGTAGATAGAAAGGTAAGCTTTTTAGCAGTAATTTGTTACCGAGAAGTGGAGAAAGTCATGTGAATGTAACACATCAGATTGTTTTACTTGCGTTTGCAACAGAAAATTCTTACAAAAGCTTATTATTTTATTTACTCCATGCAGGTTATATATTGTTTATAAAAGTAGCTTAACGCAAAGAACAAGGCATAGGAAGCATACAGTATTGGTCATAAGTTGCTAATATTTACCAAAAAGGAAGGAAACCCATATTTTGAAGACACTGCGTTTCTCCAGCATTATCAGCCCTGGGGGTAATATGGAACACTTCCCGTAATACTGAATGATACCAATAAAAAAGTAATCAAAACTTACACAGATTATGAATATAACAAAACTTGTGCAATATTCACTTCAATTATTCAAAATAGATCCAATATGATAACATTACGTTTAAATCATTTACAGTAATCACAAAGTCTAGCTGTTCTACATCGGCCCAAGATTCACACACTGAGCACTGTATCCATTCTTCTCCTCCGGCATCATCAGAAACTGCAAACAGCGTCATCACGAGGATCTTCAGATGTGGAGGCATGAGAGACATTCCTTTTCTTGAATTTGTAAACGTGTGGTACACTAATTTGTAGTATTAATCTATTTTCAGCTCTCATGAACATACTTAAAACAAAATGCATTGGAAACAATAGCGTTTGCGACCTTTTTTCCCTTTGAATCACTTTCTGAAACAACATTTTTTTTAATATGGCACACTGTTCCGTATTACCCACCTTGAACTGTTCCATATTACCCGCCTCGCCATCTTGCTATTCACATTCATTTTAACAGTATCAGTATATTTATGCAGATGATTAAAATGATGGAAAGTGTAGCCTAACACGTCGAGTCTCAGATACATTATATTGAACATTGTAATGGACGTTAAAAAATATGTCAGTCTTACCTGTAAAATGTTTCAAAGGCTTCAGTATAGGAAGATAAATTTATGCGGCATTTCTTTTCAAGCACGCTACCAACAATGAAGCTAAAACAAAAGCCTGATCTAAAGCTACCGTATCGTACTTCTTACCGACAAATAGCACAACAGATTTGGCGGGAAATACGGTGTTCCATATTGCCCGACTGTTCCATATTCGCCGCTTCTCCGTTAAGTAATGGAGATTTAAATCAAATAAAAAGCTATATCTCGGGAACGGTTTACTCCCAATAGTTTACTCCAAAAAGTCTTTGAAATAAACTGGCATTTTGACGAACCTACTTTTTTTTTTTTTTTTTTACTGTAAGTTTTGGTCTATCTCTTACAATTTACAGTTATGCAAAATTTATCTAGAATGAATAGGACTTCAGAGGCTATTCAAAGAAAATTCTAAATTTACAATTCAAGTATCATGAAAATACCTCAAACATGAGGTATTTCAATGAAAATATTTGAGCCATTTTGAGGACATCTACCGTTTCGAAAAATGTTGCATGTAAAGGGTAGTTGGGATAGGGAATTTTCTTGAAAATTCTCATATTGCATCCCTAAAAGATGCAGCATTTAAACGTCAAGTTTGGTATTTACTTTCCCTACGTGCTTTCCATTTATTCTGCAGCAAACTATTTAATCTTACTCTTGTGTCTAGTTCAAGCTATTCGAGATAGCATTAAAAAAATGTCATTATTTTACCTTTCCTTGTAGGTACAAGAGGATAAGGAATACAATAAGCTAAAGCGACAGTGAAATATTTTGAAAGCCGGTCGCTACGTGATAGCATTCCGTTCTCATCGCATGACCAGAATGAAAAGTGTAAATAGCGACTTCCCATTTGAGAAAACAAAAAATTAGAAATATCTTCAAAATGGCTAATTTCACAACAAAAATCTTATGTTATACTCACATGATTTTCTCATGTTCTACAAACGTCTTACAAAATATTGTTCTTCTTTCTACACAATGTTAATCAAGATAAACATTAGCAGAATGCTCTTATTACTTAGTTCTTTATAAGCAGAAGAGAACTAAGGGAATGCATTACGTAAAAGTGCTAGTCAAATGTTTTAAAAGTTGTCGTTATGCGACTGTCATTGCAAATCGCTTCTTTGTTTGGCCAGGAATAGAACAAAAGAAAAGCAGACACTTTCTGTCTGAGAAAGGTATAAGTACTTCATAAGTGAAACCAATAACAAGGAATATCTCGGAAACGGTTACCTCCACAACAAAAACGTAAATGACATAAATTGTGATTTAAGAGATCTACATTTTTTGTGTAGTAAGTGGACCACGGCCTACAAGCCCAGTTTTATTTTCTATAAGTGACTGAAGTTCCTTTGTTTGTATGTATGAACAGCAGTTGACAAATTCTTGTATGAGGAAAGTACAAGTTTTTCAAAGCTGAAACCAATAATAAAGAATATCTCAAAAACGATCAACTCCACGATAAAAATGTATATGACATCCATTGTGTGTTTAAACGTGTTCTACATTTTTTATGTAGTAAGTTTTTGTCTATCTCTTACAGTTTACCAGTTATGCAAAATTGAATAAAAATCATCCAGAATAAAGAGGTCTTTAAAGGCTATTTCTAGAAAATTCAAGATATCCATTTTATTTGGCATGTAAATGTCTTGCATACAAGAGATTTTAATCAAAATCGTTGCAGCCATTTTTGAGAAAATAAAAAATTTCGAAAATGTTTCCATGTAAAAGGTAGCTTGGGGTGGGGGGATTTTCCTGAAAATCTTTGAGTCGCATCCTTGGAAGATACCGAACTTAATACCAAGTTTAGTATTTAACGTCTTTCTTGTTTTTGAGCTATTCTGTCCACAGACAGACACACGCACTCATACGGACCTTTTCCCAAAAATGCTTTTTTTTTTTTATTCAGAGGGTCCCAAAGCATGTATTTCCGGTGAAATCTCGGTATTGCATTTTTGGGTGCAATACAATACCTTCTCTATACACTATGTAAATAGTACGTGTAGAGAAAGTAAAAATATTATTCCAGAATATTGAAACAATATATATTCGCAATGGCTTCTCTTTTCTATATGTTTGATCTTATTTATCCGTTAATATCCTTTAATACATTGTGTTTTTTGTCGTTTACGATTCAAAAGGATCATCAAGAGGCCATACACGTGTTCTGGTCAAATTTCTGTTGTACTGAAGCCGGAATAGTCTAGTAGAGTTTCGTCAATGTAGCCTCAAACAAGAAAGGAAACGGTGATCGGGCTCTCTGTGGTTAACCGCACGACAGTAGCGTGAATATCCGTTACATCTGGTTACAAAAATACTGCAAATTGTATAGCCTGGTGTCACGTTCTGCGGTGCCAACAATACGTACCTGATAATGTGTTCACATGCAGAACTTGTAGAAAAAGTCCAAATGACTCAAGTTAAATCAGCAAATAAAAATGACATGGGAACAATTTCAGATTCATGAATTCATGTTTGTTATTTCAATAATCCTAGGCCCCTGGGCACTAATTAACTACAATAGACAATTCAGCTCAACTATTAAAGCGCCAATGGAATGACCAAGATTAGGCAATTTCAACCAATCAGTCATCTGTCATCGGAGCAATATTATTGCAGCTATGTTCATTTCTTTGAAATCTTGTCGCAACTGACACTCTGACACTCGTATGTTTAATCTCCTGACTTGCTTATTGGTAACAAGGTGACAATCCAGGCAGCCAACCTTCACTTTTAATAACTGCCAGTTCCAATATAATGTTTATTTAAAACAATTTTATCCCTTCATAATGTATTTAGTTCATAAATCTGATGTGTTTTCACATGACTTTCTCTATATCTCTGCAACAACTTATTGTTAAAAAGCTAATGATTCTATTTATTTCATGCTAATCGAGAAAAAATTAGCAGAAATAGCTTTATTACTTGCTTCCTTGTAAGTCGAAGCGAAATAAGGGAGTACCATAGGTTAAAGTGACAGTAAAAAACTGATTGTTATGTGACTGAAGTTTCTTTGTATGGACAGGAGTTGACAAATTCCTGTATGATAAAAGTATAAGCTTTTTAAAACTGAGACAAAAAACAAGGAATATCTAAAAAATGATCAACTCCACGAAAAAAAATGTATATAACATAAATTGTGTGTTTTAACGCGCTCTACCTTTTTTTTGTGTGGTAAGTTTTTGTCCATCTCTTAGGGTTTAACAATTATGCAAAATTCCGTAAAATTCATCCAGAATAAAGTAGTCTTCAGAGGCTATTTTTTTTTTTTTTTTTGGTACAGGGAGCCCTAAAACATATATTTCCGGTGAAATCTCAGTATCTTATTTTTGGTTGGAGTGCAATACCTTCTATATACAGTATGACATAGTACGTGCAGAGAAAGTGAAAAGGAGTGAAAATATTCATCATTTATATTTCTTATGCATCAGATGAGTGCATTAATCCCAAATAAAATAACGTTTATTTCCATTTTCTTATATTACTTATTAAAAACTGAAATAAAATAATTGTTCCCTATTTCTATTGTTGCTATCGATATTCGTACATTGGTTGTAGACACGGTAGGTCATATCATAATTCAGGAAGCAGTGAAGAAAAAAAAAAAAGCAGTAAGTAAACATGGTTGAATGCTTCATCTACCGTTTGAGAACTAATGTTAAGTATTACAATCAGAAAATCTCCCAATATATTATAAATTATTAATAGTCTATTTCACTGAATTGTCTTATCAAATACAACTCGTGTTTTCATCTCTTAAGACATAATCGACAAGATGAAAACACTCGTGGTTTTGCTTATGATAATTGTTTGCATCTCTTTGCAATGTTATAAGAAATTAAATTACTATGGTCGTAAATGAGACCCCTGTGATCACAGTATACGTTTCACGTTATTTTTATTTATTTGTGCTACACTTTACAAATTATTATTATTATTATAGCCAGGCATACTGGAACGTTGTACCAAATTAGCAACATTTTTGTCATTAAACGGTAAAATTTGTCCTATTAAGCACCTACTGACAGGTATAGCTCCTCCAATATTCGAGAGCAACTTCTCCTGTAGAGGAGCAATGTATAATTGCTAAGTATAAGTGGAGAATACTGCTGCTAACTCAAATTCACGGAGCAACATTCTATTCGTTGAAGAGGACTATTGCCCGCAAAAGGAGTAAACTTTATGCCTATGAATGTGAGCATTCTCTCCAGAGTTGGAACAAAAACAAGATTCTCCGTTTTACTGGTATCACCTACTGTATCAAGTAATGCCGGCCCCTGCAGGATGGCATCCTGATGGTGCCTGTAAACTCATTGGTTGCAATGCATGTAATACACAAATATAACGATTATTTACAAAGTTGGATCATTAAACTAAATCTGAAACATGAGCTGGTATATTAATTAAAACCAGATGTGTATTTGGTATCCATCCTAAGAACGCGATATTCAAAGCTTTGTTACTGCAGGGTTGACTTTATCCCGTTTGCGGACAAATATCTCCTTGTTTAAACTTCATGCTATATGCCTATTTTCGCGTGTGAAGTATGAGGTCTGCATGGGCCAACATTCTTAGGCCCGCCACGACCCGCCCGATTTGAATTAAGCAAATTAAGAATGCTACTGTACCATCTATTGTCTAAATTTTTAAAAAAAAAATTATTTTGAAGCTCATGTTAAGTTTATTATTACTGGCGAACAAATCTCGATGAGACTGGTACGCTCCAGGGGTAAGACCTGGGGCTTCCCAAAAGCGAGTCGCACACGTTACCGAGGCGCCACCTCGCTTGGCCCATATTGATTCCAGAGAGTATAATTCCTCTAGGAGGAATATACCTAATGTTTTAACTCCGGAACTATAGGGAAAGATTAATTTATTTCGTGACAGTATTGCATTAGTCTTATAGTGCAAAAGGCACTAGATGCTTCTTATGTAAATGACCCTTCGGAATTCATAGGTTTGAATTTTAAAACTAGGTGAGGCAGCTATTTTAAATGCATAAGAAGTACTCAAGTGTTTTTGTTGCATTTTAAGGGGAAGCTCATTTGCTTGGTACGAATATGTTAACCACAACTTTCCTTCCTTCCTTCTTTCTTTGTTTTCTTTTAATAGCATTTCTAGATATTGCTCTTAGTCACTGAAGTGTATGTTGTCTAATGTGGGACGCCTTTTATATTTGTAGAAAGTATTATTTTTGTTTTTAATTGCAACTAACTTCCAAGGAACAGATTTTTTACGAGACTGTATTAAAGTGTTGCTAACATTCTTTTCTGACGATATTAGTATTAATGAAAGATAAAAAGGTGATATGTTCCATTCACATGACTTTCTCTACATCTCTGCAACAAAGTATTGTTAAAAAGCTCTGCTTCTATTTACTTCATGCTAATCGAGAAAAAATTATCAAAAATAGTCTTACTACTTGCTTCCTTCTAAGCAGAAGCGAAATAAGGGAGTACTATAATGATCTCGGGGTCCATGGAGCTTAAAGTTATTCGGCATTCGTCTTCTCAAGATAAGGGAAACCCCCCCCCAAAAAAAAACTTTATTCGCGTAACTCATCCTAAGCGAGATTCAACCTCACGACCTGTTGAATGTGAGGCAGACACGCTACCACCTCACTACTCCGGCAGGTTATTTGCGAGAGAGAGAGAGAGAGAGAGAGAGAGAGAGAGCGCTTTCTTATGAAACGGAGGTGACCTCATAGCCTACTAGTATAAGGCTCATGATTTTACCCATAACATGGAAAGTGTTATGAATGCCACAAATACCTTTCTCGCCCACTGCGTCGCCACTACACTCAAACTGAAATAACTTGAGTCTGGCGCCATCCCTTTTACCTACAGATAGACATCCTTAAGTACACCATGCAGCGACCTTAGGGGGAAAGAGGTACATATATTGCATATTGTTTTGTGTAGAGCCAAGTAAATTTAACCTCAGAAATCAACAATTTCCCGTTTTTTACTTTCTCTACACGTACTGTGTACATAGTGTATAGAGAAGGTATTGTACTCCACCCAAATATGCGATTCAGAGATTTCACCGGAAATATATGTTTTAGGGTCCCTGTATCCAAAAAAAGCGTTTTCAGAAAAAAGGGTCCGTGTGTCAGTAAATACGATGACTCAAAAACGAAAAGCCAGTAAAATACCAATCTTGGTATTTAAGTTTAGTATCTTCCAGGGATGCGACACGAAGATAAAAACCCACCCCAAATTACCCTTTACATGGAACTTTTTTTTGAACATTTTGACTCTCTCAAAAACGGCTGTAACGACTTTGAATAAAATATCGTATATTAGAGATGTTTACCTGACTAATAAAATGTATATCTTGAATTTTCAGGGAATAGCTTCTGAAGACTACTTTATTCTAGGTGAATTTTACGGCATTTTGCATAACTGCTAAGCCGTACGAGACGGACAAAAACTTACCACAAAAAATGTAGAGCATACACACAATATATGTTAAATACATTTTTTTCGTGGAGTTGATCGTTTTTGAGATATTTCTTGTTTTTGGTTTCACCTTTAAAAAACCTACACTTTTCTCATATAGGAATTTGTCAACTCCTGTCCATACAAAGGAACTTCAGCCACATAGCAACCAGCTGTGACTATCACTTTAACCTATGGTTCTGTCTTGTTTCCTTTATACTTACAAGGAAGCAAGTAATAAGACTATTTCTGCTAATTTTTTCTCGATTAGTATGAAGTAAATAGAAGCATAAGTTTTTCAACAAATAATTTGTTACAGAGATGTAGAGGAAGTCATGTGAATGGAATACATCACATTTTTTACTTCCTGTATCACGTATGTAGATGTATCATTCCTCAGGGTACTACGAATTTAATGCCTTGCAAGGAAATTTGTTGTAAAAGTTAGCAACAGAGTAACATTTTATATTAGGTGAATAGAGCGTAACCTCCCAATTGAGAAATAGCAATCTGTATTGTGCTCCGTGTAACATAGCATTAGTTATTATATTCGCTAACATTTGCTGCTTTTAGAATGTATTTTGTAACCATTAATACAACTTAATCTGTTAAGGGGAGGCATAACGGTATTCGCGGGTGTAATTCCATATAGTGAGTTGTTGCCAAAATAATCTTCCCTAATGTTTGTAGAAGCGAATAACAATAATTATTTTCCTGTCCCGTAGTTTTAAAGGTCCTGACTCATTTTTACTTTCTGTATACGCACTATGCACATAGTGTATAGAGAAGGTATTACACTCCACCAAAAAATTCGATACCGAGATTTCACCGGAAATATATGTTTTAGGGTCCCCTGTATCCAAATAAAAGTATTTTCAGAAAAAGGTCCGAGTGTGTGTGTCGTGTGTCTGTGAAAACGATAACTCAAAAACGAAAAGTCGGTAAAATACCAAACTTGGCATTTAAGTTTAGTATCTTCCAGGGATGCGACACGAAGATTTTAAGAAAAATCCCTCCAACCCAAACTACCCTTTACATGGAACTTTTTTCGAAATGTTTGATTTTCTAAAAAATGACTAACGATTTTTTATTAAAATATCGTATTTAAAGGTATTTACTTGACAAATAAAATGAATATTTTCTAGGAATAGCCTCTGAAGACTACTTTATTCTGGGTCAATTTTACGGAATTTTGCATAACTGTTACACCGTAAGAGATGGACAAAAACTTACCACATAACAAATGTAGAGTACTTTAAAACACACAATTTATGTTATATACATTTTTTTCGTGGAGTTGATTGTTTTTGAGATATTCCTAGTTTTTCGTTTCAGCTATAAAAAATATAACTTTGTGAACCCGTGCCCATACAAACAATGGAACATCAGTCACATAGCAACCAACTTTTGACTATCACTTTAACCTATGGTACTCTCTTATTTCGCTTCTACTTACAAGAAAGCAAGGACTATTAAGACTATTTCTCCTAATTTTTTCTCGATTAGCAGGAAGTAAATAGAAGCATAAGTTTTTTAACAATAATTTATTGCAGAGTTGTAGAGAAAGTCATGTGAATGGAACACATCAGATTTTTAAAAGGCTGCAGTGTGCCACGTCCCCTACCAGACATTTGTGACTGTGCTCTCTCCTTGGTTATAACCTTAAACTCATTGGAGCTATATTCCTGAACAAACCCTTATTAGGAAAGGAAATCCTTGTTTTTTACTTTCTCTAGCCCCATATGTACATTGTACATAGGGATAGAGAAGTATTGTATTCCACCCAAAAATTCGATACCGAGATTTTACCGGAAATACACGTATCCAAAAAAAGCATTTTCAGAAAAAGGTCCGTGTGTGTGTGTCCGTGAACACGATAACTCAAAAACGAAAAATAGCTAAAATACCAAACTTGGTATTTAAGTTTAGTATCTTCCAGGGATGCGACACGAAGATTTTGAGAAAAATCCCCCCACCCCAAAACTACCCTTTACATAGAACTTTTTTCGAAAATGTTGATTTTCTTAAAAATGGCTCTAACGATTTTGAATAAAATATCATATATTAAAGATATTTATCTAACAAATATAATGTATATCTTGAATTTTCTGGGAATAGCTTCTGAAGACCTGTTTATTCAGGATGAATTTTGCTTAGTTTGACATAACTAGTAAACCGTAAGAGAAAGACAAAAACTTACTCTACAAAAAATTTAGGTCTTGTTAAAATACACGAGTTATGTAACACACATTTTTCTCGTGGAGCTTACCGTTTTCGAGGTATTCATTGTTATTAGTTTCAGTTGTGAAGTACTTATACTTTTCTCACACGGGAGTGTCCGTTTTTCTTTTGTTCTACTCCTGGCCAAGAAAAGAAGCGATTTGTAATGACAATCGCATAACGACAGCTTTTAAAACATTTGACTATTGGTTTAGCCTGGTGTATTCCCTTATTTTCTTCTTACTTATACGGAACTAAATAATATGAACATTGTGCTAATGAGTACCACGATTAGCAAGGTGCAGAAAGAAGAATCTTGTGTATGAAGTTTGTAGAACAGCTAGAGAAAGGCATGTGAGTGTAACATATAAAATTTTTTCTATTGGTAGCACAGTCAGCTTATATTATACGCTAAGCGAAATAAAGCTAATCATTTAATTTGCTGTTCTATGGGAGGAGTTTTATCTGAAAGAAGTTCCATTAATGTGTCAAATTTATATTTTGCACAGGTCATGAAAATAAAGGGTTTACAAACAAACAAAAATAATAAAGACTGCCTCCGTGGTCGTGTGGTCAGCGAAGTGACTTCTCACCCGGGGGTCCCGGGTTCGATTCCGGGCTGGAATGGGGAATTTTTCTCTAGCCAGAATTATTCCCCCCACAGAGTCTGGAAGTTTGTATGTATGTGAGCGTGAATGTGTGCGTGTTTGAGTAAAACAAAATTATTTAAACCAACATAAAAGAATCTACAGACGAGTTGTTTGAAGTGGAAAGCCCCCGATATGACCTAATGAAAGAATAAAAAAAAAGGCCCGCGCTTCATGGGATTCGATCCAATTGTTATCTGTTATTCAGCAGAAGACGCGTTTAACCACTTCGGTTATTCTAGCCATAGGACAATTGCTACAGGTTAAACTATCTTTGCAAACACCCAACACTAGGACCGTATTATTTAAGGTCCATTACTTAATCGAAATACAAATATATTGAACTTGGATTTGCAATAATTTCCCGTTAGTTTACAATGATTGCTGAAATGTTGTTTCCAAGGTGGGCGGATGGTTGCCCTTCTCACTTTAACACGAAGGAAAGGGAAGCATATGGCAAATTTTATTCTCATACCACCTACACAAGAATGCCTGAGAATTAGGTGACCCATCGCACGGTTTAGATGTTTTCATGATAAAAGAAATATATCTCTTGAATTTTCTGGGAATGGCCAGAGTGCTATTCATTACATTTTTTTGTCACTCTTAACAAAATATCAACACCGTTGGCAGTAAAAGGTGTATGTGCTTAAGATGCAGATGTTAACTTGTTGGTTGCTCAAGTACGAGGGTCTTTCATAAATAATTCACACTAATTTGTTTTACTTACACATTTATTTATTTTTTATCAATATCTCTTTAGTCCTTCAATATAGTTTCACTGTTTCTCTAGGACTGAATCTCAGCGTCTAGGAAGCTCTATTGTTCCATCCAGGAGACCACTTCTGTTCATCTGTCGAATGGATCAGCAAAGGTGGTAGCAAGCTCTTCCAGAGGATACGTAAACCACGCATTGGTTCTTTCAATTTCGGGAACAAGTCGAGGTCTGCTGGACTCATGTCCGGGTTGTAAGGAGGATACAACACTTCCCATCCGTATTAGCGCACTTTTTGGGCTACAACATTGGCGATATTGGACAAGCATTGTCGTGGAGAATGAGTGGCCCAGCCTCGAACAACTGAGGTCGGATTTTGTGCATTTTTCTGTGCAAGTTTTGCATAAAGTTACGATAATATACTACTGGCACTTGTTCCACATGGGACTCTTATCCGTCATGATGTTTCCTTGGTGACATACGTAAAAACTGATTTCAGCTCCGAATCAAAGTCTCTAATCCACGTTTCATCAATAGCAATAATTCGACACAAGAATACTTTACCCTTAAGGTCAAATCGTTGTTTGAGCAAGTTTGCAAGTTTGCTTCTCTTCAGCAGTCAAACACTGCAGGACCCACCATACAGAAATTATTTTCTTTTTCAAATGATTTGTCAGAATACAGAAATTCACGTGGCTTCAGAGAGTTCCTCATAAATCGAGTTTTTCAAGAGCATCTGCCACAGGTTTCATACTTCATTTGTTGACGTTTTTGGCCTTCTGGGTCTTGGATTAGCGTCTATGCTCATTCGATCGCCACAAAAACTAACTAACCCAACATGAAATTGTACTACGGTCTACTGTAAACTGGCCACAAACTTAACGCACTGTGGATCTCGGTTGTGTTTTTGTCGCGTTAAGTTTCGATCTTGTTGTTCGATCTCAGTCTTCAACAGTCGAAGTACCCGAGAATCCTGCAGGGTCCATTTCTACCTCTCGCCAATTTTGTTAGAGTATAAAAACAAAAACACGTGCTTCCTCTAGCTCCGAACTACATCTGACGTAATTTTCATTGTTGCATCATCCAATCCACCTGTGCATTATTTATGCAAATGCCTCGAATTAAAAATCACCGATAGGTTCTCCACAAACCGTTTCATTTAATGGTTATAATACTGCAAGCGATAGCTCTATCATCGTTCTTAATGTAAATGGTTCACTTAAGTACGAAGCACCATGTAAATGCATCCTTTGTAATAAAGTTATAGGTGCAGCGAAGGCTTAAATTATTAGGTGATGCACTGATGAAAAATACTTCAATTTTACCGGTATTGAGTTTTTTTAACAAGCTTGAATTTTAATATCTTCTGTAAATACCTTCATTTTAGGCCAAACTTTGTATAGGTGACTAATTTGACCCTATAAAAATGCTGTAGTACTTTTCTCTTTGTTTATACTGCTTCCAATTAACATATGTTTATAAAAATGAAGGCGCATGGCAAAATACACTTTAATACTCTATACTAGCAAGTTAGATTTCAGCCACAAGCTTACACACACAAACCCACACCCACACACAGGTAATATGAAGAATGATGCGGCCATTTTAAACGATAGTAGTATTTAAAATGTTTTAATGATTAATTGTCAAAATACCTAAGTAGTGCATTATATTCTTATACACCAAGGAATATTAAGTTTTAAAGCTTAAAATCTTACGATTTACATTCGCCTCTTGCACAGCTCACAGTTCAATAACAACCATTTTATTGAGATGATACTTTTCTTTACATCTTAAATAATCTTTTAATAAAAATCATTATGAACCAGTTTTGAAAAAATTAAAAATGACTTTTTTTTTTATGTAAAGGGTCGGGTAGGATAGGGTTGGGGGGAGGATTTCTTGAATATCTTTGACTTGCATTCTCAGAAGCCGAAGAAATTAAATCTAGGTTGGTTTTTATCCTAGTTTTCGTTTTACAGTTATGGTGTTCACAGACAAACACACACGAATCTATATTTTCAGTGAAATCTTTATGGAATTTTTGGGTGGAATGCAATACTTCCTCTACTGTAAGTAAGCGGTAAAGAGAGTGATATGTCATTACCTCGTGCCATTTACTTCCCAGATTGATAGGTTTATTCTGGTATAAACTTTGAATCAACTCTTCGAGTATCTCGCAGTACCAGTTGAGAACGTGAACATTTGCAGACCCCACATGGCATGACGCACGTGCGTTACTCACTGGTGACAGACATTTAACTGAGTCATCCCTGAATCCCCGATGGAACGACTATGCGGTTTAGGCCAGGCATCTCTCTTTTGATATAATACGCCTTTCTTTCATTTGTGACATACGCAAAGTCAGTCTGAAACGAGTCGTGTTTGAAGCGAACAATGAATCCAGCAAATATTCTTTTCCACTTTAAATTGATTGTTAAATTCACAGAACTTTCTCTATTCACTTTGTACAAACTATTCCTACTACAACTTTTTATCTATGTGAATATATAACGTGCGTAATGACTGTGTATGCATATAAATTTATCTATATATAAATAAACATTAATTATTCATTTTGTTTGTAACTATAGGAATACAATAGGATAAAGCAACAATCAGAAGTTTAAAAAAAACATCCAGATACAGGATGGCTTTAAAATTGTACTATTCTTTGACCACGGGAAAAACGAATAACGGCTTACCATTTAATAAAGTGAAATAATGACATATTCAAGTCAATAAAAAACGAGTAACTAGGAAATGCTTAGTGCAAAAAAAAAAAAATCCAACAAATTAAAGATTTTAACAGATCTTATTTTGTATAATAAGATGCTGTGCACCCCCTTATATGTAAGTTATTCGGGAGAAACTGAATTTCACAGACTATGTGTAGAAAATTGAATATATTTTATTCACCATACAAATGTCTTACACGACACGGTATTTTAACCAAAACTGTTAAAGCAATTTTGGAGAAAGGGGTAGCTTGGGGCGTAAATTTTCGTGTTGAGTCCTCGGAAGACGCTGAAGTTAAATAGTAAATTATTTATTTTACCGATTTTTTATTTCTGGGCTACGCTGTAGAACACCTTCTAAAAGCTGCATGACCTTGAAGTTGGTACATTTGGGCTTCCGTAAATTTAAGACCTGATAGGCTAAGCTGGCGGTGCCGTCACTAGGCAGAGAGTAGATAAACAATTAAGTTTTGGCAAGAATAGTTTGCGCAAAGTGAGCAGAGAAAGTCCTGTGAATGTAACGATCAGTTTTAGTAGATAAAAACTATAAAAAAAATCCAATCCAAGGGCATCTCTCATAGGTCTCCTAATTGAAGCCCGCATTTATTGGAACAACGGTCCACCCGATGGAAAGCATCGTGTCGAGTGTTTATGGCACTAAGGTGGAAAAATAAATGGTGTCGCTAATGATCACCAGGCGCAATCCTGTCGCAATTAGCCTTACTCTGTGCAGGGGCTCCGCAGATGCTGACCTTTAATTCTTCCTCACTGCTGCGAACAATATACACACCAAACAAAAGAAACCGGGGGAATTCTTAGCGAAGAAACCCAAAAAGAGAACACAGTCATGAAGTTTGAGGGTCCAATCAATCAAACCTCAACCTCACTTACAGATGTACCATTAAAGGGAAGTAATACAAACCCTGAGGAGGATTCAGATCTCAGACCCACTGCCTCAATGATGAACTTCTCGGATCACAAGATTCATGTAGGGCTGCACCAGAAAAGATGGGCACTAAAAGGAACAGATCTGAAACCAGTACCTCATCTCAGCTGGACACCAAAAGTTTGCTCCATTAAAAACTGAGAGTTGACTGAAGCCAAATCCAGTATTTCTGGGGTGGCTTACAGTCAAGTGTTGGCCAGCTTAAAAAGGGGTTTGTTCTGGACAAGTAACATTAACTGACAGCTAGTCTGGAAGAAGTATGGAGGTGAAACAGGGCTCCTATTTTAATAGCTATACTGAAAAATGTGTATTGTATATCACTTGCGCTGACGAAGTAGCCAAGAAATTGTTGATAGAGTAACTTGGGAAGCGCTCATTTGCGGGTTGGAACCGCTGAGAACAAAATCCGAGCCACCCACGGTTCACAGTTAAATACATCAAGCAGAAGGAACCAATACTGCTCTTGAAGCCTCATTTAAAGTAAGAGAACTGATAGCTTTTTATATAAAAAAAAATCCTCTTGGATAGGAAATCATAGGTCCTTCACGTAAAGTTGAAGTTTAAAAAATACTTGAAGGAGCAGCTAATCAAATTTCGAAAGTTCCTCTCTCCAAAAACACAATCAGGCGTGAGGTATCTGAAATATCATGCAATATCAACGAACAAATCGTGGAGAAAATAAAAGCTTATAGAATATTTGCTTTGCAAATAGATGAGAGTATCGATATTGGTGACAAAGCGCAACTCCTTGGTTTTATCAGATATATTGATGATAAAGATTATATTATTAGTGAGCAGTTTCTGTTTGGTAGACCGCTGGAGACTATATGACCAGGCCATGTTTTCGTTTCTATTAAGTCCTTTCTCAATGACCAGTATCTTTCATGGAAAGACTGTTGTGGTATTTGTACAGATGGTGCACCATCTATGTCTGGGAAATTTAAAGGTTTTACTACCAGAGCTCTCAGTAAAAAACCCATCCATTACTATAATTCACTGTTTTCTGCATAGACAGCTGAGCCATTCGTTGGGAAAGCGTGTAATAACTATTTTGTTCCAATGTTTAACCAGTGATTCTTGGTGTTTGGATACCTGGCAGATATTTTTCATAAGCTGAATGAACTGAATGTTCAAAGCAGGGTCGACAGGAAACAACAATTTCCTCAAGCAGTAAAATGAAAGATTTTGAAAGAAAACTTAGTTCTTGGAGGTTTGCGATTCGGAAAGGAGCTCTGTCAGACTTTTCATTTCTTCTTAATCTGGCAGGAGATAAAGATCTGGATAAGACCGCACTTGTGATCACTTATCAAGATGGCAAGATGCAGTAAATACTTACTTTCCATCTGTTTCCAACTCGGTTGTCTCACCATTTGATATCGTAGATAGTGCTTACAAACGAGATGAATTTATCGATATTTGCGCTGATTCCACACTCAAAGGAAGTTCACCAAGAGTGAGGCGTCTGTAGCTATTTTTTGGGTTCAACGGAGAGAGGGCTGCTATGGTGGCAATAAAATCCAAAGCAAGAAATAAATCGAATAACCTTGAGGATGACTTGTATCTTTCATTGGCCCGATATCACGGCTCTAAGCATCAATCACAAGTTTCACATCAATCATTAGGTAATCAAACAAAACTATTGATGTACAAGTATTTTTACTCAGTGATTGCAGTAAAGTTTACTGTATTGTGTTATGGTGCACGTTACTTATTATATAATATTTCCTTAAATTAACATATTAAACTTATTTTTTCCAATTCAAGGAAGGGTGCCCGTAGAGTTTAATTCTATTTCCAAGGGTATCGTGATTTCAAAAGGTTGAGAAACACTATTCTAGACGAATGACCTTTAGCGAAGGTGCAGTGAGCTAGCCTACCCTTGATAAACAGGTCGGCAAATAGTTCATTATAACAAAAGCTCTGCTTCCTTATGAATACGTTTCGAGAATACACAGCGTACAGATGATTGCAAACTGTTTTGCTTTAAGGGTTTATGCCATTGCCAGTGTTTTAAAACGAGAGATGCTTAGCTATTAATGAAAATCACAGCAATTCAGTAGAAGATGAAGATGATGAAGAAAAGTCGTAAATAGAAGAAATACAAGAAAATTAGGCGTACAATGTAGTGTAAACAGTAGGCGAGGATGAGATTGAATATACCTGACTGGCATCACTGGAAGTGTGACATTTGCTTTCTGCTGCGCAGAAACATGAACATAACATACACAATATCTGACTGCCCTACCTACTTCCGTGTACCAATGCTTTGAATGACTCGCCCCTAACCTCTCATTTACGATTGTCATCCGTCAAGAACTGGAGCGCGACCTATAGCAATACTTCAAAAAGCGTAAGTGACTAACCTCTAGTGACTCTAGTGCATCTAAACTTACATGTCAGTCGTCATGAGCTGGATGACCCGTACTTGCATTTCGCTTAACACAAAAGGAAGTGACGCGAGATGAGCAGTGTGGTGCACTAAAACGGTTTTCGTTTAAAGCACAGCGTCTCAAAACGCATAAAAAGCTGCAGCAACGAGTTACGTTGTTCAAGGACTCCGTGTTAAGCAGATAGACATGGAGTTTCGATCTCTGCTGTGGCAGAAGCCAACACCAATACAACCGCTACGATTGTCCGCGAGAATCTGCGGATAACTATAGCTAACGTCACTGAAATGTTGAGAATTTCATATGTATATTTATGTATCATTATCTGCATGAACCAGTTTTTGCGCGTTGGCTACCGGGTTTGTTGACTCCCGAAGAAAAGGTCGTGCAAATGGAGACATACTGTGAGATGCTGTGCTTCTTTTCTAACGGTGAGGATTATTTCCTGGATTCATATCGTCACCGGTGACGAGTTTTAGTCGCATCCTTATAAATCTGAAGATAAATAAGCAAGCAGTGAGGAAATCGCCAGGTTCGGTACCCCTAGCCAAGAAACTCTGTTGCTCCATCTGCAGGGAAGGTGACGATCACATTTTTACTTTCTCTAGCCCTTATGTACAATTTAAATAGTGGATCGAGAAGGTATTGTATTCCACCCAAAACTTTGATGACGAGATTTCACCGGAAATATACGTTATAGTCCCCTGAGTCCGAAAAAAGCACTTGAAAAAAGCCATTAAAAAAAAAAGGTCCATGTGTGTGTGTATGTGTGTGTGTGTGTGTGTCTGTGGGCAGCATTTCTCAAAAACGAAAAGTCCGTCAAATATCAAACTAGATATTTATGTTTAGTATCTCCAAAGAATGCGACACGAAGACTATATCAAGAAAATCCCCTAACCCAAACAACCCCTACATGGAACAATTTTCGAACATTTTTATTTTCTCAAAAATGGCTCTAACGCTTTTGATTAAAATATCGTATGTTAAAGATATTCACATCATAAATAACATGTACATTTTGAATTTTCTGGGAACAGCCGCTGTAGACCGCTTCATTTTGGATGAATTGTGCTAAATTTTGCATAACTGGTACACCGTAAGAGATAGACAAAATCTAACCACATAAAAAATGTAGATCTCGTTAGAATACAAAATGCATTTTATATACATTTTTACTTTCTCTACACGTACTATGTGTATACAGAAGGTATTGTATTGTACCCAAAAATTCAATACCGAAATTTCACAGCAAATACATGTTCTGGGACCCCCTGAATTAAAAAAAAAGTATTTTTAGAAAAATGTCGTTGTGTGTGTGTGCGAGTGTGTGGTATAGCTCAAACACGCTAGGTCCGCTAAATACGAAACTTGATATCTATATTTAAGCTTAGTATTTTCCAAGGATGCGACAAGAATATCCCCCATTTTGGTTTTCTCAAAAATGGCTCTAACGATTTTGATTAAAATGCATACCTTGAATTTTCTGGGAATAGCTCTGAATACCTCTTGTTGCTAAGAAAGTAAGCAAGGGCCTATTTATGTTAAGAGTATTCAAAAATAATATCACTACTGAATCATTAATTACAGCTTATTATGGCTTCATTCATAGTCACCTTAACTATGGTCTTTTACTTTGGGGTAACCATACATCTGCTTTTAGAGTGTTTGTATTGCAAAAGAAAGCCTTGAGGTTAATTTATGGAGTTTCATCTAAGTTTCATTGTAAACCATTTTTTATTAAATCTGGTATACTTACTCTGCCCTCGATGTACGTTCTGGCCTGTCTTTTGTATGTAAAGAAACATATTACTGAATTTACAAGTTGTGCTTCTGTGTAAAATTTACTTGCTTTGTCGATATAATTGTACAGTTTTTGACGATGTCATGAATACTTGTATTCCTATGGCAAATAAATTATCTATCTATTCTGGATGATTTTTTCTGTATGTTGCATAACTGCTAAACCGTAAGAGATAGACAAAAGCTTACTACACAAAAATGTAGATCTACTTAAAATACACACTTTATGCCATATACATTGTTTTCGTGGCGTTAGTCGTTTTCACTCCTGGCCACGCAATCTTGATTATCATTTTAATTTGTCATCAAACCATGGTCTTAATATTAGTTCAAACCGATTAAATATAGAACCTATGCAATTTTTAAAGAGGTTTTCGTCATTTATCAACAATTTCAAACTAGCAGGGAGGCTAATTTGGAATACACGAATGATTTTCTTATTGATATTTGGTGAAGCATAACAATCGCAGATGTCTTATTAGGGATTCTCCAGGCAACGGTAAGCAGCTATACATTGAAGGCCTCATTTGGTAGACATCCAGGATTTATATGCACTTCTACACTAAGATCCCTGTGCACGTTAATGCTAGAAGTTCCTCTGCCTGTATCTTGTCATCCTCATTTAGTTCAAGGTGGCGTTATATTTCTTCTCTTCTCTGTTGTGGATATTTTCATTTAGTTCCACTCGCACAACTTAGATATGAAGGCACATTCGAAAACAACTGGATAATCCCATTTGCAAAAACACGCATTTCTATCCTTGTCTGCATATTTCTCATAAAAACTCACGTAACTTTCCTGAAAATGTCTCTCTCTCTCTCTCTCTCTCTCTCTCTCTCTCTCTCTCTCTCTCTCTCTCTCTCTCTCTCTCACACACACACACCACAGATATGCTAAATTGTATCCAATATGTCCTTGGAACAGGGTGGAACGGATTCATCCTAAATTTTTCAGTAGAACCCAATTTGTGTTACAGCTTGTTCTTCAAACACGATCCGCTTGATTTTTGTTTGCATATTCATTAAGTGATTTTAATATAACTAGAGGAACTCAACATTGGATTAATAGTTAATTAGATATTTTAGCCTAGAATTTGGAGATTGTCTATTTTGACTCCCATCTTAAGGTTCTTGTGGAGTTTGCCCCATTTTATACCAACATGCATCGAGATTGCTCTTTCTGTTAAGGAAAAAAGAATTGTTGTAACTGGGCATTTATTTCAGTAAAACTGCAATATTTAATTATATTACTACTTTGCACTGAAATACATGGCCCATAAATGTAATACAAGGTAGACTACTTAGTACTCTTAGAAAAGTGAAACAGATTATCATCCAAACTGCAAGGGGGAAAAAAGATCCATGAAACTGTTCTCCATTGAGATTTAGGTAACTTGGAGTGACAAAAATATTTTACCCATTTGCAGTTTGGTTATCTACCTTCAAAATGTTAGCTTTAGAGCATTAACTAGAGCAATGAAATATGGAAATTAAATTGCTTATACCTATTGAGCAACTTTTAACACAAGCTTATTTTCATAACAGATTTTATCATAAAGTGAGGATAAATTTGTGTCCAACAACAAAGTACGTTAATCAAAAAAACATTTCCGCTTAATATAATTGCCAACAAAATACAACAATTATCTCAGCCTTTTAACAAGAACTGATTTCCATTTCCTTGCCTCCCTGACCCATTTCCTAGCTTTTGTGGAAGTGACAGGTGTTGCATTTTGAGGCACCGTATCCATAACAGAGCACTTAGAAGAAAACTAGCGCTTGTCTTTACTATATAACACATGGTAATACTGTACACAGTTCAAAAACCTGAAAATATATCTAATGCAACTCACAATTTTATATTATCACGCACCTAAGCATAACACACACTATTATTTCCAGCACTGCAGACATATTGCTGTCAGTCACATGACCAGAATGGAAACAGCCTAGTGGTAGTTGTGGAGATTGCCCTTTTTGATTCCAACAGATGATGGAGATTGTCCCGTTTGAAACAAACATTTGATTTTTATGCACCGAAAAGATGGGATTTTATTTGTTTAGAAACAAACATGCACTACACTGAAATGAGGGCTAATAGCACAATAAAGTGGTACCAATATCTCAATTTCGCAAATTTCGTGGAGATTGTTCTTTTGGTACTAATAGCCTCTATATAGCATTAGTTTTCAAACGTTATCAAAACTTTTACGCACTCTGGCACTGAACACATATCCTATTCCTTGTTTATTGATTCTAGCTTTAAAAATCTGATGTGTTCCATTCACATGACTTTCTCTATACCTCTGTAACAAATTATTGTTAATAAGCCTATCTGTTATTTATTTCATGCTAATCGATAAAATTAGCAGAAATAGTCTTATTTCTTGCTTTATTGAAGTAGAAGCGAAATAAGGGAGTACCATAAGTTGTGAAAGCCAAAAGCTGGTTGCTATGTGACTGATGTTCCTTTGTTTCTATAGACAAAGCTGAAACCCAGAAAAAGGAATATCTCAAAAACGATCAACTCCACGAAAAAAAATGTATATAAAATAAATTGTGTGTTTTAACGTGCTCTACATTTTTTGTGTGTTAAGTTTTTATCCATCTCTTACGGTTTAGTAGTTATGCAAAATTCATCCAGAATAAAGTAGTCTTCAGAGTCTATTCCCAGAAAATTCAAGATATACATTTTATTTGTCAGGTAAATATCTTTGGTATACGAAATTTTAATAAAAATCGTTAGTCAGAAAATCAAAATTTTCGAAAAACGTTCCATGTAAAGGATAGTTGGGGGTGGGGGGATTTTTCTCAAAATCTTCGTGTCGCCTCCCTGGAAGATACTAAACTTAAATACCAAATTTGGTATTTTACCGACTTTTCGTTTTTGAGTTATCGTGTTCACGGACACACACACACGCGCACACGCGCACGCACACACACACACACGGGCCTTTTTGTGAAAATGCTTTTTTTGGATATTGGGGACCCTAAAACATATATTTCCGGTGAAATCTCGGTATCGAATTTTTGGGTGGAGTGCAATACATTATCTATACACTATGTACATAGTGCGTATAGAGAAAGTAAAAACAGTTATACTTTTCTCATACAGGAATGTGTCAATTCCTATCCATACAAACAAAGGAACTTCAGTCACATAGCAACCAGCTTTTGACTATCACTTTAACCTATGGTATCCCTTATTTCGCTTCTACTTACAAAGAAGAAAGTAATAAGACTATTTCTACTAATTTATCTCGATTAGCATGAAGTAAATAGAAGCATAAGATTCTTAACAGTAATTTGTTGCAGATATGTAGAGAAAGTCATGTGAATGGAACACATCAGATTTTTAAAACTAGAAGACATCGTAAAGGAATCACACACGTACACGATGTTATTGGTTCTTATACCCCTGTCGGGGCAACTGCTGCCAAACAAGGGGGTTTTGTTATCTGCTAGGAAAAGGCCAGTTCGCACTTCCGCTAACCGAACCAGATATCAGGGTATTCGCCCCCACCTGCTTCTCAAACTTTTGTTATCCCTGGTTTCAGGTCTAAGTTCCAACTCTGCTATACATTACGTCCTACCGCATGCTCTGTAACCGGTAGCTTGGGGGGTTGATGAAAACAGTCCTATATTTACCGTTCTCTTTATCGATCTTTCAAAGAAGAGGACGCATTAAACGTGCTCCGCCTTTTATTTTACTGTGAGCAGACTCGGGGATACTCTTAAGTTGCTTTAGGACTTTTTCAAAAAGGTTGCCGCCGGGAAACACTCACACGAGGATTTGATTACTCCGAGAATCAGAGATCAAGGAGTCTAATGTTAAAGGTTAACTTTCCTACATTATTAGTGAAATGAACCGTACCTCTATGTCCTGATGTATTATGTGTTAGTTGCTAACCATGCGAAATTTAGATAGATTTAGAAATCTCATACCTCATACTTGCAATTCTATATGACGCAGTTAAAGTGAAACGTATATATATGTGTGTGTACACTTTAGGACTTACTTTTTTAGCTTAACGTCCTTTAACCTGCTTGGTCATATCGGACGATGAATGCAATTTGTGAAACGGTGATCAAATGATATCGGGGTCCATGGAGCTTAAAGTTATTCGACATTTGTCTTCTCAGGATAAGGGAAAACCTCGAAAAAACCTTATCCGAGTAACTCACCCTAAGCGAGATTCGAACTCACGACCTGTTGAATGCGAGGCAGATACGCTACCACCACCCTACCCAGGCGGGCTATTACTCTGGATTAACAATTAACTATATAGGCGATCTATGCGATGAAGCCTCATTTTCCTTTTCAGTATTGTTACCTCAAAGAGTACTATAAATTTATCATACAGACACTTGCATAAAAAAGCTTGTTCTGTGACAAAATATATGGACATAAAACACGATGCAAAAAATCGTGACATGTGCAAATACACACATATTTAATATACAATACCTACCGCCAAATGTTCTGTATTTGCAGGAACAATTTGGAGAAAGAGGAATAAAACGAGAAGAGGGTTACACGGCTAAATGTTTGAAACATTGTCAAAATTTCAGCTTTATTCTAACTGGATAAGCTTGAGTCGGACTTGAACGCTGAGGGTGCATTCAACTTCTTCACCGTATTAGTAGAATGTTTCTTGCAAGTCTGTTCCGGTTATTTACCACATAACGGGACGCAAGTTACACCCACACAAACGTGTACTGGGTCACTAGCAGCGAACTCAAATACGTTGTTTGGATACTATGAAATATCTCCGTCTTAAATCCTAAAGCACATTCTAGGGGCTAAGAACGACACTCTTTGAAATGAACCTTTAAAAAAGAAATCAAAAGAACTTGCAAATAAGGCGATGGTACTTGGGCCATGTAAAAACAGCTGTTCACAACTCAAATTGGGAAATTTGGACGTCGTGAATTCTTAAGATGTAAAATTTAACAAATTCTGGAAGGGAAAAAATAGATTAATTTTGTTTTGAAAGAATTTGCGAACATAAAACATTAAATGCCAGAAAAATCTAAATTTACATTTAAAGGAGATTTTTACCACAGATTTCAAAAAGAAGTGACAGGAGTCCCGTAGAAAGGACATATTTCTTCAAAGGAATAGAAAATGGTTCCTGAATATACTATTACTTCCCAAAATACTCGGCTGTGAATGCCAAAAGAAAGAAAAGTGTTCGACCACAAAAACAATTCCAAGGTATTACTGAAAGGACAAAGCGTTAGAAAAATAATTACCTGCACCCCTAATATTCTCCTGCAGAATTTGTTAAGGTGCTAAATAGGACTTCGTTCTGTTGATCGTTTAGAAGCTTCTAACTTTGCTAAAGGTGTTACAATGACCAACACAATAAGCTTCAAATTACAGGACTACATACTAGCAGTTAAACATTTACAGCACCCGAAACTTCATATATGTTTGTTGGATACAATATAACAAAAGTGATATAAACGAAAACAGAGAGAGAGAGAGAGAGAGAGAGAGAGAGAGAGAGAATGAGAGATAGAGAATAGATTTGTCCTTCTACGAATAAAAATACATTCTGTCCTTATAGTAAAATTCAGTTAGCCGAAATAGAGTGCTATCCTGGGAAAAAAAATCTGATGTGATTATTCACATGACCTTCTCTACATCTCTGCAACAAATTGTTAAAAAACTTATGCTTCTATTTACTTCATGCTAATCGAGAAAAAAATAGCAGAAAGTCTTATTGTTTCCTTGTAAGTAGAAGCGAAATAAGGGAGTGCCATAGGTTAAAGTGATAGTCAAAAGCTGGTTGCTGAAGTTCCTTTGCTTATATGGACAAATTCCTGTATGAGAAAAGAATAACTTTTTTAAAGCAGAAACCAATAACAAGGATTATCTCAAAAAACGATCAACTCCATGAAAAAAAATGTATACAACATAAATTGTGTGTTTTATCCTGGTCTACATTTTATGTGCAGCAAGGTTTGTGTGTTTCTGACGGTTTACCAGATATGCAAAATTCAATAAAAATCATGCAGAATAAAGAGGTCTTTAGAGGCTATTTTCAGAAATTTCAAGATATACCTTTCATTTGGCATGTAAATATCTTAAATATAAGAGATTTTTATCAAAATCATTAGCCATTTTTGAGAAAGTAAAAATATTTGGTTTTTTTCTATGTAAAGAGTAGTTTGGGGTGGGGGACTTTTCTTGAAAATCTTCGTGTCGCATCCTTGGAAGATACCAAACTTAAATACCAAGTTTGGTATTTAACAGTATTTTCGTTTTTGAGCTAAGCTGTCCATAGACACACACATGCACATACACACAAGGACCTTTTTCCAAAAATGCTTGTTTTTTTGGATTCAGGGGGGACCCAAAACATGTATTTAGGTGAAATCTCGGTATCGAAAATTTGGGTGGAATGCAATACCTTCTCTACACACTATGTGCATAGTGAAAGAAAAAGAAAGAAAAAAACAACAGAGAAAACGATTATTCTCACCGGAACTTCTAGCGAAATAAAATTACAACCTCTTGTTGAATGATATGACTTCAAGAAATTAGGCAAACACAATAGGACGTTTTAAAGGGCCAAGGACTACAAAAATCTGATGTACTTCATTCATTCATCTTGCTACTTATTTCCTTGCAGGAACAAGAGAAATAAGGGAATACACTGGGGTAAAGCGACAGTCAAATTTTTAAAGTGTCAGTTGCTATGTGATGGCTTTAACATTCGATTCTCTTTGCATGGTTAAGAAAAAAGATAAAAAATGGCTTCCCATTTGAAAAATATATGTATTGCAAAATAAAAATCTACTATAAGGAATATCTGGCAAATGGTTAACTACAAAAAAAAAAAAAAATGTATTTAGCCGACTTTTTGTTTTCGAGTTATACTGTTCACAAACGGACACACAGGCTTTATTCTAAATATGATTTATTTTCTATTTAGGGCGCCCCAAACGTTTATTTCCAGGGAAATCTCAGTATTGAATTTTTTGGGTGCAGTGAAACGCCTTTTCTACGTACTGTGAAAACACGAGTTAGAGAAATTAAAAAGCGAAGACATTGCATTTACTTACTAAATGAGGATTTTTATGGATTCAATCAATCCGAGTATGCTCAAGCAGAGGTTTACGACAAACCCCAAAGCAAGTGATGCAAAAATATTAATTTCATCTCCAGTGACCTTGAGACTGTGACAGGAGAAAGGTCTGGGACAAAAATTTATTTAGCAGAACAAAGTATTCGTCTGCTAGATTTTGAGGTCCATCATTATTTGTTTGCACTACTGATCTTTCAAAGTCTCAAAAACCCCATTTAGAAAATCAAATCATGGACTTAAAATGAACTCAGTTTCGATGCCACAGTTAGAAATATGGAATAAAATTGCGTTAGAAGTAACATTTACTACATAAATCCATTTTATGGCAGTACTTACTAAGGGAACAGTTTACTCCGAAAGTAACGCTGGAGAGCTCAACTCAATGTACTCTTTTAGTTACCACTATAGAAGTAAGAGCTTATTACTCCTAGAGTTTTGTTTTGTTTGCGTGTTTAATTTGGAGCGAACCTGGATGAGTTATATGCGATAGAATAAGTGGATAAAGCTGTTGGAAGAGTGGAAAAAAAATCTGATATGCTCCATTCACATGACTTCCCTACATTCCTGCAAAAAATACTATTAAAAAGCTTATGCTTCTGTTTACTTCATGCTAATTGAGAAAAAATTAGCAGAAATAGTCTTATTACTTGCTTCCTTGTAAGTAGAAGCGAAATAAGGGAGTGCCATGGGTTAAAGTGATAGTCAAAAGTTGGTTGCTATGTCCTGTATGAGCAAAGTATACGTTTTTTAACGCTGAAACCAAAAACAAGGAATATCTTAAAAACGATCAATTCCACGAAAAAACTTATATAACAAAAATTGTTTTTAACGTGTTCTACATTTTTTGTGTGGTAAGTTTTTGTCCGTCTCTTACGGTTTAGCAGCTATGCAAAATTCCGTAAAATTCATCCAGAATAAAATAGTCTTCAGAGGCTAATCCCAGAAAAGTTAAGATGTATATTTTATTTGTCAGGTAAATATCTTTAATATGCCATATTTTAATCAAAATCATTAGAGCCATTTTTGAGGAAATAAAATTTTTCGAAAAAAGTTCCATGTAAAGGGTAGTTGGGGGTGTGGGGATTTCCTTGAAAATCGCATCCTTGGAAGATGCCAAACTTAAATATCAAATTTGGTATTCAACAGTCTTTTCGTTTTTGAGCTATGCTGTCCACAGGCACACACGGATCTTTTTCTAATTTTTTTTTATTCAGGGGGGGCCCAAAACATGTATTTCCGGTGAAATCTCCGTATCGAATTTTGGGTGGATTACAAAACCTTCTCTATACATTATGTACATAATACGTGTAGAGAAAGTAAAAATACCCCAATTGACCATAATAGTTGGCTTTACTATGAATCCTGGAACTTAAAAGTACTTGCAGCACTATAAGTCGCCATTGCGGTTGTCATCTCAAAATAATTTGAGATCACCTTGTGGTTTGCCGGGAAACATGCGAGTCAGTTGAGAAATTCGATGCTATGCCGGCATGTTGCCTGGTAGCTCAGTGGTAGAGCAACCGGCTAGAGACCGGGATATCCGTGGTTCAAATCCCGGCTATGGCATTGAATTTTTCAGTCTGACTCTACCTATACAAACTAATATTTGTTTGACAATTTCGCAAACGCAATTCAAGTTGACCAAATGCATTTTCGAAGCTTCCGAATTCAAAACGACCTCAATTCGAATTAAAATTTACATGTGAAACGCAAATCGTATCGAGATGAAATTGCACAAATTGATTTCAATTCCCATGGAAACGTGGTATATATCGTAGTAACGCATTGAATGAACACGACCAGCAGCCACATGGTGAAGTTAAGATATCCTGCAACGATCCAAATTAATGTTCTGATACGAAACACTAGCAGGCGAATAATTTTTGCGGTATGAGAAATTCAAATGATGCATTGCCGAGGTTTTCCCTATGAAAATGAAGGATTAACTTAACGTGATATGCTGTCAGTGCACGTTGTGGATTATTCATCTTTCATTCTTGTGTTATCATATGTTACATCGAAAAATGGAAAAATAAAGCAGCAAATCGCAAGAGGACATTAAACAGCTGGAATAATATGGTGACCTGCGAAACGACACGACAGAAAAGCTATGCAATATCAAAATGAACAAGATTTAACCCGAGAACAAAATTTAACTCACAAAGAAAACAATCACAATTTGTTTTTCTAACATTTTCAAAAATCTTATGTATTCCATTCACATGACTTTCTCTATTTCTCTACAATAGGCCGCGCCGTGGCCGAGTGGTTAAACCACTCGCCTCTCACCTAGAGGTGGTGAACAAAGCGACAGGTTTGCTCCGAGTTCAGTTTCTCCCTCCATCGCATTCCACCTGTGCTCCATTTTCATTCCATGTATCATCAATGTCATCGCCATAAGTAGTAAACGCGGGCGTTAAACACTACCAAAAAAAATCTCTAAAATAAATTGTTATTAAAAAGCTTATTCTTCTATTTACTTAAAACTAATCGAGAAAAAATTAGCAGAAAGGGTCTTATTACCTGCTTCCTTGTAAATAAGCAACATGCCAACCGTCTGAGCTGTGACATGGCATTAACTTTTGAGAATAATCTGGCTATAATATACACCGAATTCTGCATTTTTGTATACGTGTTACATTTTCGAGATTTATTATTTCGGACGTTCTATGATGATGCTCTTCTCTGACCTTGTAAAGAGTCATAGATTTGGGAACTTGTGTTTTGTCCCATTTGATATGCTGTGCAAAGAACGCTAAATAATTATGGCGCAAGAACCCAGAGGTTGATGCCCTTTGAATTATCTGGCAGGCATCTCTTTTTGCGAGTGAAATGCAAGTTCTTTTAAAACCTACATGATAAAGGACACCCTGTCGTCTGCCGAACAGCTGTTTACCGCGTAACAGATCAGATATTAGCTCGTGCCAACTGCTAGAGGTCCATACTCAGTGAAATTAATAGGCATGAACCATCAACTTCAGAATAAACACATCCAAAACAGGAGCAAATAAAGTAGAGCAGCACAGTCAATGAATCTGCAAGGTATGATAAACCCATGTAAGGTGAAAACACATTATATAAACGGCTTAACTTAGATACCAAAGTCAACATCATAATGCCCTTGAGTAAGAATTTCAGAGGCAACGAAACCGCTTTTCTCGTCAACATACTTGTTTTGCTGATTCTGGCCTATACACACAAGATTCAACACATCACATGGGTGTTAGAAGTTTATTACCCGTTTGTTTGTTACTTCCATCCATTCTTCTCCCAGATTAGGTAAGTATTGCGTTTGATGTGAAACTCGATGCAGCACGGGGTGAATTTATTAAACATTGTTTTGGGACATCTAAATAAAAGAGGATTAATTGAAAATAATTTTAAGCAAAAGATGAGCTTTGCGAGTGTGATTGTGAGGTTGTAAAGCTCAAATATATCTGCCGACATCTTCCGAAGATGCAGAACAAATATTTTCAGAGAATTCCTCCTAGAGCCCAATTCTTATTACTTTCTCTACACGTACTATGTACATAGCAATTCGATACCGAGATTTCACCTGAAATACATGTTTTGGGTCCCCCTGAATCCAAAAAATTTCAGAAAAAGGTCCGTGTATGTGTGTGTGTGTCTGTCTGTCGACAGCATAGCTCAAAAACGAAAAAAAAAACGTTAAATATCAAACTTGGTATTCAAGTTTGGTGTTTTCCAAGGATGCGACACGGAGATTTTTAAGAAAATCCCCCCACCACAAACTGCCCTTTATATAGAAAAATTTTCGAAAATTTATTTTCTTAAAAATGGCTCTAACGATTTTGATTAAAATCCCGTAAATTAAAACCATTTAGATCACAAATAAAAAGTATATCTTGAATTTTCTGGGAATAGCCTCTGAAGAACTCTTTATTCTGGATGAATTTTGCCGAATTTTGTATAACTGCTAAAGCCTAAGAGCGACAAAAACGTACTGCAAAAAAATGTAGATCTTCGTCAAAACACACATTTTATGTCCTTTACGTTTTTGTTGTGGAGGTAACCGTTTCTAAGATATTCCTTGTTATTGATTTCAATTGTGAAGTACTTGTACTTTCCTCAGACAGGAAGTGTCCGTTTTTCTTTTGTTCTACTCCTGACCAAGCAAAGAAGCAATTTGCTATGACAGTCGCATAACGATAGCTTTTATAACATTTGACTATCACTTTAGCCTAGTGCATTACCTTAGATCCCTCTACTTATAAGGAACTAAGTAATAAGAACATTCTGCTAATGTTTATCTCGATTAGCATTTTGTAAAAAGAAGAAATCTCTTTAGTAAGAAGTTTGTTTGAGGAGCAGCTAGAGTAAGTCATGTTAGTGTAACACATCAATTTTTTTTTTTTTTTTTTTTTATGTTCAATACTGTTAACAGTTTTGATCAAACTATTTTAAGCTTTAGCTAGCATTTAGTAGAGCCCGGATTCTTGTGTAATTACATTCAATTCGTGTATACGTGGGCACACGCAAACAGAAAATATCTACAAATTGAAACATGTGCATTGCTATACTGAAGTTTCATTTGACAAATTTTTCACGTTCCAGCATATACTATACATTTTGCACAATCTTACATAAAAATAAACATTTAACCGTTTCTTTGCTTGATATATTTATAGTTTCTTTCTTTTTACGTTTACCTGTATTTTTCTTTCTTCAAAAATGAAAAACGTCTGAAGACAATGAGTCTCGAAAGTTCCAGAATGTAACTGAGAGAAACCTAGGCTTCTCTACTTTCCTCAGTATCTATATGCACATCCAGAATGTTTAAAGAGTTGCAGCCTTCGAATGGCATACCTTCAGAAAAATGGTATCATTTAAGTACAGGAAACATCATTTTCTTCACACAAGAAAATGTTATCGGACAGTAGAATATCATTTAGGTGAGAATATGTGGAAAAGTATCTTATTGTTCACTGTGCTAGGAATGCTAACTTTATACCAGGCCGCGGGTTCAAGCCCGGCAGAGGACGATGCATTTTTTCGGTCTCGTAAAAATCCTTAGCAAGGCTTCTTTCGGAAGAGAAGTAGAGCCGTTGCTCCCGTGTCGTAGTTTTACAGCACGTATAAGAATCTCAGCCTGATAAAGAAGCCTCCGAGTAAAATTAAGCGGTCTTTCACCCCAGTATAGAATGGGAGAAGTTAAAGAGCGTCCATAAATAAAACTACACTTCCATATTTTCACTGTTCTGGGAAATAAACAATACGTCTAATAAAAAGCTTATGTGTTCCATTCACATGACTTTCTCTACATCTCTACAACAAATCATTGTTAAAAAGCTAATGCTTCTATTTACTTCGTGATAATCGAGAAAAAATAGCAGAAATAGTCTTATTACTTGCTTCCTTGTAAGTAGAAGCGAAATAAGGGAGTGCGATAGGTTAAAATGACAGTCAAAAGCTGGTTGCTATGTGACTTAAGTTCCTTTGTTTGTATGGACAGGAGTTGACAAATTCCTGTATGAGAAAAGTATAACTTTTTAAAGCTGAAACCAATAACAAGGAATATCTCAAAAGCAAACTACTCCACGAAAAAAATGCATATGACATAAATTGTGTGTTTTGTCGAGATTTACATTTTGTGCAGTAAGCTTTTGTCATCAGTTATGCAAAATTCAATAAAAATCATCCAGAATAAAGTAGTTTTAGAGGCTATTCCCACTAAATTTCAAGATATACATTTTATTTTGCATGTAAGTATTTTAAATATAAGATATTTTAATCAAAATCGTTAGAGCCATTTTTGAGAAATTCAAACATTTTTAAATCTTTTCCAAGTAAAGGGTAGTTTGTGGTGTGGGGATTTGCTCGAAAATCTTCGGTATTGGTATTTAACGGTCTTTTTCGTTTTTACTTTCTTTAGCCCCAAATGTACAATGTACATAGGGATAGAGAAGGTATTGTAATGCACCCAAAAATTCGATACCGAGATTTCACCGGAAATATATGTTTTGGGGTCCCCTGAATCCGAAAAAGCACTTTAAAAAAAAGTACGTGTGTGTGTCTGTGGACAGCATAATGCCAAAACAAAAAGACCGTTAAATACCAAACTTGGTATTTAGGTTTAGTGTCTTCCAAGGATGCGACACGAAGATTTTTTAAAAAAAATCCCCCCACCACAAACTACCCTTTACGTGGAAAAAATTTCGACAATTTTGATTTTCTTAAAAATGGCTCTAACGATTTTGATTAAAATCCCGTATATTAAAACTATCCGAAATAAAAGCTATATCTCGAATTTTTTGGGAATAGCCTCTGAAGACCTCTTTATTCTGGATGAATTTTGCTTAACTGCTAAACAGTAAGAGATAGAAAAAAAACTTACTACACAAAAAATGTATCTCATGACAAAACACACACTTTTTGTCCTTTACGTTTATGTTGTGGAGGTAACCGTTTTCGAGATATTCCTTGTTATTGGTTTCAGTTGTGAAGTACTTAAACTTTTCTCACACAGGAGGTGTCTGTTTTTCTTTTGTTCTGCTCCTGGCCAAGCAAAGAAGTGATTGGCAATGACAATCGCATAACGATAGCTTTTAAAACATTTGACAATCACTCTAGCATAGTGCATTCCCTTATTCCCTTCTACTTATAAGGAACTAAGGAATAACATTCTGCTAACATTTATCTTGATTAGCATTGTGTACAAAGAAGAAGAATCTTTTGTAGGAGTTTTGTAGAGCACTAGAAAAAGTCATGTGAGTGTAACACATCAGATTTTTAAGCTATGCTGTCCACACACAATCTCGCTCTCTCTCTCTCTCTCTCTCTCTCTCTCTCAAGAAAGCAACAATATTGCAAATTTTCCACATTTTTACTTTCTCTAGCCCTGTATGTACAATGTACATAGGGATAGAGAAGTATTGTACTCCACCCAAAAATTCGATACCGAGATTTCACCGGAAATACATGTTTTAAGACCCCCTGTATCCATAAAAAGCATTTTCAGAAAAAGGTCCATGTGTGTGTGTCCGTGAACACGATAACTCAAAAACAAATAGTATCTAAAATACCAAACTTGGCATTTAAGTTAAGTATCTTCCAGGGATACGACACGAAGATTTTGAGAAAAATACCGCCACCTCAAACTACCCTTTACATGGAACTTTTTTCGAAAATTTTGATTTTCTTAAAAATGGCTCTACGATGTTGATTAAAATATGTATATTAAAGATATTTACCTGACAAATAAAATGTATTATCTTGAATTTTCTAGGAATAGCTTCTGAAGACCTGTTTATTCTGGATGAATGTTGCTTAATTTGGCATAACTAGTAAACCGTAAGGGATAGACAAAAACTTACTATACAAAAAATGTAGGTCTTGTTAAAATACACAAGTTATGTCATATACATTTTTCTCATGGAGCTTACCGTTTTCGAGGTACTCATTGTTATTAGTTTCAGTTGTGAAGTACTTATACTTTTCTCACACGGGAGTGTCCGTTTTTCTTTTGTTCTACTCCTGGCCAAGAAAAGAAGCGATTTGTAATAACAATCCCGTAACGACAGCTTTTAAAACATTTGACTATTGGTTTAGCCTAGTGTATTCCCTTATTTTCTTGCTACTTATACGGAACTAAGTAATAAGAACATTGAGCTAATGAGTACCACGATCAGCAAGGTGCAGAAAGAAGAGTAATCTTAAGTAAGAAAGTTGTTGAACAGCTAGAGAAAGTCATGTGAGTGTAACACATCAGATTTTTACATTTTGAATTTGCAAATATATTTCTTTTTTAATTTCTACTGTAATTGTATCATAGTTAAATAATTGAGGTTCAGAAGACAGCTGATTACACTAAGAACAAGCATGCAAAAGTGTGATTATGTGTTGCAAATAGTATCAGTGAAAAAAGTACATGAATTCACATGTTTTAAGACTAAGTTTTCTTACTTTTCTGCTGAGTGAAATACTTTTTTATAGACTCAAACACACAAGCTATTAATGCAAACAACCTCTTGAAATAATTGTCATGATTTATAGAATAATTTATATACATTTTTGGGAAAAAAAATTGAACACTTTAAGAGCAACTCATTTAATGTGCAATTTCTGTAAGTTCAACTACCTTGTTCCTTTAAGGGACTGCAGTATCAGTCTGCTTCACAGTCTGTATGAAATAGTGGATTGAGAGAACCATAGAAAGCTTTGTCCGTTTGTAGCAAGACCGCAAGCTTTCTTAACTTTGAATCGCCTGAATTCATGATAGCGTTTTCCATGGGGAAAGTCCACCACGTTATAAATACAGATTATGTAATTACCTTCCTGGCAGGAAAATTACGCACGGCAATGAGGTTAGCATGCTTTTCAATGCAAGGACGTGTGACACAATGCAAAAGAAAAACATATGAACACGCTATTGTCTACATGATGTCACAGGAAGATTTGAATCATCAGTAGCGTTTTTATGAATAAACAGCTCGTTTGTGCATAGCGGTTACAAACCTGTTCAAGGTATTCCATGCATTTCAGTGTCGAATATTTCTATTGTGAAAATTTACATTGCAGCATCTCACGTTATTAAAATACTCATAACCTCACTTTTATTATCAGGAGAAACAAAAATGTGAGCTGTTTATGAAATTGAATTTTTTTTATTAGATTACTCGAAACTAGTGGTGTATTACTTAACATAAAGAATAAGTGAAATGTATAAAGAATAAATGAAACATAAATATATTAGTAGGTAATTATAGTGTTATTCACAATTAATTCAGATATAAAAAATAATTCAGATTTGCTGATGAACACTGGTATTAAAAATCTGATGTGTTACACTCATAATTTGCTTAGCTACTCTACAAACAAACGTCTTACAAAAGATAATTCTTCTTTCAACACCACGCTAATCGAGATAAACATTAGCAGATTTTGTTACTTACTTCCTTATAAGTAGAGTGGAACTAAGGGAATGCACTACGCTAAAGTGATAGTCAAATGTTCTAAAAGCTGTCGTTATGCGATTGTCATTGCAAATCGCCTCTTTGCTTGACCAGGTGTAGAACAAAAGAAAAACGAACACCCCTTCTCTGAAAAGTATAAGTACTTCACAACTGAAACTAACAAGGAATACCTCTAAAACGGTAAATTCCACGAAAATAATGTATGTGACATAACTTGTGCATTTTAACGAGATCTACATATTTTGTATAGTAAGTTTTTTTTCTATATCTTACGGTGAACTAGTTAGTCTAAATTAAGCAAAATTCATCCAGAATAAACAGGTCTTTAGAAGCTATTCCCAGAAAATTCAAGATATACATTTTATTTGGAATAGAAATGGCTTTAAAATGTGATATTTTACTCAAAATCGTTAGAGCCATTTTTAAGTAAAACAAAATTTTCGAAAATTTTTCCATGTAAAGGGTAGTTAGGGGTGGGGGATTTTCTTGAAAATTTTCGTGTCGCATCCTCGAAAGATACCAAACGTAAATACCAAGTTTGGTAGTTAACTGTCTTTTCGTTTTTGAGCTATGTATTTCCGGTGAAATCTCGACATCGAATTTTTGGGTGGAATACAATACTTCTCTATCCCTAAGTACATTGTACATATGGGGCTAGAGAAAGTAAAGTTATTCGAAACTGCACTAACGGTTTTGCCTTTAGAGTAGTCTCTTTCGACAGCCATGGAGTAAATGATAGACGACTTGTTGGAAAGGGCGGTGCATATTTTTACTTTCTCTACACGTACTATGTACATAGTGTATAGAGAAGATATTGCACTTCACCCAAAAATTCGATACCGAGATTTCACCGGAAATACATATTTTGGGTCCCCCTGAAACCAAAAAAATTCATTTTTGGAAAAAGGTCCGAGTGTGTGTGTGTGTGGACAGCATAGAAAAGACCGTTAAATTTCAAACTTGGTATTTAAGTTTGGTATCCTCCAAGGAAGCGACACGAAGATTTTCAAGAATATCTCCCCACCCCAATCCACCCTTTACATGGAAAAAAGTTCGAACATTTTGATTTTCTCAAAAATTGCTCTAATGATTTTGATAAAAATCTCTTATATTTAAGATATTCACAGGCCAAATAAAATGTACACATTGGATTTTCTGGAAATAGCCCCCTAAAGACCTCTTTATTCTGGATGTTTTTTATTGAATTTTGCATAACTGTAAACCATAATAGATAGACAAAAACTTACTGCACAACAAATGTAGAGCACGTTAAAACACACAATTTAGGTTATATACATTTTATCCGTGGAGTTGACCATTTCTGAGAAATTCCTTATTGGTTTCAACTTTTAAAAACATATTCCTAGCCATACAAAAAAGGAGCTTCAGTCACATGGCAACCAGCTTTTGACTATCATTTTAACCTACGGTACTCCCTTATTTCGCTTCTAGTTACAAGGAAGCAAGTAATAAGACTATTTCTGCTATTTTTTTCTCGATAAGCACGAAGTAAAAAGAAATATAAGCTTTTTAACAATAATTTGTTGCAGAGATGTAGAGAAATTTATGTGAATGGAACATACACGTTTTTTTTTTTCTTTCTTTCTTCCTTTCCCAGGCGCGTTTACTGGAAAGAGTAAACTGCCCAATAGAATATATAGAAATCCGGTTCAAAACTAAAGCAAACTATTTTAAAAGCAAAAAATATTATTTCTTGCAAAATATGAAGAAATGTGATGGGTCTCAAAATTATGTTATTGTTATTAGTATTATTATTAAAATAATATTTTGAATAGTATTGCACAAGAAGAAGAATAATAGTTACTGATTACCAAAGCACACTGTATCATGAAATCTATGATGATGAACCAATTTTAAAGGGATACTTTTTCGTGAAGAAAACCCAGAATAAAACTAGAATATAACGGTTTGCAGCTGGAAAGAGACCCTAAATAACTCAGCCGTGAAGTGGGGAAAAAATACAGCTTTGCTAACCAAGCTAACCTTATTGAACGGCCATGTATAACAAAATAAAAGTATACCATCCCTTTGCTGCGATCAATCGATAACGTCACGTGACCGTGTCATTATATAAGTGCACACTACAGATGGCTGGTCAACACTGCCAGCTGCAGCAGTTTAACCACAGGATATGGAACCACAGATGGTGTGCAGGAGGATGCATTTTCATGTCGAGAAACGTTAAACCTCTTCAGGCATATCTCCAATTCCCTTATTCCGCAGACACTACTTCTCCTATGATGTTACAAATTACACAATATTTCAACACGTCAACAATTCAGTAATTAAATGTTTACCGTAAGGAAGAAGAGGAAAGGGACTCTGTGTGAACAGCATAATTAACAAAATATGTGTTCCATTCACATGACTTTCTCTACATCTCTGCAACAAATTATTGTTAAAAAACTTATGCTTATTTTTACTTCGTGCTAATCGAGAAAAAATTAGCAGAAATAGTCTTACTTGCTTTCTTGCAATTAGAAGGGAAACAAGGAAGTAGTATAGGCTAAAGTATTCGTTTCGTCAAAAGATGGTTGCTATATGATTGAAGGTCCTTTGTTTGTATGGACAGGAGTTGACAAATTTAATAAGTTTTTTTTAAAGCTGAAACCAATAACAAGGAATATCTAAAAAAACAATCCACTCCACGAAAAAAAAATGTATATAACAAATTGTGCATTTTAACGTTATCTACATTTTCTGTTAAGTAAGTTTTTGTCTATCTCTTACGGTTTGCCAGTTGTGCAAATTTCCGTAAAATTCATCCAGAATAAAGTAGTCTTCAGAAGCTATTCGCAGAAAATTCAAGATATACATTTTATTTGTCAGGTATAAGTCTTCAATATACGATATTCTAATCAAAATCGTTGGAGCCATTTTTTAGAAAATCAAAATTTTCGACACACTCACATACACAGACCTTTTCCAGAAGTACTTTTTTTTTTTTTTTTTTTGGATCAGGAGGACCCAAAACGTGTATTTCCGGTGAAATCTCGGTATCGAATTTTTGGGTACCTTCTCTATACACAATGTACATAGTACGTGTAGAGAAAGTAAAAAAGAAAAGTCGGTTAAATAGCACACTTGGTATTTAAGTTCAATATATTTCAAGGATGAGACATGAAGACTTTCATGAAAATCTCTCTCCACCCCAAACTAACGTTCACATGGAAGATATTTTGGGATTTTCGATTTCTCAAAAAATGGCTCAAACGATTTGATTAAAATGCTATTAAAGATGTGCAATTAGAAATAAAATGCTTATCTTAAATTTGAAGAACATCCTCTGAGGTCCTCTTTATTCTGAGTGATTTTGGTAACTGCTAAACAGTAATAGATAAAAAGGTGTAGATATCATTAAAACACAATTTATGTCAAATACTTGCATATGTGTGTGTGTATGTGAGTGAAATAAACCATTTCCGAGATATTCCTTGTTTTTTATTTAAATTTTCCAAATGAGAAGTGGTTATTCACAATTTTCATCCTAGCCATTCTAAGAGAACGTAATTTCAAGCCCATTGTACCTAGACCGGCCCTTAAAAGATTTGACAACTTTAGCCCAGTGTATTCGTTATTCCCTTTATACCTAACTATACTCATGTAATCAAACCATTTCTGTTAATATTTGTCTCGATTAGCATAAAATAGAATAAGAAGCTAAGAACAGTTTGCTGCAGAATAAGTATAGAAAGTCGTATGAAGAATGTAACACATGATTTTTTTTTATGTAACGGAGAACTTTTTTGCTTCATTGGACGAGGTTAACTGGTTATTGGTTCATAGTATTTTGTCACTACAGGCTGCATGCAATAAGAAGACTGTAGGTACATATTGCGTGTATAGGTAGGTATAACCGAAAATAAAAATGATGTAAACAATGCAAAAATGCTCATCCTCTTTATATATATACAGCAAGATACTTAATTTCGGTCGAGTGTCGGTGTTGTAACGAGTGCCGTTATTTTTTTATAGTGCTTAACGTCCGCTTTTACTATTTGTGGCACCACAGGCGATGACACTGATTGATTATACATGGAATGAAGATGGAGCACCGGTGGAATGCGATGACGGGATAACCCGGAGAAAATCCACCATAAATCCCACATGCGGTCGCTTGGGACCGAACCCCGGCCGTCTAGATGAGAGGCGAGTGGTCTAACAACTCGGCAACGGCGCAGCCAAAGAGTGCAGTGGCGGATATATTGTTCAGACATAATGAATACAAGAGTTGGCGGTACAATGCGCATATTAAACCCACTGGCACACAAAATGTGAAATGTGACGGGGAGGGGGGATGAGGTAATTTATTTTCCAAGTAGTGAGACCGAATATGTTATCCTCATTATCCATACTATCATCTGCTTATATAATTAATAAATACAGATGTAGTCTTTAATAATAGGATATAATTTAAAATGTTAATTCAATTATGAGCCACTAATAAAAAACCTATATTTTTACGTCGCTTGCAACAAATCCGTTAGGTGAAATACTGCGTTGATCAGTTTGTGGTTAGCCTTCTAGGTCTCATTCGTGTATCATACCACTTCGTTTCGCGGCAAGCAAATAAATTTGGGTATAGTTACTTCCACTATCTGCGAATAGATGGCGATAGCTAGCCTTCCAGGCCTCATTCCCCGTACCATATCACTCAGCCTCGCATCAGGCAGATAGCATTAGGCCACCCACCAATCTAGCTGCTTACACTATCTGATGACAGATGACTGCGCAGTCACTATTACCATCTACTTCCATTTGTACTATTGTGCGTTTTTTTTTTTTTTTTTGGTAGTGTTTAACGCCCGTTTTTACTGCTCTGGCACCGCAGGCGATGACACTGATGATACATGAAGATGGAGCACCGGGGGAAACCGGAGAACCCGGAGAAAACCCGCTCCTGCGCCGCTTTGTCCACCACAAATCTCACATCCGGTCGCTTGGGATCGAACCACTTAGGATGGTGGAATTAAATATCCAATCTAGTGTTTATCTTCGCGACTAAGAGGAAACACGAAAAACATTGATTGGAAGGCCCACGGGATTTAAACCCAGAGTCTCTCGAATGCGTGCCACATGTTACTACCATACCCATCAGCTAATCAAATGTTGTAACTGAAGAGTACTTCAGCTTTTTAAATAGATACATCAAGTCAAAGTAAATTATTCAAACATTCGAGACAAGACCATTTCCGTAACGAATCCTATTTTAATAAAAATAAAGTAATTTTCCCCACCACTTCTTCCAAATATGAGACACGAAGATTTGAAGAAAAAAAGTCTCACCCCAAACTACCCTTTAAATGGAATTTTTTTAAAATGTTCCATTTTCTCAGAAAATGGTTTTACCGATTTTGCATAAATGATATATATTAAGGATGTTAACTTGACAAATTATATATCTTATTTTCTATCTTGTAAAACTTGCAAATGTTAAGCGATAGGCGAAAACTCAAGATCTCTTTAAAACCATACAATTTGTTCCAAATAATATTTTTGCCATAACCCATTTCCAATATATCCGTGATTAATGGTTCGAATTGTTTAATATAGTTGCGTTCTGGGCTCATGAGCCCTGCAGGATGAGGTGTGGGGAGAGGGGAAAGCGATATCTAGTTACCCGGTGAGCTGTTATGCAGTGATCATTCCTGCAGATATGTGTATTAACCTAGCATAGCCTACTTAGTAAAATAAGGTGCAGAAGTAGTTCAATGAAGTAAGAAGATGTGTATTATTTTCACCATGTCTGAAGTTAAGAAATGTACGGTAGTGCATTCAGAAGGACGTGAAATTATAAGTGGTGTTATAGATAAATACGATGAAGCTCTGGATAAACAGTATTTATATCCAGTGTCACAAGCTCACAACCAGTTGCATATTATACTGGTGTTTCCATGTCAACGATAAAGAGAATTCGTAAGGAGAAGAGCTGCGGTCAAGAGGAGAAAATAGTATATTGAGCACTCCTGGAAAAAGAAGAAAAGCTAGACCTGAACTACTGTTGCACATATCAATGACTTTTGTTGAAAATTTTTGTGGGGCATCCTTGGAAGATTTTGAACTTAAATACTAAGTTTGGTATTTAACGATCGTTTCATTTTTTAGCTATGCCACACACAGACAGACAGACACACATACACAAACTAATATTCTTCAGAAAATGAGACAGCGTGTTCAGAATTGACATGACCAATTAAGGTAGGCTGTATGATATTCAACAACGTTTATATCTGCCCGTATCACCTTATCTGTACTCGCGCGCGCGTGTGTGTGTGTGTGTGTGTGTGTGTGTGCATTCCTTTCAGGGTCCACGAGCTGGGAGCACAACTATACCTTGTCTTAAGACCTTTGAACATCCATGTTTCTCGAGAATGCATGCAAACAGTATGGAATGTAAGGGCGTCCAGTTCCTAAATATTTGATGATTGCTATTCCCTTTGTATCTATAGTTAGAATTGTAATGTAGCTATTTTTGCAAAAGTTTATCTCAATTAAAATGAAAAATATGGAACAAAAACATTCGTAAGAATAGTTTATATACCCTCTAATAAATGATGGAGAATAGACGAAGTCATATGAATATAACGTATTATAATATTTGGGGGGGGGGGGCACTTAGCAGTCACCAAGAAACAGGAACCCTTATTCAATGTCCTCACTTTACCCACAAAATGTATCACGCCAGATAGGATGATGAAAAATACAACACAAATGAGCAGTGTGTATCTTATCCATTATGCTTAACTCCTGGCTTTCCAGACTAATAAACTGCTTCATCTGTTAATACCGAAGCAATGTCCCTCCTTATAACGCTTTACTTTTGTTAATGCCCCCTCCCACAACTAATTATTATCGCTTTAACATTTAATCATATCGCGACTACAATGCACTTTATACAATTTTATTTCTTTTACAAACTTTGCTATATTCTGGCAGACTGTTGGGTCACTCAAGGCCGCTAAGACACCAGCAGGATCGCAACACTGAAGCCGTCGCACATCGTAGGAAGGACATTCTGTAACTATATGCTCAACTGTGAGAATGGTGACAGTGCCTGCGTGTAGGCTGAGATTCTTTGGCAAGGAGGTATGAATGGGTAATTCCAGGATGTCCAATACGTAACCTGATTAGAAGATCCTGGTCACGACGTATTAGGTGTTTTAAATTATTGTTGGAGGCTATGGCGTTTAGTTTGCTATTGGATGTGGAACTTCAGTAGAATTTCCATTATTTACATATTTCATACTTGAGAAGATTTTGTAAGTCATGATGCGGAACTTTGAGATCGCCAGGTTTTGGAACTTCAGTAGAATTTCCATTATTTACATATTTCATACTTGAGAAGATTTTGTAAGTCATGATGCGGAACTTTGAGATCGCCAGGTTTGCAGAGTGATCTGTTGCTTCATTAGCTTTCTCATTGCCGGATATACCTATGTAAGATGGTATTCATGCCAGTATCACATCTTTATTTCAGTTTATTAGCGTATTATACAGCAGTAACATTTTGTGCACTGAGTTTCTAGGCGATATGGCGACGTCAGAAATTATGTGACAGTGTTCAGGGCAAAGCTTATGGCAAAAAGCTCACAGGAGAATATAGTGAAGTCATTCGGAACGCTGTAAGACACGCATGCTCAGGATATACCACAGCACAACCAGGCATTCATTTTGGAACCATCAGTAAATATAGTACGACGTTTTGATGCGTGCCATAAATTTCGTGAGACACTCGCCGGTAATGAGAAATATCTGTATCCAGTTTATTGTATTTGGTTAACGTGGTGATGACAGTAGGGGTTTTGGGTTTCCAAGAGGTACTAGTGAAACATTTTATATTTATCATAGGAGGAAAAGTTAAATTGACCTCAAGAATATATTTTAAAATTCTATAGCTGAAGAAAGTATCTTGATACTGTGCAGTTGATATATTATTGTTGTTAGAAGTGAACAGACGTGGGAAAACGCAAGAGTGGTAAGACAGCAATCTTTGAAGCATACAACAAACTCAGGGTTTTCCTTCTTATATGTAGGGGCGGTTCGTTAGTTTCTATGTGTACACTCTCAGTAGGACTTATGTGAAAAGCTCCTAACGCAATCCGGAGGGCAGAAGATTGAATGCAGTGGGACTAGCTAAGTTATATACGATACTACTATAATCAAGTTTAGGTTGTATTATCATTCTGTATGTACGGAGTAAGATACCAAAATCAGCTCCCCAGTTTTTGGCAGATAACACTTTCAAAATATTCAGTCCTCTTAAGCAGTCGGCTTTAAGTACTTTTTACTTTCTCTGGCCCCATATGTGCAATGTATATAGGGATAGAGTATTGCATTCCACCCAAAAATTCGATACCGAGATTTCACCGGAAATATATGTTTTAGGACCCCCTGTATCCAAAAAAAGCATTTTGAGAAAAAGGTCCGTGTGTGTGTGTGTGTGTGTGTGTGTGTCCAAGTGTCTGTGAACACGATAACTCAAAAACGAAAAGTAGCTAAAATACCAAACTTGGTATTTAAGTTTAGTATCTTCCAGGGATGCGACACGAAGATTTTCAGAAAAATCCCCCCACCCCAAACTACCCTTTACATGGAACTTTTTTCGAAAATTTTGATTTTCTTAAAAATGGCTCTAACGATTTTGCATAAAATATCATATATTAAAGATATTTACCTAACATATAAAATGTATATCTTGAATTTTCTGAGAATAGGTGCTGAAGACCTGTTTATTCTAGATGAATTTTGCTTAATTTGGCATAACTAGTCAACCGTAAGAGATAGACAAAAACTTACTATACAAAAAAATTTAGGTCTTGTTAAAATACAAAAGTTGTGTCATATACATTTTTGTCGTGGAGCTTACCGTTTTCGAGGTATTCATTGTTATTAGTTTCAGTTGTGAAGTACTTATACTTTTCTCAGACGGGAGTGTCCGTTTTTCTTTTGTTCTACTCCTGGCCAAGAAAAGAAGCGATTTGTAATGACAATCGCATAACGACAGCTTTTAAAACATTTGACTATTGGTTTAGCCTAGTATATTCCCTTATTTTCTTCCTACTTATACGGAACTATTTATAATAAGAACATTGTGCTAATGAGTACCACGATTAGCAAGGTCCAGAAAGCAGAAGAATCTTATGTATGACGTTTGTAGAACAGCTAGAGAATGTCATGTGAGTGTAACACATCAGATTTTTTTAATCTAAGATCCGGGTTAATCTTCGGTCAAATTGCAATCCAAGTATACGAATGCTATTGACAATTGGTATGTGATGATTGTTCATTAACAGTACAGGTTGTGAGTCGGTTTCCTAGATCTATAGAAAACTATTCATTGGATTTTCAGAGGTGAGAATCGAAGCCCAATACTGTAGCTCCAAGTATTGATATTCTGTAGGGTCAATTGAGTAATTTGATTGTCTTTATTTCTCGTCCTTTACAAAAGATGTTAATACCGTCAGCGTAGAAATACGCCTTAACAGGTGGTTGAAGGCATGGCACTCATTTTTTGATGACCGCTAAAAATAGCGTCACACTTAAGACAAACCCTTTTGGTATGCCATTTTCTAAACCAATGGGTTGAGATAGAGAACCATTAGCTTTTACTCGCATCCGTCTATTTTGCAGAAAATAGTAGATGAAAGAGATCATCTAATTCCATTATAGACTGAATTATGTAACTTCGCCAGTGATATCTAATATTCATTTTGTATGATAAGACTGACTAAAATTACATGCTGCCGATTACAAAGAACTTCAGTTACTTCGACTAGGTTATCTGTTGTAGAATAATTTTGACGAAAGCGGTGTGTATGTTGCCTCGCAAGTTATTCATTTCCAAAAATCAACAGAGTTTTTTCGTAATTATCTTTTCAACTAGCTTGCGCATGGTGCATATTAAGAAAATTAGTCGGTAGTTTATAGGTAAATACTGGTCTTTATTTGGTTTCGGAATAGGAATCACTGTTGACATACGACATAGATCAGGGAATTACTTGTTCAACCATATGTGGGTGTAGATATTTGCAGATACTACAGGGCATATGTTTTATCATTTCATTTGGAATGTTGCCCGGAACTGAGCTTTCACTATTGCAGTTTCGAACGGCTTACAATATTTCATTAAGGCGTACTTTTTGGTTCAAAGATTGGTTTGTAGTGACAGTATTCAGGTCATTACCTTGCAGACGTTTTTAGTCTGAAGAACTTCATAATCATAATACAATCACTTGAGATGTCTGAAAATGTCTTAGCTAAAATATTTGCGATAATTTATGAATCTGTAATCGGTGTATCATAATGTGGTAACAAAAGATGGGAAACCCTATTTAAATTCTGGTGCCATAGAAGGTTGGAAGTTTACGCCATATTTCAGATTGAATAGTCCTATTGTAAAAGGAAGACACGAAAGTCAACCCGGAATTTTTCTTGCTACGCTTTAACAGTCCAACGGGTCGCTACACGACGTCGCTTAAAAGCGATTTTGTTGTCAGTAATAGGGTTGCGTTTAGTATGCTTTATTGTGGAAGTTCTCTTTAAACTGAAAAGGAACCCCATTTTTGATGTGTAATGACTGCGCAGTTAAAAACTTCTGTCTGCAGTACATATGGATATGACACAGTTTTCGTAATTAACAGTGAACCGTGGCTTTTGAAACTACACAGCGTAAACCATATCCGGAAACGCAATGGCGAGGAAGATTTGGAGGCGTTTAAAATCCTCGACGCTTCAGAATCTTACTTCTATCTTGGAGAACATTTCAGACTTGTTTACGGTAGACATTAAGTTCCAAAACTTCTGTTTTGACGATTGTTGGCACAGAAACGCCGTAATAAACCCGAAAACACTAATTACAACGACCAAATGACGAACATCGCAAATTTTAGAGTTTAGATATATTTTTACTTTCTCTATAAGCACTATGTACATAGTTTATAGAGAAGGTATTGTAATGCACCCAAAAATTCGGTACCGAAATTTCACCGGAAATGCATGTTTTGGGTCCCCCTGAATCCAAAAAAAGCATTTTTAGGAAAATGTCCGTGTGGGGGAGGGGCAGCATAGCTCAAAAACGAAGACCGTTCAATACCAAACTTGGTATTTAAGTTTGGTATCTTCCAAGGATCCAACACGAAGATTTTCATGAAAATCCCCCCCACCCAAACTACCCTTTACATGGAATTTTTTTCGAAAAGGTTGATTTTCTAAAAAATGGCTCTAACGATTTTGATTACAATATCGTATATTAAAGGTATTTACCTGAAAAATAAAATGTATATCTTGAATTTTCTGGGAATAGTTTCTGAAGACTACTTTATTCTGGATGAATTTTACGGAATTTTGCATAACTGGTAAACCGTAAGAGATGGACAAAAACTTAGCAAACAAAAAATGTAGAGCTCCTTAAAACACACAATTTATGCTATATACATTTTTTCGTGGAGCTGATCGTTTTTAGGTATTCCTTGTTTTTGGTTTCAGCTTTGAAAAACATTCTTTTCTCATACAGGAATTGGTCAACTCCTGTCCACACTAACAAAGGAACTTCAGTCCCATAGCAACCAGCTTTTGACTATTAATTTAACCTATACTACTCCCTTATTTCGCTTCTACTAATAAGGAAGCAAGTAATAAGACTATTCGTGTTAATTTTTTCTCGATTAGCATAAAGTAAATGGAAGCATAAGCTTTTTAACAATAATTTGTTGCAGAGAGGTAGAGAAAGTCATGTGAATGGAACAAACAAGATTTTTTATAAAATACTGTTTAACAGTTAGAGACGTTGAAAAGTTGATGAATTCTTTGGGGGGGGGGTGGAAAACCTTGCTTCAAGAATAGTTGCCTCATCTTCCGGTTCGCGTGAAGACTTTCCCAACCCAACAATAAAAAGGAAGAGAACCTGGTTTCTACATGTTTGGTACGGTTCTACGAGTAAGGACATTGTCTGACGCCAGCATGTATGCCTAGTTCCTAACTGAAGGGTGCAAATTCCTTAACATCAAGTTGCAGAACTTAAATCCTCGTTTCCCGTCCATATTCTGCTTCACAATTATTGCCTTATGATAAGTCCCAACCTGGATTCGTAGAACCCGCCTTAGAATAAATTTCCATAGCGGAATCCCTTAGGCCTTACTGGTACAGAAAGACGAGGAAATGCATTTATAACGAGCCATGTCCATGGTCCTGAGCAAATCCCTTATCGGATGAAGACAGCCATTTGGAACAGTTTTTGTCCTATGCCTAAACTACAGAGTATAGCATATTTACGAAGGATAAACATTATCTCGGTGCAAGATACCGGTTCTACTGATGTAGCAACTTCACAATAGATGTCCTTTAAAGGTGGCAATGGATGTGCTTAACGTTAAATGTAGCAAAGCAAATAACATCACGACCAGTTCCAACGAATCATGACGGGAAAGCCAAACGCTTGACTGGTACATAAGAACATTAATGGGTAATAACTGCAATATCAACAATATAAGTTCGTTTACAGAAGATGCTCAAAATATGTTCCATTAAAATTGATGCAGGCATGCATCTTCTTAGCCAATTTTGCCCTGCCCTTGTTAAAGTTTCTACGTTCTGCCCAATTTCTAAAGCTGTTTCAAATGCACGTGTGCGAAGATCAATGATAGCAACCTCGTCATAGTATACTTTACTCTTCAAATGTCCACAGAAATAATAATCTAAAGGATTGAGCTCTGGAGATCCTGAGGCCAAGGTATACTAGTCCAAATCGGATCAGGAAATATGCGATTTGAATGTCGTCAAAACAACCGTGCTGACATGAGGGGGCGCCCCCGTTATGCATCAACCACATCCTTTGCCTTGAGAGAGGATAGATTGTTCTTAAGAAACTGCTGATAAGTTCTTCCAGTCAATGTTGTGGGTAATACAAAAAGGCCCATCAACATCTTCAATTAGTCCAGCCCATATGAAAACTGATGCTGGAAATGAGCTTGTCGCACTGTGTGAGAATTTTCAAAGGCCCAGGTATGATGGTTATGAAAATTGAACACAACATTACGCGTGAAACAGCTCCATCAGTCACTAGCACCTGTGACGAAAAATTAGGATTGCGCACATACGTTTCCTTTAGCCATTGATAGAATGCTACTCTAGGAGGGTAATCATTTACTCCGAAGTGTTGCACTCTTTGAATATGAATCTTCTCTTAATGTTCTATGAAGTGTCCTATTTGATACACCAACAATATGTGTCATGCTCCGTGTAGTGCCCTGCAACATTCACAATACGCTGCGACTTGGGAGGTGTTGAGTACCATATGCATCACTACTTTCCTTCCATTTAAAAATCTGCTCACCTGTAGTTGTAGAGCATTTCCATTATCCTCATGTAATGTAAACCGCCTTTAACCTTGCCACAAGGAGACACTTCAGGATGGTGGGTGCTCCAATTCATCCCATCCCTAGTGATGCAGTAGCCGTTGGTTACGCTCTGCTTTACCTACCTATCTCGCGATTGTTTCGTATAGCAGGACATAATTCCCAACGGCTTCCACCAACTCTGTGTCATTTGCTGGCGGTTCTCTCACGAAGAATGGCTGTTTTGATGTACGAGCGACATCCAACACGAGTTACATCTATCTGGCACAGTGCTCGCCGGACAACTAATTTCACATTGCTCTCTGCTCCCTACAGGCTATTCTAGCACTGTCTAACGTCGATAATACACATTAGGACTGCCTCTCTTCCCCGCAACACATACAATTTTGTGATCCGATAACAGTTTGTTGCAGAATAAAATAAGTGCTATGACTTATAGCCCAACCCTCGTACTTTTTATCAGATTGAAGAAATAAATACAGTATCACTTACAATTTGTGTAGAAAATGAACAATCAATTCTCAATGCATAGTTTTATTGTGCTTACAAGTACATTGCACCATCAAATACAAAATATGAAAGAGGCCAACCTCGCAAAATAAAGACCAAATCTTTAGAATATATCTGGTAATTACTACACATAACAGTGTTCCACCACGGGTTAGAAGACTGCTCGTGTGTTGCAAATAGCAAGCGAGTGGGGGAGGGGTAAAATCATCTAAACGAGGCGATATAAAGGGTTAATGTTGCTTAATATCAACTTCTAATGCAGGCTACCAAGAAATAATGCAGAACTATTTGCGCATAAATAATAGACATAAAACATATATCCTGTCTCGTGACATACCTTTATTTTCTCGATCACGTATGTAAAGGGTAAGGTCGAATAAACGCGGCGACACAAAGGGTTAACAAAGTCCCATGCCTGCACTGTCTTTTAACGTCAACTTTTAATGCACACTAACAAGGAACAGCTGTGTAAAAATATTCAGAGCCGAAAAACCTAAATAATGTATAGAAACCAGACATCCTGTTTCGTGATATACTTTTACTTTCTCGACAACGCATGCGGTCTAATGCACACTAACAAAAAGTTGTGTAATACTATGAGCCGAAAAGCATGAATAATAGAAAGAAAACAGACATCCTGTTTTATATGTTTTTACTTCCTCAACCACATATGTACAATTACATAGTAGTTGGAGAAGGTATTGTATTCCACCAAACAATCGAAACCGAAATTTTACCGGAAATATGTTTTGAGACCCCTACATAAAAAAAGCATTTAGAGAAAGATCCATGGTGTGTGTGTGTGTGTGTGTGTGTGTGTGTGTGAGGGAGAGAGAGAGAAAAGCATAACTCAAAGTTCAGCATCTGGCAGAAATTTCTCAAGAAAATTCCCCCACCCAACTAGCTTTTATATGCTTTTAAAAAAAATGTTGATTTTCTCAAAATGGTTCTAAACAATTTAAATTAAAATAACATTATGTTTAAGATATTTTCATGATAAATGAAACGTATATTTTGCTTTTTCGGGAGTAGCCTCTGAAGACAACTTTATTCTGGATGATTTTTTTTTTATAACTAGTAAACCGTAAGAGACAATACTACACAAAATATGTGAACCTCGTTAAAAGACAAAATTTGTAAAATACTTCTTTTTAAGAAAGAATTACTCATTTCCGATATTCCTTGTTATAGCTATCAACTTTAAAATATTTACAACCTTTCTCAAACGGAAAGCCGCCATTCCTTTTATATTACTTGTTTTAAATCTGACCATGCAAAGAGAACCAAATTTCAGTTGAATCACACAGCGATCAGCCTTTAAAAGATATGACTATCGTTTTAACCTGGTGTAGATGTGGGCATAGGTAGCACAGTTCAGAGTAGAACGCAATCACTGATCCCCTCTTCACTCCTCTTTCTCTACTTTCCACATCCTGCTAGTTCTGATACGATGGATTATTGATAGAGCAGGATCACACTGCAAAATGTCAATCTCTAAGCAAGCTCCAGAAGCAAAGATCTGATGTGTTCCATTCACATGACTTTCTCTATATCTCTGTAACAAATGACTGTTAAAAAGCTTATTCTTTTATTTATTTCATGTTAATCGAGAAAAATTAGCAGAAATAGTCTTATTTCTTGCTTTATTGTAAGAAGAAGCGAAATAAGGGAGTACCATAGGTTAAAGTGAAAGCCAAAAGCTGGTTGCTATGTGACTGAAGTTCCTTTGTTAGTATGGACATGAGTTGGCAAATTCCTGTACGAGAAAAGTATATTTTTCAAAGCTGAAACCAAAAACAAGGAATATCTCAAAAACGATCAACTCCACGAAAAAAATGTATGTAACATAAATTGTGTGTTTTAACGTGCTCTACATTTTTTGTGTGTTACGTTTTTGTCCATCTCTTACGGTTTAGTAGTTATGCAAAATACATCCAGAATAAAGTAGTCTTCAGAGGCTATTCCCAGAAAAAACAAGATATACATTTTATTTGTCAGGTAAATATCTTTAATATACGTTATTTTAATCAAAATCAATAATCATTTTTTAGAAAATCAACATTTTCGAAAAAAGCTCCATGTAAAGGGTAGTTGGGAGTGAGGGGATTTTCTTGAAAATCTTCGTGTTGCTTCCTTGGAAGATACCAAACTTAATAACAAGTTTGGTTTTTAACGGAATTTTCGTTTTTGAGCTATGCTGCCCACAGACACACACACACACACACACACACACACACACACACGGACCTTTTTGTAAAAATGTTTTGTTTTTTTGGATTCAGGGGGACCCAAAACATATACTTCTGGCGAAATCTCAGTATCGAATTTCTGGGCGCAATACAATACCTTCTCTATACACTATGTACATAGTTCGTATAGAGAAAGTAAAAATGAAAAAACTATATAACTTACATACGAAATGGAAGGTGGAATTTGTTTACTGTCAAAATGGGGATAGGATTAAGCTACATTCACAATGAGAAGCAAGCGCAGACGCAAGGAAACACCATTCACAATGCAATCGTAAGCGCAACGCAAGAAGTTGGCACGGGTTTCTAGATCTATAAGTTACAGGCGAATATCTTCCAAGCGCTCCGCAAATTACAAACTGAATAACATAACCAATAATACCATATAAGAAAATTCACTCAATCTTTCACAAATAAATGTTATAAAATTACATAATAACAACTGACGCTCGCGGCAATGACGTCACAATAATTGCTCATTCAAAATTATTGAAAATAGTGCAAGCAAAGAAACTTCAGAAAGTGATAAAGCTACACATTTAATGAACTAAGAATTGTCTCTCTGCGTCTTCGGTTTATGAGATCCAAGAAATCTAGACACAGATGATAGTTACATCCATCAAATCAAAGAAGGATTCGCAAGGAGACTGTCATAACCTCTTGAGGGAAATTAGAGATGGCGTGGCACTGCACAGCCAATTAGAAGAGCATGCATGTACAGCAGGCTCTGTAAAATCTTGTAGTGCGATCGTCTGTTGAATTCATAGGCAACGCATAGAGAGAAGAAGCAGGACTCCTCCTCTTTGCATGCAAAGTTTGGAGTTTGCAAACTCTTGCATTGCGTTGCTTCTTGCGTGTTTCTATGAGATTAAAAAATAAAAGTCCAAACTCTTACGCTTACGTTGCGGCTGCGCTTGCATTTCGTTGTGAATGTAGCATTAGATGTTTACTGCACAACAAATAATTACTTGCAGTAAAGAAGAGCGACTTGGTAACAGTGGTCGATCAATAATGGTCGAAACACAGTGGTAGTGTTTCAGTTTGTAAATCTAGTTTAGTTGGGAAACTTCATTTTTTATTCTTGTTATTAACATTAAATGCTGTGTTTCTTCTCATATTTTCATCATTAAGAAAAGACCTGATAATTTCAACCCTTCAAAAGATCCACCACTGCTTCAGAAGCAACCGAGTGTTCCGAGTCCGCAATCTTGAGTAGAACGACTGGCTCTTGAAATGTCCACGTGTAGCCTAGTGTATCGCTGTATTTCACTTCTACTAACAAGGAAGCAGCAAGTAATACGATCATATCCCGTAATGTTCATCTGCATTAGTATGATGTAGATAAAAGAATAATCTTTTGTGAGAAGAAAGTCGTGAGAATGGAACACATCAGATTTCCTTACGAAGTACATAATTACGGCTATTAACCGTAAAAAGAAAACATTGAAAACAAAATTCCCGAAATTATATGTTAGTTCTTTCGGGAATCTAAATGTCAATCATAGATATTGCAGCTAAATACAACACGCACTTCCCTGGATTTACCACCCTATGATCTAGAAGCACAAATTTATTCTCCATTCTGCCGAACCCTTCGTAAATTATGCAACTGAATGTTTATTACTTTCTCTACACGTACTATGTACATAGTGTATAGAGAAGGTATTGTATTCCACCCAAAAATTCGATACCGAAATTTCACCAGAAATATATGTTTTAGGGTACCTGTATCCAAAGAAAGCATTTTCAAAAAAAGGTCCGTGTGTGTGTGTGTGTGTGTGTGTGTGTGTGTGTGTGTGTGAACACGATAACTCGAAAAGTGGGTAAAATACCAAACTTGGTATTTCAGTTCAGTATCTTCCAGGGATGCGACACGAAGATTTTGAGAAAAATCCCCCCCTCCGCAATCTACCCTTTACATGGAACTTTTGAAAATTTTGATTGTGTTTTTAACTTATTCTCACGTGCATATTCACTTTCAGATTATGGAAGGCAGCGAATAATCCTAATTAAAGAAAAATCCCCCTCCGGTGAAGAATCGAACAAGGAACCTCCGAGTGAAAAGTCAGCTCACTACCACGGAGCAGCCCTTTTATAGCTATGTGGAACGATTTTGAACTTTTGAGGTCAAGCATAACTTTCATGGAGGTGTAGATGAAATCCTGTTCTTGGATACGATTAGTTGTGAATGCTAATCACTAGGATCTCGACTTATATCTGTAGAAAAAAATCTGATGGGTTCCATTCACATGACTTTCTCTACATCTCTGCAACAAAGTATTGTTAAAAAGCTTATGCTTCTATTTACTTCATGCTTAGTCTTATTACTTGCTTTCTTGTAAGTAGAAACGGAATAAGGGTGTACCATGGATTAAAATGATAGTCAAAAAATGGTTGCTATGTGACTGAAGTTCCTTTGTTTGTATGGACACGAGTTGACAAATTCCTAAGTGAGAAAAGTATAAGTTTTTTAAAGCTGAAACAAAAAAACAAGGAATACATAAAAGACGATCAACTCCACGAAAAAGAAGTATATAACATAAATTGTGTGTTTTAATGTGCTCTAGATTTTTGTGTGGTAAGTTTTTGTGCATCTCATACGGTTTAGCAGATATGCAAAATTCCGTAGAATTGATCCAGAGTAAAGTAGTCTTCAGAGGCTATTCAAGATATACATTTTATTTGTCAGGTAAATATCTTTAATATATGATATTTTAATTAAAACCGTTAGAGCAATTTTTGAGAAAATAAAAAATTCGAAAAAAGTTCCATTTAAAGGGTAGTTGGGGGTGGGGGGATTTTCTTGAAAATCTTCATGTCGCATCCTTGGAAGAAACCAAACATAAATACTAAGTTTAGTATTCAACGGTCTTTTCGTTTTTGAGCTATGCTGCCCACACACACGGACATTTTTCTAAAAATGCTTTTTTGGATTCAGGGGGACCCAAAACATGTATTTCTGGTGAAATCTCGGTATCGAATTTTTGGGTGGAATGCAATTACCTTCTCTATACAGTATGTACATAGTGCGTATAGAGAAAGTAAAAAGTACTTGGCATTTAGTCGGAGTTTAAACTGAGAGATCGAAAATAAAAATTCAACTTGTGGGATGAGAGTGGCATGATTGCCAAAGGTGTAGAATTCGAATCATTTGGCGGCACTTACCTATTTTATTTCATGTTCTATTATTGATTTATTTCAAGTAGTGTTAAGACGCTATAATGCATGAAATGGCATATTAGGAAAAGAGATTCAGGAAAGAAACATTGCAGGTCTAATTTTAGGTTACTAGTTACATTTACTAGTTATGACTAAGGAAACCCAAAAGAGAGCGAGAGGGGGGGGGGGCAGTCAGTGCGGACCTCCTGGCACGATTCAAATCACGGACCTCTCGTTCACCCGTGCTTCAACGACTGTGTTACCCTTCAGCAGATCCGAGTTCTTAAAAGGGATCCTAAATATTAAACACTTCTAGTTTGATCAATAATAAAACTGGTCAGAAGCATTCTCGCTGATGTCGCATAAATTTAGTTGTATGCAAAATAATTTCTGCTGTTTTGTCATAATAAAACAAATAATTGTATTTCAAAACCAAATGAACCGATACAACTTTCACATTCATGAGCCAGAAACATCTAATTTGATTTTTTTGCATTAATCTCCATATAATTAATAGTGAATAACACGAGACAGTCAAAATATTTTCAGAGCTCCTTCCTTATATGTAACTTTTTGTCAGTTTTGAATCAAATGCTTCAACGTGAACGGTCATTTAATTTTTTAGTATTGTATCCACCCAAAAATTCTATATTGAGATTTCCCGGAAACAACAAAAAAGAGGCATTTTTTAGAAAAAGGACTAGGTCTGTGAACAGTATATAATAATAATAATAATAATAATAATAATAATAATAATAATAATAATAATAATAATAATAATAATAAATAATAGCCAAAATCAATTTAATACCAAACTTTGAATTTAATATAGGTATTTTTCCAAAGATGCGACAAGATTTTCAACAAAATCCCCCACCCTTTACATGGAAGATTTTTTCAAAATTATCAGTTTTCTAAAAAAGTACTATTTTGATTAAAATACCGTATATTAATGATATTTTCAGGACAAACGAAAGTATATTTTGAATTTTCTGGGAGTAGCCAGATGGGTTAAATTTTCCAGTACACATTTAATAAAAATTTTGATATCAGCCATCGCCCATTGGTGACCACGAAGATCCTTAATTACAATACGTTTCGATAGAATATAAAGTGGAGGTCAAATCACTTATGTGTAACTGTTTTATGTAACAACAAATAAAATATATTTCTCAAATGATATTACATTATTCGTTTTTCCTTTTCCATCCTGTTCATGCAAGAACCGAATTTCAAGGTAATCATATAGCGCCCTGTTCTTAAAAGTTTTGACTATGCTTAAGCCTGGTGCGTTTCCCTATTCCCTGTATATCAAGGGAATATGTAATCCAACAATTTCTGCTAGATTAGCATGCCCTAGATACAATAATAAGCTTTTGTAAGAACAGTTTTTGCGGAATTGGTAGAAAAAGTCATGTGAAAGTTGCATATCAAATATTTTCCGCACTTATATTTCCGGAATGAGAAAAAGCTATAGTAATCCAGTTTAGAAACATGCAAGAGTCTAAAAACATCGGGCTCCACTATTTAATTGTAACACCATTAACAAACCATAATCTTAAGCCATAAAATTATGTTTCAGATAAACGATTTGGCTTCCTTTGGACTAATTTAATCATATCACCATTAGCTTAATTCGTGCATTAACAAAACAAGAACGGCTCTGCTTTTTATTTTCTCTACACGTACTATATACATAGTCTATAGAGAAGGTATTGCACTCTACCGAGATTTCACTGGAAATATATGTTTTAGGGTCCCTTATAACCAAAAAAAGCATTTTCACAAAAAGGTCCGCGCGCGCGTGTGTGTGTGTCTGTGAACACGATAACTCAAAAACGAAAAGTCAGTAAAATACCAAACTTGGTACTTAAGTTTAGTATCTTCCAGGGATGCGACATGAAGATTTTGAGAGAAATCGCCCCACCCCAAACTACTCTTTACATAGAAAAAATTTCGAAAATTTTGATTTTCTTAAAAATGGCTAACGATTTTGCTTAAAATACCGTATAATAAAGATATTTACCTGACAAATAAAATGTATATCTTGAATTTTCTGGGAATATCCTCTTAAGACTACTTTATTCTGGATCAATTTTACAAAATTTTGCATAACTGCCAAACCGTAAGAGATGGACAAAAACTTACCACACAAAAATGTAGAGCACGTTAAAACACACAATTTATGCAATATACATTTTTTTCGTGGAGTTGATCGTTTTTAAGATATTTCTTGTTTTTAGTTTCAGCTTTGAACATCATACAGGAATTTGTCAACTCCTGTCCATATAAACAAAGGAACTTCAATCACATAGCAACCAGCTTTTACCTATCACTTTAACCTACGGTACTCCCTTATTTCGCTTCTACTTACAAGGAAACAAGTAATAAGACTGTTTCGGCTAATTTTTTTCTCGATTAGCATGAAGTAAATAGAGGCATAAGATTTTCAACAATAATTTGTTGCAGAGATGTAGAGAAAGCCATGTGAATGGAATACAATCGTCGACGATTTTAATCTGGAATGGCCTCTGAAGTGTCGGTATTAACAGGGGCATTCTCCGGGATAAATCATCTCTGCTTCAGATTAAAATAGCTGTCACCAAGGATTGATTGAACGTAAAGCTGATAAAGGGTATAAAACTGAGGTATATGGTATACCTATACCAGAGAGTTGCCTAAAAGCATATTCATACAACCGTACCAGCAGTCACAAACCGCCTGTCATTCGAGTGACACCCACGTCCGCAACACTGCCAATCTCAGTCCATATTAATTCGATGGCTGGGCGCACGCTGGAAGAGACAAGGCAGCTTGTCAAAAGATTTATCCGACGATATATTGGGATGGGACAGCCGCAAAGAAGCTGCCTGTCTCAGGACGTCAGAGGAAATGAGACAAAATAGCGAAAGTAGGTACACAAAACTATGTTCGTGTAAAGGAAATTATATTCCTGCTTTATTATTGTTTTTTCATTGCCCTCTCGAATTCATTCAAGATGATCAAGTTCCATCTTTATTATTAGTCCAACTTATGCACCTACTGATTTTTCATCTAGACATTTTCACTTAACAGCAACTTCCGCCTCAAGACGTTGTAATGAATCACAAATACGTCTGATATTCAGGATAAGGGTTAACATCACGGAGGTTTCGCGACGATTCCCAACGTAGGTACTTCGATATGCATGAGTCAAACAGGTGCCCTCAAATAAGTCACCTTCCTATACATCACTTCTCTTAAATAACTTGCTGATAGACACAATGCGTTGTCTTACTGTACCATCTAGGGTTCGCTATTGCATTTAATTGGTAGATAAATATTTTGCGATCATGGGATTGTAATTCTGTGAGTAAATCAAGTAGTGAGTGCGATGACAGATATCCTTTGTTGCGTAGTTGATTTCCTTAATCATTACTTGGGCAGTCTGTTAACGGATGGTGTTCATTACATAGCCGCTTACCCGTGTACCTTCGTTTTACCTTCTCTACACGTGCTATGTACAGTGTATAGAGATGGTATTGTATTGCACCCAAAATTTTACCGAAATCTCACCGGAAATACATGTTTTAGGACCCCTTGAATCTCCCCCAAAAGCATTTTTGGAAAAATGTCCATGTGTAACTATGGGTACCATAACTCAAAACAGAAAAGTCCGTTAAATACCAAACTTGATATTAAATTTCAGTATCTTTCAAGAATGCAACACGAAGATTTTCAAGAAAATCCCCCATCCCCAACTACCGTTTATATGGAAACAATTTCTAAAATGTTGGTTTTTCTAACAACGGCTCTAACGTTTTTGATTAAAATTACTTATATTTCAGATACTTACATGATAAACAAAATGTATTGCTTGAATTTTCTGAGAATAGCATATGAAGCCCTCTTTATTCTGGATGATTTTTTTTTTCCGAAGTTTGCATAACTGGTAAACCTCAAGAGATAGACAAATACTTGCTACGCAAAAAATGTACATTTCCTTAAAAGAGACAATTTAATTTGTTTTTTTTAATTTTATTTTCGGGGCGTTGACCGTTTTCGAGATATTCCTTGTTATTGGTTTCAGTTTTAAAACACTTAAACTTTTCTCACATGGGAACTTGTCAACTCCCGGCCACGCAAAGAAACGCGTTTCAATTCCATAGCAACCACGTTTTAAAACATTTGACTGTCGATTCAGCCTAGTGTGTTCCCTTATTTCCCTTCTACTTACAAGGAAGCAATTAATAAGACTGTTTCCTCTAATGTTTAACTAGATTGACATGAAACAGATAGAAGAGCAAGCTTACTAACAGTAATTTGTTACAGAAATGCTGAGAAAGTCACGTGAATACATCAGATTTTTACTTTCTCTACAGTACTATGCACATAGTGTATAAAAAAAGTATGGTATTGCACCCGAAAATTCGATACCGATATTTCACCGGAAATATGTTTTCACTCCAGTTATAAAAATTAAAACAAACATACACACACACACACACAACCACATCACATAGTCGTCACCCTAATTCGCAAACCTCATAACTCCCTTTTTTTTTTTTTTTTTGTCATTTTTACATTTTTGCAGCATCTGTTGGCAAAATATTGGATCTCTCTGTGTATTGAGTATTATGATATCTGTTCAAGCTTCAAACGTTTGAATTACAAAATTAGCATAACTCGTATCTCCACTGAATATATTCTTACTTAGCAATGCTCGTAGTTCAATAATTCGCATACCGCGTAACTCCATCTATACTAAAATAAGAACTAAAGCTTTCCTGGCGACGTGTTAATTCAAAATCTTCTCGGGCTTCTAGCCAGGTAAAAACTTGGCTTGACACCAATCATCAGTTCATCCATCTATACTGTTTTATATATAAAAACTCGTAACTCCGTGTACTCTCGTGCTTTAATAGCTAATTTATTTAGCGCAGTGTTTTAGTTGAAAGCTTCTCACATCAGCGACAATTCATGATGTATTATAGCCATGCTTCATTTGATGTGGTGTGTGATTGTTTAGTGCTCAATTAATTTCCACTCTGCTGTGCCTACTGGCCAGGTAAGTCTCTGATAATTTGCAAATATAGTATTTAGAAGTAGATTAATACCACATTAGAGCAAGACAATGTTTACAGGCATACATTTCCTTGCAGTCACGTATCGAGCCAAAAGAATGTTTAATATGGCACTCCAAGGAAATGAACACCTAGACAAAGCAACAAAAAACGTATTTCATACAATAATGAATGCTGAAATTCTCATGATTCTAGGAATTGACCACATCAAATCAGTGACAAACATGACAGAGAACAAGGAAAAAGGTTGGGAGCGGGAAATTGAAATAAGAGTGCGTTAGAGTGAACAGATGAGGTGCTTAGGACAATTAATTTGACAGAGGAGGGATTAATCCCCACGGCAGGCAACATTAGCTACAATGGTAGGTATTATAGGAGGAAATTATGTTGAAGGAACTCTAGATTTTTCAGAAGAAATTGGAAAACGGGAAGGTTCCTGAGAGAAAACAAAAATTTAAGCACATGAAAAACATGAGGAAATTGAGAAAATCTGTTTGACAGAGAAGATTCATACATCCATTACTAACCGACATGATTCAGCGAACAAGAAAAGTATGTCCAAGAAACTCCAGCAAAAAAAAAATATATATATATATATACTGATGATAAAAAAAGTTAATGTGTTCTATTCACAAGAGTTTCTCTAAATCCCTGTAACAAATTATTGTTAAAAAACTTATTCTTCTATCTACTTCATGCTAATCGATATAAACGTGATCAGAAATGTTCTTATTACTTGCTTATAAGTAAAAAGAAATAAGGGTATATACATTAGGCTAAAGCGATAATCAAATATTTTAAAAGCTGACGCTATGAGATTTAAATTCGTTTCTTTACATGGCCAGGAGTTGAAAACTTTCCCAATGAGAAGAGTTAAGAGTATTTTAAAAGTGAAACCAATAACAATGAATATCTCGGAAATGGTCACCTCTAAGAAAAAAAAGTATGACATAGATTGTGGTTTTAACGAGATCTATTTTTTGTTTTTTTTTTTGTTTAATTTTTGTCTATCACTTACGGTTTACCTCAAAAATCATCCAGAATGGAGATATTAAAAGGCTACTCTCAGAAAATTCAAGATATAATACATTTTATTGGTCACGTATATATCTTTTATATGCGACATTTTAATAAAAATCTTTAGAGCCATTTTTTAGAAAATCAAAATGTTTTCCATGTAAGGGGAGTGGGGAGATTTTCCTCAAGACCTTCGTATCGTCTTATCATTGGAAGATACTCAACTTAAATACCAAGTATGGTATTTTACCGCACTTTTCGTTTTCGGTTTATTGTGTTCATAGATACATGAACACAGACAAACAAATAAACACACACAGGGAGTTTTTTCTGAAAATGTTTTTTTTTTTTAATTCAGGGGAGCCTAAAACGTGCATTTCCGGTGAAATCTCGGTATTGAGTTTTCGGGTGGAATGCAACACCTTCTCCACCTATGTACTACGTACTAAGTAGAGAAAGTAAAAACGAAAAAAGCAGCATTATCATACATACATAATATACATACGTAACATTGCTATCTGTAGACCCGATTATAGCATTAGACTCCAACCTTAGGATGTTTATCATGTCAAGAATTACATTTATTCATACTTATTAATAAATAATAACTTAGACAAGTATCAAGTGGATGCTTCTGCTTGGAGAATCAATCAAAATAAAACTGTCAGGAAATTGTGTAAGTCCTATAAAAGAAAAAGAAATGTGAATGGGCAGTGGGGCTACAATGTGGATAGAGAAGGCCGTGAAGCCCCATTGCAAACGTTCAGATAGCGATAATGTCATGAAGTGTTAACTGTTCATAGAACATTTCAGAAAACTGTTCATAGAAAATTTCATTTTCAAAACCTTCTGGAACATGGGCTGGAAGGAGAAACCTGCTGTGTTGTTAATTTAATGGAAAATAGGCAAAGAGAAAGAAAAAATGAGCAATCAAGGAGGCGTTTTCCTATGCATTATTTTCTCAAACTTCAGTGAGTAAAGGTATACGTTTGCAAAATTACGGTTTTCCATACTTTTGGACGAAGAGAATGTTCAGCTCTGCAATGGATCAACTATAGGATAAGTAAGCTAAGTCATCAGAAGAAGAAACTACGGATAGTATTAAAAACTATAATAAATAACAACAAATAAAAGGGCCCGATTGGGAAACGATCAAAGAAAACAGTCCCTTTTAGAATTCTTAGATTCGCTGTCTAATATGGAATCGCATTCTACAGAGCATCTACTATAAAGAAATACTTGGAAATCCAAACAGCAACTATACAAAACTTATAAAGATGACTGGTGTAGATCCCAAGGGATATTGCTACTTTCCTTCGGTAATTTAAAGAGAAAGAACTGAGTTTTATGTCGTCCTAAGCAGGATGAATGCGAGATATGTGTGACAAATTCAACTAGAAATCTTAACGAACAAGAATAGAGAAGAACGGCTAGAGAAGAAAAAAACACGACAAAGAAGCTGAATCTCACGTTTATGCACTGGATCTACATTGTGTGCTGCTCTGCTAAAAATGTTAAAATTTATATTTCAAGACCAAGCTAGCAACGTACAACTTGAAAATGTTCTCTTAAAGAACAAAGACGAGTGTTGTTATTTATGGCATGAAGATGAGGGTAGGGTTACTTCACATGAATTTTCCGGTGTAACGGTAGATTTCCTCAAGCCAGTTACCACTCTGTATATAAACATAATGCTAAACTGATTTTGTACAGTGATGACTGATATTAACAAAACAGCTATCCATTTCAAGAAGTGTAGTTATAGAGCAGAAATATCTCGAGAGGGGACATGCGCAGATGGAAGTGGACTCAGGGCGTTTCACTATAGAGCAAACTCTACGGAACAGGAAGATAATGTGATGCTCCGGCAGAAGCTCGAATGACTCCACGACCTATGTGGTGAAATTTTGATCACACCTTATTTAAGAGCTTCGAGGTAAAGCAGAAATATATTTCAATAAAACCAGGAAAAGAAGTAGGTGAACTGACAGTAACAGACTTAAGAGCACCTGGTGGTACAATTCATTACAAATGGAATTTTTCACAGGACTGGGGCTTGCTATTCCATCGCAAAAATAAAAAATTGTTTTGTTTTGGAGAGTGTAGAAAATGTGTCGCCATAGTACAAAGAGAGGCTTAAAATATCAAAGCCAAAGTATGAATATCAGTCTCTCAAAAGAAGCATATAAAAAGTTTCATCATTTTTATAGTACTTTATCTTATTACAAGCCTTAATTATTCAAAATGTGGAAGAGAATTTTATTTTCTGTTTGAATTTTGTATTACTGAGGTATAGTATTATTTAATTTTAGTTATTGTAAATTATATTTAACATGTGATGTAATAACCATACTAGTATTATAAAAATAGTGCCAATAAGAAACATAATATTGCTAACGAGTTTATTTATAGATGAATATGCTAGAGGTCCCAGTTAAGTTAAAATTTTTAAAAAAGTATCATTTTAATTCGTATTTAACTTCACTGATGCTTCCTTATATAATTAATTACATGCTTGAATTAACAAAAGGTATTTAAAATAGTTATAAACTGCTGCATTTACTTGAAAGAAAACCTCGTAAATCCTTCTTTCATTTAGGACTATGAGATAGAAAAACTCGTAGCCCGCCGGGTAGTGCAGTGGTAGCGTGATTGCCTCACATTCAAAAGGTCGTGAGTTCGAATCTCACTTAGGGTGAGTTACCCGGATAAGGTTTTTTTCGGGGTTTTCCCTTATCCTGAGAAGACGAATATCGAGAAACTTTAAGCTCCGTGGACCCCGAGATCATTTGAGCATCATTTCACCAATTTCATTCATCGTCCGATATGACCAACCAGGTTAAAGGACGTTAAACTATCAAAAACTCTTAACTCAATTTTTTTTTAAAGTTTAAATACTTGTATCATCAAGTAAGTTTAAAAATTATTACATTTCTAGGACTGCAGATAAACTGTATACTGTAAAGCAAACATTATTCATATTCCTTTAAAAATAGAACATTAAAATGTTTTTCGTCCCTCCTGTAACATTTTCCTTAAATGGAGTTACGAGGTCGGCGAATTAGGGTGACGTAGTGTAGGTATAATTTAGGAAAGACAGGTGTCGGGTGTGAAAACTGACAATGGGGCCATGTAGTTTCGAACCCGACACGAACTATCGCATAGGACCTTGACAAATATTTTGACCCCACAAAACAAGCTCACGTGTATTATTTTAATTTAAAACTTGGCTTTTCAATTAGCATCTTAAATGAAAGTTAAAATCTGAATAACACTTTAACACACTTCTTGATGCGAATAAAACAAGCTGTCTAACTCTTTAACTCGATTCACTTTATTGGGAAAGACTGAAGCAATGCATTGTTTACCAAACACGCGAAACCCACAACCATAGTATTATGAATTATAACAATCACAGATACAAAGTGTCTCATTGACGCAGTTACTAGATGACATCGGAGCCGTCTAGCAGCCTGGTTATCTCTTGTATCTCGCAAACATGGGGTTTCCCAGTTTTAGCCTGCGATATCTTTCACGCTCCCAGATGACGTAAAAGAGAGGAAAAGGTGTGCTCTGTGCAGAGAAAAGCAACTTCAAAATTCTAAGTCACAAGCGCATAGCGTTCATAAAATGCGGGAATTGAACTTTCAAAAACCTTACACGATTTTCTTATACTAATAAGCAGTCACGATCATTGATTGTAACGAGAGATGTGCATGGGTTCAAAAACTCGTACTAACATTTTGAGATGTTAAATCCTGTAGTTGAAAGAATATTTAAGCGGAACTGAAGATTACTGTTAGCTTTGCTCTCAATTAGGCATCTAGTTTATAACAGTCTATTCATATCTGAAGTAAATACAAACTAGATTATAAAATTCACTTACATTGGTAGTCTGCAGTTTTGAAAGAAAAATGTTCCTAAAGGTACTTTACCTATATCTACATACACACACACACACGCACACATATTTTCTTACTTTGGAAGAAATGGAAACTCACACTAAATTGCAATCTTAAAAAACACTGTTACAATCATGTAATAGTGTCGCAATTATTCTTATAAAAGTATATTTTTCTATCTCCCTTTGTTAAGTTAAAAATTTGCAAAAATGCCTTTATTACGCATTTTGCTATACCTACGTACAAAATACGGAAAGGTGAATCGATGCTCAACTGTTTAAAATCCGGTCGCTGTGATGCTCGAACAGGAAGAAAAAAAACTTGTGTGTTCCATTCACATGGCTTTCTCTATATCTCTGCAACAAATTGTTGTTAAACTTATGCTTCTATTTACTTCATCCTAATTGAGAAAAAATTAGCAGAAATAATCTTATTACTTGCTTCCTTGTAAGTAGAAGCGAAATAAGGGAGTACCATAGGTTAAAGTGATAGTCAAAAGCTGGTTACCATGTGACTGAAGTTCCTTTGTTTGTATGGACAGGAGTTGACAAATTCCTGTATGAGAAAAGTATAAGTTTTTTTCAAAGCTGAAACCAAAAACAAGGAATATCTCAAAAACGATCAACTCCGCGAAAAAAAATGTATATAACATAAATTGTGTATTTTAATATGCTCTACATTTTCTGTCTGGTAAGTTTTCGTCCATCTCTTACGGTTTAGCAGTTATGCAAAATGCCGTAAAATTTATCCTGAATAGTTTTCAGAGGCCATTCCCAGAAAATTCAAGATATACATTTTATTTGCCAGGCAAAATCTTTAATATACGATATTTTATTCAAAATCGTTAGTAATTTTTGAGAAAATCTAAATTTTCGAAGAAAGTTCCATGTAAAGAGCAGTTGGGGGTGGGGGGATTTTCTTGAAAATCTTCGTGTCGCATCCTTGCAAAATACCAAACTTAAATACCAAGTTTGGTATTTAACGTCTTTTCATGTTTGAGCTATGCTGTCCACAGTCACAGCTACAGCCACACACACACACACACACACACACACACACACATGGACCTTTTTCCAGAAATGCTTTTTTTGGATTCAGGGGGACCCAAAACATGTATTTCCGGTGAAATCTCGGTATCGAATTTTTGGGTGCATTACAACACCTCTATACACCATGTACATAGTACGTGTAGAGAAAATAAAAAGATCGTCATCAGCATTATCGAAAAAATCTCTGCAAAACGCGAAGTTGAACAGGTTGTCCACGTACAACCGTGAAATGTTTTCGCCAGGTCTGCTTAAGAGTCGAAATACCCTTCCTGCCAATGTGTACGTTTGACACTGCAGCAACTAATTAAGATAATGAACTAAATTTTTCAAGGTATGTTCAGCAATACGTTTACCGTTGACTTTTCCCCTCCAGTTTCCTTTGTTAACCTATTTACCGCCCCCCCTTTTTTACTGACACACACATTGACAAACTCACCCATGCCCGAGGCGAGACTCGATACCACGATCCCCTGTGCCACGAAGCACCAAAGCGAGTGCGGCTATAGGGATCGGCATGATTGATGAAAATTTGAATAGTTCCGTTGGTTAAAATAAAGCTCTTAAAAAGTTATTGAAAAATGAGGATTTATAAATTAAAAAAAAAAATCTAATCCATGTAAATAAAAACTTCCGTTACAATAAAGCCTGTTTATGTGTAAATATATGGTAAACCTTTCCGATCAAAATGAAATGAAAGATATTTACAAAGTTATTGATATTTTACCAAGTGAGTGTACCAAAATTACTTAAAAAAAACACTACGTAGGATTATTTTCAACTAAGTTTTTAAACTATTTATAATGAGTGGGGAGGTTCAAAATATTCATATGCAATTAAAACATGAAAATGGAAAAAAAAAAAAAAAAAATATGAAAATCCCATTTCGACTCCCCTTAAACGAAGAGCTGAATAGTAGGTGAGCAAGTGCATGTTGCTCTGAGAGACTCGCAACCTAATTACAGGCTCCATCATCCGGCTGCTGTCTCTCACTTTGCTACTAACGTCATTTAAACAGAATTCTGTGGACAAGATCACAAACGAAACCGTGTGCTTAAATGTTCATTCATCGCCATCCACTTAAACGCTGATAGCGTTGGCGCCTAATTAAACGACTATTCTCCATTTGGTATACACAGGCTATGCCTGGAGCGGCGAGGGGGGGGGGGGGGGGAGACACAACCTGTCAAAACTATCGGAACGATCAGCCTTGGCTAAGAATTATTGTACGATAAATATATAGAATGCTTAATATGTGTCCACGAAAAAGAGTTTTTTTTTTATAAAATTATGAAAGAGTAATACGAATGCGTTTGTCTTACGGTCTACTGGTTAGAGTGCTATACCCCCGCCGCTGAATCCTTGCACTTGGCAGTTTCGTGTAAGGTTGGCTATACTGCCTTTGCGGCGTTGCCAGAGTAACTAGTAAACAACAGCTGATCACAAATGTCTCTATCGTGTGTAAAGACGAGTATAAACAAAGTACATAGTAAATGAATGCCGATGAATAGTGAAACTGCTTCGTTATTATTGATGCTAATTGAAAATGAGCCGAACTATAACGTGCATATGTAGCATACATTACGTATTTACAACAATATAAAACAAACCAATGCAAATAATGTTATAATAAGAGGAAGGTATAACAAAATGATTTTCACCGGTTTAGAATTTTTATGTCTCAATTCCATCCAAGTCTCCGTCATCATTTTCGGAAGCATCATCATCATCATCATCAACACCGTCATCACCGAGACATATCTTTAATGGTTCACATTAACTGATGAGTCCATCTAATTCCTGTGCTGTTCGTATTTTTTGTACAGATTATTCATTTTCTTCTTCCACCCTAGTCACACCTTCCCGCAAAAGTCTATCAACCTCTAATTGTGAAAGGCTCGTTATGTTCCCTCACGTACAAACACCAACAACACTATCAACAATGACAACAAATATAAATGACAACGAATAATACGTAGCTTGCACAGAACAGCTCAAAGCACGAGTTAGGAATTCACAAAGTGAATACGCTGATGGAAATAGCCAGATATTGCAACGGTGCGGCATCTAGATCCGTTTCCGTTTTCAGACCGACCGACCGGAATGGTTCAGAAAGTCAGACGGATAAAGCTTTTTATCTGTTTTTTGTTGGGGTACCAACCTAACTCCCAACAGTCAAGTGCAAGGATTCAGCGGCGGGGGTATAGAGTCCAATGATCCCATTCCGACTCGCTAATAGATAGGCGGCGAAGTATTTTTCTTTAATTAGTTTATTCCATATCTTCCAGATAAGCGGAAGTATGAATGATATCTTGGATAAATGTACTCTAATACTAATGATACACAACATTAGTTGTGTAAGCAAATGCAATGTTGTTGCGTGTGATATGGAATTACGTTTTGTAATATGTTTCATGCTTTTCTGCGCTTGTATGTGGAGTTTTAGAGTACACATAATTATATACTTCTGAGGCAGTGGTATATTTTATCATTGGTCCATTCATCAAGCATACAATCATGTAATGGCCCATAAAGTCTAGTACTTAATTAGCATGCTAGCTTCCAAATTCAGAGGTCCCAGGTTCGATTCCCTTCGGGAGGATGTGATTTTTTCTTTAGCCAGGACTATTTCCCATTATCGCTATAATATGGAATGAGCGACAGTGTAAATATATGTACATGTGTGTGATGAATTTAATTCTTAAGAAGAAAAAAAGCAAACAAAATCAAAGATACATAGTAATCGAGTGAACAACATTTATGAAGAGCAATTGTTCCAACGGCAAAGCCGCCGATATAAACTTAAATGTTAAAGGCGGCACATAAATGGGAGGAAATTCTTATTTATCTATTCACATGACTTACTCTGCCGAATCCCCTACAAATTATCCTTACAAAAGCCTTTTTTCTTCTATCTACTCCACAACAAACGTTAAAAGAAGTAGTCGTTATTTATTTCCTTGCAGGTACAAGAGATAATAAAGGGAATGCACTAGGTTAAAGCGAGTGCAATCCTTTAAAAGCTAGTCACTAAGTCATGATCTTTGTATGGTTAGAAGAAAAGGGCTGTGTTACACTCACATCATTTACTCTACCCAGTCTACAACAAACTATCCTTACAAAAGCTTTTTCTACCTACTTCATGCTAAGTGACATTAACATTGACCGAAAAATTTTACTAACGTATTTCATATTTTGTAGGTTCAAGGGGAATAAGGGAGTATACTTGTCTAAAGTGTTAGATCTTTAAAAAGCTGCTCGCTAAAGGATAGATTTCAATTCCGTTCCCCTTGCTTGACCAGGGTGGAAAACAACAACAAAAAAACTGCTCTGTTCCATTCACATGACCTTATCTACATTTCTGCAACAAATTCCTGTTAGAAAGCTTATGCTTCTGTTTACTTAATGTTAATCAAGAAAAATTAATACTTGCTTCCTTGTAAGTAGAAGCGAAATAAGGAAGTACACACACGGACATTTTTCTGAAAATGCTTTTTTACTTTCTCTATAGTACTATGTGTAGTGTATAGAGAAGGTATTGTATTGCACCCAAAAACTCGATACCGAGATTTCACCGGAAATATATGTTTCGAGACCCCCTGAATAAAAAAAAAAAGCAGTTTTAAAAAAATGTCCATGTGTGTCTGTCCCTTTACATGGAACAAAATTTCGAAAATTTTGATTTTCTTAAAAATGGCTCTAACGAGTTTGATTAAACTCTAGAATATTTAAGATATTTACTTGACAAATAAAATGAGTATCTTGAATTTTCTGGGAATAGCCTCTGAAGACTTACTTTATTCTGAATGAATTTTACGGAATTTTTGCATAACTGCTAAACCATAAGAGATGGACAAAAACTTACCATACAAAAAATAAAGAGCAAGTTAAAACACACCATTTATATTATGTACATGTTTTTTCGTGGAGTGGTTCGTTTTTGAAATATTCTTTGTTATTAGTTTCAGGTTTAAAAAACATACTTTTCTCATTCAGGAATTTGTCGACTCCTGTCGATACAAAGGAACTTCAGTCACATAGCAACCAGCTTTTGACTATGAGTTTAGCCTATGCTACTCCCTTATTTCGTTTCTAATTACAAGGAAGCAAGTAATAGGACTATTTCTGCTTATGTTTTCTCAATTAGCATGAAGTAAATAGAAGCCTAAGCTTTTTACTTTCTCTAGCCCCATATGTACAATGTACATAGAGATAGAGAAGGTATTGTAATGCACCCAAAAATTCGATACCGAGATTTCACCGGAAATATATGTTTTGGGGTCCCCTGAGTCCGAAAAAAACATTTTTAAAGACTGATGTGTACCACTCACATGACTTTCTCTATATCCCTGCAACAAATTATTCTTAAAAAGCTTATACTTCTATTTACTTTATGCTAATCAGAAAAAATAGCATAAATAGTCTTATTACTTGCTTCCTTGTAAGTACAAGCAAAATAAGGGACTACCATGGGTTAAAGTGATACTCAAAAGCTGGTTGCTATGTGACTGAAGTTCCTTTGTTTGTATGGATAGCAGTTGACAAATTTCTGTATGAGAAAAGTATACGTTTTTCAAAGCAGAAACCAAAAACAAGCAATGTCTCAAAAACGATGAACTCCACGAAAAAAAATGTATATAACATAAATTGTGTGTTTTAACGTGCTCTACATTTTTCGTGCAGTAAGTTTGTGTCCATCTCTTACGGTTTAGCAGTTATTCAAAATTCCGTAAAATTCATCCAGAAAAAAGCACTCTTCAGAGGCTATTCCCAAAAAATTCGAAATATACATTTTATTTGTCAGGTAAATAGCTTTAATATATGATATTTTATTCAAAATCGTTAGAGCCATTATTGAAAAAAATCAAAATTTTCGAAAAAAGTTCCATGTAAAGGGTAGTTGAGGGTGGGGGATTTTTCTCAAAATCTTAAGTGTCGCATCCCTGGAAAATACTAAACTTAAATACCAAGTTTGGTTTTACCAACTTTTCGTTTTTGAGTTATCGTGTTCACACACACAAGGACCTTTTTCTAAAAATACTTTCTTTTTTTGATACAGGAGACCCTAAAACATATTTCCGGTGAAATCTCGGTAGAGAAAGTAAAAAAAGGTCGGCGCGCGCGCGTGTGTGTGTGTGTGTGTCTGTGGACAGCATAGCCCCAAAACAAAAAGACCGTTAAATACCAAACTTGGTATTTAGGTTTAGTATCTTTCAAGGATGCGACACGAATATTTTTAAAAAAATCCCCCCACCACAAACTACCCTTTACATGGAAAAAATTTCAGGCAGTTTTGATTTTCTTAAAAATGGCTCTAACGATTTGGATTAAAATCCCGTATATAAAAGCTATTTATGTCCGAAATAAAATGCATATCTCGAATTTTTTGGGAATAGCCTCTGAAGAGCTCTTTATTCTGGTGGAATTTTGCTTAACTGCTAAACTGTAAGAGATAGAAAAAAAACGTACTGCACAAAAAATGTACCTCATGACAAAACACACAATTTTTGTCCTTTACGTTTTTTGTTGTGGAGGTAACCGTTTTCGAGATATTCCTTGTTATTGGTTTTAATTGTGAAGCACTTAAACTTTTCTCACACAGGAAGTGTCTGTTTTCTTTTGTTCTCCTGGCCAAGCAAAGGAGTGATTTGCAATTACAATCGCATAACGATAGCTTTTAAAACATTTGACAATCACTTTAGCATAGTGCATTCCCTTATTCCCTCCTACTTATAAGGAACTAAGTGATAACATTCTGTTGATTAGCATTGTGTACAAAGAAGAATAATCTTTTGTAGGAGTTTTGTAGAGCAGCTAGAGAAAGTCATGTGAGCGTAACATATTAGATTTTTAACAATGATTTGTTGCAGAGATGTAGAGAAAATCATGTGAATGGAACTCGTCAGATTTTTTAGACCCTAAAATATATATATTTCCGGTGAAATCTCGGTATCGAATTTTTGGGTGGAATACAATACCTTATCTATACACTATGTACATAGTACGAGTAGAGAAAGTAAAAAAAGCATATGACTAATTGTGTCTTTAACGAAATCTAAATATTTTGTGAAGTACCTATGTTTTACCAATTATCAAAGTGCATGGCTTCAGAATATTGCCAGGATTGTAGAGGGATCCAGGATAAATAGTTTAATATAAGGAACCTATGGCTATGGATTCTACATTTTTTTTGCGACAGCAGAAAGCACGTCACTAATAAACCGCCTATGGGCCGAGACCTGAAGAGCGTAGATTTAGTAGTATTTTTTAACGCGTGGGCATCAAGTTAGATACTGCGGGGACGGAGGTTCAAGCCTTCGTAGTTACCTTCATTTTCATGCTTTCTTCTTTATTAGAATTTTATAACGAGCTGTTCATATTTGGCTGCTGCATACTGACAAATTATATAAATGCAATGTACGATTAACCTCTAGGTGCAACGGAGAAAGTTTCAATAACAATTGCATTAAGCACCTGAAGATATACACTTCGTACTTCTCGAGGGAGTTTCTAAAATACACATTTATGTATTACGAATATGTGTAAACATAAACTGCAGATATATATTAAAATTTGCGTAACGATATCATAATTGTGTCAAATGAATTTCAATGAAATACAAAATGAACAACTATATCCATAGTAAAACAAATACCTACATAAAACTAGTTAACAACTACGTAATAGAAAACAAAGTGCATTGTACCTTTTCATTTCTGCATGATAGGCAAATAGAAAGTCCAAAGTACAAACTACAACAGGTTACCAGTGTGTGTGTGTGTGTGTGTGTGTGTGTGTGTGTGTGTGTGTGTGTGTTTGTTTAAGGAAAATAAAACGATTTAAATCCAACATAAAGAACCTACAGTCAACGAGTTGTTTCTAATCCCGGATATGACCTTAGATGTTAAAGGGGGGGGCTATATAAATGAAGCAATAAAAAAAACAGCATACATTAAATATATTTACGTGTCAAATACAATGTTGAAAATTTTGGGAATGGTCTGTAAAAACCTCTTCATTTGGAAATAATGCTGTATAATCTTGTATTAGTGGTGATCTAGTGTAGATCTCTTTAAAATACACAATTTATTTCAAATTACGTTTACTATCAGGCTCATTTCTGAAATATTTGTTTTAATGATTCGATTTCTTCAATACTTGATTAAAATGAAGCAAATAGAAAATACACTTACATAAGACTGGGTTGAAAAAAATCGCGTAAATGTAACACGTTTTTTTTTTTCTCTCTCTCCAGTGGACCTGAAACTGCACTTCAGCTGCAATCTCCTACCGAATTATTTTGGTAAAAATGAAATTCTTCCTCTAAATAATAAAAGCAGGTGCTAGAGAAAATTAAACATATTCTATTTCTAAATTTCTTCTACGCGATAAAGTTAGTTGTTTCTCGTATGCCTTCGTTCTGAGCTACCACATATTAAGCTGACAAATAGGTTGTCGATATGCATATGAAATGTTTGTGTGTTTTGAGAGCGTCTTCTGTTGTACAAACACTATTTTTAGTAAACCGACTCTTTCTGAGTACATTGAGGAATAATAATACTACTACTACTAATAATAATAATAGATTAATACAAACGCTTGTGGTGTCCCATTTGACTATTGTGACTCTCTTTTTACTAACCTAACTGAAAATTTGACTCTAAACACTTCAACGTGCTCAGAATACGTGTGTACGCTTTGTCCGTCGATTTGATCATGTTACACCATCGCTCAAACACTTAAATGGCTTCAGTTTAGGGGTAGAAGAAAATTGCATTCTTTTATCATTTCTCTATCAACTCCTTCATTCTCGCATTCCAAACTATTTAAATGTTCGCTTCAAATATCTTTCTGACTGTCATAATCTCTAAACTCACTCACGACACTCTTTCCTTCTTGCTATACCTGCTCATCATACAACCTTCTATTCATCATTTACAATAGATTTAGCTCGTCTTTGGAATTCCCTCCCTGAAGACGTAAGGGACTGCCGGAACGTTACACTGATCAAACATAAAATTAGAGCACACATTTGTATTCAAACCTAATCTGCTGCTGTATTAATATGATATATACATCACTACTTTCATCTATTGTTATTAATATTGTATGTGCTGGCAAGTAATATGCATTTCAATTGTAAATATCAGTCATACGTGTTTCGACCTACATGAATATTTCGCTTGAAATAATTTTGTTTACAGTTTATTTTTTCTTTGTTGCACCTTTTTATGTTTTATTAAGTTGTATAGAATTGTATTTTTGTTCTTTATTCTTTTATTCATTGTATCATTGCTGTGTTGAATTTAATGTACTGCCTGGTAGAGTGGAAAAGAAGGCCTTAACTCCAACCAGCATAAATAAATAAATGTGATTTTCGTTCACTGAGGTATAGCTGTAGAAGTGAGCATTGAAGAAGTACTATTTGCTTACCTTAGGGATCAATTTTCCATAACGAATGTAAATTGCAGGGTGCATAAACTCAATAAAGAAACGGAACCGTTTGTTGTCAAGTGGTCACTGCTGAACTTTTGTGAAAAGGTATGCGAAACGTTTTCTTTAACTATTCAGCGTACGTACATTTAATGATTGCCTCCAGTCAATCGTATATTTACGGTTAACTTAGTCTAAGATTCCAAATCTAACTCAGCGTCATAAGCTTAACCTATAAATGACCAACGTGGATGAGCCGATCAAGAACTCTCATTAACATATTACAACTGACGGATTATGTTGAATAAATACCAGCAATATACTTTCCGCTCTCGGTAAAATTTTCAACAACAGTTCAATGTGTTTAGCTGCAAATAGGATAAGGATTTGTCATCTTGCCCAAGCCTGTTAGAACCGGTTTTATCATGTTGTGCGGGTAGCCTTGTGTTTACATTTCAAGTTGCGTGCCCTAATCTAAAGCTATACCATAAAATAGAGAAGTGAAATGGTTCTCATTGCACTTACACGGAGCTAAGGTACCCTTAATGCATTTAGCTCATAAAGAAGGTGACATATTAAGTATAAATATGCTTTCTTAAGCATCTGTAGTTGGGAGAGAATACTGATAAGTTTGTATGATAAACTGACTTTTCCTCCAACGTACACTACACACCAACCACGTGTATAAAGTTGGCAACGCCGTCAGTACCAGTCACAGAGTTCTCTGAATCAAATAAAGGGGACATTTTCTGCAAGGGGCGGAAGCCACCCAGTTCCCGGAATGTTTGACAACCAACTCTTCCTTAATTAAGCAGGACAATGCTCTTAACAGCACCAGTGTGTCGCCATAGTCATGTCTTCAACATATAATTACCCCACTACGTTAAATGAGGGAGTAACAGTAATATGAGAAAATTAAAGCGGATACTAGAAAAATCAGAGTATATATTATTGATTCATTATTCCGTCAAGACTTTTCCTTGAACTCTTTAATTACATTAATCGCCCGGGAAGGTGCATAGCAAAAAGACTAATTTCAAACCAAAAAATGCGGTATCCTGGTCCTAACTTCCTTTTACGTTCTCTGCCACTTACCTAACTGGAAGTACCACGCACAAACAAAAATGCGATGTGTTCCATTCACATGACTCTGTAGAAAACTAAAAGCTCATTCTACTCTCTACTTATTGCTCAAAGAGATAAACATTAGCAAAAATGGTTCTACTACTTAGTTCTTTCTAAGTAGAAAGGAAATTAAGGAATGCACTAGGCTAAAGTGAAGGACATACGAGGAATCTCTCTACAAATGTGTATAGGACGTAAATTATGTGTTTTAATGAGACCTTCAGTATTGGTGCAGTAAGTTTTTGTCTTACAGTTATGCAAAATTCATTCAAAATGAAGGGGACTTCAGAGGCAATTCCAAAGAAATCCAGAATATACATTTTATTTCTCATGCAAATATCGTTAATATATGGTATTTTAAACAAAATCATGTTTTGATGTCTTAAACGCCCACACAAAAAGTCCTTCGCGTCTGGTTAACTCCAAATTGAAGACTGAGATAGCAAATTTGTACTTATGGATGAATGCATGGCGAAGTTGTCTCTCTCTCTCTCTCTCTCTCTCTCTCTCTCTCTCTCTCTCTCTCTCTCTCTCTCTCTCTCTCTCTCTCTCAAAATTCCCACAAATAAACAATCTTTTACACGGCCAGATTCGTTTTCATTTCCTCAGAAATATGATTCGTATCACAAAAAGGACCGGTTTCTAAAACGGTGCTTTAGGATTCGACAACTCAAAATGTGTATTTCCAATGAAAAACAATCGAACTTTTATATTAGCGATAAACTAAAAATTATATCAGTGCTCATATTGGTACTCAAAAGCCCCTGTATATTCCTTAAACACGAATTTCACAGTAACTGATATAAAACTTCATTTTTAACACGATAACTAGGTATAAAATTTAATATTTTTCGAGTGAAAAATTTTTGTTTACATTTATACGCTTTTTGGCTGGAGCTGACAGCTGTACCAACGCTTACGTCAGCTGATTTTGCCTAGCAACGAACTTGAAGCCATTCTTGCATTCACTATGCCGAGGTGTGAAACGTAGGCAATTTATGAATAGCAGCGTAAGACACATATTGTATTATTAAACCAAAATTTCTCGTCGGAATTGCTAAAAGCAAAGAAAATGAACCAGTATCAAGGACATTATGTAGATCACAAGTCCGTATTACGTTGGTAAAGCTGACAGCTCGCAGATGCAGGTTCCCTATGCGCACGAGCCGTTAGGTCATTGCAAAGTGCGGGCAAAAAGGATACAAGGACAATGATTTATTCTATCCTGGCCAAAAAAAACAACAAAAACTCACCTGATAACCATTTTGGGGGAGAGTTCTTCTACCCGGGGAGGAGCGGAAATCTCTGAACACGAAATTCTGGTAACGTATTTATGTCACAACACTACACTTATATCTCTGCACAGGTATAGAGTGAAAACATCAATATCTGCGAAATGGAAGTCGACGATCGACATACTCCATGTTGTATGTTATATTTTACAATACGTGCAAAAAGTTACACAAGCACCTCACTCAGTATTTCTTATCACTGTGATGTTTACTGTGAACCGCTCAAAATATTTTAAGCAGGATAAGTATAGACGGTCTGCTCCTTGACAACGCAGCGACTGTAAACATATGCGAGTTGCTTCGTCTGCTGGCAGCACAGTCTGTCAATTGCAGTACAGGCAGCATTGCCAACTCAACATCCAAAATATTGCTAGATAAACACCAAAATCAGCAAAGTTATACATTACAGTTACAACTTCGCACACACTATTCGTGTTACAGTAAAACAGGCAAATAGTCTGGGATTTCCAGATTCCAAAAATAAAACAGAGATAAACACTGCATAGGTTACTGCAGAAATTATAATATTAAATGCATTTTGAACTACAGTAAAATCTAATTGTGAAAATATTAATAATGAAGTTATTTAACATATTGAAATGTATAGTACGCTGAGTACCGCAAAATAAAGCGTGACACATCCATGTTTGTCTTTTTGAACCTAACAGGATAACGCGTATTTATTAATCAGGTTATATAAAATCACATAAAACAATTAAAGGGAAGAAGATAACTAATATATACAGTTTCTCCGCGTTCAGGATTTAATAATTTATAAATAAGAAGAAATGAGCTGGATCTAACTAGCATAGTCAGTTTGCTTGAATTGGGTTTTGCCATTATTTTCTTACTGCTGTTCTACGTCAATACATTATATGGATTGTGGTGCTTTTGCTTGGACATTAGGTCATTTTTTTGAAAAAGTGAAGAATTCCACACATACCGGACCTCGGACAATTCTAAAGGCACTGTTAATGCCCTGTAGTTTGATATGATACTTTTATTGTGTTAAACACATTGTTTGGTTCACCGAAACGTGTATTATGCTGCCAATGTGGCTAGAGAACTGCTGCAAACAATCAACACTTGAACTGTTGAATAAACAGGAAAACCTCAAGTCGTTTTTGCTTTCTAATGTGCAAATTACGTTTAACGTTTTTATCTCACCAAAATGTCTATATAAGTGCTTATTATGCAACAATATATCCATTTTTGGAATACTCCAGTCATATGTATCAATATAACTTACATAATCTAAATGCTTCTTTAGAGAATTAGAAATTATTCGGATGGCGGTCAGCTGATTATTGGTTAATAGTTTGAGCCCGTGCATATGCTTATTGTGGAGAAACAAGAAATTACACCAACTAGAGGGGGAAAAGTTAAATGTGTTGGAAGCGACATTGCAGATTCTAATTCAGTTTTAAATTTGATTCTGCTATTGGTCGATTGACCAACATGGCTGCCCATGCGCAAGAAGACAGAACGAACTGAAGACTGCATTTCGCATTAGAAAGTAGAACCTATTTTCAGAAAGTCCATTTTTATCCTTTATTTTGATCCAGTTAATTTACATGAACCGAACCGAACCTAACCTAACCTAACCTCTACGAAATCTCGAAACCCGTCGTTCACCTGTCCCGTAGCCATATTGTCTCCGTAACCAATAGGAAAGGCTCAAGAAAGAACCTTAGTCTAAAACTGACTAGAATCAGCAATCCCGTATGCTGGAAGCGGGAGAAACGTGGTTACGGTAATCTACAATAATACTATACATATAATTTATCACATAACGAATTATGCCAAGAGAAGCTTTACTGTGGAAATCATTCAAGGGTTAGTGTGCAAATAAATGCATTTATTTGTGCCTGACAGAATTAAAAGACACGAGATTTCAAAGCAGTATTAAAACTGTTGGTGCGGTATATGCACTTTTGAATTATAGACTTTAATCCTTAGTTCCAAATTTACAACCGTTGTGGGCCACCTCGGATTAAGTGGTATTCTTTAATGCATAATACGCATTACTTTCTCTACTATATAGTAGGCAGCGAAGGATTGTATTCCACCCACAAATTCAATGACGGGATAAAAACACCTTTTAGAAAAAGGTACGCGTGGGGTGAGCAGCATAGATCAAAAACGAACAGTTGGTTAAATACCAACCTTAATATTTTAAGTTTAGCATTTTTTAAAGATGCGACACGAAGGTTTTCAAGAAAATTCCCACCCCGAAACTACCCTTGGCATGGAAGATTACTAAAAAATTTTGATCTTTTGAAACATGGCTCAACGAATTTGATTAAAATACCATATGTTTAAAATATTCTCATGATAAATGAAATGTGTATATTGTTTTTGGGAATAGCATCTAAAAGACTTTTTCATTCTGGATGACTTCTGTATAATTGATAAACCGTCAGAGATAGACAAAAACTTACTGCATAGTAAACATAGATCTCGTTAAAACACAATTTATGTCATATACATTTTCCCCCTTTCTTTAAGAGTGAGCACATTTTCCCCCTTTCTTTAAGAGTGAACACATTTTCCCCCTTTCTTTAAGAGTGAACCGTTTCGAAGATATTCACTTTTATTGATTTCAATTTTAAAGCACTTATAATTTTCTCAAATTGGAAGTGTTCATTAATTTTACCCCTAGCCACGCGAAGAGAACCAAATTTCAACTGTATCACATAGTGACCAGTTTTTAAAATATTTAACTATCGCTTTAGCCTTCTGTATTAACTTAGTTTACTTCTACTTACAAAAAAAAAAAAAGTAAATGTTTATCTCGTTTAGCATGAATTACATAAAAGAATAATCTTTTGTAAGAATAGTTTGTAGGATAAGTACAAAATCATGTGAATGGAACACAAGATTTTTTTCTGATTTACTTTGTGTAGATTGTTTATACATTTTTCACGCAAACCTATTATTTTAATACCTTAATCAAATATTTCGAAAACTTTTATTTTTCCCCCTGCTGAAAGCTTGGAGATTTTTAATTCCCTAGTAAAATATGTTCGCAATGGTCTTCTTTGTGAAGTTATTGGTCTTATACGCATGTAATTTGACAATTTCTTTCACAAATTGCAGTACTATTGCTTAACAAATGGGCATTTTCTTCGTTGAAGTTGATAAAAAAAATGACTAGCTTTAAGAGTTTAAAAATCTGATGTTCCATTCACATGATTTTTCTATACATCTCCAACAAATTATTGTTAAAAAACTTATTCTTTTATCTACTTCGTGCTAATCGAGAAAAAATTAGCAGAAATAGCCATAATATTCGCTTCCTTGTAAGTAGAAGCGAAATAAAAGAGTACTATAGGTTAAAATGATAGTCAAAAGCTGGTTGCTATGTGACTGAAGGTCCTTTGTTTGTATGGACAGGAGTCGACAAATTCCTGAATGAAAAAAGTATAAGTTTTTTAAGCCTGAAACTAATAACAAGGGATATCTCAAAAACGATCAACTCCACGAAAAAAAAAATGTACATAATACCTATAAATTGTGTGTTTTAACGTGCCCTTCATTTTTGTGTGGTAAGTTTTTGTCCATCTCTTACGGTTTACCAGTTATGCAAAAATTCCGTAAAACATCCAGAATAAAGTTGTCTTCAGAGGCTATTCCAGAATATTGAAGATATACATTTTATTTATCAGGTAAATATCTTTAATATACGATATTTTAATCAAAATCATTAGAGCCATTTTTGAGAAAATAAAAAATTTCGAAAAAAGTTCCATGTAACGGGTAGTTTGTGGTGGGAGATTTCTCTCAAAATCTTCGTGTCGTATCCCTGGTAGATAATAAACTTAAATACTAAGTTTGGTATTTTACCGACTTTTCGTTTTTGAGTTATCGTGCTCACAGACATACAGACCTTTTTCTGAAAACGCTTTTCTTGGACACATGGGACCCTAAAACATGTATTTCCGATGAAATCTCGATATAAACGTTTTGGGTGGAATGCAATACCTTTTCTACACACTATGTACATAGTACGTGTAGAGAAAGTAAAAATACTCCATGTTTCCATTAGGCTTCTCGGTGGTATTTAATGTTGCAAGACTTTAAAGACGTTCACACATTAAAAAGGAGAGATTTGAGGCTAGCGAACTCTTGAAAGCGTATTATTTGCCTACAAAATCCAGACCTGGCAACACTGGGTACGTCAAGTACATGGAGTGGATGTCGGGTGGGATTGGTTACTTCGTCCCCCACTGAGGAGCGCTTTGTTCATAACACATATGTCCAAGGATTCCTATGAAGCTGCCTGCAATCGCCGCGCTTTTTTTAAAAACGGCTACAAAACTTCTTTTGACATTTCTTTATGTTATATTGGTTTGGAGCGCATTACACTTAATGCCAATAATCTTTTCGTTCTTATAAGTTGCCTTATAATATGCGTGAACAGTTATATCAAATCTGCTCTTTTCCTCTCACTCGTTCTTCTACAGATTGCTCATTAAAAGATGAACACGAATAAAGAAAAGAAATATCTGTGTTACACTCACATGACTTTCTCTAGCTGCTCTACAAACTTCTTACAAAAGATTATTCTTCTTTCTACACAATGCTAATCGAGATAAACATTAGCAGAATGTTCTTATTACTTAGTTACTTATAGTTTAAGGGAACTAAGGAAATACACTACGCTAAAGTGATGTTCAAATGTTTTAAAACCTATCGTTATGCGATTGTCATTGCAAATCGCTTCTTTACTTGGCCAGGAGTAGAACAAAAGAAAACGGACGCTTCATGTCTGAGAAAAGTATAAATACTTCACAATTGAAACCAATAAAAAAGAATATCTTGGAAATGGTTACTTCCCCAACAAAAACGTAAATGCCATAAATAGTGTGTTTTGACGATGTCTACATTTTTTGTGTAGTATGTTTTGGTCTTCCCTTTAGCAGTTATCTAAAATTCATCTAGAATAGAGGTTTTCAGAGGTTATTCCCAGAAAATTCAAGATTTACGTTTTATTTGGGGTGTAAATAGCTTTAATATACGAGATTTTAATCAAAATCGTTAACCATGAACGTTGTGCGTACGGGGCTAGAGAAAGTAAAAATAGCTAATTCAAACCAATAACAAAGAATGTACATAAAACATAAACATAAATTGCATGCTTTAAGAGTATCTACATTTTTCTGGAACAGATTGCTTATCTATTCATTCATAAATAACATGAGTGAATGAAGAGGATTTCACACACTATTCGGTCTTTTACGCCCAATATAGAATGGGACAATGAGAACCACAGCAGTTAAAAAGCGTCCATAAATAAAAACTTCATTCAATTTTTTTTTTTTTTTTTTTTTTTTTTTTTACACTATTCACAGAAAATTTAAGATATACATTTTATTTGTTACGCAAATATTTTAAACATATTGATGATACTACTAAAACTCGTTAGAGCCAATTTTGAGAAAATAAAATATATCAATCCCTCCCCCTAATATATAAGATAGTTTGAGTGAGAGGTAGTTACTGAAAATATCCATATCGCATCCTTGAAAGACGTTGGATTTTAATACCAATACATACTTCGTTTTTGTTCACAGATACAGACACAAAGAGTCCCTTTTGTATTTTTTCTTTTCTTTGTATAGCTTGCTATGGTCAGATATTATATCTAGTTATATAGATGGACTTGACGGGGGGAAATGGAATCTGTAGGTATAAAAAAATACCAAAAGTATTAATGGAACCAATGTGAAATTTTGAGATAATACTGTTTATGAATGTTCTAGAACAAGAAAAACTAACCCTGCCTGTAGTGTGGTGGTAGCGTGTCTGCCTCGCATTCGAATATCCTGAGAATAGGAATATCGAGTAACTTTAAGCTCCGTGAACCCCCATATCATTTGAGCAGCATTTCACCAATTTCATTCATTGTCTGATATGACCAACCAGGTTAAAGGACGTTAAACTTCTTGAACAGTCTAGTCCTTTGCAGGTGACAAAGCCCGATATGTCTGGCGGTTACTAGTTTACAACATGAAATGTTTCTTCACATTGTTTCCAACAATAATGCAGATAAATCTGCTTAATGTGCCTAAATAAAGTTATACACCTAGACTTTAATTGGTATTTGATGTTCTAATGATACTTATTTACAATTGAAGGATCATTAATGTTAGGTCATTTATGAATTTGTGGAAGTCTTTGGAGGTAAGGTATAAGAAGATACTGTACCGAGAAAATTTGTATTTACTGAAAAAGTAATAATGTTGGTACTTTATTCTTCTTTAACACAAACGTGTGGAGAGTTGGAAAGATTGTTCAAATCCGGTGTGGTAAATTTTTCAGTCTAATTCTACCTTTCTAAGCTTGTGTGAAAGAACAGTTACCATTGTTTGATCTAATAGCTGAAGCCCTAGACTTAAAAGTACGTACTTATTGACTAATCTCAAAATAATTCGCGATCTCCTTGTGGTTTAGCAAGAAAAATGCCGGGGAATTTAATGTCGTGGTAGCATGCTACTATGATAACTTCGATTGGAGTAATTGGACGGAAGCCGAGACATCCGTGGTTCAAATTCCGGCTGTGGCATTGAATATTTCAGTCTAATTTTACCTTTCAACTTAATATTTAGCTTTCTAAGCCGAATTGCCATAAAACCGCTGCTTATAATAAAGGTTCAATGCAATTTATATGTAAGCAAAAAAAAAAAAACAAACGAAACTGCGAGATACGGCTGATTCACAGAATTCCGAGATTGGTATCCAAAACGAAAACAGAAAGCCACACAAGACACAAGATTTTGGTCCGCTAACGAGAACGGAAATATATTTCTTATTTTCCTGGTCAATTTTGCGCGCTGAGATTTCATTTGTTTTTAACTGACCAATGATATTTGTCTCCAATTCGGCCAACATAATGGGGGCTAACCAACGGCATAATTCGGGGGAAGGGGGATTGCAATCACAGTGAGCTTTAGTTGTTATTTCCGTCCCGGCCGCCTAGAATAATCTCCCGCGAAGAGTTTAAAGCCCATAATATATTCGACATTTTTTCCATATAAAGGGTAGTTGGGGGTGTGGGAATTTTCTTGAAAATCTTCGTGTCGCATCCTTGGAAGAAACTGACTGAACTTACAAAAGTTTGGTATTTAACGGGCTTTTCGATTTTGAGCTATGCTGCCCTCCCCCCCCCCCCACACACACACACACGGTTATTTTTACTATTTTTTTTTAATACAGGGAGTCTCAAAACATTTCCGGTGAAATTTCGATATCGAATTTTTTGGTGCAATAGTGCGTGTAGAGAAAGTAATAGATGGACGTCGTTATTTTTCATTCCATTTTTTTTTTAAATTTACTGATCTAGTTAATGAAAAATTAGTTATATTTTTCTTCGTCCTATTATCATATTATTATTATTATTATTATTATTATTATTATTATTACGCTGTACGTATTGTATTTTACAGAAATTATTTACATTGTTAAGGATAACTTTCATTTAATCCAGAACATAAATGCATAATTACTTAATTTGCCAAGAGAAAAAAAATGGGGGAAAGAAAGAAATAAGAGTTTGGTTGTATAATACACTTCCGGTAAAATGATGATGAATGGCTTCACTTTTCATAAACTGCATATTGCCGATTTTGCTTCAATTAAAGATAATAACCTTCAGTAGCCAATAAATATGAAACCCCTGTTGGAGACAGGTTCACCACAGTATGCGGTATTTATTAGAGCTACAACCAATAAAATTCGTTGCTATATAGCACCACGAGCTGGAATGTCAAAAATCTACTTACAGGTAGTCCCACTCCATCTTCGATTGCAGAAGGGTTGTAGAACACTGCAGCCTATTCTTGTATCGTCTGTCAGCGGGTTCATTTTAACATTCAAGTTCCAGCGTGCAATCCACGTGATTCACCTCAAGTCCCGTTTAAGTCTCAGAATGTACCTTCTGCTCCACATCATAAGTAATTAAGCTAATGCGTTTCAAAGGCTGTCTGTAGTGCTTATGAATGCTAAAGCAACTGCAATACATTATCATCATCATAATTATTATTATTATTATTATTATTATTATTATTATTAACGGTTCACTTATATATATATAAAACTAAGCTCCAACAACCTAATGCTCTTTAATAGTAAGCAGTTAGTCGCCTAGTGTTCAGAGAGGCCGTTCAAAGGTTAGTTTCATTATCAATGCTTTGAATTGTCCCTGTATTGAAAACATTTCTTGCTTCTGCGTAGTGATGCTTAAATAGTAGCAACAAAGCATTGCAAATACTCATTACCAGTTATCCATACACCTTTACCAACGATCGGCAAAATGCTGACATACGTACACACGAAATGGAGTTTTATTTATGGACGCTCTTTAACTGCTGTGGTTCTCAGCATCCCATTCCATACTGGGGTGAAGGACCGCTTAAGTTTGCTCAGAGGCCTCTCTATCAGGCTAGAAGTGCCGTTACCTGCCGTATATCTACGATACGGGACCAACGGCTTTACTTCCCTTCCAAACGAAGCCATGCTAAGGATTTTCATGTCCGAAAAAATCCATCGTCCTCCGTCCGGTTTGAACCCGCGACCTACGACACACGTAATGCAGCAGCGACACATAATGAGGAAATATGTTTAACCCCCTTACTCAATTTTCTGTAAGTTTGCTCATGATAAGAGCATGAGACAATTTTGCCAAAATATTACTTTTGCTAAAATATGAAGAAAAAATCACAAAATATTGCTAAATATACAGTTTAAAATCAAGACTTTTTTTTTTAAGTAGCTTAACGTCCTTCTACCTGGTTGGTCATATTGGACGATGAAATTGGTGAAATAATGTTCAAATGATTTCGGGGTCCATGGAGCTTAAACTTGCTCAACATTCATCTTCTCAGGATAAGGAAACTCCCGAAAAAAACCTTATCCGAGTAACTTACCCTAAGCGAGATTCGAACTCACGACCTTTTAAATGTGAGGCAGACACGCACCACCACACTACCTAGACGGACTTAAGACTTATTTATAAATTTCAAGCAGATTAATTTTGGGTTTAAAATAATTGATGTTACATCCTATTGTTTACTAGTCGGTATACAAACTGTTATTACAAAAGCTTAATTTCTATTTACTTTATTTTAATCGAGCTAAGCCTACGCAGAAACAGCTATATTACATATTTTGATAATTCAGTTCTAAAGTATTGCAACTCAAAATCAGTACGCTTTACAGGAGTGACCAAAAACAAAAATCTGGTTTTTTAACTGTATACTTTCGGTCATTGTTGTGCAACTTGGTTCTTATCTTCTCTATGTACAAACACCACCTCCGATGTATTAAAACTTGATATTTTGGTTATTGGTTTTTTGGAAATTTTTAAAAATGTTCTTAGTTATAACAGTTTTTCACTGAATCAATGTTTTGCATTTAGACTTACAATAACTAACTTCAGCAATAATAGTTTTATATCATCCACTTCAGAGGAAGTAGATAATTTTTATGTTCCATAATATTTATTATTATTACATAGTTTACATAAATTCCTGCTTATACTGACTGCACAAGATTTTGAAACTTCTTATTAAACATCTAGATATTTGAGGTTCCTAGAAAATAAGCATTAAATGAGACTTTAACAAGTACATTGCAGTAGATTCTGAAAATAAGTATAAGCACAGATCAGTTAAATCAGTTTATCATAAAGTAATTATCTTGAAGAGCAATAGTTGAAATATATTATTCAATATTCACCCTAAAGAACTTCTTCAAAATTTCTGCTTAAATTATTGTAGAAGTATCAGTATACACTTCGGATTATGTAGTCATGTCACAATGATACATGGTCAGCTTTCTTGTGAGCTTCAATTTGCGGTAATGCTGAGTATGCTGGGATTGAAAAAACTAGTTTTCCTCATAATAGTTATTAGGACTTCACGTTAGCATTCTTGTACCTACTCATCTTCTACGGAGTATCTGTTGAAATACAGAAATATATATGGATCAAGATTAAAAAGATGGAAAACTTTGTTGATCCAAACTAGATTCTGTCCTTCCTTACTCAAATTTCAATTCGCTCCATGGTTTTTCAGAGATTTTTTAAAATCATATACATCTTTACTGTCTACCTCAATAAAGGATATCAGTGTTTTCCACTCTTTGTTTTATCATCCTGATGAATGTAATCCGGTGATGAAGATGGACGATGCGTGTGTTTACTTCCTTATTTGCTTTTTTCACTTTCCTTTTCTCTTGAAATCATGCAGTGTTGAGTTATTTTCCTTCTGCTTTGCCCAACTAAAAATAATTTCATTGTAAAGCTCTCAATGCCTATCATTGATAAAAGTGCCGTTTTTATCAGTTTTCAGGATACAAATTTTGTCTAAAACACTAGGTACTTTTTACTTTCTCTAGCACTCTACAATGTAGATAATAGAGAAGATATTGTATTCCACTCAAAATTTGATACCGAGATTTCACTGGAAATACATGTTTAAGGGTCCCCTGAATCCAAAATATGCATTTTTACTTTTTCTATCAGTAAGGGAGGGGTGAATTGGATCAGTAAGGGAGGGGTGAATTGAGTAAAAATGTATGTAGAATATAATAGTAGGTAGAGGAGGTATTGTATTCACCCAAAAATTTCATACTGAGATTTTACGAAAATACAGCTTTGAGAATCCCTAAATAAAATAATAATAATAATATAAAAAAGCATTTTTAGAAAAAGGCCTGCATGCACATATGTCTGGGACAACATAACTCAAAAACATAAAGTTGACTAAATACCAAACTTTGTATTGAAGTTCAAAGGAAGCGACAAAGACTTTCAGAAAAATCCCCTACTCCAACTACCCTTAACATGAACATTTTTCGAAACGTTTGATTTTCTAAAAAATGGTTCTAACAATTTTAATTGAAATGCTGTACATTAAAATGGCAAATAAAATGTATACCCTCAATTTCTTGGGAATAGCCCTGAAGTCCTCTTCATTCTGAGTGACTTTTGCATAACTAGTAAACTGTAAGACATAAACAAAAGTTTATTCCACAATACGGATTTCTATAAAACATACAATTTATGCCACAAGCATTTTTTTTAGAGCTAAAAATGTTATTGGTTTCATTTTTAAACTACTTAAACTTTTTTCAAACAGGAAGTAATCATCCATTTCATGTTTTACTTCTTGCCTTGGAAAGAGAACAAAATTTCAATGACAATGCGATAGCTTTTAAACAATTTAACTGCCTCAGCCTAGTATATTCCCTTATTTCCCTTTTAGGGAACTAAGTTATAAGACCATTTCAGGTAATGTTTATCTTGATTAGTACGATGAAGATAAAAGTAAGAATAGTTTGTTTGTAGAACAGCCATGTGACTGGAACTCATCAGACTTTTAAAAAAAAGGACTCTGTGTGTGTGTGGGGGGGGGGGGGAGACTGCATTAATAAAAGACAAAAGGTTGGTTAAATACCAAACTACCCTTGACATGGAACATTTTTTAAAACATTTTATTTTCTAAAAAATGTCTCATCGATTTTGATTAAAATAGCATTTGTTTAAGATATTTTTATGACAAACAAAATGTATATCTTGAATTTTTTAGGAATAGCCTCTGAAGACCTCTTCATTCAGAATGACTTATGCATAACTGGTGAACCATGTGAGATAGAAAAAACTTACTATACAAAAAATGTAGTTCTTGTTAAAACACATAATCTATATCACATACATTCTTTTTTCTTTGTAGAGTTAACGGCTTCTTTTCAATTGGTTTCAATTTTAAAATATTTAAACTTTTCTCAAATGGTAAGTCATATTTCATTTCATCTCTCTTTTGTTTTACTCTTGGTTATGCAAGGGGAACTTTCAATTGTTTCACTTAGCAACAGGCTTAAAGAGATCTGACTATTGCTTAGCCTCGGTATTCCTTTATTTCTCATCTATTTAAAAAGAAGCAGGATAATGTTTATCTCAATTAGAAGATATTGTTAAAAAAATGATCTTTTGTAAGAATAATTTGTTTAAAATGTATTCTTTCTGGAATAAAGAAATCTAAGTTAAAACAAAACTTAAAAACATATGATTAAGAATCACTTTTGTGTACTGTATACATTATGCTAATTCTTAAATCACCTTCTAGATATTATTTTGACTCCTAGACTTGCAATAATGTGATTCCACCCTTGGGAAGGAATTGATGTAAACTTTGTTATCATTCTAATGCTATCTGGTACCTCAGTGTGATTACTATGTTTTCCTTGTCTATCCTCAATTTGTTTTGATACAATAGACATTTTTATTAGCTTTCAAAACAGATTAGAAATAAATTGTTCACATAAAATTGTGCACAACACTCACCATATTAGAATAACGCTGAAGATAAAATTAAATTGCTGCTACTTTGAATTAAAATAGCGATTGTTGACAGCAGTATGATGGTTGAAAGATTATTTCTTTAATAAGATAATACAGTTTTACCACTTCTATTTAAAAACTTACTCTATTTGCAATTGCAAACCTGTAACAACTTCACTTAAGAAATTCAGTGTATAATTGTTATAACACAAAATAGCACAGTATTGCACAGTAAATCTTGTCAATACTTTATTCATGTCAAACTGAAATATCCCCCAAAAAATGTGAATAGCTGAATTTTAGATAGTAACACCCACCACTATATGGAACAAATGCTAAATGTCAGAACTCAAAATTATCACTTTTTTTGAATAGTAAGACTTTACCACTGAGAAATTATTTCATTATAGACATAAAGAGTGATGAATAAAAAGTGGCTGCTATGTTAGCAGTAACATTTTGCTGCAATCACGAGAAACAACTGAATATTGACAGGGTTTAAAAGAAAAAGACAACTTATCAAACAATTCCAATCTTTAATAATGGATATCTTGGAAATGGCTTATGACACAAGAAAGCTATTTGAAATTAATTGCGAGATTTAAAGAGATTTATATTTTTTGTGGCATTTGTTTTCTTCTGCTGCTTAACATATACAGTTATACAAGACTATATGACATTTCTCAGAAATGAAGAGGACCTCACAGGTTATTCTCAGAAAATGTAGTATATACATTTTATTTGTCATGTAAATATATTTAATATATAACATGTTAATCAAAATCCTTAGCACCATTTTTTGAAAATAAAAAAAAAAAATTAAAAATGTCCTATGTGAAGAGTAAATACTTCATGTTGCAACTTTGGAAAGTACTCAACTTAAATACAATATTTGGTATTTGATTGTCTTTGTTGTCGAGAGGTCAGCACGCTGAATTTTCACCCGGAGACACTGTGCTCAATTCCTGGTTGGGGCGGGGAATTTTTTTTTAACCAGAACCATTCTCCATCCCCCTCAGAGAGTCCGGAAGTGTGCATGTGAGAGTGAATGTACATGTATTTTAAAACAGAAATGGTTAAAAATCCAATGTTAAAGAATCTACAGTCAACAAATTTTAAGAAGTCGAAGTGTCCAATATGAACGTAGATACAAATGGGCCAAACAGATGCAATATTAAAAAGTTTGGTATTTATCCAAATTTTTGTTTTTAGTATGTTATTCATAGTCATTCACACCAGGTGCACATGTAGATCTTAATCAAAAAAGTTTTTTTCCCTCCAATTTAAGAGGCCTCAAAACATGTATTTTATGAAATCTTAGTAACAATTTTTGGGTGGAAAGCAATACTTTCTCTACTTACTAAATAGGGAAAATATTAGGCTTTATAGGTTTTGTTCATATTTAATAATAGAATATCAAATGAAATATAACAAATTACACAGCGTTTAAGATATTGATAATTTTGAATGCCTTAAACTGGAAAAGAAAGAAAGAAACTCCTAGCTAATTTATCCTTGCTTAATAATAATAATAATAATTAAAATGCGTCACTAAAAGCACCGGTTTGAAAAATAAAAAATTCTTAAGGAATAGCAAGCATTTAATTTCACAAAGATAAAAAACATATTTACAACTGTACCTGAATTGCAAGAAAGAGTTTCAGAGTTTCCACTGTGTTTACTGGAAAGAATAGTTTGGGTTTTCTAAATGTGCTTTATAGAAAGTTGTCCAATAGAAGACTATCTAAAAATTGTGTTCATTACTAATATATGGTTCTGACAGCTGGACAACAAATTAAATTATGTAAAGAAAAGTGTTGGAAACTCCAAAGTATGAGAATATTCTGAATACAGCATGTAAAAAATATCTACATTAGACAAGAAATGGTGGCATATGAAACAGTTATGGACAGAATAGAAAAGAAGATTCTGCAGTGTTATGGCCATATGCAATACATGTCGGAGGAGTGCTGGTCCAAGTGTACATTTAACTGGCTTGTGCCACATAGAAAGAAGGTGGAAGAGCTATAAAAACAAGGTACAAATAAACCAATGCACCCATGGGGAAGAGGGGCATTTAAGGAAAAGGGACAATGGAAGCTTAGCCTCCAAAAAAGAGGGAAGCTTAGTCTTCTTTGGAGACTAAGACAGCAGGATAGCATACCCTGTATTCTAAAGTGTTGTAACTCAAAATGCCTGATTTTTCAGAAACAAGCATTTTAGTTCTATTTTGCTTGTATAAAATACAAATTTATCTTCAGAGGTGTGGGATTTGGAGAATAAAATGACCTAAATAGTGCCTTACGAGTTACTAGTTTTGTACTAAGCAAAGACACCATGCTAACTTCATATACCCAAGGTTGCGGTTTCAAACCGGCTTCGGAAGGGAAGTAAAGCTGTTGGTCCCGTGTCGTCGATTTACGGCACGTAAAAGAGCCTCAAGCGTGATAGAGAGGCCTCTGAACAAAATTAAGTGACCTTTCACGCCCAATTTAGAATGGGCTGCTGAGAACCAAGAGCGTCCATAAATAACACGCCATTTTAAAGACACGAATACTAAAATACATAGGTAATCACAATTTTTTGAGTTACAATATTTTAGAATCCAGGGTGCAAGGAAAGCAGAAATCTGGAGAGCAGAAATTAATGGCGAACTATGTAAACTGTGTAAAAAGTAAGATAAATTATAATAAAAGCTAAAATTTGTAAATGTTAAAAAATATGAAACATTATGAAGTTTTATGAAGATTTTTGTAAAATATGAGGATCTGTAAAAACGAAAAAAGGAAATGTAAATAGCGTGTTATTTATGGACGCTCTTTAAATACTCTGGTTCTCAGCGTCCCATTCTAAATAAGGGTGTGAAAGACTGCTTATTTGTCGCCCTCCGTGGTGTAATGGTTACCATGCTGACTTCATATGCCCAAGGTCGCAGGTTCAAACCCAGCGGAGGATGATGCATTTTTTTCGGGTGTAAAAATCCTTAGCATGGCTTCCTTTGGAAGGGAAGTAAAGCCGTTGGTCCCATGTCGTAGATTTACGGCACATAAAAGAACCTCAAGCCTGATAGAGAGGCCTCTGAGCAAAATTATGAGGATCTGACCAAAATAGTAACTCAGTGGTTAGAGCAATCAGCTGGAGACCAGTAGATCTGTGATTCAAATTCTGTCCATGGCATTGAATTTTTAAGTCTGATTCTACCTATCAAACCTGGTATTTAAGTTCTCCATATTCCAAGGATGTGACACAATTTTCAAGAAAATCCCTCCATCCCAAATTACCTATAAATGGAAAAGTTTTATTTGTTTTAATTGCCTCAAATTATTTTGATTCAAATACCTAATATTAAGATATTTTCTAGACAAATTAAATGTATATCTTCAATATATAGGAATAAGTCCACTTCATACTAGATGACTTTTACACAAATGGTAAGCCATAAGAGATAGGCAGAATCTTTTAACACAAAAAATTTAGAGCTCATTAAAGCACCAATACATATAAAATACTTTTATTTTTAGTATTCGTTTAAATTTTAAAATACTTAAGAAGTATTTTCCAAAATACATTTGTTTACTCCTGGTCAAGCAAAGAGTAAGGAATTTCAAAGCCATGAAATAGTGAACAGCTCTTACAAGATTTGACTATTGCAAAGCTTACTGTGTCACCCTATTTCCACTGTACCCAGAAGGAAATATGCAATACCATTTCTCTAAATGTTTTCTGCAGTAAACAAGAAGCAGGAAGAAGAATAAGATTTTTTTAAGAAGAGTTTGTTGAAGAAACAGTGGAGAAATTATGTAAATTTAACATTTAAGATTTTTTAATGTAGCTTCTCCAAATTATTCTTAAGAAAGCTTACTTTTCAATTTCCTTCATGTTAATCAAGAAAAGCTTAGGTAAAAATCTGATGTGTTCCATTCACATGACTTTCTCTATATCTCTGTAACAAATTATTGTTAATAAGCTTATCTTTTATTTATTTCATGCTAATCGAGAAAAATTAGCAAAAATAGTCTTATTTCTTCCTTTATTGTAAGTAGAAGCGAAATAAGGGAGTACCATAAGTTAAAGTGAAAGCCAAAAGCTGGTTGCTATGTGGCTGATGTTCCTTTGTTTGTATGGACAGGAGTTAACAAATTTCTGTATGAGAAAAATATAAGTTTTTCAAAGCTGAAACCAAGAAAAAGGAATATCTCAAAAACGATCAACTCCACGAAAAAAATGTATATAACATAAATTGTGTGTTTTAACGTGCTCTACATTTTTTGTCTTTTAAGTTTTTATCCATCTCTTACGGTTTAGTAGTTATGCAAAATTCATCCAGAATAAAGTAGTTTTCAGAGGCTATTCCCAGAAAATTCAAAATATATATTTTATTTGTCAGGTAAATATCTTTAATATATGATATTTTAATCAAAATCGTTAGAGCTATTTTTCAGAAAATGAAAATTTTCGAAAAAAGTTGCATGTAAAGGGCAGTTTGGGGTGGGGGGATTTTTCTCAAAATCTTCGTGTCGCATCCCTGGAAGATACTAAACTTAAATACCAAGTTTGGTATTTTACTGACTTTTCGTTTTTGAGTTATCGTGTTCACAGACACACGGACACACACACATGAACCTTTTTCTGAAAATACTTTTTTGGATACAGGGGACCCTAAAACATATATTTCCGGTGAAATCTCGGTATCAAATTTTTTGGTGGAATGCAATACCTTCTCTATACACTATGTACATAGTACATATAGAGAAAGTAAAAATAGTTTCTTTACATGTTTTGTTGAAGGTACAAAGGGAATAAAGGAAACAGAATCAATACTCAGATGTTACTGTAAGCTGACCATAAAATTACATGAGATTATGAGAAACAAATCAGTAGCGAAGTAGCACTTAAAATACTTTGAATGAATAGAATTTAAAACAAATAACCAAGTAGCTAATAAGATAACTGGAGATAACACCATTTGAATACTGCATGACTTACATAGTCAAATTTCACTACTAAATTCATGAAATACATGCTGAGTTGAATCTCACTTCTGTTTTTCACACAAACACACTAAAAAAATGTTTCTGTCAAAATTTGTTCATATATATTTAGCTCTATTATGTTTTCTCATCGGTTGTCTCCTTAGCGCAGTGGTAGCGCAGCGGCTTACCAAGCAGGAGACCTGGGTTCGATTCCGGGTACTGGCATGGGGATTTTTCCCCTGCTGGGAGACCTGGACCGAGGTGCACTCAGCCTCGTGTGGTCCATGGGGGGCCAACTGAGGAACTACTTGTTGGAGAAGTAGTGACTCTAGGTCAGGGGTGGGGGGGGGGGGGTCGAAGCACTGACCACATCTCACTCTCCAATACTGCAACCATCCACGACGTCTGTCATGGATTGAGATGTGGGACGCAGCGACTGGGCGGAAGGTCAAGGTTCCTTGTGAGCTGTCATCCATGGAGTTAACATTATGTTTTCTCACACTTTTCTGGTCCCCAGAAATATATCACTTTATTTACTCATTTTGTTTATACCTTAGGATATACATAGTATCTATGTTTCTGTATACTCTGATCTTTGCTGTTGCAGCACAAAATAGATTTTCAGAATGCATTATTGCTACTGCTAACAAAACATTTGATGATACTGATAACTGTGACAGAGAAGTATGGCCTAAACAATGAAAATATAACCAGTGAGCATGAGCCAATTCAGGCTCTAGAAATAACACAACAATTTCTCTTATATACAGCAAATCCTAAATAATGACAACATTTCTGTGATTAATTCATTTAATCGAGTAGTGTACTACTACAGCAAAATCAAAGAAATAAATTATTCTCCATAGTCTTAGGGTGCCATGCTAGCCTGTAGTTCCCAGGTTGCAGGCAATGGGTGCTTTTGGACATAAAAATGCTTAGCATGGCTTCCTTCAGAAGGGAAGTAAATTTGGTGGTGCCATATCATAGATTTAAGGCACATATAAGAACCTCAAGCCAGAGAGATCTCTGAAGAAAATTTCTGGACTTTCATGCCCAAGATAGAATAGGATGCTAAGAACCACAGTAGTTAAAGAGCATCCCTAAATAAAGCTCACATCAAAGAAACAAAGAAAGACTGACTTTCTTTACAGGGAAGTGAGGGCAGCGGAACAAAAGAGAGCTTGCCCGCCTGTCTTTCCACACTGTTGTCAACCAATGAAAGTTTCTTTGATGAGTAGTTACCTAATTTACCACAAACGAGCTGAATTATTAAACAAAACCCAGCATATGTGCATGAACCCTGGGATCTACAGACAGAATGAAACCTTACCATTGAAGTCACTTCATAGCAGGGTGCATAGCATACTGTCTCAATGTTGTTGCTCTGCTGTGATTTTGAAATTGAAACCTAATAAATAAAAACTAGGGAGCCACGAGCTCAAGAAAAGGTGTGTGCAGAGACCTCAATTGTTTTTTTAATTTGAACTATAAATTACAGTACTGGTATGCAAGTATACACTAAGACACTTGTTGCATGAATGAACTTTTTTCATCCTGATTAGTGCTCAGTGGTTAATAGTATTTTCATTCTATTTTGTCAACAAACATTATTTTTATACTTCTTGTTTTACATTTATTGTCACTAATTGAATAAATTATAATGAAAACAGGATGGTTTTATCTTTTTATAATAATTACTACTTATGGCATATGTATAACTCCATATGTAGTAAAGATATTTATCATTCAAATCTTATTTTAAACTAATTTTTAAATACATCCTCCATGTTTGTACTGCGAATGACAGCTTCTTTTTTCTCATGTGTATATAAAAGTTTTGCAATTGATTGCTTATTAAATATGGCTAAAGCTTTAAGACATATAAGGTCATTTTCATATATGGCACACCCTTTCTCCCCTTGTCATCTAGTGGGCCTTCAGGGCATCAATTTCCACTCAAATGTGCATTGGCATTTCTCATGAGCAATAAGTGCTAGAAGAATAATAGGACCCATTTTCTTCAATGAAATAATTAATACACAACGATATCAGAAATTAATTCTACAACCATTTTTCAATTGCTTGGCAGAAGAAGAAAAATCTTACGGTTGGTTCCAACAAGATTCTGTAACTGCACCTGCGGTTACCAAAATTAAGTGACATGTTTCATGACAGAATTATAAGTGTTGATTTGGGGCTCCCCTTCATTCTCCGACCTATCTAGTTGCAATTTTTATTTTTGGGGCTCTTTGAAAGAAAAAAGTGTGTCATTCTAACCCTTGTATGCTATAGGAACTTAGTGATAACATCATGTATAAAACCATAAGGATTCCTGTTGCTGAGCTTCAGTGAGTGAGCGAGAACATTTTCAAGATATGTGCTGCCTGTTTGAGAGCAGAAGGTCAACATATCCAGCATATAAGGTAAGGATTTTCGTGACACCAATTCCCTGGCAGCCCATGGTTCTCTCGTGCAGTGGAGAGAGGATGCAAGAGCACTCATAATATATATAATAGTGGCCCTATATTTAGATATTTATTAGTTTGTGCTAATGATTCACATGGTAATTTATTATTTTTTGTTAAATAACAATCAATATACAATATCACAAAAAAAAAAAAAAATATTTTATGCATTTTTAAGACCTTCACTTTTTTAGATTAAAACTTAAAAAATGTTAAAAGTAATACAATCAAAACATGGTAGAAAATCCTCAATAGTTATATATTTTGAATTCTGCTAAGAGTTTATTAAGTATTCAATTGTAACATTTGATATCACCCATAATCCTCATAATTTCAAGTTTATTAAGTACTAGTATGTTGGAATGGGATACTTTATTCCAAAAGTGATCTTGTAAAGAAACATCCTATTAAACAACTTAGCAGCTTTTAATAAACCGCTGAAGTTTTTAAAACCACAGGATGGGCCATTTAACATGAAGGCACACTTTGTATACGACCTAGTAGCTGGGCTAGTTGTGGAGGGACATAGGTAAATTGAAATAGTATCTCAATGTTGGTTGTACCCTTTAACAAGCTAAATGCTAGAACAAACTTTCATTGAAAAGGTCAGCAGGAAAATCCCCCCCCCAAAAAAAAAGCATATAAGGAAAAGTTAGATTCCGACAAAGTGTTCTCTGGGCAATCATTTCTTTTTCTTCTGTTGTATGAGGCACATCGCAGTGGATTCTCCTCAGGGTGCAAACACTGGCTCAAAACTTGCTAAGTATTTACAGTTTAAATAAAGATGTTTATTCATCTCTTAGCCAGTACACTAAACCTAATCAATGAGGTTAGGATTTAAAATTTGGCATAAATAAAATGAAGCCACACCTTCTGTACCACTTATGACTTCTTCTGGTAGTTCTGCTTGCAATTAATGCAAATGCCTTAAACTTATCATTTTTGGAAAAAATAAAAAGGTACAGGACTGCTCTTAAAAACTATCTATGCAGCAAGGCCTAATTCTCACTAAAAGAGTTTACGGATGATCACTAAAATATCCTCTGCCATAAGGAAAATGTAATGTGTCATTGTACTGGTTTTAACGTATTGCAGATATTGTTAGTTGGAATTTCTTAAATTATCTTTATACTTGTCTGGTGTTTTGGCCAGTACGATTGTACTCTCTTAATTCAACTAGTTCTGATTTTGTATGACATTAAAAGCGCTGTTTACTGTTGTTCTGGAATACTGATAATGAGTAATTGTATAATATGGTGATACTAGTAAAAAAAAAAAAAAAAAAAAAAAAAATAATAATAATAATAATATGCATTCGTAGCACTTAAATATTTTCTCATGGTGGTCAACATGGTTATAAAAAAAAAAAAAAAGGAGCTTCAACGATTTAAACCCAAAGTAAAGAAAAAGAACCTATAGACGAGTTGTTTTTAATGCAATGCACCTGATATGAGCTTAGATGTTAAAGGGGGCTACATAAACGCAAAACAAAAAACAAAAACAAACAACCATGGAGCTTCAGAGTTCATGATGGTAGTTCCTGAGCAAAAAATAAAAATGTTTGCAGAGCAGCTCAAAAGTGTAGTGGAAAAATATAAGACTGGTTTGTACATAAATTTCTTTTAGATTAAACTGAAAGATGGAGCAAAATGTTTACCCATGAAGGAAAGATTCCGTTTTTTTTTTTTTTTTTAGTTTCTCTACCACATATACAGTATGAAGAAAAGGTATAACATTCCACTCAAAAATTTGATACCATGATTTCACTGGAAATACAGGTTTCATGCTGTTAATCCTACAAAAAGATCTGCATGTCTGTGAACAGCATAACAACAACAAAAAATGCTGTTAAAAATCAAACTTGGCATTTATGTTCAGTAACTTCTAAGGACAAGACACTTATGATTTTAAGAAAATCTCCCCATCCCAAACTACTCTTTGCATGGAATATTTTTCGAAAATAATGATTTACTTAATAATGACTCAAACAATTTTTAATAGAATGATTAAAATTTACACATTAAGATATTTTTATGACAAATGAAAAGCATATAATACATCCAAAGTTTTCTGGCAATAGCCTCTTAATTTCTATTCATTCTGAATGATTTTTTTGTAACTGGTAAATCATAAGATATAGAAAAAACTTATACACAAAAAAGGCAGATCTTGTCAAAACAAACAATTTAGGTTTGTTTTTTTTTAAGAGATCATTTCTGAGACATTTCTTGTTATGAGTTTAAATTTTCCAATATTTATACTTTTCTCAAATGGGAAAAATGTCATACATCATTCTATTCTTTTTGTTTTTTTAATTCTGACCATGCAAAGAGAGGCTAATTTCAAAACCATCACATAGTACCCAAATTTTAAAAGATTTCACTATTGCATTAATCTACTGTATTTACTTTCTCTACACATACTGTGTGCATAGTGTATAGAGAAGGTATTGCACTCCACCCAAAAATTTGATACCAAGATTTCACTGGAAATGTATGTTTTAGGGTACCCTGTAATCAAAAAGAGCATTTTCAGAAAAAGGTCTGTGTGTGCATGCATGGGTGTGTGAACACAATAACTCAAAAATGAAAAGTCGGTAAAATACCAACTTGGTATTTAAGTTTAGTATCTACCAAGGATGTGACATGAAGATTTTCAAGAAAATCCTCCCACCCCCAACTACCCTTTACATGGAACTTTTTTCGAAAATTTTTATTTTCTCAAAAATAGCTCTAAAACTGTTGATTAAAATATTGTATATCAAAGATATTTACATGACAAATAAAATGTATATCTTGAATTTTCTGGGGATAGCCTCTGAATACTACTTTATTCTGAATGAATGTTACGGAATTTTGCATATCTGCTAAACTGCAAGAGATGGACAAAAATTTACCACACAGAAAATGTAGAGTACGTTAAAACACGCAATTTACGTTATATACATTTTTTCCATGGAGTTGACTGTTTTTGAGATATTCCTGGATTTTGGTTTCAGCTTTAAAAAACTTGTACTTTTCTCAACTCCTGTCCACACCACAAAGGAACTTCAGTAACATACCAACCAGCTTTTTATTTTCACTTTAACCTCTGGTACTCCTTTATTTCACTTCTACTTACAAGGAAGCAAGTAATAAGACTATTTCTGCTAATTTTTTCCCAATTAGCATGAAGTAAATAGAAGCATCAGCTTTTCAACAATAATTTGTTGCAGAGATGTAGAGAAAGGCATGTGAATGGAACACATCAGATTTTGTTTTATTACCCTTATAAGGAAACAAGCTAACTTGTTGTTTATCTCAATTAGGAAAAAGTATAAGCATTTTTAACCATAGTTTGTTGCAAAAGGTAGAGAAAGAAATGTCAGGTAACATATTCAATTTTTTACAGTTTAAATATTTTCTAGAAAGTTTTTGATGCAGCCAAGGAAAATACAAGAGACTTGGTACAGTTTATGTCCATTGTGCCATTCTTCTGGAAGTTAAAGCAGAATGGATATGCATTCCCTGGTGCTAGTGGGACAGAGGATTGCACTCGTATGTTAGTAAGGATACTGAGTATACATAGACATGAGTATGCAAACAGCAAAGGATTTCCCATCATTAAGAAGTCTTACAGTACAATTCGCCAGAGATAGGAAAGGGACTATAGGTCCAAATATTGTATTTTACACACATATTTTTACTTTCTCTACACGTACTATGCACATAGTGTATAGAGAAGGTATTGTATTCCACCCAAAAATTTGAAACCAAGATCTCACCGGAAATACATGCTTTGGGTCCCCCTGAATAAACATTTTTGGAAAAAGGTCATGTGTGTGTGTCAGCATAGCTTAAAAACTAAAAGATTGTCTAATACCAAACTTGGTATTTGAGTTTGGTATCTTCCAAAGATGCGACTAAAATATTTTCAAAAAAATCCCCCCAACCCTAACTACCCTTTACATGGAACTTTTTTTAGAAAATTTTGATTTTCTCAAAAATGGCACTAACAATTTTGATTAAAATCACTTATATTTAAGATATTTACATGCCAAATAAAATGTATATCTTGAATTTTCTGGTAAGAGCCTTTGAAGACTACTTTAGAGCATGTAAAGCATGTTAAAACACACAATTTATATCATATACATTTTTTGCGTGGAGTTTATAGTTTTTGAGATATTCCTTGTTTTTGGCTTCAGCTTTGAAAAACTTTGCTTTTCTCATACAGGAATTTGTCAACTTCTGTCCATACAAAGAAAGGAACTTCAGTCACATTGCAACCAGCTTTTGATTATAACTTTAATTTATGGTACTCCCTTATTTCGCTTCTACTTACAAAGAAACAAGTTATAAGATTATTTCTGCTAATTTTTTCTCGATTAGCATGAAGTAAATAGAAGCATAACTTTTTAACAATAATTTGTTACAGAGATGTAGAGAAAGACATGTGAGTGGAACACATCATATTTTTTACTCAGGATCAATCCAAAAAAAGTCCAAGCATGATTGTGGATGGCTTTAATTATCATACTGATAACTTAACCTAAACCCTGGTGTCAACAAAGTTACTGAATTGTGAAACAGTATTTGTGAGAATTGTTGAAACTGCTAACTAAAATGTTACATTTCTGGACTTATGTATAAACCCCCTTCCCGAGATTAGTGAATTGGTTTGTTGCCAATTTTCTCGAAGTACATTTATGTTTTACGGTTATTCTGATTATTTTCTAATATTATTGTATATTTATTAACAGGAATTTTCAGCTTCTGCACTAGCTATTGTTTTGGTATTAGTTTCTCTAATCACTAGACTTCGAATATTTAGGTTTTTACCTATTGTTTTCCTTTACAGTCTATTGAGCCTAACATAGATAATTACACATATAATTGACCTAAAAAGATATTTACCAACTTTTATAGTGCCGAGAGGCACCTATTTCAACATAAATGCCTATTCTATCTATAAATAATATTTTTTAAAAATTCCTATGAATTTATTCATCACACTGTTGTATACAATAATTATTTATTCAGCATCAAACGTTTCATTGACTGGATACTTATTTGATTTCTGTTTGATAAAATTCAGCGTAGTGTCGTTTTTAAAAGGCTTAGCGCAATAATAAGGCAACAATTAGTAAAATCTTAAAGTTTCGCATGCGAAATCGGAGTTTTGGCAATAGAGTACAATAACAAGTGGCCTACGTCTGGTTCCCAGAAACAGTTTTTTGAAAATAAGGCAAAGTGTCAGTTCGTGTTCATATAACTATATTAAAGTCTTTGTTTGCTGTGATAATTTGTGTGCTAGTGCTGCAAAATGCCTAAGAACAAATCTACCAAAAGTACATTAATAAGATCACAAATTTTGGAGTTCCAGTCTTATATAACAGATGGGAAAATAATCTTCTGCCAGGTCTGCAATAAAGAGGTTAGCTTTCGACCGTATTTTCACATGAGACCATAAATGCTAATTACCATGATTAATTGTGCCATATGACTTTTTCTTCTATCTGAAAATATCCTCAAATTTGTTTGATGCACTTTATTACATCCAATACTGGGGTCTAACATAACAGATCAAGATAACACTAATTTTGTGACACATTTTTTTAAGTTATACTAATTTTTATGTAAATTAGTTTGGTTATTCATTTAAAATTTTAATTATTTTAACAAAATATGCTTTACTGACATTAAAATATATATAAATATATTCTTCTATTTCGGTTTCTGCCAAAATAAGGTAGTCACTTGGTACAATACGAGAAAACATCAAGCAAATTCTAAAAAGAAAGATTCTTCTCAGAAGCAAACTTGACTTACACAGCCCATGCCCTCAAAAATAAAATCCCAGTTCTATTTTGATATATGTAAAGCATTCACTGCAGCCAAAATTCTTTGGAATGTATTTGGAAATATAACAATGAAGTCATTTTTAGAAAAGCATTGCAGAGAAAGAATATCCTCTGAATCGACACTTAGAAAAAATTATCTTGAGATGGTGTATGAATCACAGATGAATGAAATAAAGTCAGAAATAGGAGATTCCTACATCTGGACTTCCATAGACGAAACCAGATGCCTTGGGGTAAAGTATATGAAATTTAAGTGCAGGGAAATTAGATGAAAAAAATCATGGAAACTCGCATTTGATTTCTTTGAAGATTTTGGAGAAAACTAATGCTCAATCAATTGCCTATTTTGTAAATTCCAGACCAGAAGTACTATATCTGAATTATATGAAGGATGAAAAGGTATTGTTGCTGTTCACTGATGCAGCACCAAATATAATAGTAGCTGGGAAACTTTTAAAAGTATTTTGCCAGAATTTAACACACGTTACTTGTCTGACTCATGCACTTCGAGTAGCAGAGAATGTTCGAAACCAATTCCCCAAAATAAATGATTCCATATCCTCCATAAAGAAAGTATTTTTAGAATAAAGTTCTAGAATTCCAGATTTCAAAGAAAGATGTCCCAATCTGCCTTTGCCACCAACACCTATTTTGACAAGATGGGGTACATGGCTGCAGGTTATGAAATATTATAGTGGGAACATTAACAGTGTTGAAAAAGGTGTAAACAATTTTTCGGAAAAAGAATCGCAGTGTATTAAGGTTGCCTACAATATCTTACAAGTGAAAGGTTGCATACATTTACGCCCATATATTTGCAGTAATTTCACATTTTTAGCAGATACTAATCAGCAATTAGGATCATAAAAGCTCAGTCGTCTCATTGAATGAATCACATTATCTGTATGAGCACAAAGTCAGTTAAACAAAGCTGTTGGTGAGGTTGGACAAATTGTTTCCAAAAAACTACAAATGGTGCTCGTCAAAAATCCTGGATATACAGTTCTGAAAGGAATATCAGATATTTTAAGCAGACAGGAGGCAGATCATCCTACAGGATTTAATATGCAAATGGTTTCTCTTTACAAATACGTTCCATCACACCACAGATTTAGAGATATCTTTTTCAAAATTTGGATTTAAATTTTTATTTTTGAATTTGTAAAAAAAAAAAAATTCTTCACAACCTATTCTGTGTCATTTATCATATTGAAGGGGTTTTAAAATGCTACAAAATGACACCTCTCTCATGATTCTAGCCCAATTAGTAGAGGATCTATGATGGTTTAAAAAGTTGGCATCATGCAATTTTGAGCTATTTTTGGAAACTTTACACACCTGTGCTTTGGAAACTATTTAAGATAAAAAAATTGAAATTTGGTATCTTTCTTAGTTTAATCACTTACTTTGGGGGTATAAAATTACATCAAAATCTGAGATGGTGAGGTAAAATTCTTATTTAAAGTGCATTGATTTGACATGAAATGACTCACTGTGTTTTGCATGGTGTGATGCATAAAATTTGTTTATTATACCTATTAAAGACCTATTTCCCTACTTTTTAGGTGCCTAAAATCATATGTTTCCTTCTTCTGCAATCTAAAGTTGAGCTTATGAGCTAACACAATATTTTGAAATACACTGTCTTCTTCAAACATGACAAAGTGTAGTGTAGACCTAAGAAGTAAAATTTGTATGTTTCTGCTGTAGTAAACTTTTGCAAAACACTTAAAACTTACCATGTTACAAAATTAGCATATTATTAATCAGAAGGTGTTACAGTGATACAGTTTCATTGCTGGAAGGCATTTTAAAGAACTAACTTATCTGCTAAGTGGGATAAATGACTATAGAACAGAATGTTCAAACAAATCTAAAGCCTCCTATAATTTTTTTTCAGCTAATGAACTTTTCATACACCATAAAAATTGAATTAATGAGACCCAAGCAGTATTTATTCCGGAAACAGCCTCAGGTTTCCTATCATGATAATTATGTGCTTTTAAATGCAATTACACTGTATAATTCCAATTAACATTTTACTGGTCTTGAACTATGGACCATTAAAACTCTGTAAATTCTTGAGAAGTCTTTATTCTGGTTCAGGATTGCTCAAAGGATGTTTTAGGAACTAGACCTGGAATGTATGGCTTAAAACCAAGGATTTTCTCCTAGGGTGAATTGGCTCTGTTTTAAACAGACATTTACGCTTTTATTCAATGCACAGATACATGAAAATATAGGGAGATTTTTAACATTGGTTAACAGATTCTTATTTACTCAAATATCCAGTGCCCTTCCTTTGAACAGTCTTAAGATACCTTTGGGGTCTGGTCTTAAATTGGCTTAATATGCTTATAAGCTAGGTAGAACAGGATGAAGTTAATTCATCTGGGTGATAGGTCATTGTAACATTGGAAGAAATGTAAAACTTCATGAACCAGAACACCAATGGATGGCAGCCCAGTTTATTGTAGCAGAGCCAGCTAAAGGAACATCTCTGTGTTTGTGAGGCAGGCCAGAAAGAACTAGTCCAAAGAATAGCATTAAAATCTGGCTTAAAACTTCAGGAAACAAACCTTGCCATGAGATATACTGGGAAGAATGATGAGTGGGAAAACTTCTTGATGCATAAAATAATGCCACTTGAAAAGAAGTATTAAGATAATTTGTTCATGTACTGAAGAGAAGGCAGAAAAAAGAGAAGAATGGAAAAGGCTGTGTTATCAGTGAAGAACTTTCCCTTGAACAGATAGCTTGGACTGGGCATCGATTACACCTTATGAACATATGTCAAGCTTTTATTGTTTTTAATAAGTGCATGACAAATTTGTGTTATCACTGAAACACATAGCATTTTATTTTTTACCGTGCAGTGCCCTATGTAAGGAGACATAATGAAAATAATGATATGCTAACTAAAAATAGGGGGAAAAAAACTTGTTTACTATTAACATGAAATGATAGGCAAGTCAGAACTGCACAATTACTTTTTTAAGCTGTAATAATGTAATCCAATGCATATTCGTAAACGAGTTGATTTACATTATACCACTTTTAAAAAAGTGTTTGTGTACATTTGCTTCATCCCTCATTTATTCTTATAAATTGCACATTAGAGATCTAACAGTGATTATAGATTATCTTTCATTTTAACGACGAAACTTTATCTCAGTTTACGTGAGCATTAATCTAGGCAACAGATGTATTGATCAATGTATATTTATTGCTGGTCGGCTATCTAGAATATAGGTTATGTGCACAATATGTAAACTTTATTTCTATGATATCATGGTACATGTAAAATGTTATTATACAAAGGTGCAACCCCAAATATCTACAATACACAACTAACACCCTAAAATTCCTATAACTGAAACATTATTATGTATATTCTATTAAACCTGCTACAAAACATTTTTGTGTTGCAAATACTTTTTGGTACTCACAAGCTATGTAACAGTGGCATAATTCACAGCTTTAAGTCATCCATGATGCACTCGTAAAATCTTTCGGTTAAATATATTCTGTTCTTAAACTTATAATAAAAACACAAATTACACCTCACTTAACCGCCTAAAGAAAACAAACAGCTTTATTATTACACAGCCTTCTAAAGAGTAGATGGGCATTTTCGCCAACTAGTGTAAGCCAAAAGTCCCCAGATAGTACATTATAAATAGCTAGAAAGTTGCTAAATGAAACTTACAACCTAATGAATTAAAAATATCTGTATAATATTTAATAATTTTAAAAGAAAAATCTATTTCGTTATCAAAAGAAACGCTGTCACCATCTAGCGTAACGCACGTCTCAATGGAAATTGTGCTGTTTGTAATACATCTAGGTTTCTATTAAAAAAGAAATGAATATACCGATTTAAGCGTTTTCCTTTATTGAGGTAATAAACTAGGAAACCTTTACATTTCAAGCATGGATTAAGATAACCATTACAGGCCCTATATTAGCCTCCGTTTATATCGATATTTGTGCGAAGAGTACCAAACTTGATTAAGTGAAGGCGTCATTGAAGAAAAATACCATATATCTTGATGAAAAGTTTTCAGAAACTAATAATGAAAACAACGATAACAAAAATAAAAAAATCCGATGTGTTACACTCACATGACTTTCTCTAGCTCTTCTACAAACTTCCACATAAGAATATTCTTCTTTCTGCACCTTGCTAATCGAGATAATCCTTAGCAGAATGTTCTTATTACTTAGTTCCTTATAAGTAAAAATCTGATGTGTACCATTCACATGACTTTCTCTATATCCCTGCACCAAATTATTCTTAAAAAGCTTATACTTCTATTAACTTCATGCTAATCAGTAAAACATTAGCAGAAATAGTTATATTACTTGCTTCCTTGTAAGTAGAGGTGAAATAAGGAAGTACCATAGGTTAAAGTGATAATCAAAAGCTGGTTGCTATGTCACAGAAGTTCCTTTGTACGGACAGCAGTTGACACATTCCTGTATAAGAAATGTAGGTCTTTCATAGCAGAAACCAAAAATAAGGAATGTCACAAAAACGACGAACTCCACGAAAAAAATGTATATAACATAAATTATATGTTTTAATGTGCTCTACATTTTTTGTGTAGTAAGTTTTTGTCCATCTCTTACGGTTTAGCAGTTATTCAAAATTTAGTAAAATTCATCCAGAATAAACTATTCTCCAGAGGCTATTCTCAGAAAATTCAAGGTATACACCTTATTTGTCAGACAAATGTCTTTAGTATTCGAAATTTTAATCAAAATCATTAGAGCCATTTTTGAGAAAATCAAAATTTTCGAAAAAAAGTTCCATGTAAAGGGTAGTTGGGGGTGGGGGGATATTTCTCAAAATCTTCGTGTCGCATCCCTGGAAGATACTAAACTTAAATACTAAGTTTGGTATTTTACCAACTTTTCGTTTTTGAGTTATCGTGTTCACAGACACACGGACACACACACACACACACACACGGACCTTTTTCCGAAAATGCTTTTTTTTTTTAGATAAAGGGGACCCTAAAACATATATTTCCGGTGAAATCTCGGTATCGCATTTTTTGGTGGAGTACAATACAATACACTATGTACATAGTGCCTATAGAGAAAGTAATAAAAACCAAAAAATCCGCTTAACGTAATAACTAAGGGGTACAACAAAAAGAATACTGACTAATCTTCTGATAATAAGATATGGATATTGTATAAGTAATGGTCTTAGAATAGGTTCAAAAAATATTAAAATATAGTGTAGAATAAAAAATTATGAAGTCAACTAATAGACTTCGTTCCCAAATGCAACTATTTGTACAGATGAATTTTATTACACGAAGTAAATTATTATCCATAAAGATTAATCGTATCACATCACAAATAGTAAACCATACTTTTTTTCTTTTTTGTTAAGGTTTAACGTCCGATTTTACTACTTGTAGCACCGCAGGCGATGACACTGACGCTACACGAATAAGATGGAGCACCGGTGAAATGCAGGGCGGAGGAACCGGAGAACCCGGAGAAAATCCATCCCTGTGCCGGTTTGTCAAAGCTGTGTTCGACCTTGACACCAATCTTTCTGGAGGAATATGCGAAATAACTAAACTGGGATACACTGAGGAGACATTTTACTTCCTTTACTTAGTCAATGATAAACGCTAGAGAAGGTATTGTACTCCACCCGAAAATTCGATAGATGCCGACATTTCACCGCAAATACTCGTTTTATTGTATCCTGTTAACCCCAAAAAAGCATTTTAAGGAAAAGGTCCGCGCGCGCAGTGTGTGTGTGTGTGTGTGTGTGTGTGTGTGTGTGTGTGTGTGTGTGTGTGTGAACACGATAAATCGAAAACGAAAAGTCGGTAAACTACAAACCTAGTATCAAGTTTAGTATCTTCCAAGGATGCGACGCGAATATTTTGTGACATTCCCCCCACCCCAAACGGTAATGTTTCCGACTAAGGGTCTGTTTACTGCGCAACGTCGCAAATCCATGCACATTTTAGAAATTAAAAACTGCTGTAAAAATGAAGGGAATGCAACTGCTTAATAGCCGCTAGGTATCAGTAGTAGCACGATTATTTGCTGTTAAATAGCAGTACAATGCTGTTTTTTTTTTCTTCCCCATTAAATGCTAAGGGAATGAACCTTGTTGTGGACGACGCAAGATAACATTGGAAATCAAATATATTTTTATGTATTAACTATTGTTCCCTTGGTCACATCGTCTAAGTAAAGACATAAAAACATACTTGTTTAAAGTATAAAGTATATTTTTGCTGTCGTAATTCTTTAAAATTAACAAGTCACAAACTCTGCACACATTAACAACTAATCCTTCTTCGATTCTGAAAATGGCAGAGAAATGGCAGGACCAGGGCTGTATACCGTTCTAGGTTAACCTACCAATTGAAGATGATTATTTGAGTTATGCTACATGAGCTAGCTAATGGTGATTTCATCGGAACATGAAGATACCCCCGTCACTGTCACTCTGGAATTGTGGTGCTCTTAATGCATTAAATTTAGTAATTTTTGGGTTAAATGGGGAAATTTAACTCAAAAGCTCTATGAAACAAAAACTTACCAATTGCTTTGTTTCTTTTTTACGAACATAGAGCATTACATAAAATAAAAAAGTATATATTTGTTGTTATTATTGTTATTAATTTTTTTATGTTTTATTGTTTTTATTATTATGTTTATTATAATATTACTTTTACGAATAACTGCCAGCTCAACCAGATCTACTTGCTCTTTGCTTATATCATTGTTAGCCTTAAAAAAGGCTGTTTTGAAATAGAAGTAAAATAAGAAAGTGGAAACAGTATGAATAAAGGAAAGAAACAGATTCAGAAGAAGCATGAATGTTACTCTATGAGACAAGAAGGGTGTAGGTCCAGTTTTGTCGGAAAATGCAATAATTTCAATACATATTTCAGCGTTTACCCACTATACTATGCAATAGCTGTCTTTACTATTATGTTAACAACATCCTTGCTTTTCCACATTATTAATTGCCCAGAGCAATTGGCAGGCTGAGGGCAGCCCGAGGTGTGTTAGACGTGTCCCTGTTCTCGGAGAGAACTTAACCACGTACTGACGGGATTGTGGTGTTTGCAGGATGGCGGGTGAGGTTTGGGGTTGTGGGGTAACAGGAGGAGGCAAGTATTGCTCCTCGACGGTTGCCTGTTATGGTGCAACGGCCCTTGTGCACCGCTGGTGTGAAGTTTATTAAAAAAGTTTATTTTGGGTATTTTAATTTTGATATCCAAGCAACTCTTGAAGGATTGTAAGGAGCTTAGCCGTAGCAGCTGTTAGAGGTGCTCCTTCGTTACCGGGGATGCCCGCAAGCCATGCGGGGAAGCCGGTATCGCCTGAAGCGGCGGTTTGTGGGATCGTAATACCCAAGAGACTAACGAGGGCGCTCCGATGGAATGGTAACCCTTTGTTGAATTTTATTGCCCGACGTCTAATCTCGTCCTCCAGGTATGGCAGACCAGAGGCTCCGTGCAGGAGTCTCGTAGGAAATCGACGAGGCACAGAATAGATGGCCCGAAGGCATCTATTCTGTACCCGCTGAAGCAACAGCAGACTGGAATCTGCCGCCATGCCCCAGATCTCACAGGCGTAGATTAATAAGAGTATTAATTACAATTTCATCCTTTCCATACTAAGCTACGGGTGCGCTGCCTTTCCTGCTATTCGCAATACCAACTAAATATGCTCCATTACGCAGATAATTGAGCTTTCCAGATGCAAAGATTGGCTGCCTGACGTTACGCTGTCAACAGGCAGTCGGCAACATTACCCCCAAATTTCGGCATTGTTGGCTGCGTAACGTCAGGCAGGCATCCTTTGCATATGAAAAGTGCAATGTTCAGCGTAATGGAGCATAAATGGTTGGTATTGCGAAAAGGAGGGAAGGCAGCAGAGTGAAATTTGCAATTAACAGTACATGCCTTAGGGAGCGTAACCATAGCAAGGCCGGGAAAACCAGAAATATGCAATATTATTCGTTAACATTACGAGGCAGCGTAGCCTTAGGAAGATGGGGAAAACGCTGAAATATGCAAATATGTGCATCAGGGAGCACATATATTGTAGGCAGCATTGAATCGTAAAGGAGGGAAACGTCGTAGTCACGCACGAATTTACAATGGTGAATAGAGGATGACAGAATTGTGCCCAACACAGAAATTATGGCAGTGGATGCGATACTGCAGGAGAAGTGGAAGCTCGAGGATCTCTGCAGCAAGCTAGCTAATCCTGAGCTTGCTATGATGTGGTGTGCACGTCGGCGCCTATTGCAACGAGGCAAGATGTATAAGATGCCAGCAACCATGTCGTCTTCAGGAATACGTAAAGACCCCAGAAACTAGGCGTTGGAGTTGCTCCCATTGTCAACTGCGTCGAACTGTGCGGTTTGATTCATTTTTTGAGCGCAGTACTCTAGCGCTAAAGCAGATTTTGACATTTGTATACTGCTGGGCGTTTGATTTCTTACAGCTTCAGAGTGCTCAGAGGTCAGCGTCAGTCGCTGGCATACGTCAGTGAATTTGGCCCATTGTTTCCGGGAGGAATGCCAAAATTATTTGGAGAGGCATGCCTCAGAAATTGGCGGTATGGATAAAAATGGTGTTCTTCTCATCTCGAAATCAACGAATCAAAGTAATTCCACCGGAAGTACTACCGAGGACAATGGAGTAAATGACACTGGGTTTTCGGCGGTGTAGAAAGAACATCTGCAAGGTGCTTCTTGGTGGAAGTACCAGATAGGAGGTCCCAAACGCTGGAATGGCTAATCCAGCAATTCATATTAACGGGTTCCCAGATCGTCTCTAATGGCTGGGCAGCATATGTCAATGTGGAGAACATAAATAACGGCGTTTATATGCACTCAGTTGTTCTCCACAATGAGAATTTTGTCAGTGCTCACAACCCCCGGCGTGCACATCTAAAAGGCGGAAAATATGCGGACGCGATCCAAGAGCAGGCTCCGAAGACAATTTGGTATCTCCAGAGAACTGTTTGCGTCATATCTGCATGGATTTATGTAGAGATGCGCTGTCCAAATTGGAGAGTGTTCCAGAGGTTTCTCGTGAAACTATCCTACTTTCCTCCAAAACAACCTGCATCCTTCTTCCCTCACAAAATAAGATCCATGCTTCTCCCGAATCTTTCCTACTGTTCACCACCTCTTTCATATATTCTTTAACACAAAACAGAATTTTTTTTAAGGCTACCAATGAGATAAAGAGCAAGTGGGTCTGGTTGGGCTGACAGGTATTCTTATAACTAATAATAATTATAACAAATTCTCATCATCATAATCATCACACTAGCGCCACCACCATCAATAATAATAATAATAATAATAATAATAATAATTTTATTTGCTACTAATGCTGGTGTTTTCGTTAAAAAGAAACAAAACATTGATAAGTTCTTACTTAACATTAGCTATGGGTATTAATTTTCTCCATTTAACCCACGATATTAATTGATGTAACTTATTAAGAGCACCACAATTGCAGTGTGACGGTAACAGGGTTATCTTTATGTTTTGACGAAATCGCCTTTAGCTAACTCATGTATCACATAAACTCAAATAACCAACATCTGCAATAAGTAGGTTAACCTAAAACGGCATATTATCTGGATCCTGTCATTCCTCCGACATTTTCGGATTTCAAGGATTATTGGTTAATATGTATAGTTTATAATTTTTTAAAGAATTCCGACAAGTATATTTGTGAAACAAGCGCGTTTTTATTTCTTTATTTAAACGATGTCACTAAGCAAACAATGGTTAATGCATAAAAATATTTTTTAATTTCCCTGTTAACTTGCGTCATTGACCCCATAGCTGGGTGTATTCCCTTGCATTGAATGGGGAAGAAGACTAAAGCAGTACTGCAGTAGCTAACGGCAAAGAAATAGGTTTTCTTCTTCTTTATTTTTGACATTGGGAGCATGGAAAGGACAGTTAATACGTAAAAATATATTTGAACTTCACTGTTGTGTTGAGCCATTGTCTCGATAAACTAGTGCGTTAGCTTAACATTGTATGTGGAAAAATAAGATCTTTATCACTGACATTTAAGCAACATATAACCATGTTACTACTGCCATCTTGCGGCTGTTAATCGGTTGATTTCCCTTGGCACTGTGCGCTTAGTTCGGTAATGTTGCTGTTTAAGGGTCAGTTGGCCGCGCAATGCCGCAAAACCATACCAACTTTAGAAATTGAAAACCCGCTTTGGAACTGAGCACATAGTGCCAAAGAAATGCAATCGGTGTATAGCTACAAGATGGCAGTAGTAGTACGGTTATATGTTGCTAAATGGCGGGTATATGACGTAGCCGAAGGACCTGGCAATTCTGGAAGATGACAGCATCTATCATACACCATTAATCCTACTTATTACAGATGTAGATTATTTGAGGTTATGCGGTACATGAGCTAAAGGCAATTTCATCAAAACATAAAGATTACCCCATCTATGTCACACTGCAATTGCGGTGCTCTTAATACATTTGATCAAGTAATATTTCGGGTTAAATGGAGAAATTTAATACACAAAGCTACTGTTAAATATGAAGTATTCGCTTGCTTTGTTTCTTTTTAATGAAAACAGGAACATTAATAGTAATTAAACTATTATTGTTATTATTGTTGCTAATATTATTGTTATTTATATTATTGTTATTATTTATATTACTGTTACTATTATTATTATTATTATTATTATTTTATGTTGTTGTTGTTCTTGTTCTCGTCGTCGTTGTTGTTATTGTTAGTTGTAAGAATAACTGTCAGCCAAACCCAAGCCCCTACACGCCTAGCTGTGCAGACCAGAAAGGCAATTTCATCAAAACATAAAGATAACCCCATCTATGTCACACTGCAATTGCGGTGCTCTTAATACATTTGATCAAGTAATATTTTGGGTTAAATGGAGAAATTTAATACACAAAGCTACTGTTAAATATGAAGTTATCGCTTGCTTTGTTTTTTTTAATGAAAACAGGAGCATTAATAGTAATTAAAATTATTAATATTAATATTATTATTATTGCTAATTATTGTTATTTGAATTATTGTTATTATTTATATTACTGTTACTAATATTATTATTATTTGTTGTTGTTTTTGTTGTCGTCTTCGTTGCTGTTATTGTTAGTTGTAAGAATAACTGTCAGCCAAACCCAAGCCCCTACACGCCTAGCTGCGCAGACCAGAAACGCTGTCGTAATATGAAGAAGTCAGGTGGAGGGCAAGAGACTCCCTAGGTCGCGCGCAATACATTGTTTGTAATGGGAAAACACTGACATTTAAAACAGCTATAATTACGTCATAAGGATACCTGAGTAGAAAATAATTGCAACAATACGTTCTTTATGATTGCCAGCCTCTATGCACAGGGATTAGACCTTGAATGTTCCTTTGGAAGAAGGGTTTGTTAAGAATGTCTTCAGTAAAGTGGTCAAGATGCTGAATTAAAAATGAAACTATTCTTATTCCCCTACCCTGAAGAGCTTGGAAATATGAATGCGATACTGAATGTGTGTTAAGTTAATCGAGAAGTACAGTTTTAGTGTACAGCTCAAATTTAAGCAGTCGTTATAGAAAGTCAAAATGGTAATACGATATTAATACGGTATGTAAATAAATAAAAACAAATAAATAAAATGATTTAGCAGAAAAAAACATATGCAATATTGCATTTTCAGAGATGGCATGTACAGTATAAAATTTGGTATATTACAGTGAAATAAGATACCTGAATTCCTCTTCAGTAAACTATATTCAACATGTTAAGTGATCATTTTCTAACAGTATTTGTGGTATACTTGAGTTAGATAAAATAGTTGTATTAATTAATATGTGCACAACAGGAGAGTATGGTCTGTGCTTCTTGAAATAATTTATAAACAAATCTAAAATTAGAATCGATTATTAATATTCTTAATGTTCTAACGCTTTTGCAAAATTCCTTTTTGCACCCTGTGGGATTGTGATGCAGTCTGAAATTACAGATTTCAAAAATTAACTTAATCAAGATTCGAGTATTATTTTTTTTTTATTATTTAGGACAAATTATTATACTGAATCTAATATTTTGGCACTGCCTTCTAATGTTAATGAAAGATATACAAAATAGTTATAAGAATTAAATTAGCATTCTCATTAGCTTTGTCAGATAAGAAGGGAAACTAAATACTGAAGGAACCGTGTCAGGGTTTACCACCATCTTGCCTTTATTCTCATGGAAACAATTTTTCATTTCGATTGCACAAATTTGTTACGTCTCGGAGCAGCTGACGACTTACTCAATAATTCTAGAGTATGTATCAAGAACCTAAAATAAATTATCATTCGCTTCGTGAACGAGGAAGTCCACGAGAATAAATCGGAGTGAATTTGGAACGCAAATGTTACAATTTATTCTTACCGATGAAACGTAATCTCGGAGTCATTTTTCCGGTGGTTGGTACAGTTATGCAGCATAGAAGTGCACCATATTAATTATTAAACCCTAATACCCTTAAACCACCTCACTTTTAAAGCCTTTTAAGCGTACTGAACATAGGGCAGAAAGTACGCTTGCCACTCACTTAGCGATGCGTGAGAGGTTTCAATAAGCGACAGCAACACCAGCGCCAGCGGTGAGTCTAGGTAATATATTCCAAGGTCTTTGGCCAAACCAGATCTACTTGCTCTTTAGTTATGTCATTGGTAGCCTTAAGAAAGGCTATTTTGTCACTGAAGAAAATATGAAAGAGGTGGAGAACAGTAGGAGATATTCAGAAGAACAGTATATGCGCCCCCTGAAGCATATAATTGTATATTTCAGCGTTTTCGACAGCTTCCTATGAATGCACTGCCTAATTGTATTCATTGTATATATTTCTGGGTTTCCCAGCCTTGCTATGGTTACGCTTCCTAAGGCATATACTGTTACTTGCAAATTTCATGCTTTCCACACTACCTGCGCTGCCTTCCCTCCTTTTCGCAATACCAGCTATATATGCTCCATTACGCTGAACATTGCACCTTTCAGATGCAAAGGTTGGCTGCCTGACGTTACGCAGCCAACTGACCTTTAAACTTCTTTGCACCAGTTTTTATTGTTACGTTTGTTATGCAGTTTGGGTCTAAAAGTTATAAAGGGAAAGGATATGCTAACAACCTCATAAAACTGTTTAAAATGTGTAAAAATATTAACATAATTAACTATACTGTACAAAAAGACCCAGTTAATATTCATGAGTAGACACACAAAATATGTTACGTTAATAATTTCCTTGGTAAATTATTGCTATTGCCAATATTGCTAATATTACTATATTATCAATATTAGCTGAGAATGGTATTGGTCATGGTCAGAAAATATACAAGGAATAACTTCCGCAGAACATTTGTCGTGGTATATGGAAGTAAAGACAGTATTCGAACAAGTACCGACGCAGGTCGATTCGTTTTTGTAATCAAGTGACGTAGCCCAAAACACTGAAACACAATAATTAAATCAGTTTAACTCATTTTTTTTTGTATTAAAATTGATGTTAAAATCACCATTAATAATAATATTGATACCCATTTTATGGCTAAATATTAACTGAAATAAATCATAAAACCAAGATAAAAATCATTAACACAGGTCCTTAGCTTACTAGGTGGTCTTTAAAAGGTAACATTTCTCATAAAAACACAGCAGGTTTCAACATTGTCTTGAACAACAAGGTTACTTAAGTCAATTAATTGGCTGGATTCATGCACATGTTTTACAAATATTGCAGAGCCGCCATGTTTACCACTTGGTCTGCAGAAGTAGCTTGCCAAGTAAAATCCAGAAATTTTTAACAAAAATAATTCTTCGTCACAAAGCCAATGTTCAGCAATACAAATTATAGCTGCATCGTAAGCATTAACAATGCCAATTTAACTGTCCATTTAATTCAACATACTCTGTACATGCCAATAGAATCTTTTAAAATGTAATTTACTTTTATTCTTCGAGATATTAAATTTTATATCACCAATATTTATGTTGTCGCTTGAATATTTATTCAAGGAAACTGCAATAACCTAAAGTTCAATTTTCGTTCTTTTGAACTACACTAGACATATATCACGAAAAATCGACTGGAAAGCTCATTAAAATATATAAACTTTTTTGAGCAAATATTGGAGGATGAACATAAATAAAAGGAAGGAAAACACGCTAGACCGCTGTCTGATGACCTAAAATATTTACAGTAATGATTAAACTGTTTAAAAATGACACAGTAATTACAAAAAGAGGACTAAAAGAAAATGCATTTAATCTCTTAAAATTAGTTCACAGCAAGTTATAAAAGTATAAATGCATATAATTAATAAGTTAGTGGAGAAAAAAGGTACCATAAATCAGGACAACTTTACGACACTTTTTAGTGTTTTTGTTGATAAATATTTCTGAATATAAATTTTCAACATTTTTGCAATAATTATGGGTTTTGCTATCCATAGGTATGTGAATGCTTTAACATCAATGATCATATATAGAAACAAATAATAAAATGTTAATAAAATAGGTGTAGGGCAACTTTGTGACTCTCCTATTATTCTTGCAGGCCTGTCATCTGTAACAATGTTGCAGCTATAAATGATTAATTTGGGCCATTTTAGAATAAATGGATAAGAAAATATAAATACTGTAAAGTAATAATACCATTATATATGTTTATTGATGTGCAATTTAATCACTGTACATACGAAACATTTTTTAAGGGAACAGTGTACCAAGGTTTAACCTAAAAATTGAAGTTAACCACGAAAAGTTCAGTTTATAATGTTTTTATATTGGATTGTTTCAGGGACACCTTCGTTTTCCCCTTTTTTTTGGAACATTTATTTGGGTGTAATTTTCTCATTTTGGTACCAAATGTCATCTTTGTTAGAGGCTATCTCCAACGTTGGCCTGCTGGTTCCATCAATCAATACCCCTTTCACACTAATTTTTGTTATTGTTCCTGGATAAGATGCTCCCTCATAATTTACAATAACAAAGCTTCCAATAGCTTTGTCATCTTCATTAAATGGCATGAATGCAGGTCCACACTGCACTTCAGAATCACATTCTTCTTCTTCCCAGATGTAATCTGATTCGCAATACATTACACTTTCTGCGTCATTCTCATCAGAACTGTCGAACACTTTATGAACTGTATGACTCGGCTTCTTTGTTGTTTTTTTTTTTTTTTTTTTTTTTTTTTGTGCTTTCAACAGGAACTGGAATATTCAAGCCCGAAGTGCTTGGAAGATCTCCCTATCTTATAATTACTTCTTCCTGGTGGAACATTGACTCTTGTTTTTCTTGTTTTACTCTTGGTAACCAATTGTGTGTGTGTTTTTTTTTTCAGTTCGGTTACATTCTGCCCAACTATTTCTTCTTCTTCTTCTTCTTCTTCCTGAACTCGACTGCTCAGACGTTTCAGTGGCTCTTCTCGATTAAGCGTATGAATTCCAGAGTTTCTGAGCCAGACTTCAGATTCTTTCCGACATGTTCTTCCATTTTGTAAACATCCTTTTGAGTAAGCCTGGAAATTCCTGCTTCGGTATTGTGACACTTTTGATTCCAACAGCAGACTCTTTCCACTCGGACAACACGGCTTTCCAATTCTTCTTCAGAGGCCGAAAGAATCCATCATCTAATGGTCGCAGTAAGTGGGTAGAATTTGGAGGCAGTTCTACAAGTGTAATATTATTTTCCCCGCAATGTCGAACAACTTCCATGTTCAAATGAGATGTGAGGTTATCTCCAATGAAGAATTTAGGTTTTTCTTGCTTCTTTAGGATAGGAAGCATTAAATTAACAAAGAAGTCCTTGGAAATACAAGAGTCAAGCTCTCAAGCATTTGTGGAATTCCTGATTTTCTCCGGCTACTTTGTACCTCTTTTTGTAATTACTGTGGTACTGCCTGGGTCGTCTACGAGATTGGTCTCGTCATAGTTCCATATATTGGCACTTGGAACACCATTGATTTCAACTCGCAAATTGTCAAAAAAAGCTATTGATAACATTCTCATTAACCACTGCTCTTGAAATTGATATATTTTGTGCAAATCTTTGTGATAGAATTTTGTGGCGACCCAGGAAGTAATTTTGTCAGGCAAACCTGGGAAATTGTTTCGAAAACAAGGCACAGTCGGGCCCATACGGTCCAGATCAAATGCCGAAACAGGGCAACCATAATTAGACATCACAATACAATGGGACACTAGAGACAGCTGCTCCGTTTCAGAAAACACGGTTGAACGTCCAGGAGTGGCATCATGTTTTCCTTTCAGCTTTAGCCACAAAGTGTTTCTGTGTATTCCATACCTAAAAATAAATTAGCTCTATGAGAATAAATAAAATAATTACAAAAAAAACTTGTCAGTTTGTAATTATTTATGTTTATTAATGTTACTTTTGTAAATTTGCAATAGATTACTCAAACAAATTTACTTTTCAGCTGCTTTCCGTAAGGGAATTTTATTTGCTTTAATTTCATTCAGGGCTTCCTCCAGCTTATCGTCTGTGTAAATTCAATAGTGACGTGATCCAACCTTCCTTCTGGATTTTCCAGGCATTTTATACCTCAAAATAGAGTAGTTGGCTTCAAAATAACAATAAATCAAACAAATGCGGTCAAAGAATGCAGTGCAACTTTGTGACAGCGCAATTTTGTGTCACGATGTTTTCTGCAATTGTTCGCATTTTACTTATTTTCAAGGAAAAAAAAAAACACAACCAAATAGATAAACTTTAGAAAGTAACATATGGCAAATTATTACAAGGCATCATAGATTTGGAAAATCTCACCTTGAAGTTCAAAGCACTTGTGGATTTCTTGCGCCAAGTTCCTGAAATTTACTTCCACAACCTATACACACAATGGCTATACTAGGCAGTTGAAACAATTAGGAGGCAGTTCAAACACTGCCGACAGAGACTAACATTATCTAGCAGCACATCAGTGGTTTTCCCGCTTTCTGACGGACTGTATATTGCCCATTGTAGCACAACAAAGGCCATGTGGCGTCGGTGTCACAAATTTTCACCCGCTGTCACAAAGTTGTCCTGGTTTACGGTATTCAATAGTTATATAATTTAATACATATTTTCTGAATATGTGTTATATGTTCCTTTTTATTTTCTCTTGCACGCATACACGATGTACATAAAAATAGGGTTTAGAGTCCCTTGTATTCGAAAAAAAAAAAAGCATTAAAAGAATCTGTGTGTGAGAGTGTCTGTGAGCATGTTAACTAAAAAACGAAAAGTCGATAAAGTACAAAACTTGGATTTAAATTTAGTATCTTCCAGGGATTCAACATGAAAATTTTGTCGAAAATCCCTCCAATCCATACTACCCTTTATTTTCTCAAAAATGGCTCTAACAGTTTTGATTAAAGTACCGTAAATTAAGGATATTTACATGTCAAATAAAATGTATATCTTGAATTTTCTGGGAATAGCATCTGAAGACCTCTTCATTTTAGATGTCTTTTGCGTATCTGGTAAATCGTAAGGGATAGAAAAGAAAAACTCCCTGCACAAAAATATAGATATGGTTAAACAGAATTTATGTCAGGTATCTTATTTTTTTTTTTTTTTTTTTTCGTGGAGTGGAGATCCTCCTTTTTATTGGTTTCAGTTTTAATATACTTAAATGTTTCTCATTCGGGAATTTGTCAACTCCTTACCATGCAAAGAAACGAATCTCAATTTCATAACAACAGCTTTTAGAATTTTTGATTATTGCTTTAGTCTAGTGTATTCCCTTACCCATTTACCCTTCTACTTATATGGAAGTACTTTAAAGCGACCATTTGTGCTATTTTTAGTTTATCTTGATTAGCACAAAGTAGAGCGAAGGATCAGCTTTTGTAAGAACAATCTGTTGCAGAATAGATGGAGAAAGTCGTGTGAATGGAACGCATCAGAGTTTTTAAGAATCTGAAAATAAAAGCAATAAAAGTGTCCTGAAACATGTCTATAAAACTATAGCGTTAATCTATTGAGTTCTCAAATTATAAACATTTATGAAGAGTACTTCAGAGACTATGGCAACGTAATTTAAGAATTATAGCAACCTGACTTTCTCTACACTTTCGAAATGAAATGGCGCTTTATTTATGGACGCTCTTTAACTACTGTGGTAAATCTGCGACACGGGACCCACGGCTTTACTTCCCTTCCGGAGGAAGCCACGCTAAAAATTTGTACACCCGAAAAAATCCATTGTCCTCCGCCGGGTTTGGTCCGGCGACCTTGGATACATGAAGTCAGCATGGTGACCACAGAGGGTGACTCTCTACACTTACTATGTGCACAAAGTATAGAGAACATATTATATTCCATATGTCAGATTTCACCGAAAATGTGTTTCATGGCACCCCAATAATAATAATAATAATAATAATAATAATAATAATAATAATAATAATAATAATAATAATAATAATAATAATAATAACAACAATAATACAAAATAATACAATTTTTTTTAGAAAACATTTCCGTGCGCGTGCGTGTGTCTGTGGACAGCAAAGCCGAAGAACTAAAAGACCGACAAATACCAAACTTGGTATTTCAGTATGGTATCTTCCAAGGATGCGACACGAACATTTAAAGAAGATTCGCCTTCCCAAACTAGCCTATACATAGACAAAATTTGGGTTTTTTTTTTAAAAATGGCTCTAACAATTTTTATTGAAAAACCGCATATTAAAGCTGTTTACACCACAAATAAAATGAAAATATCCAATTTTTTGGGAATAGCTTCTGAAGACCTGTTCGTTTCTGGATGAATTTTGGTATATTGGGCATAACTATTAAACCGAAAGAAATATACAAAATCCTACTCCAAATGTGTAGATTTGTAAAAACACATAATTTATGTCATATGCATTTTTGTTTTAGAGTTGATATTACTTGTTATTGGTTTCATTTTAAACTTCGGAGCTGCTCAAACGTGTTCGTTTCATGTCTCTTTTGTTTTTCTGGAAATGTAAAGCCAACCCATCTTCAATTATTCACATGTCGAACGGCTTTTGAAAGTTTGAGTATCGCTTTCGCCTAATGTATACCTTTACTTCCTTTCTGCTTAGTAGGAAGCAAGTAGCAATACAATTTCAACTAATGTTTATTTGAATTAGCGTAATGCAGATAAAGAGATAATTTTTATAGAATAATATGTTTGCAGAACATGTGAAAGTCATGTGAATGGAAAACATACAATTTTTTCCACCCACAAGCAACTCTTTCACACTGAGCATTACATAGAATTTAATTTTTTCGCACAAGAATGTGCGTAAAGTATATACAAAGTTATTCTGGTTTCCATATTAAATACCTACTAAAATTTATTAAATTTGCAAAATTTCTTTAGTATCCTTACCTATGCAAAACATAAAACATCATAAAAATGCTTACATAGTGAAAATAAGTACGTATTTTCATAATGTGGGACCCACGATAAGGATTTATGTACACGTTAGAAATGACTATGATACAAAAATTAAACGATGATATGTCATTCGAATTCCAGCCCAGCATATGAAATACTTGGTCTTCAAATAGTTTCTGATCACAATTATCTTGTTTAATTGGCATTACTTATAGAGAAAAATCTAATAATTAAGCCTGCACACAGAAATACTTCGGACCAAAAGTATTCTTCCCTGAAAACAACAAGCTTTTCCAGGTATATAATTCGAGACCTAATGTGGATGGGAAAAGATTCTTAAACATAGCCTCTAAGAGAAGCAGCATTTCTTTTGAAATAATTATGCATTAAATATATTTAATAATTTTAAATAATTATAGTGAATATCCTAAAAGTCAATAGACATTTGTCTGAGTTTTTCTTAAACAATGCTTTGCGGCTTAGGGACCAAAAGGTTTACAACAGACCCGTAAGTAACTGAAAAGTTATATAAGATTCTTAACGTTTATCGCAATAAGGGCCGTTCTTATAATGTCCAGTAAACTGTTTACGGGGACTTTTACGGGAAGTTTGCGGAGAGTTTGATTTTACAATTTCCAGTTAAGAGATATCTGTCGGTAAACTATACGATAGGCGGCATTGCCTTCCAGTACACTTTTAACGAAGACATATTTTAAGGTTATGTACCAAATGGCAAAAGGAATTACATTCAGTTCTTTGAAAGTGATTCTGATGAAAGCGATGACATCAGATCCAGGAAACCTAAATTACTGGAAACCAGAACAAACAATTACGAAACTTTAGAAAATCAAGAATTCTTTAAGCTATTCCAATTAACAAACCAACAGTTCTCTTGCTCCTTCGTTTCAAATGCGATGATATTCAGCATAAAACACAAAGGCAGATTGATTTTGTACATTGTTATGACTTTATTTTTTATTCTTCTATAATAACGCTGTATCGCCGATGAACCAGCTGCTCCTAACCTTACGCTTTTTTGCTCTAGGAAGCATACTAATTGCATTCGGTGATTTCATATGAGTTAGCACAGCAACTGCTTCTCAAATAGCAAAACCTGTAAACATTGCTATGCAAGGTTGGCAAAAGACCACATAACTACCAGAAACTGAAGTTGAAAACAACAAATTAATTTTTTTTCGCATTGTAACATTTCCTAAACTCTTGGGTGCATAAGATTACACCCATGTAACAATTCATTCACATGGAGGCGATCATGCCGAAATATTTAGAAATAGAAAAGCTTGTTTTTACTAAATGTTCAAGTATTGTTCAATAACATTGTCGCAAGATGTCCTGGCTTCGCACACGAGTTACATTTTCATGAATAGTAGGTTAAGAGGGGACGCTTGGTAAGAGGGGACTACAAGAACGCATGGGTATTAGGTGAGAGTGCATATCCCTTAAACGTTTATTTAATGACACCATTTGAAATACCTAGTAACAAAGCAGAGAGACTCTATAATGAGTCGCATATTCGTACCAAAAATGTAATAGAAAGATGTTTCGGTATTTGGAAGCTTAGATTTCCAGTATTGTCACTAGGTCTGAGAGTTAAATTTCAAACTACAATTGCTAGTATTGTTCCTTGCGATGTATCTAAATATGGCTCAGAAACAAAGATGAACCTCCTGTAGGGCAAAATATTACCTTAGAAACTTACAAAGTTCATGCTTCAACCACTGTAGACGACCTTTAGGAATCTACGGGCGAGAACTACGCTGACAGAATAATATTTTGCACAACTGTAAAATCATATATTTCTACAAGAAAAAAAAAAAAAAGTTTGACATCTGCACTTACAGATTCTATTAAAAAGTTTAAATGCAATAATATGTTATTGCAAAACAAAATGTAAATGTATCACTCATCTACAAAACTTGATTTTACTCTATTAAATGTATTTTTTCATTCAGTACTTCCATTTTTCGTTCATGTTCTAATCATTCCCACTCATAGCCTTCTCTTTCCCATTTGTGTCTTTCCCTATCCCATTCATTCCTCTCCTTAGCGCGCATTTCTTCTTCTGTATAGAAAACATTTCTACTTCACAGTCTTTATTAGCATTCTTTATTTTCCCCATTTTAGGCCTACCATCAACTCTTAGTTCGGAACTCTTGACAGACTTAAGGTGTGCTGGCGACCAAGATGACAAAGTATTCTGTATTCTGCTCCTCTGTCATTTCCGTAACAATAGCTTCAGTCTTACGCTCATTATTAATCTCGGTATAGCAGCAAGGTTTTGCAGACACAGTGCTTCTTCCTGGTTCAGTATCTGAAATCAAAACACAAAAGATAACTAGCAATTTAAAGGAGCATATAGAAGGCAGTGTTCCTCCCTGAGTTGGATTTAGCATTTCTGCCGATTTTGCAACGGAATCATGAAACAGCTAGCTTAGTCTTGCTTTCTTCGCGACGTGCAGTGATATAATTTAAGGTTAGGGATGAGCATGTTGTTTAAAGTGATATGACAAAAACAACAAATAGTAGCCAAGTTGAAGTAAATAATGAAAATAAACGTACTACTGAATCACCATGATATGGATTATCCAGTCAAAGAACGCTAGTACCCATCAAGCCCAGTAGCGTTGTTTTGTTCTTATCATGTTTGATAGCCAGTTTAATACTTCCTCCCGTTAAGTATGTTTACTTTTCATCCGCTATTTAAACTTTTACTTCATGCTCTCATGTTTGTCCCATAAATTTTTACAGGTACTTTGGTACCACTCAGAGCTTTAATCAGTTCGTCCCATGTTTTGTTTTCTGCTCCAATGTAAAAACATTAGTTTTCTTGTTTTCAATAATATGGCGTTTCTCCTGTATACTTTTAGATAGAATTTCCTCTTCACTAGGAGAAAAATTAGCTTGTCTAATTCTTTGTTTACTCTTCGCCATTGGATTTAACAGGACACATGGATTTCACCAAAAGGACAACGAAAGCAAATGACAAAAGATATTAATATTTCTTAAACAGGTGCATCAACTGCTAAAAATTACGTACAGATTTATTAACTGTCAGAAAAAAGTTAACCTTTAGAACCAAAGTGAGTTTTGTGCAAGGTAAGTGGAGTTAATTAGGTAGACCATTCACAGCTTTTTGACTTGTGGTCCTGCTTTCTGTGAGTCACCGTGCGGACATTCCCTTGTCATCTGCTTAGCACTTGTGTTTTATAAATTTAATGTAGTTGCTTTTTCTGTTTCTGTGGAGCTTTTATCAAGAAGTTAGTGATTAATAATTGACGCATTTATTTTCGAGTGGTTTTCTTGTTTAGTTTAAAATGAGTGGACATAACAATTATGCCGTACCGATCTGATAGGAACAAAGAGCCAGGCACATGTCATTCGTTTGCTATAGGTGACGGAAAGCAGAAAGAATGGTAAATAAAAGTGGAAATGTAACAAAAAATCTGATGTGGTCCAATCACATGATTTTCTCTACATGTCTTCAACAAATTATTATGTTATGTGCTTCATGATAATCGAGATACAATTAGCAGAAATGGTCTTATTACTTGCTTCCTTGTAAGAATATGAGAAATAAGGGGGGTACCAAACACTAAAATGATAGTCACATCTTTTTAAAGCTAGCTACTACGTGATTGAAACCCCTTTGTGTATATGGCTAAGAGTTGACAAATTCTCGTTTGAGAAAAGTATAAATATTTTAAAACTAAAACCAATAACAATGAATATCTCAAAGACGGTCAATCCACAAAAAATTATATTTAACATAAATTGTGTGTTTTAACGAGCTCTACAGGTTTTGTTCACTATGTTTTTATCTGTGTCTTACGGTTTACCAGTTATGCAAAATTACGCAAAATTCCCTCAGAATATAGATGTCTTCAGATGCTATTCCCAGCAAATTCACAATAGTCATTTTATTTGTCATGTAAATATCTTGAATATACGATACTTTAATGAAAATAGTCAGAGCCATTTTTGAGAAAATATAAAATTTCCAAAATTGTTTCATATAAAAGGTAGTTTGGGGTGGAGGTATTTTATTGAAAATCTTCATGTCCCCCCCGTGGAATATACTTGGTACTTAAAGAACTTTACGTTTTTAAGCTTATTACTATATATACACAGACACACACACATGGACATTTTTCTAAAAATGCTTTTTTGAGGTAAGGTGATTTCAAAACATATATTTGTGGTGATATCTCGGTATTGAATTTTTAGGTGCAATACAATACCTTCTCTATACATTATGTACATAGTACGTGTAGAGAAAGTAATTTAAACGTAAAAACTACAAGGGTCTGTAATGTATAATTTTCTCCCTGCACATTATGAAAAGCATCTAAAAAGCAAAGATGGGATTGCCAATAATGAAGATGCTGAAACCTTTTTAGTGTATACCCAACTGACATGCACAAGATCTCAACTTTAAAGGAGAACGAGAGCAGAAAGTCGAAAAAGGGAAATGATTAAACGAAATGATTTTGTAATTTAGAAAATGTATCACCACCACTGAAAAGCGTGATATTCGATGAAAGTGTCTGGGATGAAACAGGATGTGCACCAGTACAACAAGATAACTAAGAGAAGAACTGGAAAGAGATAAAAGCTAGACATGAAATAGAGATCCCAAGACTAAGGAAACATCACGTGACACTGTTAAAATAATGTACTGTTAAAGAAAAATAATTTAAAATGTTCTCTGTGGTCAAAGATCCTCTTTAAAATCTACGCAAGGGGAAGCAAATTATTATGATTAATACAGGTATACATGAACTACTATCAGGTTGTTTTACCTCAGGGTAAATACTCAGTTTATTACACAAAAGAGTTCCCGCTAAATACAAAGCCGAAAATAAACCAGGGGCATCGACCTTATAGGCTCTATCTAGGAAAAAATTATAAAATACAATACAAAACAAAAATGACGTGGTCTGCACTTCATAGGTGGGGCAGGATCTGTAGTTATTGAAAATAATATTGAATGACCTAGTTGAAATATTACAATCATCCAGTAATTGTTTGTAAAAGTAGAAATGTCTTTGAATTATTCATGGCAATTTTAAAATTTTACGATTTAATTACTTTACCAGCAAATTTGATGATAAGGTCTATTTTAAACAATATTTTGATGCCGCAAAGATTTATTTTACGTGCTGTATGATGGCAACTTTAATATTATAATTAGACGAACGCTATACTCTTTACGAAGTTTCTATCAATTTAAATATTGGTTTCCTGTTCTGTGATCATAACACTGTTGTATTTAAATGATATAGGTATATTTGCGCATATATAAACAAGTCCAACTTGTATGGATCTCTTGGCTATACAACTACCGTTCGCACGGTGACGTCACAAGCCTCGCAACCAATGGCTACTGTTCTCCTTAAAATTGGATGAATGCCCCCCCCCTGAGTTTGGCAAATATAGGTGTCTGTGAGAAATGCTTTTAATAGTGTTACTTCTGTGCTATAAAAATGCAACATTTCACAACCAGCTAAATCTGTAAGTAATTTTGCTTAAAGAAGTTATCACCAAACCTTTAACTTGCAGTGTAAATGTTAGGAATTCCGTGCGTTGTATATAACGCATTAATTATTATATAATTAAGTTCATTTGGTTAGCTCTCTTCGAAATATTGCCTTTTGTTAGAGAAGCATATCGTCAGTTGTCTGCAAAGCAGACTGTCTTTTGTCTGGTTGCTAACACTATGCAGTATAATTAACAAGAACAAAGATTCTCAGATTCACATTATAAATTCTGTAGACATTCCAACTACATCTCGTTCAGTCTTACAATCACCCAAGTAAAACCATAAACCCCGCTCGAAAATCTAAATCAAGGCAATGCCTCCACGTCAGGAGGTGGGGTTTTCATTCTCAACATAAAGCCTACAGCTTCTGCCTCAGCTGTAAACTCTAAATACATTGTGGACTTAACCTCCATACACAATAAATCTCCCCCCCCCCCCTTGGAAACAATGGAGGAACCTAACGGCATAGTCTCTGAAGTAAATTTCACTGTAGCCTCTAAAACCAAGATCCCACCCATTTTTCTCCATGAAGTCAACAACTACCAGCAGAATATCCGCGACATAGGTTCTATTGTAAAAGATGACTAACCAGCTCAACAACAAAATAAAGTCCTTAAAATAAATACAATTTCAGTTAACAACTTCCAAGCCCTTACAGAATTCCTGGAAGAATCAAAACTCCCTTTTCACACTTTCCGTAACCCAAATTCCAAAATACTTGAAATTATCTTGAGAAATGTTCCTTACTCTCTTACAAACGACAACATAGCTACAGAATTAACCACTCTGAAGCTACCAGTGATAACAATTGCACGACTGTTACACAAAGATCAGTCCATGTCCCTATGCGCTGTTGAATTAGACGATACTGAACAAGGAAAGAAGATCTTTGAAGTCAAACACATTCAGCATACTTTAATAAAAGTGGAATACCTCAAGAAACCCACAAACATCCCACAATGCACACGCTGCCAGTGCTACTGGCATACTAAAACTTCTGTCGACTTACACCTCGATGTGTGAAGTGTCCTTCTAACCATCATTTCTCTGAATGCCCAAAAGTCAAAGATACTCAGCCCTCCTGCGTGAACTGAGGAGAAGCTCATCTGGAAAATTTTAGAGTTTGTCGTTATTACTTGGAATTAAAAAATAAATCCGTAATAACATCTGCACTACCAAGCTAAACCTGGAAAAAATTTTCCAAAGTTGAAACCAACCTCTCCCTCTTCTGCTCCTGAAACTCCTCAGTGGCCACGCTCATCTCCTCCAGAAGATAAAAGTTACCGGCATTCCACTCAACAACCATTTGCACAAAATTCTTCTTCTGCTTCTTCCTACCCCGATGACATTGGAAACCTTCTTCAGTGAGCCATTCATTTTCTAGCACTATATCTACCAAAAATCAAATCCTTAAATTACAGCTTTTTGCAAGTTTGTTTGCTAATGACCACTAAAAATCAAGATTGTACATTCTCTCAACTAACTGTACTAAACTGGAACGCTAACGAAATCAAAGCAAAGCGGAAGTCTTTCTGGAATTCTTCTCAAGATACAAATTCGCAGTAGCTTGCTTCACTGAGACTCACCCAGTACGGCAGGAAAAGTTTTCAATAACTGGTTATGCAGCGTATAGGACCGATCGCAACGCTCCCGTCACCTCAGGTGGAGTGGCCATCTTCATTCGAAAGGACATACACCACTACTCGGTCTTACTATCCCAAGTAACCAAACTCGAAGCTTGCGCAGTAAAAATTAACCATACTAAACTCCTCTAAAATGACAATAATTTCAGCATACAAGCCAACAGGACCTGTCTTAATGACCAGGATATTAATACTATACTCTCTGACAGTGCAAACCCTTCTCGTAGATCTAAATGGTAAGCATGAAACATGGGAATACCGCGTGACAACTCCAAACGGAAGATGTTTATTAACAGCAGCTGAACGCAATGCAGTCAATATCTTAGCTCTACTTGTTCCTACTTTCTTTAGGCAAAATTTAGCACCTGGTATACTAGACATAGCACTTTACAAAAATGTACCAGGCATTCACACCATGGCTGTTCCACCTGAAATGGACTCCGACCACTCTCCAGTCCTTATATTCTTTGACGATAATCTTATTTTACGACTACAATCCACTAGGAGATTCAGCAGAGGTTTCATAAACTGGGAAACCTGCGAACATTTAATTGAAAACCAGATAAAACCTGCGTGCAATCTGAAAACTCCCAGTGATGCAGAAGCAGCGATTCTTGTGTTCACAAAAGTCATAACTTCAGCTATAATCAAATCCACAGCTCCAACCAGACCTCAGCAACAAAGAAACCCTTATCACGAAACTTTGCCCTCTAGCATCAGATGTGTCTTGAAAGACAAAATGCGCCCGCTTTGGCAAAAGTAAAACTTCATTTGAACCAACTTACAAGAAAAGAAAAGAAAAAAAAAAAGGATGCATACCGGTATCATTCTTATCAACGGCACCTCTCCAGCATTTTACCAGGAGATTCATCCTTGTGGAAGGAAACCAAAAGAGTATTAAAAGAACCGACGCTTATTCCACCCTTAATACAACTTACATAGCCGACTTTGAGAAGATGGAACAATTCGCAACTACTCTACAATGTGTCTTCAGGCCAAATCCAGTGATAAACGAAGAATTCAACCACGAAATTGAACGTTTTCCTGTTTCTTATACCACTGTTCCACTCCCCATTGACTTCACCTCCCCCAACACTACCAGCAAGGAAATTGCCTGGTCATGACCTAATTCCAAATGTTGTATTAACAATCTTATTCGCAAAGCACTGGCTATTCTAGCCACACTTTTCGATAATTTTATACGTATGGATTACTTTCCTAGAATCTGGAATCACGCAATATTTATTGCTATTCATAAGCCTGGAAAAAAACCCTTATCTTCCTATAAGTTTGCTACCAACTCTGACCAAAGCGAAATTTCTCAATAAAGTATCAGTATTACCTCTCTTTCAATTCGATTTTCGTTGCAAATATTCAACCACCCATGAAATTCACCGGATTACAGAGCAAGTAGCACAAGGCTTCGAGAAGAAAGAACACACAGCTGTAGCTTTCCCTGACTTCACTTAGGCATTCGACAGGGTTTGGCAATAGGGTATTCTACACAAATTGTTCATCAACGGCATCTCAGACTACCTCTATAAAATAATTTCCTCCTTTCTGTCACAACGTACATTCTCAGTCCGCATAGGTAGTTGTCACTCTTCTACCAAACCTATAGCAGCAGGAGTTCCTCAAGGGTCTACCCTGGGACCAGTTCTGTTCAACCAGTACAGCTCTGATATGCCTGCAACGCCTACAGCTCAAATCGCTATGTATGCGGATGACACTGCAATCTTCGCAACACATCGCAATATCCACAACGCCAGAAATCACGTTCATGAGGCCTTAAACTTAATTATACCCTGGTACGTCAACTGGCGTATTTTGCTCAACCAGCAAAAATGTGAAGGAATGATCTTTACATGATGCAGGCAGAACTATCCACCACCAGTAATGCTCCTAGCGAAACAGATACCCTGGCAAACTGAGACAGAAACAGTAAAATATCTCGTGTACTCCTAGATCGACGATTCACATGGAAACCCCACTTAAGTAATAAACTCAAACTAGCCCGAGCAAGACTGGCAAAGCTCTTCCCTTTTCTCAACAAAAGATCTTCACTCAAACTAAAAATACTTCAGATTACTTTACACGAATTATTAAGACCACTCCTACTATGCTTCTGTCCAGTTTGGGGAGGAACCAGTCCTTTCGAAAGTATACGAATCTAGACATTTCAAAACAACATATTGCGAATTTCAACAAATGCACCATAGTTGGTCAGAAATAGTCAACTCCATAGAGAAACTGGAATCACACCATTCAACAGTCAATTTCTTCATAAGCCAAACAATTCTACAGCAAGTTAAAGACTTTCTCAGGAGCCATTCATTATTCTCTTGGCAGAAAATCTAGCTATCTAACTCGCATCAAGAGCCGCCTACAAAAATGCACTTACCTATGAGGGGCCCAATGGGGCTTATCTCATTTCGATGTTATTCAGTATCATGCATGAAAACAATGTCTAAAATCAATGATCTGTAGAGCGCACATGCGCTGATCAATCAATAAATCATTTAAGAAAAAGCGAGTTTACTGTAAGTACAATCTGACTCTAAAGTTTACTGGAAGTTAATCCTTACTCTTACTGTACGGGATGTTGTAAGAACGAGCCTAAGATATTTAAATTAAAAAAATAGGTAACAGGTACTAAATAAAATACGCAGAAAGGAAGAATAAACAGTGAGCCGCGTCATCTCGCCAAACACCATAAACCAACACTAGTGGCACTAAGTTTTAATTGCTTATGGTAAATGTATGTAGGTACCAGCTTGTCTATTTAACGTATTCTTTGAGTAGTTGTAAATTATCTTTTATCGCTCTTATAGAAATGTATGTCTTTGTATCAGCATGTCGATTTAACGTATTCTTTGAGTAGTAAGATATCTTTTATGGCTCTTAAAAATATGCATGTCTTTAATGAATCGGTCATTGCAGAAAGGTCACGAGTCACTAAATTCAAGTTTTACAGGAGAGAGAAAAAACTAATTAGATGGTAAACAAATTGATTATGTTTGCTGAATTCAATGTCGTTGCTAGCAAAACTATACAGGACTGGAAAACAAATAAAAACTTTCTACTTTAACGGTTTTCCTATTCAAAAATTGGGTTTTAAATAATTGGATTCATGTCATTTCTGCAACGAACTCATTATTACATTTAGATGCCTCATAATATTTATATTTCCAAAAAAGTAGGTTTTATGTTATAACTTACATCTCACATTTACACACTCTGAGGTGTTTTATAAATTAATTTTGTACCACGAATTTCTGTTTTCGCGAATATTGCAAATATTCACGAATAAACTCAATCTTTTTTATTTATAAAAATATATTTATTTATTCAAAAATGTATTTCTAATCTCTGGTAAACCGGCAAAGATTCTCCCGAAATAATATTTTCCATAATTTTCCGTATAAAAAGCACGTACTGCTTGCCATGTATTTGGAAATTTTTGTATTACACAGTTACATAAGCTTCAATGTTTAAAAGAGTTCTACTCTTCTACTGCTGTCCCCTTCTTTTAATGCAAGTTTATTCAAATATGACAAAGTCTACTCATATTTACGCAATTTCTGTATTTCTGCTTTACTGAATCAACAAACCTGAACATTGTGTGACGAGCCATTCCAAAAGTTTTGAGAGTGAACATAGCACTTTTTCAAAATATTCTCCATTGCATTCTATAGTGTATTATCCTTTCAAACCATTTTTCAAATGCTGAACACCATTTTTCTTTGGAGAGAGTGCAAAACATTCTTTGTAAGCAGCTACTGCTGCTTCAAGTGACATAGTTGACTTCAAATTTTTTCTTTCATTTTGGGGAATTTGAAAACGTGATATCCATTGTTGCTATAGCTGGTTGTCCTGCTTGGTCTTTCTCTTCTAAATTCCGCATACCATTGATAAATGGTGAATTGCAAAGGCCAAAGATCCCTAAATGCGCCCTGCAATCTTTCAGGGCAAACTCACTCACTCTCGCTCGCTCTCTTTCTCTCTGCCTTAAGCTGATTTTAAAATGATAGAAAATTATAGCACAGAAATGCTCTCTCTTAAGATCCATCCTAGCATATGGCGTGGCAACACTTGCTATACATAAACATGCGGTGCTGACGATGTACACCCGTCGCCACAAAAAAGAGTTAACCCCCTTTTTCGATATGTCGACCGAACAGCTTCGGGTATCTTCGTAAAAGCACATGAAATAACTGACAGCGCAATGGTTAACTTCTGAGTACTGAAAACAGATCCCAGAACATGGTTACGCTGGCTGAGAGGTTAAAAAGGCTTGCTTCCACTCAAAAGTTCGTAGCTTCAAATCTCGCACTGCTTATCATTTTTGTATGTTTGTTAATGTTATGACTTGATGTGTAGAACATAATATTGCATTAATATAACTTTGCATTTGAAGTTATGGGTCTATCTATGCACACAAAAGCATAATTGTTCTAACACTCGTATTAAATAACCAAAAGAATCTTATGTGTTCCATTCACATGACTTTCTCTACATCTCGGTAACAAATTATTATTAAAAAGCTTCTGCTTCTATCTATTTCATGCTAATCCAGATAAACATGAAAATACAGAAATGGCTTCTCGTAAATAAAAGTGAAATAAAGGAATACAATAGGCTCAAATGATAGTCAAATCTTTTAAAAGCTGGTTGCCAAGTGGATGAAATCCGTTTCTTTACATTGCCAGGAGTTGACAAATTCCCGAATGTGTAAAGTTTTAAGTACTTCAAAACTGAAACGAATAACAAGGAATATCTCAAAAATAGCTTTTGTCTATCTCTTATGGTTCATTAGTTATACAAAATCCAGTAATTCATCCTGAATAAAGAAGTCTCCAGAAACCATTCCCAGAAAATTCAATATATGCATCTTATTTGACATTTAAATATATTTAATATACAGTATTTTAATCAAAATCGTTAAGAGCCATTCTTGAGAAAATCAAAACTTTCGAAAATGTGTTCATGTAAAGGTAGTTTAGGGCGGAGGGGGGGTGCTTTGGCTCAAAATCTACCTGTCGCATCCTTGAACGATAGTTAACTTAAATACAAAGTTCGGTATTTTACCGATTTTTCGTCTTTGAGTAATGGTGTTCTCAGACACACGTACACACTGACACACGCGGACATGTTTCTAAAATGCTTTTTAGATGTAGGGGAGCCTAAAACGTGCATTTCTGGTATAATCCTGGTATCGATTTTTTAGATTGAATGAAGGACCTTCTCCATGCGTGCATAGTTCGTGTAGAGAAAGTAAAAATATGTGTAAATAAACTGTTATCTTCTAAACCCAAAAAATAAACATAATTAATATCGGATGAATGAACCCTGAACCCGTATAACAGTCCTCAATCTTCGGGGCAAAAACACAATAAATGCTTACAGTAGTGTGGACGAGAAGCTACAAGAGCCCAGGCTTCTTGAATTTGTGAGCAGAAGCCATCTTTTGACCATTCCAATGTGTCGATTGGAGTGCACCTCCTTTTTACATCAGCCCACATATTCTCAATAGAGTACACACTCTCACAGAGGGAATGAAAATATTATCGAGTTTTACCGTGTATTTGCACACCGTTCATTGAATCGTCGAGCTTCCATAGCACACCTGGACCGTCCCTTGATATCCAACTTCAACACGATACAGATATGCGACTATGATAGAATTGTGAAGCCACGGTTTATGAAGGGTGTGTTTGATCACTTTGTGAAGGGCGTGTTAAGTGTATACAAAAACGTTTTAAAACATTGTTTCCTTTTAGTATTTCTGGCACCACATGGTTTCGTGCAGCATATTGATGTTCGGTAGAATAAACCCATAAAGAAGCAACATAATAACTATTATATTATTAACTTGCTGCATGACGAATGAAATAAGTATGTCAAATAAATAACCGCTATGTGTCGATTCAAGATCTTTAAGGGGGGGGGGAACAAAACAATACAAAACGATTAATACATGCGAGAAGCGAACCTGCGACCCTCAGCACAGAAGTAACCTACGTTTTGCCACAGCGTGACAGTGAACACAGATGGAAGTTGGCAAGTTTAACAACCTACTGTATCATGTTTTGTGTCGTTAATATTTTTGTTAATATTGATAGTTTGTTGTTGAAGAAGCTTAAGCTATGTATCTGATTATGATTATTGATCATATGAATTAGTAATATTAAGCTTTGGAACTAGTGACAACCGTACTCGGATGGTGTATACAGGTGCTGTGCCATTAAGGACTTTGACGAATTTGGCGTTCCAGACATGACTCATTTTCTTTTTTGGCGACAGGTGTATAATGTTGGGGCACATACAGTTGATGTCTGAACTTCAATCTGAAGTTAGGAAAAGCTGCTTTGGCTTATCACAGCTCATTATTGCCCATTCTCAAAACTTTTGGAATGGCCCTTGTATACACCCATTAATGCAGATAGACCTCGCTACATTTACAACGCCAATATTTGATTATAATAGCTTTTACTGGACTGTTTGAACCGATGACGCCTGGAACGAAATACAGAAACCTTATATACCATTCATGCCATTTATACGGTCAGATCTGAAACAGTGGAAGAAGTGAGTGCAGGCCTTTATATTTGCGGCACTCATAAAATTGTCACGTGGAAATTATAGTAATAAGCTCACCTTATCTAACGATTAAAATATTAGAGAGAAAAAAAGTCTGATGTGTTCCATTCACATGATTTTCCTTACATCTCTGCAACAAATTATTATTAGAAATGAAATGGTGTTTTTTATTTATGGACGCTCTTTAACTGCTGTGGTTCTCAGCGTCCCATTCTACACTGGGCGTGAAAGACCGCTTAATTTTGCTCAGAGGCCTCTCTATTAGGCTTGAGGTTATTTTACGTGCCGTAAATCTACGACACGGGACCAACGGCTCTACGTCCCTTCCGAAGGAAGCCATCTAAGGATTTTTACGCCCGAAAAAGTCCATCGTCCTCCACCGGGTTTGAACCCGCGACCTTGGGTATATGAAGTTAGCATGGTAACCATTACACCATGGAGGGCTTACATTTACTTCATGCTAATTGAGAAAAAAATTAGCAGAAATAGTCTTATTACTTGCTTCCTTGTAAGCAGAAGCAAAATAAGGGAGTACCATAGATTAAAGTGATAGTCAAAAGCTGGTTGCTATGTGACTAAAGTTCCTTTGTTTATATGGACAGGAGTTGACAAATTCCTGTATGAGAAAAGTATAAGTTTTTTTAAAGCTGAAACCAAAAACAAGGAATATTCCAAAAATGACCAACTGCACGAAAAAATGTATATGACATAAATTGTGTGTTTTATTGTGATCTACATTTTCAGTGTAGTAAGTTTTTGTCTATCAATAAAAATCATCCATAATAAAGAGGTCTTTAGAGGCTATTCCCAGAAAATGCAAGATACACATTTTACATGGCATGTAAATATCTTAAATATAAGAAATTTTAATCAAAATTGTTTGAGCCATTTTTGAGAAAATAAAAAATTTCAAGATACCAAATTTTGGTATTTAACTGAACTGAAGTCATGAACTGAAGTAAAAAGTAGGTATTAAATGCATAACATGTAATATAGGTGCACAGGATGGTTCAGTCAAAGGAGCTTGCAGCATTCTCAAAGATAACGATTTGAAACAGAATTCCTATAAACATAATATAATATTCTTAGACTTTAGTGATAAAAATGTTCCCAGCAAGCAAAAATGTTTTGACATATAAAAATAGAATAATTAACAAAAAATTGATTTCATTAAGTTTAAAAAGGCAAATATTAAATAAATCAATAGTACATGGCTTACACAGAGTATGTGAGCAGATATGTACATTGTATCATAAAGTGGACAAATTGAGGGGGTCAGTGCAACAGTGGTCTAACCCATCTTTTTAAAAAAATGGAGCATAACTCAGTTAAACACACCTGGTTTCTTTAAGAATAACGAAAACCTCATTTTAATCGAACTGATTGTTTGCTGACACTTTTCCAGATTATTACACAACAACACATTGAGTACTGTTAACATAATGTTGAGATATACCTAACAATTTTTATTAGTGTGATGCAAATCTTTTTCTGGGTTAGATCACTGTTACACTGACCCCCTCAATTGATCTCAAATGGTAAAAAAAGTGCCAACAAGAATTGATGTGTTCAGAGTGAAAAATCCAGATCTTGCACTTCTACCTAGACCCCTAGTTACTCATGTTGGAAGTAGCACTGTATTATGCAAACAATTTTGAAAGTTTTAAATCGGTGATTGATGAACTAAATAAGGATGACGCTTCTTCAATTGAAATTCGTCAGAACTAACTCAATGACAGTACACTAAAAATGAATTGTCTTACACGTCTGCAAATTTGATTTTTTTGTTTCAGTCTATCAAAAAATAATAAACATCAACCAGCTTGTTAACTGAAATGGTTAATGAAGTGCACAACATTGAGAAAAAAATTAATTTACTCAAAGGTCCAACAACGGAAGCTATAAAACAGAAATTTATAATTATGTTAAAAAAATGGTGGATTTCATACTATGTGCAAAATTGCCAAGGGTTTAGAAGGGAAAGTAGATGTTGGTGATATTGAAAATGTAAGTGCCAGTGGCATCACTTTGATGCAATACACAAGGCTATCTTGTAAGGTCCTTCTCCAGATATCGTGCATTGTTTCGAGACAACTGACCGGTTTGTGATGGCAAACTTGGAGAAAGTTTTTATGGTTCACTGCAACAGTGAGATGTTTCAATCCACCACTGCCTCAGCATGATTGCTGAGTGTTTTAGCACATAAAAATACGTTCCCTAATGATGATAATAACAGAATAATGGTAATAACAACAATAATAATAGGAATAACAATATATTCATTGATTACCATCAACATGCGAGAGTGAATGTGCATGCGTTTGAAAATGGAAGACATTAAAAAACCAGCAGACAATATAATATATATCTGTTCACTTTTATTTGGCTTCTGGAAACTATTCCTACAAAGATTATTTTTCTGTGTACTTCATGTTAATTAAAATAAACCTTTACAGAAATAACTTCATTACACTTCTCGTGGCAGTAGGCTCTTGGTTAAGTTCACTATCTATTACGAATGTGACTCAAAGATTTGCAAGAAAGTTTCCTCTCCCCACCTACCCTTTACATGGAAAAATTTTCAAATAATTTGATTTTCTCAAAAAAGATCAAATGATGTTGATTAAAATATCGTAGATATTTTAAAGATATTTACATGACAAATAAAATGTAGGTAGATCTTGAATTTTCCGGCAATAGCCTGAGAAGACCTCTTTATTGTGGATGAATTTTGCTGGATTTTGTGTAACTGGTAATCTATAACAGCCAAAAGTTTACCGCACTTAAAATGTAGATTTTCTCAAAACACATAATTTATCTCCTATATTCTTTTTTATTTGTAAAGCTGGCAGTTTCTCAGATTTTGTTTATTAGTATTGTTTTCAGTTTTAAAATACTTATACATTTCTCATATAGGAATTTGTCAATTCCCGGTCATACAAAGGAATTTCAATCACATAACAAGCGGCTTTTAAAAGATCTCACTATCACTTTAGCCTAGTGAATTCCCGTATTTCCCTTCTACTTACAAAGAAGCAGTAATAAGATTAATTCTGGCAATGTTTGTCTGGATTAGCTTGACGTAGATAAAATAATATTCTTTTGTTAGGAAAGTGTGTTTGTGGAACAGCTAGAGTCATGTGAATGGAACTTGTCAGATATATTTTATTGGTAGAACCTCGAAACATGTATTTTCGGTGACATTTTGATCTCTTGCTGTGAAAAGAAAGATATGAAGTAACAAAAGCTAAAATCACAAACTTTCGGCAATGTCTGATAGGTTTAAATACGTGGCATGAAAAAATGAGCAGTGCAAACCAAAATTATATTAAATTGTGTAATTATATGATCTTCACTTTTTCCTGTACCTATAAATTTTACTATTGTCATTTCATTTCTCTAAAAGTTTAGCACACTGAATACACAAATGGAATAGGTATAAAGTGTTTTAATTACTTGTCTCAAAATTAAACATGAGTTTACCTAATTATAAGAAAACTTTTCAGTTTTGTGTTTTATCATTCAATCCGCGCAAGTTTGTGTCCTGCGCTCGTGCTTTTCACATTTATGTTTTGCAATATATCCTGTGCACACTCACCTTGTGTTTAATGTTTATTTTATTTAGTATTCTTATATTTGAAAAGTTTCCCAATACTAAACACACTTTATTAAAGTTCCCTGTACTAAAACATATTTGTTACTTTCTCTGCAATGTCCTTGGCATAAGCAGAGGAAGTAATGTATTCCATCCTATAATTAGATGCACAGATTTCACAAAAATTGCATGTTTTAGTACACCTAATCCAGGGAAAAAAAGGCCTGTTTTAAAAAACTCTGCATATGCCTATGAATGACATACTTCAAAAAAGAAAAAAAAAATTGATGTGCTCCATTCACATGACTTTCTCTACATCTCTGTAACAAATTGTTGTTAATATGCTTATTCTTATATCTACTTTATGCTAATCGAGATAATCCTTAGTAGAAGCGGTCTTATTACTTAGTTCCTTGTAAATAAAAGGGACATAAGGGAATACACTAGACTAAACTGATATTATAATGTTTTAAAATGTATTTTCAATGGGATTGAAATCCGTTTCTTTGCATGGGCAGGAGTTGACAAGTTTCTGATGAGAAAAGTTAGTATTTTAAAACTGAAATCAATAACAAGAAATATTTCAGAAACTGCCAACTCCATGAAAAAATGTATAACATAAATTGTGTGTTTTAACAAGCTATATATATTTGTTAGGTAAGTTTTGTCTATCTCTTACAGTTTACCAGTTATGCAATATTCAGCAAAATTCTCCAGAGTAAAAGAGGTCTTCAGAGGCTACTCCCAGAAAATTCAAGATATATATTTTGTTTGTCATAAAATATCTTTAATGTACCTACAATACTTTAATCAACATCATTAGAGCCATTTTTAAGAAAATCAACATTTTCAAAAATTTTTCCATGTGAAGGGTTGGGGGAATTTTTTTCATAATCTTCGTGTCGCATCAAGCTATTCTGTACACACACACACACACACACACACACACACACATTTCTAATTTTTTATTCAGGGGGTCCCAAAACCTTCTGGTGAAATCTCGGTATTGAATTTTTGGGTGGAATACAATAGCTTCTCTATACACCATGTACATAGTATGTGTAGAGAAAAGTAAAAATACTCTACATATGAAAGTTGGTATTTTGGCTTGCAATCTGTCAAAAATGTGAATAATTTACAGCTCGCCCACCTGGATAGTAGAGTGTCTGCCTCACATTCAACAGGCCGCTACCTCGAATCTTGCTTAGGGCGAGTTACAAGGATAAGGTTTTTTTTCAGGGTTTGCCTTATCCTGAGGCTGTCAAGTAACTTTAAGCTCCATGGACCCCAAGATCATTTGAGCACCATTGCACTAATTGCATTCATCATTTGATATGACCAACCAGGTTAAACGGCGTTAAGCTATAGTAGGGGGGGCAGCTCCTTACTAATCTCATTCTTTTAATGTTATAGCAGTAAAAAATGGTGTGTTATTTATGGGCGCTCTTTAACTACTATGGTTCTCAGTGTCCCATTCTAAATTGGGTGTGAAAAATGTTTAATTTTGCTCAGAGGCCTCTCTATCAGGCTTGAGGTTCTTTTACGTGCCATAAATCTACGACATGGGACCAACAGCTTTACTTCCCTTGCGAAGGAAGCCATGATAAGGATTTTTACACCAAAAAAATCCATCGTCCTCCGCCGTGTTTGAACCTGCGACCTTGGGTATATGAAGTCAGCATGGTAACCATTACACATGGAGGGCGACTATATAGCAGTAAGTAGACACAAGTATATCTGAAGAACATGTTTCAAGAGATACGGTTTGGTTAGACTCAAAGGCATATGAGTTTAGTTCCAAGCAATGTGGTCCTCCTTGGGACTGGGCCTTGAAAGGTTTGGAATTCAGACAGAATAGGCTTACAACCCTAGACCTGGTTCACTTCCTGTAAACATGTACCCACAACAAAAGCAAGCAATGAAATATAGTCATTTCAATAATTTTGATGACTTTTTATTACCTGTTTCTAGATATTAAGGTCCTTGATCAAACTGTGGAGACTTAGCATTGAGTATCCATAACTAGTTTTACATTTGTATTGAAAACTGACATTTAGAATGTTATTAAAACTTTCACTCCAAATTAACCATTTATTTTGAAATTTATTCCAAACTAATAATGATAATATTAATCACAACAGTAATAATGATGATAACTACAACAATAATAATGGTGGTGATGATGATGATAATAATAATGACGATGATAATAATAACAATAAACTCAAAGATTAGCATCACCGTTAGTCATTTTAACCACGAGCCTACTGCCACAACAGAAAGTGTAATGAAGTTATTTCTATAAAGGTTTATTTTAATTAACATGAAGTAGATAGTAAAATAATCTTTCTCAGGAATAGTTTCCAAAAGCCAAATAAAAGTGAACAGTATATATTATATTGTCTGCTGGTTTTTTAATGTCTCCTATTGTCAAACGCACTCACATTCACTCTCGCATGTTGATGGTGATCGATGAATATATTGTTGTTCCTACTATTATTGTTGTTATCACCATTATTACTGGTATTATTATCATTAACTGTTTTATGTACATTTCAAAATAAATAGTTAATCTGGAGTGATAGGTTTAATAAAATTCACACATTCACTCACATGCATACTTCCAGACCAAAGGGGAAAAGGAATAATTGTGGTTAAAGAAAACCTATCTGCTACAATCGGGAATCGAACCAGGGATCTCTATGCAAAACACAGTTTATTAAAGCGAAACAAATCTAAGTTTCTGTATTTCCCATATAAATGTTTGGGATACTCCTTGTGCAGTTTACATATGCTTGATTTTAAATTACTTTTTGTACTTTCACCAATTTCCGCACAGTTCACTTTCGTTTCACACTACGTAGCTATGTTGTTAAAAGATAATGCTGGTAGCGGCTGGCACCCAGCAGATACAGTATTCCGATGTTGGCACTCCACCTAATATTTAGAGCCGTTGCGCTAAATTACCAAAATGCCTTATATTAAAGATATTTACATCAGAAAGAAAATGCAAATTTTAAATTTTCTGGGTATAGTCTCTTAAGTGCTCTTTGTGCTGGAAGTGCTTACCAGAATTTTGCACAATGGCTAAACCATCAGAGATAGACAGAAGCTTAAAACACATAACATGTAGATCTCATTAAAACACATAATTTATGTCATATAGTTTTTCTTGTTGAGTTGACTGTTTTTTACATATTCCTCTTTATTGGCTTCAGTTTTAAACTAACATTCTTAAATAGGATAATGCAAAACAAACCGAACTTCAAGTGCTTCATAGCTTTTAAAAGATTATCAGTTTAGCATATTGCATTCCCTTATCTATTTATAATGAAGCAAGTAATAAGATCAATTCTGCTAAGGCTTATCTCGACTAGCATGATGTAGGTAAAAGAATAGTTTGTATTTGGAAGAGCCAGAGAAAGTTATGTGAATGGAACACATCAGATATTTTTTAAAAAATATTACTTTCGCTGATATTCAAAACACAAATTTACATATCCTCAAATTAACATAGATTTTTCTCCACTCCTAATTATTGGAGTTGATTAATCGTCAGCTTATTTATAAAATAATTAATGGTTTTTTATAATGTTCTGAGATAACAAACACAAAATTAAGGTCTTTTTCAATAAAGAATTTTTAAAATGCACTAATTAATTCAAAATCTTCTCGGGCTTCTAGCCAGGTAAAAACTTGGCTTGACACCAACGTTTCGAAGAAGTGCATCTTCCTCGTCTTCAGGGTGAACTTCAGATACACTTCTTCGAAACGTTGGTGTCAAGCCAAGTTTTTACCTGGCTAGAAGCCCGAGAAGATTTTGAATTAACACGTCGCCAGGAAAGCTTCAGTTCTTATGCACTAATTAGTTTTTGTGCTCATTTTTCATATTTTAAAAAAATATCAAAATATTCTTTGTTTTATAAAATTATACCATAGCCCAATTTCCAGATGGGACATACATAAATGAATAATTTAAAAAAATCTGATTTGTAACATTCACATGACTATATAAAAGAAACAATAAAAAATCTATTCTTACACTACTTCATGTTCATCAACGGATATTGTTTTATTACATATTATTTCCTTGTACAAAATCAATAAGGCAATACAATAAGCTAACATGATAGTCAAATCTTTAATCATCTTTACCATCCCTGAGCATTTAGAAAAGTTAAAAAGATCTTCAAGGTACAAAACATCACCCTGGCTCCAATAAACAGGTTTTCTATCATAAAGCTGCTAAATTCAAAAACCAAAGATGAAATTCCACCAGAAAATACACCAGGAATATGTCAAATTGAATGTACAACTTGTGAAAAGTTCTACATAGGACAAACCAAAAGAAGTTTGAAAATCAGGGCCAAAGAGCACTTTAGAAATCTAAAACTAAAACATATGTCAGCAGTGGCACTTCACTTCTGGAAGGAAAACCATAATCTAGATCCAAATCCAAAATTGCTAAAAACCATGTCAGGCCACAATGAACTCACAACCTGAGAAAACATTCTCATATGGATACACAAAGGTCACCTAATAACTTTGAAATCCCGTCAGTTGACAACTTAAGTTAAGAAGTTCATCATTTCACCACCAGAGAAGAGAACACAGGCAGACACAACCAACAATGACAGTTGGACCCATGAGATTGAAAATGTTAGCATACGCTTCCGAAATCAGTCCCTCATAATGAAAACGTAAGTGATGTAGTGTTAAAAAATTGACTCAACAAATTAATATCACATATATGACTACTAAGTTGGAGCACACATATTTAATAAAATTAGATTCCAACTTCATCAAATTACCCAATTTGCAATTCAACTGTCACACTTGTCTTATTGGAAGAACTCATATATATGCGTGACAATTTAAATCAAATAAGATAAATTTGTATTTGAAAATAATAAAGATCTCTAGTTCGAAATGTTGAAAGTTTAAAATTTTATTTTTACTTTCACTACACATACTATGTACATAGTGTATAGAGGAGGTATTGTATTGCACCCACAAATTTGAAACAGAGATTTCATCAGAAATATGTGTTTTGGGAACCCCTGAATTAAAAAAAAAGAATTTTTAGAAAAATGTCTGCGCATGTTATTTATGGACACTCTGTAACTACTGTGGTTCTCAGCATCCCATTCTAAATAGGGTGTGGTGAAAGGCCACTTAATTTTGCTCAGAGGCCTCTCTAACAGGCTTGAGGTTCTTTTACAGGCCGTAAATCTACGACACGGGACCAACGGCTTTACTTCCCTTCCGAGAAAAATCCTGCTAAGGATTTTTACACCCGAAAAAATCCATCATCCTCTGCTGGGTTTGTACCAGCGACCTTGGGTGTATGAAGTTAGCATAGTAACCATTACACCACGGAGGGCGATCTGTGTGTGTGTGTGTGTGTGTGTGTTTGCAGCATATCTCAAAAACGAAAAGTCTGTTAAATACCAAACTTGATATTTAAGTGAAGTATCTTGCAAGGACGCGACACAAAGCTTTTCAAGAAAATTCCCCCACCTCCAACTACTCTTTACATGGAACAAATTTTGAAAATCTTGGTTTTCTGAAAAATGGCTCTAACAATTTTGATTAAAATCTCATATTTAAGATATTTACATGGAAAATAAAATGTATATCTTGTATTTACTGGGAATAGCCTCTGAAGACCTCTTTATTTGAATCAATTTTGCTGAGTTTTTCATAACTGGTAAACTGTAAGAAATAGAAAAAAACTTGCTACACATAAAATGTAGATCTTGTTAAAACACACATACATACCCCCTCCCCCCCCATGGAGTTAACCATTTTTATGATATTCCTTGTTATTGGTTTCAGTTTTAAAATACTTAAAACTTTTCACATACAGGCATTTGTCAGTTACTGACAAAACCAAGAAACAAATTTCATGCACATGACAACCAGTTTTTAAATGATTTGACTATCACTTTTGCTAGATAGGATTTCAAAGTATTTTAAAGAGTAAAGTGAGAAAGCCATGTAATAAATAGATATTGGGGTTAGGGAATAGTTTTTTTTTGTTGTTTTTTTTGTGCTTATAAAACCTAGAATACTTTTCGCACGTGGGCACACAAAAGATTCGTGTATAAAGCATTTCAAGACCAACACTACGAGATTATAGACGTATTTATTGACAGTACGAAAACCCTCATTTATTTTCCTAATATCCAACAGACATCCTGTAGCCGAATCTCTATTTCTTCTCCAAACCCTGAGATCAACTATTATATATAATGCGCCTAATACTTCATGCTACTTAAAGTTAGTCTGGGTTATGGGTATCAGGCCCATCCGCAGTGCTAGGGTATACTGCTTGCACCAGAAGGAGACGCCACGTGGGCAATCCAGCCTGCATCACCCAAGAAGTCAACAGCAACGAGGTGTGGTGAGCAGCAGACAACGCCTAGTCTGAAGTCAAACATCACGACTTCACAGGGGCTTGCCTCAGTTGATACAAACAGGTTGAAAAATAAATCATATGGCAACTGAGTAACTTGAGATTACACGAACTGCAAGTAATCTGATGCACTTCCAGTGCAAGAGGAAAGAAGAAAAGGAATATGTTGTTCCTGAAATTTTTGAAACAGTTGTCAGGCAGTAATTACAAACAAAAAACAATAAATAAAAAAATTTGATGTGTTCCATTCACATGACTTCCTCTACATCTTTGCAACAAGTTATTGTTAAAAAGCTAATGCTTTTATTTACTTCATACTAATCGAGAAGCAATTAGCAGAAATATTTTTATTGCTTGCTTCCTTGTAAGTAGAAGCGAAATAAGAGAGTACCATAAGTTAAAGTGATAGTCAAAAGCCTATGTGACTGAAGTTTCTTCGTTTGTATGGACAGGACTTGATAAATTCCTGTATGAGAAAAGTACAAGTTTTTTAAAGCTGAAACCAATAACAAGGAATACATTAAAAATGACCAACTTCATGAAAAAAAATTATATAACATAAATTGTGTGTTTTAATGTGTTCTACATTTTTTTGTGTGGTAGATTTTTGTCCATCTCTTATGGTTTAGCAGTTATGCAAAATTTTGTTTAATTCATCCAGAATAAAGTACTCCTCAGAGGCTATTCCCAGAAAATTCAAGATATACATTTTATTTGTCAGGTATACAATATTTTAATCAAAATTGTTAGAGCCAATTTTGATAAAATCAAAATTTTTTCCATGTAAAGGGTAGTTTGTGATGGGGGGATTTTCTTGAAAATCTTCGTGTCGCATCCTTGGAAGATATCAAACTTAAATACCAAGTTTGGTATTTAATGGTCTTTTCGTTTTTGAGCTATGCTGTCCACAGACACACACAATGGATCTTTTGCCAAAATATTTATTTCCAGTAAAATCTCGGTATTGAATTTTTGGGTGGAATACAATACCTTCTCTATACACTATGTACATAGAATGTGTAGAGAAAGCAACTAGCATCTGGAGTGGGATCTGATCCCATGCCCACAGAGTGCATTACAAACAGTGCTCTGATAAAAACACTGACTGCCTTTGTTTTTCAAGAAGCTGCATTACTCTGTTGACAGGTATCAATGGCAAGATCAAGTTTCCAATATTGATGCCACAGTATTATGCTTTTGTTCCTGTCAAACAGCGTTGGTATTAGATTTTGTATTAGATCAGGGGGAAAGAGGAAAGAAAGAGGGAGAGGATTTTAGGTTCAATACCAACTGTACATAAAAAAGTATATTTAAAATTTGTTTATTTCATTTGCATAAATATAAAAATGCAGTACTTGTACTAAACCATTAAGAACTTCTTTGCTTCATATGAGATCTGCTTTAGCAGTAGAATTAACAAAATATTTCTGATAAATTTATAAAATCTGGAGTATATTACAAAAATAACATCTATATCAGGCACTGGAAGAGAGCTTCATGTTAACCTGGAAAGAGACAAAGTTGTGGTTAATGCTTATTTTACATATCTTCAGGCCTATATTTGCATATTCATATATCATTATGTGAAAAAAAAAAAAAAAAAGAAGTAAATGGCATGTTATTTATGGACGCTCTTTAACTGCAGTGGTTCTCAGCGTCCCATTCTAAATTGGGCATGAAAGACCGCTTAATTTTGCTCAGAGGCCTCTCTGTCAGGCTTGAGGTTCTTTTACATGCCGTAAATCTACGACACGGGACCAACGGCTTTACTTCCCTTCCGAAGGAAGCCATGCTAAGGATTTTTACACCCGAAAAAAAAAAAAAAATCCATCGTCCTCCACATCGTCCTTATGTGAAAGTCTTACTTGTAGCCCATAGATATCTTGTATTACTGCATTATAATCTTGGTGCAATATCTGCACACACCATTAGTTTTTGCTGATTTCTGCCTTTGTGTGTACATGAAGTGTTATCAGTGGGGACTCTTGGCCAAATTATCTGGTGGGGCACAATTTTAAGATTGATTAAAATTAAAATTAAATTTAGCTTTATTTATGGTCACTTTAACCGCTGCGGTTCTAAGTGCACCATTCTATTTTGGACATGAAAGACCGCTTAATATTGCCCAGAGGTCCTTTTATTAGGCTTGAGGAATTTTATGTGCAGTAAATCTATGACACAAAACCAATGAGATTTTTATGCCTGAAAAAAATTGCCTGCTGGGTTTGAACCTGTGACCTTGGGAACCATGTTACCCATAAACCACAAAGACATAAGATTAAAATTATTGGATACTAAAAAATATTGATAGAAATGCAATGCTTATTTGTGATAAAGGCACTAACTTTTCTATTTGTAGATGAAGTCAGGAAGAACATGACATGTTCCCAGCAATACCTTGAACCTTTATATGTTTATCATATGTCAACATTATCACAGAGCTGGTCCTGCTACAAATTAATACATAGCTGGTCTTTACAGCTGATATAAGTACTTCAGTTTAAAATATTCGAGCCTTCAATACTACTTCACACGATATTATAATAGCTTATGTATGTCAATTACAACTTTTACGTTTCTTTTCACAAATGAAGCTCTCATTTCTATAAACAAATTATGGAAACTACCCTTATAATAAGATAAATTGTGATCATGATATTAATATCATGATATATCAGTTCAGCTGTAATGACTGTGAAAAAATCTACATCGGCCAAACAAAAAGAAATATAAAAACCAGGGCAAAAGAACACCACAGAAATATTAAACTCAAACAAGAAGAAAAATCTGCAGTAGCTTGGCATTTTTGGAAAGAGAAACACACTATAAATAGAAGCCCAAAAATCCTCAAAAACATCACAAGGAAGACAGAATTAAAAGTTTGGGAAAACATATATATATGGAAAAACAAGAACCGGGTTTTCAATTTTGAAATACCGCCAGGCGATCTACTCATACAGAAGTTCATCAAACCACCACCAGGGACAGAGACAACCACCACAGCAAGCAATACCGGTAGTCGACCAAAGGAATTGACAATGGAAGCACATGGCTTCTGAAACATGTTTTCCGAAATTAAAAAGTAAGTGATGTAGTGTTACAAAATCGACTCAACTAAATTTTAATTGTTAAAACACATCACTGTCTCAAAGTCCACCATATATCAGGATGATATTAACTGTCTTAATATTTTCTTTATAACCAATTGTACACTTTACAAACCATCGCCTACCTTTCCTAGCACTGTTTGCTGTTTTTTAAACGCTGGCAACATTTTTTCATTTATCTTTTTACATTTTAATTTGAAAAATAACAAGGAGTTGAAAGATATTTCACATTTTAGTATAATTTTCACATTTTGAACAAATTTCATGTTTTACTGTATTTTCAAATAACATAAGCTGTACTTAGAGATCATGAAAAATGAAAATATAAGGTACATGCCTTTAAGATCCTGTTTTACTTTATTACATTTGCAAAAAAATTATCATCCCAAATAGTGATCCTATATTTCATGTCTGAAAAGGTGCGATTCTCCTATCCCCACCCCAATGAGCCCATTACAATTAATGAAAATCAAATGGAAAGAAAAATATTTTTTTGATGTATGTAACCCACAAATGATACTTGTGAATTTGTAATGCTTAGAAAAAGTAATGAGAATTATGCTTACATTTGTTTAAAAATAAAATGAAGTTCTATTCCACTTTTCAGTATTCCAGCACAAAAATGTATATCAGGAAAAATGTTTTAAACTATGTTACATTCTGGTATACATACCAACCATGTGGCACAATATAAAAATCTATTGTACTTAACAGTTATTCATGAATTACTTACATTTTATGGTTATTAAAAACATTCATATTGATTTCCTTCTACCCACTCTTCTTCAAAGCATTCTTATAGAAGCTTATTTTCTAGCTACTTCAGGTTAATTGAATAAATGATTACATATTTTTTTTTAAGTGCAAGAGAGTTGCAGCAGGCAATGGTCAAATTTTTTAACTGGCTCTGCAACTCTTTTTACATGACCAAGAGGAAGATTCGGAAATACAAACTCTAATATTGGAAAAGAGGAAGGAAATTCTAGAGAACCAAGCCTCCGTCAGGAACCAAACCCAAGACCAAATCAGTCGTTTCCAATTATGCAAGTTACTGAAAATTTCAAAAGTAATGTTGCACAAAACAAAATTTGCATAACAAACTCTCTGGAAAACCAGACGGTTGCAATTATACTCTGAATTGTATCCTTCATAAATTCCTCAAACAATTGCTCACAATGGAGCAATTGAAGAATTTTAAGAAAGGTAGGTGATGCACAGCATTCGTCGAAGCAAGGTTAGCTATGATTAGAATAAATGTCATGGAAAAGATAATGAATGTCTGAATTGATCTAGTGCTTGTGTATGTAGTGAAGAATTTTTCAATGAGTTAGTGTTGAAAAGAAAAATTGAGTATTTACCAGTATGCAAATTGTATTGTATAGTAGCTAAAGTTAAGAGAAATGAGAGGATTAAGTTCCAAGCATTTTTAAATTTGGAATATCAAGAGTGGTGCTGTGATGCTATTTTTTGCAAATATTATTTTAGGAAGTGATTCTTTGCTAGTTTAACGTGCCATAATTGATTTTGGGGGTGAAATATATAAATGATGAGATGAATAATAAAGAAAGAAAGAATGCTGCAATGAAATAATATATGAAAGGAACGATATTGATTCTTGTGAAGTAAGGTTCTTCATTCAGAATGTTAAGATTAAAAAGGGCACAGATGCGGTCACACTCAATAGAAATATGGGAAATAATGAGAATAATTATAATGATTTTGTATCATTCCTAAGCGTTATTGTGAGGAATACATTCTGCAGTTAGAATGTGCTGATATGAATGGAAATATGGTTTCTATGGAAACGAGTGAACAATTTTCAAACAGCAGCCAAGATAGTTATGGTAGTGCATATAAGGAAATATAAAATAAGTTAACAAAATGCCATGGGTTGAATAATGTACAATTAAATATACTAAGAGACATGCTTATTGAGGTATTACTCCAAACTCACGCAAGTGCAGACCCATACCAATAGCAATTAGAAAGCAAGCTGATGAGTCAGTGTATACTTATATCTGATATGTTGAGTTCATAAACAAAATAATAAGCTGAGAATAACTTTTCTCGGGCTATCAGCCAGGTGAATTCTGGAATAATTTCCAAGCTTTCAAGAGCTAACGTCGCTCTCATCTTCAAGGAATGATGTAGAGACTCCAGGTTCGCCTTATATATAGTAGTCCAGTGGGGGGGACCGGCCAGATGCCGCTCTGTGATTGGCCCGGGTCTGGCATGGGAGGCGTTGACTAGGAACCAATGGTCTCCGTTGCCGGGGCGGACTGCTCTGATTGGCCTGGTGCCAGATGTGAGCCTGTATTAAAACTAGGGCTAGCTTTTGGCAGTTTCACAAATCTTTGTGAGTGTTTGCTGAGCACTGAACTCCAAATGCCATTCACCTGCAAGCTGCTGTCTCTGTTGATGTTATTTTCTTCGTATTTAATAGCTATGGCTTCTTTGATGGAGCGGTCCCAATAGCTTGAAGACTTAAACATGGTGGTTGTGTCCCAGTCTCGGTCTGTGTCCTTCTTGGATGCAGTGCTCCGCAAGACCAGATTTTTCTCGGTACATCAGGCGGATGTAGCTCTCATGCTCTTTGCATCTTTGTTCAATTGTTCTCCCCGTCTGTCCGATGTAGGCTCTACCACATTCACATGGAATGCGGTATACCCCAGGAGTCTTGAGGCCGAGGGCATCTTTGACCTGTCTTAACATATTTCGAATTTTATTGGGTGGCTTGTGTATAGTCTTGATGTTGTATTTGCCCATAATTCTATTCAGTTTACCAGACAAATGACCCTTATATGGGAGGTAGGCTTTACGTTGTTTCTTTGTGTCTTGTGACTCATCTAGCTGGGATGCATTACGCTGTGCACAGTTTGTACTCACAGAGGCCCGTTTTAGTGCCTTGTTGATGCTGCTCTTGCTATATCCATTTTCCTCTAGGCTGGTTCTGAGATACTGAAATTCTTTAGCGAGGTTTTCACTGTCTGAGATGGCTATTGCTCTGTGTGCAAGCGTTGATAGAACTGTGTTTCATTGAGCTGGGTGGTGGCAACTGTTTGCATTTAAATATAGATCGGTATGTGTGGGCTTCCGGGACACATCGGGCTTTCGGCGTATTAATATGTCCAGGAATGGTAACTTCCCTTCCTGTTCAATTTCCATAGTAAACTTGATGTTTGGATGCTGACTGTTTAGATGGTTCAAGAAGTCCTGTAGCGTGTCTTCCACGTGAGGCCAGATGATGAAGGTGTCGTCCACGTATCTGTAGAAGGCAGCCGGCTTTAGAGTTGCTGAATCTAAGGCCTGATGTTAAAACGCTTCCATGTAAAAATTAGCTATGGCTGGTGAGAGAGGAGAGCCCATGGCCACTCCATCTGTTTGTTCGTAATATTGTCCGCGGTAAAGAAAGTAGGTCGACGTGAGCGTGTGCTTGAATAATGCAATGACCTGCTGGATGAAGTGCGGTTCTAGGAGCTGGAGAGAGTCTAGCAGCGGGACCCTGGTAAACAGAGACACCACATCAAAACTGACCAGTAAATCACTCGGATTCACCCTTAATGTCTGAATCGTCTTTACGAATGCTGACGAGTTGACCACATGATGAGGGCAGGTTCCTATCAATGGCTGCAGCAACTTGGTGAGGTGTTTTGCAAGGTTGTAAGTGGGGGCTCCCAATAGCGCTGATGATTGGCCGAAGTGGCACACCCTCCTTGTGCACCTTGGGCAAGCCATATAGTCTCGGAGGAACAGCTGCAGGTGTGGTTAGAGCCTTGATGGTTTCAGCGGGAAATTGTGTCTTCCTCAGAAGAGCTGAAGTTTTCTTAGCGATGGCTGCCGTGGGGTCACGTTTTAGTGGCCGATATGCTGGGTCCTGTCCTATAGCAATAGTGAAATTTTGTTATGGTAGTCCTCACAGGAAAGAACCACTGCAGCGTTTCCCTTGTCCGCTGGTAGAATGAGTACATTCTCGTCGTCTCGTAGAGATTTCAGGGCTGTTCTTTCCTCTTTGGTGATGTTGGATTTTGGCGGAACTGCTTTCTTTATTGCAAGCAATGTTTCCTGCCTGATGTCATCTGCAATTTCTTTAGGCAATGTTTGAATTGCCTATTCTACCCCGCTGATGATGTCGATCACATGAATTTTCCGTGGAGCCGGTGCGAAGTTCAACCCCTTCGCTAGTACTGCGATTGAGTCCGAGTCCAGTTCCTTGTCTGACAAGTTGATGACGACTCGATGATGCTCTAATGTTGCTGGGGGATCTCGCGTTACGGCTAGGCGCGCAAACTTCCTGGTTTGCCTGGCCGTTGATTTTGATAGCTGTAAGTCTGCGCGTGCTGTTGTCGAAGCATCGATCCAATCCCAATCTGATGGCGCAAAGCGCGAAGCAATATCCAGGTGTAGGGCCAATAGGTCCAGGTCAATTTTATCCAAAACATATCGTGCATAATGCAGTCTCTCTCTTACCAGTGTCATGCTGGTGCGTCGAAGGATCCTCTCCACTGTCTTGTTGTGGACTGACTGACTGAGGCAATCCCCCAACGTGCTGAGGCAATCCAAGCCATCACGTTTCCAAAGAATGCAATGCAACTTGATGTTTCTTTGGAATTTTGCAGTACGAAGCTAGTCTTGTTGAACATTATGCTAGGGAAGTTGCACCCTTGAGGGAATTGTTGAAGAAAGATGTTAGATGGGAGCAGAAACAACAGGTGGCTTTTAAAAATGTTAAGAAATTGTTCAAATCTGATATACTTTTACAGTGCCTGAATTATGACTTTCTGTTTCATATTTTTTTAGATGCAAGCATAATAAGTTTTGGCACTATACTGTGCCAATATGATTCAAGAAACATGTGATAGTTACTGCATCACGGTCATTAATAAAACTAGAGACTAATGCATGTATATCAGAGTTGGAAATTAGTGTACTGCAAAAGTTTACATTGTACACATATAATTATGAAATAATTGTACATACAGATCATGTTAGCTTGTCAAATAATAGCATTGTATTTTAAATAAAATGTATATTACACCAACAGAATGGAACACTTACTTCAAGGTGAAGATTACAAAAGAATTGATAATAGCCCATTAAAATCATGCATTTCAACTTTTTATAACATTCTTAATGAAGTGATAATCATTCCAAATAAAGCAAAACAAATTATAAAAGTTAGTATTACAATTTTACCCAGAATTTATGCCCTTCCCAAAATTCATAAACCTGAAAATAAAATAAGACCTATTGTAATTTACATAAATTCACCAACTGACAATCTAGCTGAACGGTTAAATAAAATATTCAGTAATTTGAAAAATTTGAAGTATTAAAATATTCTTTTGAGCTAGTAGAAAAGATCAACAATACTGTATTGTTTCTTTCAATGTAACTGCTTTGTTTCCAAGCATTTCTATACAAAAACTTTTGACAATTTTGAAAAAATGGTTAAATTCTTAACAATTGAATAAAGATATAAAAAATTATTTTGTTAACCTTATTAACCTTTGTTTGTATAAAACTTTTTTTCAGTTTTATTGACAAATTCTATCAACAAACTTCTGGTTTAGCAATGGGTAGTCCACTTTCGCCTTTTCTTACTGAACTTTTTATGAGCTATTTTGAAATATAGGTTACTAGGCATTCCCTCTAAATGAAGATTTAATAAATTATTTTGTTAACCTTATTAATCTTTGTTTGATTCAAATTTTTTTTCAGTTTTATTGACAAATTCTATCAACAAACTTCTGGTTTAGCAATGGTTAGTCCACTTGCCTTTTCTTGCTGAACTTTTCATGAGCTAAGCATTCCCTTTAATTTTTAAAACTTACTATAGATATGTAGAAGATAAAATACAAATGATGGTGTAAAACTTTTAAATTTACAAGAAAAGCTAAAAAATTCACACTAAAAATTGAAAAACGATGGCTGTCTCTCTTTCCTAGATTTAAAAATAAAAAAATACTAATAATTTGAATTTTTAAATTTATAGAAAAAAGAAGTTTAAATATAAAAAATTTGTAGTGTTCCATTCACATGACTCTACATCTCTGCAACAAATTGCTGTTAAAAAGCTTATTTGTCTATCTGCATTGTGCTAATTGAGATAAATATTAGCAGAAATGAGCTTATTACTTGCTTTTTGGTAAGTAGAAGGGAAATAAGGGATATCCTAGGCTAAAGCAATAAGAAGGGAAATAAAGGATATATTAGGCTAAAGCAGGGGTGAAATCTTTAAAAAGCTTGGTCGTTGAAATTCAATTCTTTGCACAATCAGGGGTTGGCAAATTCTCATATGAGAAAAGTTTAAGTATTTTAAAACTAAAACTAATAACAAGGAATATCTCAGAAATGGTGAGCTCCATAAAAAATTTTTATCACATAAGTTGTGAGTTTTAGCAAGATCTACATTCTTGATGTACCTCTTACGGTTATCAGTTATGCAACAGTCGTCTAGAATGCAGAGCTCTTCAGAGGCTATTCCCAGAAAATTCAAGATATACATTTTATTTGTTAGGTAAATATCTTTAATGTATGGTATTTTAAACAAAACTGTTAGGTCCATTTTTGAGATAATCAAAATTTTCAAATTTTTTTCCATGTAAAGCATAGTTTGGGATGGGGGAATTTTTCTCAAAATCTGTGTCACATCCTTGGAAGATACTAAACTTAAATATAAAATTTGGTATTTTTGAGTTATCAAGCTCAAACACATACACATGGACCTTTTCTAAAAATTATTTTTTTTATACAAAGGCACCTAAAATGTGTATTTAATCTTGCTATCAATCCTTTTCCACCTATGTACTAAGTAGAAAAAGTAATAAAAGTTAGTGAAAAGCTTTCCAAAAAAGGATAGTTTGAAGCAGGGGGAAGGTATTTTTGCAAATCTTCAGCTGCAGAACTAAATATCAAATTGTGCACTTATCCGTATGTCATTTACAGGTTTTTTGCTTCTCTCTCATACACGCATAGCACTGTTTCTGAAAATGCTTTCTTTTTTTTGATTTCAGGACTTTAAAATAGATATTTCCAATGAAGTTTCAATATCAAATATTTCCTCCATTTAATACAGATAAGTAGTAGATAAAATAAAATACCAACAATCAATACATGCATAAAATATAACACTGTTTAAATAAAAAAAAAAAAAAAAAAAAAAAAAAATCTGATGTGTTCCATTCATATGACTTAACTCATGTTACAAAAAATTATTATTATTATTATTTTTTTTTTTTTTATTGTTTTATTTATATAGCCCCCTTTAACATCTGAGGTCATATCAGGGGCTTTGCACTTGAAACAACTCATCTATAGGTTCTTTACATTTGGTTTAAATCATTTTATTTTCCTTAAACACACATACATTCACTCTCGCATACATACTTCCAGACTCTGTGGGGGATAGGGAATTATTCTGGCTAAAGAAAAATTCCCCACCCCAGCCGGGAATCGAACCCGGGACCCCTGAGTGAGAAGTCAGCTCGCTGACCACTCAGGCAGTCACAAAAGATTATTGTTTTATCTACATCTAATTGAGATAAACATTAGCACAATGTTCTTACCACTTGCTTTTTAGTAAGTAGAAGGGAAATGACTAGGCTAAAGAGATAGTCAAATCTTTCCAAATCTGGGTGCTATGAGAAACAATTGAAATTTGATTCTCTTTGCATGCTCAGGAGCAAAACAAAACAGAAATGGAATGAAAGACAACTTCCTGCCTGAGAAAAGATTTAAGTGTTTAAAATTGAAACCAGTAACAAGGAATATCTCAGAAATGGTTAACTCACACAGAAAGAGAGAAAAAAAGTTTATAACATTCATTTTGTATTTTAACAAGATCTTTATTTTTTGTGTAATAATTTTTTGCCTATCTCTTAATGGTTTAGCAATTATACAAAAATTATCCAGAAAGAAAGGATCTTCAGAGGTATTCCTAGACAATTCTAGATATATATTTCATTTGTCATAAAAAAAACTTAAAACTTTTGCTATTTTAATAAAAATCAAAAGCCATTTTTGTGAAAATCAAAATTTTTGAAAAATGCTCTATGTAAAGAGTAGCTGGTGGGTGAATTTTCCTGAAAATCTTTGTGTTGCATCCTTGGAAGATACTTTCACCTCACACACACTTGCGCACATGGACCGCTTTTTTAATAAATGCTTTTTTTTTTGTCTCAGAGGGGTTCAAAACATACATTTCCAGTGAAATCTCAACTTTGAATTTTTGGGTAGAATACAATACATTCTCTTCCTGCTATGTACACAGTACATGTAGAGAAAGTAAAAAACAGTACAAAAACATGTTAGGCGGAAGTAATGAAAGGCACACATACTGTTATCAGTAGGGATAGCATCTTGTGGACTGATAGCTGGACAGAATTGAAGTTAGTGCAGCATGGTATATAGTTGTGTTATGCTGACAATGCAGTGTGTACATAGTGGCTCTAATAGAAGGAAAATAGGGCAGTGGTTGCGCGGTAGACTGTGATGTTTTCACTAGCACTGGAAGGCGATTATGTTGAGTGGGTGGTAAACATAAATACAACTGATTTACGGTAACTAACAATTTTACATACATTCAATTGCTGTTGTGCAACAAGTCATTAGCATCATTATCCATTCCCTTTTCTCTCAACATGCATAGATTATAGTGCACAACAACATACATTCGTTACGTCTCAAACATGAATTGTCTTTGATTCTCGTAAACAGCTTTATATAGTGAAAAATTGCTCCACATCATAAGGTGTTATAGGAGCAAACTGGAAATAGAACACATCATCAACTATTGGGTAAGATACTCTATCAGCAATTATTTCCGTAGCAACACTTCGTAGCACATTTCATATTTCACGATTATTGAAACTCCAACATTTTTTTCCAAGCACTTCCTTCACTTTCTTTTTCATACAGTCTAAAACAGGTGTCACAGGTCTATTATCAATTGCTTGCACAAGTTCATCAACACTTTGACGGCTCAAGGCATTTCAATGTTTGATGTTTACTAATATGCGTTATTGCTGTAGATATGTCTACAAAGTTCTTTTATTTGAATTGTAAATCTTCATGCAATCCATTTGGAGCAATAGATTTTATGATCTTGATTGAAGAGCATGCATTATCATCAAAGGCATTAATTACTTATAAAACAGTATTGTAGTTCCCACATTACCCAATACGATAATACAGGTTGTTTACATGCAATTGCCAATGCAGTTGGTCTCTACTCAGTAGGTATGCTACTGGTATCCACATGTGTCCCACTTTTGGCCTCCAAGATGACATCCCTAGTTATCAGAACATGCTCACTATATGGGTCAAATCAACACAGCTATTTTACTTTACCGTATAGATTTTGATGAAATTTGATACACTCAAAGTAGGTGTTAAAACTAAGAAAAATAGATTTCAATCTTTTATCTTAAACAAAATGAAAATTGCAAGATGACCAACTTTTTAAACGATTATAGATCCCTTCAATATGATAATCTGACACACTATAGGTTGTGAAGATTTTTTTATTTTTTTACAATTCCAAAAGTAAAAATTTGAATTCAAATTTTGAAAAAAAAAATGCATTCTGAAACATTTTCAAAATAATTTAGGAAATAGGCTATGCTATTCTTAAATCATGTACCAAGTTTGATGGTGGGACTAATAATTTCAATGAAATATGGTTTTAAGTGGATTTTACAAAATCTTTACTGGAACCAAGTTTAAGGTTGTAAATAGAATTTAAAATTGATATTATTACTCACATTACATTTTTTAACACTAGACTACTATAGATTTTAGCTAGAGTAGTTTTAGTGAACATTTATGGTTTTAAGTGGATTTTACAAAATCTTTACTGGAACCAAGTTTAAGGTTGTAAATAGAATTTAAAATTGATATTATTACTCACATTACATTTTTTAACACTAGACTACTATAGATTTTAGCTAGAGTAGTTTTAGTGAACATTTATAAAGCATAAATGAATGCAAAACATGCCTACATCATTTATTAAAAATCATAAGTTATAAATAATAGACAGTAAAATTAATAGCATTGACAATGATGTCATATGCTTACATTACTACTCGTTCATCATGTCTGTGCAGCATTCTTTACATACAAGTTCAGACTGGCTCATCCCTCCCTCTGCTCCAGCTACTATGTACAATCCCTAATTTTTGTGCCTACTGTTCATGTAGATGCATGTTTTTTTGCAGGTTAAGACAGAAGGGATTTTAAAATGCTACAAAATCGCAAATCTCTCAAGATTCCAGCTCAATTAGTAGAGGATCTATGATTGTTTAAAAAGTTGGCCATCATGCAATTTTGAGCGACTTTTGGAAACTTGATATAGCTGTATTTTGGAAACTGTTTAAGATACAAAATTGAAATTTGGTACTTTTCTTAGTTTTAACACCTACTTTGAAGATTTAAAATTTCATCAAAATCTGAGTTGGTGAGGTAAAATTTTTATTTAAAGTGCATTGATTTGATACACATACATAACCAGACTTAAACATAATGCATGCTGTATGATTGCTGGCATATAAATAAAAACAAAGATTGCTAATTTCTCCTGCTAATGCCTGTAAGTGTTTGCAATACAGCAAGATGAGTTACCTTAAACCTCAAGTATAATATGCACTTCAGGCACAACATTGGCAGATAAAGAAAATGAACAGCTTGATTTCTCTTGTGATTGAGGTAACAAAACCTGTAGCTCGAAGGCTCTGTAGAAAGCTAATGAAACGTATGTATCAAATGTTCCAAATATGTGTAAAGGCATAAAGCCAACTGGTGTAAGTGCAATGCAACCTGTATGAGCATAAACTTCAAGTATAATGTGTGCTGCAGGCATAACATTGGCACATAAGGAGAATGAAACACTTTAATTTCTCCTGTGATTGAGTGTAACAATGCCGGTAACTTTGAAAGTTCTGTGGGAGGCTAATGAAATTGATATTTCAAACGTTCCAAATTTATGTATCAATACACGAAGCCAGAGCATTACAACTATGAAAATGATGATTGTTATTACTGACTGTATTTTACTCTCCTTGCCATATTAAAAAACGCTCTTGGATGCTCTGAAATTATATATGTATTGAAAAACTCAAAATTATTCAGGCGAGGTTCAAATATCAATTCAGAATTGGATTTTGTTTTAAAGAGCAGTGCTTACCTTCACAGATATATATCATGGACCTGATGAATCTGAGCTCATTGTTAATATTTTTTCACTGAGTTTATTGTTGCGGTCTCTCAAACAACGGATCAAATCCGCTTGTTTCTCCAAGAGATCATTCATATGGTCGCCACGTTCTCTACAATGGAAAAGAGATAAAAATCAATATTCTGATATACAAAATAAGGGCAAATGCATCCATAAACAAATGCAATGAAACAATGTTAAGCTTAGAAGAGACAGATAAGATCATACTGCTTAAAGTAATAGCAGATGCATTCTTTTAATATTAAAGCACAAAGCATTAATTATAATCATTTACTACACAGATGTTCAAACAGCATAAACTGTAGAAACCAGTTCAAAAGAAAAATAGATAAATATCTTGGAGAAAATAAATGTTATTAAATTGGTGAATATACAAACTATTGTTTTACTGTAAAATGTCAGGAAAAAGCTACTTTCACTTCAATACAATGTCTTTTCACTGATGAGTCATGTCATCAAACTAGAAAATATTTTGATTTAATATTTAACTGAAACGGTTTAACAGTAAATTAAAACAAAATCTTATGTGTTACATTATTATAACTCTTTACTCATTCTAATAGGTAATTCCTAAACAAAGCTTACTCTTATATCTACTTAATGTTAAATGAGATAAATATTTGCATAAATGCTTTTATTACATATTTTCTTGCAGATATAATGTGAATAGGAAAATACAGTATTTTGTGAAGGTATTGAAATTCCACTCTCTTTGCTTAAGCAGGATGAAGAAATGTGAATTCATTTGAGAATTCTTTCATTGGAGATTAGTATATGTATTGGAAAATTGAAACCAATAACCAGGAACAACTTGGAAATGGTTGGTTCCACTACAAAAATATTGTTGCATGTACGTAAAGGGGGTCCATTTTTATTTTACAATACTTTAAAATATATTATTTCCCTGTCAGACTTCTAAATTCTTTTAGTTTCACATTTTATATTTTCTGACTTAAGAGGCTTTGTTAAGATTCATTCATGACAGGATGTAAGTGAGCTTACTGGACTTCCTTAGATTGCCCAAGATACTTTTCAAATGAAGTTATTTCCATGGAAAGTTCTAGAACAATGTTGCATCAGACAACATGGATCAATCACATGTTTCCGCTCAATCCAACACTCAACTTAGGTGTCGGTTCACCACATACAGGAAACAGACATAATTAGGATTGAGTCAGATCGAACTGATAACTCAATAAGACTCCCCTTAAGATTGTAAATTCAACACTGCTTAGAATTAAGAATGAGGCATCAAACCAATAAAATAAACTATTAATTATGCCAAGCTTTGAGTTGCTTCTACCCTAATTAGCTAAGTTCCATCCTTCATGGTTGTGGCAATTAATGAGCTACACCGAAATAATTTGGGAGATTGTGCACGTGACTGATATAAGTAATTTGAGATTGGCAATGCATGGTCCCCGGATAAACATAATGCAGCTACATAACGTTAAACATTGGGTATCAGATGCTGAAAGTCGGTGTTAAAGCAAAGCAAGTTGGAAAAAATGGCTTAGAATGTCTTTAAAACTGTTGCCCGAGTATAGAAACATTGATAACTAGCGTTATCAAGATTTAATGTAGCAAAAATCTGTAAAATCTCGAACTAATCACTTGACAGTTCAATTGCAAACTCATTATTCTTTCTCATATGCAATTATAACTATGGATTCTAATAATTTAACTTTAATGTCTATTTTATTGTTGATTTTACCCTATTTTTGAATGACCTTATTTTCTTTAAACTCCTGCACTGAGTCCTGAACATTTTCTTAATTGGAAGACAGTTTGGTGAAGTAAAAAAGAATAACACAATTATTTACCTGTAGCCTACCTCACCACCACTATAACTGTCTTGTATGAAGCTCACCATCCATTCTTCTCGTTGTACATCTGGTGCAGGACCACTTCTATTGAATTCCATTACTTTACCTTAAAAATCAATAAAAGTACACTTCAAACTTGATTACTCTTTTAAGTAAAACTATAGCTTATTTCCTTTTATCATATTCATAATAAAACATACAAGCTTTAATTAACAATTCATATTGGAAAGGAGCTCTCTGCCTTATATTGGATCTATGCTCTTCTACAAACTATTCACAAAAACTATCTACTTCTTTTTTTTGTTTTCTTTAATTGTTTCATTTATATAGCCCCCTTTAACATCTAAGGTCATATCGTGGGCTTTTGCATTAGAAACAACTTGTCTGTAGATTCTTTATGTTGGGTTTAAATCGTTTTTTAATTTTCCTCAAACACCATTCACCCTTGCATGCATACTTCCAGAATCTGTAGGAGATAGGAAATAATTTGGTTAGAGAAAAATTCCCTGCCCCAGCTGGGAACCAAACCAATATCTACTTCTTGTTAACACAGATTCCTTTATCATTTACACATTTTTTTTTAAATTTGCATCAAACCCTGGTGTATGCTTGAAATTCTGTTCTCTTTGCATGAAGTACATTATTACTTCAGCATTACAGCAGTCAAATTAGTGCCGTCATTAAATCATACTAATTAACATGTTTTAAAGCAGCAATATTGGAATATATATTACAGATTTTATGCACTAGCAGAATTTTGGAAATTATAAATAACTTTATATAAAATATACATATAATATTAAGTGATCTATAATTTTACTGTTGATGAAGTTTCAATTTACAATTATTTAAATCATTCCCTAATATTCTGATAACAAAGGGTAACTTATCCTGGCAGATAAGAAATTTTAACAGGTGAAAATAAGAACATTTTCTGTATAAATATTTAATGTTAAAAGTAATAACTCACGTATGTAGCCGAAAATGACAACACAAAGTAAAACAGCTTCCACACATAATGTCATACAAAGATAGAGAACAGGTCGTTGAAACCCAGTACTGCCACATTGTTTCTCAAAATCTTGTATGACATGATGAAAAATTGAAGTAAACACAAGGAGCACAGTATTCCCTGCAATGTGAACAACATTTTGGTAAATTACAAAATAAAACTGCATGGGCAAACAAAAAAAACTAAGATATAAAGGCTGTAACTTTATAATTTGAAGTATTAAAAACTATTAATATTGTATTTAGCGATCTGTCTCTTTTTGTTTTCTTTTTTTTTTTTCCTGTTTATTCATAATTTGGAAAATTTACATCCTTAAGTTTATTTAGAATGTTTAAAGTGACATTTTTCTTCAATACTGAACCATACTTATTTTTCACTATCTATTGTAATCTCATTTCCGTATTAAGGTGTGTTTATTATAAAAAATACTTTATCCTTCCAAATGTTCGTAGTTAAAAAATATATATAAAATATGATACACATATGTACTAAAACAATGAGCATTTATTACCAAATAGTCTCCAAACCTGTCATGAAAATTATTTAATGACTTATATAGAACAATTTCATTAATAATCACAATGCTCTACGACTATTTCAATTACTGGAGATTTTCTGAATAAGGGTAGAAAAACTAAGTAAAATAAACAAAATAACACTAAATTAACCTTCAATTGAAATTAATTAGCGAGTCAATTTTGTAACACTGCATCAATATTATTGGAAAACATGTTTCGGAAGCTATAGGCTACCATTGCCAATTCCCTTAGTCGACTGCCGGCATTGCTTGCTGTGGTGGTTGTCATTGTTCTTAGTGGTGGTTCAGTGAACCTCGATATCAGTACGTTGCCTGGCAGGATTTCAAAATTGAAAATGCAGTTTTGTTTTTCCAAAAACTTTTAATTCTGTCTTCCTTGATACTTTTAAGTATTTTTGGATTCTATTTATGGTGTTTTATTTCCAAAAATGACAAGCTTTTGTCTTCTTGTTTATCTTTAATATTTATGAAGTGTTCTCTTGCTCTTGTTTTTATGTTTGTTTTAGTTTGGTCAATGTAGATTTTTTTCATAGTCATTGCAGCTGAACTGATACATTCCTGGTTTGTTTTCTTTTCATTTTTTAATATGTTTTTATGGAGTAATTGTTTTTTGGGGCCACACTGATGTTATGTCATTTGAAGATCCTCTGGGATTTTCAGAAAGTTGTAAGTGGTATGTTAACTTCTTGTAAATCTTGTTCTTTTTCTGTTTGTAGTGAGTGTGCCAACTTCTTTTATTCTCTTCCTATTTTTGGTTCTGTTAACTTTTTGTATACCATTTCTGCTACGAATCCATTTTCATTTTACCAGTTCATAGTTGTATTCTTCTCTTGGTACATTTACCAATCTGTACATAAGGCTGTTGAGTACTGCATGCTGATGGGGAATTGGATAGTAACTCCTTTGTTTTATATAACTGGTTTTCTATAAATGCCAAATGTTAGTTGGTTTTCATTTTTGATGATTTTAAGGTTGAGGAATGGTAGTTGTCCATCACATTCCTTCTACATTATGAATTTATGGATTTTTCTTGTAGATTTAGCAGTTTCAATGCATCTTCTAGATGTTTTTCTTTCATTGCAAAGGTGTAGTCTACATAGCGGTACCATACTTTGAATATCCAGGGGAATGCCTTTTTTATTCTTGTTTCCAAAGTATCATGAAGAGGTCTTCTAGTATTGCAGATAATGGGCTACCCATATATAAACCAGATGCTTATTTACATTATTTCCCATTGAAGGTGAAGAAATTCTGATCTATTCAAAGATTTTTTAATGTGATATATTCTTGAACTTTTGTTATTTTCCCTATTGCTAATAACCAGTTTTTGATATGGGATTCTATGCTTTCTGTTGGCATGCTTGTAAAAAAGAGCATTAACATCGAAGGAAGCTAATGTATCTGTTTTTTTCTATTTCCATATCTTTGATTTTTTCTATTAGTTCTAGAGTGTTTTTTATTCTTGCAGTTTCAAATTTAGGGAAAGAAGAGAATCTGTGTGTTAACCACTTTGCTAAGTTATATGTAGGTGTACTTAGTTATTTATAATTGGCATCATTGATTTTCCTCGCTTGTATATTTTTGGAAGACCGTACATTCTGGGAAGTACTGGATTGTCCACTTTAAATCTGTATTTTTCTGTTTTGTCTATTAAGTTACAATTTTGAATAGTTGCATTTAATTTGTTTATACATGGTTTAGGAGTTTTTTCTGTACTGTAGAGTATTGTTCATTGGTTGAATTTAATTGGTTTAGGGGGGTTTACTGAATTGTAGAATATTCTTTTTCTAAAAGTGTTTCCATTCTTTCTACATATTCGGAAGATGATTTGAAACTGCTAAATCTACAAGAAAACCTTAAAGTTTACAATGGAGAAGGAATGTGATGGAAAACTACCATTCCTCGACCTTAAAATCATCAAAAATGAAAACCACCTAACATTTGACATTTACAGAAAACCTACCCATACCAACAGTTATATAAAACAAAATAGTTACAATCCCATTCCTCATTAGCATGCATTACTCAACAGCCTTGGATACAGATTGGTAAATGTACCAAGAGAAGAATACAACTATGAACTGGTAAAAATATTTTCAGAAAATGGATTCCGGACAGAAATGGTATACAAAAAAGTTAACAGGGCCAAAAATAGGAAGAGAATAAAAGAAGTCAGCACACTTACTACAAATGGGAAAGAAAATAAGATCTACAAGAAGTTTACATATCACCCTACAACTTTCTACAAATTCCAGAGGATCTTCAAATGACATGACGTCATTCTGGCCCCCAAAAACATATCCCATAAAAACACACTAAATTCTAAATTAAAAGATGATACTCCACAAGAAAACAAACCAGGAATATAACAGTTCCGCTGCAATGACTGTGAAAAAAATCTACATTGACCCAACTAAAAGAAACAAAAACAACAGAGCGCCTCAGAAATATTAAACAGAACAAGAAGACAAATCGGCAGCAGCTTGGTATTTTTGGAGATAGAACACCATAAATAGAAGTCCAAAAATATTTAAAAATATCACAAGGAAGACAGAAGTAAAGGTTTGGGAGAACATATACATTTGGAAAAACAAGAATGCATTTTCAATTTCAAAATTCCGCCAAGATACCTTACTGATGCAGAGGTTCATCAAACCACTACTAGGGACAATGACAACCACCACCACAGGCAATGCCAGCAACTAAGGGAATTGAAAATGGAAGGCTTCTGAAACATGCTTTCCAATAATAAAAGTAAGTGATGTAGTGTTACAAAATCGACTCGCTAATTAATTACAATTGTTAGAACACATCCCTGCCACAAAGTCCACCATATATCAGTAATAATAAATTAATTTGTCCACATACAGAATTGAGGGAACAGTTTTGAGTTCTTAAAGTACATTTGGGAAAGACATATCTAAGCATATAAATCCTTTAAACTAGATGCAACACTTCAAACGATACACCAACAAATATACCACATATCATTTTAAGGAACATTAAAATATAAAATTATAAGTAAAATTTCAGATATTTTATATATTCAGAAATAATGAAAATGAGATTTAAGTTCACAAAAAGTATAAAAACATATTCTTTATTGAGCAAAATCCTTCAAAAGGAGTTAAATGCTGAAGGCTATAAATTGAAAATATATTTGAGTCAACACATCACTTTCGGCTTCACTTATGTTAAAATTATGTAGAATCATTTTCAAATCCATTGCCTGCATCATCAGCTACTTGCTGACTTCAGAGCTTGTGGATCCATTGATTTTCAATGATTCTAGTGGGCATTCTATGAATTTCTGTATAAGCCTATCTGCTGTTGGAGGTCAAAGTTCATTACTCTATGATTCAGCAAAGAATGAAGAAAACCTCCATGAGGAATGACAGTCGATAATGCAGGTGTGTATTAGTGTGCTTCATTGTGGCTGTTCCAATTGTAAGATCTTTAATAGAAGGCTGTATCTAGAAACAGGTCTATGGTCCATTCCCACATCTTATAATGTAAAAATAAATGTATAACCATAAACTAATGGCAAGCTTAAATCCTTACAAACAACAGTAAATACTGAAGTATGTGAATTTCAGTTTACAAAATTATGCTATTAATTTATGCGGAGTGTATAGTGAAAGCTCAACAAAGACTGCTGATTCATCATCTAATTAAATTAGTACTTTATGATTTGATCATCAAGATTCATCATTCTGCAGATATTATTTGTTTCATTAGATTTATTTACCATTTTAGTTTCACATGTTTCTCATTAAATAATTTTAGGATGTGAAGCACTGTGTAACTAAACAAACTCATTTTGTATTTAGTTATTTGAAACAGAGCATAGCATAGCTACATGGGCTGTAGAATATATGGAATTAGATGATGGAATTAGATACACAATTCTACTGCTGTTGAAAATAATATCTTTTGGCCAAAAAGGGAAGTAAAATTATCACCAAATCAACACCTAGTTTAATCCCATTTTGCTCTATTAAAAGAATAATATCAAATAAGTACAAAAACAAAATCAATGAAGGATACACAAACAAAACATCTGGAAAACAATGGAAAAATTTACAAAGATTACAATATTTCTACATTACCAAGAAAATCTGCAGTAGCAACCTTCAGACTACTAACAGGACATGACTGTCTACAAAAATACTTATACAGATTTGGCATAGCAGAGACTTCCAAATGTTTTCTGTAACCCAAATGAAGAAATGGATCGTGATCATCTTCTATGTTGAGTGACTTTTACAGAAGATTACAACCTCCCAGCTAAATAATGGAGTGCAAAGAAATGAATGATTTCACTATCAAATGTTTAACATTAGAAGCAAGCCAGCCAGTCAAACAAATTAGTATTTATGCACAGTAAAAATGCATTGTGCCACTGACCAGAAGCAGAATCAAATGTGTAGATATAAGATTGGAGAATCAATGCTTTAGTAAAATGCCACTACAGGTGATAAGAGAATGAGGTTTACAAAACCATGCCACTGATTAACGGCAGCATTTTTCAACATTTTCTTTAAAGAAATTACTTTAACATCATACCCAAGATTTACTCTTATCACGCAAACCTTAATGTTTATTCTTCAGTTGTAAATGATAAAATACTTAGCACTGAAATGTTTGTATGTATTTAACTATAAGTAATAAATATTTTTGATGTGAAATGCTTTTCCAGATTTTTTAATCAATATCAAAATTAGGTTTTGAAATGAAAGTATACTTACAGAAAGAAACAATATAGAAAGGTAGTCTGCTGTGACTATGTGTTTGCTGATAAAATTCCAGATAGCCATTCACTCTCAGAATATGGTGCTTCTGTTTCACATCATTATCCACAATCTGCAACATGTGATTTACATTATGACAAGCAAGCTTTTTGAATGCACAGTAAATTGGGATATATAGAGTATGGAAAGTAATACACATCTTTTCGCAAGAGAAGAACATCATAACAACTCAGGCACTGGAAGCCTAGAGCCAATACAATACTATAATTATTCAATGGGTATTTAACCAAGAATGGTAGAGTAAGGACATGTAGGAAGAGAGCTAGTGACTTAGAAAGTGGTTTAAATAATAATGGTTGCAGACTAAATATGTGCAATGAGCAAGAATCAGACTATTTGGGAAAAGAGAACTACGATGAAATATAGAAAAATTATACATATAGCAATGTATGGATGAATAATTTTAGTACTATTAGTACTGAAAGAAAGTAAATTAACCTTGGCCTTTAAAAATCATAGCAAGTACTGGAATAAATCTTTATTAAAATCAACCATATGGAATAGCAATAAACTAATAAAACTGCACTCTCTAGTTACACTTCACAGCCATAGTAATTCGGAAGCATCAGTTCTAGATTAGGATAACATATCCAAGACAGGGTATTGGATTGTCCCTCCTTCAAAATGTGTATATATATATATATATATATATATATATAAGACCACTCTTTAATTCACATAGGGTTTAGCACATACAGAGAAAAATAATTCATTCACATGTTGTCCTTCGTGGTGTAGTGGTTACCATGTTAGCCTCTAATACCCAAGGTTGTGGGTTCAAACCTGGCAGAGGGTGATGGATATTTTTTGGATATAAAAATCCTTAGCATGGCTCCCTTTGGAACAGAAGTAATGTATTATGTCCCATGTAATGTTTAGTTGCATACCTTAAAGGTCCATGTTTAACATCTGCAAGTCCTGATTTTGTCCTGTAGTGCTATCTATGGGGATAAGTTAATCCCTTGTTGCCATATGCACATAGTGGTGAACTTGCTAACTAGTAATGTCCTGATCAAGAAACCACTGCAAAGTGGCCCAATGTAAGCTGACATGGCATGATGGACAATACTAGCTTGAGATTGCAAAAGATAACTTCATAAACTGATGCAATGATCCCAAAGAAAAACAAGGTTTATGCGAGATTTTCAACCCAGCAGTTTAGCTGCCAACATGTAAGCAACTCACTCAATCTGGCCTGCCATCATAACTTTGACCTATAGTTTTGTTAAATTTCAAGTATCTGTGGCAGCTTTAAGCAAATTATAATAAATTTCATGAAGTATAATAAGTACATTATAATAACAATTACAATAAAGGAATCCCAATACTAAAATTGATTAACGCATTGAAGCCCAAGCCCGAGTATAGCTCGGGTCGAAATGTTCATGAAGCCTGCTCCCGAGGATAGTTCAGGCAGGTATTTTCAACACTTTTAATACAATTTCACGACCGTCTTGGTCTTGGACAATACAGCAAAGGTCATGAATCAGTTATTGTTTAGTTGTCTGATTTGTGCTGCCATCTATCCTCGCTTTAGTCAACTATTAGGAAATCTGTGTTTGTAATCTGTGGAAGAAATAAAGAGTTGTTTGTTTGAGTAACAATGTTTATCTCGATTAGCATGATATAGATAAAAGAATAATCTTTTATAAGAATAGTTTTTTGCAGAACAGGTGAATGCAACAATAGATTTTTTTAATTTTGAGTGCTATTGTGCTGAGCCTGAAGAACTGATTTCAGGCACACCACTGATGGCTGGATACAAGGGAGGCTGTGCTGGGTATCATAGACATAGGTGCAGCTAGGACTGTAATCAGACCTGATGTGGTGAAGAGCTTGCTGACACGAATACCCAATTGGCCCCACCAACTAGTGAAAGCATTAGGCAGCATCTTGTGGAGGAGGAGGCCCTGTTGGAATTGTCATGGGAAGGAGCACTGTTAGCCTGTAGGTGCTCATCACGAGGATGACTGAGAATGTGATGCTGGAATTCAATGCCCTCAGATGCCACAAGGCAATGGTTGACATTGACCGGAGGATGTTGCGACTCAACTGAGATGAGGTATAGCTATGGAGCCCACATGAACATCCAGGGATCTGTAGGATGATCCTGAAGGATGATGTACTGTGCTCCTGGCAGAAGTAAAGGTGTTGGAGCACTTCCACGAGTACTTGTATGGTTAGCCATTCCACTTGAGGATTGACCTTACCGCCCCCACCTGACTGTTAAGTTTCAAGAACCTGGAGGGCCAGAGTGTCTGTTGGGTCCAGAGACTAGAAAACTACAACTTTACAGAACATTGGAAAGGAAGGAGCCACTCCAATGCAGATGCCATGTCCAGAGGAATGGCCACTGCACTACGGTTAAGGAGGAATGTGCTGCATCTGTCTGCATTATTTCAATGGTGCCTGCAGCTGGATGGGAGAGCAGCTGGTATTGGGAGCAGTTGGTGGGTACTGACTATGGGTCACTCCTGGGAGAAGTAGAGGCAGGAACCAGATTGAGCTGAGAGGACATCACACCAAGATGTACCAAGTCCTACTGAGCCTAATGGGACTCACTGAAAATCAAGGATGAGTATTGTCCAGAGTGTGAGGGTCACCTGATGAAAAGACATGTCTGAAAATAGGCTTATACCTAATAGCTTAAATGCAGATAATTAGTAGGCATTTTTCTGGCCAGATGGTACACTAAATTGACAATGCCACGCAAGATCTCTTGTGGAGGAGATTAATATTACATTAAGAGCGGTGAGATAACTATGCAGTTCCAGTGAATGATATAAGCTGGACCTGGTAACCATTAATGAGATAACTAGTTACTGTCGTCATTACTTAGGTAACTCTCATTGGGAAACTAATTACTTTGTATCCGTTACTTCTATAACCATTAATAGGAAATTAGTTAATTTGGTGATCATTGTTGGGTAACTAATTTACTGTCTCTGTTACTTCAGTAACCATTACATTGCCATAATCGTTACAATGTAACCATTATGCTATTTTCTGCCCATTCTTATTATTTACACACATTCATCACACCATAAACAAATTAGAAGAGTTAGACAAATTACATCCAAGTATTTGTAATCTTCTGATACAAACTATATCCAGTAAACATAAAATAAAGTCCACTTTCACTTAAAAATATGCTTTACTGTGAGAAAGTTTGCCTAACATTGCACACTGTTTAAAATAAAAATAAACTATATTATTGAAACCAAACCATGCATGTCACCCTCTGTGGTCTAATATTAACTTCATACACCTAAGGTAGCAGGCAGTGGAGCACGATGGATTTTTTCGGGTGTAAAAATCCTTAGCATGGCTTCCTTTAGAAGGGAAGTAAAGCTGTTGGTACCATGTCATAGATTTATGGCATGTAAAAGGACCTCAAGCCTGATAAAAGAGGCCTCTGAGCAAAATTAAGCGGTCTTTCACGCCCTATATAGAATGGGACGCTGAGAACCACAGCAGTAAAAGGGCGTCCATAAATAAAACCCCATTTCATTTCCAAACTGCATGCTGTTAATTTTATACATTTTTGAACAGCCAGGAATTAAGTCCTAAACAAATGTACATTTGTTTTACGATACAGCACAAACAGGTTGCTCTTTCTTTCACAGAGCAGTACTTTAAACCTATGGCCTATGTGACATCAATATAAGCAAACAATAAACAATTACAAAAATATCTATGCTAGAATCCTTGGTAGTAAGTGGAATTTGGATATGTAATATTCATTTTCAAATATAAAATAAATATGTAATATTGCAATTTTGTTATGTAGTATAAAATTTATTATAAAATAATATTAATAGTTCCTAATTTTTTTTTATTATAAGGGGAAATGTGCCTCTTAAAATCGTACTGATTGAACTGAGAATGTTGACGTTAATGTTTGCTATTTAATAATTAATCAAGTAATAAAAAATCTGAATTTGTAGTAAAATACAGCATTTCAGTATTCTTGCACTTCAATAATTATTTAATGCACAGTGTATTATGTTTTCAGGAGGATTCTTTGTTTCACCATTAGGCTGTTGTAACTGCCACTAGACTGTTGTAACATGCATTTCATTCCAACATGGCATATAAGTTTTATTCAACTTTTCTCCTACATTTCCTTGGACAGCTTGCAGCATCTTCTTTCCATCCTTGATTGTATTCATAGATTGAACAAGGAGGATGCCCAACAGATTCTAGTTTTGTAATACTGTCAGTGATCAATATCATCTATAAATGTGATATTGCAAGCTAGTTTGAAATTCTTAAACAAGTTTTGACTCTTTCAACTGACATAAATCTGGTATAAACAAGTCAACAAGGATTTAACTTCTAATAGAGTTCATCCTAAAAATGAACTGTTTGTATCCAAGTCCCCCATTGACATAGTTCTGAAGGAAGTGACACATCTTAGAGTTGCTCCTTCTAAGCTTGTATATATTGTGATGCCTTCAAAAATGCTTCTTTTGCAAAACACACAAAAAAATTGGTAGTTTTGCTTTTACATTTATCAAAGACTTGAACAAATGACTATGCAAAGAGCTTAATGCTTACCAAATTCAACTTTACATAGTTATTTAACTATATATTCAATAATAAAAATCTGATGTGTCCCATTCATATGACTTTCTCTACAACTTGGTAACAAATGATTGTTAAAAAGGTTATTCTTCTATCTATTTCAACATTTTAAAACTGAAACCAAAAACAAGGAATATCTCAAAAATGGTCAACTCTTGGAAAAAAAAAACAAAAAAAAAAAAACGTATATGACATGAATGGAATGCTCCAATGAGATCTACACATTTTGCATAATAAGCTTTTGTCTATCTCTTACGGTTTGAATTCATTCAGAATAAAGAGGTCTTCAGAGGCTATTCCCAGAAAATTCAAGATATACACTATATTTGTTGTGTAAATATCTTTAACATAGAGTATTTTAACCAAAATCGTTAAGAGCCATTTTTGAGAAAATAAACATGTTTGAAAATTTTCCATGTAAAGGTGGGTGATGGGATTTTCCTCAAAATCTTCATTTAGTATCTTCCTTGGAAGATACTAAACCTACCAATTTTGCTATTTTACCAACTTTTTGTTTTTGAGTTATCATGTTCATAGACACAAGCACATGGACCCTTTTCTAAAAATGCCTTTTGGATACAGGGGACCCTAAAACGTTTATTTCTGGTGAAATCTCGGTATCAATTTTTTGAGTGGAATGCAATACCTTTGTATACACTATGTACATAGTACATGTAGAGAAAGTAAAAATGCTTTATTTGAATACAGAGGACCCTAAAACTTGTATTTTCCTGTGAAATCTCGACATCAAATTTTTTAGTGGAATTCAATACCACTATGTACATAGTACATGTACAGAAAGTACTGTTGACATTTAACAAAGCACAAAATAAAACATTGTACATTATTTGACTAGAAAGTTGAGTTATGGATAAATTTAAAATTTTCAATGAAAACAATGCTTTGGCTGAAAACATCTCAACTCACTTACCTGTAAAATTTCAATTTAATCCTGCAACATAAATTACTAGTTATAATAATACAAGATCAATTTTTCCTGTATTTCAGATGATTTCATGGAGCATATATACCTTTACACCAAAATGAAAACAACAGAGTTTTCACTACAAGATTTTAAATTAACCTACTGCTTACCAGGGAAATGCACCAGAAGGCTGCATGCATATATAATATAATGTAGTATGAGCCACAATTTTCTAAGTTCAATGGCCAGAACACTGACAAGACAACAGCTGTCGCTGCAACTGATATCTGTAAATATAAAAGGTTTTACATTTACAAGAATGAACTTATATACAGAATATGTTTCCAAGTCCTACAGCTAAATGGAAACATTTTCCAAAAAATGGTTTGGACACATCAAACAGCATATTTTAAAAGACACTTTTTCACAGAAACAAACCATCCTGAATATTTAAGATTTGAAGCTTTCTCGGTGTTGATTATTACAGATGATTTCACAGGATAGCAACTGTAATAATCCTGAATATCATTATAATGCAAGTTATACCATCAGAAACAATTTTAAATGACACCTTATACTTTTGGTATATCATGTCAAAGGTTCTATTAATGTGCATAATTGTACAAGCTATAGTTTTACACAACAAACAGCTAAGATAACCAACTAAATAGTTGAATTTCCTGGTGTTATTAATGTAGTTTATTTGTAGAAATTAATGTTAGAGGTTATTATTGATTAACATACATAATAAAGATTCTCTTTCAATTGTTTATTTAATATTACCATTTAAATTTAGCAGAAAATATGTGGGATTTTTGAAATGCACTGTATGTCAAGTTTTTTCTATATATCATGTTGTTCTTGACAGAAATGATGTGCCACTTCAAATTTAACTATCTTATTATTTTCTCTAATTTATACAGGTACGCAAGTAAGAGATGGATTTAAATTCCATCCAAAAATTTAACTGGATTTCACAGAATGCAATATTTAAGCATAGAATGAAACATAGGATTTTTGACATCTCATATTCAGATAATATGGGACACGATTCTTCCTTCCCAAACAGTGAAATCCCATGTAATATGGCCAAGTCTAAGAGTCATAGGTGATAAAGTATGAAGAAAACAACAAAGAATTTAAAGGAGAGTGCTGTGTAGTTCCATTGTCATCCTCATCCTGCTCCTCCACTAACACCATCACCGACAATAACAATAATAAATGCGAACAAGAATATACATTATTTTAACGTAAACAAAACTAAAATTAGTAATAATATCACCAATATAATAAAAATGACCCAGTAGTTGGTATAAACTGTGTTAGCATTACCCAGATGCTATGTACTTATGATAGTAAGTCAGCATTAAGGTATTATCTTTGAAGGGAGACATACTGGTTGTTTATTTGGGTAAAAACCTAAATCGGTTACAGAATTTAATGTCTTACTGGCATGTTGTCATAGTAACTCAGCTGTTAGAGCAACTGCACAGAGAGTGGGAGAACTGTATTCAAGTCCCAGCATTCTAACAAACAAAAAAAGAGAACCTTCAACAATAATAATAACAACAACAATATCACCAATATAAGGATATGTGTGTATATATATATATACACACACACACACACACACACAATTTTATTTTGAAGTACACTAAAATTTTCTTCAGGAAAAATTTAAGGCATTTGTTTAATTTGATGAAAGGTTTTTACTAAATTCATATAGCTGCATTATCATGCTTTTAAATATGAGTAATCCCACCCTTGGCCTCATTCATATTATTGTTGCTTATTTTTCTTTGGTAGCTTAACATCCTTTAACCTGGTTGGTTATATCGGACCATGAATAAAATTGGTGGAATGCTGCTCAAATGATCTCTGGATCCTTTCCATTTTCTTTTCAGGCAATCTTGAGTGGGCAGGTAGAGTGGGTGTTGATATTATAATTGGGCAAAACTGATTGGTGAACTATTTCTCTCCCCTGCCTCCTTGGAACAGCCATGAATAAGCAGGAGGTTTCATTGTCAATTGCATTATAATAAAGCTTTTAACAAAGGAAGACGCAAAACCATCTGAAAGTTTGAACAGGTTGATGGCCCATTTTCTTGGGTCCAAGTGTTTGACTGGGCCAGTAAGTTTAAGGTAAACAAAGAATGTTGAAAAAAAAAGACAAAATCAATGCCCAAGAACTAAAGCTGAACAGAGCTGACTGCTAATGAAATAACTTTAAAGATGAGTATCAGCAATGGAAGTACTCATGCCATAATCATATTATCATCTTGACTTCAAGAAAGTTTGTGTCAGATGGATTCTGAAGCTGTTGATTGGAAATCACAGAGGTCAAGCTGCAAAACTATGCATCACTTGAACACCCTCCATTTAAGTATTACAGCATGAGTCGGAATAGTGACGTTCACCTCACTTAAAATGAAATTTACAAAACATGTTTCAAGGGCATTTACCCTCTTCTTCAGTTGAAGTCTGACTGATGGCTCGGAGTTGTGCTCTGTGGTCCATTATGGTTGAGAATCTGTTGTTCTCAGCAGAAGTTCGTACTCATGTGGCTGTATTTCAATAATTATGAGCTGGTCTTCATTTTGTAGGATGAAAATATTCTCCCAAACTGCGATGGCTGCTGGGCTTTACAGGTTTACTTTATGTATTTTTCTATTTCATGGTGTGATGTTCAAAAATGGTGTACTACTTTTTTTTTTTTTTTTTTTTTTTTTTTTTTTTTTTTTTTTTTTTTTTTTTTTTTTTTTTTGTGCTTAACGTCCTTTAACGTAGTTGGTCATATCGGACGATGAATGAAATTGCTGAAATGATGCTCAAATGATCTCGGGGACCATGGAGCTTAAAGTTGCTTGACATTCTCTTCGCAGGAGAAGGGAAATCCCCAAAAAAACCTTATTTGGGTGACTCACCCTAATTGAGATTCAAACTCACGACCTGTTGAATAATGCTACCACCACACTACCCAGGCAGATGTATTACTGTCGATATATCCGTCTGTTTTTGTTTGACTAATGTAACATAACTTGCAGTCCTTACAATCAATTTTGTATATGCCTGATCTCTGGTTCATAGGTATGAGGTCTTTGATGTCTGTTTTCAGTTCATTTTACATACTCCACCCTAAAATTTGACACTGAATTTCCCCGGAAATATATGTTTTAGGGTCCCCTTTATCTAAAAAAAAATGGAATATATGTTTTAGGGTCCCCTTTATCTAAAAAAAAATCATTGTGTGTGTGTGTGTGTGTGTGTGTGTGTGTGTGTGTGTGTGTGTGTGTGTGGGTGGGTGGGTGGGTGCGCGCACAGACTTTTCTAAAAATGCTTTTTTTTATATTCAGGGGTCTCAAAACGTGTATTTCTGTTGAAATCTTGGTAGCAAATTTTTTGGTGCATTATAATACCTTTTCTATACACTACTACGTATACATTTAGTTTTGTTCACTTTAATTTCATATTTTGTAACATTTTCTTACACAAGTTCTACCCTATCATCATGTATAAATTGCAAGTCACAATCAAACAGCAAACAGGGACAAAATATAAGGAGGCAGACACTGGCTCATACAGTACTATATAGAAATTATATATATATATATATATACAACAAAATAAAAAACTGCAAAAATAACATATATAAACACATACAGTTATATAAATATATGTTATTTATATATATATATGTATATAATTTTTGTCGATAAAGCAGTCTAGTTTCATAATAGGTTTTTAAAAACATATTCTCTGTCTATACCAAATAGAAAACATATATACATCTACAAAAATGCTAAAACATGATTGACTATGCGTTATCACATTCAATTATGTCAGTCTCAGTGCCTCAGTAGGCACTGTCTTCTGATCTCAAGGTCACAGGTTCAAAACTGGCCCAGACCTATGGATTTTAAGTGTGCTTTAAAGTCCCATGTCAGTAGATTTATTGGCATGTAAAAGAACTTCTGATACACCAGTGGTGCTAATATGATCCTGGCTATAACAGCATTGTTAATAGACAAATTACTCTTTTTTAAAATAACACCTGATTATGTCAGGCTCTCTTGATTAGAAAGTTTGATATATAAATAAATATCGGCGGCTGGTGTCCATTGTATCTAGGTTTTCCAGGAAGGCATATTCATTATAAATTTTATAATAAATTATTTTTATTTATGATTTTAATGTTATTAATAATGTAGCCAAACTGTGTGTGATTGGTGTTAATTGGCGCCGGGACAAGGACTTGGATACATCCAGGCAATTAAAGACTCTTTGAAATGGGTGTGTAACGATGATTGTAATTTTATTAATGATAATGCATGGATGAACTATAATGACCTGGGAAGAGAAGTTTCACACCTAAAAAGAAGAGTTGCTAAATTTGCATGTGTACTAAGCAGAGTGACTGTTCATAACAACCAAAAAACTGATCAGTAAGCGATGAAAAGCTTCACTCTGCAACTGCTCCAGTAGCTGTTAATATTATAAACTAAAACCCAGTAGATACACTAAAATATACTAAAAGTGATAAAACATTCCCCAAACGTAATACTTATTCTAAAGAAGCTAATAAATTAACTCAAAAAATATCAAAATATCCGAAGTATTAGAAGTAAACTACTAGATCTTGATGTGCTTCTTCAGGATAAACTAAAACTATAGATGTATTGTGCTTGACTGAGCATTGGTTGACAGAACATGAGTTAAAACAACTTTAAAGTAATTAATGTATACACTAGAAAAGTGATGAAAAATAGTGGAACAGTAACACTAGTTAAAGAAATATGGCCAGCGCAGCCCATCTCAACTGGAAAACAAGCTGGTTATTGTATGCATTTGTAGGAATCCTTCAGGTGATATAGCCCTTTTTAAAAATAATCTTGACCACATACTAAATAAGCTATATAAACAGAACAAAAATATTTTATTATTGGGGGATATGAATATTGACTTTCTAGGAAGCAGTAGCAATAAGTTGATCTTTACAACAATGTTAAATAATTATTGTCTTAAAGCAATGATAGAGGTATCAACAAGAGTAACTAATAGCTCAAATTCTGCAACTGACTAGATAGCGATAAGTTCCAATCTAAGCCCAATTAAAACTCTAACGAACAAAAAATCTGAAGCACTAGACGGAAGTTCAAACTTTATAATAAAAAACTTAGCAAATACTTTATCAAACCGTTATGTCATCTAGCTAACTATTCCATAGAAAGTGGATTATTTCCTCAAGAATTGAAATTGACAAAAATTAAACCCATCTTTAAAAAGAGCGCAACCAACAAGATGCTAAGAATTACAAACCAATAGCAATACTGTCAGCCTTCTCAAAAATATTGGAAAAACTAATGTACAACAGGCCGTCAAAGTTCGTAAAAAAGTACAATATCAATTTTGTCAGTTTGAATTTCAAAGCAGCAAATCCACTAATATGGCTATAATGAATTTTACTAATAACATTTATGATGTACTAGACAAAAGCAAGCTAAGGATGGGAGTATTCCTGGATCTTACCAAAGCTTTCAACATGGTTGACCACAAAATACTACTAAACAAATCGCGCAAAAGCAGAGATAGAGGTGTTGCATTAAATTGGTTTAAATTGTACCTTAGTGAAAGAGATCAAGTAATAGAGATTGACTATATGGACCCTAATGGGAAGGTATTAATGACAAAACAATCTCAAAAAAGAAAACTACAAGCAGAAGTTCCACAAGGTTTGATTTTAGGTCCCCTCTTATTTTTACTCTGCGTCAATGATTTACCTCAATATACAAAAAACAATTGAGTATCAATGACCCTTTTTGCTGATGATATTAGCATTTTCACTAAAGGAAAATTCAAGGAGAAATGAAAGAATATCAGCCACTACTAAGGAACTTCTAAATTGGTTTAAATCCAACAAACTAGTACTTAATGAAGATAAATCTGTGACAATGAACTTCCATCACAAAATATGCAAGACCTTCAATATCAAATTGGGATCTAAATCTCTGGAAAATGTAACACACACACAGTTTTTGGGCCTATGGATTGTTGCAGCTTTATAATTTAGGCTATTGAACCTTGTAAATTCTCCTTCTAATTAGACCTATAAACATTTTAGGAAACAAATAAAAGCCATTCCTCTGGCAGAAAAGCAAAAAATACCAAAACAATGGTGGTGCAAAAAGGTAGCACCCATATGAAACCTTGTCAACACGGAAGAATTTGCAGTGTCCTTTGATTTATGGTTAATTTTGTTATTTCACTCAAGACAGTGCTTGTGCCTAAACTTTTGCAATTCGTATGTTACTCATTTGGTATTTTTAGACTTAATTTTTAACTCTATTTTCTTCACAAAATTAGATATATAAAGAAATGAGCCGGAGTCTGGAATGCACAAACTGGTGACAGGATGGTAATATCGTGGAGTGTGTAACGAAGTGTGGTTCGGACCAGAGTGTGGAAGTTCGTTAGAGGGCATGCGTGCACGTCATGTGACTATACACAGCTAGCAGCAGCAGCAGCATGCATCAATTGTCCAACGATGCCAGTCACATGGCAACATTGAAATGAGGCATCAAAAGAAGGGCAAAGAGGTGGACAGTGGACGGAGTAGGAGGAATGGATATTCATAATGAACGTCACAAGTGTACGGCAAACATTGCATGTACCTTGCAAGGGCCCAGGCGTGGTACAAGCGCTTCAGGGAAGGATGGGTGTCATTAGCCGATGATGCACGATCTGGAGCACTACTCTGCAGTATCGATGACATCTTCCAGCTGGTTGATGCACTCATTACCCAGAACCGCCGAGGTCGAATTGAGTGTCGGAAGTGTTCACACTTCCTGGGTCATCTGCAGCACTATGCAAGGGAGGGAAATAAGTTCCTGGCCCAAGTGGTGGCTGGAGATGAGTCATGGTGTCATCACTTTGAACCAGAATCAAAATGACAAAGTCTCCAGTGGAAGCATCCAGGATCACCACCACCAAAAAAGTCAAGGCCATCCACACAAGTGCAGGAAAGGTTATGCTGACATTCTTCTTTGACCAAGATGGCCCCCTTCTGATACACTTCCTGCAGCACGGGACAACAGTGAATGCCCAGCATTACTCACAAACCTTAACCAACCTTCGCCAAGCAATCAAATCAAAACGACCAAGCAATCTCATCCTTGGGGCCATTCTGCTCCACGACAGTACAAAGCCTCATAAAGCCAACACAGTCGCAGCACTCCTTCAGAAATTCAAATGGGAGGTTCTCGGCCGCCCTCCATACAGTCCAGACCTCTCTCCCTGTGATTATGCCATATTTGGTCCCTTTAAAAAGGCTCTGAGTGGCAAACGATTCACATCAGACGATGACATCCAACTGTACGAGCAGAACTGGTTCACATTGCAGCCCCGGGAATTTTATGAGACAGCCATTCACCACATTGTGTCACAGTGGGACATGTGTCTCAACAGCCAGGGCCAGTACTTCTTACATACAGATACTGGTTTCAGTACTGATACCTCTGGCTCGTTTCTTTTTGAATGCACCTTATATTACAATTACATATATATTCAAATGATGTTTACAGACTTAGAGCTTCTTCATAGAGACAAACTTGTTTTTTACTTTCTCTAGCCCCATATGTATAATGTACATAGGGATAGTGAGGTATTGTATTCCACCCAAAATTTTGATGTCGAGATTTCACCAAAAATACATGCTTTAGGACCCCCTGAATAAAAAAAAAAATATTTTCAGAAACAGGTCCGTATGTGTGTGTGCTGTCTGTGGACAGCATAGCTCAAAAATGAAAAGACAGTTAAATTTCAAACTTGGTATTTAAGTTTGGTATCTTCCAAAGATGTGACACGAAGATTTTCTAGAAAAGCCTTACATGGAAAAATTTCCAAAAATTTTGTTTTTCTTAAAAATGGCTCTACAATTTCAATTAAAATACCACACATTAAAGCCATTTCTATCACAAATGTACATCCTGAACTTTCCGGGAATAGCTTCTAAAGACCTGTTTATTTTGGATAAATTTTGCTTAATTTGGCATAACTAGTAAGCCGTAAGAGATAGACAAAAACTTACTACACAGAAAATGTAGATCTTGTTAAAATACACAAGTTATGTCATAAATATATGCATATATATTTTTTGTGAAGCTTACCGTTTTCGAGCTATTCCTTGTTATTAGTTTCAATTATACGTTTCTCAGGCGGAAGTGATCGTTTTTCTTTTGTTCTACTCCTGGCCAAGCAAAGAAGCGATTTGCAGTGACAATCGCATAATGATAGCTTTTAAAACATTTGACTATCACTTTAGCCTAGTGCATTCCCTTAGTTCCCTTCTACTTATAAGGAACTAAGTAATAAAATTCTGCTAATGTTTATCTCGATTATCATGGTGTTGAAGGAAGTTTATTTGTAGAGTAGCTAGAGAAAGTCATGTGAGTGTAATACATCAGATTTTTATATTAAAATAAGAGGTTTAAAATTTAATAATACACATACCTGATTCTTTTGAAACTCGTCTGAATCATAAGTTAAACACTTTTCACAAAATTACAGATTTGAAATAGGATATTAGATTTTAATTTAATGGAATTGTAAATATTTTAGAGGAGCAAACCAACTCTACCCACTGTATTGTGTCTGCCTCACATTCAAGAGATCGTGAGTTCGAATCTCATTTAGGGTAAGTTACCCAGATAAGGTTTATTGCAAGGTTTTCTCTAATCCTGAGAAGATGAATGTCAAGCAACTTGAGGATCCCCAGGACTGTCCAACATGACCAACCAGGTTAAAGGACATTAAGACAAAAAAAAAAAAAAAAACAACTCTTAAACAACAGCAATTATTCATTGTCTCTGAGCATGTATATCTTATACTGACTGATCAACCGCAATTTCTTTCACTTTCACTATTTCTATCTTTAGAAATAGATAATTTAGGTAAACTGAAATACAAATATATGGAACTCTTGAAGTGATTACAGAGGTAACAAAACTCTCTAATTTCATAAAACTGATGCATATTGTACAATATTTAAAACAGGATAATAGCCAAATTAAGTCTTTAGCTCATTCCTCTATTTGTTTTAAGCCTTTGCAAGTCCATCACCAGCTCATTATTAGTTGGATGGGGCACATTTTGCTATTAATATGGCAGAGGAAGCGTTACAATTTCTTGAATTTTTTGTTACTTTTCCACACATTGTAAGCATACAGCATTCTGTCCTACTGATTTATTTATTACACAACATTGTTGAGAGTAAAATACAACTTTTATTACACAGCTACGTTAAATTCATAGTTATTTCACTCTTCTGTTTTGGAGATTTTTTTTCCTACCTCACTTGTTAACCCTGTTTCTTATGCATTATTATGCAGCTCAAAAAGAGAATGAGGAGTTTCTACCTTTGTTTTTTTGTGTTAAGACATATTCTGCATTGCAGATTCTGAGGGATAAATTTGTAATTCAATTATTTTACAATTTAAATTTATACAAATGCCGAAATCATTTTTAGGTTCAAATAAACTGTTAATATGGTTTCAACATATATATACTATTTCTACTTATAATAACTGTACCCAATTTTAGGGTACACCCATTTTATTAACTCAGGAGAATGGCAGTACCCAGCATTGGATATTGTGTGTCTGATTCCCAGACAGCCAAACTAGTTACCCTACCTTACAGCATATCAATCTGGTACATTTGATTAAGTGCTGCCCTTCAGATCCCAAGGTTGCAGGTTCAAAGCCAGCCCACACTGATCATTTTTAAGTGTGCTTAAAAGCAACAGGCCTATATGATTAGATTTATTGGCATTTAAAGGATTCCCTAGTGGGTGGAATTCTAGCACACTGCCAGTGCTGACAATTAACATCGTCATTAATAAACAAAATAATTTAATTTATCTTGCAGTGTTGTACCTTTTGTAATAAATCTGGTAATATACAATAGTAGTGTTTTCTAAGCCATAAACAAATAGCATTTCTCATGTTCATTACAAATTTGACGATTACAGTATGCATATATTATGTATAATACTGTAACAAATGTTTTTATTGACTAAAAATTTGTTACAAATAAAGCCTTTAATTCACGGCTGCAAACAAATCACTCAATTCTTTGACACATAGACAGTTGACGGCCACTGTACATTGATACTCCAGACATTCACGACTCGCTACAACCCTCTACACTACATGACACACTGGCTTGCAGTTCTTCCTTCCTTTTGCAGTTAAAAAATGATGTCACAGACCTTCCTGGAAGCTTATGGAAGCTGAAGCTTCTAGAATATTCTGATTTCACATTCCAAGGCTTTCATTTACTGATGCTTCGCTTCCGTGATTATCACATTCCAGCCCCAATGTCATATACCAAAATGAACTTGAGAGTGGCTGCATATGGTACTGTCACACTTCTCTCTTCTTGGGGCTGGTCATCCCGAGCAGCACCATCATAGCAGGCTAGATGATCTAAATGTACTACCAGCTTCTTCCCTTCGGGTGCAGTCGACTTCTTCACATTGACTCTTTCCAACACATGGCACAGTCTGCCCATGGTTGTTGGAACTTGATTCTACGCCCTTTGTCTGGTTTTGGTGATACAATCACATCTGATTTTCCTGCTGGGAATCTTCCCTATTGGCTTGTCAGTTGTAACAGGTCTCCACCTTGTTGCTTGCTGAATCGGACAGATCATGATGTCCTTTGACAGCTGGTCTACCTGAAATGTCCTACTATGCCCTCCTTCAGGGTCACCCTGCAGACTCCAGAGCACCACCTGTTCTTTGTCAAGTCATAGGACCCTCATGCCAATGTCGAATGTTGCATCATGGGTCCTGAGGGCATCCAGGGCCAATATCACCTTTTCAGTCACCTTCATGATGAACATCCACAGACTTATAGCATCTCATCCCAGGCTCAAATCCAGCAACACCCCCTCCACTGGCAAGGTTTTACCATCATCTCATAGGGCTATTTCGGTTCCTGCCAAGTCTGGTCGGATATGATTACAGCTATAATGGTGTCCATTAGTATACAGCACAGCTTTCTTTGTATCCAGCCTACTGTGATGAGGCTATCCTCTGTCTAAGGCACAGAGCATAAAGGGAAGAGATGGTGATGATGACTCAAGTGTGCCCCTCACTGTTGGGTTTTATTTATGTCTCGCCTTCATCAATTAGATTGCAGACAGCATTTCACTAGGTGCCTTGGGTGGCTGCATTCCCCATACACTGTCTGGCACTCATTTCAGTTGCATATATTCTTTCACCAGGTGCCCAGTCGCCACATCCCCAGCACATACCACTAGAAGGTTGTTGTTTTCTTCCTTGGATTGGTCCATTTTCTATGTATTACCAAGTACTCCTGATCTTCTGTTACACCGACCACTCCCTCCTCAAGCCCAAGCTTTTCTGCCTGGTCATCTTCTTGATTGGTGTGGACAGTTCCATGCTAGGTGTCCCAGCTGGCCACATCTCTGTCCCTGCTATAGTACCGAGTACTCCTGATCCTATGGGTAGGGACTGCTGTTAACCTTGGCAGCCTCCATTTTCATTGCAGGGGTTAGTGCCTTGTGAATTGTCTTATACACAGTGAACATCAGGTGCTATCATATCTTGGTGTCATGCACTCGATCGACGAAGGGGTAGGCAACTTCCGGGAGCATGTAACAAGCAGTATGCTTAACTATTAGCTGTGCAGCTTTCTCTATTGCTGACCATAGGTTATAGGTGGCGATGGCAGCGGGGGAAGACTTCAAAGGTTGACTACCGTTGTGCTTTGAGCGGCTTGATGTGTGCGGATGTTGTGTTGCATCCTGCATCTTGACCTTCAAATCTTTCAAGCTTCCATTGGGCATATTTTCCAACATAGTGTTTAGTTCCTTAGCACTCTGTCAACTCTTTCCATTGTTATGCTGGGCCCAAGCATGGGTAAAATTATGTGGAAGGTACAAATAGATTATTATCAGAGGTGGGATTTGAACAGGAATGAAATTCTTCTATAAATATTTAAACCCTTTCTAAGATAAAGGCGTAACACAAGCTCAACATATTTTTTTTTTCTTTTACTTTAGATGAGTAACATCATCTTACAACGGTTTTACAAAGCACAAATCTCCCCATTATTTAAAGAATCCAAGACAGCTAAAATACAATTAATGCTTGTACAGTATAAGTCAATTTCTTTCATTCACTATCTTCAAACTAATTTGTGGCCAAATAAATTAAATAAAGTATGTTGTCTGGGTACGTGATAGATTAAAATTTTTGCCAAGTTAAATGTACCATAGATGAGTAAGAATTTTGAAATCCAAAAATTGCTTGCACCAGACTTACCGCCCAAGTTATGCAATCACTTGATGTTTGCTCTCGACTACTGCACGCTCTCTTCTTCTAACCAATCCCTCTTCATCAGCCCAGGAGTGTTTGGGACTGCACAGCTGTGAGGTAGCTCCACCCATTTCCAATGAAGTCAGCTAGATGGAACTGGCTCCGAGAGCATGTACTTGCCACTGTAATATAGTTGTTACAACATGTTACACCATTAAGGCATCAAAGCATTCCCTGAGGTCTTCCATGGCCTGCTCTAGGGTTGGTCATGTGCCTCACCCTTTCCACCAAGCTCTTCCATGTTTTTCTCCACACCAGCCAGTCATTTATCGATTTTGGTTGTTTTCATGTTTTCCACCACCAACTCCATTTTATCTTCCATCTTTTCAATGCCAAGTTGCTTTTTATCAATTTTTGATTCCTTTTCCCCCTGCCGGATTCCATCTTCTCCTCCATTCCAAATTTCATTTTCTCATCCATCTTCTCTAATGAGAAATTCACTGTTGTGTACTTACCATCCCATCCATCTTCTCCAACAATTTTTGAAGCACCTTTTCTCTTAGCTTCTAAATCACTCCTGACACCAGTGTAATAAAGGTCTTTATTGACTCAAAAATTGGTTACAAATAGTCTTTAATTCTTCGCTGCAAACAAATCACTTGATGCTTCAACAGTTGACAGCTGCACACTACTATGTGCTAATACTCGAGTCACTTATGACTCACAACAACTCACTACATTACATGACACACTGGCTTGCAGTTTTACCTTCCTTTTATAGCTAGAAAATGTCACAGAAGTTTGTGTAAGCTTGTGGAAGCTGAAACTCTGGAATATTCTAGTTTCACATTCCAAGGCTTCTGGTTACCAGCGTATCGCTTCCGTGTTTCCACATTCACTGCATACCAAAGCGAACTTGAGAGCGATCACATATAGCAGTCACAATACTTTGCCTCAAATTTATGAAATGCTGTTTAATCTTTTTCCAGTGGCAACAATTTGTTCAACTGTTTTGACTCTGAATTTCCTCAATTCTGGTAGTTCACTGAATTTAGTGAATACACAATTTTGAAAATCTTTATCTTGCAAATGCTGTCTTGCTTTTTCTTGATTTTTTTCTACAAAGGAAGAGCTTTTGCTTTTATTTTACAATATTCATTTCAAACACAGTTATTCTCCTGAACAATTTTCTCTGTATACCCCATTGAGGAACATATCACGAAAAAATATTCTCCTCACTATAATCCCAGTCACACAGTAGCAGATGATGAAAGTACATCAGTTTCAAGGGCTCTGTTTTTTCAAGCCTTTTAACCCAGTGAATCCAGTAAAGTTTTGAATAAAGTTGCTCATTCTGACAGACAGTACTAATGGTTACATTTACAAACTCAAACCATATGCAGGAAAAAAAACAGTCATCAGTCATATTCTTATTCTGAAAGAATGAGCTCTTTGTTTATCAAGGACTTATTAATCCGCCTTTAGGGTAACAAAAAATGTAAATGGCGTGTTATTTATGGACACTCTTTAACTACTGTGGTTCTCAGCGTCCCAATCTAAATTGGGTGTGAAAGACTGCTTAATTTTTTGCTCAGAGGTCTCTCTATCAGGCTTGAGGTTCTATTACGTGCCGTAAATCTTAGGGTATCACAACCCTTCAACTTGCAGAGGAACTTTTTTCCATAAAGTTCACTACTGTAATCCCATCAAGCCACCAAGTTGGGGAGAAAAAAATCAACAAATGAAAAAGATTAAGTACTCACATTCAGAAAGGACAATATTTTAGTACTGGCTTGGAGAGACAAATGATCAGTTCCAACTACCACAGAGGTAGTAAAAGAGATATGTCTCTGACACCAACAAGCATACTCAATACTCCACATGTTCTAAAACCAAATGCAGTTCTAAACAACACCAAACACATAGGAGGGGTGGAGTGCAGATGACTATCTTATTTGCAGTTACCAGTTTCTACTTAGATCAGTCGGAAGGTTTTCTTTTGGTGTCAGTTCATATTTATTGTACTGTATCATACAAAATCAGTACAATAAAGTTGCTATCTCATAAAAAGGTTTGCCAATCTCTGAGTTTTGAACCTTTAATTGAGGAGAGGATAGTGGTGCAAAGAAGTGTTTCACCATCCAGCAGAAATTGTGAAGAACCGTTTGTGGATCACCAAGGTTCCACATGGTACATATATTACATTTTATTAGACCAAGTTGTAAATTATGGTGGTATATGTGTAATATTCTGTGAGTGAAAATCACAAAAAGTGAACCATGCAGTGACAAACCTTATCTCTATCCAGTTAAGTGTTTCAAACATTATCATACACATAAAAGTTATCATAATGAATCTGTGAGTGTGTAATACCTATATTATATGAATATTGTATTTGTCATTAATGTCATTTTTGGATCAGGGAATGAAGTTAATTTTTGGAGAATCAGCATAAAATCAGGAGGTTCCATTATGCTCACACAACATGAGCAATATGTGCATTGATAAAAGTTAATAACAATCATTTTAAAGGATTTTTTTTAAAGTTTGTTAATTATGATCTAAATTAATTCTGAATAGGAAAGGTTAAAGGTGAATACAGTCTATGTATTTTATCATTTATATTGTATTAACGTTAATAACAGTACAAAGCTTTAGTAATTTAAATTTTATGTTTAGGGAATATGGAGAGTAAAGTGTTCAAACATTTATACAATTGGCTGCAGAAGGACTTTTGTTACTAACAGGGAGGAGACCCTTTAATTCCTTTAATAATTAACTGAAGGCTTAAAGGAACCGACCTGGACAAAAAAGCCTAATGTCCGATCCCTCACCTTCACGTGGTGCAGCTGTAAGTAATCACATATCAATTTTGTTATAATAGAAAGGAGACCCTTTAATTGCTTCTATAATTTGAAGACTTAAAGAAACCGGTTTAAACAAAATTATGTGATGAACTAAAGGGAAGAGGTGCTCACCAATAAGCACTGGTCAGTTTGGTGAGCTATTGACCTGCACTGATATTTCTTCCTTTCCACATATCAGATCCCCTCTTTTACCTTTCCTATCCAGTCTTGCTTGACTTAACTCTTGTTTTCTTCAACCCTAATGGTATTAGAGTATTCGAGGCCTAAGGGATCATTTTATTTGCTTTCCTGTCCATACCTTTCTTTACTTAGGTGATGTAACCACCATTTGTGGTGCCTAATTTTAAATGGTTACAAAAAGTTAAATAAAAAACATTCCTGATAGTATAACATCAAAATACTGGAATGCAAGAGAGTGAATGGCTTCACTGCCAACTGCTCAACATTAGATACCAACCAACCTTTATGCAATTTAAAATTTGTAAATGTTTACATGCAATACAGTTATTACCATTAATAACTGTATTTTCCACTATTAAACTGAGGAAAAAAGTTCATATTTAACAGGTGCATTCTAGAAAGCTAACTGAATTTAGCCTATAACTTACAGCCAAAGATAGCTCCAATGCTACAACACATATGGTGTTGAGAGGAACAAATCTTTTATTCATATCGTTTCCCAAAACAGGTTGAAGATGTGCAGTATCAGAATCTTCATTGCTATTTGAGGCATCATTGAAGAATACACCACCCTGAAATATAAAATAATAAAAATCAAAAGCATGACAATACATAAGCATAATTAAATCTATACAGATAAATCTGGTGCAGCAAAGAATCTTGCCTACATGAGTAATCTTTTCAAGTCTGCTGCTTGTAAACATTTTATATTTACGAGTTCTCTATGAAAGGGATGTAGGTGACACATTATATGAATAAAGGTAAATATCATTAGGTAAATGTAATGAAATGGAAAAAATAAACTGTCTCCTATAATTATGACTGCAATATCATAATATTGAAGTTTAGCTATTCTTGCAATGTACTTGACAGTGTTGTACAACAAGAATCATTTTTCAAAGGAAAGAAAGGATTGTAAAAAAAAAAAAAAAAATCTGATGTGTTACACACACATGACTTTCTCTAGCTACTCTACAAACAAACTTCTTACAAAAAATAATTCTTCTTTCAAGACCATGCTAATCGAGATAAACATTAGCAGAATTTTATTACTTAGTTCCTTATAAGTAGAATGGAACTAAGGGAATACACTAGGCTACAGTGATAGTCAAATGTTTTAAAAGCTGTTGTTATGCGAGTATATGCCAGACCATCTAAAGAAGCTGCTGAAAAGGCTCCAAGGGTCCAGAGGGGGCATCATCCTGCATCTGTCATGGTTTGGTGGGGTGTGAGCTTCGAAGGAACCACGGAGCTCCACTTCTGCGAAAAAGGTGTGAAAACATCGGCCAAAGTGTACCAGGAGACAGTGCTGGAGAGAGTGGTCAAGCCTCTCAGCAACACACTCTTCCACGGGCAAAACTGGAGCTTCCAACAAGATTCAGCCCCAGTGCATAAGGCAAGGACAACTCAAGAGTGGCTCAGGGCTAATGTTCGACCTCAGATTGGCCTTCTGCAAGTCCGGAACCTGAACTCTCTGGTCTACAAATTGTGGTCTAAGCTTCAAGAAATGGCTTGCAAGAAGAGACATCTTAATATTGAAAGCTTGAAGCGTTCTCTTAGGAAGACGGCAGCAGATTTCTCACTGGAAACGTTGCGTAATTCAATAGATGAGTGGCCACAAAAACTCTGTGTGCATCCAGAGGTGGTCATTATGAATAATTATTTGAGAGTTTGATTCTTAAAACATATATGTAACTAATATTATCAGTATATTAAAACATCTCAAATCACATTGTGTAAATTGATTGAAAACTTTGTGACAGTATTTATGGTAAGACTATGTACATATGGGGCTAGAGAAAGTAAAAATAAAAAGAAAGGAAGGAAGAAAGATGGAAATGGACTTGTGATGAAATGTATACAATAAAAGCAAAACATTTTGAATCATCGGTGGATATCAAGAGAATTAATATTTTATTTCTATAGCATGCTAAAGTAATGCAATACAAATTTATGTACTTTAATCTGTTGATTACTGATAATTGTTCATTTGAGGTGATTAAGAATCACTTGAGAACTCATGAGCAATCCAACACTTTGCATTCTTGAGTAAAAGTGCATCAACTGCAAACCTGATAATTCTTTCTTCAATTTCCTCCTTCCGCATAACGCCATATGTGGACATATGTAACAACATATATAAGTGATTCCAACCATATTACATCATCTAACTCGAGGACAAAAGACAACAGATCTGGTCACCAATGGTGCTTATGGAGCTGGCATTGTGGGCCTATTAAGTGTGCATTCCTGCATATAAATGTAGTGCCAATAGTGATGTTTTAGGTATGAAATATGAAATTGGGCTAAACAAGCAATGATGCTAATATAGAATGGTTGAAATATAAAATTCTGTGCAAAATATATGCATAATAGACCATTAAAGCCTTAAATGTGCAAAACATCACTGAAAGAAAACCTATGAAATCTAGAAGCATTTCTATCATGAAAATAATATGAATACATACAGTGACCATACATCCACATTAATCAAGATTATTTCATATTAAGGTTGCAAAGAACATCCTATTGTTTTCCACAGCATTACCTTTTGTTTGAATTTTAACATAACTTTCAGAATGTTAATAGATAGTGTGGGACAGATTCAAAACTAAAAGCTTAATTTATATTGCAAGCAGCTCTGCAAAAGCAAGGTTCTCAATAACTTATGCAATTAAAGTTACTTATTGAATGCATTTTGCAACTTCTAAAATACACAGCAGAGTTAGACAACTAAACAATGGGACTAAACAAACCTCTTTTTATCACATTCTCTAAAATCTGATGTGCATCATTCATATGATTTTCTCTACCTGTTCTGCAAATAAACTATACATACAAAAAATTCTTCTTCTATTTACTTGATGCTAAATAAGATAAACATTAGCAGAAGTGGTCATTTTACTTAGTTCCTTAGAAGGAAAATAAGGGAATACACTAGGCTAAAGCAATAATAAAATCTTTTAAAAGCTGTTGCTAGTGGATAACATTGGAATTTGGTTCTGTATGCATGGCCAGGAGTAAAACAAAAGAAACTGGACAACAACTTCCAGTTTGAGAAAAGTATAGATATTTTAAGATTGAAACCAATAAGGAATATCTCAGAAATGGCTAACTCAAAAATAGCATCTGACATAAACTGTGTGTTTTATGAGATCTACATTTTTTGTATAATAAGATTTTGTCCAGCTTTTATGGAATTTTAATCAAAATCATTTAGAGTAATTTTTTAAAAATATTGAACATTTCGAAACATGTTCAATGTAAAGATAGTTTGGGGTGAGGGAATGTTCCTGAAAATCTCCGATTCGCATCCTCGGAAGAAACTAAACTTGAATACTAAGTTTGGTACTTATTTGACTTCCCATTTTTACTTTCTCTAGCATGTCTGTACATATAACAGTACAGTTATGTATGTACATATAATTTGTATTGCACCCAAAACTTTGATGATGAGATTTCACCATAAATATGTTTTGAGATCCCGAGTCTGAAAAGCATTTTTAGAAAAAGGTCCACGTGAGTGTGTCTGTTAAATACCAAACTTGGTATTTATGTTTAGTACCTTCCAAGAATGAAACACAAAAAATTTTCAAAAAATCCCCCCCCCCCCAACAAACTATCCTTTATGTGGAAACATTTTTTATTACAATCTGTATATTAAATATGCTTATTTCACATTTAAATGTATATTATGAATTTTCTGAAGACCTTTATTTTGGACCAGTTTTTCAGAATTTTGTATAACGGTTAAACTGTAAGAGATAGACAAAAGCTTACAACACAAAAAATGTAAATCTTGATAAAGCACAAGATTTATGTCATACATATTTTTCTTGTATAGTTGACCCTTTTTGAGATATTCCTTGCTATTGGCTCAATTTTAACTACCTAACTTCTCTCAAAGGGTATTATGCAAAGTGAACCAAACCTCAATTGTTTCACATGGTGACCAGCTTTTACAAGATTTGACTCACTTTAGCCTAATGAATTCCCTTCTACTTACAAGGAAGGAAGTACTAAGACCAATTTGGAAATGTTTATCTTGATTAGTGTGATGTAGATATAAGAACAATCTTTTGTAAGAATACTTTGTATATGGAACAGCTAGAGAAAGCTATGCAAATGGAATACATAACATTTTTGAGTTATTTAGTTCAGACACACAAACTTTTGCTTTTTTTCAATGTCCTCAAAACATTAATTTGGTGAAATCTCAGTATAAAATTTTTGCAGTACCTTCACTACTTATTATATACATTGTAAATATGTGGTAGAGAAAAAAAAAAATATATAAAATATTCTATATTATATGTTTTGTATCTATATAGAATTTATGCACTGAAAACTGAATATTAAAGTGCATTTGCAGAGTTTACCTTAGAATATGAAATAAAATGAGATAGAGATTAAATTATAAATTAAAATCTTGAACTACCTATATAAAGCTATTTTACATGAGGCTTTCACTTTTTGTGCAAGAACTTTTGAGATTGCAATGTCATGTTTCTCACTTACATATAACACATTTCTGATTATCTTTGAATATTTTAATGTTTAATGATTTGAGGAATTGGAAAGCAAATTAAGAAAAAATGAACACTGAAATATTTCTGTTATTGAAACAAGGAATGGTAACGATTTCTCAGGTTTGATTCAGCATAAACTCTGAGCACAATTAACTGATAAATGAAGAAAAAATAGCAATTCAGAGGATTCCTTTAGAGGAGAGGATTAACACATTTTAAAACATTTTACCTAGCCAATAAATAGAATATGTTCAATAATGGAATATTTTACCTTTCTGTATTTTCATTTAAATGATTGACAAATCATCCATGCAAATATTAATTAAAGTGTTCAGAAAACTTAATAGACTTATTAAATAAACATTGTTTTTAAATGTAATATTTAAATAGTTTAAATACTCAGTTTCATTGCAAGTTTATCCTTCCACTATTTCACAACTTAATTGTAATTCAGAAGTTATTTATTAACAAATGTAAAAGCAGGGGTTCCCAACTTTGGGACCAAATAAAGGTTTTAGGGGTATTTACAGAATTATTTGGAATTTTTTTTATATAAAACCTTGCATGAAATTGTACATTCTTTTAAAATCTTAAAAAGAATGTTGTCATATTATGCAATTAAAAATGGTGGTCACTGATTTCTTATCTTCTTACAACCTTGTGCCCAAGTAGCCATATGATCGTGTGCCAGATAATTTAAGTCAGAAAACTTATTGTTGTTGACACTGACATACTGCCAGAAAGGTTGCAAGAAGTGGCCATAGTACTGAAGTGTGAATCAAAAGCAAAAGATTATATTAAATCTTCAGGTTTGGAGGAGTTTTGACAAATCATCTTGTATTAGAGTTGAGATGACTGTTTTTGTGCCATTTTCATCCACATATTTATGCAAATCAAGATACTACTCAACTTTGACTGTAATTAAAACAAGACAGCATTGTCGGGTAGATGTCAAAATGATTTTCCTTGTGCATTGTCAAATAAAAAACTAAACATAAGTTTAATTACTGCAAAATGGTGTGACTATTAATCATTATTTTCACTAGTTGATTTTTATTAAATTTGTAACATTTTAAAATCTTTGTTGAAACATATTGTTTAAATTATTTTCATTTAAACATGTTTATTCAACATGATGTACTTGTTTCGTTGTTTTAGTTTATATTCTTCACTTCAGGATATTGAAAAAGGATAGAGAAGTGTAATGACTTGCTGCAACTCAAGAGCAGAGAGGGTTCATCCAAATGTTAAGATTGGAAACCTCTGATGTACAGCACAGAAATTTGTCTTCCATTTCTTTAGTGAAACATTTATTCACTGACTCTCAATGAATAGTTACACTTCTGGTTTAATTGCATAAGACAGAAATAAAAGTGTTGGTTTTGTTAGCAAAGCAACACCATAACCTTAAGTATCATAAACGTCATATTTTTTCTGCAGCTAGGGGGAAGATTACAGTTTCTTTCTCAGTTCGCCTATGTAAGTATTTATTTCTACTTTTTCACAAATATCTAAGCAGTGCTTATAGAATAAAAGGCATTTAGAATATGCTTGACTACATGGAGAACACTTATTTATTGTATAATATTTCTCAGCAGAAAGATGAATTCCCTATCTGCTTGTTCTTAGGAAATAAAACAGCCTCATCCCATCATTATTTTTGCAATTTGATGTCATGCAGTGTGCCATTTTCCTTCAAATTTATGCCTTTAGAATTAGGCATATCTAAAACAACATGAATTTTAGACCCATAGTAGTGGTGGCTGCAAAGAAATGGGTAGCATGACTATGCCTATATCTATTTATCTACTCCTAAACTATATGTTTTATTCCGTTGATGAATTCATGAATACATCTTTTTCATTATGTGCCAAAAATACTTGTTTATCTAGAAAACTTTGCCACATGAGCCATCCAGCTATTTATGTGTAAATAAGTTGATTTTTCTAACAATGAAACATTGTTTGTTACATGGGTCCTGTTCATCTGAGGATGTACTTCGGCACAAGAGAAACCTTAACGACTGCCTCAAGACAAGATTAGCTTAGCAACAATTGTACTCGTTTTGATCAATACTGTAAAATATAATGTATATAGAAGTGTAAGAGATTTGTTAAATTATATATTATTTGTTTTTGATGAAGCCATGAATTCATTGTATTTCTTAAGGTGAATAAATTCTATTCTATTCTGTCTAATTTTCTAAATATATTCACCAAATACTACAAGAGTGCCACAAATACGTGCCTCACTATCATATCCTAACACCTCAATTAACTCAGGATTTATAAATATTGGGGTGCATCAAATCACATTGTTATGCATTGCAGGATTTCCAGATAACTCAAAGCAATCACATGATAATGCAATTGGATGCTCAGTTGTAGAAAGAAAAGCTTACACCACTGGCAAGAAATCAAACCTAGGAGACCTCCAGGTACAGAAACCTTTAAGGCTGTATGCATACTAATTTTCTTTTACTTTGATAAATCTTTAGAGAGCCATCTTCTTGATAGTTTGGCAAATATGAATACCTAGGGATGACTGTTCACAGAGTAATATGGAAGAGGATTTGGTTAAATGAATAACACCACATAAATTGTACTGGTAATAGACTGTTTATATACAACAATTTGAGATATAGGGTTTGAAATGATTTATGGTTTATTATTACACATTATAGAGTTTTGCCTTAAAATTGGTAGGTCCTATGCATGCGACTGATCATGTCCACTTCAACTGTGAGGCATGCTTAGAAAACAAGTGGAAGAATTTGGAGCCTGTGTGTTTAGCATAATGTGAGAATGCTAAAGTGCACTTGTATTAAAACTGCAGATTTCATATTTTTTTCATTCTTTCTTCACTTAGTTAAATATGATTTACAGGAAACATTGTTTTGTGCTGTAGTTTTTCATTTAATTAATGCTTAAGCTTTTTATTTCAAATTCTTTTAACTATCATTTACATTTTCATGACCTAAATAGTAGGTACATACTTAAATGAACTAGTTCAAGCTCAACTAACAATTTAAAAAATTAAATAATTGATAATTACTTGAAGGAGCTAAATGTTACTGATTTATTACAAAAATAAGTTGCATTGGTATTAACATTGCAATACGATAGATAGAAACAGACAGAACAAAAGCAAGCAAGCAAATTGGGAGTAGGCACATTTTTCATTGGAAGTGCTCAAAATGACATCAATCAATGCATAAATGTTTCCAGAACCCCGTTGAGCATTCCTGGTTCGTTGTGAATCTCATCACTGGTTGTAATAATGCAGGCAACTAGTGTCTCTTCAGAATCAATCGGTGATGAATACACCACAGTCTGATGATGATCCCAGAAAAAAAAAAAAAAAAAAAAAAAAAAAAAGGTCCATGGGGTTGAGATCCGACAAACAAGTTGGCCAGGGCACGGTAGGACTGTTTCTTCCAATTTAGATGCTCTTGTATTTATTGCATAATGTGCAGGAGCTTCATTGTGTTGGAAATACAGTGAGCCTGAACATCATGCAGCATTTCTTCCAACAGGGCTGGCAGTACATACTTCAGAAATGTTTTGTCCCCACTGAGTTGAGGAAGGAGGAGGTATGGTCCAATGGCTTGGTCAGAAGAAATGCCAGCCCACATGTTCACCATAAACTGCTGTTGGTGTCCCTTCTAAGCAATGGCATGGGGGTTTCGTATGCCCATGTATAAATTCTTGTAATTAAGAACGGTTCATCCCTGGTAAACGTGGTCTCATCAGAGAATACTACCAATAAAAACAATTCTGGTGGCTGCCTTAAGGGCCATTCACAAAACTGCAGTAAATCACAATCCTCAGGAGTTATGCTACATGCAAGCGCAGACGTAATGTAGCATAAGCGTAGATGCAAGGAAACACCATTCACAATGCAACTGTAAGCGCAACACAAGAAGTTGGCAAGGGTTTCTAGATCCGCAAGTTATATGCGAGTATCTTCCAAGCACTCTGCAAGTTACAAACTGAATACAAATAAATATATTATAAAAGTACATACTAATAACTGACGCTCATGGCAGTGATGTCAAATAATTGCTCATTCCAAATTATTGAAAATAGTACAAGCTTTATCACTTCAGAAAGTGATAAAGCTACACATTTAATGAACTAAGAATTATCTCTCTGTGTCTTCAATTTATGAGAATTAAGAAATCTAGACATAGATCATATTTACATCCATTAAATCAAAGAAGGTTTCGCAAGGATACTGTCATAACCTCTTGAGGGAAATTAGATATGGCGCAGCACTGCACGGTCAAATATATCAATCATGCATGTACAGCAGGCCCTATAAAATCTTGCAGTGCAATCGTTTGTCATTGAATTTAGGCAATGCATAGAGAAAAGAAGCAAAATTCCTCCTCTTTGCATGCAACACAAGGATAAAGTTTGGAGTTGTGAATGCTTACATTAAATAATATGAGTCCAAACTCTTGCGCTTACATTACGTCTGCCCTTGCATTTCATTGTGAATGAAGCATTAAGGCTTGCACCTTTGTAGATGGAAGGGGTAGAGTTGCTCCTTATGTAAGACTTGCCATACATGTTATGTTGGTGCACTAGCATGGGTGCTAGCTGATGGTTTCTCTTTCAGTCTATGCAATAAGTTTTTTTCAAATTCTGGAGTGTGATGGGTATGTCTTGCACCATAAACCACGTTCTTGCAAATGCAGATCTACAAATTCGAAAGTAGTCTGATGGGGCTGTCATCTATTGAAGTACCCTTCACTGTAAATCCATGCAGCTATTGTAGAATGACATCCTGCTTCACCACTATACACAAGGTGCATATTAGGAGTTCAGTAAAAGTGTAATTTTGCTCCATGTTCTATAAGTACCTATTAAACTATTTCAATGTAGTGCTATTGTGTGTAGAAGGAAAATAGGAAAGGAGATGTGGGAGACTTGATTACTGAAAATTTAAGTAAGAAACCATTACCATGTGTTGGTGTTAGTGTCTGCCAGGGGTATCAAAGTCATCTATAGGCATTTGTCATGCTACCACATAGGTAACGTGCCTCTTTTGGGGACTCATAGTACTTTGTACTTTTGCTTATCACCAGGACCAGATTATTATGTGCTAAAAAACTCAAAAAATATTTATTTTTTATGTGACAAAAACTTAAAAAATATTTGGTAAACTTTAAAAATATGTAATAAATTTTTTTTTAAACTCAAGAAACACCTAACATAACACAAAAAAAGTTAACACACCAGCTGCTCCTAATCATCAGATGTGGAACACTGATTGGAACTGCAGTGAATAGCTAACATCTTCTCCAAATTTTCCATCAGAAATCCATGCCTGTTGTCATGAAATAATGCCTTATATTGAGAAAACAATCATTCTACATCCCAGAATGTTAATATCTCATATTGGAAACGGGGCATATCATAGGATATGTCAAAACTAGGGCTACTTTGCTAAGGGCTTTGTAGTTTTGTCTAACAAGTCCTTAAATTTTTTCTTTAAGACTTCGGCTTTCGAATTGGAAAGAGCGACCAGCTGTCTTTCAACGCACTCCATTTCTTTAACTGCATTATTCAATAAATCCACCAAAGTCTCTAGTTTTGTTATAGAATGACTCAAGAATCCGAAATTGATGGACATGAAAGCCAGGTGAATTTTAAATTGCTGTCTTTTATTAAATTTTGAACATCAATTGAAGAAGCATCATTGGGTCCAGTTCACTTACTATAGATAAAAATGCTTCAAAATAGCCTGCACAATATATTACTGCACATAGCCAAGTGGCCCAACATGTGATTATGGGTTTAGGAGGCAGTGGGAGATCAGGATTTCTGTCTTTGAAAAGACTGACTCTAGTTGGTGATTTTACAAAAAAGGTTTTCCTGTTAAACACTAACTTGTCCACTTCTGGATAAAGTGTTTGGATTTTGTCACACAGTCTGTGTAGGGCATGTATGATGCATGTCACATGGATCATTTTAGGATAACATACACAAGAGCTTCACCAGCCTTCTTCAAATATGGTGCACCATGGTTATGAAAAGCAAAACATTGTCATACTTCACACCATTTGGTCATAAGATCTACAAAGCTTCACTGAACAGTCTAGCAACTCAAATGCAATTTGTAACAAACAATTGCTTAGAAGCTAGCAAGAAGTGTTGTTTGGAAATTTTTTCATAATTTTCCAACACACCTACTAAAACATTTCCCACTTTTCTAATGCCAGCAGAATTTCTAGTTTCATCATTGCTCACCCAGATCTTCTTATTTTTACATACTGACCAAATGTGTTTTAATGCTTCATCATAGCACTTTGGGCGATAATTTTCCCTAAGAGTTGATTTATCAGGAGTGCTTATATGCGTATATCTGGTAAGAAATGTTTTGAATTTGGAATTGTTCACCTTATAAAGGGGTATATTAGCCAAAACAGGTGCTCACAAAAATCTGAATAATACTGTGAATTTATTTTAACGTTAGATGAGGATGGATTAGGTTCTCCTATAAGAACTTTCCGCGGTGAAACACGGGAGGAAGCTGCAATATGTTTATTTCTAGACAAATGTTATATTATCTGTGACCGTTGATCTGCACTTACGCGTTTTGCACACTGCCATTAGTGGTAAAATGTTTTTAAACTCCAATACGTATTTCTGTAAACATTCATGCACACTTGATTTCACGTTCGGCAAGTTTAAAATAATTCACAGACCTAAGATCACAAACGTTCCCGACTTAAATTGGATTTCAACTGAAACAGAAATAGATACACAGTTACGAACTTATTGAATATCGAGGATTCACAGAGTTATCAAGTTTATCCTTCAGCATATGAAAGATAAGATAATTTATGGTGGGCAGGTGGGAAGTGTTTTGAGACGATAATATTGCGATGTCTCTGAAGCAGATGTTGCAACAGTTGTGTGCTAACACAGTTCTTGCATCATTTCTTTCTTGATTGCAGAGGAATTATTAAAATTAAAAAAAAAAAGCAGAAATGTTTAGTTAAAACTACAGAAAAGTATGCAAAATATGAATTTATTACAAACATTTTGGAAATATTTGTTTACATAATTTTTATGTAAAATATGTGTTTTTATGTGAAATAAGATTTTGAATTCAAACTTGTGTGCTGTCGATCAGGATAATAAACTTTGTTTTAGGAATGTACTTTTTAGGAAAAAAAAAAAAAAAAACAATATATTTTTACATACAAATCTGGGCCCTGCTTATCACCAACAGTCAACTCCAGGGAAATGTCAATACACAACCCTCCAGCCTTAGCCATCAAAGGTAGGAGGAAGAAACAGTATGCAATACCTATGCATTGTAAATGATGGTGGTAGTTTGCGATTTTAAGGCATAAGCATAATAGTATTGCTCACAAGATGAAGAAACTAAAAAAAGCTGATGTGTTCCATTCACATGACTTTCTCTACATCTCTGCAACAAATTATTGTTAAAAAGCTAATGCTTTTATCTACTTAATGCTAATCAAGAAAAAATTAGCAGAAATAGTCTTATTACTTATTTCCTTGTAAGTAGAAGGGAAATAAGGGAATACCATAGGTTAAAGTGATAGTCAAAAGCTGGTTGCTATGTGACTGATGTTCCTTTGTTTGTATGAACAAGAGTTGATAAATTCCTGTATGAAAAAAGTATAAGTTTTTAAAGCTGAAACCAATAACAAAGAATATCTAAAAAATGATCAACTCCACGAAAAAAATGTATATGACATAAATTGTGTGTTTTATCATGATCTACATTTTTTGTGTTGCAAGTTTTGTCTATCTCTTACGGTTTACCAGTTATGCAAAATTCAATAAAAAATCATGCAGGTCTTTAGCGGCTATTGCAGAAAATTCAGGATATACATTTTATTTGGCATGTAAATATCTTAAGTATAAGAGATTTTAATCAAAATCATTAGAGCCATTCTTGAGAAAATCAACATTTTCGAAATTTTTTCCATGTAAGGGGTAGTTTGGGGTGGGGGGATTTACTTGAAAACCTTTGTGTCACATCCTTGGAAGATACAAAACTTAAATACCAAATTTGGTATTTAACGGTCTTTTTGTTTTTGAGCTATGCTGCCCACAGACACACATATGCTCGCACACACACATGAACCTTTTTCTAAAAATGCTTTTTTTGGATTCAGGGAGACCCAAAGCATTTATTTCCAGTAAAATCTCGGTATCAAAATTTTGGGTGGAATGCAATACCTTCTCTATACACTAAGTACATAGTATGTGTAGAGAAATAAAAAATGCCCATATCCAGGCTTGAACTTGATTCCCCATGTTTATTCAGGTTCATATCAATCTGCCTAACCTTGCACCAAAGTACAAATAATAGAATTTCCTTACATTTCTTTAGCTGTTTGCCACAATCTGTTATCCATTGCAATGGCATGCACCCTCATATTAGGTCTGCAATTTTGGTAATTATTACTAATATACGGTGGACCCTGTGACAGTAATGTGTTCTATCAATTGAAATTAATTACTGAATCAATGAGGCCAATTATACATAACATAAGTGCACCCACATATAGCCTAGCAAAATGGTTAACACACAGATTCTCTCGTTTCCCTAAATTTGAAACTTCAGGCATAAAACTCTCTAGGGCTAATTGAAAAAAATCAAATATAATGAAAATAGAAAAAATAGATACGTTAGTTTCCTTTGGTGTTACCGCTCTTCTTCCAAGCATACCAACAGAATGCAGTCGATCCCACATCAAAAATTGATTACTAGCAATACAAGAAGTACAAGAATACATCACATTAACAAATTTTTGCATAGATCAAAATTTCTTCACCTTCAATGGGAAATATTATAAACATCTGGTTTAGCTATGGGCAGTGCACTATCACCAATACTAGCAAACATCTTCATGAGCACTTTGGAAACAAGAATAAAAAATTGGATGCGTTACACTCGCATGACTTTCTCTAACTATTCTACAAACAGCCTTCTTACAAAAGACTATTCTTTATCATGCTAATTGTGATAAGCATTAGCAGAATGTACTTATTACTTAGCTTCTTATAAGTAGAAGGGAACTAAAGGAATGTGCTATGCTAAAATGATAGTCAAATGTTTTAAAAGCTATCATTATGTGATTGTCATTGAAATTTGTTTCTTTGCTTGGCCAGGAGTAGAACAAAAGAAAAATGGACACTTCCTGTCTGAGAAAAGTATAAATATTTTAAAATTGAAACCAATAACAAGGAATATTTTGGAAACAGTCAACATATAAAATAAATTGTGTGTTTTATCGAGATATATAGTTTTTGTGTATTAAGTTTTTGGTCTATCTCTTACAGTTTAACCATTACGCAAAATTCTGCAAAAAATAAACCAGAATAAAGAGCTCTTCAGAGGATGTTTCCAAAATATAAATTTTATTTGTGTTGTGAATAACTTTAATATACAGTATTTTAATCAAAACAATTAGAGCCATTTTTGAGAAAAAATAGATGTTCAAAAATTTTTCCATGTAAAGAGTAGTTTGCGGTAGGCGAATTTTCTTGAAAATCTTTGTGTCGCATCCTTGAAAGATAATAAGCTTAAATACCAAGTTTGGTATTTAATGGTCTTTTCATTTTTTAGCTATGCTATTTACAGACACACATACACACAAATGCTGATCTTTTTCTGAAAAGGCTTTTTTTGTATTCAGGGGGCCTCAAGACATATATTTCCAATGAAATCTCAGTATTAGATTTTTAGGTGCAATACAATACCTTCTCTATACAGTATGTACATAGTATAGAGAAAGTAAAAAAGCATTCCCCTGGATATTCAAAGCATAGTACCACTACATAGATGACCTTTGTAATAGTCCCAGAAAAACACCTGGAAGATGCATTGTAACTGCTAAATTTGCAAGAACAATCCATAAAGTTCACAATGGAGAAGGAATGTGATGGACAATTATCATTCCTCGACCTCAAAATCACCAAAAATGAAAACCACCTAACATTTGGCATTTACAGAAAACCTATCCACACCAACAGTAATAATAAAACAGGAGTTACAATTCCATTCCTCATCAGCATGCAGTACTCAAAAGCCTTGCAGATTGGTAAATGTACCAATGTGTAAAATAGATTACAACTCTGAACTGGAAAAAAATATTGGAAATAGCTACAGAAAATGGATTTCAGCAGAAATCATAAACAAAAAAGTTAACAGGGCCAAAAATAGGAAGAGAATAAAAGAAGTCATCATCCCCACTCCAAAAGAGAAAGAAAACAAGATTTACAAGAAGTTTACATATCACCCTACAATTTTCTACAAATTCCAGAGGATCTTCAAATGATACATCATTATTCTGGCCCCAAAAAACAATTACTCCATAAAAACATTAAATTCTGAATTAAAAGATGACATTTATATATATAAAAAAAAAAAAAAAAAAAAGAACGAGGAATATACCAGTTCAGCTGTGAAAAAACAAGAGCAAAAGAACACCTCAGAAAAAATCAAGAAGACAAATCAGCGATAGCTTGGTATTTTTGAAAATAGAACACCATAAATAGAAGTCCGAAAATGCTCAAAAATATCACAAGGAAAACAGAATTAAAAGTTTAGGAGAGCATCTACATTTGGAAAAACAAGAACAGCGTTTCCCATTTCAAAATCCCGCCAGGCGACCTACTGATGCAGAGGTTCATCAAACCACCACTAAGGACAATGACAACCACAACAGCAAGCAATGCTGGCAGTTGACTAAATAAATTGACAATGGAAGCGAATAGCTTCTGAAACATGTTTTCCAATAATGAAAGTAAGTGATGTAGTGTTACAATAGACTGACTAATTAATTTCAATTTTGGTAATGTTAAAATTTAGAAGTACTTCTTCGGGGAGATAAAAGACAGGCTTTATTAAGTGCATAATAAGCTCTAGTTTCGTTTCAAATGCAGACTATTTACACATTTTTTTCTTATATATCGTTGATAAACAGTACACAATAATAATAATAGTAATAATAATAATAATAATAATAATAATAATAATAATAATAAAAGCTGATGTATTCCATACCACAAGACCTTCTTTAGCTGTTCCACATATAACCTTTCTTATTAAATAGTATTGTTTCATCTACATCATGCTAATCGAGATAAAACATTAGCAGAATTGATCTTATTACTTGCTTCTTGGTAAGTTGAAGAGAATAAGGGAGCACACATGCTAAACTGACAGTCAAATATTTTAAATGCCAGTCACTATGTGAGCGTAAACAAAAGAGAAATGAAAAGAAAGCTGACTTACCATTTGAATAAAGTTTAAGTAGCTTAAAACAAACTAATAATCGGAATATCTTGAAAACAGTTAACTCCACAAAAAAATGTTTATGACATAAATTGTGTACTGTAACAAGATCCACATTTTTTGTACAGCAAGTTTTTGTCTATCTCTTACGGTTTACAAGTTATACAAAATTCATCCAGAATGAAGAAGACTTCAAAGGCTATTCCCAGAAAATTCAAGATACACATTTCGTTTGTCATAAAAATATTTTAAACATAGGGCATTTTAATAAGAATCGTTGTCATTTTTGAGAAAATAAAAATTTTCAAAAAATATTCCATTTAAAGGGTAATTGCGGTGGGGGGACTTTCTAGAAAATCTTAATAGTTGCATCCTTGGAAGATACTGAACTTAAATACAAGTTTGGTGTTTAAATGACTCTTTAGTTTTGAGCACAGACACACACATACACACATAGACAGACACATACTCAGACATGTTTCTAAAAAAGCTTCATGGGGTCTAAAAACATGTATTTCCGGTGAAATCTTGATATCAAATTTTTGGGTGTAGTACAATACCTTCTCTATTCACTACATACATTGTGCATACGGCTAGAGAAAGTAATAACACTTTTATTACATGGTTTATATATGAATGACTCTATGGGCTTTCTAGGAAAAACTTAAATCATGCATCTCTGCAACAAATTATTGTTAAAAAGCTAATGATTTTATTTACTTAATGCTAATCGAGAAAAAATTAGCAGAAGTAGTCTTATTACTTGCTTCCTTGTAAGTAGAAGTGAAATAAGGGAGTACCATAGGTTTAAGTGATAGTCAACAACTGGTTGCTGTGTGACTGAAGTTTCTTTATTTGTATGGACAGGAGTTGACAAATTCCGGTATGAGAAAAGTTTAAGTTTTTTAAAGCTGGAACCAATAACAAGGAATATCTAAAAAAACGATCAAATCTACGAAAAAAATATATGTAACATAAATTGTATGTTTTAATGTGCTTTACATTTTTTGTGTGGTAAGTTTTTGTCTCTCTCTTACGGTTTAGCAGTTATGCAAAATTCTGTAAAATTCATCCAGAATAAATTAGTCTTCAGAGTCTATTAGTAGAATTTTCAAGATATACATTTTATTTGGCATGTAAATATCTTAAATATAACAGATTTTAATCAAAATCTTTAGAGCCATTTTTGAGAAAATTAAAATTTTCGAAAAAAGTTCCATGGAAAAGGTAGTTGGGGGTAAGGAAATTTCCTTGAAAATCTTCGTGTCGCATCCTTTCAAGATATCAAACTTAAATACCAAGTTTGGTATTTAACGGTCATTTCGTTTTTGAGCTATGCTGTCCACAGACACACACACACATGCACACGCATGCGCGCACACACACATGCCTTTTTCCAGAAATGCTTTCTTTTATTCAGGGGGACCCTAAACATGAATTTCCGGTGAAATTTTGGTATCAAATTTTTGGGTGCATTACAATAGTTTCTCTATACACAACATACATAGCATGTTTAGAGAAAATAAAAAGGAATATATATGCAGGTACAAATTATATATATATATATATATATTTGAAGAGTTTGTTTTTAAATTGGGATAAATTAAACGATTCTTTGATGTTAAGTGGGAGCCTGTTGTATGTTTTGGTGACATTATGTAATATACTTTTTATTCAATATTTAGTAGAGTTAACTGACTCTATGCATGTGTCATTGGCTGATCTAGTTTTGTAGAAGTGAATATCTTTTTTGTGTTTGATTTCAGAGTTGGTATATAGGAGGTTATTTTCAGTTTTGTCTATGAATAAAGATTCTCTGTATTTACAAAAATAGAAAAATGACAGTATGTTTGTTTCCTTAAATACTTCTCTGGAAGGCTTAAAAATATTAAATCCATAAAGTATTTTAATAGCTCACTTTTGCAGTGTTTTTAAACAGTTTAGCTGTTCCTTATTGTTACTGGATCATACTGCATTTAAATACAGAAAATTGGGGTGCAAGAGACAAAAAGACTTCTTTTACAGTTGTTATCTAAGTCTAAATCTTGTAGTCTGTATAATATGTGAATAATAAACTTTGTTTTGCTGACAATGTGTTCAATTTGTATTTCCATGTCAAAGATGAGTCTAATGAAAGCCCAAGGTATGTAAATCTGTTTACTTTTTCTATAACATTGTCTTGGTCCAGAGTTTCCGGTGTAGACCGCGTCTTAAGGCTAAAATCTGCCGACGTTTCGCCCTGCAGTTAGCCCTGAGGAAGCCTTATCATAAGATGGGCGAAACGTCGGCAGATTTTAGCCTTAAGACGCGGTCTACACCGGAAACTCTGGACCAAGATAATTTTAATATTGGCCGTGGAAGTTTACGAAAACATATAACATTGTCTTTGATCTCAATTAATATTATTTGTAATTGGTCTACAGGGTTTTGAAAAAGCATATATTTAGTTTTTTGGCATTAAGGATTAAGTTTTTATTTGTAAACTATGTCTGCAGTGTTGTAAGGTAAGTTTGCATATCTTTCATTGCCTGTAATTCAGATTTATTTTCATAAAATAGGAAAATATCATGTTTTACCTAATAGTTTTACATCTCTTATATCATTAATAAAGATAAATAAAATTGGAACTCCATACTTTACTGTTACTATTGGGCTGGAATAATTAAGTTGACATAGTGTGCTCTCAGGAGATAGCTTCTAAACCAGTTCAAGGAAATTACTCTTATTCCTGACTACTAATTTTTTAGGAGTTCATGATTGACATTTTCAAATGCTTTATTTAGATAAATGAAAAGTCCACATGCAATTTGTTTATCTACGGCTTTTTGCAATAGGTTAACTACACCAAGCGCTACTGCTTCTGTACTGTGTTTGGGTAAGAATCCATATTGGAATTTAAAGAAAAAGTTGATCTATTCCAGAAAGTTTATAAATCTGTCTTTTACTATGGATTCTAGAACTTTTGAAATATTAGATAGAATACTTATGGGTCTATAGTGGTTTGGAAAAGATTTATCACCTTTTTTGTATAATGGTATTACTCTAACAAATTTGCACATGTCAGGCACTGTACCACTATTTAGAGAAAGATTAATTAGGTGCTAAACGATAGTGACAAGTTTTCAAAATTATATTATTAATTTCATTATTTGTGATTTTGTTGTTAAGATTTTGTATTATTTTACTCAATTCTTTCGTGTTTGTTGATTTAAAGACTGTACTGGACTTGTATGACTACCTATTGAATATAGGGAAAGGGAGAACCTTCACCATGTTGTCCACTAAATGTACAAAATATTAGAGTTCATCACAGATCTCATCAATTTTGATGCATTTTTTCCCCTTGTACTCAATTTCTGCGATAGGTGGAAGTGTTTTAGAATTTGTGAAAATTTCCTTTACAACAGTCAACATATTATTATTGTTTTTTTTTTCTTTTTCTATTTGTTTTTTCTTTCTTTCATGTTTGTTTTAAATTTTCTTCTTTATTGCATGCTTTGTAGTCTTGTATTATTTCAAGGGATGGATTAGCAACTTTAGTTTTTTTGTATTAGTTAATACAAGAAATTAAGTCAATACCCATGGGTTTAACTTAGCCTTTGTTTTTGAAACTTTTCTGTGTGTTTTACTGGCAGCTTTTAATCCTGAGTTAACAAAGTTGTTAATTGATTGGTATGCATAATTTATATTTGTCGTTAAAGTGGCTTTGTCAGTTGTGTGGAAAAACTTATTTAGTTGTGCAAAGTCTGTTTTTGCTTGATAATTATATTTTACTTCCTTTTGTTTCACAAGTTTTGAGGTACGATTTCTAAAACTAACAATTTATGTTTACAGTAGCATTTTACAATTGCCAGTTAAATGTGATACTTCAGTAAAATATACCTTAATTGTAAGTAATATATATGGCAAAATATCCACCAGTCAACTCAACTGGATGGTATTTAGAGTTTATTTGTTTTCTTTAATTAAAATTGGCAAAAAGGAACTATAATAAAAATTCTATGAAAGTGACACAGATGATGAACAATACAGATACTTGGTTTTGTATGCAAAAGAGTTAAAGTTTGCTCACTATCTAATTTTATATTTTCATATCACCCAATATAACATAAAGCACTGAAGTTAGTTAGTTTTGCTTCATACATTTGTAATACAACAGCTGATCACCCGTGAAGCCATAATGAATATATAATTTCTATTTGTTTGTTGGTGTATAAAAACTACTATAACTAAAACACAACTTAATTTCAAACAGTTTCTCTATATATTCTTTTTCTCAATTTAATGCATAATTTTTTTTTTACTTTACTTTCTCCAGTCCATAATATGTACAATGTACATAATGAATAGACAAGGTATTGTATTGCACCAAAAAATGTGGTGTGTGCGTGTGTGCAGCATAGCTCAAAAGGTTAAACACCAAACTTGATGTTAAAAGTTCAATTTCTTCCAAAAATATAACACAAAAATTTTCAACTCACCACCAACTATCCTTTACATGGAACATTTTCGAAAAATTTAACGGGAAGTCATTCCAGGCAAGCAAAGAGAACCAAATTTCAATTGTTACACATTGTGGCTGACTCTTATTTTCCTTCTAATTAGAAAGAAGTCAATAATAAGACCAATTCTGATAATATTTATCTTGATTAGCATAAAAGAATAATCTTTTGTAAGAAAAGTTTGTGAAACAGCTAGAGAAAGTCAAGTGAATGGAACATGTCATATTTTTTCATAAATAACTCAAGTTTACCAATTAATTAGTTGCCTCTAACTCTGCAATTTTATGCTCTTGGAAGCACATTGACTGCAGTTGGCAATTTCAGAGGCATTAGGACACCAACAAGATCACAAATTGTGAAGAAAGTAAGCATAGATATTGCATAATTGGCCAATAGCCACATTAAGCTTCTAGAATTTAAAATTAAATTGAAAACAAAAAACTATTTTTTTTTTTTTTTTCCCACATTTCAAAATTGCTTAAAGTTCTGCATATTAGATTGCACTCATATAAAAATTTAGTCAATTGGAGGAAATAATGTTAAAATATTTAGGAGCCGAAAGGGCTATTTTTCATGTTTTCTTTTTCTGCGCCCACATACTGGCATCTTGATATCTTGTACTTTTGTCTTAATAATTTTTAACAGCACTTCCTCTTCTTTTGACAAAACATTTCTTTGGCTGGTGCTCTTTTTAACATCTGTTAAAACCTCAAGGTAACAAAACAACAAACTCTCTAAATAGACAACCAATAGTACACATTTGAATAGTCTGTTAACCACAGCTTGAAAATTTACACAAAAGCTTTAACCAGAAGTAAACCTTAACCGGAGATGATCAGAAAGAAACAATGCTTACTGTAACATTACTATGACCATAAATACAACTATAGGTTAATATTGACTCATACTTAACTGCAGATTGTAAAACTGGGTCTTAATGTAAACCACTAAGTCTCCTAATATTAAAGCTTCCTTTATAACAAAACATTATCTGATTCAATAATTAATAAATCATTTGGAGTAGAAGTAGAGTAGTGGTTTTAGTGTGCATCAACTGCAAAGGTTATTATCGCTCCATTTGGAATAAAGGATTCCTGGGGCAATGCCCTTTTTTGCATACCTATAGATGTAGCCGTAAATGTAGCATTTTGGTACCTCATTTCACAATGTAATACTATTATTTCAATTACATTGATGAAGTCAACAAAAAAACTCTTATGTGTTCCATTCACATGACTTTCTCTACTTCTCTGAAACAAATTATTGTTAAAAAGCTAATGCTTTTATTTACTTAATGCTAATCGAGAAAAAATTAGCAGAAATAGTCTTATTACTTGCTTCCTTGTAAATAGAAGTGAAATAAGGGAGTAAAAGCTGGTTGCTATTGACTGAAGTTCCTTTGTATAGACAGTAGTTGAGGAATTCCTGTATGAGAAAGTTTTTAAGTATAAGTTTTTAAAGCTGAAACCAAAAACAAGGAATATCTCAAAAACGATCAAGTCCACAAAAAAAATGTGTATAACATAACTTGTGTGTTTTAATGTGCTCTTAGCGTTTAGCAGTTATGCAAAATTCCGTGAAGTTCATCCAGGATAGTCTCATTCAGAGGCTATTCCCAGAAAATTCAAGAAATATATTTTATTTGTCTTTAATATACAATATTTTAATCAAAATTGTTAGAGCCATTTTTGGGAAAATCTAAATTTTCAAAAAAGTTTCATGTAAAGGGTAGTTGGAAGGGGGGGGGGGGATTTTCTTGAAAATCTTTGTCGCATCCTTGCAAGATACCAAATTTAATACCAAGTTTGGTATTTAACAGTCTTTTCGTTTTTGAGCTATACTGTCCACAGACACACACACACACACACACAGACCTTTTCCCAGAAATACTTTTTTTGGATTCAGGGGGACCCAAAACATGTATTTCCGGTGAAATCTCCGTATTGGATTTTTGGTGCATTACAATACCTTTTCTATACACTATGTACATAGTACACGTAGAGAAAGTAAAAAGCAGAAAATTCTTCTCAGTTAATGATAATTTAATACCTTAATTTGACCATGTTTAACTAAACACAATGTTAATGTTTTTTATACTGATTTTTTTCCTCTTTTTCGTGTAACAAGTCCTGTAAACAAGCAAACATTTACTGTGTAAAATAGGCTTAGCATACAAAGAAAGAGAAGCCTGCTCAAAACTATGCATACATAATGAGAAGTGGTGGATCTTTTGCAGTGCTCACTTCCTCTATTTAGATCACCCTTTTTTGAAGCTGAGTGGCTATGAATGAAGAGTAGTAAATCTCAAGTTTCAACAATTTTCTATACTTATACCAATCTCATTTTTGCACAAACACCAAAAATATGGTCAATTATTCAAAACACTTTACTAGGTACATTAGCGATAGAAAGCTTAAACTCATCAAGAGTATTTTAGTTTGTTTTATGCCATTCTTCCTCTACTGGCTTTTATATCTCTTTTGAAGGCACTAGCACTGAAGTGGTTTGAATGGTGTATGGTAATGGATAGGCATCCATTCAAAGCAAAACATCAGAAGTTTGAATCCAGCAACTGCAGTCAAATGAGGCCTGTGGTAAAGGTCGGAGAGGACCCAAGTAAAATAAATGGTTTAATGACACACTTGGAAGCTCACGGAGATTGCATGCAGTCGCATGGATTTTGTTATATATAACCCCCCCCAAAAAAAAAAGAATTATTGCAATATTTTTACAATACATTAGCATTACACTTAAACTTTTCTAGCTGAAATAAGTAAATTACTCATTTTTACTTCCTCTAGCCCTGTATGTACAATGTACATAGGGAAAGAGAAGTATTGTATTCCCCCCAAAAATTCGATACTGAGATTTCACCAGAAATACATGTTTTAGGACCCCCTGTATCCATAAAAAGCATTTTCAGAGAAAGGTCCGTGAGTGTGTGTGTGTCTGTGAACATGATAACTCAAAAACAAATAGTAGCTAAAATACCAAAAACCTTCCAGGGATGCGACACAAAGATTTTGAGAAAAATCCCCCCACCCCAAACTACCCTTTACATGGAACTTTTTTCGAAAATTTTGATTTTCTTAAAAATGGCTCTAATGATTTTGATTAAAATATCGTATATTAAAGATATTTACTTGACAAATAAAATGTATATCTTGAGCTTTCTGGGAATAGCTTCTGAAGACCTGTTTATTTTGGGTGAATTTTGCTTAATTTGGCATAACTAGTAAACCGGAAGAGATAGACAAAAATTTACTATAAAAAATGTAGGTTTTTTTAAAATACACACGTTATGTCATATAAATTTTTCTCATGGAGCTTACCGTTTTCGAGGTACTCATTGTTATTAGTTTCAGTTGTGAAGTACTTATACTTTTCTCAGACGGGAGTGTCCGTTTTTCTTTTGTTCTACTCCTGGCCAAGAAAAGAAGCGATTTGTAAAGACAATGGCGTAACGACAGCTTTTAAAACATTTGACTATTGGTTTAGCCTAGTGTATTCCCTTATTTTCTTCCTACTTATACGGAACTAAGTAATAAGAACATTGTGCAAATGAGTACCTCGATTAGCAAGGTGCAGAAAGAAGAATTATCTTATGTACGAAGTTTGTAGAACAGCTAGAGAAAGTCATGTGAGTGTAACAAATCAGATTTTTATTAGTAAAGTTTGAGTGTGATGCTGTGATTTTACTCTTATTGATTAATAACCACACTGTTCATTCCCATTAATATTTTAATACAGTACTACATAATTATATCTTATTGATTAATTACCTTACTGTGCATTCCCATTAATGTTTTAATACAGTACTACATAATTATATCTTATGCTTGAAGGTAGTTTAATATGAACCCTATTTATATAGTTGTCTTTACAGCAACGGGGGCTTTTTTACTTTCTCTACTTGTAAATAGGAAGGTGAGTTAAAATTTTCTGTCGCTATTGTAGATAACAATAAATTAAATGTTCCCCCCCTTATTATTGAAATAATAGGCAGAAAAGGGAATTGGAGTAAACTGTTCACTAATTTAAAGGAATTCTCCTAATGCTTTTCTTGGAGAGCTGCTTCTCAATAATTTCTCTTCCTTTTAGAACATTTTCCCTACAAAATTTATCTGTTAGTTGATTGTTGTAATTCTTACATATGGTTGCAGAAATGTTAACATATTTGGGTATTGTCTATGGATGACTACTGTTTTACATTCCAAAATAGGATTTCTGCTTAAGTAAAGCAACAACACACTGATATTTTATGCACTATTTTGGATTCATTTATCATTGGCTCCAGCACTTCATTAACTGGCCATTCTAGTTTGGTTAGAAGCATGATAAAAGTATGCCTTGGATATTGTAGACTGCCCCATATCTTTGCTCTTAATAAGAGCTATTAATGGAGAAGGTGATTGCATGCTACAATCCTTGCATTGTGCATTTTCTTCAGCGACACACACAAAATATCATATTTAAAATTTATTTTCCCCCAAACTGGTAAGATAATTAAGAGTTAGCCCTATACTTTATTTGTATTTATAAAAATACCTTAGTTATACTATTAATTTTCCACTTACTTCCTTATGTGATTCTGTATTTGGTTCTTCTTGTTATTATGGAATTAGAGGTACTCTGTAGTTACTTACTAATCTGTTTTAGGGCCTTCAGTTGTAAAGCATAGCCTGAGTTGGATGGATCTAACAGAAAGAAAAGCTGAGGGATGTTTTTTATAAGATCATGAGTGGAGGGTGTAGCAGAGGAATCTGTGAAGCTAAAACCCCAGTGATGCCAAGATGTTAGAACCTCGGCAATCTAGAAAATTTCAAATCTAGAAATATTAATATTTTCAACGGTTTCAAATCCAGATTACCTGTGGAAGTTTTGCCTTAATTTCTTTTAAAAAATTGTAACTTGCATCATGTGAAACAATTTTTTAAAAACAGAAAAAAGTAATAAAAATATCAGCAGACTTATTTAAAAATGTGTATGAAGTTTGGACTACTTGTTTTATACATTAGCCTTGATTCCTTATTTTTTGTGTGGTTCGATGTCCTTTAACCTAGTAAATTATATTGGACAATAAATGAAATGGGTGAAATGATGCTCAAATGAGCCTGGAGCCCATAGAGCTTAGAATTACTCGACATTCATCTTCTCAGGATAAAGCAAAATCCATAAAAAAAATCTTATTCGGATAACTCACCCTAATCGAAATTCAAATTTGGGACCTCTTGAACGTGCACCAGACACACTGCAACCACACTAGAGAGGCAGGTCTTGGTTCCTTTATTAAAATTTCAAATGAAGCAGTATAAAATTGTGAATATTATACATTTCAGAGATGTGTAATCTTTTATTCCATATAAAATACTTCTTTTGATGCAATTTTTGTATTTTATACACAGAATTCAGATTTATATTTATGTTTCCTAAATTAAATTATATTTCCTAAGAAGTAAGCTTTCAAAATTTAACATCCTTAAAATATGTTTTGTTCAGTTTTCAATTTTAACTTTGCTAAAAGGTTTTTTTATAAAAATTGATGAGCTGGATGACATTAAGCATGTGGCTTACTGCACAGCAATTGTTAGTCAGCTTGTATTGGGTCAACCTATTTTCAAAGTCATTTCAATAGCTTCAAAATTGCATCATAAAGAACATTTTAAATGTTGAAAGTTGTCTGAAATATTACAAATAAGAAAAAGAATTTGATAATCTCTGCATATTAACTGATAGGAAACTGTGTTTTGTTTCACAAAATAGCACACATTTTTACTTTCTCTACTTTCTCTATGTACATAGTGTATAGAGAAGGTATTGTAATGCACCCAAAAATTTGATACTGGATACTGTTTTGGGTCCCCCTGAATTAAAAAAAAAAGCATTTTTGGAAAAAAGTGTGTGTGTGTGTGTGTGTGTGTGTGTGCGTGCATGCGTGCGTCTGAGAACAGCACAGCTCAAAAATGAAGAGTCCATTGAATACCAAACTTGGTATTTAAGTTCAATATCTTCCAAGGATACGACACAAAGATTTTCAAGAAAATCCCCCCACCCCCAACTACCCTTTACATGGAAAAATTTTCGAAAATTTTGAGTTGCTTAAAAATGGCTCAAACGATTTTGATTAAAATATTGTACATTAAAGATATTGGTAATTATAGAGAACTTGGGCCCCTCTAGAAATTAAACAAATTGTGGTTTGACCGTAAGTTTGGTTTATACTTGTTATGTTTTCACCAATTTTTTTTATCGGAAAAGCTCCGTAATTAAGTTAAACGCTAATTTATTACGTGCGTGTAGCTATCCTTTTTTGTGAATATTTACGAAGTATGCTGCCTAGAAGGAGTAGAATATAAATAAAGAAGTCGTTTAGTACTTTTGCAATGTAAATATATAATAATACTACACACTAAAGTGCCTAAAACCAGAGTTTCATTGTCGGCGGGAGGCGAACAGTGTTGTGGAATGCAACACCGCCATATGTCGCTAGACGCTGTGCTGATGTATGACAAGTATGTTTCACGTAGATAGAGCTGTTCAGTGAATTTTATTATGCAGAACTTCGGCTGCTCTAAAATTGAATGAAACTAAGTGCGATTGACTTTGTATTTATGATGACAATTTCAAAGCCTGTGGATTTCAAATTTAGCGCGAGGTTAGGTTCCAAGCCGTTTAGGTTAGTGTGTGTATATAAATTTATGTTTCTAATTTTATATCGTGGTAGTACCTCATTATCGATATTTCCAACAACTTCTAACAGTGCAATGGATACAACATTAGTTTTTCAAACCATCTCCCCATCCATAATCCCTCTCTAACCACACCGGTCCCGTTAGAGTGCAAACCTGGCATAAGTCGCAGCGGAGAGTGTTAGCGGCCCAACTTGTAAATAATTACCAAGATGTTTATCTGACAAATAAAATGCATATCTTGAATTTTCTGGGAATAGTCTCTGAAGACTACTCTATTCTGGATAAATTTTATGGAATTTTGCATAACTGGCATTCTGTAAGAGATAGACAAAAGCTTACTTATCAGAAAATGCAGAGCCCGTTAAAACACACAATTTATGTTATATACACTTTTTTTCGTGGAGTGGATAATTTTTAGATAGGTTTCAAAAACTAATACTTTTCTCAAAACAAAGGAATTTCAGTCACATAGCAATCCTTATTTCCCTTCTACTTGCTTGGAGGCATGTAATAAGACTAATTCTGCTAATTTTTTCTTGATTAGCATGAAGTAAAACGAAACATAAGCTTTTTAACAATAATTTGTTGCAGAGATGTAGAGAAAGTCATATGAATGGAACACATCAATTTTAACTTAAGGTACATCATTTAGAAATTTAAGAGGGGTGGGCTATAAGCACAAAATGTTGTTGCTACTTTACCACACTTCTTAAAAAAAATTCAATGTGACAAAGCTCAGAAAAGCTGCAATATACTGCCACAACCTCGAGTAAATGGTTCTTTATATCATTGCATAACACATTCAATTTCATTCAACATTTGTGCAAGAAAAAATTCTGATAGAATCAGACTTGTTAAGTTAATTTACCAAATACTGAAATGTTTACCATTTTCTCACAGTTTTCTACATTATGATCCTACCTTAGATACTATAAAGCTCACAGGATGAGGTAGGGTTTAAGTACCATCATCAGCTGTTGCTTCAAGGGCAATGACAAGTCATAGAGATCCTGGGCAGACTTTCCCTTCTTTGGAGGCTAAGATTGAGGTTAAGGATATGGATGGCTGTGGATTACAAACCTTATCAAAATGTTAAATGGTTACTCTTTAAGTTAGAAAATGCATATATATTGAGTGACTGCGAAGAGATGTCAAGAATTATTAAATTCTGCACTTGTCAAACGTTTTCAACGTGCATTCCGAACTATTATTATAACTGAAATATGGGCAGTTTTCATTTCTATTTGCTGAAGTCGTCTACATGCCGCCACCGGGGTGGTTTACGCCCCACAGGTTGGAAACATGTCTAAAATTATTCTCTCCTAATTCCGAAATGTATTGATTATATAGGCGCATTTAAAATCACTGAAAATATGTAAGCGTTAATTTAAATAGATTAGGTTGTTCTGGGCACATAAATGACCTTGTCCGTGTTCAGGTTGAAGTCCAAACCTTCAGAATTGATACGAACCTCCGCATAACATATCTTCCTGATTCCTTGCCTAACACTCAAGTTCTTTATATTAATTTGCCTTTGAAGTTTAGTTACGGAAGCCAAAATGTTAGCTGTAGGTACCTTTCTGTTTTAACGTTCATGCCGGCTGTCATTTCCATACCTAGGAATGATTAACCACCACACTTCTAGCATTAAAATTGACGACATTAAATGACACACATATTTTCTGCTTTCCAAATGTTGGGTGAATCCTTACCCCTGCAGAGGTGCTGTAATTTCTTCCTAGGCTAACCATAATCCCGCAATAATGTAGTTTTAGGTTAGCTTTGCATTCTTAATTCCGCAAGTTGCCATGTTTACTGCTGATAAATATTGCGATAAGAGTGCTGAAGATGTGACGTTTCCTGTATATTAAGCAATTGCAAGTTAAAAATCAATACAGCCAATGAATATCGTATTTTGAGGCCAAATAAGTTTCGGCTTCCAGTATATTCAAAGCGTTGTGCAGGAAATAATAAAAATTTCCTTGTTTCGTAGGCTGTACATTAGGCGGGCGATTTGAAATAGACTATCGACACTGCCGGAGAAAATTTCCTCTAAAACACTCTGCTATGAGGAAATCAAAAAATGAGTCCTCAAAAGCCTCACCTTCGCCAGGGAATCTAGCAAATTTCTCTCAACCATTAGAACAACAAAGACCTTCAATAAATCCCAGTAGTGCTATGGATGCAAATGCTAAACCAAAAAGTATGAAATCTCTGGACCTAGATGACCTATTTGGTTTTAATGAGGCACGCAGAAAACTTGAGGAAAAGAAATTAAATCCAGTGCCAAGCTCAGAACTAGATTTTATTCCATACCGTATATTTTTAAACCAAATTGACACTTATCATGGAGAGACTTTTTCCAAGGTAACCATACAATTTATAGAACAAACTGAGCTATGTATTCAATTAATTAGACATACTTTCTCTTTTAATGCTAGGGAGGCTGTGATAGGTTACTTAACATTACTGGTTTCCCATTTACAACAGGAAGAATGACATTTTGCAGAGACAAGCAAGACCAGAGGTAGAACAGGTATGCCACTCTCTATACACAGCTGATCTATACATGCATACCAATAAACAGGATGATTTTCGTAATTTTTTTTTCTGCTATAATAAAATTATTTCCAATGAACATTTTATAAAACCTATAGCATTGCTGGTATTCTCTGTTGATGCACTCCCTAGCTATTGCTGTTGTGATTACAACAAATAATGCTGTACAGGTCACGCATCAGTTCTTGACAAATGGCATTTTTAAATGAGAAATTAGATGCAAGTCACTTACCTTTATTGTGTGTTCTTGAAACATAATCATAAAGAAGCAGCTCTCCTTTGTTATTGTAATATAAACTATTTGCTGACCTGTTTATCAAAGGTGAGCAAGTTCACAGTTTCTTTGCTTAATGTCATTCACCTAGAAGCCTGTATTGGTTGTTAGGTTTTAAGCCCAGTGTTGAGGGCCCTAAGCCTTAAGGCATAGCAGAGGGATGTTTGTTTAGAAGTGGAGGTGCAGCTGCAGAGCAAAGACAGCGTGTAGCTAAGGGGTTTGAAATGGAAATGGCGTGTTATTTACGGACGCTCTTTAACTACTGTGGTTCTCAGCGTCCCATTCTACATTGGGCGTGAAAGACAGCTTAATTTTGCTCAGATGCCTCTCTATCAGGCTTGAGGTTTCAATTTTAGCTACTCAAACGTTTCTCAAACGGAAAGACATCTTTCTTCTTGTTTGTTTACTTCTGGCAATCAAAGAGATTAGAATTTCAAGTGTTTCACATAGCCACCATCTTTTAAAGGACAAGACTATCACTTTAGCCTGTGTATTTTTACTTTCTCTACACGTATTATGTACATATTGTATAGAGAAGGTATTGTATTCCATCCAAAAAATTTGATACCAAGGTTTCACGAGGTACAGTGCATAGCAAGCTAAGGTCAGGGACTATTTCATTAATATGATTTTTCCAATTTAGATGCTGGTCTACTTTTAGCCCTAGGAATTTAGTAATGAAATCTGCAAATCCAATATACTTATTATTTATATTGACATTGAGGTGTTGTTGTGCTGCATTGTTTGAGGTGAACTTCAAATGCATTTAGTTTTAACCCATTTGCATTGAACCAAGCTTGCATTATCGTCATTATGTGACTCGCATTTTGTTGGAGTATCTCTATTTCTTTATGGGAAACCAGTAATGTGGTATCATCAGCAAAAAGTAGAACTTGTATATATTTACTTAGACTTGGGCCTAGATCGTTTATTAACATTAAAAAAAGTAATGGCCCTAAAACAGAACCCTGCAGAATACCCTGTTTTATTAGTTCATAGTTTGAGTGTGTAGATGTGTTAAAATTTGATGCTGAAATTTGTACTTTTGGTCTTCAATTTGTTAAATAGGATTTAAACCATTTTAGAGATGTTCCAACAGCATAGCTCAAAAACGAAAAGACCATTAAACACTAAACTTGGTATTTAAGTTTGGTATCTTCCAAGGATGTGACACAAAGATTTTCAAAAAAATCCCCTCACCCCAAACTACCCTTTACATGGAAAAAATTTGAATAACATCTCTTATATTTAAGATATTTACATGCCAAATAGAATGTATGCCTTGAATTTTCTGGGAATAGCCTCTAAAGACCTTTTTATTCTAGATGATCTTTATTGAATTTTGATAACTGGTAAACCATAAGAAATATACAAACATACTTCACAAAACATGTACATTTCATTAAAACACACCATTTATAGTATATACAATTTTTTTTTGTAGAGTTAACCGTTTTGGAGTTATTCCAGGTTATTGGTTTCAATTTTAGCCATTCAAACGTTTCTCAAACGGGAAGTCATCTTTCTTCTTCTTTCTCGTTTGTTTACTCCTGGCAATTTAAGAGATTAGAATTTCAAGTGTTTCACATAGCGACCATCTTTTAAAGGATGAAACTATCACTTCAGCCTGTGTATTCTTTTTTTTATTTCCCTTCTAATTACAAGGAGCTAGTAATAAGACTAAGTCTGCTTATGTTTTTCTTGATTGGCATGAAGTAGATAACAGATTAATCTGTTGAATTAAAGGTTTGTTTGTTGAACCCTAGAAGACATCATCTAAGTGGAACACATGAGATTCTTTCCCTTCTACTTACAAGGGATCATGCAATAAGGACAATTTTTGCTAATGTTTACCTTGATTAAAATGATGTAGATAGAAGAATAAGCTTTTTAACAATAATTTGTTACAGAGTTGTAGAGAAAGTCATGTGAATGGAGCACATCAGATTTTTTTTATTTTTATTTTTTTTTTAAGGTCCTTTAATCTGGTCGATCATATCGGACGAATAATGAAATTATTAAAATTTTGCTCAAATGATGTCGGACCTATGGAGCTTAAAGTTACTCGACATTCGTCTTCTCAGGATAAGGGAGAATCCCAAAAATACCTTATCTGGGTAACTCACCTTAAGTGGAGGTTGAACTCGCAACCTGTTGAATGTGAGGCGGACATGCAGGCAGGCTTTATTATTATTATTATTATTATTATTATTATTATTATTATTATTATTATTATTATTATTATTATTATTATTATTATTATCATCATCATCATCATCATCATCATCATCATCATCGTTGTTGTTATTATTGTTATTCTTATTGTTCTTATTGTTATTATTATTATTACTACTATTATTGCTGCTGCTGCTACTGCTGCCACTGCTGCTGCTATAAATTAAAATAATCCATGACAGGAAGGTGTCACTGTAAACAAAAGATGGCAGGGTGATTTCAAGGTACTTAAAAATGCCATCCTATCAAGCACTGGCTATATCAGTGTTCATCTTCTCTGAATGATCTAATTTCTTTATACAGAATGTAATTTCTATAAGAAAATATTATATTTTGAAATATGTGATTACTATTCAAGTTGGAGGTGATCTTGATCACGACCAACGTCTCACTTGCTTACATAATGCGACAGTCTCATTATGTTTTGGAATGGATAAAAAGCAGTTGAGTCTCACTTTCATGTGTCTGTCTTCAGTGAGGGGAATGGGGATTACAGTTGCACTGACCAAGTACTCCACAACATTGGTGCCCAACCCATCCAGCAACTACCAAACATGTTCCCCTGGTGAAGCAAGCAGAGTTACGAGACATGTTGGAGGACATCATATCTAGAGGAATCACTGAAGAGTCCGATATCCCTTGGTGCTTCCCTGTGGTCTTGTGAAGAAGAAGAAGAATGATGAGCTATGCTTCTGCATGGGCTATAGGAAGCTGAATGCCATCACCATAAAGCCTGTTTTCCCTTACCACGAATTAACGACACCCTGAAGACGCTTGCTGGAGCCCAGTGGTTCTTGACTTTGGACTTGGTACTGGCAAGTAGCCCAAGATCCCAGAAACAGGAGAAGACTGTATTTTCGACAGGCCAAAGGCTTTGGTATTTTACTGGTTATTCCCTTTGGTTTCTGCAATGATTATGAAAGTGAATGTGTGTTTAATAGTATAATACTGAGAAGAAAAGAACAATGTTAAGAAACTCTAAGAGCAAAATGCCAGCAGTTGTTTCTCAAGTCAAAGCCCCAATATAACCATAGAAGTCAAAGGGAGATAAGTGGAACAATTAAAAAAACTAAAGAAGAAGGAGAAGAAGACTTTAAATCTGTTACCTTCTGAATGTGGACATAAACATTATTACCTGAACCATTATGGTTGTTATAAAGCAATCTACACAAGGCCTCAGGATTGCACACATACATGCTAGCAGTTTTATAATGGATGAAAGACAATGAAATTTTATAAGGAGTAAATATATAAAAAATCTGATGTCTTTCATTCACATGACTTTCCTTACATTGCTGTAACAAATTATTGATAAAAAGCATATTCTTCTATCTACTTTATGATAATCGAGATAAACATTAGCAAAAATTGTCTTCATTACTTGCATCTTGTAGCTAGAAGGAAATAAGGGAGTACACTAGGCTAACATGATAGTCAAACCTTTTAAAAACTGGTAGCCATGTGGAAGAAATACGTTTCTATGCAGGGCCAGGAGTTTACAACTTTCCATGTAAGAAAGATTTTAAGCATTTTAAATCTAAAATAAATAACATGGATTATCTTAGAGATGTCAATTCCATGAATAAAATGTATATGACATAAATTGTGTGTTTGCACATGATCTACATTTTTTGTGTAGTAAGTTTTTGCCTATCTCTTAGGCTTACCAATTACGCAAAATTCAGCTAAATTCATCCAGAAAAAACAGATGTTTAGAGACTATTTTAAGAAAATTCACAATATACATTCATATTCATATTCATTTATTTCATCCTTCAGATCATGTATACATGATATGGACTCGTCAATAAGTTACATAGGAATATAACAATAAGTTAAAAGGACACACACACACACACACATACACATATGCATACAGCATTTAGGGTCACCACACATATCCATACTGCCTTAATTAGTAAGACTTATTTACATATTCCATAACTGAATAAAATGCATTCTCTAATAGGTACAATTTGAGTTTTTTCTTAAACAGATTCATATTTTCAATATTTTTTATATTAAGGGGTAGCCTATTATATAGTTTTATTCCATTATGATTTACACTGTTTTTGGCTAGATTCGTTCTGCAATATTGCACATGTAGATTTCCTTTTTGCCTTGTACTATGATAATGAATCTCTTGGTTATCTGGTAACTGATGCCTTATTCGTCTGATATGATGGATAACTCCTAATATATACATACTTGGTGCAGTCATAATCCTTAACCTTTTGAACAGTTCCCTGCACGGAGATCTACTTGATTCGCCAGTCATTATTCTTATGGCCCGCTTTTGCAACCGAAAAACTTTTTCAGATTCTGTTGATGCCCCCCAGAACATTATTCCATACCTTATATGACTATGGATGTATGCAAAATAAGCACTTCTAAAAACTTGCACACTCGTCACTCTTTTCAATGTACTCAATATGTAATATCCCACACTTAGTTTCTTGGTTAGCATATTTATATGTGTCCCCCATTTAAGATCTTCTGTAATAATTATCCCCAGGAATTTAGTTTGATCTTCATATTTTATGATTTCATTGTCTATTTTTATTTGCGGTTTTGCCACATTTCTATGATGACTCGAATGAAAACTCATAGCAACAGTTTTTTGTGTATTTAATAGCAGTCTATTTACCTCAAACCAGTATATCAATTTCCTTATATCCCCATTTACTTTTTTCTGAAGATCTCTGTCATTGTTTGCTTTTAGCAGCAGGTTTGTATCATCAGCAAATAACACCACTTCAGACTCCTGGACACATAATGGGAGATCATTTACATAAATCAAGAAAAGAAGAGGCCCCAATATAGATCCCTGTGGTACCCCCTGTCCTACCTTCCTCTGCGTAGATTGACATCTTTCTATACAGAGATGTTCTTTATTCAGGTTGCTAATTTCTACTACTTGAGATCGATTCGATAGGTAAGATTTAAACCATGCATTTGCTATTCCTCTAATACCATACACCTCTAACTTTCTCAGTAGTATATCATGATCAATCACATCATATGCCTTCGTTAGATCAAGGAACAAACCTATTGATTTCCCTTTCTTTTCAATAGCAGCAATAATTTTTTCAACTAGGGCGCAAACTGCCGATTCAGTAGATTTTTCTCGCCTAAAACCATGTTGTGTATCTGTGAGAATTTTATTTTTCTCTAAAAAATTACTAATTCTATTGAACATTAGCTTCTCCAAAATCTTGGAGAATGCTGATAGCATAGAAATTGGTCTGTAATTTTGTAACACATCTTGGGGTCCCTTTTTATGGAGGGGCCTAACTTTAGCTGTTTTTAATTTATCTGGGAAAACTCATGTCTCAAAGGAGGTATTATAGAAATTCAGTAATGGTTTTGCTATTTCCTCTACACAAACCTTTATTACTAGATCAGGAATCTCGTCTAGACCTGCTGAGAGCTTGCTTTTCAGCCCTTTTGCTGCCCTTATCAGTTCCTGCTCATTTATAGGTTTAATAAATACTGAATTCATGCATCTTTTAACCTTACTGTTTTCTCTTGCTTTTTTAACCCCTGTGTCATATTTATCTCTTACTAGTTTATTTGGACCCTCAACAAAATATGTATTGAACAATTCAGCTATTTTAACTGGATCTTTGATTTTTTGCCCTTCATGCATCAATTCAAATTGGTTTATGCACAAATTTCTTTTCCCGGTTTCCTTATTGATTACTTCCCAGATTGCCTTACTTTGGTTTGTTGCTCTTTGAATATATTTATCATTTTCCAGTTTTTTTGCATCCCTAATAACTTTCCTGTGTACTTTTTTATATTTATTTATATAACTTAAGTTTTCCCTTGACATCTTTCCCCTTTTTTCCAACATTGATAGGAATTTGACTCTCTGTGAGGATACTTTTATACCTTTGGTCACCCACTCTTTTTGGTTTTTGTTCTTTATACTAACCTGTTTCAGTGGAAATGCTATATTAAAATTGTGATGAACTGTTTCTATTAGCTTATCAAATTTTGCATGTACATCCTTTTCTTCATAAATGTCATGCCAACTTTCTTTGCTTAATAGATATTTAAATTGCTTTTGATTTTCTTCATTAAAATGCCTTTTACTGCTTGTTATTCTACTTTTGTTCAATGACTGACTTGATACTTTTAGGATTTGTGCTTTGTGATCCGAGATACCCGTTTCCATTACCTGCGCTGGCTGATCATAGTTCATATTTGTAGCTAACACATCAATAAGTGACACCGAGTTTTTTGATATTCTAGTGGGAACCTGTACTGTATTAATTATGTTGAAAACCCTGAATAAATTTTCTATTTCCATGCTTTTTTGGCTTTGCTGCAGTAAGTTAATGTTCCAATCCCCACACACGACAATATTTTTATACTTTTTTGTTAACTTCTGCAGTAGCTCATCTAATTTTTTTATGAATGTATTGAAGTCACTATCAGGTGTCCTGTAAATGCATGCTATTACTGTTTGAGTTTTTGTTATCTCAGTGACTGAGAGCTCGAAATGTTTTTCTACACTTAAATACTGCAATTCTTTTACATCTTTCACTTCTATTTCTACATGAACAAATATCCCTGATCCTCCATGCATATATTTGTCCCTAATAAATACTGATGATAGTTTAAAATTGGCTATATTTACATTTTATTGGCATATAAATATCTTTAATATATGATATTTTAATCAAAATCATTAGAGCTATTTTTGAGAAAATCAAAATGTTCAAAATTTTTCCACATAAAGGGTAATTTGGGGTTGGGGGATTTTTCTCAAAATCTTTGTGTCGCATCCCTGGAAGATACTAAACTTAAATATGAGTTTGGTATTTTACTGACTTTTCGTTTTTAAGTTATTGGTTCACAGATACATGGACACATGCACACACTGACACACACTGATACATGGACACACACATATACAGATTTTTTTCTGAAAATACTTTTTTTGGATACAGGGGACCCTAAAACATCTATTTCCAGTGAAATCTCGGTGTCAAATATTTGGGTGGAATACAATACCTTCTCTATACACTACATATATACATACTATGTGTAGAGAAAGTAAAAATACAATAAACATTTTCCCCTTAAATATATTATATTGTTTATAGACTTCAAGAGCTAACATTGTTAGAAATATTTAGTTTTCAACTGGTGCAGTATTTTTTTATGCAGTATTTGTCTGAGCAAACAGTGGGAGCACTTCTTGCAGAAGAAGAAGGGGAATTTGGTGGTGAATTTGGTGAAGATGAATATGATGAATTTGCTGATGAAGGTGAATTTGGTGGAGAATATGAAGGGGAAGAACCGTTAAAGAAATTACTAGCAAAATCTGAAACTCTAATTAGACCTTCACCACAATATGAAATAATTGGTACAGTTAAAACTCGCAAGGTAAGTCAGCAAGAAGCATTCACAACACAAACTTGTAGTGAAATATATCTTCTGAACTTGATAGCATTACTTTTTGGGAGTATATTTATGAAATTAACTAAGTAATAAAACAGACATTTGAATTTGAAAGAACTCAAGACCAAGGCCCACTCAGTACTGCAGTGCCAATGATAATGATGATGAAGCATATTATGTAGTATTGTACAGGGTGTACATAAATGAGTATCGGGGTTTTAACTCTTTATAATATTTATTACATTCAACTTACAGTTATAAATGATAATAATAATAATAATAATAATAATAATAATAATAATTTATTATCTGTCATTAGGTAATTACATGAATTACAATAGACTTTGCCCTATATCCTAAATAGAGCTTAGAAACTATACACTAATAGACTATGTACAAGACATCCGACACAATTCATTCTGACATTCCTGTAAACTATAGCATGGGTATTCTATCAGTCATTTATACATTCTGTCTTTAAATCTATTTAAACTGTAGTTTTTTATTTCAATGGGCAAGCTGTCAAATGAAAAAGCAACTCAAACAGTTTTGTTTGTTGGCACAAGTGCGCATGTGCGTGCAATGTTTCTGCCGCAATCCGCTAGACAGCGGTAGTAGCAAAGATGACGACTAGTAAACAGAAAGGGTTTTGTGTTTTGCAGTTTGCAATGACCGAATCTGTAGTTACTGTGTAACATGCGTTCCATAGTAAGTTCGGTTGTGATCCTCCTAGTGATAAAAACATTCGTAGATGGTATAATCAGTTTGAAGATACCGGCTGCCTTTGTAAAGGGAAGAGCATGGGACGACCAGGAGTAAGTGAAGAGACTGTTGAGGGAGTGGGAGAGTTGTTCACTTGTAGCCCAAAGAAATCAATCCGGAAGGCTAGTCGTGAATTACAAGTTCCTGTGTCGACTGTTTGGAAAGTTGTAAGAAAATGCTTACAGCTACGTCCTTACTGTTTACAGTTATTACAGGCTCTAAAGCCAACAGACCATGGATTACATGCCAAATTCGCAAACGACATGTTGTTTCATGACGATTTTGTGGATGAATCGGTGAAAAGTCGATTCATTGAGTGATGAATCGATCTTTCACCTTAGTGGACATGTTAACACTCATAATGTGCGCATCTGGGGCTCAGAAAATCCTCACGAGATGGTACAAATGCAACGAGATTCCCCTAAAGTGAATGTTTTTTGTGCCGTATCCCGGCGAAAAGTTTATGGGCCTTTCGTTTTTGGTGAACCTACTGTAACTGGCACTTCTTACCTTGATACACTAGAGCAATGGCTCTTCCCTCAGTTGGAAGAAAATGAGCCAGAGAACTTCATTTTACAGCAGGATGGTGCGCCACCTCACTGGCATCACGAAGTACGCGATTGGTTGAACGTCACTGTACCCGAGTGCTGGATAGGCCACAAGGGACTCAATGACATGGCCTCCACGTTCTCCTGACCTAACGCCACATGATTTTTACCTTTGGGGCTTCATCAAGGATCATGTGTACATGCCTCCACTACCAGCTGACCTCCCTGAATTAAGAAACCGGATTGAAGCAGCTGTTGCTACAACTACTGAATACACACTTATCAACATTTGGGAAGAACTCGGCTATAGCCTTGATGTGTGCCGTGTGACAAAGGGTAGTTACATTGAACATTTATAAGCTTCTTGGTAAAACTGTTTGAGTTGCTTTTTCATTTGACATATCATTCATAACTGTAAGTTGAATGTAATAAATATTATAAAGAGTTAAAACCCTGATATTCATTTATATACACCCTGTATTTATACTTTGTTAAATATTTAATCCTGTACAGGTAAGGCTTGTAAAAATTACGTTAAATTATTTTTTCAATTCAATTCAAATTTATTCACCATAGGGTTTCATTACAGAAATATCGGCTTCATCAGTTACAAACAATGCAATATGACAGATATAAATAAGTCGTAGACTAGTATGTACAGATTAATGAAAGTAAATACATGAAGAACTAAAAGTATAAGATTTTCTCTTTACAATTAATTACATCATAGCATGGTTTAATTATTTCAAAATATAATACATATGTGTAACAAAATTAATTAACTAGTAGTTTACAGAATAAACACAACCCTATATTATAAATATCTTTAACTGCTTCCTAAATACCTGGTAATTTCTTAAGGAATGAGGGGAGTTATTTTATAGAATTTAATGCCATTATAGGACGTTTTTCATATAGGGTTTTCATATGCCCTGTAATGTGAAGGTTTGATTTATCCATAGTATTATGGTTATGAATTTTGCCATTTGTGACAAAACTATTTATGTGTGAACACCACGTTTCATAACACAGATGGAACTGTTAGAATATTTAAGAAGTCTACAGCTTGTACTGCTGGAAAGGTTTAGCATTAATTATTGCATAAAAATTCTATTACAGTTTGACTTTCCCCAGAACATTATACCATACAATAAATGAGGGTGAAAGTAAGTGAAGTAAGCTATTTTAAGCATGTCAAGATTAACTGAGTATATAATGAAAACAGATCTGGCTTAACTTTTTAGATAATACATCAATATGAACTCAATAAAGATTATTGTCAACCTAAACTCCAAGAAATTTAATTTTATTGTAAAAGGTTACTAATTTGTTCTCTAGGAAACATCAGGAAAACTTACAGTTTTGTTAATTTTATGATTAAAGCCTTCAGCAACACTTTTGTTCTTATTAATAATAAGTCTGTGGTCCTTAAACCAATTAACTACATAATCTATTATCCCCCCGATGTTAGTTTTGATTTCTTGTTTATTATTACCATAAACTAGAACACTTGTATCAACAGCAAAAAGAGTAAATTTAGTATCCATGCAGTCGTTTTCAGTCAAGTCATTAATATAAAATATAAATAATAAGTTATCCAATATCAAACCCTGAGGAATTTCATATTTAATACTTTCTACATTAGAGCAAGTAGCTTTAATCTCCTTAGAACAGCTTTCTACATAGGTACTGACTTTAAGAGTTGCTTTCTATTTCTTAGATACAATTCAAACTATTTCAATGAAACTCCTCATATACCATAATTATACAACTTGTATAATAGTATGTCATGATCAATCAAGTCAAAAGCCTTTGATTGGCCAAAATATATTCCCATACACTGTTTCCCAGTGATTTTTAAGCACTTCTTCAATAATGTGCTGTAATACAGAGTTTGTTGAATCCATACTGGACTTTTGATATAATATATTTATAAAGAAATGATAACAGTCTATTATACACCCCCTTTTCAATTACTTTAGAAAAAAATTGATAAAAATCTGATGTGTTACACTCACATGACTTTCTCTAGCTCTTCTACAAACTTCTTACATAAGATTATTCTTCTTCCTGCACCTTGCTAATCAAGATAATTATTAGCAGAATATTCTTACTACTTAGTTCCTTATAAGTAGAAAGAAAATAAGGGAATACACTAGGCTAAACCGATAATCAAATGTTTTAAAATCTGTCGTTATTCGATTGTCATTGCAAATTGCTTCTTTGCTTGGCCAGGAGTAGAACAAAAGAAAAACGGACACTTCCTGTCTGAGTAAGTGTAAGTACTCACAACTGAAACCAAAAACAAGGAATATCTCAGAAACGGTTACCTCCACAACAAAACTGTAAAGGACATATATTGTGTGTTTTGATCAGATCAACATTTTCTGTGTAGTAAGTTTTTGTCTATCTCTGACCGTTTAGCAGTTAAGCAACATTTAGCAAAATTCATCTAGAATAAAGAGCTCTTCAGAGGCTATTCCCAGAAAATTCAAGATATACATTTTATTTGGTATGTAAATATCTTTAATATATGGTATTTTAATCAAAATGGTTGGAGCCAATTTTTAGAAAATCAAAATTTTCGAAAATTTTTCCATGTAAAGGTACCAAGTTTAGTATTTAACGGTCTTTTCGTTTTTGAGCTATGCTGTCCACAGACACACACACACATAGACAGACAGACACACACACATACACACAGACCTTTTTCTGAAAATGCTTTTTTTGGATTCAGGTAGTCCTAAAACATGTATTTCCGGTGAAATCTCGGTATCAAATTTTTGAAGGGAATACAATACTTCCTCTATACACTATGTACATAGTACGTATAGAGAAAGTAAAAAAGATATTTGCCTATAATTTTCACACACTACTTTGGAACCCTTTTTAAACAATGGCTTAATTTTTTAGATTTTTAAACTCTCGAGTAACAAACCTTCATGAAGTGATAACTGTATAATATGGCATAGTAGTTTAACCAGCTACATGGCACAATTTTTAAGAAGCATATTAGAAAATTCATCAAGTCCAATATATTTTTTGGTTTTCATACTTTTAATAACAGTAAGTAGTTCTGCTTCTGTTGTTGGTAAAAAATATAAATATTCCCAAATGTTATTACTTTGATTAATTATATGAAGATTGTTATCTATATTTACCTTCTTTTTAATATTACTGGAAATGGTTTAAAATATTGATTAAATTCATGAGCTACCATTTAGGATTAGATACCAGTTCACTGATATAATAATTTGTTTGTGCATAACATCCAGTAATCTAAGCACCTTCCTGGTAAGGTCATTACTAAAACTCTGTGTGCTCACTACATTTGAGGAGTTTATATTTACCTTATTTCTGGACCTCACTTGTGACTATTATGAATGTTTAACTCCACTAGGAATCAAAATAAGTTAGATTCCACTGTTTCATGTTGTTTTTTCTTATGTTGATACTTCATCATACCATGGCAAATCCAGCAAGACTAATGGACTGCATATTTTGGAATACCTATCCTTTCCAAATGCACATAGGAACTTCACATCTGTGAACTAGCAACAGAGTTTCTGAAAATATCATGCTATGTCAGTTGTCAACTGCAATTAATGCTTGGACAAAAGTGAAATGTAGAGTATGATTCTTAAATATTGCCTCCACTTTAAAAAGGTTACTTTTTGTTTTTAGATCGTAGTACTTTTAGTGTTTAATAAAGTAGTAAAAGTTACAAGCGTTTACCTTTCATGTGTGCTCAATATACCTTTACCTATCTGAGGTTAAACTAGTTTCGTTTATTTTGAATGAAATTACAACGATATTTGTTAAGTATTTTATGGCTATGACAATGACATTGACCAGTTGATGACAGGGAGCCTAGCACTGCAAATCCCAGTGTATCTTTTGTGGCTACACCTCCAGGTGGAACTGATGAAATGAAGAAACTGTAGGCTGGCATATATGACAGAGACATGTAGAGCTCTGTAATAGTTCCAGGCTTGACAATCCGGCCACAAGATTGTTGCTCTAAGATTCCCTCCAGCAGGACAGTAGAGTGCAGTGGAGCTTGACAGACTTCCCTCTGACAGGGCTGAGATTAATGTTTAATGCCCACTTTTACTACAATGGCACTGCAGGAGGGTTGAGATGAAGGTACAAATCACAAGCCTCTGTGCCAACTGCTCGCCGCTAACCAAACTGTAGCCCCATTGTCAACCTGAAAGATGAAAAGGAAATGGAATGAGAAGAAATTAGGGGAAGGAGAATCCTGGAAGAGAACACCAACCCCCAGCATTTTCCTTGTGGTCCAGAGGAAAACCATGAAAAACCCCATGATCTGAATAGGCAGTCCCCAGGGATTGAATCTGGGGCCTCCTTAGTGTGGGCCAAAAACATTAATACTTGAGCCATCCTACTCTGATTGTTACAGTTATGATGATTATGATTATGATGACAATGATGATGATGATGATGACGATGATATGACTTGCATAGCCTCACATGAGGCCTTGCATATAAGCTCTTCAAGACCTTTGTGCCTCATTGACTGGGGTTCAATTAAGTTCAATGGTCCAAATAAAATGGACCATGTCCTTGACTTCTGGCCTTCTTATATTCCTGGGCTCTGAAAAAAAAGGAATGCAAATCTGTGAATAGCAAATGCCTTGCATTCACATAAAATATGCTGGGAGGTTTCAAAATTCATCCTGTATTTCCTACATAGCAGGTCTTATGTAAGCGCTATTATGCCTTCTCGGAGTGTTGTATCCAATAAGAGAGCCAACAACACCTTTGAGCTTGGATCTAGTGAGGCTCAAAATATTCTAAAAAAATCATGCAACTGTCTAGCAGTAGTTTGTCCTTTCCAAAATTCAAGATAACCTCTCACAGTAAGTTATCTCATTCTTGATGTTTTTGAAGGACATTCTGCAGAAGGGCTCAGCTCCTACAAATTTAAGACCATACCCCACCCCTCTTTGCTAACTTATTCACCATCTCATAACTCTCTAATGTCCGCATGCCCAGAGAATCAGTTAGGAAAAATGAAATGTTGTTTTATTTATCGATACTCTTTAACTGCTGTGGATCTCTGGTCCCATTCAATACTGGGCATGAAAGGCTACTTAATTTTGCTGAGAGACCTATCAGGCTTGTGGTTCTTTTACGTGTCGTAAATCTACGTCATGGGACCCACGGCTTTACTTCCCTTCCGAAGGAAGCCATGTTAATGGTTTTTATGCCCGAAAAAATCCATCATCCTCCGCCAAGTTTGAACCCACGACCTTGGGTATATGAAGTTAGTACGGTAACCATTACACCACAGAGGATTACAACCAACCAGTTGAGGGTAAATATACAACAGATACTAAGTATATCCAACATTCTTTGGTATTGTCACACCAATTTGGATTGTTAAGGGTTTTCAAAGCTGACTGGCTATCTTAGCAGAGATACACCTCTACTTGACTGCCTGGCATATTAATAATATGCATAGCACAGACTAGAATTGTAGAGATCTTAGCCTGGAAAACTGTGGAAAAATTTTAAAGTGAAATGGCAAACCTGCTCCCTGGGCCCCAGCTGCAGTATCACCCTTGCCCCTGAGGCAGGATCCATCTGTGTACCATGTCTTGCCTCCCAGCATCTGGAGGAAACCCTGTTTCTGGATCCCTCTCCACCTGGAAGGAATTATCACAGTATAAGCTGGGTTTAGATTAAATCTCCTACCTTAAGGGTGGTAGGACACCTCCCTCGAAAGCTACTCAGAATCAGAGTCCCCCTTATGGGGTAGCTTCTCCAAAGGCAATGCGCACTCACCCTAGTGACCTCCTTTACCAAAAGATGTAAAGGAGGAAGGTCCACTATGATCTCCAAGGTATTTATTTTTTATTTATATCCCTTTAGAACAATTGAAGGGCTTGTTTCCAAAGTGACTTATCTCCATGAAATCACATTTTTCACAAAAGACAAATTTCATATAATTCCTTGTCATATTAAGGTAGACGCCTAATTTTTGGCATGTGGAATTCAGTGATACTTGCAAATGTATCTATATATGTGAAAAAAATCACAGAATGGTAGGAATGGTGGAACTGGGATCACATGACAGGGAGTTCAGTCATTTTGGCAGTAAACTAAAGCTTTATATAGATGTCCACTGCAATATGAAGAAGTTAATATGTATTATTGATAAAATAAAAGTGCTATAGCTGTCAGTATTATGTTTATCACCATTCAAACACCATAACATCTAAATGGTGAACCAAAAGCCTTCAAAATGTTAGTTTAATACCATACCAGATGAGATAATTGATAAAATGTTTAAACTTCACATACTATAAAGATAGCCAATACCAAACTTCTTTTTCCAACTGGAAATAATATTACTAGCTGAGAATTAATTATAACCTAACTTTGTGTACTTAAGTTATTCAAGTTTTCAGTTTATAAACCTTAAAAAAAATTAATATAACAGCCAATGTTACTATCACTAGAAATAATAGTATGGGCCTAAGCATCACTGTTATCATAACTGATTTCTACATGACTACAAGAAAATACCTGCTTTTAAAATGACATTGCAGGATGATCATCACTGATACCTAGTTTTTTTATAAGTAACTTGAAGAATTCCTATTGGCTATGAGGAGATGAGAAGTTTTGGAAATAAACACAGCTGGGAGATGCATCACATTGGAAATAACATCAACTTTCAAAGGCTCCTGATGCTGGCATTTACGCGTTTTGAACTTTTAATACCATTTACACCTTTGCAGAAGGTGTTCTTAATGCTCTGGTATGCTCAGCTCCAATTCTTTTAAAATTGGAGATATGTCACTTTGGAAATAAGCCCTTCAATTTGCATTGTTATTCGGACATGTCATTTTTTTTTTTTTTTTTTTTTTTTTGGTAGTGTTTAACACCCGCTTTAACTACTAATGGCACCGCAGGCGGTGACACGGATGATACGTGAATGATGATGGAGCACCGGTGGAATGCGATGGCGGGGGAAACCGGAGTACCCGGAGAAAACCCACCCCAGCGCTGTTTTGTCCACCACAAATCTCACATGTGGTCGCTTGGGATCGAACCCCGGCCATCTAGGTGAGAGTCGAGTGGTCTAACCACTCGGCCACGGCGCGGCCCTGGACATGTCAATGGTATAAATCTTCCACTAACTTTATACATGTGTACAGTAGTACTGTAGCTAAATGATAAGACAATAAACAATTTTCAATTACACATCATTAAGTTATTAAGAGCTAGTAATTCACACTATATTTCAAAAACACACTATAACACAGATTTATTAACTCATGGTATTTGAACAATATGATACATACTCATCTATGGAATAAAATGTGTGCAGTAATAGGAACAATTTTAAACGTTTTTTTAAAATGGTGGATTTTAGTAATTACTTTGATATTCTGAAGCAATATGTTAAATAGTCTAACACTCAAATTCTTTACATTAATTTTAGTTATGTTGGTTACACAGAACTGAATATACAGTGCATTCTTTTTTCAAGTGCTATATTGATGGAGGTTTTGATTTATTTCAAGCTTATTGTACATCTTTTTAATATAAGTTTATGTCTCCAATATGCAAGTAAGAGGCAATACTTTTTGTTCTTTGAAAAGAGCTCTACATGAGTACTGACTATCCTTGCCACTTATTATTCTAATTGCCCTTTTCTGTAGTTTAAATATTTGCATGTTCCCCAGAAAATTATGCCATAGAGCATTAGGCTGTGAAAATTTGCATAGTAAAAATTCCTTTGGATATTTAAGTTTACTTTATTTTTAATAGATCTTAGTAAGTAGCAAGCTGAGCTCAATTTAGATGCTAACTTTTCAATATGGTTCATCCATTTTGGGTTCTCATTTAAAATTATTCCCAGAAATTGTGTATCTTTCCTACATTTAATGTTGAGATTGTTATAATAAATTTGGGGTACAAGATGTGCTTTATTTTGGTATGTGTGGAAGGATATCGCAGCAGTTTTGCTTTCATTTATTATTCGTTTGTTAACTTGAAACCAGGAATATAATTCTGCCATTACCTGATTTACTGTCTTTTGTAAACTATCTTGATTGTTACCCTTTATCAGCAATTGGTATCATCAGCGAAAAGAATTATGTCCGCTTGTTTGACAGATGATGGCATGTCATTTATATAAATTAAAAATAATAACGGACCAAGCGTAGAGCCTTGTGGCACGCCTATATTAATTTCCCTGTCTTTTGACATATATCTGCTCATTTTATTACCTTTCAAGAATTCCAATTCTACAATTTGCTTTCTATTTGTTAAATATGATTATAATAAGTCATTTATTTCTCCATGAGAACCATATTTTTCTAATTTTGATAACAATATATTGTGATCCAAAACATCATAAGCCGTGGATAAATCCAAGAAAACACCAATGCTTGGAAGTTTTCTGTCGACCGACTCTTCTACTATAATAATTGATAAATTGCTGATTCTGTTGACCTGTTTTTTCTAAAGCCAAACTGTGCATCTGAAAGAATATTATACTTGGACAAAAAAGAGACCATACGCCTGCATACTGACTTCTCAAAAATCTTAGAAAATATTGATAATAAGGATATGGGTCTGTAATTCTCCATTTCTAACTTATCCCCTTTCTTGAACAAAGGCCTTACTTTAGCAATTTTTAGCTTCTGAGGAAATTTCCCTGATTCAATTAATAAATTGTATATTTTTGCTAATGGACACTTTATGTAATTAATACATTGCTTAATTATCCAGTCTGGTATGTCAGCCATTCCCAACGACTGTTTATTTTTCATATGTCCTACTACTTTTATTATTTCTAATTCTGTAATCAGTTCTAAAAACATACTACTATTTATTCGTATTTTATCAGTTACATTCCCATAATTTGCGTGATTTGTATTAGTTTCAGTTAATTTGCTACCTATTTCTGAAAAATACACATTGAATGAGTCTACAATTAATTGAGGTTCTGTTACGTTCCCTTATTTCCTGTATTACCTCTTTGTCAGTACTTTTCCCAATTTATTTGTTTACTATTTGCCAAGCGGCTCTAAATTTATTATTTGACCTTACTATAAACTTGTCATTTTCCATTTTCTTGCCTGTCTTATAGCTGTCTATATATCTTTTTATATTTGCTCACATAATCTTGTTTGACTAAACCTTGTTTTTGAAGAGCATTTAACTGTCTTAGCTTCCTACTAGATATAGTTATTCCTTGAGTTACCCAACCTTTTTTATTATATTGTCTGAGATTCTTACTTCTTAATGGAAAGGCTATATTAAAACAATACAAAAAATATTTTGAAATGAATTAAACCTACTATCTATATCATTTCCCTGGTATGCACTTTCCTATTTTTCAGTTTTCAGTAAATTCCTAAAATTAATCATATCCTTCTCTCTAAATTCTCTTCTCAAAACTCTAAGGTTTCTAATTTGATTCGGTTTTTGAATCTTAATTTCTAATACTTGTGCACAATGATCTGAGAAACCTGTATCAATAATTTTTGCTAGGTCCTGTTCTGTAGCTTTTACGATTATTGCATCTAATAAAGATGATTTTTTCTCACTAATTCTGGTGGCTGCAGTCACTGTATTTATAAACCCATATAGAATCAACAGATTTTGTAATCTAACCAATTTCTCAATTAACACGTCGCCAGGAAAGTTTTAGTTCTTATTTCAATTTCTCATTATTTACTCAAAAATCAATATTCCAACCCCACATACACAAGTTCTTTCTTTTTCATTGCATAGAATTCCATTACCCTCTCCAATTTTCCCCAAAATAAATCAAAATCTTCATCTGGGGATCTATAAATACAAGCAATTATTACATATTTATTTTGTATTTCTGTTATTGACAATTCAACATTTTTGTCCTCTCTTAAGGAGTTAAATGCATTAACATTTTTTGTTTGTATATGCGATCGCACAAATATGCTTGATCCCCACACTGGAACTGTACCCTAGAATATGCGCTTACTAATTAAAATTGATTGATGCAACATAATGGTATATGTGAATCTAATAACCAGTGTTCAGTGATACACAGTATATCAACATAAGCGAGATCCCCATTTAGCAATACCTTAAGTTCTAGTAACTCATTATTTAAACTTTGCACATTCTGATGAAATATACATAATCTACCTGTTTTTGAATAATTTGTACTACTGCATGTCCTAGATTTCATGACACCTTGATGACCTCTGTTCATAAAAAATCTTGATCTCTCAGTGGTGGTTTACGATTTCTCTTTTCTCGGATTTTTTCTTCAGATCCTGGAGCTTGCAGGTCCCTCATCCTGCCCTCCATGTCTATCTTGTTTGTTTCTTCTTTTCCAATTCCTTCCTGGTTTTCTTCTTTCCAGCTTACTGCTATTGGTGCTTGCCAATTTACATCTGCCCATATCATTTCACGAGCCAATGCTGCGATTTCCTGTTAATCTTTGCTTTCCCCTTATAGTTCATGTGCAACCTATGTCTTGTGAAATCACTTCTTCCCAGCACTATGTCCATTATCTTTACATGGCTGTAATTCCTCATTCGTTTCTTTAATTGTCTATTAAAAACCTGGACCTCCTTATTTACACACAAATATTCTGGTAAATCACGTTTCGGTGTGGCCATTACAATCACATTTGTGTTGTTAGTTTGTTCTGTAAAGTTGGTAATGTACTTCAATCCTATCTTGGAATTGTTTCTTGCAATGTCGTTAGTACCACCCAACACAATTTCCACATCATTCTTGTTCATTTCTTGAATTTCTTTATTTGCTGTTTCAGTTATTAGTTCTAGGCCCACTCCGGGTCTAACATAACCGCATACTTCAGCATCCTCTGCCATTATGTCCGTTAATTCAGCTGCCGAACCTCTTGAATGGCTGTCCCCTATCACAATGATATTGTGCCTCTTCTTCTTATTCTTCTACCTCCTTTGGTTATTGCCCATTTCATTTGCATTGGTTTGCTGACTAATTACCTCTTCTGTTTTATCAACTTTATTTTCCTCTATTAGACTCGCAAATCTATTGCAATGGGATTTTGAACCTTTCTTGTGGTTGGTCGATTACCTTTCACTACTTTAGTTCACTCATCCTGCGCTTTATGCACCTGGCATTCCACATCGGGTAACTTCTCATTTTACAGAACACAAATTATCTCCCACATAGGTTTTAATTCTGAGGTTACTTCCTGGAGCCTTCTCTCCAATTCTATACACAAAATGCCTCCACTTTGGTTATTATTACAATTCTCACATGAGCTACTAACATGCTGAACCGATGTAGCCGCCATCTACTGGGGTGGTTTACCATCTTACGTACCAGTCTTTCCAGTGCATCTAGTTTAGTAGCCATTGCCTTTGTCTCTGAGGTGGACCATCAAATCAATGCTGTTTAAGTTAATGATGGTCTTATGACTAAAGTATATAGACACTTGACCACTTTGGATCCAGGCCACCTCAGTCTGATAGTTCTCCTACAGGCTTATAAAGCATTTCGGCCTTCTTTGCTTTAATTCAATATACATTTTCTAGCTCAGCCCAACATCTGGAATAATATCTAGGTGATTGATCAAACTGGATAACTTTAGGTGCTTCCCAAACAGGAAGGACTCTGCCAGACCAAGTAGAACACTCCTACTTAAGATGACGATAGTCTCAGGTTTTAATGCATACCTTCATCTATAATCTGTAGGATGCCCTAAATGAGCTTGAAACAGTACTAGGGAATGCTCCATTTCACAGGGTTGGTGACATAACTCCTTGGGACAACCTTGGGGCACCAGTATCCTAAGAGTCTCTCTCTTCAGGCTGGCTATTGCCTATCATTTTTCCAAAGAGATCATTAACCAGTTCTTAACCACTGAATTGATACCCCTAATATGCAGACATTCTGTGACGATCCCTAAATCACATAACTAAAGATCCCCTCAAGTTTGGTATTTAATGGTCTTTTGTTTTTGAGCTATGCTGTCCACACACATGCACATACACACACGAGTGCATGTGCTTCTTTTTCTAAAGTGCTTTTTTTGGACACACGGGACCTCATAACATATGTTTCTAGAGAAATCTGGATAAAAAGTAATGAGGGAGGGAAAGGCACACAAGAGCAGAATCTCAGCAACAGTCTTAACAGAGCTGCAGGTCCTGTTAGTTTGTATAAGGAGCTTTCTTCTTATACAAGCATTATTCTTATTACATCTTATTAAACATTACAAATATGTAAGAACTTTAATTTAAATTTACAATTAAGTATGAATGACTTTATGTATGCTAATCAAGTCCACAGGGAACTGATAATGGGAGAAAATAGCTCCCAAAACATGTTTTCCATTTCCCTAATTACAGTAAGTGATATAGTATTACAAATGACTCAATAATTAATGTCAATGAACATAAGAACTTTGTTTATCTGAATTAGGTGATGTCAAAGGCAATTCAACTGAATGAAAATCCAGATAATCTGGGAAAAAACTATTAAATGAACATAAATTACTAATATATGACTGGTTGGTATCTAATGTTGAGCAGTTGGCAGTGAAGCCATTTGCTCTCTTGCATTCCAGTATTTTGATGTTATATTATTATGTTGCCTAAAGGTTGGGCAGCGTAGTAGATGGTTTCCATCCATATCTTAGTGTACAGAAAGGACACAGAAGAGATCTCACTATACCAATCCTGAATAAATATTTATTGAGACAGTCATAGCTTGTTAGGAGTCTAAAAGTTGCCACAGAGGATTTTCTTGGTAATGTAGTGATTCTGGTCATGTTATTACATAAATTTTCCCATGGTTTTCCTTTTGTTTATAATGCATTATCTTCTTTAATTTTGTTATTATATGTTGATATAATGAGTCTTTTAACAGAGTGATAACTTATTGGATCAGATGAATTTGATGTAATTTTACTACCTTTCTTAGCTAGACAGCCAGCTGTTTCATTACGCTGTATTCTGCAATGTGCTGGTATCATTGAAGTGTTAATCTTTTATTTAAATGCATTAATTGTTTTATGTTTTTGCGGCATTCCACAATTAAGTTATTAGGTGTTACATCAGATGTTATGGATATAATAGCTGCTTTAGACTCAGATAATAATACAACTTTTTAAAATTTATTTATATAATATAGTAGGTTTTGTAAGCTCTGAAATATTGCCGAAATCTCTCCATCAAAATTTGTGGCATTTAAACTTAATCTTTTGTAGAAAGAGAAGAGAGGGAATATTGCACCTATGCCAGTACCACTGTTATTTGCTAAGCTGGAACCATCAGTATAAACATGTAGCCATTCATTGGTAGGGTATCTATCTTAAATTATTATTTTTAGTGTCATTTGTTTCAGAACACACTAAGAGGTTTCAGATTTTGTAAATTCTTCAGCTAAGTGTAGATAGTGTTAAATATCAAATAGTTCTAATGGGTTAGTATTTGTTTGAATGTTTTCTTTTAAGTAAGGAGGTTTTAATCTATGTTTGATTTCTTTGACTTTATTAAGGAAACTTTGTTGAGTTTTTAGGTTTACTTGTGGTTTTCTTTTTTCCCAGTCATTAAAAGGTAATCTGATTAATTTTTACTTTCTCTAGCCCCATATGTATAATGTACATAGGGATAGAGAAGGTATTGTAATGCACCCAAAAATTTGATACCGAGATTTCACCGGAAATATATGTTTTGGGATCCCCCGAGTCCAAAAAAAGCATTTTTAAAAAAAAGGTCCATGTGTATGTGTGTGTGTGTGTGTCTGTCTGTCTGTGTGTGATTCGCCCTCCGTGGTGTAATGGTTAGCATGCTGACTTCATATACCCAAGGTTGCGGGTTCAAACCCGGCGGAGGACGACAGATTTTTTCGGGCGTAAAAATCCTTAGCATGGCTTCCTTCGGAAGGGAAGTAAAGCCGTTGGACCCGTGTCGTAGATTTACAGCAAGTAAAAGAACCTCAAGCCTGATTGAGAGGCCTCTGAGCAAAATTAAGCGGTTTTTCACACACAATTTAGAATGGGACGCTGAGAACCACAGTAGTTAAAGAGCGTCCATAAATATCACGACATTTACATTTTGTCTGTGTGTGTTTCTGTGGACAGCATAGCCCCAAAACGAAAGGACCGTTAAATAACAAACTTGGAATTTAGGTTTAGTATCTTCCAAGGATGCGACACAAAGATTTTAAAAAAAATCCCTCCATCAGAAACTACCCTTTACATGGAAAAAAATTTGAAAATTTTGATTTTCTTAAAAATGGCTCTAACGATTTTGATTAAAATCCTGTGTATTAAAACTATTTATGTCCGAAATAAAATGTATATCTCAAATTTTTTGGGAATAGCCTCTGAAGACCTCTTTATTCTGAATGAATTTTGCTGAATTTGCTTAACTGCTAAACCATAAGAGATAGAAAAAAAAACTCACTATACAAAAAATGTACATCATGACAAAACACACAAGCTATGTCCTTCACATTTTTGTTTTGGAGGTAACCGTTTCCGAGATATTCCTTGTTATTGGATTCAATTGTGAAGTACTTATACTTTTCTCAGACAGGAAGTGTCCATTTTTCTTTTGTTCTACTCCTGGCCAAGCAAAGAAATTATTAGCAATTACAATCGCAAAATGATAGCTTTTAAAACATTTGACAATCACTTTAGCATAGCGCATTCCCTTATGCTCTTCTACTTATAAGGAACCAAGTAATAAGAACATTCTGCTAATATTTATCTCGATTAGCATTGTGTACAAAGAAGAATAATCTTTTGTAGGAGCTTTGTAGAGCAGCTAGAGAAAGTCATGTGAGTGTAACATATCAGATTTTTCATATTGTAAGATGGCTGCTTGTTCAATGTCAAGTCCAAGTCTTGGATTATTTGTTAAAATTTGTAGAGCATATACTGGGGTAGTTATAACAGCTCCAGTTACTAGGCGAAGAATTTGATTTTGTAGAATATTAAGTTTTTCTGTATTTGTAGTTGTTAGTATCTCTTCACAATATTTAAATGCTGGTTTAATATACATCTTGTAAAAAGTGTTTAATATATGTGTAGTGCTTCCCCATTTCTTGCCTGCCAGTCTTTTTAATAGTGGTAATTTTGTCCCTGTTTTTTTTTTTTTTATTATATTATCAATGTGTTTTTTCCATGTTAATTTTGTATAAAAAACAATACCTAAATATTTGGCTTCACGTGTTTCTGTGAGAGTTTTTCCATTTAGTTGAAGGGAAATATTTATTGGTTTCTTCCTTAGTATAAATAGTTGATAATTTGTTTTCTGTGTATTAATTTTCATTAAATTATTAGATGTCCAATTCTGTAATGTTGTCAAGGATTGTTGGGCTATATTTAACAATGTTGATTTTGATTTTTTGGTTTAGAATTCCATAAGACTACATCATCTAAAAACATTAAGACTTTTGATTCTATTTTTTGTAATAGATATGGAAGATCACTGAATAAATATTGAAGAGTGTAATACTAAGGATACTGCCTTGCGGTACGCCACAATGTGTCTGTTGATATTTTGATAATTTATCATTATATTTGGTAGTAATAAAGCATTGAATAATGAATCCACTGATCCAATGTAACATTTTGCCTTGGATTCCTAGAATTTTAAGTTTATCAAGTAGTTTGTATCTCCAAATACAATCATTTGCTCCTTGAGGGTCAATAAATATTGCTAGAGCTTCTTCTATTTCATTTAATGCATTTTTAATGTCTTGACTAAGATTTAAAATCTGTTCATTTATTGAATGGTGTTTTCTAAATCCTACTTGTTTAGTTGAAATTAATTATTTTTTTCTAGAAACCAATTTAAACAGTTGGAAATGATTTTTCCATGATCTTTGCTAATACACAGGTAAGTGCTATTGGACAATAACTTGAAAAATTTTCTTTTGTATTTCATGACAAATTATAGAGATTTAGGAGTCTTAATTTTGCTTTTTATCCCAGATAATTACTTATAATAATAATAATAATAATAATAATAATAATAATAATAATAATAATAATAATAATAATAATAATAATAATAATAATAATTATTTTGGACTACAAAAATAAGGGAAAAAAGTTTTTTTGGCTCTTTACTTCAATACTGTACTCATTTTTATCTTCTGAAATAGAATATAAGTTTCTTTTGTTTCAAATTTGTGCTGCACTTGATTGTATTTGTACACACCAAAGCAAGCAAAAATAAGTAAGCAAAACATCAATCCAGATAAACAGGAAACCCAGATCAATAAGGGAACATGAGATTTTTGTGTAATGAAATTATACAGTTCAAGATGACCAGTTCAGTCGTGCATTGTATAGGTATATGTGTAATAAAATAATAATGAGTAACATAAAATTCCTAATAATATGCTAAGAGCCACTCTTTTATAAAACCTAAATATATATTTAATATTTGTCTGCAGGTAATAGTGTATATTATGCATACACTTAATTAAAGCATAAAAATTACTGATTTCAGAGGAAATATATTGCACCACCATACATAAAGGAAGTCATTCGTCATCCGTCAAAAAGAGATTTGTTCTTACCAAAACTCAAGAAATGTGCTTTCATTATTTATGACATCACTACAGACAAGTCCCAAATAAAGGAGGCTTATTGGGCATTGAAAGGTAAAATGAATATTTTTGCAATTACAATTTAATTATCAAACAACATGTAAGAGTCTATTTCTATAGGAAAATTTAGAGCTCACTAAAGTATTTTATTATGTGAAACAACTCTCTTCATTGCACAATTTTTATAACCCCAGGCCACCCGCCCATCCATCTATCTTCCTTCCCACCCTCCCCTCTAATTTTGATACCACGAGCTGCACCTGGTAGTTATACTGTCCAAAGTGGGGGGAAAAAAAGAGATATATATGGAATTTAGCAGATAGGCTCCAAGGATGGGTAGAGAAATATAAAATTATGTCAGAATTCCAAATGGACTTCAGGATAGGAAGATGAACTGTTGAAAATATATTTGTTATTAAAACATTAGTGGATAAGTATTAAAAAAAATCTGATGTTTTCCATTCACAGAACTTTCTGTACATCACTGTAACAAATTATTGTTAAAAAGTATATCCTTCTATTTACTTTATGATAATCATAATAAAAATTAGCATAAATTGTCTTAATTATTTACTTGCTTCCTTGTAGGTAGAAGGTAAATAAGAGAATACATAAGGCTAAAGTGATAGTCAAATCTTTTAAAAGCTGGTTGCCATGTGGTTGATATCTGTTTCTATGCAGTGCTAGAAGTTTACACCTTTCCATAAGAGAAAAGTTTAAGTATGTATTTTAAATCTGAAACAAATAACAAGAAATATCTCAGAAATAATCAATTCCATAAAAAGAAAAATAAAACCTATTGTGTGTTTTAACATGATCTACATTTTATATGTAGTAAGTTTTTATCTATCTCTTATGGTTTACCAGTTACACAAAATTCAGCAAAATTCATTCAGAATAAAGAGGTCTTTAGAGACTAGTTCTCAGAAAATTCAATATATACATTTTATTTGCAATATAAACATCTTTAATATACAGTGTTTTAATCAAAATCGTTGGATCCATTTTTGAGAAACAATTATTTTCGAAATTTTTTCCATTTAAAGGATAGTTTGGGGTGGGGGGATTTTTCTCAAAATCTGTGTGCGCATCCCTGGAAGATACTAAACTTAAATACCAAGTTTGATATTTTACCAATTTTTCATTCTTGAGTTATCATGTTCACACACACACGCACACCTGCAACCGCCCTCCCCACACTCACGCACCCCCCACACACACACCCACATCCGCACGCACACACATTTTTGTAAAAATGTGGTTTTTTGGATGCAGGGGATCCTAAAACATGTATTTCCGGTGAAATCTTGGTATCAAATTTTTGGGTGGAATACAATACCTTCTCCATACACTATGCACATAGTACCTGTAGAGAAAGTAATAAGGGAGGAAAATTATATATGGCTTTTGTCGGCTTAAAGAAAGCTTTTGATTGAATAGAATTGAAATTACTGTGGTACAAATTATTAAAGAAATGTTAAACTAATTAAATGGTCAGTGCCTTAAAGGTTTTATAAAAAGATAACACTTTTTGTTTAAAATGCGAGGAAGGAGCAGTGACCACAGAAATGCACAAAAAGAAAAACAACTAAGACAAGTCTGATATGACCAAGTAGGTTAAAGGACGTTAAGCACAAAAAAAAAAAAAAAAAAAAAAAAAAAAAAAAAAAAAACTAAGACAAGCATGTAAGTTTAGCCCTATCTTATTTAATGTATTTATTGATGATATTCTACAAATTATTAACATTCATTTGCCTGTAATAAATAGCATCCTGGTCTACTTATCAAAGATGACTTGAATGGCTTGAAGTTATATTTACAAGCAATAGATGCTTACTGTGCTGAATGAGGATTAAATGCAAATGCAACCACAAATTGTAGTGTTTAAGAAAGGTGAGAAATTATCCAAACATGAGGAATGGAAAAGGAACCTATGAGTATAAAGTGGTATGTGACTGCAGGAGGTAAATGGGAGAAACAAAAGAGATCAGCTTTGGCAAAGAGGGCAGCTGTTAGAAGATGTGTGTGTTACAAATGCCAGAGTTGAATTTGAAAGGTTTGAAAAAAGTATACAACTCATGGTTGAGGCTTAATATATTGAAATATGGGACTTGAAAATGAGTGGAAGCTGTAGATTTAATTGCCAGATCACATTAAAAGTATACTTTGGAAAAGATTCAAATTGGCCCTAAAAGCATTTTTAATGGAAGGCTGCTTTCATTCAGTGGAAGAGTATTTAAATTATGATTTCTCTTGACTACAATTTCTCTCTTGTGCTTCCTAAAAATTTGCCTTATACAAATAAGTAATGCAATGCCTTTTATGTATGTAACTTAGTGTGTAAGATTTTAGTTTTATAAGCTTTGAGGAAGCCCATATCTTTGTACAAGGTACGGTGAATAAAGTATGATATGGTATATGTCATAAAGGATCATTGTTTTTGTTATCATCATTATTACCATAATTGCAGTCACCACCATTAACGACCCATACTATCAGCAGTTATTTGCTGTCATCACATTTATAGAACAACTATCTTCTCAGACTTGCAGCTAGGCCTGCATTACATTTCATAGTTGTTTGATAAAATATCTATTTATTATTATTTTTAAGGTTTCCTTAACTGGCAAAAAATAATACTTATTAGCTATATTAAAATGTACTCTGAATTCATTTATGTTCATTTCTTTTCTTCAAACATTCATTAATTATTAATTCTTTAGGCCTGATTTATTGCAAACGGCATTGCTGCATGCATGGCATGAACTGAAAAGGGCAATCAGAAAATGACTAAAGCAGGACTGTTCTGGTTGAGTAGAACATGTGGCCATCCTAATGACAAATCATCATGATACTTAAATTTAGATATAGGTGCTGTTATTTACATGTATGCACATCATGTCTATAGTAATATTATATTTTGGTAACCTAATATACAATGCCATAAAGTATTGAATAGATTTTAAAAAATCTGATGTGCTGCATTCACATGACTTTCTCTTACTATTCCACTAACTAATTTTCTTTGCTAAACATTATTCTTCTATCTACTTCATGATAATCAAGATAAACATTAGCAGAAATTGTCTTATCACTTGTTTTCTTGTAAGTAGAAGGGAAATAAGGGAATATACTAGACGAAAGCGATAGTCAATTCATTTAAAAGCTGGTCAATATGTAAAACAATTAAATTTGGTTCTATTTACAAGAGCAGCAGTAAAATAAAACAGAGATTAAAGGTAACTTACTGGTTGAGAAAAATTTAAATAGTTTAAAATTGAAGCTTATAACAAGGAATATCATAGAAACTTAACTCTATAAAAAATGTATAGGATATAAATTGTGTGTTTTATGAGCTCTATATTTTTTACATTAAGTGATTTTCTATCCTTTACAGTTTATGAGTCATATAAAAGTCATCTCATAGAGCTCAACATAAACATTTCGTTTCTCATGAAATATATCTTAAACATATGGCATTTTAATCAAAATTGTTATGAGCCGTTTTTATTAAAATCAATATTTTCGGAAAATATTTCATATAAGCGATAGTTAATTATGAGGGGTTTTCTTTAAAATTTTCGTGTCGCATCGTTAAAAGATATTGAATTTAAATACTGAGTTTGGTGTTTAGCTGACTTTTCGTTTTTCAGTTATGCTGCAAACAGAAACGCACACACACACAGACATTTTTCTAAAAATGCTTTTTTGGATTCAGGGGTCTCAAAACATGTATTTCTGGAGAAGTTTCATCCAATTTTTGGGTATAATGCAAGGTCTTCTTTTTCTACTGAGTAATGTTGTAATATTAGCCAGAGAAGGCAAAAAGTAAAAAAAAATTCTAGGCATTAATACTAGACCTCAGATTTTAGGTTAAATCCTATTCGTATGTCAAAAAATAAACCATTAAATATCTTCATATTTAATATAAGATATAGGCAAATATAAAAAATGGAATTTGTGGTATCTATAATACCTACTCTGACCATTCATATTTATTTTAAAGTTTTATAGCTTAGAACTAGCTGTTTCACATCTTTACTTCCTCTAGACCGTATGTACAATGTACATATATAGTGAACATAGAAGGTATTATATTCCACCCACAAATTCGATACCAAGATTTCACCGGAAATATGTATTAGGATCCTCTGAATCTAAAAAAAAAAAAAACCCCACAGATTTTTAGAAAGTGGTCCATGTGGTCTGGACAAAATAACTCAAAAAGGAAATGTTCATTAAATACCAAACTTGGTATTTAAGTTAAATAAATAAATAAATAAAATAAAAACTGTATTTTAAACCCTGATAACTATTACTTAAACCAGGGTAAAATATCCCAAACCTTATATATTTATTACTACTTATACCAATTACAGATTTAATCATACAATTTAAATTTACAGATATAAACTTATCCTAACTTAGCCTAAAAGGTTTATAAATACCAATTAAAATCATAATTATTGTCAGTTAAACTGTGTGTTAATATTTAATTAATACAATTTCAATTTAATTAAAATTAATATTATTACAATTTCGTATTTTAATGTATATTAATAGCTTATATTTAATTTTAATATAGGATTTTACTATTGCTATTATTATTATTATTATTATTTATTTATTTATTTATTAAAACTTATTTTATATTATTTATTTATATTATATATATATATATATATATATATTTTATTCTAAAAAAACATATTATTTAATAACTATTCTATTAAGTAATTTAATTATATTACTCTTACTATTATTATGTTATTACTTAATATTTTATACATATAATTACTGTTTTATTTATAAAATTAGAATAAAAAAAATATTATTTCAAAAACTTGAGAATACCAAATTATAATTATTTTTAACTTTATATTTATATTTATTTAAATTCTCTAAATCTAAATACTATAATTACTTTCAATTATATCAAAACCCCATAATTTTGAAATTAAATAATTATATTATTTAAAAATGTCAAAACCATACATATTCAATATAAATTTATAGTCTATTTAAATCTACATTAAATCCAAAACTCAAAGTTATAATTTAAAATTAATTCAAATTAAGGGTTTAATTAAACATTTAAAATTTAAATCTAATAATTTTAAATTACTTATATCCAGTAACTAAAATAACTGGTATCCAGTTATTTATTATAAGTTAATATTCAACTACACTACCCTATCTAAGGCCACTAGTAACCAGCGGCATAAGTATTGGTAGCCAATACTAATTTTAATTCCTATTTTTTAATTATCAACATAAAACATTCATCATAATTCTATAAAAGTCACTTATTGCATTCTTCTATAACTGTAACTTTTAATCTCACTACACTCCTATGCAAATTTATGTGTCATTATTTGGTATTTAAGTTCAGTATCTCCCAAGGATGCGACACGATTTTCAAGAAAATCCCCCCACCCCGAACTACCCTTTACATGACACATTTTACCAAAATGGCTGTAACCATTTTAATTAAAATACCATCGGCTTAATATATTTTATGACCAAATAAAATGTATATTTTGAATTTTTGGGGAAAAGCCCCTGCAGATCTCTTCATTCTGGATGACTTTTGTATAGCGTTTATATAACTAGTAAACCGAAAGAGAAAGAAAAAAACATACTACACATAAAATCTGATGTGTTCCATTCACATGACTTTCTCTACATCTCTGCAACAAATTGTTAAAAGCCTTATGCTTCTATTTACTCATGCTAATCAAGAAAAAATTAGCAGAAATAGTCCTATTACTTGATTTCTTGTAAATAGAAGTGAAATAATGGATTATCATAAATTAAAGTGATGTTCAAGAGCTGGTTGCTATGTGACTGAAGTTCCTTTGTTTGGACAGAAGTTGACAAATTCATGTATGACAAAAGTATAAGTTTTTCAAAGCTGAAGCCAAAATCAAGGGATATCTCAAAAACGATTAACTCCACAAAAAAAATGCATATAACACAAATTGTGTGTTTTAACGTGTTTTACATTTTCTGTGTGGTAAGTTTTTGTCCATCTCTTACGGTTTAATAGTTATGCAAAATTCCCTAAAATTCATCCAGAATAAAGTAGTTTTCAGAGGCTATTCCCAGAAGATTCAAGATATACATTTTATTTGTCAGATAAATATATTTAATATATGATATTTTAATCAAAATTGTTAGAGCCATTTTTGAGAAAATCAAAATATTCAAAAAAATTTCCATCTAAAGGGTAGTTAGGGGTGAGGGAATTTTCTTGAAAATCTTTGTGTTGCATCCTTGGAAGATACCAACTTAAATACCAACTTAGGTATTTAACAGTCTTTTCATTTTTGAGCTACACACACATACACGCATGCACGCATGCACGCACTCACACACATACACACACTTCCATTTCTTAGGTTCAGGGAGACCCAAAACATGTATTTCTGGTGAAATCTTGGTATTGAATTTTTGGGTGGAATACAATACCTTCTCTATACACTATGTACGTAATACGTATAGAGAAAGTAAAAAATGAAGTAGAAAATACCTGTGCAGAAACTTGTAATACAGTTTTATGAACTTACATGTAATATTCTATCTAATCTAATAATGCTTGGTGATTGGCATCCATGGATGAAAATAGGTCAATAGCATTAAAGAAGTATAAATGATTTACTTTTATGTTAAAAAAAGCACATTAACATAGGTAACTTTTTACTTTTGTTTATTTTAGTCTTGAAAATATTTCACAAGTCTGACACAAGTCTATCTAGTGATACATATATTGGTATTTTGCCATGTACAGTGTGAGACTGAGGCTCATTTGTTATTAATAGTGGCACAATACTATACTCCAGAACTCTGGAAAGTATACTGTTTAAAGTGAAAACAGGCTATGAAAAAAATTGTATTAATTTATTATTAAATTTTCATCCCAGCAGAAATCTATATATTTAAAAATGAATCAACAAAATATATGTCCAAGCATCACTTCCAAACGACTGCACAAAATTGAACAGTTCTTTTTTTATTGTGTTTGTTATTGTCACAACAAGGTTTGTATTAAAAAAAAAAATATATTTAAAAATCGTATGGCAAGGTTTTTAAAGACTCATAATATGAATCAGCATTCAATGCCAAGGCAATGCAATTGGTTAATAGCCACAAGAAGGTACAGTTATTTGCTGCTAAATGGCAGTAGTAGTTGTCTATTTTTCCTCCCCATTCAATGTTAAGATAATGCACCAGTTTATCGAGACAATGATGCAAAGCAGCAATGAAATTCAAATACGTTTTTACTTATTAACTGTCCTTCCCTTGCTTCTATTGTTTAAAATAAAGGAGCAAAGAAGCTTTCCTAATAACAAACACCTAGAGTAAGTACTTATTTATTTGCCACTAGATGGCCATAGTACTGCTCTATTTTTCCTCCCAATTCAATGTAAAAGTAGTGTAACAGTTTATCGAGACAATTATGTAACGCAGAAGTGAAATTCAAATACATTGTTATGTATTAACTGTCCTTTCCTTACTCCTGTCATTTAAAATAAAGAAGCAAAGAAGCTTTCCTGGCAGTGAACACTTAAAGTACATACTTATTCATTTGCTGCTGGATGGCCATAGTACTGCTCTATATTTCTTCCCCATTCAATGCTAAGGGAATGCACCCAGTTATGGAGTCAATTATGCAAGATAACAGTGAAAATCACATATATTTCTTATGTATTAACTGTTGTTCCCTTGGTCACATCATTTAAATAAAGAAATAAATAATCCCCCTTTAATGCTAAGGGAATGCACCCAGTTATAGAGTCAATGATGCAAGACAATAGTGAAAATCAAATATATTTCTTATGTTTAAACTGTCGTTCCCTTGGTCATAATGTTTAAATAAAGAAATAAGTATATTTTTAAAATAAGAACTGAAGCTTTCCTGGCGACATATTAATTCAAAATCTTCTCGGGTGAACTGAGAGTTCACCCTGAAGACAAGGAAGATGCACTTCTTCGAAACGTTGGTATCAAACCAAGTTTTTACCTGGCTAGAAGCCTGAGAAGATTTTGAATTAAGTATATTTTTGTTGTAATTCTTTAAAATGAAAAAGTCATAAACTATGCACATAACCAATAATCCTTACTGGAATCTGAAAATGGCAAACCGTTCCCGGATAGAAATCCATTTTAGGTTAACTTCCTATTGCAGATGTTTGTTATTTGAGGTTATGTGGTACATGAGCTGGGTAAAGATGATTTCATCAGAAATTGAAGATACCCCCTCACCATCACACTGCAATTGTGTTGCTGTTTATGCAGTTGATCAAGTAATATTTTAGGTTAAATGGAGAGATTTAATACACAAAACTATCATCAAATAAAAGTTTATCAATTACCCAACCAGATCTACTTGCTCTTTAATTATGTCATTGTTAGCCTTAAAATGGCTGTTTTGACATAACAGAAAATAAAGAAAGAGGTGGAAAACATTAGGAGTAAAGGAAAGAAAGAGATTTGGAGAAGCATGAGTGTTACTTTGTGATTTTCTCCTTAACGTAATTCATTACCTATTTCAGCGTTTACCAGCCACACTATGAAAGTGCTGCCATTACTGTTCTTATGCCAACACACACGCTGATAACTGCATAACTGCATATGTCATTCTTTCCACACTGACTTCCTCCTTTTTGCAATACCAACTATATATGCCACATTATGCTTTTCCGATGCAAAGGTATTATTAGACATTGGCAATGAGAAAATTCCTATTGACTCTTCTACTGGCTTCATTTCATTTCCTTCAAATTTTTATCATTTCACAATGTCAAAGGAAGAATTAATATTGAAAGTGTTCCCAAATATGGTGCAAATTACAAAAACTGGGCTTGGTTGAGCAAATGAGCCATTTTAGCAGCAACTAATAAGAATGCAGATGATTTGAATATAAAAATTCAGAGTAAAATTGATGTACAAATACATTAATTTAAATTGATCAATTCCATTACCACTCCAAATGAAGTCGTCAATTATCTGACTGAATTCCTAAATTCATTGGATTTTCCAGAATTACCGCCACACAATTTACAGCTCAAGGATGACTCATTGATAATTATGCTATGCAAGCTCAATCAGCCAAAATTGTGCAACACAACAAAACTCGCTGTTAAAAAAATTATGAAAAATTTGATTTAAGCTACTATAATCATAGGCAAGTTCAAAGGAGAGGATGTGCTTATTCCAAGAATACCACTAATGCCAACCGACTTTCCTTTTGAAGTTAAGTGAGTTCAGTTTCCAGTGTGCCCTGCATTCGCAATGACAATAAACCCCAAGGTCAATTGTTAGAAGTGTTGGAATATACCTTAAATTGCCATGTTTTTTGCATGGGCAGTTGCACATTGTGTGCTCAAGAGTTGGGAAACCATCGACACTATTTTTACATTATAAGGCATTACAATAAAGTATTGTCAAATTATTTAATTGTATTTTTATCTCATTTTGTCTCAGTTTTTTCATTACGTACACCACCCATGCCAGGGTGGGCAGCTAGTATTTATATAGAACATACAGCTTATGCAAAAAAAATCTGATGTGTTCCATTTACATAACTTTCTCTAGCTGTTCCAAATAGAAATTATTCTTACAAACGATTATTCCTTTAATTCAAAATCTTCTCGGGCTTCTAGCCAGGTAAAAACTTGGCTTGACACCAACGTATCGAAGAAGTGCATCTTCCTCGTCTTCAGGGTGAACTGATGGTTTGAGCTTGCGGAGACTGGTGTTTATAAGAGCTGGGATGAAGCTAACATCTGATTGGTTCGCGAGATATTATGGCCTGGTATTTAAGATGACTGAGATATGGGCACGTTCTTATTTTGATTATTCCTTTATTATTTTATTTACATCATGCTAATCAAGATAAATATTAGCAGAATTGGTCTTATTACTTGCTTTATTGTAAGTAGAAAAGAAATAAGGGAATACAATAGTCAATCTTTTAAATGCTGGACTCTATGTGAAACAATTGAGGCTTGGTTTGCTTTGCATGGTCCTATTTGAGAAAAGTTAGGAGTTTAAAACTGAAATCAATAACAAGGAATATATCAAAAATGGTCAAATCTACAAGAAAAAAAGCATATCACTAAATTATATATTTTAACAAGATCGATATTTTTTGTGTATTAAGTTTTTAGCTATCTCCTATGGTTTAAACGCTAGGAAAAATTCTGTAAAACTCGTCCAGAATAAACATGTCTTTAGAGGCTCTTCACAGAAAATTCAAAATATATATTTTAATTTGAGTTGTAAATATCTTTAATATATGTATTTTAATCAAAATCATTAATCATTTTTGAGAAAAAATTTTCAAAATATTTTCCATTTAGAGGGTATTTTGTGGTGGGGAGAACTTTTTGAAAATCTTTGTGTCGAATCCTTGGAAGATACTAAACATAAATACCAAATTTAGTTTTTAACATCTTTTCATTTTTGAGCTATACTGTCCACATACACCCACACCAAATGCACATAAGCACACATACACACATGTACACATAGACTTTTTTAAAAATACTTTTTTTGGATTTAGAGGACCTCAAAACATATATTTCTGATGCTGCAAATGGGAACAGATCTATGAATTTCTTAACACTTTCACCAACCAGAAAACATTGTTGAAAACAGGCAAAAGCAGCTGACAATGTAGGCAAACACTGCAAAAACATACTACTGGAGTACCTATATGCCTGATAAGGGAAAGTATATGAGTATTTAGTCAACGCTTACCGCATTTTTACTTTCTCTGCTTTGTATATAGCCATAGGTAGAGAAGGTATTGCATCCCATCCAAAAATTTAATACCAAGTTTTGACTAGAAATACATGCTTTAGGGTCTTCTGAACCCCCCCCCCCCCCACCCCCCAAAAAAATTAGAGCAGGATAACTCAAAAACAAAAAGTTGCTTAAATATCAAACTTAATATTTAAGTTCAGCATCTTCCAGGGTGTGACACAAAGATTTTCAAGATAATCCCTCTACCCCAAACTAACCTTCATAAATGTTTATTTTTCAAAAATGGCTCTGATGATTTGATTAAGATACTGTATTTTAAAGATATTCACATCAAAAATAAAATTTATAGTTTGAGTTTTCTGGGAATAGCCCCTGAAGTCCTCTTCATTCTGAATGACTAACATAACTGATGAACTGTAAGAGATAGACAACAACTTAGTGCATAAAAAAAGTAGCTCTTAAGTTATTAAGTAGAAGATTAATAACAGTGATGTGTTTAGCATTAGAAGTAATGAGTTGGACTTGTTAGCACTACTTCACTTAATTGTATTTCTTACTTGAACATGTTTTGGAAACAGTTTGTTTCCATCGTCAGCTTTTATCCAACTGGCTTGATCCGTGGTTTGTTGAGGTAGGTAGACTGTCTGTGGTGGCATCTTGTGGTTGTGAGGTGAACTTTCATAGTGAATTTCCTGGTGGTAAGTCATAAAAAACAAATCACACACATTAAACTTTGATTTACCACCAGGAAATTCACTATGGAAATTTATCTTGCAACCACAAGATGCCACCATAGACAGTCTACCTGCCTAAACAAACCGCGGATCAAGCCAGTTGGATAAATACTGATAATGGAAACAAACCATTTACGAAACATGTTCAAGTAAGAAATATAATTAAATGATATAGTGTTAACAAGTCCAACTCATTACTTCTAATATAGCTCTTGTTAAAACCTACAATTTATGTCATATGCATTTTTTATGTAGAATAATGATTCTCTAGATATTCTTTGTTATTGTTTTCAATTTTAGTACTTTTACTTTTCTCAAAGCAGAAAGTTGTCATCCATTTTTGTTTTGTTTCACATCTAGCCATGCAAAGAGAACCAAATTTCAAAGTCAGTTATGAAGCAATAAGCTTTAAACGCTTTGACTATCTCTTTAGCCTGTTTATACCCTTATTTTCCTTCTACTTCTAATAAGATCATTTCTGCTAATATTTACATTGATTAGCAAGAAGTAGATAGAAGAATAAAGTTCTGTAGGAATACTTTTTTGCAGAACAGATAAAGAGAGTTATGTGAATGGAACACATCAGAGTATTTTATGAAAAGTATTTTCCCTTTGCTATTTCCATATTTTTCTTTTTTATTGTCACCAAATGAAAAGTACAGAGGTATATTTCTTTTCAGCAATTGAAGCAGAATATGACAAGCTAGCTGAGGCACAAAAGGACAAAAAAAATGATGTATCAGAAGACATAAAAAAAGTTAGAACATTTATTTTAATATCTCCCATTCTGACTTGGGCAAGAACTAAACCTCCAGATAAAGTAAGTATAGTATTTGCATTTCTGAAAACATAAACAAAAAACAACATTATTCCTATTGATTATTGTTTTAATTCACCCTTGAATGTAGTAAGCCTAATTCATTCATTAATAATAAAAAGAATAATATTGATTCTTTCTTGTTCTTAATACTTTCTTTTAACACTAAAATCCCATAAGTGATGCAATTATTCTAAGTTAGTTTTAAACAATTATATAATTCCTATTACTCATTTTTAAGCACAGCAAGTCAGATTAATTAATGCATTAATAACACCGGTATGCATGATTCTGAGGTTTCCTCCAAAATATGCCCACTTTACTAAATTTGTGTGCTGATTCCAAAACTGTAATCAGTTTTTTCTACATGTATCATTTCTTTTACAATTAACAGTTAGACCTAAACTGTTTTAATGTAGTTCTGTGCATAAATATTGTATGGAACTAAAAAAGAAATTACAAAACTAAGAAATATTACTAATTTCATTATTGAAATTAATCTGTTTCACAATGTAACATGTAAAAGACAACAATAGACACCTTATAAGTTCAGTTCCCTGCAAATTTAGCTCAGTCTTTAGCAAGCTAAGTAGAGTTAATTAGGTAGGCCATTCACAGCTCTTTGACTTGTGGAGCCATTTCTAGTCCTACTTTCTGTCGTTTGTGAAGATGCTCTTCCCTTGTCTTCTTCCCACATGTATTTTATAGGTATATTGTGGTTGTTTTTTCTGTTTCTGTGGAGCTGTTACCAAGAAGTTAGAGAGTAATAATTCACTCATTAATTTCTGAATGTTTTTTTTTTTTTTTTCAAATGAGTGGACATAACAATTATGCCATATCAAACTGAAAAAATACTGACAGGAACAAAGAGCAAGGGACATATAATTTGTTTCCTAAGGGTGAGAAAAAGTAGAAAGAAGGTAAATAAAGGTGGAAATGTAAGAAAAAAATCTGATGTGTTCCATTCACATAACTTTCTCTACATCTCTGCTACAAATTATTGTTAAAAACTTTTTCTTCAATATCTTCATGCTAATCAAGATAAAATTAGAAGAAATGGTCTTATTATTGCTCCCTTGTAAGTAGAAGGGAAATAAGGGAGTAACGTAGGCTAAAACGATAGTCAAATCTATTAAAAGGTGGTTACTATGTGATTGAAATTCCTTTGTTTATATAGCTAAGAATTAAAAAAATTCCTGTATCAAAAAAGTATAAGTATTTTAAAACTGAAATCAATAATAAGGAATATCTAAAAAAATGGTCAACTCCCCCAAAAAAAATGTTTATAACATAAATTGTGTGTTTTAACAAGCCCTACATTGTTCAGTAAGTTTTAGTCTATCTCTTAGGGTTTATCAGTCATGCAAAATTCATCCAGAATAAAGATGTCTTCCTAGGCATTTCCAGAAAATTCAAGATATACATTTTATTTGTCATGTAAATATCTTTAATATACAATATTTTAATCAAAATTGTTAGAGCATTTTTGGGTAAATCAAAATTTTCAAAAATTTTTCCATATAAAGGGTAATGTGGGTGGGGCAGTTTTCTTCAAAATCTTTGTATCGCATCCTTGTAAGGTACTGAACTTAAATACCAAGTCTGGTATTTAATGGACTTTTCATTTTTGAGCTATGCTGCCCCCCCCTACATACACACACACACACACATGCACACGCACCCGCACACACACACACACACACACACACACACACACACACACAACACACACACACTTTTCTAAAAAAAAATTTTTAATTCAGGGGGTCTCAAAACATATATTTCCGTTGAAATCTCAGTATCAAATTTTTGGGTGCAATAGAATACCTTCTCTATACACTATGTACACAGTGCATGTAGAGAAAGAAATACAAACATAAAAACTGCAAAAGTCTGTAGTATATAATTTTCTCCCTGAACATTATGAAAGGAATTTAAAAAGCAAATTTTTGGGATTGCCAATAAAGAAGAAGCTAAAACCTCAGTGCATACCCAACTGACATGCTCAAGATTATAACTTTAAAAGAGAATGAGAGCAGAAAATCGAAAAAGGAAAATTATTAAACAAGCTTTTTGTATAAATGTAAAAAGAAGCTAGTAACAGTGAAGTAACACAAATATTAATATAACCTATCTATATATATATATATATATATAAATGACTCGCTGAAATGTATGTACGCGTATCACTTCCCAACGACAGCATCAAATTGAACAATTCTTTTTTTGTTGTGTTCGTTATTGTTACAACAAGGTTTGTGAAATTGAAAATGTTTAAAAATAGTACGGGAAAGTATTTAAAATCTAAAAATATGAATAAAAACCGTGCTAAGTGAACGCATTTCAGTTAATTTCTGCCAGATGGCAGTGGTACAAGTTATTTGTTGCTAAATGGTCGTGGTACTGCTATATATTTCCCTCCCCACTCAATGTTAAGGCAACGCACCAATTTATCAAGACATTGACGCAACGTAGCAGTAAAATTCAAATACATTTTTGTGTATTGACTGTCCTTTCTTAACTCCTTTCGTTTAAAATAAAGAAGCAAAGAAACTTTTCTGACGGCGAATACCTAAAGTAAGACTTATTTTATTTGCCACTAGATGTCTATAGTAATATTTTTCCTCCCTATCCAATGTTAAAGTAACACAACAGTTTATCGAGATGAGATAATGCAGCAGTGAAATTCAAATATATACTTATTTATCAACTGTCCTTTCCTTAACCTATCTTTTAAAATAAAGAAGCTTCCCTAGCGACGAATACCTAAAATATGTACTTATTATGTGCCACCAGATGGCCGTAGTTCCTATTACTCTATTTTTCGTCTTCAATGCTAAGGGAATGCACCGGTTATTGAGACAATGATGCAAGATTACTGTGTAAATCAAATATATTTCTTATGTATTAACCATCGTACCCTTGATCACATCGTTTAAATAAAGAAATAAGTATATTTTGTTTGTAATTCTTTAAAATGAACAAGTTATAAACAATGCACATAACCATTAACCCTTCTTGGAATCTGAAAGTGGCAGAGAAATAACGGGATCTGTTTTAGGTTTAACTTCCTATTGCAGATGTTGGTTATTTGACTTTTTTTTTTTTTTGTATTTTTTTTTTTTTAGGTAGTGTTTAACGCACACTTTAACTACTTATGGCACCGCAAGCGGTATTTGACGTTATGTGGTACATGAGCTAGCTAAAGAACATGAAGATACCCGCGTACCATCACATTGCAGTTGTGGTGCTCTTAATACATTTGATCAAATAATATTTTGGGTTAAATGGAGAAAGTACACAAATCTGTCTAATAAAAGCTTATCAATTGCCCTATCAGATCTACTTGCTCTTTAGTTATGCCATTGTTAGCCTTAAAAATGGCTGTTCTGGCATAGGTGAAGATAGAGAAAGAGGTGGAAAACATTAGGAGTAAAGGAAAGAAAGAGATTCGGAAGAAGCATGAATGTTATTGTGACAGTCTCCTTAATGTAATTCATTACCTATGCCAGCGTTTACCCGCCACACTATGAAAGGGCTGCCATTACTGTTATGCCAATGACATCCTTGCTTACCCACACTGTTAACCGTATGTCATCTTTTCCACAATACCTTATGGGCACACTGAGTTCGTCCTTTTTGCAATACCAACTATATCTGCTACATTGCGCAGATTATAACGCATCATTGCACTTTTCAGATGCTTTAAAGGCATTATTAGACATTTCCAATAGCAAATTTCTGTTGACATTTCTACTGGCCTCATTTCGTTTCCATCACATTCTTGTCGCTTCACAACGTCAAAGGAAGAATTAATATGGAAAGTGTTTCCAAATACTTGTGCAAATTACAAAAACTATGCTTGGTTGAGCAAACGAGCCATTTTAGCAGCCACTAATAAGAATGTAGATTATTTGAATATAAAAATTCAGGTTAAAATTGATGGACAAATGCATTCATTTAAGTTGATCGATTACATTACCAATCCAAATGAAGTCCTCAGTTATCTTACTGAATTCCTAAATTCATTGGATTTACCAGGAATACCCCACGCAACTTACAGCTCAAGGTAGGCTTGGTGATAATTATGCTACGCAATCTCAGTCAGCCAAAATTATGCGCGGAACAAAACTCACTGTTAAAAAAAGTATGAAAAATTTGATTTAAGCTACTATAACATAGGAAAGCTCAAAGGGGAGGGTATACTTATTCCAAGAATATCACTAATGTCAACTGACTTTCCTTTCGAATTTAAGCGTGTTGCTTCCGGCGCGCCTTGCATTCGCAATGACAATAAATCCCAAGGTCAGTTTTTTTGTTTTTTTTTTGGTAGTGTTTAACGTCTGCTTCAACTACTAATGGCACTGCAGGCGGTGACACTGATGATACATGAATGATGATGGAGCACCGGTGGAATGCGATGGCAGGGGAAACCGGAGTACCCAGAGAAAACCCGCCCCAGCGCCGTTTTGTCCACCACAAATCTCACATGCGGTCGCTTGGGATCGAACCCTGGCCCTCTAGGTGAGAGTCCCACTAAATAAACAGAACTCTGCTTTGAAGGGCAATGAACTCGGGTCGACCCCTGTGAGCCACCTCATCTGAGGAAGAGCTCAGGATGGCCAAGTAGGTGCCACCCATACATTGTGGCAGAACCTCCTATCTCTGTTCTCCATTCACTAACATAGAACATACAATATGAACATAGAACGTACAATATGGCAGATGTCAGTTCTCAACACCTGCTATGGCATTCAATTTTTCAGTCTGACTCTGCCTTTCCAACTGTCAGTATATAATTATATAAAATTTCCACATTGCCAATGAAATGACTGAATAGTTCATATGAAACAGTAGTTTAATCAAAGATATATGTAATAGGAGTTTCGGGAGAGTCAAAGAGATGCTTAAAGACTCATATGGTACAGGATGTAGAGGGATTCTAGGTGCAAATAGAAAGTTCACAGACAAAACTACTTCACACAGAGAGAAGCAGGTTGGTAGAACTAGGAACCGTAGGAAGGAATAGCATAACAATGGAGAGAACTTTGAAATTACAGGTGATGAAAGATAGATGACAACATGTATGGAAAAATATTGTAGCAGGACTTTTTCCATCTATACTTCGGTATACATGAGTTCATCTCCAAGTGTCCCAATAGTGGTAAAAGCAATATTCATGTTGTCCCTGTCCTCTGTTTAGCACATATATAAGAGGTGTCTTAAAACACCATTGTTCTTCTATTTGTTCAATCACAATGAAAGAGGAGCAATGGAGCAGGATTTCATTGTTCCTCTTTCTTCATAAGGCAATGTGTCACTGGAAAACAAGCATACATCTGTCCAACACACGCTCATTGGTTGTTATACAAATTAGAGGAGCAACCAAAACTCAGTTGATGAACAAAACCAATGAACTTAACCCATGTATATCATTCAAATACTCAGGAAATAAGAAATATACAACTAATCAAGAAAAATACACAGCTAATTTAATATATTTAACTGCATCTCCTGACTCAAAATATGTCCTTTTCAGTGGCATTTTCAGCTTAGGAAATAGCCAAAAGTCACATGGAACCATGATGGTGAGTAGGGAGCCTGATGAACAATAGAAATGCTGTGTTTGGCAATGAAAGCCTGAATCAAATGCGCAGAATGGGCAGGTGCATTATGAGGCAGACCCCCGCGAAGCCGTGATGTTTGGCTTCAGGCTAGATGTTGTCCACTGCACACTGCCCCTTGTTGCTATTGACTTCTCAGGAGATGCGGGCTGGATCGTCCAAGTGGTCACTCTTAGACAAGCAGCGTCTCCTTCTGGTGCAAGCAGCGTACTGCTAATGGGTCTGATGCCCATAACCCAGAGTAACTTTAAGTAGCATGAAGTATTAGCCGCATTGTATATAATTGTTGATCTCAGGGTTTGGAGAAGAAATAGCAATTTGGCTGCCAGGGTATCTATTGGGTGTTAGGGAAATAAATAAGAGTTTAAGTACTGCCAATAATCTATAATCCCATAATATTGGTCTTAAACTGCTTTATATACAAATCTTTTGTGTGCCCACAGACAAAAAATATTCTAGGTTTATAAGTACAAAAAAGCAAAACTATTTCCTAATACCAATATCTGTTTATAATTATAACATGCTTTGCCACTTCCCTCTAAAATACTTTGAAATCATATCTTCTATTTAGTTTAGGATATTTACTGTACACAAACTTAACAAACCATGGCATCATCCCTGGCTTCTCGAAGTGTCTTGAACCTTCCCTGTTGGTTTCTCCACAAAGAGTGAATTTTCATAATTCAGAATTTGTAGACGTGACTCTGCAACACTCCGATTACCCCCCTCTATGCTGACATATTAGCTTCCCATTGGTTGTCTACCATGTCCCCTAAGATTTTATTCCCTGGTAGCTTGTTTCTAATTTTCCTGCCGCAAACTATAAGCTACCCTTTTCATAACCACACGGACATAAATAACTCCTGACCTTTGAAACAAAACTCATTAATTAAAAAAAAATATGGATATGAAGTAATTAAAAACATTTGCACAGATTATGGAAATTCAATGCAGAACATTGAGCTTCTGCTTCAATTAATTTGATGTAGCTGCAAGTTTCTGCTGCCCACAGATCTGGTTGCTTGCACTGCACAGCATCATGAAGGCAACAAAGGACCTCCTGGTACATAGTACTTGTTTGTGATGGTTTGGCCTTGTGATACGTACTCTTGATACATCACATTTTAGATGTAAAAGAAAACAGTCAATATGATCTGGACTTTGTTGTCCATGCTTTTTTTTTTGGGCTCGGGGATGACAGATTTTGCCACTGTAATGACTGCATTTTGATTTCTGGGTTGTACCCATGTCTCATCACCTGTGATCCCATGTTCAGAAAATTGGCGTCACTGCATTGTTCAGCACGTCTTGTGCAATGTTCAGACACCATTGCTTCTGCTCCATTGTTAGCAGCTTTAGTACAAATTTTGGGGACACTCTCCTCATGCCCAAATCCTTGGTCAAAATTGAATGTACCAATCCAGTGTTTACTCTATCCTGTTTGCAATTTCTGGAACTGTGATATGACAGTCCTGCAACACCACTGTCCACACTTGCTCAATGACATTCTCATTTTGGCTTGTTGAAGGCCTACCTGTATGTGGCCATTGATGTGTGGCCATCTTTGAAGCAGTTGTACCACTCTTTTATCCGTGAAATGCTCCCCAAAAGCTGAATGTGAATGGCTTCCACTAGGGTATCACCAAGCTTTTGGCAAAATTTGATGCAATATTGCTGCTCAAGTGTTCTGTTATTTTACAAAACTGAAATCCGATGACTGCTCACTACACATCTTCATTTGTAAGTCAATTGGCAGCAAATGACGCTTTCTGCAGGCAGGAAAAAATTCACAACTGTACATGAATGCTTCCTCCACATCTCCATTGAAGGAAGTCTCTTGTATTTCATTGGTTTCATGGGAAAAAATAAGATTTGATACTTTTTGAACACAGCTTGTATTTTAACCCCTTAATACTCTGTTATTGTAAGATAATTAGTAATTCTGTCACGTACTGAGTTCAAGAAATAATATACTGAGACATGATGTTCAAAGAGGAGATTACTTAATAGATAAGATAAAAGCTGAATTAATGGTTTGTTAGGCAGACACCTAATTAACTTTTCTTATTCAAGGAAGACCCAGAGATTCCTCTTACAGAAGCAGACTACAGAAAGAGGAAGCCTCACAAAAACTATAAGGATCACTGTGCTCTTGAAAAAGAAGTGATACAGACAGGAAGAAAGGTATCAGTATTCATAATTATTGTCTTTTCCCCCTATATTTTATGTTTGGAATTCTAGATTAGAAAGAGAAACTACAGTTCACTGAGAATCATAGTGGTGTAAGTCAGCAAGAAGGCCAATTTAAATATAGATACATAGATACTTTATTTCACTGCTTAGGGCATGGCTTGGTGACAGCGCTGTCAGTGTAATAATACAATATAAATAAAATAAATAAACAGTATAGGTGTCAGAATGGCAATACATCATAATATACTACAAATAATAATAATACTAATGATAACAACAGTAACAAGAATACAATATTAAAAGTTTTATAATACCAGTGATAACGCAATATTTATATTTACTTTCCCGACTATAAATCACTCTTCCTTAGTCTCTTTCTAAAACTATTTACACTTTGAGGCAAAGTCTCCAGTAACTCTGCAGGTATTTTGTTCCATTAATTGTTCTATTTACAAAGTAAAAATTTAACTATGTCAGTTTTGTTTCCTACGAGGGGCATACTGAAAGTCACAAGCAACCCATTGTAAAAATTTAAATTTCAACAATGTAACAAAACGAATTGCAGGATCTTAATCTACAGACTTTAAGCCACATGTTGACATATTGTGACATCATTAGCTTCTATCACGTGACCACAGACGGTGCTTGAAAAATGGCTGACATTGATGTTTCGTTTCGACAGCATGCTGTCATTGAATTCCTTGTGAAAGAAGGAAAATCTGCTCCTGAAATTCATCTCAGACTTCAACGTGTGTATGGAGGTGTCTGCATGGGTGCCAGCAGTGTTAGAAGATGGGTGAAACATTTTAAAGATGGAGACATGAGTCTGCAAAATGCGCCTCGTAGCGGGCGTCCTCGAACTGCCTCTACAGAACGCAACAAGGAAAGAGTTGATGAGCTCATTACAGGAGATAGGCGTTTCACTGTGAATGAAATTGCTGCGCAACTTGAATAGGACATAGTGCAGTGCAAGAAATGATCCACAGCTTGGGTTATCGAAAGGTCTGTGCCCGTTGGGTCCCCCGTTTATTGACTGAAGACCACAAACTTCAGAGAAGAACCATTGCACAAAACCTTCTTCAGAGATTTCATAATGAAGGTGATGAATTTTTGACGTGTATTGTGACTGGAGATGAGAGCTGGTTCCATCACTATGAGCCAGAAACGAAACGTCAGAGTATGGAATGGCACCACTTGAACTCACCATCGAAGAAGAAAGCGAAGACAGTGCAGTCTTTAGGAAAAGTTATGGAAAGTGTCTTTTGGGATGCACAAGGTTGCATTCTGGTTGACTTTCTTGAACCTGGACAAACCTTAAATTCTGCCCGCTACATCAAGACACTTCTGAAGCTCCGTTGGGCTTTGCGTGATAAACACCCTGGAAAGAGGATCATCCTTCAACAGGATAATGCGCGTCCGCATACTGCCCGTGCCACTATGGAGATCAGGGCATTAGGGTGGGAAACTCTTCCACATCCTCCCTACAGTCCCGACTTGGCACCCTCCGACTACCATCTTTTCGGTTCTGTGAAGGAGCAGATGCGTGGCCAACGCTACGAGACGCTGGAGGATATTCGGAAAGCAGTGCATCAGGGTCTGCGGGCAGCTGGAACGGAGTTCTATCACAAGGTCATTTTCAAACTTGTAGAACGATGGGAAAAATGTGTGCAAAACAATGGAGACTATGTCAAAAAGTGAAAGAAAGTCTGTAGATTATGATGATGTATTTGGTTTGACTTAAAAATAAATATTAAGATTGTAAAACAGTGTTGCTCATGACTTTCAGTATGCCCCTCGTATTTTTTACTTTTTTGTAGTGATAATTTCTCCCACAGAAAAATGGCTTAATAATGGCTTGGATATAACTTTCTATGTAGATTCCCCCTTATAGGCTCTAAAGATTGCACATAGCCTTGCTCGTCTCCTACGTTTTTCTAGTGTTTCCCAGGAAGTAGCAGTGATGATTTTCATATTGTTTTCTTCTGTCTACAAATTTAGCTGCTCTCTTTTGAACTCTCATGAGTGCCAGATTTTGCCTAACCCAATATGGATCTCAGCATGAAGCACTATATTCTGAAATTGGTCGAACTAAACATGAGTATGCTAAATTTTGGGACTTGCCGTTGCTGCATTTTAAAATCTCCATTACTAAGTGCAATGCTTTCCATGCCTTCCCAGTGACCGAGTTTACAAGTTACCCCCACTCCAATCCTTTAATTTGGTATTACCCCTAGATATCTGGTGCTATTTACCCTGGATATTTTATCATTGTCTTATTTATATATTACATTTACACTATATAATTGAAATACTACAATATAATTGTTTTACATTTATTTGGATTTATCTCCAGTTTATTTTATTGTGCCCAGAATTGAATTTTGTTTAAATCTTCTTGTAAATATATAGTGTCACATTTACAGCTAATGTTTCTGTAGATAACACAATCATCTACAAATAGATAAGTCTGAGATGTTGTTCCTTCTTGTAAATCATTCATATATGCTAAGAAAAGCAACGACTCGACCATGCTTCCCTGGGAAACACCAGAGATTATATTGGTAGGAGACAATAATTTATTTCCCACTGTACTCTTTGGGTTTATCCGTTCAAGAATTCCCGAATCCAAGTTATCACCCTATTGTCTATTAGCATATTACAAAGTTTTTCTATTAGTCGTCTATGAGGTACAAGGTCAAATGCTTTAGAAAAATCAGTAACTATTGCATGTACTTTACTGCTGCATCCAGTGTATCGTTTACAGCCTGATAAACAGCTACTAGTTGACTCTCACAAGAAGGTCCATTTTGGAAACCTTGCTGGCCTTTGAAGAGCCAATGTGTTTTCCCATTCTCATCTTAAATATTATGTTATAAGATGCTCAATTTGTTTGCTTACTAGTCAAACTAACTGGCCTGTAGTTTGCCATATTTGTTGGCCTATAGCCTGCTTCCAATTTTGCGGTATGTTTCCATTGTTTACTGTTACTTCGAATAGCCTCAGTATGTATGGCATGATTGCCTCCTCTCCAATCTTAAGAAAGTCTCCTGAAATACCATCTGGCCGACTGATTTATATTTTCCTAATTTAGATACTCATCTTTGAATGTTGCTTGGTTTCACAGTCATAGGGGGGCCCTTCAATTCTTTTCATACTGGCATTACGCTTTACTTGAAAAATTGAAGCAAAATGTTGATTAAAAACTTTGCTTTTAACAATGAATCAGACATGAATACATTTCCATTCTTGATTTCTGGAATGATTTCTGTGTTTCCCCTATGCCTTCTCACAAATTTAAAAAATTTCTGCCAATTATTCCTGTCAGGTGAGAGAATACTTTTTAAGAAATGTTCTTCCGCAGTAATCTTTTCTAATAGAAGTTTGTTTAACAAACTTCAGAATTTATTTGTGTGATAACTACTAACTTTACATTAACTATAAGCTCTCGTAACTTGTTTCTATAACCATTTTACTGTTTTATTGTAATACTCTGGGTCAGGGTTTTTAGTTAGCATTTTACAGGGTATAAATTTATATGTCCCTTCCATAACAATTTTTTTAAAGTTCTCCATATTTCTTCTACCGAGCTTCCAGTTTGGGACCACAACAAATATTTTTTTGTTTAAGAATTTTTGCAGCCTCAGAATGTCTCCTTTGTAATACTAGTAAATGTGTCTCATTTTATCTGTGTGAAGCTTGGTACATACTCCTACTTTAAGTAATACACAGTTATGGTCACTTATACCTGGAAAAACATCGCATTCTAGTACAGCTTCTGACCTGAGTCTCCAAAGAAGAGACATGATGCTCTACAGCTTGTCACTGCCCTAGCGTAAGCAGTGATCACCTCATGCTGTGGGCTGAATAACTTTTGGATAATAAGGCTGAAAATTGGAGGGGGGGAAATAGTGAAAAATTCAATATTTAGCATTTTAACCTAACAGTCCAAGCTATAGTAATGTTTTCACATTAAAAAATTATATATATATATAGATAAATTAAAATGCCTCTTATGATACAATTTTGAAGCTATTGAAGTGAAATTTTGACTATAGTTTCCCCAGTGCAAACTGACTATAACTTGCTATGTATTATACCATCAAAATCATCAGTGTTTTATAAGTAGTTTTATTTTAAGGGGAGGGAAAAACTTAAACTGATAATAACTGAACAGAATGTATTTTAAGGATAAGATTAGTTTTAAAAGCTTACTTCTTAAGAAATCTATTTTCTAGCCCAATAAGAAATATAAATTAGAAATTTTGTTTAAAAATATTTTATGTTTCCATTCACATGATTTTTTTCTACCTATTCTGTAACCAACTATTCTTACTTGAATGTTTCAGTGAGATTTACATTTTTTGTGAAGTAATATTTTGTCTTACTGACAATTTTAATGAAAGGGTGTTTTGGAACAGTGATACATATGAATAGAACATTTCTGAGTTAGATTTATAACATTTAAGTATCACTTACTTATAGTTTTTCCAGAGCGGTTTCGAAGCCATGTGGGCTTCATTGTTGATGGTTTCCAACTGAATTTCTACAGGATGTTCTATGTTGAGGTGAGTCGGTCTATGGTGACTGAGTGACAAACCTCTGCAATATGTTTTGCGGAGGCAATTCAAAGTTGAATATGTGGCATTGGTTTTTAATGTGGATTTTCTCCCAGACAGCTCTGCTGCATATCTGGTGGGTTTTATAAGGTGTATGTTTGGTGCTATTTCATGGTTAGTAGACCAAAAGTGGTGTGCAACAATTGATTTGTCAGTTTGTTTATATTTTACTACTCTCAAGAGCTCTTTTAGTCTTGTTTCAAAATGTCTTTTTGTTTTTCCAATGTAAAATCTGTTGCAATCTGTGCAATTTATTTTGTAGATTTCTGATTCTTTGTGTTCTGAAACTTAGTCTTTTAAATTGTTGCAGAGCATTTTATTTTGGGGGGTGATTTTATGTTTTTTGAATATTTTTTGGAACTTGTGTTCTAGTTTTGAGTGATAAGTGAACTTTTTGAAGCAAGGTTTATCTATTGGTGGGCTCAATTTTGTGTTATGTGTGATTAGTTATTTAAATTTTTTGATTTTTTAATGTATTAATTTTTGGTTAAAGCTAATTATGTGTATGTATTCTCTGTTGTATTCTTCATCTTTTAATGGCATCTAGACCAGTCAAGGGTGAGACTATTTAATACAGCATGTTTGTGCACTATGGGATTATGGCCATAATTCTTGATATAGTTGTTACTGTGTAGGTATTCAAAGGTTAGTTTGTTACCTTCTCTGATTATTTTCAGATCTAGAAATGGAAGGTAGTTGTCTTTTTCAATTTCTATCGTGAACTGTATTGTTTTCTGCTATACGTTAAATAATTTGAAGGAGTCCTGTATGAAATGTTTGGGGACTATGGCAAAGATGTCACATATCACCACTTCTGACAGACCTTCACATGAGCTACCTGGAAACACATCCCTCTGTGGTGTAATGGTTACCATGCTAACTTCATATACCCAAGGTCGTGGGTTCAAACCCAGCGGAGGACGATGGATTTTTTTGGGTGTAAAAATTCTTAGCATGGCTTCCTTCGGAAGGGAAGTAAAGCCATTGGTCCCCTGTCATAGATTTACAGCATGTAAAAGAACCTCAAACCTGATAGAGAGGCCTCTGGGCAAAATTAAGTTGTCTTTCACGCTCAGTATAGAATGGGATGCTGAGAACCACAGTAGTTAAAGAGTGTCCATAAATAACACTCCATTTATTTTGGAAACACACATAACCGGCCGCACCATGGCCGAGTGGTTAGACCACTCAACTCTCACCTAGACAACCGGGGTTCGACCCCAAGCGACCGCATGTGAGATTTGTGGTGGACAAAACGGCGCTGGGGCGGGTTTTCTCCGGGTACTCCGGTTTCCCCCGCCACCGCATTCCACTGATGCTCCATTGTCATTCATGTATCATCAGTGTCACCGCCTGTGGTGCCATTAGTAGTTAAAGCGGGCGTTAAACACTACCAAAAAAAAAAAAAAAAAAAAAAACACACATAACCTCAGCATTCCCACACATCTTCAATACTTGGCATAGATATATTGATAACATCTGCCCTTCTTTGCCAAAGCATCAGCATTCTCGTTCCCCAGGATCCACAATGGGCTGGTATTATTGGAATCAGATTCTTTTATTGAGTGTTAGCAGTTGGGAGAGCATTTTAGTTATCTCAGAAGATGTGTATCTAGAGACTATCAATAGAATAGCTGCTTTGGAGTCTTGATAATATAACTGCATACTTGAATTTATTAATGTGCCATAGAAGGTTTCTGAGAATTTCACTTATTGCAATGATTTCTCCATCAAAGTTTGTTGTTCTATATCCAAGTGAGAAGAGACAGCATATAACATTTGCACCAGCACCTTGTCTCTGGAGATAAAAGATTCATCAGTGAATATATGGAGCCAGTTTTGTGGAGAATACCTAATGTTAATAGTCTCTAAAGACAATTGTTTCATTGTGAACAGTGTTTACGTCTAATTTCTATATTACTTCCATTAAATTTAGATGATTTCTATTTTATTTCTTGAATCATAGATATGAAACATTTTGAGTTTTCAATCTACAGAAAAGACTGTATAAATGTCAATTATTTCCTGGTAATCTGATAAGCTTTTCATATTGAATTAGTGCTTTTTCTTCTATTGTCATTTTGATGCTATTAGTATTAGTGAGGAATCTCATAGAATTATTGAAGTTCTTTTGATTGCACCAGTAATGAGCCTCAGAGCTTGATTTTGAACTTGATCTATTTTCAAAACTTGCAAATATGCATAGAAGCTTGTGGTCGGAATTAAGGGTTGAAAATGGGAACAAACCGGTCCCAGTACGTAAAAATAAGTGATGTTTGTGTTACAAAATCCGACTCAAATTCTTTTATTTTTTATTGATCTATTTTGTTTATGAACAATGATATAATTAAAATTTCTCCACAGTATGTCAGCACTGATAGTATAAACATTTTGTATGTAATGTTCAAAGTGTTTTGGGAGCATCCCCATTTTTTTCTGCTGGCCTTTTCAAAAGCAAAATCTTTTATAAGCTTTTTCAGAAATGTATTTCAAATAGTTGCTCTATGTCAACTTGCTGTCGAAAAGGACTCCAAGATATTTGGATTCGTAAGTCCTAAGAAGGTGTTGGCCATTGTATTGGGTATTGAAATCTCTTTCTTTTTTACCAAGTGTAAATATTTGGTAGTTACTTGTATTAAGTGTCATTAAATTTGACATGTTCCATTCATGTAGCTGAGAAGTGAAATTTTGAATTTTGTTTTTGTGTCTGTGAGATCCAGAGGTCCACAAAACTATATCATCTGCAAATAACGTTGTTTTCATGTTTGATTTCTCTAAGGCAAGTCATTTATATAAATATTGAATAAAGTTGTGCTGAGGATGGCACCCTGAGGCAGAGCTTGATATGTTGAGTGAGTTTTTGAATTTAGTAGCAATGAATCTTTGGCTAAGTAATTCTGATATTCCATCAGAACATATTGTTTGAAATACCTAATTTCTGGAGTTTTAGCAATAATTTTTTTCTCCAGAGTCATATGCTGATTGAAAGTTGAGAAATATTGCTACAGTATCTTCTTTCTTATAAAATTGTCTTTTATTTCTTGACTGAAATGAATGTAGAGTGCAGTGGTCGAAAGCTGGCTTGTCTTGGAGAGAAAAGTTTTTGGAATTCTAAATGCCAAGTTAATCTGTTGGAGATCATTGACTCCATGGTTTTTGCTATCATGCTTAATAGTGCTATTGGTCAATAACTATTAACATCATTGGAAGGTTTCCCTTTCTTGTGAATTGGTACAAATGATTGGTTTTTTCCAGACTGCAGGAACTGAGGTGTTCCATATTAAATTGTAAATGGATAAAAGTACAGACTTGACTTTTTCTCCCAGATGTTTCAGAAATTCTGCATGAATGTTGTTGGGAACAGGAAACTTCTTGAGTTTTAAATTTTGTATAGCTATAGTTAATTCTTTGGAAGTAAAAATTGATGTAGTATTTCATGTCTTGTAATAATGCTACAGATATTGGTTTTATTATGTTTATATAATTCCTTTTTGATAAATTTATCAGTTGTTTTTAATGTTGGGATGTAATCTGTGGGAGATAGAGTAATGTTTGTTGACTACAATTTCTATTATTCTACTATCTGTTAATGTTTTGTTATTGTGAATAGTAGATTGATTAGTGTTCTTTTGTGTATGAGAAATATTTTTTAGAAATTTATGTTTTAGGGATGTCAGTTCTGTAATGTATATTTTCAATAAGTTCATTAAAACTGTTCTTTTCTTCTGTTATAATTACTTTTTTAACAATGGCAAGCTTCTTCCTCCAATCTTGAGTATGTTCTGGAGTTTTACTATGTTCCACTTTGGTTCGTTCTTTTATCTCTATCGTGTTTAAATATATTTAGATTTTCTGTCCAAAATGGGGTATGTTTTTTTGGTTTGCTGCATGGGATTTGCTTTTTTGCAATTTTAAGAATAGAATCACAAAAATATTTGTTCATTTATCTGAATTTGAATGTTCCATTAGTGGTGTATTGGTCTTGAGGTATTTGTCTAGTTCTGGCATAAATAGATTCCAATCTGCTTTCTTGAAATTTCATGTTGTTTTGTCATTATGAGGTTCTATTCTATGGAGGTTAATAGAAGCAGTGATGACTCTATGGCCAGATCCAGGGCCTTCAATTATTTTTTTCTTGGTTTCGTTGTGGATATCTGATATTACCAACAATAAGTCAATTGTGCCAGAACCAGAATGGTAAATGACCTTCTTTTTTATAAACAAGTTCTGCTGTTGTAGTATTTAGAAGATCCATGATAATTTTTCCAGGTGATTTGTATTATTATAGCCCCAAAGTTGGGAGTGGGCATTAAAGTCACCAATTATGATAGTTTTAGGCTGTGTATCAAACAGGCTAAAACCAAGAGGATTGTTAGGTCGGTTATAACCACTGTAGAGTTTGAAATGCTGTTGCTGTTTCCATACTTCAATTCTGATTAGTTCTAATTCGTCTTGATCATCCACTTCTTTTATGATTTGTAAATTTGTAATTAGTTTCTTTGATATACACACAAGAATTCCGCTACTGATTTGTCTGCCTTTGTGTTAGAGTTTCAAACTAAACCCTTTAAAATCAAAGTATTTTAATTGATCAGTATTAAGGTTTGCTTCTTGAATAATGAGATATCTGCATTATTATCTGAAAGTATATTGGCTAGTTCAGTCTTCTTAGTTGATGTTATGCCAACACATTCCACTGTAAGATGCTTAATTAGTTCTATACTACTAAAGCAGTCCCTGTCCGGAGATTTGATTAGGGGACTTTTTTAACTCTGGATAATTTTACATTAATAGTACTCATTTCATATTGGAGTGCAAATGGCAAGTTGTAGTCAATTTAAGTGGACACCATGTTTTAATGTTTTGGTGACAATTTCATTCATACACAGCACCCAGAATGCCTGGGGGACCACACCTGCTGCTAGTTGATGGGTCTATTAGACCTAGCTGGGAGATCATGTTGATCACCAGCTTTCCCTCCAAAATACACACATTTCCTACTTATTTTAAATTAGTCCCAGAAGTATTATTGTTTTATTATTATTGTCTCTCTACCACTTATATATAAGTGGTATATATAATAGTGGTATATTTATATATTATATAAATAGTAGATAGAGAAGTTATTACATTCCACCCAAAATCTGATACTGTTATTTAACCAGAAATACACATTTTGAGGCCATCTTAATAAAAAAAAAATTAGAAAAAAGGTCTGTGTGTGTGCGTGCATGCGTGAACATAATAATTCAAAAAGTGAAACTTGGTTAAGCACCAATCTTTGTATTTAAGAATATGTGACAGAAACATTTTCAGGAAAATCTTCCCACCCCAGTTACCGTTTACATGGAATAGTTTTTGAAATTGTCGATTTTGTTTATAATGTATATTAAATATATTTACATGGCAAATAAAATTTATACCCTGAACTTCTTGGGAATAGCCCCAAGTTGTTTTCATTCTGAATGACTTGCATAATTAGTAAACCATGAGAGATAGACAAAAATTTACTTCACAAAAAATATAGATCTTGTTACAATACACAATTTATATCATATACTGCTGTTTTATAGAGCTAACCATTTCCAAGATGTTTCCTGTTATTAGTTTTAATTTTAAAATGCTTAAAATATTCTAAAAGGGGATGCCCTAATCTATTTTATAGCTCTTTTGTTTTACTGCTGGCCATCAAAAGAGAATATAAATTGCATAGCTTTTATAAGACTTAAAAAACAGCATTTAAAAGATTTGGCTGTCAGTTTAGCCTAATGTATTCTCTTATTTCCCTTCTATTTGCAAGGAAGCAAGTAATAAAACAATTTTTTCTAATATTTATCTTGATTAGCATGATGTAGATAATAGAATAACCTTTTGTATGAATATGTGAATGAATTGTTTCTTCCACACCAGTGAGCTGGAGCTCCAGCTTTTGTATGAATAGTTTGTTTGCTGAATGAATAGAGAAAGTCATATGAATTGAGTATAGCCAATTTTATTTTTCATTTATAAACACCAATATTATCTAACTTTAATAAAAACAGCATAGATCAAATACAAAAATTTGTATGAATATCAAACTTGATATTTAAAGCTTTCCAAGATGTGACAAAACTATGGTTTATTTACATGTAAACAATTTTTATTTTATTTTTCATTTTCTCAAAAATAGTTCTAATACTTTTGATTAAAATATCATGTATTGAAGATTTTTACATAAAAAAATCTGATGTGTTCCATTCACATGACTTTCTGAACATCTCTGCAATAAATTATTGTTAAAAAGCTTATTCTTCTATTAACTTAAGGGAGTTCCTTAGGCTAAATCGACAGTCAAATCTTTTAAAAGCTGGTTGCTATGTGACTGAAGTTTCTTTGTTTGTATGGACAGGAGTTGACAAATTCCTGTATGAGAAAAGTATAAGTTTTTTAAAGTTGAAACCAATAACAAGGACTATCTTGAAAACAGTCAACTCTACAAAAAAATATGTTTACAACATATATTGTATGTTTTAACGACCTCTACATTTTTTGTGTAGTAAGTTTTTGTCTATCTCTTACAGTATACCAGTTATGCAAAATTCATAAAAATTCATCAAGAAAAAACATGTTCTTCAGAGGCTATTCCCAGAAAATTAATATGTACATTTTATTTGTCATGTAAATATTATAAATATAAGAGATATTTATCAAAATTGTTAAAGCCATTTTTGAGAAAATCAAAATTTTCAAAAAATATTCCAATTAAAGGATAATTGAGGATAGGGATATTTTCTTGAAAATCTTCCTGTCACATCCTTGGAAGACACCAAACTTAAGTACTAAGTTTGGTATTTAACAGACTTTCTTTTTTGAGCTATGCTGCCCACAGACACACTCAACACAGACAGAGACAGACACACACATGGATATTTTTCTAAATTATTTTTTTATTCAGGGGTCTCAACACATGTACTTCTGGTGAAATCTCTGTGTCAAATTTTTGGGTGCATTATAATACCTTCTTTATACACTCTGTACATAGTATGTGTAGAGAAAGTAAATAATATGATATGCTTAAACTTTATGGGGATAGTCTGAGAAGACCTCTTCAATGAATTTTGTATAATTGATAAACTATAACATATAGAAAAACATTTAAAAAAAATGTGATATATTTCTTTAAAATACTCAATTTATTCAGAACAACTTCTTTTATGACATTAACAATTTCTGATATATTTGTTGTTGTTATTAATTTAAATTTTTTTTAGCATATTTTTTTAAAGAGATGTTATTCAGCTGTTTCTTATGACACTATGGAAAGAGTATGGCATTTTAAAAACAGCTCACTGTTGATGTAGTTTTCTCTATTCTTCTCACATCTAACAAAATGCCTATTCAAACTATTTCTGCAGTGGTTTATCTTGATTAGCATGAAGTCAATAGAACAAAAAGTTTTATACACGCTATATTAAATTAAGCAATATGGATGGAGAAAGTCATATGAACATAACAAAGCTATTTTTTATATTTTAACAGTTTTTCTTGTTCTTTTATGTCTCAGGCTGCATTACCACATATTTGTGATTTTACAGATGTGAATCAAAGAATTTTATACATTTTGGAATTTTTTATCTATCCATACAAATATTACAACTGGTCATTATTTAGAATCGGCATGTATTCTTAAGCCATTTCCATAACTTTATATTCAGAAGGAAAGTTTAGGTTTTACTTATTTACTTTTATTATTAGATAGTTTTGTTTACATGTTATTATTAAAATAATAGTTGAAGGTTATTTATTTAATAGTAAGAAAAATTAGTGCAGCTATTTTAATGTTACAGTACAAGGATATGTACAGAACTGTTGTGATAGCTTCAGGAGTAACATATGGTGAACAAGAGAGCATTCTTGACTACCTCTTCAAGAAAGCTTGGATTGCTGATTCTGATCTGCCTGTATTTGAGCGTGGCAGTAATCTTATTCCTATGATTAATAAGCAGGATCTTGCAAGGTAATATATCATTTTTACTTTCTCTAGCCCCATATGTACAGAGAAGTATTGTATTCTACCCAAAAATTTCATGTCGAGAATTTACCGGAAATACATGTTTTAGGACCCCCTGAATCCAAAAATAAAAACATTTTCAGAAACAGTACCATGTGTGTGTGTGTATGTGTGTGTGTGGGTGTGGGGGGTGGGTGAATGTGGGGATGTGTGCGTGTGTGTGTGTATGTGTGCATGCATGCGTGTGTATGTGTATGTGTGTGTGTGTGGACAGCATAGCTCAAAAACAAAAAGACGGTTAAATACCAAACTTGGTATTTAAGTTTGCTATCTTCCAAGGATGCAACACAAAGATTTTCAAGAAAGTCCCCTCACTACCCTTTACATGGACAAATTTTTGAAAATTTTGTTTTTCTTAAAAATGGTTCTAACAATTTTTATTAAAATTTCACATATTAAAGCCATTTCTATCACAAATAAAATGTATATCTTGAATTTTGTAGGAATAGCTTCTAAAGACCTGTTTATTCAGGATGAATTTTGCTTAATTTGGCATAACTAGTAAACCATAAGAGATAGACAAGAACTTACTCTACAAGAAATGTAGATCTTGTTAAAATACACAAGTTATGTCATATACATTTTTTTTCGTGGGGCTTACCATTTTCGTGATATTCCTTGTTATTGATTTCAATTGTGAAGTACTTATACTTTTCTCAGCTGGAAGTGTGTGTGTTTCTTTTGTTCTATTCCTTGCCAAGCAAAGAAGGGATTTGCACTGAAAATCACATAACGACAGCTTAAAGCATTTGACTATCACTTTAACCTAGTGCATTCCCTTAGTTCCAGTCTACTTATAAGGAACTAAGTAATAACATTTTGCTAAGAATTATGATTTGTAAGAAGTTTGTTTGTAGAATAGCTACAGAAAGTCATGTGAGTGTAACACATCAGATTTTTTTTTCACCATCACATATGTGCTAAAACAAAATCTATTTGATATATGATTTCTTTAGTTAATTGATTGGTTAGGAAACATCATTTGGGTTCTAAGTTTTATTCTAAAATTATGTTTGCTTTGAAAGGGTGCTTAAGGGTTTCATGCTTTCATTTATTAACATGACAGTGTATTAACTATATACTGTCTCTTCCTGCAGACTAATATCCTTTTTAACAAAAATGTGGGTGGTTTACTTTATACTTATGACATTTTTGAGCTAGAATACAACTAAATGTTGTGCTGTATGTATTTAAGTTTAATTTTTGAGTTAGGATTCAAAATTTTTTGAAATTTTTATAATTTATACACATAAATACCAATATCAATATTAAATTGCTGAAGGTATACTAATGTTTTTGCATGATAAGTATTATTATCTATGCATGTGACATTGTTTGAGGCAGATACGTTTTTACATTTAGAAGAAAATGCTATTTAACAACAAAATATATAACGCAAAATACTATTAACACAGGGGTATTCATTGTTCAAAATTACAGATTGCACAGAACTATCAACCAACTTCATATCATTATGTGATTTTTCTCTCTTATAAAAAGGCAAAATGACCAACTGGGCCCATGGGGTTAACCACAACCCACTCTCCAGTATTACACACCACTCATGGCACCTGTAATGGGCAGGAGGGGGCAGATGCAGTGGTCAGGCAGTTTAATTTTGGGCTGTTGTGCTATGGAGTTTAGTTTAGAAAGGCAAACTGAGTATCTGTTTTATAGTAATTGAAACAGGAGAGCCTATATTACTTATGTAAAATAAGCCTTTATGTGAAATTAAAAAACGTCTTGCTGTATAATATTGTGACAAAGTCTGGCATTAGCTTGAATATAACTGGCTCAAGATAAAGAGGGAGGGGTTCTTGCCTAATGTAAATTCCAAAAGCACTTTCAAGACCAAAGACATTAAGAAGTTGGAATACATCAGATCTATACATACAAGATCTATACAAATAAACTAATAGAAAAATAAGTAAATATAAGAATACAAAACAATGTTTTTAAGATGACAGGAATTTTTCTATGGAATAGAAGTTATGTTGCAATAAGAAGTGTTTTACATTTCTTTTAAATATAGCCTCTGAGGTGGCAAGTTTTAGTTTTTCAGGCAATTTATTATATAATTTAATGCCAGCATACTTGGTACTTTTATACTGAACAATATTGAATTGTAACTGATAATGCTTAGCTGCAGTTTACTTCTGGTGTTATGTTTATGTTTTTCAAAATTAACTTTAAATTGATTCAAGTGCTTTCTAACATATGTCACTACTGCTAGTACGAGGGTGGGTTGATAAGTCCTGGGCATCACACAGATATGGCACCACTAAGCCAGTTAGACATTAGCATTGTATAATTTAACTCTAGACTAGCTTGTATCCATAGTTTCAGGTCAATAGCTTGTTTAGTTTTCGAATGGCAGCATTAAACAAGACAACCTTAGAGTTTTCACAAAAATGGAGGATTTGGAAAAACAAGTAGTGGTTAAATACTTCCATTTGAAAGGCTTAACACCAAAGAAATTAAGGAGGAAATAGACAGTACATTGAAAGACTCTGCCCTTCATATTCATTATTAAAAGGTGGGTTGCAGAGTTTAAAATGGGATGTATGAGCACTAGTGATGAGTCTTGCTCTGGACGCCCTGTAGAAGTGACAACTCATGAGATCAGTGAAAACATTCAACATTTAACCACAGATTAAAGTTGTTTGAGATAGCAGAGGCTGTAAACATATCAAAAGAACATGCAGGTAGTACTTTAAATAATGTTTTGGGCTTTGAAACCTGTTGAAACCTGATTAAAGGTTCCAAGGAAAAGCTGTTTCTTTTAAGAATGTGAAGCTCTACTGTAAAAATCCCAGCGACGGCTTATGAAACCTGGATACATCACTACACTCCAGAAAGTAAATCACAGTCAAAACAGTGGATTGCACCAGGTGAACAACTCCAATAAAAGCAAAGTCAATTTTGTCAGCGAACAAGGTTTGGCAAGTGTTTTCTGGGATGCATCGGGAATTATTTTTATTGATTACCTGGAAAAGGGTAAAAGTATCACTCCTGACTACTGCACAAGCTTACTGCAACATTTGCGTGATGAGGTATTTGGCAGGAAAAAAAAAAATCTTGTTTCCTCACAAAATGCTCCGGCCCATCATTTAGTCATTGCAATGGGAAAAATGTGCGAATTAAAGTTTGAACTGCTTGAACATCCACCCTATTCGCTAGATCTAGCACCCAGTGACTACCACCTGTTGACAAACCTCAAAAAATTTTTGGAGGACAAAGATTTCACAGCAATGAGGATGTCATTGTTGTGGTAAACAGCTATTTTGAGGCCTTGATAAATTGCACTACAGAGATGATTTAATTAAATTAGAACACTGACATGAAAAATGTATGTCTTTCTGGAGATTATGTTGAGAAATAAACAATTTTTTACTTTCTCCATATGCACTATGTACATAGTGTATAGAGAAAGTATTGCACTCCACCAAAAATTTGATACCGAAATTTCACCGGAAATATATGTTTTAGGGTCCCCAATATCCAAAAAAAGCATTTTCACAAAAAGGTCCGTGTGTGTGTGTGTGTGTGTGTGTGTCCGTGTGTCTGTGAACACGATAACTCAAAAACGAAAAGTCGGTAAAATACCAAACTTGGTATTTAAGTTTAGTATCCTCCAGGGATGCGACACGAAGATTTTGAGAAAAATCCCCCCACCCCCAACTACCCTTTACATGGAACTTTTGTTGAAAATTTTGATTTTCTCAAAAATGGCTCTAACGATTTTGATTAAAATTTCAGATATTAAACATATTTACCTGACAAATGAAACGTATATCTTGAATTTTCTGGGAATAGCCTCTGAAGAGTAGTTTATTCTGGATGAATTTTACTAAATTTTGAATAACTGCTAAACCGTAAAAGATGGAAAAAAACTTACTGCACAAAAAATATAGAGCACATTAAAACACACAATTTATGTTATATACATTTTTTGGTGGAGTTTGTTGTTTTTGTGACATTCCTTATTTTTGGTTTCTGCTATGAAAAATGTATACTTTTCTCATACTGGAACTTGTCAACTCCTATCCATATAAACAAAGGAACTTCATTGACATAGCAACCAGCTTTTGACTATCACTTTAACCTACGGTTGTCCCTTATTTCGCTTCTAATTACAAGGATGCGAGTAATAAGACTATTTCTGCTAATTTGTAGCATAAAGTAAATAGAAGTATAAGCTTTTTAAGAATTATTTGTTGCAGGGATATGGAGAAAGTCATGTGAATGGTACACATCAGATTTTTAAATGTTGTTTTCATTGAGAGGCCAGGACTTATCAGCTGACCTATATACACATGGAAAAGTTAATATTGATAATAACTGAAATACATATTTATATGAATGAGTTTTGCTTAATCCCATCATTAACATAATTATAAGTTTTTATAACTTAAAGATAATATCTCCTGTGTCAGAATTCTATAAAATTACACCAAATTTCAATAAGCAATTTACATATACAAAATACAAATTCCTTAAAGTATTTAGATTTACTACTTTATTTATGGTTCCAAATACATAACAAACTTGACTTAATTTGGATGCCAACCTTTCGACATGTGTGTTCCACTTTAGATGTTCATCTATACATATACCCAGGAATTTTGTAAATGGTTTGTATATGGTTATGAGATTGGTAAATGCCAAAAAAAATGAAACATCCAAAATTTGAAGGCAGTTCATCGTGGGCTATATATAAGTGACAGTTTGGGGCCATTGCACTCCACTATGGACGTATGCCAGTATACCTTAGAAGACAATGTAGCTTTTGGCTGCCCTGTAGACACAACCAGCCAATCTTCCCTGCCAGAAACTGAACTGAAAATTTGATTAAACTGTTGGCATGATGTCACTTACTGGATCCATCTGAAGAAAGAGTGCAACAACTGGATGAGATCTTACAAGAATTATTGGCCATAGAAGTAGAGTTGATATATACCAGCTTCTAGCAGAATTACCATTGTACTTTATTTCTGGAGAGGTTGGGTATGAGATCCAATGGTGAAACAGCAGCTTCTTTCAGTCAACTAAAAATGAAGATGGTATTCTCTAATACTAGTAAAAGTCCAGTTTTAAAAGTAAAAACATTAATATTTATTACTAATTAAAATTGTAAGGAATGAGGACTAGAGTAAATACTCAGAAGTACAAATAATCATGGTTTTTAAGAATGGAAACAAACTATGTAATAATGAAAAATGGTATTGGAAAGGGACAGAAATTGAGGTGGTTAGTAAGTAAGTAAGTTCATTTCCATAACTTTTACATATTGGTATACATTTCTTTACTTTATTATTACTACACTAAGTTGCTGAGTATCATGTGGTCCATTAGACTCAAACCCTAAGTTATTGGGTGCTATTTATATCTTAGATCAAATACATACTACCTACTATTGCTTAATTTACTTCACTGTCCTGTTTATTTATTTTCTTCAACCATTTAGCTCTTACTCTGCCCAAAAAGTTTCCAATTTCAATTAAGTCTCTCCTAGCTTTTACATTCACTTTATCACTTTTATTTCTTGTGGTAATTTTAACCATTCCTTTTTAACTATCCTCACCCTAAGCCTTTTAGTTTCTTCACGTTCTAAAATATGTGCTGTTCTTTGTCCTCCATGTGACATTAGGGGCATTTTCCCAATCACTCTCCCTTCTCAACCCTTTCAATTTGGCCGCACCTGTTCTAGCCCATGCAAAGCCATGTCTTGCTGCTTTATCACATATATAAATGTAACTTTCCCTGTACCAGGTCACTTTCGTGTCTCTATACATTGCTAATGAATTAAAACTTGTTATTATTTCTTGTCTTTTCAATATCTTCCATTCTTAACCTCATTTCTTTCCAGAACCCATCTTGTAATGATTCCCTTGCTTTCCACAGATCCCCAAACCCAATTTTCAACATAATTTCCTTTATCTTATTTAGCCAAAATCTTTTTGATTTAACCTTTCCTGTAGTAAAACATTTTGTTCCTCTAGTTTTTTAATTCTTGCCCAATATTTTAACACTTTCCACAATTTTCTCTCTAATTCCCAATCTTCTTAATTTTGCTTATGCCAGAGGCTCTTGGCAGGCCTAGAATTTGCTTACAAAAGTTTCTAAGGATCATATCCATATTTGCACCCCCTCCTTCCAAACCCCATGTCTTCACCCCAAAGAGCATTCTTGCCCCAAAGAGCCATGTATACTCTCTCTAACCACTTTATTTGCATTCCTGGTAATTTATCTAAGCATGCTTTGATAGCTTTTAATGTGATTTTACCTTTAGCCAGTACCATTCTTTTTTGCTCACTCCAACTACCCCTACTGCTTAATCGTACTCCCAGATAATCAAATTTATTAACCACCTTGACTTCTCTTCCTTACCAATACCACTTCTCATCTTTCCTTAACTCGTTAGCTTTTTTAAATACCATAATTTATCTTTTACTTACATTCCACTTCTTGCAAAATTCATCTATTGCTTTGAGAGTCCTAACTATCCCGACATTGGACATAGCTCCTGCTACTATATTGTCTGCAAATAGTAAACCAGGTATTGCCTTATTGTTTATTATTGGCATATGACTATTTTTCACTCTAATTGCATCAAGAATATCATCTATAAACAGATTAAACAAGAGGGCTCAACTTACAACCTTGCCTTAATCCTATATTATTTTGAATACTTTTGGTTACTTTAGGTAGTTAATAAATTTTACTATTTGGGTTTTACACTTAGTATGAATGGAGGGGTGAAGGAAGCAAAAAATAAAGGTTTTACCAAAAGGAAGATTAGCTTTGAAAGCTACTAGTGCCTGTAGGCACAAAGTACCAGAAATGCTTATGAAGTGGTTGGAGAAAATATATGCGGCAATAGTAGAGGCTAAAATGATTTTTGGAGTAGAAATGTGTGGCATTGATGAAGGATGCCTAGATGTAGATCTAATTCACAGAAATTTCTGCAAACAAATTTTGAGGTTACCAAAAAACTCACCAAATGGAGTTGCACAAGCTGAACGAGGGGGAGTAGGGAGCAAAGGAAAAATAATGATAATAATATTGGATTAAGACCAAAAATTTAGGAGAGAACAGCATCTTGAAACATTGTCTATTGAAATTGACTTACTTTTATTGTGCAGGACAATTGTTTCGCGGACCGTTGCCTGCATCCTCAGCTGTTGAACCACTACTGCTTGGGTTTGGATTCCAAGTTGTGGTTGTGGATGTGTTGGTTGTGGTGACGTCTGTTGGGCGGGCAATGAGACTTGTTAAGCAATCCTTAGGGTGGAACTCCCTGTTTATCAATATGTGGCAGTATTTATGAATGTAGATTTTTTCCCATGCTGATAATTGAAACAGATTCGAAAGTTCTTTCAATAGTTTGATGTTCGGATTGATTTCATGGTGAGTTTCCCAAAAATGATGTGCTACTGATGTGATGATGTGTAAGCGGCTTCAAAATTATACATTGTCTATTGATATCAGTGGCGTCCAGCCTTTAGGAGCACAGGGACATGTGTTCTCCCTACAAAAATTCAGACAGTAATTTCTCCATTATGTTATCAGGTAAAATGCTATAGTCTATAACACATTTTGTATATATTTAAACCTACTGTGCACATTGGACAGTTGTAGTGAAGATGGTTGTCGAAAATAGTAACTGGTCACATTCTTGGATACAAGCGATTTTGTGGTCATAGTATGCGCATGCACAGAAGAATTCAGTACTTTCAGATCCAGTTAATCTTAGGGTACAAAAACCTCTGTGATCATTTCCCACGCATGTGCAAAGAGAAAATAAAATCCTAAAATAATTAAAATTAAAGTTTGAGCCAAATCCCTGACAAAAATATTTACCCAAAGATCTCTTCACATGTAAGATTAAATAATAAGAAACATTTCTTAAGTTTGATGGTATTCTTATTTGAAAACAAAGTTAATCTATAAATCTCCCGAATGAAATATACAAAAAGAAGCTTATGTGGTAAAAATATATAATGTTGGTACTTGGTGCCAAGCAGAAGACAAAGTACACTTGTGCGCCAATGTTCAGTGTGTACAAGCAGCGTGTTGTATAACTACCATAAGTTTACTCGAAATAGATTCATGATACATTTGAAGCTTCACTTGAAAACAGGAAAAGGCCAAATAACCAATAGTTATTGAAATTATGGATGTAAACAAACGTAAAATGTGCCTTACTTGTGAGAATTATGAAAATGAGTGCTGAGAGCTACAAAATCCACCTTAAGAGGAAACTGATAAGAAGTGGTGAAACAGTGCCTTGAATGTATTTCACATGTCAATGAAATATAATCCAAATGTGCTGGAGAATAATTTGTGAAATTAACTGCAGAATAATAATATGCCAATTTGACAGTTGCTAAAGTTCAAAGAAATAGCATTGTTAAAACTTGCCTCAATAGGAAAAATCCTAAACACTATTAAGAAACATAGGTGATGGTTTGTAAAGTATGCAATTACTCATTAATAAAATGCTGACATTAATACCACGCTTTACTTCACTTTAAGAATAGTTTTCATAATTTTCTGAAAGAAAAGCAAGCTTCGTTTGCGAAAAAAAATGTAATTGACATACATAAGCTATTAAAGTTATGTAATGTAGTATTGAAGACTGGCACCTTTTAACTTGAAGTGCATCAGCTGTAAAGAAAGACGAGCTATGCATTAATCTGCAGCAGGATCACTTCTCTGATAGTGTCATTGACATATGCTAAACAGTGACGGTGTCAGAACATGTCGTGTTCGGTTCCTGACTTAAACAAAAGAGTTATCAAAACATTTTTTCAAGCAAAGAATCGAAGGTTGGACTTCATCTACAAATAGAAAGGTTAGTGCTCATACATAAATTAGCATTTTATTTCTACTGATAGCTTTTAGCATCCACTAATTTTAGTCGGTCGTCATCTGGAGCCTGTGGTTCTCAAGGTTGTGAGTTCAAACCCGGCTGATTTTTTTTCAGGTGTAAAAATCTCTTCTTTCATAAGGGAAGTAAAGTCTTGATGCCGTGTCATAGATTTACAGCATGTAAAAAAAAAAACTTCAAGCATGATAAAGAGACCTCTGAGCAATATTAAATGGTCTTTCATGCCCAAAATAGAGTGGGATGCTTAGAACCATAGCAGTTAAAATCGTCCATAAATAGCACTCAATTTAGTTTTAATTTTAGTCAATCTTAAAATTGTGCCTTACCAAATAATTTGGCCATGAGCCACCACTGATTGATATAAGAGAAAGTGTGGGGAAGAAATACTTGGGTTAATAGATTTAATAAGATCATGGAAAAAATTGGATTGGGTATGGTATGGCATAATAGAGCAAGGAAAGTGGCTTTTAGAAAGAAATTAAACAAAGAATTAATGACATCAGGAGATATTAGCTTGTTTCAGTGACAAAAAGTCACTGAGGGTATATAGGGAGCTAAAGAAAATATGTGGTAGAGAGAATTATGTAGATAAAGGTGACAAGTACAGTAGACGAAGTGACCTGAATGGGGCCACAGAGGGGTAGTGAAATTGAAAGCAACAAGAAGAGGTTTAAATATAGAGAAATACCTAATGTGTGGAATGTAAGACAACTATTGGCATGTGATTCTGAAATGGGAAAAAACTAACGAAATAAGAGCAAAACTTAGAATTGAAAAGTGAGCTAATTTACCAGCAGAGATAAGTTGGTGAAAATGAAAGCAAAGCAGGAAATCTTAGTTTGGGTATTATTTAGCCAAGGTTAAAAGAAAATGATTGAAGAAAATGAACAAAAATGGGGAACCAGACTGGGCAGAAACAAATTTAATATGGATTGAAATTGAGGTCATTTCTGGATGTAAGTTGACTGATACTTGAATAACCATAAGGTTGAAACTACTTGGGCCATTTGTTTACACAGCAGCATGGTGTTTAGTAATGCTGTTTTTTACTTTCTCTACACATAGGTACCATGCACATAGTGTATAGAGAAGGTATTGTATTGCACCCAAAAATTTGATACCGATATTTCACCAGAAATATATATTTTGAGATCCCCTCAATCCAAAAAAAAGTGTTTTTAGAAAAATGTCTATCTGTCCATGTCTGTCTGTCTTTCTTCTGTCTCCGGTGGAGGACGATGGATTTTATTCGGGCATAAAAATCCTTAGCATGGCTTTCTTCAGAAGAGAAGTAAAGCTGTGGGTCTCGTGTCGTAGATTTACGGCACATAAAAGAACCTCAAACCTGATAGAAAAAATAGAAAATTAAGCAGTCTTTCATGCCTAGTATAGAATGGGACACTGAGAACCATAGCAATTAAAGAGCGTCCATAAATAACACGCCATTTCCATTTTTTGTCTGCTTGTCTGTGGATGGCATAGCTCAAAAACGATAAGTCCATTAAATACCAAACTTGGTATTTAAGTTCAGTATCTTCCAAGAATGCGACACAAAAATTTTCAACAAAATCCCCCCACCCCAAAAATGTTCGAAAATTTTGATTATTTCAAAAATGCTCTAACGATTTTAATTAAAATATTGTATATTAAAGATATTTACATGACAAATAAAATGTATCTCTTGAATTTTCTGGGACTAGCCTCTAAAGACTTAGTTATTCTGGATGAATTTTACGGAATTTTGCATAACTGGTAAACAATGAGAGATAGACAAAATCCTACTTAACAGAAAACATAGATCTCGTTAAAACACACAATTTATGTTATATATGTTATTTTCGTGGAGTTGACCATTTTTGAGATATTCCTTGTTATTGGTTTCAGTTTTAAAAAACTTATACTTTTTTTATACAGGAACTTGTCAACTCCTGACCATGCAAAGAAACAGACTTCAATCCCATAGCAACCACATTTTAAAAAATCTGACTGTCAGTTTAGCCTAGAGTGTTCCCTTATTTCCCTCCTACTTATAATGAACTATGTAATAAGATCGTATCTGGCAATGCTTATCTCTATTAGCATAAAGTAGATAGAGGAATAGATTATTAACAATAATGTGTTACAGAGAGGTAGAGAAAGTCATGTGAATGGAACACATCAATTTTCTTTCTTTCTTTCTTATTTCTTTATTTGTATGGTCAAATGTTTGTGAAATACTATAATAGAAACTTAATGTATTATTAAGTGGAAGTATATTCAATTCAATTGAACCACTAATACCTAGTTGGTTAAACTATGAAGCCTGCAACTGTAAGTACTTATGGCATTTAAGACAACGTTGGAGTATGTCATTTCAAAATTATTTGACATCTCTCTATGGTTTACTGGGAAAAAAACAGGTCAGTCAGGGAATTTAATGTTGAGTTAGCTGAGTGGTTAGAACACCAGATAGAGTCAGGAGATTAGTAGTTCAAATTCTGGCTGTAGTATACATTTTTTCAGTTTGATATCAAATTCCTGTGCTACACATGACTTATGTTGTAAAAACAATTAATCATCACCAACTTCCTGTCTTTTTCACTCATTGTCATGAGCATACTTACTAATACATAGCTGCTGGAGTTTCAAGAAGATTCTCGCAGGCAGTAAAAAAAAATTTCTAGATAAATCCCAGTACCTCTTGATAGCACTTCTAAAGTTTATGTTGGGGGGAAAGCACTCCTTCTTATCTCTGTTAATCTCTCCAATCAGTTAGTTGGCACCATCCACATAATAAGCTTGGCATGTAGCTGCATCACAGTATGAAGAGGAGACTGTGTCTCTGGAGTGTGTCAAAATGTAAAAATCTTGGTTTTAATGGAAAAACGGTAACATACGCAAATAAAATTGTGTTATGATGGCTGTGAAAGGGTATTTGTTGAGCCATTAATTTAGTCTCAATGAAGACTTAAAGAAACCAACCTGGATAAATACCCAATGTCTCATCCCAACCTTCCCGTGGTGCAGTTGTTAGTAAATATAATTTCATATGCTGAACTAAAGAGAAGGGCTACTCATCAATCAGCACTGGTCAGCTTGATGAGTTAATCACTGAATTTGCTATAACTTCCCTGATTTCCAATACCAAATTTCCTCTTTTCTCTTTCCTATCCAGTTCTCTGACTGAACTCTTACTCCCTTCGACTCTGATGCTATTAGAGCACTTGAGGGCTAGGGGATCATTTCACCTTCCTCCCTAACCTCTCTATTTTCTGTTCCTAGTGCTGACCTGCTACAGCACTAAATCATCCTCCAGTGGCTTAAGGAGGGAAAGCTAGTGATCAAAACGATCTCCCAGTTAGGTCTAATAGACCCGTCGAACAACAGCAGGTGTGGTGTCCCAGGCACTCTGGGGGTTGTGTATGAATGAAGTAGTCACCAAAACATTAAAACATGGTGTTCACTTAAATTGACTACAACTTGCCATTTTCAAAATCTGTGCTTCAGTGGCTGACCATGTAAATATCTCTGCAAAATAGCGGAGTGCAAGAAGACAAATGATTTTATTGTCAAACGTCTGGCATTAGAGACCAACAACAATTGTGTTATGATGATTGCAATGCATGTTGTGGTGATTGCCACTTTAAAACTCAGGTTTTTACATCCTGATCACATGTAAAGCTTCAAAGTATGGATTCTTAAACATTTTTTATTTTATTAATTACTTTCCTCAGTTGAGGGCTGCCATGCAGACAAATCATAACTATACAATTAATATTTTTTTAAATAATTTACAAGATAAAAATAAATTATATAAATAAGTATAGAAAACATATCAAATTAGTAATAATAAACTTCAAATATAAAATAATTAGTATATTCAAAATCTTCTCGGGCTTCTAGCCAGGTAAAAAGACGAGGAAGATGCACTTCTTCGAAACGTTGGTGTCAAGCCAAGTTTTTACCTGACTAGAAGCCCGAGAAGATTTTGAATTAACACGTCGCCAGGAAAGCTATAGTTCTTATTTTAATTAGTATATTGTCTATATAACACTATACTATTAGCTTCAAAATTGCATAACAAATTCTAATGAATTTACATAGCATCCATTAACTTTAAAATGAGAACAAATGATTTCTGAGGATGAAAAGAGATCCTCTGTTTGCCATGACAGCAGATGACCATAATCTACCCAAAATTGATGTAATTTTTGGGTTATTTTTTATTTAAATCTACTTAATGTAATAAAAAAAAACTAAACAATACTGTATAAACATCTTGCTTGTAAAATTCTGCATCTAGGTGAAATGCCAGTGAAAGACAATGCAAAATAGTAATTTCAGGCCAAAAAAAAAGCAATATAAACCAAGAAATTCTTACTCATGTAAAAGTGGTCAAATTTATGTAAAAATTCACTTTATTGCAAATACAAAAAATTGCAAGTTTGCAGAAATAAGTGCAAATGAATAGTCAGTCTTAGAAAAAAGTAAAAGAAAGACTGCGTGACAGCTGTGGATAATAACAATTGCCAGGTCTCAGGATGCATGTAAATATTTGCCAAATATGCATATAAAGTGAACACACATGATTATCATTTCATTTAACTTAATTTCAGTGTTCTGCATAATGTTCTGGAAAAATTTCCTACAAAAATAAGATATATTGCTGCAATGGAACCTAGACCTTCTGCACTAAATGAAATCGTTAAGGTAAATATGTGATAACAGTTTTCTTTCATATTTATATTTCTATGCTTATTTTAAAATGCTAGTGTACGGAATACTTTATCCTTTAGGGGGAAATGGCTAATTTTTTTCCTGTAGCCCAACAGTTGTAAATGTTTACATGCTCTACAAGTTCTATATGCATAATAGGTAGAGAAGGCATTGTTTTCCATCCAAAAGTTCAATGTCACCACAAATATATGTTTTGAGGTCCCCTGAGTCAAAAAAGAAACTGTTTTAGAAAAAGGTCTCTGTACATATTTTGTTTTACTGCTGACCATGGGAAGAGAATCAAATTTCAATGTCATTTGCAGAGCAACAGCTTTTAAAAGATTTCACTAATGCTTTAGCTAGTGAAGGAATAGGCTTTTTGAGGAAAAGATAGCAAAAGTTCATGTGAATGGAACACATCAGATTTTTTTTTTTTTAAAAAAAGCTAACATGCTAAGCTACTTTAAAGCTGAAATTATGTTGATTTTATTTCCCAAAAAGTATACAGGATAACTAATTGTATTTGAATTAAATACAATTTTGAGTTTTAAATGTATTATTATCTTATCACTCTTATCATCATCATCATCATCATTGTCATCATCTTCATCATGATTATGTAACTTTTGTCTATATCTGGTCTCTTTGTTATGAATAGCTGCATTTTTTGTAAAATTTTCTGGGTTATTTATTACAAATGACAATATGGCTAGAATCAGCCCCATATTAGGTAATGTTATGCCCATGGAGCCAACAATCTCCCTCCCCAACAACAAATTTAGGCAATTCTAAAAAACAATTAGCAGAAAAATTGCAAACAGGTTATTTAAAATAGGTATATATTATTTAAAGATGAAATCTTTGAAAAAAGAAAATATTGTACAGACTTATGATAACTAACCTTGAGTTCAGAGTAGAAAAATTTGTTGCAGTGTATCCAAAATTTAGGATTTATTAACCACACACACACAGGCTCACACGCATTCGCACGCATGCAGGCACACACAAAGGATAGCTCTAGAAACCATAAAATGATTAATATTTCAACAAAGAATGTCAATAGTTCAATACTTCAAGGGTTTTCTTCTTGCCTGTTAACAACAAACATATTTATCACATTCTCAAAATCCAGTTCAGCTCATTTTTTATTGCTAGTACAGCCAATACTCTGAGTCTGAGAAGCACGCAAGTAGTTCTGAACCCTTCCAAGAATTGAAAAGGATCGTGCAGCAGAACAGTGCATTGCTGGTGTGCTTAAATAAATTTGAAGGGCGATCCTAATGTTCAGAGATGTTTGCAGCATTATAGAGTTCATCAAGGTCCATTTTCGTCAAACTGGATAAGAATGAGAGATAATATAATTAAAAAAATTGGTCTTCAATATTTGTCATCAGATTTATAAACCATGGTTTCATTTTCTGTCTCAGAGTCTGATTCATTAAAAATTTTCTTTCGATTCATCACCTGTTTCTTTAGTTTCACTGACACGTACAAGTTGGAGAGTCTCAGGTTTTCTCTCCTCCAACTTTTTGTACACTTCAAAAGACTTTGTCATCTCATCTATGAAAGTTAGAAGTGAAGTATAAAGTTTCACTACTGCAGATATGTCAACTTCTTCTGACTATAGTGTTGTACTCACTGCATTGAAATGTTCTAAAACACTGTGGCCATGAATGCAATTTTGTTAAAGTTATGCTTTTGCAATATCCCAGTTGCTTCTGATTTAATCACAGCTTTCTCGCTTTCCTCTTCAGAAATATACTCAAGAGGTTTATTGACTGTATCCCAATTAGCATTTATGCTTTTGCAGGCATCTTCTCGAGCTGACCATCTTGTAATGCAAAGAGACTTTAAACTCCAGTTTCCATCTTCAAAATTTGACCGTGGAATTTTCCAGTGTTCTGAAGATGCCAAAAAAAATTGTAAATTGTTTGTAGCAAGTGAAAAAATGTTGTAGCCATTTTATAGCATGTGGCTGCACTTGATCCTATCAGATTCAGGGAATGAGTGGAGCAAGGGATGAAAAATGCCAAGGGATTGAAGGACACTATTCGAGTTTGTAGGCCAGAGTAGGTTCTCACCATATTTGTATTATCATAACTTTGGCCACGGCAGTCCTTTATCTGTAATCCATGGGAGTTGAGGAACTTAAGTACTGCGTTTTCAATTCTTTCCCGACATGCCCAGCATTTCTCATAAACTCTATAATCTGCTCTTCGGCTCCACCATCTTTATTCACATACCTTATAATGAAACTTAACCGATCACGGTGTGAAACATCAGGGGTAGAATCCAGAATAATGGAGAAATATTTTGCATCAACTATCTCCTTTATAATCTCTTCTGTGACAGTCTTCCCCATAATATTTATAAATTCTTCATAAGTGCTAATGTTAAATATGAGGTGTTTCCTTTACCCGGGTTTCCATATTTAACTATATGACCTGCTAAGAATGGATCAAATTCAGCTATGAGCTCTAAACACATCATAAAATTACATTCCCTTAAGAACCAAACTGTCCTTCATCTCCCTTGAAGAAAGTTTTGTCACTACAGCTCTACCCTCTGTAGTACATTTCTCCAATACTTTACTTCTTCTTCCAACTGAGTCATAAATTGTTTATCAACCCTACATAGAGTATTTCCCCTTTCTTCGAAACGTATACAACACAATCATGAAGTGCACTGGCATGCTTCCAATCACTAAAGTCACTTGTACCGAACTGAGAACAACCCCCAAACAGTTTACATGGTGCACAATAAAGTGATCCCTGACTGGGAGAGTAAATCAAGTAATCCCGTTGCATTTGATGAAAAACATGTATGGCTTTGGCATTTGATCTAATACTTCCTTTTCCCTCCTCCTCTTTTGTTCAACTAATTTTCTGTAGTCTGTACCACTGAGATGTTTCCTATCATCCATATTGACATTTACTTTATATCAGAACTTCACAACATTAATAAAACAGGAGGAAATTCACACAAACAATAAGATAAGCACCAATTCCACGCTACTCAAAGACTGTTTCTACATTGGACATGTCCATGCCCAGTCATGCAAAAACATCACAGAGACAGTATTTCAAACTGCATGATGCACACATCCCTAACAGTTTATCTATGATTTACCTCATAATATTAATAAAGATTCCCTTTTTTTTTTTTTTTTTTTTGTTCTAAAATTTGCCACCCTTAAGAATTTGCTGTCCTGGGTTCAGACCCATATGGCCCTTCCACAAATACAGGGCAGGCTAGAATATATTCACAGGCTAATGGTAAAATTCCAAACATTTTAAAAAGTGGTTAGCAGTAAGCTGAATATCTTACCCCTGCCACTATTATTATTACCTTTTTTTTTTTTTTTGCAATATGAACACTGTATCTACCAAATTTTCTCAAAATATTATCCTCTAGTTTATCATGAATAAGCTGTTTTTAGTATGCTCTTAGTCAAATCTTTTAAAAGCTGGTCACCATGTAATCATATTGAAATTACATTCTGTTTGGATGGCCAGTGGTTAAAGAAAAATGGAATGATAAGTTCCCACTTGAGAAAAGAATAAGTATTGGAAAATTTAAACCAATAACAAAAAATATCTTAGATATTATTATCTCTACAAAAAACTTATAGGACATAAGTTTGTGTTTTAATGACATCTACATTTTTTGTGTTAAGCTTTTTGTCTATCTCTTACAGTTTACAGTTATACAAAATTCATCAAGAATGAAAAAGTCTTGAGAGGCTTACCCAGAAAATTCAAGATATTCATTTCATTTGCCATGAAATTATTATAAACATATGTTATTTTAATAAAATCTTTAGTGCCATTTCTGTGAAAATCATTCAAAAACATGTTCCATGTTAAGGATAGTTGGATATGAAGGGGGTGGGGGAGGGTATTTTCTTAAAACTCCTTGTTCCATGTCCTTGGGAGAAGTTGAACTTAAATACTAAGTTTGTATTTAAGTTAGAGAAAAATATAAGCAATTTAAAACTGAAACCAGTAATAAGGAGTATCTTGGAAATGGTTAATTAAAAAAAAAAAAAAAAAATTATGCGGCATAAATTCTGTGTTTAAATAATATCTGCATATTTTTATGTAGTAGATTTTGTCTCTCTTATGGTTTACCAGTTATGCAAAAGTTCTCTAGAATGAAGAGGGTTTCAGAGGCTGTTCTTAGAAAATTTAAGATATACATTTTATTTGCCATGTAAATATCTTAGAATATCATCAGAAATAAAAATGTTTGAGAAATAAAACATTTTGAAAAATGTTCCATGTAAAGAATAATGTGGGTAGGGGGTATTTTCCTGAAAAATATTTGTGTTGTATTCTTGGAACGTACTTTGATACTCAACTGGCTTTGTTTTTAAGTAATACTGTTCACAGTCACATAGACACCTACAGATTTTTTCTAAAAATATTTCTTTTTGTATTCAGGTGTCCTCAAAATATGTAACTGGTATTGAATATTTGGGTGGTAGAATGCAATACCTACTCTATCTATTATGTACATTACACATACATGGTAGAGAAAGTAGAAATATAATTTTCATGGAATTTCATCATGTCTTTATTTTTATGCCTTTGAACATCTGAGTGTGCTTAAAGTATGTGGTCTATGGATAGTTCAAAAGAATGTAAATAGATATTTTCTTCTGCATTTGTTCTGCAAGTGTCTGTTTTTCATACAATTTACACTTAAAAGTTTCTACACATTTATGATTTTTATGGTATAAGACATACATCTAGTATTAGCAAGTTGCAGTGACAAAAAGTGTGCATAAAGGAATTGACCATTGCAGTCTTCACAAATCAATACTAGCTAAAATTATTTTAATTTACTAGCAACTATAGATGCAACTGAAAATTTATCATGCTAAATTTGCTAGCATAAGCTTTCTGACTTATTGAACAGCCATTCTTTTAAGAATATAATATTTCATGCCAAGAGGGAGAAAGAGAGAACACAAAATATATAAAAAAATCCTTAAGGCAGGTAAATGGTCTCTGTAGTCAATGGAAAAATATCTGAAGATGACAAGGATCATTGTCACATTGATGTCGCAGATTGAACTGGGGTTGTTTACAGTAAAAGTAGATCAAAAATAAAAATACCTGTGTCTTGGCTTTCTCTGCCACAGGGTCCCTAATTAGGTGGAAAAACATTTGTAAAATTTTTAGTTAAAACAGCTGGCTTTAGACTGTCTTCTGCCCAATGATCAGGTGGCTAGTACTATGTCAGGTGCTCATAATAAATTTTGCTTGCACAGAGGCTATAAGTATCTGCACGCAGACCTCACTAAAGATTATTTACAACCTGGACTTTTAAATTGTGTTACATTTCATTTCTTTCCAGTGATGGGTGACTGTAAGGAAAAAATTCAAGAGATAAAAATTGCACGTCTTTGTAAAGTTCTCTCAATTAACCTTTTCACTGCTAACATATTTTTAGGTGAGAAACATTTCTTTGCTAGTTAAGACGACAGACACATGGTGTAAAATTGCTAAAAATCCAAAATTTTGTTTTGACCAATAACATTTGGCCATAAATGTGTGTATTTCAGGTTGAAAATACAATAATATGCACTAATAACAAAAAAAGTGAGTATAGTAATATGTTTAAAAATTTACGAAACAGGTCTCACACCGGATGTTCTACCTGCCTTGTCATCATCCACCGATTATTTAATCTGAGCCCTCCCCATCCTTAACCACAGGCGAGATAGAGCATCCAGCAGGCCTCCCCCACCAACAGCATATTTCCAGCTATGAAATAGAGACTGTTTTGGCGGCAGAGTGTAGCTTGATTTGGACCAAATGACTTGCAGTTTTTCTTTGCTTTATATATTTCTCAGAATTAGTGTAAACAGTACGTGAGAGTTGACAGACATTATTGATTTAAAAATTGCTGCAGGAGAATATGGAATTCTAAGCCTTGCAATCGCTCAAACCTGCAGTCGATCTCGGCCATAGCACAAAGGGTTAATACTTTATAAATCATGGCATGTACAAGGAATTAATATTATTAGAGAATCATTCTAATTTGTAAATAATTTTCTTCATGTCAAATTTGGACCAATGGGAGGGAAAGCCAGGATATGATAATTTTTATTTTTTTATCTACTTTCACTATAAAAATCTCAGCTGTATCTTTAACATTCAATTCAATAGTATTCATCCATAAATAGGTAACATTTAATGAAGTATAATATTGTGAAGCTACTTGCAGTGAAGATTAATGTGATTGATGTTTACTCATGTATATAAATGTCAACCACATTACTGCTTACATCATTAGGTTTAAAAATAAAAGAAACACAATTATTAATTAATATGTATACACAATTATGAATTGCTATATACAATAACTGTATATTATAATCAGCCAACCTATACATGCATTTTTGTATTAAAAGCTCTTTAGCTCACATTTAAAAATTTTCCCTTTTACTATTTTCATAAAACATGGTAGTTTATTGTACAATATTTTGCCCATTATTAAGAGATTTCTGTCAGTTGTTCTTTTATTTGCATTTAGTTTGTGAAAGGTTTTTTGTGTTCTTGTACGACATTTTTGATAGTCCTTATTTAGATTATCTAGTCCCTCTTTACTAACTGCAAACATGATTACTTTATAGATATAAAGATATTACAGTAAATATTTTGTTTTCTACAAAAACGCTTTTACATGATTCTCTCCTATTTACATTATATGTACATCTTATACATTTCTTTTACAAAAATAATAGTCTACTCATGTTCATTAAACAAGAGCTGATCCATACCTCAATGGCATATTCTAGATGTGGTTGTATTATTCCAGGTTGATATAGGTTGATTTCAGGTATTCTGCATTTAGTTATTTTGCCAAATTCCTTAACAGGTAAAGATTTGAACATTTATTTTTGCAAATATAATCAATGAGATATCTGAAAGTTAGATTTTCATCAATGATAATTCCTAGAAATGTTATTTATTTATATGCTAGCTTAGCATTAATTGTTACATTTATAACACTTGTAATGCTAGACCTATATTGTGGTGTAGGGTGATGACTACTTTTGTTTTATGAAGTTTACTTTCAATTTATTATTTGTAAGTTAATTATATATCACTTGCATTTCTGTAGTAGTTAATTCATTGGTGTGACAATGACCTGTTACAAATAATGAAAAGGGTAGGAGAAGATTTGCAGTTTTAGGATTTTGTTGTGAATAGGTAGGTATTCTTTAGCTTTATGTATAGTTTAGCATCTTAACAAAAGGGTTTTGATCTACATTTAAGATTTTTTTAGGTTTGCTAACTCTGCCTAGGGTACTGATGACAATTTAGGCTGGTTTTACAAAAATGTTATCTTTGATTTTCACAAGAAATAGTGAGGTCAAAGGAGTGGTCTGTTCAAAAGCTCCATTTGATGTCCATACTTTTATAAGTTTATTTTCACTGCATTAGTGTTTATCAAATTTACTGTTTATTTTGTAGTACTTAATACATTAGGTTAGTGTGTCTCATCAATTTATTTGTCAATGCAAGTGGAAAATGTGAGAAATTTGTACTTTCTCTATCCCATTGAGAAAGACAGACGTATGTTACTCCACAAAGTGATGAAGCAATCAGAAAAATATCCATAACAATGGCAATGTTTGCCATCCTAATTGTAGTCTGACACAGTATAATTTGTCACTGCTCTTTTCCAATACATCTGGTGTTTATGAGGTAGTATTGCATTTAACAGACAAGGATGGGGTTATGACACTGTGCTTGATTGGCCTCTTTTCACCAGTTGTTTACCTCATTATCTACCCTCTGCTGCACCTGTCTTCACTTGTGAAACATGTCAAATATTAGACTGCAAATCACTTAACTTAGGTGAATACTTAGTGATAGAGTTTACTGCTTACTTGTATCATAAAGAAAGAGCTTAGATCCAAAAATTATATCATATTTCACCAAAGACTCTCTAAACCTGAAAGAAGCATTTTCACTTTCTATATTACATGCTTATAGTACATAGTAGGATAGAAAAAGTATTGCAGTTGGTGGTCAATCTGGGTGGGTCAGTTTGATAAACACTAACCTTTTGATGCCAAGATCACTCAGTCAAACTCAGGCTAGATCAACTTATTTATTTATTTATCCTTTGAAATATATACATGTTATTGGGCACGTCAAGCTTAATAGAAAATATATAAAATAATATTAATGGAAAATATTTACACATGTCACAAAAGTACAGATTTATCATTCATTTATGCAACACCAGAGTTTTTATACAGTAAAAGTAAAATAGTATACATAACACATTCACAATGAATTACTTAACTAAACAATTTCAAAAAATCTAACTGATTCAAAACATCATTTTGGCATTGAGTAGGTGTATTGAAAAATGGAGCTCAGCATTTATTTGGATTTTAAATATTCTGTTGCTTTTAGCAACTTATTTATAAGTACATAGTATTGATTAGGTACACAGTATTGATTAAATTCCTCAACTGAATAAAATTGGCTAGAAAGTAAGAATTTATGTTAGCTTTGAATATTTTAACACAGCCCTGTATTCCTCAGACTAGATGGTAAATTATTATAGAGTTTTAAGCTATTATTTTTAAATTACTTTTCAAATAGTTCAGTTTTATGAGTAGGAATATACAATTTATTTTTATTCCGGGTGTTATGAGAATGTATCTCAGAACTTTTAATGAGATCATTGAGATTGGATTTAACATATATTAAGTTTCCCTTATGTAAATGCAAGGTAAAGTTATTTTGTTCAATTTTTTTAAGCACCTATTATAGTTCTCAATTTTTTTTTTTTTTTTTTTTTTTTTTTTTTTCCTGTTTGAAAATCTGATTATTATTTACACTATAATATTATAATATTATTCCATATTGAAAATTTGAGTGAAAGAAGGCAAAGTAGCAACATCTAATGTAGCACATGACTTCAGTTGATAGAGAACAAAACAAGGCCTACTTAATTTTAAAGTTAAATGCTCTATATGACTCTACAAGCAGAGATTAAAGTATATCCATAGCCCCAAGAATTTAATTTCAGATTTGCAATTTATAGTCTTAGTTCCAAGTTTGATGCAGGCTTGATTGATATGTTTGCTATTTTTGTGTTGATTGCTACAGCTTTATCCTCATTGAGGATGAGTTTATTAACTCTAAAGAAGAAAATATGGACTCAGCTACAATGTTCAGTTTTTCTTTAAGCTTAACAGAATCTTTTCCACCTATAAACAGCCTTGTGTCATCTGGAAAAATGGGTAACCTTAACACCAGTTGTATTTTTTAAGCATATTGGCAGATCATTTATATATAACAAAAATAGGAGAGGTCCTAAGATGGACGCTTGTGGGACTCCCAGTGATATACTGAGGTAGCCTTTATTATTGCATTTTTGTTTTCATCTTTAAACTCAAGTTCAGCTAATTGTTGCCTTTATTCTAAATAATTTGCAAACTAATTTAATGAAATGCCCCTTACTCCACAGTTTGACAATTTATCTAGCAGTATTTTGTGGTCAACCATGTCAAAAGCTTTGGAAAGATCTAAAAAGATGCCAATTCCTAATTAACTATTGTTAAGAATATCATAAATTCTGTCACAAAGTTCATTATTACTAAGTCACTTGACCTTTTTACTTGAAAGCCATATTGATACTTATTAATTACATTGCATTTATTCAGAAATCTAATTAATTTTACATAAGTTACTTTCTCCAGTATTTTGGAAAAGGCTGACAATAGGGCTATAGGTCTATAATTATTTACTTCTTTTTCCTCAACCTTTTTAAAAATTGGTTTAACATTGCTATCTTTAGTATTTTGGGAAATACTCCATTTCCCAGAGAACTGTTGATTAAATAATAAAAAGTTCAATTAGGAAATTGCTTCAATTTTTAAATATATAATTGGAATTGTCATCCAAATCACAGGGTTTCTTATTTTTCAGCTCTCTAATTATTTTTACTAACTCATTTTTGGAAATAGGGCCCAAAAACAGTGATTTTTCACTTATAAAGCTTTGGTTGGGGTTCAGATGATGTATTATATTTCTGTACAGTTTTTCCTAGGTCTGCAAAATGGTTATTAAATATATTTACTATTCTCTTTGAATCAGTAATTACATGACCTTCATGTTTAAGATGAATGTTTCCTATAGTCCTCTTAGTATTTTTATTTGTTTCTTTCTTGATCGCATCCCACATTGCCTTACGTTTGTTGTCAGAACTGAAAATATTCTGTTATTAGATAACCTTTTAGCTGCCTGGATTACTTGTTTATATATTTTTTATGCTTTTTGAAATATGACTGAAATTCTGATGTATATCCATTTCTACTTAGTTAATATAAAAGCCTAATTTTACATTCAAAAGTTTTTATCTCTTTTGTCACCCATTTAGATGATTTTTCTTTTATATTAACTTTAACAGTGGAAATTGCAATATTGTAATAATATTTTAAAGTATTTACAAAAACTGTAAATTTGTTGTCTACTGAAGATTCTTTAAAGAGATCCTCCCATGGTACTTTTTTAAGTAGAAAGCAAAAATAATTGATATTTTTTAATTTTGCAAAAAGTTTCTTTACACATAGAATGATTGGTATTCCCCAATTTATTGATATTGATTCTGCATAGTGATTTGATATGAGCATTTCCAAAATATTAACTTTATGATAGGTTATTCCCTTACTGATGGATATTTGTAGTACTAATGGATAAGGTAGTTTTAGAAGTACTTGTGATGTTTTTTTTTTGTTTTTGTTTTTTTTTTTTTTGTGACTCTTGTTGGTCCTTCTACCATTAGTTTCAATCTATATATGCATAAGCAGATTTAAGAATTTAGTTGTATTATTACTATGTTCCAAAAAGTTAATATTTAAGTCCCCAATCAATGTTATGTTTTTATCTAATCCTTGGAAGTGAACTAGTATAGTGTCAAGTTTATCAAGCAATATCTTAAGGTTCCTTTAGGATTTCTATAAACACAAATAATAAACACAAGCCGTTTGTAGGATGGGAGTTGGATAGGTAGAGTCAGACTGAAAAATTCAATGCCATAGCTGGGATTTGAGCCACGGATCTCCCGATCTCTAGCTGGTTGCTCTGCCACTGAGCTACCATGGCAACATGCCGGCAAGGCATTGAATTTCTCAACTGACCCGCATGTTTCCAGGTAAACCACAAGATGTTCTCAAATTATTTTTTTTTTTTAAGATGACAACCCCAATGGCGACTTACAGTGTTGTAAGAACTTAAGTCCCAGGATTCATAGTATAGCCAACTATCATGATCAATTGGTATTGGATTAATTGTTTTTCCACACAAGCCGAGTTGGATAGCTAGAGTCAGACTGAAAATTTCAATGTCATAACTGGGATTTGAACCCACATGTTTCCTGATAAACCACAAGGTTTATAAATTGGGAGATCTGTGGTTCAAATCCCAGCTATGGCATTGAATTTTTCAGTATGACTACCTATCCACCCCCTATCCTACACACAGCTTGTGTGAAAAAACAATTAATCCAATACCATTGACCATAATAGTTGGCTATACTATGAATCCTGGGACTTAAGTACTTACAACATTATAAGTCACCATAGGGATTGTCATCTTATATAAAAAAATGAGAACACCTTGTGGATTACCAAGTTTACGTTCACCTGTACCACTGATTATTTCATAAGTTTTTGTCTAGATAGCCAATTATTCTTCCCAACAGCCTGCTGAGCTTTGCTGCTCCCCTTCTGTTTAGATGACCATCTCTCCCAAAATCATTTCCTCTTATCCAAGAATTGCCGGCCACAAAAGTGCAGTCACTTTGTTGACAAAGCCAATCCAAAGTTGAATTCACTGCTTCTATGTAGCGTACATATATCCTCATCTCTTCTTTGCAGAATAGCACTCACACCCAACTTTGCATGTGAAAATAATTCCTTTGTGACACCTATTAGGTGGTTCATCTTCTGCATGACTTCATCCAGCAGATTTATACAGATTATTGGTTCCAGCATGAAGGGTCGTCATTAGTCTCTTGCAGCTTCATTATTAGATGATGAATTTGTGCTCCAGGATAACAGTAAATTGAAACATTATCTATGTTAACAAATTTAACACTGTGCCAAACCATGGAGTCACCAACAATTACGGTGGTCTGAAAAGTTCTTGGCCTCACCCAGAGATTACGGCACTTCTTGAATGATTTTTTTTCCTTTATGTTGGTACTCATGTTAATAGACTCTATGTAAAAACGCAAGTCATTCCCAGCAATAGTTGACTGTAGGCAGTTGTTTGAAGCAGTGGAAGTGCACATTGCTTTGAAAATGGAGAAATTCAAGTATCGTGCTATTATAAAATACTTCAGAAAAGAAGGTTTAACACCTACAGAAATTCATTTGCGAATTGTAAATGTGTATAGTAACTCTTCACCTTCAGTTTCCACCATGAAGAAATGGGCGGTCAATTTTAAACATCGCCGTGAAAGCGTCCAAGACAACCACACGAAGGCCATCCAAAAACTGTAAAAAGTGCATGACATGAGTTTGGAAGATTGGCATACAAAGGTGCGTGAAACTGCTAATGCTCTTGGAATTTCAAAGGAACATGTTGGTCATATCTTACATCAGGAATTAAACATGAAAAAGTTTTGCATAAGATGGGTACTTCACATCCTCACTGTGGATAACAAACACATTCGCACAACACCTTCTGAAAAGTGCTTGGTACATTTTCAGAAGATCAGAAGTGACTTTTTGCGCTGATATGTCATAATGGATGAATCATGGATGCACCACTCCACATCCAAATTCAAGCAGCAGTAGAGGCAGTAGACAGAAACTGGTTCTTCAGCTCCAAAGAAGGTGAGGATGGTGCCATCAGCGGGAAAGACCATGGCATCAGTGTTTTGGGATGCCAAAAGAATTTTGTTGATTGACTATCTCAAAAAAAGTACAACCATAACTGGAGAATACTACTCTCAACTTCTAACCAAACTGAACACAAGCATTTGTAAAAACAGACCCGGTTTAAAAAAGAAAAAAATTGTTTTCCATCAGGACAATGCACCTGCCCACAAAAGTGTTTTGGCAATGGGGAAATTTAGAGATCTGCACTATGAAGTGCTGGAACATCCACTATATTCCCCAGATTTGGCTCCCTCGGACTTCCATCTGTTTCCAAAACTGAAGAAATTCCTTGCTGTTAGGCGCTTTTCATCCAATGAAGAAGTAATTGTGGCACTTCCAGAGGAACACTACAGAGATGGGATAGTGGCATTGGAATACTGCTGGACAAAATATATTGATATTAGAAGAGATAGATTATGTTGAAAAATAAAACGACTTTGAAAGCATGAACTGTTGTTTTTCACCATCAGGCTGAGAACTTTTCAGACCACCCTTGTATTGTAGAAATTGGTCCAATTACTGGCAGTTTCATTTTTTAAATAGTTGTTTTGTCACCTTTAACATCACCACTATCCACATCACCATTTTCATAGTACATCTTATCATTTGCATGTGAAGCTTCAGTGAGGTTACAGTAGTTATGTGAGGTTAGGTTGCTTGGTACTTCATATTTGCTGGTATGAGAAACTGCCATCTGTTTTGCCTTTGCAGTCTGCGGTTTGAAAATCTTTCTTTCTATATTTTTACTTTGCTGTTCATTAATAGTTGGGTTGTTTTCCTTGGAGTCTTTGATTTCCAAATATCAGCAATGAGGCATTTTTATTGATTGCCATTCGATCTCATTTAAATTCAGCACATTTGGTTTTTTGCCACTTCATTTGCCTTGTTGAATGTTTCGCAAGCTTTCTTTAATCATTCTGGAGTGCCATTACAATATTTTGAAGCAATGCAACCTGATCTCTCCATCTGTTGTAACACGTGGCCATGGCTGAGGAAATTTGCTCACTTCAAGAAGATGCTGTGTCCAATGATTTTTAAGTATCCCTGAAAGTGACAGCCCCATATCTGTAGATTTACTGGCTTATAAAAGAACTTCTGCAGAATTAAATTTTGGCAAACCGGCAGTGGTGACATGATCATACAATAGATAGTATTGTCAACTGATTAATATTTTATTATGTGTCTGTGAATAGTTTATTTCAAAAACAACAACCAAATGAACACCAAGCTTGAAATTTAAGTTAAGGACTTTCCAAGGATGCAACACAAAGAATATCATACCTCAAACTACCTATACATGTAATAGTTTTCATTATTTTTGATTTTCTCAAAAACAATTCTAATGATTTTGATTAAAATACCATACTTTAAGCTATTTTCATAACACATACAATGTACATCTTGAATTTTGTGTGAATAATCTATGAAATCATCTTTATTCTGAGCCATGGACATGCCTGGTGGGGCATTTGGGGCATTTTACCTCCCCAATTCTTAGCCTTATGGTTTCTGCAATCTACAATTTTAATTTATTACTTTGGATTTATATTTTTAATTCTGAACCTATTTGGACAGGTACATATTATGGCAACATTATTAGCTACATGGACAAGTGGCTGTTGTCATATTGATGTCAGAGACTAAGCTGCAATTTTTTATGATGAAAATACATTGAAAACAAAACTACCCGTGTTTCGGCTTTCTCTCCCGTAAGGCCTAACTGACGGAAAAAGTAATAAAGTTTTACATTGTAAAGACTGACTACAATCAGCTGCCTTACATAATGAAGGGTGCTGATAATAAACTTTGCTTGTAATAATGCTACTAGTATCTGCATGCAAGACCACACCTAAAATAACTTACTCAAGATTTCTTGTCTTAAAGGCAAAATCAGCCCAATTGAGTTTAATTTCTTTTTACTAGCGATAGGTGCTTCCGAGAAAACAAAAGTTGCACATTTATGTAATTTATTTCATTTAACAATTAGTCAACCCAGATGTATCAAGTAATTAAATATTGTTAGTGAATCATTCTAATTTGTACTTTTTACTTTCTCTACATGTGCTATGTACATAGTGTATGGAGAAGGTATTATAATGCAGCCAAAAATTTGATACCAAGATTTCCCCAGAAATACATGTTATGGGTCCCCCTGAATCCAAAAAAAAACATTTTTGGAAAAAGGTCCATGTTTGTGTGCGTATGTGCCTGTGTGTGTGTGTGTGTGTGTGCACACACGAGAGCATGGGTGTGTGTGTGCACGCGCATGTGCGTGAGTGTGTGAGTGAGTGAGTGAGTGAGTGTGAGTGTGTGTGAGCATGTGTGTGTGTGTGTGTGTGTGTATACAGCATATCCGAAAAACGAAAATCTTGGTATTTAAGTCTGGTATCTTTCAAGGATGCGACAAAGGTTTTCAAGAAAATTCCCGACCTCCAACTACCCTTTACATGGAACTTTTTTCGAAAATTTTGATTTTCTCAAAAATGACTTCAACGATTTTGATTAAAATATCGTTTAATAAAGATATTTACCTGAAAAATAATATGTATATCTTGAATTTTCTGGTGATAGCCTCTGAAGACTACTTTATTCTGGATGAATTTTACGGAATTTTGAATAACTACTAAACCGTAAGAGATGGAGAAAAACTTACCACACAGAAAATGTAGAGCACATTAAAGCACACAATTTAGGTTATATACATTTTTTTTGTGGAGTTGATCATTTTTGAGATATTCCTAATTTTTGGTTTCAGCTTTAAAAACCTTACACTTTTTTCATACAGGAATTTGTCAACTCGTGTGCGTACAAACATAGGAACTTCAGTGACATAGCAACCAGCTTTTGACTATCACTTTAACCTATGGTACTCCCTTATTTCGCTTCTACTTACAAGGAAGCAACTAATAAGACTATTTCTGCTAATTTTTTCTCAATTAGAATAAGTAATAAGTAAATAGAAGCATGAGCTTTTTAATAATAATTTGTTGCAGAGATGTAGAGAAAGGCTGTGAATGGAACACATTAGATTTTTTCATTGTGTAAACTTGGATCCATAGAGAAAGCGAAACAAGGATTTTTTTTTACTTTCTCTACACGTACTATGTACATAGTGTATAGAGAAGGTATTGCATTTCACCCAAAAATTTGATACTAAGATTTCACCGGAAATACAAGTTTTGGGTCCCCCTGAATCCAAAAAAAAGCTTTTTTACAAAAAAGGTCCATGTCTGTGTGTGTGTGTATCTGTGGACAGCATAGCTCAAAAACGAAAAGACCGTTAAATACCAAACTTGGTATTTATGTTTGGTATCTTCCAAGGGTGCGACACGAAGATTTTCAAGAAAACCCCCCACCCCCAACTACCCTTTACATGGAACTTTTTTTATGGAAATTTTGATTTTCTCAAAAATGGCTATAATGATTTTGATTAAAATGTCAAATATTAAAGATATTTACCTGACAAATAAAATGTATATCTTAAATTCTCTGGGAATAGCCTCTAAATACTACTTTATTCTGGATGAATTTTACAGAATTTTGCATATCTGCTAAACTGAAAGAGATAGGCAAAAACTTAAAACACAAAAAATGTAGAGCACATTAAAACACACAATATATGTTGTATACATTCTTTTCATGGAGTTGATCGGTTTTGACATATTCCTTGTCTTTGGTTCCAGCTGTGAAAAACATACTTTTGTCATACAGGAATTTGTCAACTCTTGTCCATACAAACAAAGAAACTTCAGTCACATAGCAACCAGCTTTTGATTATCAGTTTAGCCTATAGTAATCCCTTATTTAAGACTATTTCTGCTGCTATTTTTTTCTTGATTAAAATGAAGTAAATCGAAGCATAAGCTTTTTAACAATAATTTGTTGCAGAGATGTAGAGAAAGTCATGTGAATGGAACACATCAGATTTTTTTTCAATCTGATTTCATTAAAAAGTATGTCAGCTTAATCTGTAACATCAATGTGACAATAGCTCCATGTAAGTCACAGCTTTTTTCTTTTTTTTTCCCTCTCGCTCTCTTGACGATAGTAGGATATATGTTGTCAAAGCTTCATGCTTTTATGTTTGGGTATTAACTGCTTATTTTGTATTAAAATTGTCTAGAATTTGTTGTAATTTGTGTTTTGAATTGCTCCTTCAGTTCTTTCTAGGTATTCTTTGTTATTGGTGTGAATTATTGGCTCTTCTCTAAGGCAAATGGCTGTTCTTGGTTGTTGTTGTTTTTTTTTATTTTCTTTTTTTGTTCATGCAAAGAGAACAAATATTCCAAAGCCATAATACAGTGACAGGCTTTTAAAAGATTTAACAGTTGTTTAGCTTAAAGTATTCTCCTTATGTGTACAATGAAATATGTAAAGAGTAATGCATGTTGTGAAGATGACAGAATATACATCCTCAAGAATAATTTGTATAAGTGTGATTGGAGAAAGATATGTGAGTGCCACACAATAGGTTTTTATTTTCTCTACCATATTGTGAATGGAATGTCTCCCTCTGTCCCTTCCTCCTCCCTCCCTCTTATACCTCTTTTTCATTTGACATAAGGAGAATAGAACATGAAAGCATTATATTGTTACCAGCTTTATAAAGATTTGACCATCACTTTAGTTTACTCTATTCTTCCTATACTAAAACAAAATGTGAAAATGTGCATCCTGCTCTTACATAAATCTAATAAACCATATGAACTCAATAAATGCATTTGTTTTTGTCTTATTTCTTCATTGTAAGCAATGGAAGTTCATAGATAATATTCTACAACTATTATTTCAGAGATAAGCAAACAGCATTACTTCATCACAAGTCAATAAAATTATGCTTTACTTTATTACAGAGCATTAGTTCAGCCTTAGGCACAGGACAAGTAAAGAAAATTCCAAATGAAGCAGCACTTTTGGATGAGGAATTAACCGTAAGTATATTCCATTGATATAAATTTTTGGGAAAGTTAAAGCAAGAAGCCTTCAAATATTTTGCATTAACACATTAGAAATATGACTAAGCAGGAAGAAATCATCAAAAGCATTCTTGTCATAGTTAAATAAAAGAAATAGAAAATTTGGATCTCTAAGGAAAGCAAAATAAAATTTTGGAAAAGGAAATAAAAGTAACTTCTTTTAATAACTCATAAATCCTCCCAAAAACTAACAGGTGGAGGCACTGTTATGTTGAACCAAAAAGTTGATATTGCAGTTCCAGCAAGAAAACATGTTTGAGATCCTTGAAACCTGATGTCCCCTGTGGTCCAGGGGTAGCATACTACCCTCTGGTTCCCAAGGTTGTAGATTCAAGCCCAGCAGAGAGCAACAGAATTTTTTGGATGTAAAAATCCTTAGCATGGCTTACTTCAGAAGGAAAATGAAGCTGTGGTCCCATACAGTAGATTTACGGCACATAAAAAAACCTCAAGCTTGATAAAATGGCCTCTGAGCAAAATCAAGCGATCTTTCAAACCTAAAGTAGAATGGGATGCTGAAAACTCCAGCAGTTAAAGAGTGTTCATAAGTGAAACTCAATTTAATTTTAATTTTTCCTCTAAACTCCCCCAAAAAACTTTTAAAAACAGCTCATGTCTGGCTGTCCATCTGCCTGTCTGTATCAAAATGCAAAATAATAATTTAATGAAATTCACACCACCCTAAACAATATAATGAATATGGAAAGAAAAAGGGTTCACCATCATCATCATCATCATCATCACCATCATCATATTTTTTAAATACCTCTAATGATTATGATTAATAAGGTTTAAAGCATTGATGCAAACAATATATGCATTATGATTCATTCTCATTGAAATGCATATAACTAGGATATAATAAGAGATGCACCAAAGCTTGTTAAAAATATAGAACACATTAGAATATAGTAACAAAAGCTTTGTTTTATGTCTACAAAAACAACCCTTTATTTCTTTCCTCCTGTGATTACAAATAACTGTCTTTCTTTATTCCTGCCCAACAATTCTGAGTTTCACCTCAATGTTCATTTTGGCGGTGACCACTACTGCTCACTATAACATTTTGTCGAAATTCAGTTAACTCCTGCTCACTATACATTCCTAGTTGAAACTGAACTCTGGTTAAGGCTTTGTTCCCCTTTTTATAACTAATGATCATTCGGCAGAAACTGTCGCATGAGCAAACTACCACAGATATCATAAACTCACTCAGGTGTAACAATATGGGCTTTGATGTCAAAGAACTTTCTGACGTGTCCACTGGCATAAGTGTAACAATCACAGTTTTGATATCAAAAGAACTCACCACCAGCGCATGTGTCCACTAATACAGGTGGATGAAACCTAGGCCCATCACTTCACACCTGAGATGAAGGAACAATCAAAACAGTGGATTGGAAGAGCAGAATCGGCTTACAAGAAGGCGAAGACAGTTCCATCTGCAGGCAAGATCATGGCGTCAGTTTTCTGGAATGCACATGAGATAATTTTTATTGATTATCTCAAAAAAGGAGAAGTAATCAATAGCAATATTATGCAAATTTGTTACAGGCGTTTGAGTGATGAAATTGAGCAAAAATGGCCGCATTTAGCGAAAAAGAAAGTTTTGTTTTGTCAAGATAATGCATCAGTTCACACATCCATTATCCCCATGGCCAAAATCAATGAGTTAAAGTTTGAATTGCTTCCTCAAGCACCCTATTCACCAGATTTAGCCCTCTCTGATTATTTTCTGTTTCCAAACTTGAAAAATGGCTTGGTGGTAGAAGATTTGCCAACAATGAAGAGGTGGAGTCTGCAGTTGAAAGTTATTTTGCAGACCTCGATAGTTCTCACTATAAACAGGGTATCAAAGTCATTGAGCATTGCTGGGAAAAGTGTATTGAGCTACAAGGAGACTATGTAGAGAAATAAAGATGTTTTTCCCCAAAATTTTTGTGCTTTCTTTGTTAGGTTGGATACTTCTGGGACTGCCCTTGTACATCACGAAAAACACGATCTGATGTCTTGAGAGGGGGTGATTCAAATTTCAAAGCCAAACTTGCTAGGATGTGGGAAGAAGAAGATGTAGAGGAAATGGATTCATGGGAATTATTTCCTGATAATTCCGATTCTGATTCTTCCTTTTCTCCTGAAAATAGAACCTTTAGTTCTTCCTCTCGTAAACAAGAATCTTCTTTCTTTTTTTTTTTGAACTGAATGTCCTTTAACCTGGTTAGTCATATTGGACCATGAATGACATTAGTGAAATGATACTCAAATGATCTCAGGGTCCATGGAGCTTAAAGTTACTCAACATTTGTCTTCTTAGGATAAAGGAAACCCCCCCCCCAAAAAAAAAAACTTTAGTTGGGTAACTCCCCTAAGTGAGATTTGAGCTTGTGACCTGTTGAATGTGAGGCAGACACGCTACCACCACACAACCCAATGCATTTTTCAACTCTGTGAATAAACAATTGCTGTGTCCATAAAAACATGCCTCTTCCAATTCTGGCACAAGCATTTTGTATGTGTGCCTTCATGTTGTCTGGACTCCATACATTTGCAGATACAGCAATCGTTTACTCACAAAGTTAGAACATGCATTGAAGTAAAAGGGCATCATTTTGAACATTTATTACACTAAGGTGCGATATTTATGAAATAATACTGTACAATTTCCATGTAATAATGATTCTCTGTGCATCTGCCTTTTATCAATGTTTAATTGTCTACACCAGTAAAAGAACCCTGTACAAGAAAATGGTTTAAACAAAAGTTGTTTATTTTTTGATGAGGAATAAGGAAACAAAATAAAAAATGTTGGTTCCCATTTAAAAATCATACCTTGACCCTCAAATTATCATCCAAACCTTTTCCAATTAAAACACAACAAATGACATTTACTTTCCCCAATTATATTCAAGCAACGTTTATTCAAGACATTTCTTTCTACAATGCTTAGTTTTGGAGATATTCTGTAGTCTCAAGTTAAATGGCCCACCCTGTATATAGGTACATTAGATGGATTAGATTAGATTAATTAGATTAGATAGATTGAATAAGATTAGATTTGATAAAAATAGATTAGATAGAAAATATTAAGTTGATAAGATTAGATAAATATAGTGAAATAGTTTAGATTAGGACTGGTAGCTAGATTAGATCAGATAGATTTATCAGATTTAACAGATGTATTTATCCATATGTTCTGACTACATAGTATAGATCACAAGTTCAGAAATACACTAAATACTTGTATAACAATGGTTGTTTACAAATGTATTTCTTACAACCTTTATGTATCTACATTACTTAATAATTACTTTTCTTAATACAAAAATATGCTTACAATATTTGTTCTTTTCTACACAAAAAGCTTAAATACAAACCCTTTTTTACAATATTCAGCTAAATTGTACTGAAACATTGCCAAACAGGTGAATGAAGCATCCTCACAATGTTGTTTTTTCCAGTGTAAGTAAATGTGGCATCCAACTTGCACATAGCTTTCTCATGTCCAAATTTTCAGTTGGTACGAGGGACAATACAAAAGTTTTGAGATATGCGTAAACTAAGGTTGATCAATTTAAACAGATTGCACCATTGGATAGCCACATTCTTTGCAAGTGTAAACATGTATCATTTTGCATTCTCTGTCTCCCCTTGCAGTCTACAGCACAAGGTTAATAACCTCTAGTGTGACATCAGTTGCTTGCCAGCATGGAGGTGGAAAGAGAGCACTGTCGTGAAATGATTTTTTGTGTCATTTAAACTCATTTTAAAATCATACAAAGTCTTGAGTGCTTAGAACAGGCTTTGGGGTCCTTGCTTCATCCTGTGCCACAGTTTTTTGGTGGTTTCAAGAACTTAAAAAGGCCAAACTTCATTAAAGGATGAGGTTAGGAGTGGTTGTCTATCTACGGCAGTGACTGAAGAAAATGTAGCTGCTGTGGAAAGAATGGTCCACGACATGCATGTGGCATTTAAGAAAATTGAGGCAAGTATGCAAATTGGATTGCCAGCAGTTTCGAAAATATTGCATGACTATCTTTGCGTGAGGAAGGTGTCATCCCTTGAGGTGGCCCATAATTTAACTGATGTGCAAAAGCGCACCAGTGTTGAATGGTGTGGAGAAATGCTGGCCAGAATTGATGGAGGCAATTCTCGGCAGGTTTCTGACATTGTCACTGGTGATGAAACTTGGATTTACCAGTTTGACCCTGAGGCTAAGCGTCTGTCGGCTGCAAGGATCTTTCCGGATGATGATCTTCCAATGAAAGTGAAGCAGCTGCACAGCGTCAGGAAGAAGATGGCGGCCAATTTCTTCTCTAAATCTCATCATGTGGCTACCATTCCACTTGTGGAACAAAAGTCAGTTACTGCATACTGGTACACAACAGTTTGCTTACCACAAGTTTTTGAGAAGCTTCGTGAATTGCGGCCAAGAAGAGGATTGAAAGGAATCCTGCTCCACCACAACACAGCACACAGCCAATGCAATGATCCAATTTCTGGAGACCACAGAGGTGAAGTTGATGACTCATTCCCCTGCAGTCCAGATTTGGCTCCATGTGACTTCTTTTTGTTCCCCACAGTGAAAAATTGTATGCATGGAACAAGGCTTTTGAGCCCTGAGGAAGCTGTTGTAGCATTCAAAAGTGAACTTTTACACCTACATAAAAATAAGTGGTAGGAGTGCTTTCAAAAGTGGTTTGAGAGAATGAGAAAGTGCATACAATGTGGTGGTGAATACTTTGAAAATCTTCAGCAATCAAAGTGATTTTATTCACTTTAGCTTTTGTGTATTTCAAAACTTTTGTAATGACCCTCGTATACAATGAACAGCATTTTTTGAAATGTCTAAAATGTCTGCTAGCTTACACACTTACAATCAATGATCAACCAATACAATTTTGTGGATTTCCTTCAGAATTTCTGTAATGGTCAACTCATTTGATCAACCACTACGATGTTCTCTTGACAGCTTGTATGGCCTCACTTAAACTCTGTAGCGAAGCATTTCACTGCTCTAAACAAAGGAGCAGACCTCTGCAAAGCTAGAATCCAGCTCAGCTTTAATATTAGTTGGACTAAGCTTTTCAAATGAAAGTATTGTATCACTTAACGATGACCAGTTTTATCCATGATTACAAATTTGCTGAGAGTGTTCACCATTGATGTCTGCCAAACAAATTCTAAATAATGTAGTATTGTCAAACTTCAAATTAAAGACTTATCAAGTTGGTTCTTTTTGTAGTCATTTGAAACTACTACTGCTGTCTTATACATCAGATCAGGTAGTTTGGGATTGCCCTAGTGCATGCAGTTGCTGTACAAGATGACCAGCAAGTTTTTCTTTTACAGATAGTCACAAACTATCCTTCTTGCATACAGTTTTCTTATTACTAAGGTTCTCCTATTGCAATCACTTTCTTCTCCAAGAAACATGCCCAAAGCAATGTTTGGAGACTATATATCTACTTTAAAAGTGACAATTACAGAATAGAGCTGGGACAACAATTTGATATTGTAAGGTGACCTTTGTACAGACAAAATACTGCACCTTTTAAAATAATGTAGTGAGCATGTCAGATCCCCTCAATGATATGCATTTAAGGCATTGGTTAATATCTCTAGAGCATGAAGCTCAGACTTTGAAGTACTGGTAATCCATCCCATCCCATCCCATGCCATGCCATGCCATACCATACCATACCTCCGTCCATACATAACATTGCAATCTGCAGATCCTATTATGAGATAGGCTCATAGCCCAAACTCTGGGACGTAGATCCTGTCAAGAATTACATTTATTCATACTTATTAATACATTTATTTATGAATAGTAACTCTGACAATGAATTTTCAGAGGTGTCAGTTTTGCATAATTTTCAATTACATGTCTATTTCCAAAAACCTACTCGTACACTTGCATTCTTAGAATATTCATGTTTATTATATTTATAATTCTATATTAATACCAGTGTTTCTTGATTGAATGAAATCCTCCTCTGTAGAGAAGGTGTGAGTAATAAGGTATCTTTTTTAATTCTCATCTAAACTTGTTTTTGTTCATTTGCAATTCTTTTATAGAAGAGGGAAGTGAATTAAACAAAACTATTCCTTTGTAATAAACCCTTTTTTGGAATAACTGCAAATTATTTGTTGGTCTATGTAAGTCCTGCCTATGTCGGGTCTCTTTGTTATGAATATCTGTATTTTTTGTAAACTTTTCTGGGTTATTTATTACAAATGACAATATGGCTAGAATATATTCACAGGCTAATGGTAAAATCCCAAACATTTTGAAAAGTGATTTGCAGTGAGTTGATTGTCTTTCCCCTGCCATTATTCCTATTACCCTTTTTTTGCATAATGAATACTTTTTTAGCATTTACTGAGTTTCCCCAAAATATTATTCATAGGTCATCAATGAATGAAAATATGCATAATAAGCTGTTTTTAGTATGACTGACTGACAAGTGGTTGGTTGGTATCTAATGTTGAGTTGGCAGTGAAGCCATTCGCTGTCTTGCATTCCAGTATTTTGATGTTATATTATCATGCTGACTAAAGGTTGGGCAGCGTAGTAGATGGTTTCCATCCATATCTTCTTTAAGTGTACAGAAAACTAACTGACAAGCTATAATGGGTATATTTGCAGAATGGGAAATGACGGTGGAAGTTATTGCAACAAACACCTCAGGCAAAGCATATTGGATGAGTCTTAAAGACAGCCAAAGCAGTCACTGATACATGTTGAGTATAGCGAGTCTAGTGATTCTTATGACAACAGGGATTCTTAATTTGCCTAATGAACATAAAATCAGAAGTTATCCATTTAAAATATATATCAAGATCATTATTTATTGTTTGTTGTTGTTTGTTCTTAATTTAAAGGTCTAGTTAATGAGTAATTAAATTATTATTATTATTAACTTATATAGGTATATATATATATATATTACATTTCAAAATATTTACATTGTTACACATAACTTTTGTTAAATCCAGAACAAAAATGTAAACACAATTTGCAAAAAAAAAAAAAAAAAAAAAAAAAAAAAAAAAAAAAAAAAAAAAAAAAAAAATAGAGCTAACTCAGAGTTTCAAAGCAGTATATTCCTGTATTATTCAGAAGTATGAATGCATTTCAGAATTTATCCAAATAAAAGTATTTTCAAAGTAACCCAACTGTTATGCTTAAAAATTAGTCTTGATATGAAACATTTTTGTTCTCATGCATTTCAGCAAGAAGTTTTTGATGCACTAACTATGAATATAAACATGGCACCTGCATACATGATACAGAATATGAGAGTGAAATGGAAATCAAAGAATATGTTCTCTCAAAATATTTCTCAGTTAGTTGATGAATATTTAGAGTATTACCAACTGAAGGTAAGTGTATAATTACCTATTTGTTTTCAATTTTTGGAATCTTCAGAGTTTGGTATTATATCAGAACAACAAAAATAATTGTTGTATGTATAGAAAATATATAATAGTATCTTTCAGTTTAATTGTATTCTCTTTGATTCTATATGAGCTTACAATCTGTCAATTATCAAATCATGTAAAGGGCTCCACAGTAAGTGAACTGTATGGGAAATAAAAAAATATCTTCAGAAAATACAGTCTTTTTAAGAGCTTTCTAATTTCATGTTTCTTAACTCATTAAATTATAATTCTAAATGTTAATATTTTTAGATATAAATGTAATTAAATGTTTCTCTTTCTCTATCATCAACATATTGAGGACTTAATGCATTACATCCAAAACTTTAACACCAAGTTTTCACAGAAAATATATGCTTGAAAGCCTCCATAAAAAAAAAGTAGAAGAGCATTCTTAGAAATGCCTTCAGTTGTATAATGTGCATGATATGTGCATGCGTGTACAGCAAAGCTCAAAAATGAAATATTTATATTTAGTATCTTTCAAGGATGTGATTTAGATCTATTAGATTTAGTCTATCTCTTATAGTTTATCAGTTAGGTAAAAGTCATCCACAATGAAGAGGACATAAAATTCAAAATATACATTTTATTTGTTATATAAATATATTTAATATATGACATTTTAATCAAAACCACTTGAGCCATTTTGACAAAATAGAACATTTTTAACATTTTCCTCTTAAAGCGTAGTTTATGGCAGACAGATTTTCAGAAATTCTGTCTTGCATCCTTGAAAAACATTGAGCTTAACTAACTTTTCCTTTTTGAGTCATGTTATGCTATTCACACACACACTCGCACTCTCTCACTCACACACACTCATACACCTGCCCACTCACACACACACACACACACACACACATTGACCTTTTTTCTAAAACTGCTTTATTTGTATTCAGAGGCTCTTAAAATATATCTACAGTGAAATCTTGGTATAATATTTTTGGGTGGAATGCAAAGCCTTCTCTACCTATTAAGTACATGTATATGGTAGAGTAAGTAAAAATGTGACTCTGGCAACCACATAGTGCATCATCATATGGCACTGATTCTAAGGACTAAAAAATGTTACATCATGGCATCTCTCCATTTTGCATTGTAACCAGTAGTAAATAACATCCACCTTGTTCTGACTTGGAATAATTGTTATATGATAACAGAAAAACTTGCATTTTTAAGCACATTCTAGGAGAGGGAAAACTTAATAGAAAGAACAAGCACTTCCAAATCTATATTCTACAAGTCATATTCAGAAAGTAAGTACTGGTTTGGAAAAAAAGTGAATAGAATATTTTTTATACACAACAAAATGTATTTGTGCGTGAAAGAATATTCCTTAATGTATATTTCAACATAGTTGCTGCCATTGTTGAGGCATTTGTCATAGCAGGCAATCAACTTTTGTATGCCCTCTTCAAAGAAAGCTGCTGCCAGTGAAGACAGCCACTGCTGAACACCATGTTTTATGTCATCATCACTGTCAAAGCACCTTTCTCCAAACTCATGCTTCAGGTTGAAGGACAAGTGCTAGTCAGAAAGCATGTGATTAGGGCTGTATTAAACTTCTCCCAACTGAATTAGTGAATAAGGTTTTATGTGACACCAGCAGCATGCGGACAGGTGTTATCATGAAACAACACAATATGTCTTGACTGAGCATTCTACACTTTTTTTTTTTTGGGTGTAAAAATCCTTAGCATAGCTTCCTTTGCAAGGGAAGTAAAGCTGTTGGTCCCGTGTCGTAGATTTAGGGCACATAAAAGAACCTCAAGCCTGATAGAGGCCTCTGAGCAAAATTAAGCAGTCTTTCATGCTCAATTTAGAATGGGATGCTGAGAACCACAGTAGTTAAAGAGCTTCCATAAATAACATGCTATATCCATTTTACACCTTTTGTTTTGAGTTGCATACTGATTGCATGGTGAAGATTTCTCAATGTTTCACAGTATTGTACTGCATTGATGGTTGTTTCTCTGGGAAGGAACTCAACATCTGTCCCAGAACACAGTGCACATGATTTTTCCTGCTGACAGCATTGTTTTGAATTTTTGTCACATGGGGACCCTGTGTGTCTCCACTCCATCAACTGTTATTTTCATTCTGGAGTGACATGACAAACCCAAACTTCATCATCAGTCACTATCCTGTTTAAGAATTCATCTCCCTTAATATCGTGTAAGAAATGTCAAAGCACTGTCCAGTTGCTATTTTTTGGCCATCTGTAAGGATCTTTGAAGCCCAATGGGAACACAGGTCATGATAATTTAAGCGCAAAATAGTTTTTAAAATTTGTGTAAACACTTCAGAAAGCAATCTTATTGTGAAACATCTGTTGTCACGAATTGCCTCATTTACATGTTCAACCAAGCCATCAGTGACAACAGAAGGCTGTCCACTCTGTGCTTCATAATGAACATTGGATTGTCCATCACTGAATTGCCTAACCTATTTTATTATCATTCCTTCTGCCATTACATTTTCTCCATAAATCTCTACAAGTTGATGATGAATTTCAACTGTCCTAACATTCCTTGTACATAAAAACCGTGTTACAGAACATACTTCACAGTTGGTAGGATCAGAAATTGTCTTAAACATTTTTAATGATCAATACAACTGTAAACACAACTGATGTAGCTGTAATGGCATCAGTGGACAGACAATGAACCAAAGAGACGAGGTGCGTGCATGGAACTGTGACACCCTTATTGTGGTGTCAGTAGAACAAAATGGTACTTACTTTCTGAATACACCTCATACATAAAAAATCTGATGTGTTCCATTCACATGACTTTCTCTACATCTCTGCAAAAAATTATTGTTAAAAAGCTTATGCTTCTATTCACTTCATGGTAATCCAGAAAAAATTAGCAGAAATAGTCTTATTACTTGCTTCCTTATAAGCAGAACCAAAATAAGGGAGTACCATAGGTTAAAGTGATAGTCAAAGGTTGGTTGCTATGTGACTGGACAGGAGTTGACAGATTCCTGTATGAGAAAAGTAAAGTTTTTTAAAGTTAAAACCAATAACAAGAAATATCTCAAAAACAATCAACTCCACGAAAAAATGTATGTTACATAAATTGTGTGTTTTAATATGCTCTACATTGTTTTCTGTGGTAAGTTTTTATCTATCTCTTATGGTTTAGCAGTTATACAAAATTTCGTAAAATTAATCTAGAATAAAGTAGTCTTCAGAGGCTATTCCCAGAAAATTCAAGATATACATTTTATTTGTCAGGTAAATATCTTAAATATACAACATTTTAATCAAAATTGTTAGAGCTATTTTTGAAAAAATCAAAAGTTTTGAAAAAAGATCCATGTAAAGGGTAGTTGGGAGTGAGGGAATTTTCTTGAAAATCTTTGTGTCGCATCCTTGGAAGATACCAAACTTAAATACCAAGTTAGGTACTCAATGGTCTTTTTGTTTTTGAGCTATGCTGTCCACAGACACACAGACAGACAGACTGACAGACAGACACACACACACACACGCACACAGACCTTTTTCCAAAAATGGGGGACCCAAAACATGTATTTCTGGTGAAATCTCAGTATCAAATTTTTGGGTGCATTATAATACCTTCTGTATACACTATGCACATAGTATGTGTAGAGAAAGTAAAAAGAGTGTGTCTCTAAAGTTTTGACATGTTTTATTACTTTGTGTATGGTGTTTGGAACATTATGTAAATATGCAACAGAATATCAGCAACAAAGATGAATGAATGTGTTGCTTATTTAATACATTTATTTTCAGGCAATAAAAATATTTTTACATGGACCACCAGCAGTGGGTAAAACAACTGTGGCCAAACAGCTATGTGATTATTATAAAATTCACTATCTTGATGCTAAGGAAGTAGTTCAACACAAACTTGCTCAATTGGTAAGTCAACTGAGAATCAGTACATTTCATCTAGTAATAGTTTAAAAATGTATCCTTATCAGCTTTTAGTGACAAGCTTTTAGTGACGTGCGCTATATTTATTTATTTATGCTAAGCTGTATACAGGTGAATATGAATGGTGATCAGTCATACTCGTATTTTACAATAGTTTATTAATTCTAGTTTATTACACCATTTTGTCTCTATTACTGTCCATACCCATTTATTTTTCACTTTGTATAAGAATTGTCCAATCTTCTTACTGTCTTTTTGAAACATTTCAACTACTGCTACATTTCTGTCTATCTTAAACCATCTCTTATTAATATACTCTTTTCTCCAAACTTTGATTCCCTTTACATTTAAATAATATATGTTCATATCTTCATTTCCAGCACATATAGGGCATTGATTTAGTGGAATACCCTTCCTTAAACCTTTTAATCTCCATGATCCTGCTTTTAGCCATGCAATACCTTCTTGCTCCTCTTTAGTCGTTTTCCCTTCTCCATGAGTCTTTCATCGGTATATAAAAAACTAAAGATCTCTTTTCAGCTACCTCACTAAACATCTTTTGTATCTCTATATCCTCAAATCTTTTCCTTGCCAACTTCCAGAAATTATTCACATTATTTTCTCTTCTTTTCCACATTTCCCCTAACCCACTACTTTACAAGTTATTTCTGAGACAACCTACCCATCCCTTATACTTTAAACTTTTCTCCTGATATACTAAACACTGTTTTAACAAATTCCTTTCTTCCATATGCAATACCAAAATTTCAATGCCCTTTCCATAATCTTTCCCTTGCTTGCCACTCTACCCAGCTCTATTTGTGCTACTTGCCCTACAGTTGCATTTGGTAACCCAAGCATTTCTTTGCAAAATTTCCTATGCACATCATTAATTTCCCATCCTCCTTCTAAACCCCATACTTCTATTCTATATAGCATTTTTACCTCAACCACCATATTGTACATTTTTTCTAACCATCTAATATTTATATTAGGTATTTTGTATTTGCAGCTTCTAATAGCTGATAAAGCTCCTTTTCCTTTTGCCAATGCAAACTTCTTTTGTTTTTCCCAATTGCCACACTGTCTATTTCAACTCCTAGATAAATACAATCTCTTACTACCCTGTACTCTTTTTTATTTTCACTCTCCCATCTTTCATACTTGCTCAATTTCCTCCCTTTTTTGAACACTACAATCTGTCCTGGTTCACTTTTAAACTCCATTTTTAATAGTAATTATTTAATGCTTGCAAGGCTGCACTATACAGAGTGAGTAAAAAGTATGGAACAATGCTTGTAAATTTGTTGTTATAGTTTTTTGAAGTGATCTTTTTTAGAAAAGCTGTAAGATATCAACATGTTTTCATATTACTATGATTGTGACTTTTTTTTTAATGACTTTTTTTTTGGTCCTCAGGTCTTGGAAGTACAGGTAGATGCTTTTTGAACTGTAATTTAAATTTATTAGGACGTATGACATCACATGAAATTTAAACCAAGAAAACACATTCATAACAAAATTAGTGGTGCTGTGTTGTAACACGTGATGAATTCACTTCAAAAGGTGCTCAAAATGGCCTCCATATATGGCCAAATAATGCCAAGTCTGTCTTTGAAATTAGTTAATGTATTCACCTAATCGCTGCATTTCTTGCCCAATTCTTCGCTTTAACTCTTCAAGATCTCTTGGTCAGTCCTTGTAAACCCTCCACTTCAAATATCCCCACAAGAAAAAGTCTAAGGGGTTCTGGTCAGGAGATCTTGGCTTTATCACCATCTGTAATTCATTTTAGCCTTTCAGACTTTGCCTTATTTTTAAGACCTCCAGTTTCATTGAATATTTTCAAAATTTTGTGTACCTGCGAATGAGTAATCCTTTGTCTAGATGCATTTCATTAAAAAGACACAAACCTCTTCTTGAGTCCTCCTATCACCATATCTGATCATCGTTAGCATTTCAATTGGTTGTCTTTCTATAAGTGGTGCCATGACTAATTACTTTCAGAAAGATTTTGTAATTAAGTAAGTGTTGTTGTCCTTATTAGCTTAACTTTGTCCGTATTTGTTCAATCCAAAGCCACATATTGAAGTAGCCTACTGTATTGTTTAATTCAAAACCTACTCAATTTGAAGTAATATAAAAAATATCATTTCATAGAGTAACAACAGTGGGGTTATAGGCACTGCTCCAACTTTTTACTCAACCTGTATAGTATATTCTTTATACTGTATGGTGGTCAGCATATTAGGGCTGTGATTTGTAGTAGGCCCTGGTAATTATGATAGTGTAAATTTGTTTAGCTTTTAAGCCTCCCCTGACAGAGTATTTCCACATCTTACCTTTGTCTCTGTTACAGAAATAAACATTTCAGGCAACCTAACAGCATTAAACTGTCCAAACTGGAAGTGATTGAAACAACTGTCAGTGAGATAACATAAGAACTGAGTAATTAATGATAAGTTTTGCAGATATTTGCAAAACTTACTCATTTCGTTGGTACACAATCCAAAGCACTTTACTACTAATTTTCCTATTTAGATATGATAAATTATAACACTGAATTTACACATTTAGAATCCAGAGTATTTAGCAGAAGTCCAAAATCTACTTTTTATTTGTAGCCACAAATGTTCAAACAGAGCATTAGTGATTACTGCTACTACTCACTGGCAACTCCTGGTTCATTGGTTTAGGCTGCTTGTTCCTTCTAGATGAATGACCTTTAGTGAAGATACAGTAAGCTAGCCTACACCTGATAAATAGGTTAGCCAATAGTTTATGTTATAATAACAAACAGCTCTGCTTCCTTATGATTATGTTTCAAGAATACGCAGCATGCAGTTGACTGAAAAAGGTTTTTGCATTGTGAGTTTATGCCATTGTCAGTGTTTTAACAAGAGATGCAGTTATTAATGAAAATGACAGCAATTCAGAAGAAGAAAGTGTAAAGTGTAGTGTAAGCAGTAACCAAGGTTGAGAGTGAATACATGTGACTGATGTCATTGGAGGTGTGATATTTGTTTTATAGTGTCTATACTACTGAAAATGGCCACATCGTGGCCAAGTAGTTAGACCACTTGCCTCTTCCTAGACGATCCCAAGATTGCATGTGAGATTTGTGGTAGATAAAGCGGTTTCCTCTGCCATCGCATTCCACCAGTGCTCCATCTTCATTTTATATATCACCAGTGTCATCACCTGTGGTGCCACAAGTAGTAAAAGAGGGCATTAAACACTACCAAAAAAAAAAAAAAGAAAAATGTACAACTGAAACACAGAATCATGAAAATAATGTACACATCATTTGACTGCCATTCCTACTTCTGTGTACAATGCTCTAGTAAAGGTGAGTAAGTGACTTGCATCTAACCTCTCATGTAAAAATGTCATTCGTCAAGAACTGACATGTAATCTGTAAGGAGATGAAAACTCATTAAAAGAAATATGAAACATAGTCAACATAGACTGACAAATAACACTGTAACTTCTTATGCTGCGAGGGCCATTTTTTCAACTTCAGATCGCATAGTATAGAATCTACAGAAGTGGCAGAAAGTGGACATGTGCTTCTGTGCAACTCTCGTACTACACACTCCGCCATTGCCAAACTCAAGGCATCAGTCTGCATTGCACTACATCCACGTAAACATGGCTGCCGTCATTGTTGCTCCTGCCAAGTATGAATTACGAATTGTAATTTGATTTCTACAAGCAGAAGGGAATAGTGCAGCAGAACTTTGTGACTGATGGGGTTGTGCGTGAATGGTGCCGAAAGTTTAAAGATGGCCAAAATGATGTGCATGATGAAGGGGGCTGAGGATGCAAATCTGTTGTTACAGCCAACCTTGTTGAACGAGTTGACAGACTGGTTAGAGAAAACCGTAGGTTCACCATAACTGCTTTGTCTATGGAAATTCCAGAAGTTTCAAGATTTGTCATACACTCTATCGTTACTGAACATTTAGGCTAAAAATAATTTTGTGCTTGTTGGGTTCCAAAAATGTTGACAGATGCCCATAAAAGTCACCAAATGGCGTCAGCTTTGAATTTTCTTGACCTTTATCATGGTGAAGGAAAGAACTTTTTCAAATCAATTATTACTGGAGATGAAATTCGGATCCAATATGACACACTGGAAACAAAACGACAATCACAATAATGGATGCATCCAAATTCACCAAACAAACCCAAAAAAGTCAAACAAACATTCATCAACAGAAAGGTTATGGTTGCCGTGTTTTGGGACCAAAAAGGTGTGTTACTTGTAGAGTTTATGCAGCCGGGAACCACTATCAATACAGATGTTTATTGTGAAACTTTACAACATTTTCGGAGAGCCATTCAAAACAAAGAACGAGGAGAGCTGACTTCAGGAATTGTGTTGATTGATGACAATGCTTGTCCACACACTGCTGCCACAACCCATCGGCTCCTTGAACAATTTCAATGGGACATTTTCAATTATCTACAATACAGTCCTGACCTGGCACCCAGCGACTTTCACCTTTTCTCTAAACTGAAGATGTGGCTAGGAGGGCAGCACTTTCAAACCAATGAAGATCTTCAGAACAACTTAAATGCTCATTTGAAATCATTGGCGGCAACATTTTATGAGGCGGGTATTGCAAAGCTTGAGCACAGGTACGATAAATGTCTCAATCTTTTCAGTGATTATGTTGAAAAGTAACCATAAGTGTACAAAACTTTTAGTTATAAAATAATTGTTTTCTGTGAACCTGTCTTTTATTTATAGCCTATCGGAGGTTGAAAAAAAAATGGCCCTTGTATTTTATGTAGTCGACTTACCCTTCCCATATGTAGGACTTACTAACCCCCCCCCCTAGGACTTACAAACAGATGCCTAGGGATCAGAAGCCTATCGGGGAGCTAACAGCATATAACCACAGAAATAAGAACCTGGAACAATTGGTCGTCCCATATCCAGGCATTAGCATGAGGAGATGGATGATATGAAGTGAAAGCAAAATGGATTATAAGAAAGAGCACACTATAGAGCTATAATCATTTTAACAATCTTTATAAAATTACAATTAAATTCACCTTCAAATTACACCGCCACCACCACCACCACCACCACCGCCACCGCCACCACCGCCACCACCACCACCGCCACCACCGCCACCCATTTACAATACAGAATATGTACAGGAATGAAAGATACTATATAATACAAAGTAATACTTGTCAAAAAATTAATAATTATACTGATTACAACAAAATTCTTATATATACTAACCAAGAAAAACAGTGGTACAGCAGATGTACTTATTATACTTCAAAAAATTCTTAAAGTGAATAAAAAGGCATTGCAACAAGCCAGTCATAATTTATGCTTAAAAATTGCTGCAGGGCATTGTCTTAAGTCTAAAGATAGCTTATTATACTTCTTAGAACCTAGTATTTCACAACTCTTCTGAGTTGTAGTCATACAAACACTGTTTCGTGAAGAGAACATTCATTATTATTTAAATAATATTGTACCACATTGTAAAATTTCCCAATCATGCATTAATTTGAGTTATATGTAATTTTTTTCTTTCTTTAAACAGAAAAATAAATTGGCTGAAATACAAGCTAAAAAAGAGAAAGCTGCAGAAGAGACAGCTGGAGAAGGGATAGGGGAATATGGTGGTGAGTCAGAGGAGCAGTTTGAGAATGTAGATGAAATTAACAGTCAAATAGCACAACTGGAACGTAACATTGATGGTAATGTAGAAGAAGATCTTCTGCTGAAGTAAGATCATAATTTTAAACTTTTATAAACACAAAGTTAATTATATAATTCTGTCTGCATACCTACTGACACAGATTTCATCCTGCTAGCCTACTTTGAAACAAAATGAAATATTCAAGACCTTAGCTATACATAGTAAAACTTTATTATTTGAATGTTATTTTCACCGAGAGTTCATCAAATTTGCTAATCCATATTAATAGAAAAACCAGAGCACAAAAATTTCACTGTAATAATAATTATTATGGCACATTTACTTGTAAAACAAGACGTAACATCGACAGAATAATTGATCCACTTCTTTTTTGTATTGTTCAATTTGATTCCGTTAGTAGACATAGTATTTTTGACCATGTTCATTAAAACAATGCATCTATAACACACTAACTTTTGACTAACTAAACATGTATATATGAAGAATGTTAAACAAGCAAACAAACATAACATTTAATGTTATACTGTACATATCTATTAATTTTGTTGCTTACAATTGGTAAGTTTTGATATGTAGATCCAAAATGTGTACACAAACTGCTTATTTTATCTGCCCGAAACTTTCATTTTGACTTTTAAGAAATTATTATACATGGAACGATTCATCTTAACAATGTACTAAAACAATATTTTTATTGAATTTTTCAGTTTATGAAAGCAAGTTCAAAATATTATGAAGTACTTCTTACTTTGTACCTAATTACAAAATAAATTATAGCACTGTAATATCTAAGCTTACTGAATATTCCAGGCATGTAAATTAAAAAAATTGATAAGTTGGGCTGTTTTGTGAGAGAAAAATCTGATGTGTTCAATTCATATGAATTTCTCTACATCTCTGCAACAAATTGTAATTAAAAAGCTTATGCTTCTATTTACTTCATGCTAATCAAGAAAAAATCAGCAGAAATAGTCTTATTACTTGCTTCCTTGTAAGTCAAAGCGAAATAAGGGAGTACCATAGGTTAAAGTGATAGTCAAAAGCTGGTAGCTATGTAATTGAAGTTCCTTTGTTTGTATGGACACGAGTTGGCAAATTCCTGTATGAAAAAAGTATATTTTTCAAAGCTGAAACGAAAAACCATGAATATCTTAAAAATGATCAATGCCATGAAAAAAATGTATATGACATAAATTGAGTGTTTATTGTAAACTACATTTTCTGTGTGGTAAGTTTTTGTCCATCTCTTACGGCTTAGCAGTTATGCAAAATTCTGTAAAATTCATCCAGAATAAAGTAGTCTCCAGAGGCTATTCCCAGAAAATTCAAAATATACATTTTATTTGTCAAGTAAATATCTTTAATATACAATATTTTAATAAAAATCGTTAGAGCCATTTTTAAGAAAATCAAAATTTTCAAAATTTTTTGCAAGTAAAGTGTAGTTTGGGGTGGGGGGATTTTCTTGAAAATCTTCGTGTTGCATTCTTGAAAGATACCAAACTTAAATACTAGACAGACACACACACACACACACACACACACACACACACACACACACACACACACACAGAGACCTTTTTGTAAAAATGCTTTTTTTGGATTCAGAGGGTCCTAAAGCATGTAAATGAAATCTCTGTGTCAAATTTTTGGTTGGAATACAATACTTCCTCTATACACTATGTACATAGTATGCATAGAGAAAGTAAAAATGAAAGAAAGAGAGTAAAGAAAAGGTAGAAAAAAAATCTTATGTGTTCCATTCTCATGACTTTCTCTACATCTGTGCAACAAATTATTGTTAAAAAGCTTATGCTTCTATTTACTTCATGCTAATCCAGAAACACTTAGCAGAAACAGCCTTATTACTTGTTTCCTTGTAAGTAGAAGCAAAATAAGGGAGAATAAGAGTTTTTCAAAGCTGAAACCAAATCCAAGGAATATCTCAGAAAGGTTCAACTCCACGAAAAGAATGTATATAATATAAATTTTGTGTTTTAATGTGCTCTGCATTTTTGGTGTGTTAAGTTTCTGTCAATCTCTTACGGTTTAGCAGTTATCCAAAATTCCTTAAAATTCATCCAGAATAAAGTATTCTTTGAAGGCTATTCCCATAAAATTCAAGAGATGCATTTTATTTGGCAAGTAATTATCTTAAATATAAGAGAATTTAATGAAAATTGTTAGAGCCATTTTTAAGAAAATCAACATTTTCTAAATTTTTTCCATATAAAGGGTAGTTGGGGGGGGTTCTTGAAAATCTTTGTATCACATCCTTGGAAGATACCAAACTTAAATACCAAGTTTGGTTTTTAATGCTCTTTTCGTTTTTGAGTTATGCTGCCCACAGACACACACACACACACACACACACACACACACACACACACACACACACACACACACACACACACAGACATTTTTCTAAAAATGCTTTTTTTTTAATCCAGGGGTCTCAAAACATATATTTCTGGTGAAATCTCTGTATCAAATTTTTGGGTGCATTACAATACCTTCTCTATACACTATGTACATAGTACATATAGCAAATGTAAAAAACTGACAAGAATTGGACTTAATATTACACTTTAACCATATGTCAACAAATCACTTAAATGACCATTTGGAGCTTTGACGGTAGTTGCTATTTAGGAAAGTGCCTACACGATATACGCATTATAAATACATACAATAGTAAGAAATGTAAATTTTCATAATGTTTAGCCAAATTTCACTAATGGCAAAATAAAATTACTTTAAACACATATGGTAAAAGTTTTCTATTGTTTATTTTTTGGAATGCCATCTACATCTAGACAATATTTCAGAATGGAATTCTAAAAATGGTTTTTGTTTCCCAACTGAGAAATTACTCTGCTATAACTTCTGTCACCATAAGAGGAGATTTACTCCTTTATTATGATTTGGTCCAGATTTACTACCATTTGCAGATGAAATGAGAAGGCTTCGATAGAAAGCTTTGCTGGTCACCACATATAGCATGTTACCATTCTCTGAATGTTTTATGTGCATTAAGTGGCGGGGAGCGGATCAGACAGTCTTGTTCAGACTTAAACACACAGTATTTCAATCCAACTTAGATTATGGATGCATCATTTATTCTTCAGCACACTCATATGTGATGAAATCAGACACTGTACATAATCAGGGCATCAGTGTGGCTGTTGGAGCTTTTCTAATAAGTACAGTTACGAGTCTTTACGCCAAATCGATAGAACCCCCTCTACAATGCCATTGTGATGTCTTGTTAACAAATTAGGCTGTGGACTTAAGTTTTCATTTCTGCAAACTTTTTAAGAAGCACTGTATTGAAATACCTAGCTTGTCTCCTAAGGGGAGGAGGGTGTACCCCCCCCTTGGTTATGTACAACATCCTGCCCTGTATTTATGCAAGGGTCCGGACCCAGAGCGGCAAATTGTTAGAGGCAGCAAATTTTTAGGGGAAAAAAATGTGACAAAAAAAAAAAAAGAAAAAAACGTAGCAATGATTGCGGGAATTTTTATTAGTAAGAGTAAATCATAGATATACGGTTAAGGATGTGCACATCATTTAATTGGCAACACTATCTCTGCGATGTTTTTGCAGGGCAAGGCATGTACGCATCCAATGTAGAAACGGCGGCTTTGAGTAGTGCGATATTGGTGCTTATCTTATTGTTTGTGTGAATTTCCCTTGTTTTATTAATGTGGTGAAGTTCTGATATAATGGAAACTTCAAAATGGTCAGTAGAAAAAGTGGCGCAGGCTACAGAAAATTAGTTGAACAAAAGAGGAGGAGGGAAAAGGAAATGTTAAGAGCTAACGCCAAAATTATACATGTTTTTCGTCAACAAAGGACTAGATTCTGTAGCTGCAAGTTCTTCCTCTCCTGAAAACTTAAAATCTACAAATGGTTCACAAGCAGTGACAATTGTGGTGAAAAGCTTGACTTTAGTGATGTATGAACAATTCCAGAGCAAGTGAACCAGAGTTAGACCTAGGGGAAGTTTTGTCAGACTATTAGCTGATGAAGATCCTTTCTTTTGGGAAATCAGTGAAACAACACGAGATTACTTTCCAAGGATTTGTGTGAAAGGAAATATCATGCAACAGGATTACTTGATACTCTCCCAGGCAGGTATCACTTTATTGTGTACCATGTAAACTGTTTAAGGGTTGTTCTCAGTTTGGTAGAAATGACTTTAGTGATTGGAAGCATGCTAGTGCACTTTGTGATTGTGTTGTAAGTTTCAAAGAAATGTGAAATACTCTATGTAAACTTGATAAATAGTTTATTATTCAGTTAGAAGAAGATGTAAAGTATTGGAGAAATGTACTACAGAGGGTAGCGGCTGTAGTGAAAAAAACTTTCTTTAGGGGGATTGCCTTTTCGAGGAGATGAAGAACAGTTTGGTTCCTCAAGGAAGGGTAATTTTATGATGTGTTTAGAGCTAATAGCTGAATTTGATCCATTCTTAGCAGGTCATATAGTTAAATATAGAAACCTGGGTAAAGGAAACACCTCATATTTAACATTAGCACTTATGAAGAATTTATAAATATTATGGGGAAGACTGTCACAGAAGTCATAAAGGAGATAGTTGATGCAAAGTATTTCTCTATTATTGTGGATGTTTCACAGTGTGATCAGTTAAGCTTCATTATAAGGTATGTGAATAGAGATGGTGTATCCCAAGAGCGGTTTATAGAGTTTATGAAAAATGCTGGGTATACCGGGAAAGAATTGAAGATGCAGTACTTAAGTTCCTCAACTCCCACGGATTAGATATAAAGTCTGCCATGGCAAAAGTTATGATAATGCTGCAAATATGATGGGAGCCTACTCTGGCCTACAAGCCTCAATCAAGTCCTTCAATCCCTTGGCATTTTTCATCCCTTGCTCCACTCATTCCCTGAATCTGATAGGATCAAGTGCAGTCACATGCTGTAAAATGGCTGCAGCATTTTTTTTTGACTTGCTACAAATAATTTACAGTTTTTTTTCAGCAGCTACAGAATGCTGGAAAATTTTACAGCCAAATTTTGAAGTTGGAAACTTGAGTTTAAAGTCGCTTTGCATTACAAGATGGGTGGTAGTGGTGGCGGCATTGGAGGTGGTGTTATTTTACTTCTCCTCCATCTCCATTATCATTGAGTCACAATTTATTATGGTGATAGCTTCACTAAAAATCTAATTCTTTGAGTTAAGAAATATTTTCCTTAATAAATATTATGCTAGCTTTAGAAATTAACATTGAGTCGAACTTAACATTTTTAAAACTTCACTTGTTTTTACTGACATATGTTTCACAAAACTTGTCTGCATTCTCAACTACCTTTGACTGCCAAACTCATTTGTATCGTTGCCTCTGGAATCTTGAGGGTTGCCTACTGGACATAGGATGAACTTATGGAGTGGGTTGAATTCAGTGGAAATTTCAACATTTATCAGTGTTGACTCCACTTTCTTTTCCCAAGTATTGAGTTCAGTTTGTCTTGTTACATGTTTTAGAAGATAGATGTTCTCTTTGATATTGTGGTTAAACTTCCAAAAATGGTTTGCTACTGCTGATTTCTCTATGTGCTTATATTTTGCATGGCTAAGATGTTCTTTAAGGCAGGCCATACTGTTCCTTTTGATTTGCCTATGTATATTTTCTCACAATCTTCACATTCAATTTTGTAGATTCCCGCTTTTCTTGTTGAAGGTGTTTTATCATATTTGTTGGATTTTATTATGTTTTTAATGCAATATCTATTTTGTGGGGCTAGCACTATGTTGTAACCATGGAAGATCTTTTGAAATTTACTCAACTACTTCAGATGGTAAGTGAATTTTTGGAACTTTTTCTTGTCTTTATATCCTGTTAAAGTGGTTATGTCTGATATTTGTTTCTCTCTCTCTCTTTTTATAAACTTTGTAGTTTTTTGTGTACCAGTGACTTGTTGAAACCATTTTTCTCTGCCATTGATTCCATTTGTTTTAATTCTCTATTGTATTCAATTTCACTTAATGGAACATTGCGTAGTCTGTGTACCAGGCTGTTTATGATGGCATGCTTATGGTTTTTGGGGTTGAAATCATTGGCTTTGATGTGGTTGTGGCTTGTTGAAATCATTGTCCTCTGCCATTGATTCTACAGTAGAACCCCTTTTTAACGACTTTGAAGGGGATTTCATATTTGTTCCTTAAATAGGGGTTGTCCTTAGAAGGGGGTTCATGAGAAATTGATGGTATATTATAAAAAAAAATAAGAGATGATCAGCAATAAACTAGAAGGAATAGATCAACACATGAATCAGGATCATGTTTATATCTATTTCTCAACTGTATAACTAATGCTCTGAAATGTTGCCTTTCACCTGCATGACAAAGGCACTTGCTTTTGGATTCCCTCATATTCCTTCTTGTTTAGTGCAGATTATATCACTGTAAACATATTTATTTTAAACTAATTTATTGCCATACTTAATTACATTCAAATTTTATTCCCTGAAATATTCTAAGATAGTAGTTTGTTTCTTCTTTCCCAAATGTCTCACTAAAAGTAGCTTTTGCTCAATCTGGTTAAGCTGTTAATTAAGTTCTTGTCCGCGTTGAAAACTGTGAAGTACCTTCTGACCACATCCAACCTCTCCACTGCAGCAGCAAAAGTTGGCTATATTGACGCCTCCCCTTCTTCTTCTTCTTCTTCTTCTTCTTCTTCTTCCATGATCTAAATGCTTTCTCTCTGCAGTATCCATCTGTGGTGCTGAGATCAAGATGGCATCATCACAGGTTGCATATTCTTCAAAAGTTATACCATCTTCCTTTGGTATCATCCTCTTCCTTGATATCAATGTCATCTTCAGAGCATTCTTCATTAGTGACTGTAGCACTGAACCCTGAATGATGAAAACAGTTTCTGATAATTTCTGGTGTGACTAATTGCCATGCAGTGACAAACATGTGCACGGCCTGTAGTATATTCAGTTTTATTTCTTCACCTCTTTCAAGGAAAGAGATAGCTTTCTGCACAACTGCTTTTTGAAACTTCATCTTTGTTGAGCAAATTATACCAGCATCTAGAGGCTGCAAACGGCTGGTACATTTATCTGGAAAGAAAACTACTTTTATGTTGTTCAAATATGATACATCAGGAGGATGAGCAAGACATGATGTCTATGAACAGCAGTATCTTTCTTCCCATTGATCCTAAAGGTGTTAACATTTTTTAAAAAATCTCTGAAGTCATCCAGGCACTCTTGTTGAAGTCATACTTGCACAACAGTGTACCAATGTTCTTAAGGCACCTTGGAGTTTTGAATTTCCCTATAATTAAAGGGGAAAGTTTTTCACTGCCGTCACTGTTTGTGCATAATAGAGCAGTAAATCGTTCCTTGTTTCCTTTGCCCCCATAGCATTTATTCCCGCGAACCGCGTATGTTTTCTTTGGAAGCAAATTAAAAATACACCCGTTTCATCAGTATTAAAAACATTGCTTCTTGCCCCCAAGAAGGCGAGGCAATGTTTCAATTTTCCAAAACTCTACAGTTTCTTCAAGTACATTGGCACTTTCACCGCAGACGATTTTGAACGAAAGGTCATGTCGCTTTTTAAAGCGATCAAACCATCCGTTTGATGCATTGAAATTCTCCAAACCTATATTAGCGGCAATTTCCAACGTTTTTACCCGCAAGATAGTTCCATCAAGAGGAATGTTTTCACTTCTTTTTCCCTAAAACCATTTCATTAGTATATTTTCTAATTCATCGTAAGGTGAAACACGAATATTCTTTCGTTTCTTCATCGCAGAACCGCATTGTACCTCAGCATTCAAAATAGAATCCTTTTGCTTCAAAATGCCGAACAATGATATACGAGCCATAACATGCTTTTTCGCCATGTCAGACTTAGAAATTTGTGGATTCGCTTCCACATCTTTAATAATAGTTAACTTTTCTTGAAGCGTTAACTTCTTTAGCTTAGCGTCTTTAATTTAATATTGGTTCGCACAAACCACAACTCACAATACACCACTAATGAAAACACGTGCAGGACTAAAATTTGAACAGGATCTGCAACGCTAAACAGGTGCGAATCAATATATCCGCGCGAAGGCTGAGAATTGTTGCCTTAACCTCCTTTATGTACCTTAAAAGCGGGCTTTTCGTATGCCACGCTTTCACTTTCAAACAATACGAATCGTCTGTTAATTCCCGCACCTTTGCCGAACTAAATCATCGGATACGCTCTTGGCGGCACATACTATCGAATCCGCGCGAAGGCTGAGAATTGTTGCCTTAACGTCCTATGTACCTTAAAGCGGGCATTTCGTCAACTCACTTTCAAACAATACCAATCTCTGCTAATTCCCGTACTTTTACCGAACTAAATCATGGAATACGCTCTTAGCGGCACATAGGTACTATCGAATCAATATATCCGCACGGAGGCCGAGAATTGTTGCCTTAACGTCCTTTATGTTCCTTAAAAGCGGGTTTTTCGCTAAAGAAGGTTCGTTATTAGCGGGTTTATTTCACATTGTGCTTATTGAGCTTCTGCCGGGACTTTTGAAAATGTTCGTTACCAACGGGAATTCCTTAAAAGCGGGGACGTTAAAACCGGGTTCTACTGTATTTGTTTTAATTCTCTATTCTATTGCACTTAATGGAACATTGAGTAGTCTGTGTATCAGGCTGTTTATGATGGCATGCTTATGGTGTTGGGTAGAAACTGTCGGCTTTAATGTTGTTGGCCAACTCAATGCGACATATACAGACGAAAGGGCAAGGTGTTAAATACATGTGTGGACAATGAATAGCACTGAATATCGTAAAACACTAATTTATTACGGTAGTATACAGGGCAACATGGCCTTCACGGTGCAAAAGAATGACAACACAGTACACATACAGTTGAGATGACAAACCTGGGCCTAAAGTAGTCCCCTGCTACTGTCTCCACACGCTCCCAACGATGTGGGAGGCGCTGAATACCATCTACCGCAATATTTGCCGCACCATGTGTGAATCGGGTCATCTGTTCGCGCACAGCATTAGCAGCAATGCCCTCTCGTGATGCAAACCGCCTACCACGTATTGGTTCCTTAATCTTTCGAATGAGATCAAAGTCATAGGGCGAAATGTCGGGAGAGTACGATGGGTGCTCCATTTCTTTCCATCCCCAAAGTCGCAGTAGCTGCCCTACACACTCTGCTTTATGTGGTTTTGCATTATCGTGTAGAATTATTGCACTGTGCACAAGATCCGGACGTTTCTCCCGAACGGCACGTCGTATACCTGTCACACCAGGAAGACCCTGTAGTACTGCGCGGGTACTTTTCTGCCATGTGGAACAAACTGCAAACAATGACACCCTTGACGTCATACGCGACGATCCATCAATTTGACTGGGGAAGGATTATGACTGAACTTCTACCTCCATGGTGATTCAGCATGTCGCCACTCCGCGGGCTGACGTTTCAGTTCGGGTTCGTATGCCCTGGCCCAAAATTCATCGATGGCGATTATTCGTGACAAGAATTAATTGCGGTCCTATTGCCAGCGTGCAAGGTGGTTGGAGCATAGTGCACCCACCTTTGAACTTCCGTCAGTGCTTGCGGCATCCATCGATGCGATTTTGCACAGTTGCAACTCATTATGCAATATCCTGTGGGCAGTGCGTTTCTCGATGCCACTTGCCCTCTCTAACTCCAGTAGCGTCCATCGTCTGTCTTCATTCAGGAGCTGCTCAATGAACGGCACGGGCCACGTCGATACGCACACTGACAGGTCGTCCCGAACGTTGCTCATCAGTGATTGACGCACGTCCTTGCTGAAACTATCCTACCCACCATGCTACTGTACGGTATGGTAGGGTATTATTCCCAAGGGCTTCCACTAATTCACTGTGACATTCCATCGCATTTCTCCCGCGGAAAACGGCTATTTTAATGTAAGCGCGCTGCTCAACATGGGTTACTTCCATCTCACACAACACTCACCAACTGGCTCATTTCACAGCCCTCGCTGCGCTACTACCAGCTATCACAGAGCCATCTGTTGTTCTCATGCACACTATGCCTGCAGAACTTCTACACAACACATATACGTTTGTGATCTGTTCACATATCTACAAGGAAAAAACTAGTTACTATGACTTTTGCCCCAACCATCGTATGTGTGTGTGTGTGTGTGTGTGTGTGTGTGTTTGTGCGCACAAATGCAAGTGCAGTCCCAGATAAAGAAATAAATCTGTTACTGTCAAGGAAGAGTTGTAGTTGAGGGAGAGGCCCACAGAAGTAGTTATGATGCATAATACCTAAGCAGTGCATGTAGTTGGTATTCCAATAATAACATATTTGACACATTCTTATTACTTTGAAGAGATAAAAAGCTGCTTACGACATGAACCTTAATAGATCTCTAATTGTTGCAGATTATTCAAAGAGAGACTACTCTCAGCACAATGCCAGAACCAGGGTTACGTACTGGATGATTTTCCACAGACTATTGCACAGGCTCACTATCTATTTGATACAGGAGCACAAGGGGAAAATGTTGGAGAAGTATATGCTGGAGAACACAATAAGAATGCTTTACCAGGTAATTACTTGACCTTTTAATTTCTATAAGAATGTTTGTTCCACTGTGTAGCAATAATTGTACTAAGTTTTTCTCTTCAGTGAAATACAAAAATCATTAAGAGTAAAAACATACAGTGATGGAAATAATTATTGCATCACCTTCTATATTTCAGTATTTTTGTTCTAATCATTGAATAATTGAGCTAAATTGGCTTGGTTTCTCTCTATTTCTATTATGAACTATTAAATACAATTATGCACAATACTTTTTATTAATTTTATTTTATTCTCACGAATGATTTCTACAAAACAAAAATTTATTTATAATTTAGCACTTTCAGAAAAAAATGGATGTAATCACATATGGCTGCTAATCAATTTTTTTCTTCTGAAATATGAATACAAATGATGGGCAAACACTACAAATTAATATTGTGATTTAAAACTCATACTTTTTAGCATTTGTAAATATATAATTGACTCATATGAATGCACTGTTGTCATTTAATACTTAGTAGCTCCACCACGTGCTTCTATCATCGCTTTGCATCGTGAAGGCATGGAAAGAATTAAATTCTTAATGTATTCCTGATTGAGTTCACGAAACCACACACACACAGGAGTCCAGGCAATTCCACGTTATTTTGTGGCTTCTTTTTGGAAACAGCATTCCCCATAACCTTCCAACAATTCTCTATAGGGTTCAAATCAGGACTATTTTCAGACCACTCTAACACTTGAGCCCCATTTTGCCTAAGGAAGTTTTTTACCTGAAATGTAGAAACACATAATTATTACACTGGAACATGTTCTGCTTCATGCTTGGTACAATATTTCAAAACACTGTGGCAAGGAGCAAAATCATCCTGAAAAATGCAATTGGAAACATCTCCAAAGTGGTCTCTTATTGTGGGCATAAGCTTTCTTTCAAGGATGCCCATGTAGACATTTGCATTAACAGTACCGTTTATAAAGTGAAGATGGCCCGCTCCATGGCTGGAAATGCATCCCCAGACCATCTGCCCTTGTGGATGTTTGACTGTTTGTGTTATACAAGATTCCATCAGAGCCATGCAGATTAAATTTAGATTCATCTGAAAAGATTATTCTGGCCCACATCTCCGGTGTCCATGTAATATGTGCTTTTGCCCATTTTAGTCGCTGTTGTTGCATGGTTTTAGTCAATAATGGCTTCTTTCTAGTACAACGAGCAGGGAGTCCAGCTTCCAGTAGTCTGTTACTGACAGTTCTACTAGTTACTGGGATGTCACACATTTCTTCCCAGTCTCGCTTTAGTTCAGTGGATGATAGGCGATGATCACTTAGAGAAAGTCTTTTCAATACCCTATACTGTTTCGCAGTAGATACCCTTCTTCGACCCCTACCTTTCTTCCAATCAACATTTCCTTCCTCCCTATATTTTTTGAGTAATCTTGAAATAGTACTCTGATTAAAATCTGATTTAGAGGCTATTTCTCTTGTGCTGAGGCCAACTGATGAATAAGCAAGTATAGCAGCTTTCTTGTCTGATGTTAATTCCACTGATCTGCCCATCTTTTCACTGTTGTGTCTCAACATAAAATGACTGTATACACACAGCTTCATTGCAAATCAAAACAATGACAACAAAGAGCTGTGTATTGTTGAAAAATTTGATAGGAAGTCTTAATTATAAAGGCAAGAATATGCCACCAACAATTTAACAACAATTGAAGCAAAAAGCTGCCAAAAATAAAAAGACTGATATATAGAAGGTGATGCAATAATTATTTCCACCTCTGTAGATTACACTCAAACTTCACTCTTGAAATCAATTAACTTACTTCAGATATGTTTCGGTAGCTGTTGCCACCATTTTCACCATAATAGTTTGGAAAAATCTATTAATTTTAAAAAACAAAAACAAAATCATAATTTTTGGCATACCTCAAACAAAGGGACTTATCTCAAAATTCATCTATCCAGAAGAGAGACCTTCACAGGCCACTACTACAAGTTCATTAGTGAATCTCCGTTGAAAACGGTGGCAACAGCCACCGAAACATGTCTGAAGTAAGTTACTTTATTTCAAGAATGAAGTTTGAGTGTAATTTATGTTTTTACTCTTAATTGATTAGTTACTTCACTGTGCAATCCCATTAATGTTTTAATTGAAAACAAAACACATTTTTTTTTTTTTTTTTTCCATTCTATGTCACCTGAACTTGTAAAGCAATGCACAAGAAGTTTAAAAAAACAATATTTTGAAAGATGTTAATGTTTGCGAAAAGAAGACAAAGGTTCTTACAAATATGTGTCCTTTAATAGGCACCTCCCAAGATATTGAGTTATTGGTTCTTTAAAACTAGTGCTATAAGAGCACATATTGAATAATTTAATACAAAACTTGGACAATATTTAACTGGTGTTAAAAACTCAAACACTTCACAGATATCTGGGTCATTTAATGGAAGCCACCTCTAATGTACCCGCCTTGTATTGCATTTTATTGCAGAAATCTGTATTCCCATAACACATAATGTTTCTGCATTCTGCAGTGAAGTACAACATTATATCTAAAGTACAAATTATGAATACCCTGAGATTTTATTGAAGGGACACTGAAATAACAAAAAATCCCTTATAGATATCCAAAATATGTACATTGCATTGTTTATATGTCGTTCAGGCAATTCCTAAAACTGTGATTTTCTCTCATTTATGAGACTTGATGAAAACTGAAAACCAATCTGTATTCTAGAAGAGTGCTCATAACTCTTTTAAAACACACAGTTGACCACTTACACATTTAGGTATATTCAATATCTTTTTGCTGAAATGTTCTCTTTTATACGTCGGCAGCCAAGCTCATACATGAAAAACATCCAATTCTGATGTAACTTTTGGAAGAGGTACCTTAGACATCAAGCATTTTCATAGAATCTGTCTACAACAGAAACACTCTAAAGCTTTTACAAAACTCTTTACAATGTCTGATGTCCTTCCATGTGTAATTTCTAAAACATTACCTGCTCTACCATTCTGGCAGAAAGGCCCCAAGAGGAAACAAAGAATTGCAAATCTTACAAAAACTTATGGACTATACCATAGAACATGAAAATTTCAGAGCTATGCGCTTCTAGCCTAAACCAAGCTTTGACTTAAGTCATGCATAGTGGTGCAGTAAAGCAAGTCTTGTTTGTGTGGTCTGATCATAGTTTCAAGTACCTATATTATTACATAGCATGCAGATAATGAAATCAGTATTGTAATTTATTTTCATTTTTTAACTTTTTCTTTTCTTCAGGATCTAGATCTATTCATCTTTCAGAATAGGTGCATTCAAAAGAACATAATGCTGCCTTTGCTTTGTAGTGACCACCTATGACCACTTTCTGCCTTTGGCCAGGTATGGTTTTGTTGCTAGTTGGCATGTGGTTGATAGAAAATTAGGAGAGGTTCTCTCAGCTTATTGAACTATCCAGATCTCCTATCAGGAGCTCTAGAATTTCTTCTCCCACTTGGATAGGCACAAAACTTTGAGAAAGAGCTCGCAGGTCTATTGGTGTTGCTAGTGTTGCACAATTCTGTTCTGCTTTCCTTTAGCTAGGGCAAGCAACTGAGGAGAGAAGATTCTGAGTAGGAAACAGTGAGCACCTGGAAGAGAGAAGAGGCTAAATTTCATGCCTGTGAAATGAAGTGCTATGGACAAAAATATCAAATAGAAACTTTTGGAGTGAGAGAACAGGTTAAGAGCGTATTTCAGGGATGAGATTTCAATGCCACTATATAGTGAATACTTCAACACATATTAGTCGAAATGTCCATCAAGACCAAAATGGTGAAGATAGGAACTGAAATGAAAATGTTGAAATCCAGAATATGGAAATGAGAACCGAAATGAAGACCATGAAATCCAGAATGGTGAAGAGGGCCAAAGAAGTGAAAAAGGAAAGAGAGAAAAGATCTGAACTCAGTCAATACTTCAGTAATAAAAACAAAAAGTATATCAATGACCATATCGACAGCAAAGTGGAAAATAAATTTTGCACATTGGAATGTCATTTGTTTATAACTGATACCAATGATACGTTTCCATCTGCTTTCAAATCAGTCAACTTAAAGCATGTTAGTCAATGTCAAAATTTGATAAACACTCTCTAAATGCAAATCCATTACTGTTTCCCATTCCCATTCATTAAATTTGTTTGTTAATTTCTACTGTTCTTTATAGTTTTTGCTATTGTTTTTTTTGGCCTATGACCAGTTTTGAATTGAATACAAACTAACTATACATGACATTTTAGCTACAAGAATCACACTTAATAGATCTAAGAGAATCAAGATCTATGGTCAGGACACATATTTCTGAATTCCTTCCAGTTTGATTTCCCCAGCTTGTAACTAGAGAGAGCTGTATGTTTTGGTTGTTTCATGTCATAGATGCCTTGATAAATTTCCTCAGAGGAGAGTCTGCTATACAAAATATGGATCTAATATGCTGCACCTGGGAATGAGCACCAGAAAGTTAAAACTAGACCAAGTCATCTTTCCCATTACCAGGACCTGGCAAAGCTTACCATTAATACTCATCTTATAGTGCATCCATTTTAGCTTTATTGTTCTTGTTTCCTTTCTTGGTCACTGTGAACCAGCCTTAAAAATCAGAAACAAATACCAGTGCCAAGACTTATAGATAATATTATTGATCCAGTAGAATGTGGTTTCTGGGTTTGTAGGCTGTGGTCCAGCAGATGAAACATCACCTGACATTCAGCCATGATTCTGCTGATCAATTTCAGAAGGATAATGACTATTACTAGTTTATGCTCTAGTTGTAAACCATCAAAGTCATTATCCTCCGAAGATGTCCGGTTGAGTCACAGGCAAAACATCAGGTGATATTTCATCTACCAGACCCTGGCCTGCAAACCTGGAAATCACATTCTACTGGATTAACACTGGCCATGAAAGTCTATGGTGTATGACATTATCGAGTTTTGAAAAACTTAGGGCTGACACTGAATGAAAAATTAAGCTGAAGAAAGAGCATCTGGTTCAGCAAGAAATCAATTATACCAGCTGGTAAAGGATGATAGACACTGCAGTGAAAGAGATGCATTGTGACCTACCAAGTGAGTCAAAACCTCTGAACCAGCTGCACAGCGTTTTCCACCGAGCGTGTGGACACATGATTCCACACTACTGTTATACACAAGGCCATGCTTCTGATGCAGTTTTGCTCTGCCCTGGAAGTGCAGTATTGGGTTGACAGCGATATGGTGTAATTCAGTTATTACAAGTGATTTATTATTTTGTCCTGTACTTGAGTCACAAAGTATATTATCGCCTGCAGTGCCAGAGCAGTAAAAGCGAGCATTAAACACTACCAAAAAAAAGTACATTATGGCATATGTTGTCTACTGCACAGTGTGTATTTATTTATAATTCAAATGTGTTAACTCACTCAGCTCACCAAGTGAAAGTATGATTTGCAAAAAGATTTCTAGTTGTAAAAGTTCCAGGCCGTACAATAATCCATGAACTTTACAATAAATTTCAGGCTACAGGAAGCATTCAGGCTAAGAAATCCAAAAGACGGCGTGCAGTTCTTACCCAAGAAACATTAAAAAATATCAGTCATTGTTTGGTGAATTCCCCCCCCCCTCCAAATTGCTTAGGTGTCATTCACAACAGGTAGGCATTTCTTATGGCTCTGTGTAAAGAGGTACCACCATAAAATAACCGTGGCACATGCTCTTCAACCAGGTGCTCTCAATGGTGTATACAAGGCAAATAGACCCACATTTAATATTTTCCATGGATCAGGCTTGGTTTCTCCTTCATGGATATGCGTGTACACAAAATAATTGTTACTAGAGCTCTGATTTACCTAATATTGTTCATGAAGTACCCCTTCATGACAAAAAATTGTGTATGGTGTGCCATTAGCGGAGAAAGAGTTATAGGGCTAAATTTGTTCAAGTCAACAGTTGATGCCCATATGTATGTGAATACAACCCCTTCCCCCCCCCCCTTTTTTAGAGAGAATTAAAGATAGGCAGATGGGTGATTTCACCTTTTTTCAACAAGACTCTGCAATAATTCATATGGCCAATCTTTTGATGAGAATAATTGAAAATGTGTTTCAGGCCAGAGTTATTAGTAGAGATTTGTGGCCCTCTTGGTCCCCAAACTAAACCTCTGCAGTAACTTAAAACATAAAGTGAAAAAGACAAATCTGCACACCCTGGAAGAAATAAAACAAAATATCTGCCAGGAAATTGCCAGTATTTCTCAAAGTGAACTATGGTGAGTAGTTGATAGTTTTCTAAAGAGATGCCAAAAATGTATGGACGACAGTGGCCAGTTTCAGTATTTCCTTTCATAAAGTTGGTAAGTAAAGCCTTTAAGTAGTTTTAAAAAAGTTGCATGGTTTCACCCATACCTTTGTATGATAGTGGCAGATGGCAACAAGCACCAAGGATGTGGACAGGCAAAACACCACCAGCCGGTGTGTGCTTTTTGACTCACTCGTTAGAACCCATTTCAAACCAGTATTTTAAAAGATTCCAGCTAATGCTAAAATGCTGAAGCCTTGAAAGTTAAGACTTGACATTCTTATCATTGGTACTTATGAGACAGCTTGAGTCCACTGCTACAGACAATAGATGGGCACTGGCAGAGAAATTAATAGAGCTTCTGGCTGCCATACAAGGAGAAGCAGAGTCAGAGGCCTGACTGACAAGGCAAATTAAAGCACTGGAAGGGCATTACAGAGAACATTGCTGATTGCTCATCACCGAGCCCAGCTGAAGGCAAGAGTGCAACAACTTGGTCAGACTTTGTAAGAGCAAGGAGCTTACAGACTGGCAGATTTGCCACCAGACTTAATTTCCAACAAGGCAGCCCGCACTTTTATCAGAGGAGTAAGAGACCGGGAGGTGAAACAGGAACTTCTCTCAGCTGAACAACCTAATTTCAACAATGTCCTGACGAAGATTATGACCAGTAGAGTAGCTCCACTACTAGCCAGAGCTGTGGTGGCTATGAGAGACACATAGGGGTGATACAAGTAACACAAAAACAGTGCAGCTAGTTTTTGATCATAGATGCACAACTGGAGAAAAATGTGACACTTTAATCTCAGAGTTCTCTTTGAATAAATTGTCATCGAATTGCCAGCTATGCAGGGAATCACTATCTATTCCTTGCTACAAACTATTTCACCAAAAGGTGTAAGTCTGCATGATTTTATTTATAAGGCATTTTAATGAAAATCATAAAAACCATTTTGGAGATAACTGAAGATTTCAAAAAATCTTTGATATAAACGGTAGTTTGGGATGAGGGAATTTTCTGAAAATCTTTGTGTTACATCCTTGGAAACTACTGAACTTAAATACTGAGTTTGGTATTCAACCAACTTTTCGTTTTTGAATTATACTGTTCACAAACACATACAAATCTTTTTCTAAAATATGCTTTTTGTGGATTCAGGGGTTCTCAAAACATGTACTCCTGGTGAAATATCAATATTTTTTATGGAATGCAATACCTTATCTACCTACTATGTACATTGTACATGGTAGAGAAATTAAAAATGTAGCTATAAAACTTTTTGCAAACCATTATGTTAATGCATGCAGATTAAGTTGCAGAGCTATAGATACCACTGTAGTATATGGGGGTTACATTTTCTAACAGAAATTTCCAACTCATGTTAAAACCCCAAAGACAAGCTTTGGAAGAAAATGTTTACTCTCTCACCACATACATTGTACACTACAGGAACAGAAGGTATTGCATTCTACCCAAAAAAATATATACCAAGATTTCTCTGGAAATACACATTTTGAGAACCCATTGAATCCAAAATAAAGCATTTTAAAAAAGATTTATGTATGCAACTGCGTGTCTATATGTATGTTTCAAGAAAATCCTCCCACCCCAAACTACCCTTTACATGGAAGAAGTCGCCCTCTGTGGTGTAATGGTTATCATGCTAACTTCATATACCCAAAGTTGCGGGTTCAAACCCGGTGGAGGACGATGGATTTTTTTTGGGTGTAAAAATCCTTAGCATGACTTCCTTCGGAAGGGAAGTAAAGCCAGTGGTCCCGTGTTGTAAATTTATGGCATGTAAAAGAACCTTAAATCTGATAGAGAGGTCTCTGAGCAAAATTAATCGGGCTTTCATGCCCAGTATAGAATGGGACGCTGAGAACCACAGCAGTTAAAGAGCGTCCATAAATAAAATGCCATTTATTTATTTACATGGAAGATTTTTCAAAGTTTTTGATTTTCTCAAAGTGGCTCTAATTTTTTTTTAAATACCATCATCGTTGATGACAGACATTCTCCTATGTGACAAAAACTAAATTTTACAGGAGAGTGAAAAAGCTGTTTTGCATATATTTTTTAAGATTTACTGATTTAACAATGTTTTTATCATAAGCTAGTATCAAACATATACTTTACTTTAATTTTGAGATTATGTGCAAAAAATTGGTACAAGTGGCACATAGGAAATTTTCGATTGATGATATATTGCACGTAGAAGGTTTTGTACGAGAGCAAAGCACAAATAAAATCCCAACATGAGTGATATTTTTCATATTTTGTTCAGTTTATTAGTTTTATTAGTTATAGTAAATTATAAACAAATATGTATTACAATAAGTACATAAAAGAACACAAAGAGAAATTTTTTGTTTTACCTTTCATAATTTGACACACAATATTCACAATTATTATGAATTTATCAAGTTTTTGCAACACACACTAATATATCCTTGTTATACATATGTGTTATACATATTATGTGAATAATGTAATTATAATACATTGCATTCTCAACTGTAAATATAAAACTGTTCATCAAAATTATTTACTGTTTTCTCTTGTCTGATTTGAAGCAAAAGGTATGATGATCTTTTTTAATGATATCTTTCATCTCCGCAAATGTCTGAATTTAGATTCAGTAATTGGAGTTTGAGTCTTATGTAGCTGCTTAGAAACATTTTCCTTAATCTTGCATTTTCTAGTTTGAGGTAATTGACTGTAATTTTCGAGGTGGTCTGTTTTGAACAAAATTCTTCCATCTGGAAGATACTTTAATGCTTGAATGTCAGTCACAACTTGATCTCCAGCTAATTTTTCAAGTCTCAAAGAAAGTATATTGAAGGAAACCTCTTCAAAATTAAGAAAGAATGAAACTTTGTAGGAATTATGGCATCTAGTTGTTCTCATTCAAGCAATATAGCCTGCTGGTGAATTTGTAGGAGGTGGCATGCAAACTATCAGCCTCCATCATTGTGTAACCCTTCTCTAAGTATAGTTGTTCAATGGTAATATATTTAGCTTTAGCTATATCCCTCAATGTGCGTGCAAGGACCTTATTTCTGTTCTGGTAATTAGGATAACATTCTCATAAGTTTATTTTTTTGTTATAAAAATGAAATACAGGAACTGAATTCATTTTCTGTAACAGCTCTGTCAGCCTCATGCCAAAAACAGTGCATTATATTCCTTTTATATAATGAAGTTATGGCATTGCAGCTTTTATTTGTAATAAAGCTTGAATGCCAAAATTTTAGGACACATTAGCACACTTTTTAAGTCTGTGGTCACTATCAAGGTTGTATCATTGGCCCTTTCTTTGCAGCTCGAGCATAATCTTTTTTCTCCATGTGTTGGTAATACAATTGTTCTGAGAGTGTTCCAACTTTAAAGCTGTAGCAGGTATCGCACTAATCTTTGCGTGGCATGTGTATATCTGTTTTCTCCTCTTTTAAAATTCTTGGAACAACTGTTTTGCAACTGATTTAACTTTATTATTAAAACACCATTCTTTGTATACTTCATGCATGTATAAGAAAGACCAAAATGTTGATTCAACATAGATTTTGTTTGTTGAAGACATTCAGTAGTGGCTAGAAACCTTTGGAAGACAGGCCAGCCATCTCTTTAAACTGTAAATTTCCTCCCTGTTCCGGCATTTTGACATTTCTTGTCCATCAGCTAAGAACTTTCTTTTTTCTCCAGAAAGTTGCTTTGTAATTTCTTTTACCATATCAATTTCATTCTGATATGCAGTAAATTGCTCCTTTTTCACCCACCATTAGTACTAGCTTCTCTAATGCACAAAGTATTTAAGAAAAATATCCTACATTAAATATGCTTAGATAACAAATTTAACATATATCTTGAATTTTTTTAGAATAGCTGAGACCCACTTCATTCTGAATAATTTTTGCATAACTGATAAACCATAAGAGATGACAAAAATTCCTATTCAAAGAACATAGATCTCGTCAAAACACAAATTTATGTCAAACACATTTTATGTTGTGGAGTTAACCATTTCTGAGATATTGCTTGTTATCAGTTTAAGTTTTTCAGTACTTAACACTTTTTTCAAATGGAAAATTGTTATTCACATTTTTTCATCCTTGTCAAGTTTAGAGAATGGAATTTTAATACTATCACATTATGACTGGCTTTTAAAAGATTTAACTATTACTTTAGCTTATTGTGTTTCCTTATTGGAATATTAAGCCACCCCAAGCTACCCTTTATATGGAAGATTTTTCAAAATTTTTGTTTTCTCAAAAATTAATCTAACAATTTTGGTTTAAATACCATAATTAAATATATTTATAAGGCAATTTAAATGCATATCTTGAATTTTCTGGGAATGGCTTGAGAAGCCTACTTAATTCTGAATAAATTTTGAATAACTGGTAAATCTAAGCAAGATGGACAAAAATTCCTGCACAAAAAACTTAAATTTACATCAACCATTTTTGAGATATTGCTTAGTATTGGTTTATGTTTTCCAATACTTAACCCTTTTCTCAAATGGGAAGTAGTTATTCACATTTTGTCATCCCGGTCAAGCAAAAAGAACAGAATTTCAAAACCATCATGAAACGACCAGCTTTTAAAAGGTTTAACTATTGCTTTAGCTTATTGTATTTTCTTATTGAAATATTACGTTGGCAATGGAGCAGAGAGGTTGTAGTTCTGGAAGCTGCAGGAAGTACAGAAAAAGCGACATAAATAATAAAATAATGGTAATCAGTATAGATATCTATAATGCAAGAATTGGCTGGTTTAGTAAAGTGGAATATGTTCAAGATAAAAATTCAGAATGGAGAAATGACAAATATCTTACAAGAAAACATACTCGTGGGGCAGAAAAGGATATTCATTTTTGCTATATTGTCACATTCTGGTGTGTTATCCAAGCATATCTGAAGAATTTTAAAATTCAAACTCTGTTAGGAAAGGAGAAAATTTAATATGACTTTCGTAAGGCATGCACCTCTTAGGTTGCGAACAAGTTAGCAGGTGCATTGTGATAAGATCAATTGTGCAGTTAGAGGTGGTCTCCTTGGGAGTAGGCTGCTCTAGTAATTGCAGCTGTCTGTTCTTCAGTTGAATTGGAGACGTGCAGCTCTGCAGTATGAATGTTTCAAATGTGGCAAAAGAAGTTGTAAAGATGTGAGAAGAGGAGACTATATAGCTTCAGTTATTGGAGAAATGGAATATGAAATAGCCAAAGAAGTGTGCAAGATATTGAAAAACTTTGTGTCGCAAAATGTAGTTAGAGATCTAACACTGGATGTCGAGAGTACTGAACCACAAGTTGATGACCTTTCTGGCGATTTGGTGATGCACTGTAAAATAGTGAGTCATAAAATAATATCTTTCATGCAAAAGAAACTTGAGCTTGTTCAAAAGATTGAAACATTTACAAACCAGTATAAATTACATGCCAACACATTAAATGAAGGGGGCCACACTGTGGCTGAATGGTTTGACCACTCACCTCTCACCTAGACAGCCCCAGATTCGATCCCAAGCGACCGCACATGAGATTTGTAGTGGACAAAACATGCTGGGGTGGGTTTTCTCCAGGTTCTCCGGTTTCCCCTGCCATTGCATTCCACAGGTGCTCCATCTTCAATCATGTATCATCAGTGTCACCGCCTGCGGTGCCATAAGTAGTTAAAGTGGGTGTTAAACACTACCAAAAAAAAAAATCAAATTAAGATCAAATATATAATGCAGATGAATCAGACTTTAATAAGGAAATACCAATGGGGAAAACATTAGAGAAAAGGGGTGCTACGGAAGTACAGGGTGCTGTGTAATCAAAGGGCACAATCACACATTCTTACACTGTAATGCTTATAGTGTCTCAAACAGGCAAATTGATGCCAAAGTTATTTGTAATTCTTCAAGAACCATCTGATATTAGAAAGAAGTGGAAGTAAAGATGTTCAAGCAGACAATATAATTTTAAAACAGAATTCCTCTGGAAAAATGACAAAACTGTATTTTTGAAAGAAGCATTCCTTCCATATTCAAGACCTCTTACTTCTGGACTCATATGGTGTCCATAGTGATATAGACCACATTCAGCGATTCTCGAAAGAAGAACATCATGACCCTGAAAAGCTAACGATAAACAACATACCAGCCAACACAGCATCCAAGATGGGTATATTCAGATTTCATACTGAATCGCAATGGGATGAGGAAGAAATAGGAACTGTTGTGGAGCTTAGTTACTTGAATTATGAAAGATTATGCAGAAGGTTGAGGAGGCTTTTAAGGACATTTTGAAAAAAGTCTATTTGCGAGTGCTAGCTGAAACCTGTTGGATGGGTAGTGTGTCAAGCTTCCTAGATATGATTTTATCAGAAAACATAGATTAAGGAAGAATACTAAGGATATTTCTGGAGGCATAGGTTTACTGATAAAGAGTCATTTGACAAGTAAATTGAGGGAGAGGAAGTAAAAAATTAATGAAGCCAGGATACTAATATGTGAGTGGAATGATGTTTTAGGGTGCTGTATAATCTGAAAGTGAATTACAGGTTTCACAACCAAATCTCTTTCATCAAATAAAGAAATTGTCAAATATGAAAGCAGAGTTTTCTTTGATGGTATTTACATTAATTGGAGATTTAAATGTAAGAGCAGGGAAGTTTTAGATCAAGGAATTAAATGTATGAGATGTCTTGGGGAGGAACAAATTTACGCGCCAATATACTGGATTGGCCACTTCCTAAGATCATGTGTCATGAAAGAAATAGTCAAAATAAATTTTGTTATATGTGGCTTTGGGAAAAGAGGTAAGGGCTGTTGAACAAGGGAGAGTTGCTTAGACATTGTAAATTACATCCCATTTTGTTTAACCTGCTCAATGATGACATTTTTGGATTGTTTGTATCCACCCATATGTCACAATTAAAAATGTAGATATCTCTGGATTGCTTTATGCAGACTATCTGATGGAGTGTTCAATATTACCAATTGGCCTAAAGTTATAGAGAAGATTGGCAGATATTATAAAGAATGGGGTTTGAAAATAATTCAGGATAAAACTAAAATTATTGTGTTTAAGAAGATTAATTGTCTAAAGATGATAAATAGTTCATGGCAGACAAAGAAATAAAAAGTGATGACCCATATATGAGACAAATTCTCATATATGGGTATTAATCTGAATAGTAATGGAAGATGGGAGTAATAGTGAAATTATGCCTGATAAATCAATAAAAAAATATGAGTAATTTATCCATTGGCTGGCTGAGTAAAGGCAGTAACTGTTATTTAAAGATGGATTAGGAGATTGTAGGTTAAAATGAATTTTTTGGAAGAGATTTTTGGAGGGATGTGAGATTGAGAATAGAAGATATTGATAGACAAATATTTGCCTGAATGAAGAAGTTCACTGATGCACTACAGGGAACTCTCAGACAACTCTGAAAAGAAGAGTACTTATCAATGTGTACAAAATATGAAAGAGAAGGGTTAGTCTAGTTTTGATTAGATGTTTAGGAACTAAGGAGAATGAAAGGAAGATTACTTAGGAAATGTGCCCAATCTGTATTTTGTAGAAGAAAAACTATAAATTGCACATGCAAATTGAACTGGGTATACTAGATTGGCTGGCTAAGAGCCTGGGGGAATAGCTTTTTAAAAAATAAAGTTATAATAAGATTTATTGTGTTTAAGATTATATGAATTACTGAATGCCTAGTCATGTTCATGATATGTAGCAACTTAACACAAAATAAAATAATACATTTAAAGCATTCCTTATTCTCCTTGTACAAGAAAATAATGTGTAACAAAATCAATTTTGCTATCGTTTATCTGAATTAACATGAAGTATTAGAAGAATGCACCTTTTTAAGAGCATTTTGTTGAATAATGGATAGAGAAAGTCATGTGAATGTAACATTTCCGATTTTGATGTCACAGGATATAGAAAAGTGTGTTACAAGAGCCTACTCCGCGTCATCCAACACCTTAGCATGTAAACCTTTCTCCTGTTCACCAGGTGCTCTGCCAGGATTTACAGTGTAGTCAGATATTGCATTGCTAATTATTTATTTTAGACAAGTGCTTGGATATAGACTCAAATTATGTAGAATTCTTTTGTTCTTTATGGCAGTCATGTTTGTGATTAAAAGCAGGACAATTACCCTACCACTCTGCATAAATACAAGCATTACATGAATCCTAAGTTTACTCATATAATTTTAAATAATACCACCACCACCACCACCACCACCACCACCACCACCACAACCACCACAACCACCACATTATTATTTAAGATAGGAAACAGATATTACTGCATAACCAGATATTAATTTCTAAATAGAGAAAACTTTGATTTCACATATTTAACTTAATATCAAAGACTCCTTATTTGTAAGATTTGTCGCATTAGAGAAATTGGGGTTGTAAAATGGTTTAAAATTTCCAATTAAAATTCTTTAAATGCCAACCTATTCTGCAAATATAGGATCATTAAATTATAAGATAATCCTTCTCACGGCCTCTCTCCACTGTGCAAGAGATCCGAGAGTTGCTGGGGAAGTGGTGCCAGCTACTGGTAAAGGCACACCAGAGTTCTTAGCTTAAATAAATGCTGAAAATAGTAAGTTAAAGATGTTCTTGCTCATTCACCTAAGCTGAGCAGCAGAAATCCCTGTGTAATCTACAGAAACTTAATGATAACATCATGCAAGAAACCACAAGAATTCCTGCTGCTAAGCTTACACGAGTGAGTGAGAATATTTCTGCAAATTGTGCTGCCTGTATGTGATCAGAAGGTCAACATTTCCGTAATTTATTTTAAGATACATATTTTACTGCACCTTTGCTGGCACCACTTTTCCAGTGACTCTTTTTTTTTAATTAGAAGATGTTTTTTATTTGATTTTTTTACTATCACATGGGAATTTGATTTTTATTTTCTCTCGGATCTCTTGCACAGTGGAGAGAGGACATGAGAGGGATTACCTTATAATTTAACGGCCCTATATTACAGTGAAAAATAATTTTAGAAATACTTTCAGAAGATATGTATAATAAAATGAATCAATGGAATGAATAAAATATAAATATATGACACTGCAGTTAATTAAATAAGTTTAAAAAGATACAGATAAACAGTGATCTTATAACAAATGCTAATTCATTTTATTGCATAAACTTGTTTTAGATTTTGTCATAAGCTTAGAAGCAAGTGATGAGTTCCTCTGTAATCGTGTTATGGGCTTAACAGCAGCAGAAGCTGAAGCTTGTAGCTTAATGGAAGAAAACATGGTAAAGAAATTGGCTTATTTCAGGTAATAAAAATAGCATATTAGTTAGCAATTTAATCTTTATTTCACAATTTCTTTGGGAAACAAAGATGTACAGTGAAAACATTTGCATTTCAACACTGATCTATCTTTATTTTATTATTTATTATTATTATTACTATTATTATTAAAATTATTATTATTATTATTATTATTATTATTATTATTATTATTATTATTATTATTATTATTATTATTATTATTATTATTATTATACAAAAGAGCAAATTAAAACAAGTTAAGTATCCGTTTATAGACAATAGTATAAGCTTAGCCTCAATAAAACTAAATATGTGATAAACATAAGGTCTCTTCAGAGAAATATAATTTGAGAATTTAGAGTCAAATAATGGTTAATACAGAAGTGGCAATCCAGGGTTAGAGTCCACCCTTATATGACACCCAGAGAGGAAAATGGTTAAGTGATTAATTACTGTGTATTATTTATAAATGTATGTGCATGATGAAACATTGTTTTAAAACATATAACATTATGATACATTTTTTTAAGAGAAAGGCTCTATTAATGATTAATAGGGACACTCAAATTTCGCGACTCGCGAAACTCGCGAAAATTTTTAAAATGCTTAAAATTAGGGAATAAATGTATACGAAGACATATTTGATTAACTTAAATACTTTTTGACACACCATCTACTCGCGAAATTTTGAAATTCCCGCTCTATATACGAATTTTTAGGTTCACTCGCGAAATTTATCGCATATAGCAAAAAGATCACACATTCTTGTTATCAAATTTCGGTTAACGTTTTTTTGCTTCCAGCTTAAGCTTTGTTAAGTGCCGTGGGAGTCTGTTAGCACGGTATTGGCTATCTTGTCAGCGTTCGATCGATAACAACAGCAGTCTGCAGTATCGGCGGACCAGCGAAGCCGTTGAACCAGCGAGATAGGAGCGCTCATATCCGGTATGCGCTGCGCACGCATTCTGTTACTACCCTAAGTAACTTCTTCTACGCGTATCCCACTAGTTCCTGTTCACCCATGCGTTCAGTTCGTTTTAACTAGCAGTAGCGTAGTTCTGAAATATCGTACAGCATGCCACCGAAAGTGAGCTTAGATGAGCGGGTAAAGCAATTCTCGCAGGACGGAATGAAGAGGTCGGGAGAAATAATGCTTTGCAGCTTTTGCAATAAAAGAATTCCATATGAAACTTCGGATGCTGTAAAAAAACATATTGCTAGCCAGAAACACGTGGATGCAACGAAAACGCGTAAGCGACAAAGAACAATGTTCGAGGCGGCTGAATGTTCAAAAGGAGCAAAGGTATGCAATTTCCACATTTTCTGCATTTATCTACTTCAATTCTGTGACAATTTTTATTTTGTTACTTAGAGTTTGAAACTTGTGTGTAAAGAGGTAAAGGTGTATTACCTATTTAAAATTAAATGCCAGTTTACTTCCTTTTAAAGCACATGTTTTTAGAAATCAGAACATTATTTGGCTAATAGTAAAATATCGTGTGTAGTTGCACTCTTCGCTTAATCGCATATACTTATTTTGCTCAGTTATATGTTTTACATGATTTTATATCATAATTCAAATTTATTTTGGTTTATAACTTGACATCGGGTGTATAACACAACGCTGCTTTAGGTTCGCGGTGATTTAGCCGGTTGTATGACGCACGTTGAGGGACATGCGAGCACGCTCTCACAGATATGAAGTGTAGCATACAAAATACGCGGGTAGGACATAATTTTTAGTTCTGTTAGGCCTGTTGCCGTTGAAAGTTAAAGCCTCCGATATCACCAAAGAAGTTAAAGGGGGCTATAAAAATGAAAAATAAGGCAACAAAAGACATGTTATAAAAAGGAACATAAACTGCAGCATTTTAATCTCAAAGAATCAATCTTAGAGATTCGCTTTCAAGATTTAACACATTTAAAAAGACATTTTGCAAAAGTTCTGGTCTATGCTTATATGTTTTCTTTTCTACTTTTACCAGGCTGCCAAACTGGATTTTGTCACTTCCACGGTTGAAATGATGATTTCAACCAATATTCCATTGGAGAAGACAGATCACCCAGCCTTCAAGGAATGGGTGAAGAAGAACGTTATTGGCGGTTGAGACCTTCCAGGAAGCAATGTTCTCCGTAGAGAATATTTACCTCTCTTGGCAAACTCCAGGAAGGAAAAAGTTGTTGCAGCCCTACAGAACAAGAAGGTTGCTGTTATGGCTGACGAAACAACAGACAAGATGGGCAGGGCAATTTTCGTTGTTCTGCTGTCTACAGTGGAGCCCTCCAGATCGCAGGAGCAATATGTGGCTGCTGTCACTTCACTGGAGGTAGTGAATGGACGGTCCTGTGCTCGAACAATTACCGAGGCACTACGGAACACAGGGGTAAACTTTGACCAAGTAGTGGCATTAGTAAGTGACTCAGCCAGTTATATGACCTCCTGTTAAGCTGGGTTATCACTTCTCCTGCCAGATGAGTCCCTACATATTCAGTGCTGGGCACACAAAATAAATCTGATTGGTGTGGTGATGAAGGACTACTTGTCATCGCTAAATAAACTAGTCATTTCAGTCAAGCAGACTTTTCTGCATGCCCGGAAAAAAAGACATGCATTTCGGCAATTCATGCAGGAGAAAGGATCTGGAGCAGGAATGTTTCCAATTCCAGTGGCCACAAGATGGAATTCCTGGGTGGAAGCAGTTGAGTGGATGGCAGATAACTGGACCGTTCTTTTTGATTTTTTTCGTTCCATTGGTGGCAGAGAGTCATTTACTGCAGCATCTTCACACCTGCAGAATATTACTGATTCTGAGCTACAGATGCTTTATGTGCAAGCTCTGTTTGTGAAATCTTTAGCTTCAGTGATGAAGCAATTGTTGCTCAGCCTGGAAACAAATTCCAAACTGATGGCTGCAGAAGTGTATCCCAAACTTCAGAATTTGAAGAAGCGCTTACAAATAGTTGCTGCCGGAACTTTCAGTGACAGAGTTCAGGAGGAGCTTGATGCCCTGAAAGGAAATCTCAGGGGAAGTTCGATGCAGGACATAAAAATTGCAGCAGGCCATATGCACACCAAGCTGGACAATCTTATGTTGGGGGACCCTGCCCGTGCATTTTTGGAGCCTGTGGCTGCACTCTTCTACAGGCAGAATGTGCTGTCACAGCCTGCTGCAGGAGACGAGCTGAAAACCCTTTTCCACAAAGTATCATCAATGAAGGGTATTCCCATCGATGAAGGACTGCATGCTTACAGGGATCTTCAGGATATTCTGAAGAGCAATGTAAATATATCAGTAGAAGATGCTCTTCATGCAATGCGTGATGATCATCAACTTTTTGTTGATGGTGCCTTAAGGGCGCTGTGGGTTCCTGTCTCAAACGTGAACTGTGAAAGGTTTTTTTCCAACTTTTCGTGTGTGTTGACGGACCTCAGAACAAATCTCACAATCACAAACTTGGAGATGCTATCAGCTTATAATTATGAAAGTAAACCATAAGAGTGTGTGTAAATTATGCTTGCTATTAGCGTTTTTATATTTTAGATTGTATAAATTAATTATGCATTTATTAATTATGCATTTATTTCTATTTTTGTAGGTGAGTAAGTTAATATCCAAGAATTACCGTATCCAAGAATTTTCCTTTCTAACTCAAGAATTTTACCTTCTCACTCAAGAATTTTCTCTCTTATTACTCAAGAATTTAGCAACATTTTATTCAAGAAATTTGAGTGTCCCTAATGATTAATCAGATAGATAAAGAGTGAAGGTGTTCTGTAAAAAGTGTCTTGTACTTTACTAGTAACCATTTCCACATTAGGCTGCACCATGGCTGAGTGGTTAGACCACTTGCCTCTGACCTAGATGAGTCCAGCTTCAATCCCAAGGAACCGCATGTGAGATTTGTGGTGGACAAAGTGGTGCAGGGGCAGGTTTTCTCCAGACTATCCAGTTTCCCCCTCCATCACATTCCACCAGTGCTCCATCTTCATTCCAAGTATCACCATTGTCATCACCTGCAGTGCCACAAGTAGTAAAAGTGGGCGCTAAGCACTACCAAAAACAAATTCCATGTTGAATGTTGAGTTTTAAAGAACAACGTTGGTTACATCCAAGAAAATAGTCCTGAGAAATAAAATGGATAATGTTTGTCACAGTTTCATAATTTTGCTATTCATTAGAGACTCAGCATCAAGATTACATGGTAGTATTTATAGACTGAATTATTTTTAATTAATGCTTCTTTTATTACATTTTTTGACTAACAAGCAGGCAGAACTGTTTAATCATCATTCACAATATTACTGTGTTCTTAAAGAATTACCACATTTATCTGAATACAAGACGATCTCGAAAGCAAGACGACCCCCATTTTTTCAGAACGTAATTTTGGAATTTAGCATTATCATCTATATAAAAAGAAGATATAAATTAATGTTTAAATGAAATTTAAAAGTTTGCCATATATTTTGCACAAACTAATGGACTTAAGCTGCTGGTGATTCTTCTTCTTCTCCTTCTCCTCCTCCTCCTCCTCCTCCTCCTCATTATTATTATTATTATTAAATGGTGATTATGGATATGATTTTCAATTAAGACATGTGCTTAATATAAAGTATAGTAAGACGTTTCACCTAATTCAAATTTATGCGTAAATTCATGTTTTACTGGGAGAGACAGAGAAGACTGCAATATGTGCGGTGTGTGGTATGGTAGCATAACTGAGCTATGTAAGTATGGATGGTAGAACGTGACGGCGGCGGTGACGGGAGCGTAGCTGTAACAACAATTGTGAATGCTATTTTCTATTAAGACAATATACTTGATGTAATATATTGTAAAACATTACACCTAATTCGAATTTGTGCATAAATTCTATTGTGGACAGCACAAGAGAGGCAGAAGGGAAACAGATAATGTACGGCGAAGGGGAAATATACAGCTATCCTCTCTCTTTCTGTTTCACATTGACGTACAGCAACCAATGTGAAAGGAAGTCCTGTAATTTTATTTTAGTCTGGAAGAGTAATCTTTTCTTCAATGACAATGCTTATAGACCCATGATCAGCTAATTTTTGGTGCGGAATGAAACACACAAAATCTGCATCACCTTTGTGGTAATATATATCATTTCCCCCAGGCTTTGCCATTGCCGTACCGCGAAGTGAAACTTACTTTTTCTCCGAAAAGTATTCGGAAAATATATATTGCGACTGCAAGACGACCCCTAGTTCAAACATTAATATTTTGGAATAAAAACATGTCTTGTATTCGGATAAATACGGTATATGCATTGTATACACTCAGGAATATATATGCATTCCAATGTAATTAATTTGATCAAGTGTCATGTACTGCAAAAGCGGCATCATCAGTAACTACTATTAAATCATCATCATCGTCATCATATGATTTAGACTCCAGTGCTACAAAATCAATAACGTTGGTCAACAGGAAAATTGCAACATGAGTGATGTATACAATTTTTAATTAATTGAGCACCCCTTAAGATGAGAATATCACTGAAAGTTACCAGTTACTTATTTTTATGGTGTTGTCTGCCTCAAATTTATGCAAGGGCCACATGGGCTGGGCTCAGGGCGGCAAAATCTTAGGGGAGGCAAATTTTTAGGAAAAAAAAGTGACAAAAAAAGAAAAAAACAGCAGCGATGATTGCGAGAATTTTTATTAATAAGCGGTAAATCGTAGATGGATAGTTTGAAATGTGCGCTTCATGCAACTGGCAACACTGTCTCTGCAATGTTTTTGCGTGGCTGGGCATAAATGTGTCCTATGTAGAAACAGACGCTTTGAGTAGCGAGGTATTGGTGCTTATCTTATTCTTTGTGTGAATTTCCTCCTGTTTTATTATTGTGGTGAAGTTCTGATATACGAGGGTCAGCTGATAAGTTCTGGGCCTCACACAGATATGGCGCCACGAGGCCAGTTAGATAGTAGCATCATATAGTTTAATTATAGACTAGTTGTATCCATAGTTACAGGTCAATAGTTTCAGAATGACAGCATTTTAAACAAAACAACTTTAGAGTTTTCACGAAAATTGAAGATTTGAAAAAACGAGTAGTGATTAAATACTTCCATTTGAAAGGCTTAATGCCTAAAGAAATCAAGGAGGAAATGGAGGTCAGTATATTGAAAGACTCTACCCCTTCATATTCAATGATTAAAAGGTGGGCTGCAGAATTTATTATTAAGACGTACAGGCACTAGTGATGAGCCTCGCTCTGGATGTCCTGTAGAAGTGAGATCATTGAAAAATTCATTGTTTAGTACTGAAAGACCACAGATTAAAGTTGTTTGAAATAGCAGAGGCTGTAAACATATCAAAAGAATGTGCAGGTAATATTTTAAGGGATGTTTCGGGCTTTCACAAGGTCTGTGTAAGATGGGTGCCACGTTTGTTGACACCTGATAAAACGTTGCAAGAAAAAACTGTTTCTGTTAAGAATGTGGAGGTCTACTGTAAAAATACCAGTGAATTTTTAAGATGGCTTATTACCATGGATGTAACTTGGAAACATCACTACACTCCAGGAAATAAATCACAGTCAAAACAGTGGATTGTGCCAGGTGAACCAACCACAAAAAAGGCAAAGTCAATTGTAATGGCAAGCGTTTTCTGGCATGCACAGGGAATTATTTTTTTGATTACTTGGAAAAGGGTAAAAATATCACTGTTGACTACTACGCAAGCTTACTGCAACGTTTGAGTGATGAGGTGAAAAGAAAAAGACCTCATTTGGCAAAAGAAAAAAAATTGTTTCATCACGACAATGCTCCGGCCCATCATTCAGTCATTGCAATGGGAAAAATGCGAATTAAAGTTGGAATTGCATGAACATCCACCCTATTCGCCAGATTTAGCACCCAGTGAGTACAACCTTTCCCAAACCTCAAAAAGTTCCTTGGAGGACGAAGATTTCACAGCAACAAGGAGGTCATTGATGCAGTAATCAGCTATTTTGAGGTCCTTGATAAATCGCATAACAGAGATGGTTTAATTAAATTAGAACACTGATATGACAAATATATTAGCCTTTCTGGAGATTATGTTGTGAAATAAAGGGAACATTTTTTTTTTTCAAATGCTGTTTTCATTGAGAGACCCGGGACTTATCACTCTTAAAGTGAACATCAAAATGGACAGTAGGAAACGTCTGTGTGTCACAGGCTACAGAAAGTTAGTTGAAAAAAAGAGAGAAGGGAAAAGGAAGTGTTAGATCAAACATCAAAGATACACATGCTTTTCATCATCAAAGGACTAGATTCTGTAGCTGTTACTTGAAACCTACAAATGGTTCACAGTGCAGCGACAATTGTGGTGAAAAGCTTGACTCAAGTTAATCTGAAATTAATAATCAACATATGAACAATTCCAGAGCAAGTGAACCAGAGTTAGACCTAGGGGAAGTTTCATGAGACTATTAGCTGATGAAGATCCTTTGTTTTGGGAAATCAGTGAAAAAACACGAGATTACTTTCCAAGGATTTGTGTGAAAGGAAATTGTTGAATGGAGATATCATGCAACGGGATTACTTGATTTTACTCTCCCAGTCAGAAATCACTTTATTGTGCACCTATAAACTGTTTGAGGGTTGTTCTCAGTTCGGTACGAGTGGCTTTAGTGATTGGAAGCATGCCAATGTAGTTAACTTGCAATCAAGATTTCATATCATGAAGATAAAATTGGTCACAATTACGATTAGTTTTTATTTTATTTAGCACAAATGTACAGTGTACATAGTGAATAGAGAGATATTGCATTCCACCCAAAAATTCAATACCGAGACTTTGTATGTTTTGAGATACCCTGAATCCAAAAAAGCTTTTTAGAAACAAGTGTGTGCAGCATGCATGCATGCATGTATGTGTGTTTGTGTGGGGGGGGGCAGCATAGCCCAAAAACAAATGTTGGCTAAATACCAAACTTGGTATACAAGTTGTGATAAACAAATAATGGGAATTTTTTAATTTTGTGGACCTTGTACAACTGATTTTAAAAATTTTCTTTTTATCTTGTAGGTACACTGTTCTTGATGTATGTTTGCATTTTCAGCTGTTTTAAATACTTAGTTTATTAAAAACAGAAGAATTTGGGTCTGTTTTTGTAATACAAACATCAGTTATTTTTACTTACTGGGACCGAATTCGGGAACACTTGTTCCCATTTTCAACCCTTAATTCCGAAATTCAGACTAAATCTTGCTTTGTTCTCGTCAACGACTTGTGGAGGCATCTGTTGCTGGATCTATAAACTTCCAAAGGTTACTGTATGGTGGTAAATGAAAATTCATGATATGACTCTTTTTCTTCATGATGTAGATCTTCTCCCAACATCTAATTCTGTGGGTTTATATGCTGGTTTTAACAGTTGTATATTAGGTGTCCTTTTGTGTCCTGATGTTCAAAAATGATAGGCAACTGCTGATTTTTCTGTTTGCTTGTATTTTAGGTTTCTTATGTGTTCCTTTAATCTGGTTTCCAAACTTCTCTTTGCCCTTCCTATATACACTAGACTACAGTCTGAGCATTTCATTTCATACATTTCCGGTTTTTTGTTTGCAGGGATAGGATCTTTTAAATTTTTGCACAGCAGATTTTGAATGCTGTAGCTATTTTTTGGAGCTAAGTTAATTTATAGTTCCGGAAGAATTACTGAAGTTTGTTGTGTACCCAAGTTTGTTGTTCACAAAATTCAGTAGTAAAAATGTATCAAATTCATTGGACCTGATGAAGGATTACATAGCATTTTTGACATGAAATTGTCTGTAAGCTTTAAACTCATTGTATGTAATTGTTCCCAATTTTGCTGTTCTATCATTAATTTCACATTTTGATGTGTTGTACAAACACACACTGCATGGGTTCCAGTTGAACCTGCCAAAACACAGTGCTTAGGCCGAAGCTCAGCAAATTTAGAAAAAATCTATTTGCATACACGAAAAAGTATCCTTAACTAGAGCATAAGCCTCTTTAAGGTTACATAACATTAGCCTTTTTGATGTTTTGGTTTTATTTCCACTTTTATCAACTGCAGTAACACAGTCCTTCATTTCAGGCATGGCTCTGCCAACCTCATCATTTTCATAAAAGTCCTGGACTCTTTGAACAACTTCTTTTGGTAAACTTTTACCCGGTTTTGGATTGGGACTTTCCAAAATTCACTTTTCTTCAAGTAACCTTCTTGACTGGCTGACCATATAATCAGGTGCATTAAGTTCACGCATGATTTTTCTGATCCCGAAGTTAATGGAATGCAAGGTAAAATCATCAACTTTTTGCTTCTACTTTTAGAATTGCAAAATTGTGTCTTAAGATTTTGAAGAACAGAATCAATTCAAATCTTAAATACAAAGTTTGGTTTTTAACAGTCTTTTTGTTTTTGAGCTATGCTGCCCACAGACACACACACACCGGACATTTTTCTAAAAAAGGCTTTTTCTTTTTTGGATTCAGGGGGTCTCAAAACATATATTTCTGATGAAATCTCGGTATTGAATTTTTGGGTGCAATACAATACCTTCTCTATAAACTGTGTACATAGTATGTATAGAGAAAGTAAACATCTGATGTGAGTAATAATATCAATTTTAAATTCTTTAAATTCTACTTACAACCTTAAACTTAGTTCCAGTATAGATTTTGTAAAATCCAGTTAAAACCAGATTTCATTGAAATTATCTTTGTAATTAACCAATCAGAGTCTCACCGTCAAACTTGGTACATGATTTAACAAAAGTATAGCCTATTTCCTAAATTTTTTTGAAAAGTTTTCAGAATGTGTTTCTTTCAAAATTTGGATTTAAATTTTTATTTTTGAATTTGTAAAAAAAAAAAAAAAAAAAATCTTCACAGCCTATAGTGTGCCATATAACATATTGAAGGGATTTTAAAATGCTACAAAATGACACCTGTCTCATGATTCTAGCTCAATTAGTACGGGATCTATGATCGTTAGAAGTTGGCCATCATGCAATTTTGAGCGATTTTTAGAAATTTTACATAGCCGCATTTTGGAAACCATTTAAGATAAAAAATTTAAATTTATTAGTTTTCTCAGTTTTAACACCTACTTTGAGGTATAAAATTGCATAAAATCTGAGATGGTGAGATAAAATTTTTATTTAAAGTGCGTTGACTTGACATGGAATGACCCAGATATAAAAATAATTTTATGTAAGAAACGTTGTTTGTGGAATAGCTAGAGAAGTCATATGATTGGAACATATTAGATTTTTTCAGTGATGGGTACCTCCCAAAAAAATACTGAAGAGTTGAAAATTGCACATTTATATACATTATTTCCTTTAATTATTATTAAACACTGATATATGTAAGAAAGTAGGTATTACTAGTAGATCATATTACATAGTAAATAATGTTTTTCATATTGTACTTGAGTCTATAGGAGAGAAAGCCGAGACACTGGAATTTTATTTTGATCTACTTTCAGCATAAAAATTATCGCAGACTGATCTGTTACATCAATATGACAATGCCCACTTGTGAGTCACACTTTTATTTTCTTTCTTATGCCAACAGTATTTGTAATGGTATTTAAGTAAACTATGCTATTATAAATTATATAATTTATCAACAGTAAAAATGAAATGTAACATAAATGTTTCTCCACATCTGACTTTTGCAAATAACAGGTCACACTCTTCAATACAAGAACATTTTAAAGTTGGGAATGTAATCTGGGGAAAAAATACATTTATCAATTAGTTTTAAAATATCTATATTTCTTTTATGTGATAAATTAATTTAGCAAGTATTAGGATATGTTAGATTATTACAATTATGTGCATTTATTTTTAGGATGGTAAATGATGAAGAGACAACAGTTCTCAACTTTTTTGATGAACTTGAAATCCATCCCCTCCTGATGACTATCACTGATGATGATTCGCCACAAATGTGCAAGACAGTAGAAATTATCATAGATAAAATAGGATCCCCAAAAAATTTTGGTATGTTTATTTATAATTACTAAATATTAGTAAGATATTCCCATAAGACTAAGACTAACACAAATTAAGCATCCAAAAGTGTAGTAGAAGCCTGTCAATGTAATAACATTTATTATTAAACTACGTATAAATGGTATACAGCATTAAAATATATATTACATAAAATAAGAACTGAAGCTTTCCTGGCGACGTGTTAATTCAAAATCTTCTGGCTAGAAGCCCGAGAAGATTTTGAATATATTACATAGTTTACAGCTGTTTCAAACAATCAGTTTTTGAACTTTCTTTTCACCACTATTTGATAAGCATTGTATTGGATAGTGTTGATTTCAAATTTGTTTTCCTTCATTCTTTCTTGTTATTTTTTTTGCTCCTCCAGCAGGTTTCTGGTTAAGCACAGATCACTTAAAATTTTTACTGTGTAAAACTTCCATGTACAGACATGCACATGCAAAGAGAGGGGTTTTTGTGTGTGTAGTGCATGCGTGTATGCATGTGTATGTACATGAGTAGATGTGTTTGTGTGTATTCAAAATTTTCAATTAGCAATTAACAAAATTAAAATCTTTCTTAAGCTTTTAAAAATATAACATAAAATTACATTCTGTTTGATATATGAACTTACTAGATTGCTCCACCTGCCCATCATAATATTTTATTATAGCATTATGTATGAATTAAAATGAAAATATATTTTGAAGGACCAACAGAAGAAGAAGCTGCAGCTGAAAAAGCACGCCAGCGACTTGCTAACAGACTTAAACTTGAAGAAACAAGGATGCACATGATTCAAGAAGAACGCGAAATGACCGATAAGCAGCATTCAAAAATGGAGGAGTGGGTTAAGTATACAATGCTTTTTAAAGTGCACCAAATTAAAGAATAATTATTTTATTGCAGTATGTATATTAATGACCATACTGCTTTTTCTGACCTTAAAGAGATTTTACATGAGCAGCTCTCAGTGGTGCATTTACACAAGCTTTGACTTAAAAAGCATTTTGCACAAGATAATTATTACTCAGCTGAGTTTTTCAGTGACATAAAGCAAACCATTTGTTGATAATGCCTTGTGAATCCTTATAATAGTCTTTAGTTTAGCTTTGAACATGAAACATATTGGAGACACATTCCTCAAAGAAGCACCCACAAACCATTGTCTTTTCCAAGTTAGAAGTACCATTGTACTTTCTGTTGTAAGAAAGCACATTCAGAATTATGGGTTCAAGCAAACACTTTCACAATGAGATCAGCATTTGCTAGGAATTTAGCTTTACCCTTGGTGAAACATTCACAAACATGTTTATTAAATATTAAAACATTAATGGGAATGCACAGTAAGGTAACTAATCAAATAAGAATAAAAACATAGATTACACTCAAACTTCACTCTTGAAATAAAGTAACTTATTTCAGCCATGTTCGGAGATTCACTGATGAACTCATAGTAGCAAGTATCTCTTCTGGATAGATGAATTTTAAAATGAGTCCATTTGTTTGTGGTATGTCAAAATTTATGACCTTGTTTTTGTTTTCTAAAATTAATAGATTTTCCCAAACTGTTAATCCAATTGGATTCTGCACTAATTTTTATAACTTGGGCTCACTGTAAATATTATGGTTTTAAGTCCAAAAATGATGTGCTACATCTGAATTATCTGTCTGCTTATATTTTAAATATCTCATGAGTTCTTTAAAACATTGTCCAATGTTTCGTTTTGTTTTCCCTATGTATACCTTTTCACATTCCTTGCAGCTGATTTCATACATCCCTGATTGTTTCAATGGCAGGATTTTATCTTTTGTGTTTGTATGGAGGAAGTTTTTTAAACTAAGCTAATTTTAAAAAACAAAAACAAGGTCATACATTTTGACATACCACAAACAAATGGACTCATCTGAAATTGCATCTATCCAGAAGAGAGACCTCCACAGGTCACTCCGCGAGTTCATCAGTAAATCTCTATTGAAAATGGTGGCAATGGTCACTGAAACATATCCAAAATAAGTTACTTTATTTTAAGAGTGAAGTTTGAGTGTAATCTATGTTTTTACTCTTAATTGATGTTTAATAACATTTTAATATATATTTATTCATGTGTATTATAATACTGTGCTTTAAACAGGGCAATGTTCTGCATTTACATAAAAGGCATGCTGAATTCCATTTTTCAGTGTAGGTGCTTGATAACTAGGACATGCTGAATTCCATTTTTAAGTGTACGTGTTTGATAAATAGGAATAGCTGTACAACTACTTAAGTGAACTTGGAATAACACAATTAACTTAAAACTTTAAAAAACTTAAAATTATGAATTATTCACGGTAAATGATAAAATTCACCAATATTCAATCTGTTAAATAAATTACCATGAAGAACAAAGAAATAATTTATACATATTTATAGATTGCAAAATAATTGAAGCTAATTTATTTAATTTTATGTTTGGTTTGTATAATAAAATGATATCTGTCTATACATATACACGTACATAATAATACATAACTTCACTATAGCACAATTTATTTAAATGTGAAGTTCGCTCTTCTATTTTCGGTAGTAAGTTGTCATAAAAGAAGGGTAAAATAAGGGCAATGATTTCAGTTTCATAAACAGTCTTTGGTTGTTTTTTTTCTTTCTTTCCTTTTTTTTTTATGGATACTATTCCTAGGGAACTCAATCTTTCTTGTGATTGAGTTGCTCTAATATAATTATGTATTCTTAATGCTGAAAATCATCTTTCTATAGCGCAGTAATAGCTGGTGTAGATAGAATTAAAGAAGTTAATTTGTAAGTTTCACTCAAAACTGTATGAGTGTATAAATATTATTGGTGTTCATATCTACCAGTTGATGGATAGGTTTATTTTGAAATTCAGGGAAAGGATAAACAGCAATCAGCTCATTTCTTAGCTTAACGTAGTCAAATAGCCTACCATATGAACTGGTATCAAGTTTATTTAATAGATGTCAGGAAAATTACACTTGTAAGAGGAAAATTATTTCGTCTTCATTCAAAAGAGCCATAAGTTCCAGCTTAGTAATAGTACTAAATTGCTCAGCTATTTTATTTGATATATTAACTATGATTTCATAGTATAACCACCTATTTTCATGTTTGTTACCTCACAACCATTTCCTGTGAGTTAGACTTTTTCCATAATTCATAGAAATCATTTCTCTGTGATGAAAGCTGTTCTTGAAATCTTGAAATTGGAAAATATTCTTGAGAAAATCTCCACAAGAAAGTGGTTCTTGACATTGACAAAAAATTAATAAATCCATGCAGTTGTGATGTACAGAAAGAAACCCGATCTTCACAATTCTCTATAATGTGTTCAGAAAACATTAGCTCATCCCTCATTCCATGAACTGCGTTCACAAGTCTTGAACAGAAATTCCATCAGGCAGGAGCTACCCTGCTGTATATATATATATATATATATATATATATATATATATATATATATATATATATATTTTTTTTTTTCTGTGAACTGTTTAAGGGCATGAGTTCTTTTGGATGATGACAAAAAAAATAAAGCTAACCTAGATAGTGTTTTAAAAAATATGCGACAGTCCATAATTGTACAAGAAGACTGCTGTAATACTAAATTTAAAACATGGCTTTAACAATGAGTAAATGTAGCTGAAGGATATATCTCCTGTACCCAAGTATTTAGGCCAGTAATTTTCCCTGCCATGATGCAACTCCATCTGTCCAACAAATTTTGATTAAAAATCAAAGTCCTTGGCAATTTTGATAATATGCTGGCATATGCTTCAGCAGATTACTCTGGACACAGAAAAATAAATAAATCTTTCTTAGGGTTCCCTTTAGCATTCATATAATATCTCAGGCATGTAGACAATTGTGACAAGTCTGCCTGGGTAGTGTGTCTGTCTCACATTCAAGAGGCCGCAAATTTGAATCTTGGTTAGGGTGCATTACCCGGATAAGTTTTTTTTTCAGGATTCTCTGTTATCCTGAGAAGACGAATGTGAGTAACTTTAAGCTCCATGGACCGGAGCTCAAGATCATTTGAGCATTATTTCACCTATACCATTCATCATCTGATATGACCAATAGGGTTAAAGGACCTTAAAATAAAAAAGTTGTGATTTATTAACAGAATCTGTTTTATCTAGCACAATTGAAACAAATTCAGATTCAGCTTTTTCCTGTTTGATAGCATCTACAGCCACTTTGGAAATATAATTTATTAGGTCATTTTGAACATAGATGATGTCTCACAAAAACTGTGCTTTCCTTTAGTTAGTTTTTGAGCATAACATCATATTCACTGAGAGGATTTAGTAATGTTATGTAATTTCTCCTATTTAAGGATTCAGCAGACTCATCGTGGCCCCTAAATGGGAGCTCTTGTTTAGCCAAAAAGGAAAAAACACACACAATTGAACAATTTTTTTAAAATGTGTGTGTTTCAGCCAGCCTGATTATTAAGTTGAACAGATATTTTTGTTGTCCTATAGCATATTCAACAACCCACTAAACAATTGGTTTTACCATTTACCAAGGCCTTACATACTCGTGCTTCTTAATCTTATGTTTACTAGTTAAACTAGTCAAAGAAGGGAAAGGTTGACTATTTCCAACTATTTTTTTGTTTTCTGAGAATGATCGGAAGCTGAATGGTTTCTTAATCAAGTCTTCAATAATGCTTTCCTTGTCATTTTTTTCGATATTTGTATTTAGGCTTAACATTTCATGTTTTATGATGATACTTTTGTTCAATGCCAAATAACAAATTAATAAGACAAACAAAACGTAAACCAAACAATAAAAATTAAATAAATACATTTAAAGTGTTATGATTCACAATACTGAATCAAGCAACATGGTAAAATGTTTTAACCAACCTGCATACATTTAAGAGAAATGTCAACAAACACTTTCTATATTGTTATGTAGCTGTAACTTTAATGCATGCAACTCAAGGCTATTCCATGGGTCTAGAGCACTTAGTGATGAGTGGAAGGAGAATGACTGGTAACTGTTTGTCCATGTCATTGCAAGGATAGATACTCACAGAATGCAAGGGCTGGAATGTCTGCATGACTAGGATCCATTTATCCTATACCATTACTATTATACTTAAAATACTAAATATTTTCCAATACCTTCTAAAAATTGGAAGAAAAATCTAAGCAAACAATGCATGTAGACATATAGGAGGAATATGCCACTGGGCTTAAATGTCACTGAATACTAATAGTACTATTAGATAGCATTTAAAATATATTTGGACCTCTTTTGCTTCAGATATAACACATGAAACATCTAACTGAGTATCAAAACAATAAGGCTCTGACTAAAAAGTTATCCATTATTAAACTCAGCTAATTTGGCAAACAGTTTATTCTAATTAAGGGTGAGTTCACCAACATTAATGAATTTGTAATTGGGTTTTTTGCTTTGAGAACTTAAGATAACAATTACATTAAATAAATCCTTAGCATGGCTTCCTTCAGAAGGAAGCAAAGCCATGGGTCCCGTGTAGTAGATTTACGACACGTAAAAGAACCTTAAGACTGATAGAGAGACCTCTGAGCAAAATTAAACGGTCTTTCATGCCCAGTATAGAATGGGAACCCAGCAGTTAAAGAGTGTCCATAAATAAAATGCCATTTCATTTTACATTAAATTCATTAACATAGAATAAGTGAGTTGGTAAATGGTAACACTACGTCACTGAAAATTCCACTTACTTGGACATGCTTTGGGAATGAGGTGTTGCTCCCATTATCAATAATTCTCCAACTGATCATGCCGCTTTTATTTCCCGTCCAGGTTAGGCTGTAGATTGCTGGTACTCTCTGATGACGGGATGATGAATCTCCCAAGGGTGGTTGGTGGTGGTAATTCGGTAATATGTGGTCTTTGTGTTTATGTAATATGAATCTTTTTCCAGGTTTCTAATTCGCAGCTGTTTTTTATAGGTTTTAAAAGTTTTATACCGAGTGTGATGTCATGATTTGAGGTCCAGAAATGATGTGCTACTGCTGATTTGTCTATCTGTTTTTGGTATAAAGATCTCATATGTTTTTTTAGTCTTGTTTCCAGATTTCTCTTACTTCTACCTATGTATACTAGATTACAGCCATTGCAATCTGTTTGGTATATTCCAGGGATAGGGTCTTTTGTTTTGTTGCACAGAAGTTTTTGTACACTATGGTGATTCTGAGGAGCTAAGGTGATGTTTTGCTCTTTGAAGATTTTTTTAAATTTATGGTGTGCCCAAGGGTGGTAAGTGAACTTTCTGTATGTTTGTCATTCTTGTGGATTTTGGAGTGTTGTTATTCCTTAAATATGTTTCTGTCTTTCAAATTCCTTAATCTTCTTATCTACTAGGGTTTTTTGGTAACCATTTTTTATGGCTAGCTGTGTGATGTGTTGGTATTCTTTTTAGTATTCCTCATTTTCTAGAGGTAGGTATACCAGTTCTGTGGGTTATGCTATTTAGGATAGCATGTTTGTGTGCTATGGTTTTTATGTAGTTTTCTGTGTGAGTGTAGTGTTAACATTTACCAACTCACTTATTATGTGACTATGCATCACAGTTACTAGCTTCTATTCCCTCAAATTAGTCATTAACATAGTATAAATGAAAGAATGGTTATTTACTTGTACATAATATCATACAAATTTTATGTAAAATTTTGTTCCATTTTTTGTCTATGTATATTTTAGTACAATTGAGTCGTATTTACCATTCTTTAAAATGGCGCCCTGCATTTGGCACCCTGGTCTTTTAGCTTTTGATTATTATTTTTCTCTTTCCTTTATCTTCTGTGATTCCTCTTTTCCTTATTCTCCTTTCTCTCATCCTTCCGTTGTTTTTATTTATTTATTTTTTTTTTTTTTAAATTTTATTTTACTTGTAAACTCATCCATAATCTTAATTCTTTTCTCTCCTTTATTTATTAATATTTTTAGAGGTACCATTTCCATGCATCAAATCCCAGACCTCATGCCTCCATTTCTCTAGCTCTTTGCATTCTACTAAGTAATGAATTTTGTTCTCCTCTTCTTAACTCTCTGAGAACATTACCCCTATTCTTACCCATACTAAACCATCCCTTACCTGTCTGAAGATCCTTATATTTTAACAGGGCAAATCTTAACTATTTTACATTTCCTTTATTATATTTTAATGTATAAAATAGCCTTCTCTCCCCAATCTCTCTTAATTGCTCTATACAGACTTAATTTTGTTTTTGTTTTCGAGGCTTCCTCATAGTTCTTGTTTTTCTATATCTTCTATCTTATTTCTCACCACTTTCCAAAAACCGTTGTCATTTTTTCCCTCTAGTTGTCACGTTTCTTCCAGTATCCTTCTCATCCCTGCCCACCAACCGTTTTAGTTGAAGCTATCATCTATTGATTCACATAGATTTGTAATATATCTATCTACTCTTTGAAGGCACCTGTATGAAAAATTCTTTCCATAATTATTCCCTTGCCCTCTTTTTCTGCACCAATCTATTTACTTTGGTGCTGACCTGACTAATCCTAAAAGTTCTCTGCAGAATAATCTGTAATTATCTTTTTCTTTAAAAGCCTCCAATTCTCTGCTGCCTACACCTTTTTTTTTTTATTCTGCCAATACTTCAATCCAATTTATAATTACTTACTCTTAATCCTGTAATAGCAATGTATTTTTTGCCATCACCTTTCTCCCATGTGCTTCCCACTTACTTAGTTTTACACACAGATAATCAAATTCCTTCACTATCTTTGTGTTGTTCGTTCAGTTTCCATTATTATTTTTTTTATTAATGTATTATGTTTTTTGAAAACTATAGCTTTTAATTTGCTTATATTTACTCAAATTCTACATTCTGTGCAAAATTTCTATATCTCATTAATTGCTCTTCTAGTAATAAATGTGGATATGAAATTGAACAGAAAGCAGTAAACATTCTGATGGCATTTTGTGGAATAGTTACACCAAACATTTTTCTTCTCTTTTAGTGGTGAATGAGGATATGCTGTTTTTAAATAGCACACATGTATTTTTCAGATTATTATCAAAATGGAAATACATGGAATAGATAGGAAAAGTATCCACACAAACAAAATTTATTATTTTATTTCATCACTTTATTGTATTGCTTTTTAAGGGCAATAATTATCTTATTATCTTTCAACATTGTCATAATTGTTCCAATAACTAAAAATATTAAGTTTCACCTGAAAACCAATTCTGAAATGATATAGAAAGAGTGAATCTCTAATGACACTTTCTGTTTACTAAATCCCAGATACAGAAAGGAAATTGAGCACAATGAGATAGAAAAATACCCTTTTTAAGCACCATAGCTTGCAGTCAGTATAGCTTGCATGTCTAACACAAATTTGGCACATGTATCCAATCAGTTTCCAAATTCTCAGTTTGCATATCATTGTGCAGTGTGCACTTTAGCAGCAAAACAAAAGATTTACATTCCCAGTTGCCCACTCTGGTGAATGCCGTATGTAGGCAGTTGCATGGGTTCTTTATCATCTCAGAGAGGTTCTGCTAAATAGCTGCTCATGTAGAATGCCCTTATATGCTAGTTGGATAAATTATTACGAACAGCACATATTTTATACCTGATTTTTAATTCAGGCAAGGTTGGAAAACATACTAAAGCAAGAAGAAGAAGAGAGGCTTGCATTACAGGCCTTGCCTCTGAGGTATTATCTCATGCATTATGTTCTGCCCACTCTTACAAAAGGGCTCATTGAGGTTGCAAAGCTGCGTCCTTCAGATCCACTTGATTACCTGGTAAGAATCCAGCTCACTTATATCCTGTAGTCATAAAAACATAAAACTTGTGGAGAAGGGGTAAAAAAACACTGTAGCGATTTACTTTTGTTATTCTAAGTCCCTGTATGAGCAGGTTTTAATATTAACAACACTCCAGCTTATTTTAAAAATGGTGATATGTCTATCTGTCAATCTCCCTGAACAAGTATTTTTACTTTCTCTACTAACTTAATCATACATGCATATTATGCCTTCTTTCATTCCTGTCTAACATATGGTGTACTTCTCTGGGGTAATTCTGCAGGAACTCAAACTATATTCAAATGGCAAAAAAAAGGCAGTTAGATGTATTGCTAATCTAGATTTTAACCATCCTTGCAGACAATTTTTCAAAAAACTTAAACTCATGACCGTGCCAGTGTTGTACATTTACCATTCGTTGATGTTCATAAAAGAAAACCTACAAAAATATGCACTCCGACACAGGGGAGGGGGGACGAACGGGACCGACATCCCCTAGAAGCTCTCACAAAAAAAAAAAATGTACAAGTTCTTCCATTTGTTTAACTTAAAAGTGACACATTCATTGAAATTCTCTGTCATAAACAGCTTTTTGCTATACCACAGAAATAATGGAATATATTTAACTTTAGTATATAAATAAAATTATTTGTGGTTTTTGTGCGGGTTAGTCGCTTTCCAGCCAGCAATACTATGCAACCAGGGACCGCCAGCATGGTGTGCATTCCGACAACTACCTGTTGGCTCAGCTCTACTTATGTATAGTGTTAGTGTAATGTGTTCATCAATGGCTACTTGTGCTCTTTTCCTGTGGTTCGTTGATCCATTACAGTAATTAATTAACATTTAATTAATTTAGATTTTCACTAATTAATTTACATTTTGTTTGTTCATTATTCAATTTAATTGACATGTAAAAAAGCATAAAACCAACGATATTGGTATAATCCTGGCATTCATCCCATAAAAACAGGACAGTACCCTTTTTTTATTTCTCGCATCCCAAGAATTTCTATTGGAAAGTGAATAGGTCCCATATTTTCTTGACACTGCCTTCCTAAATTAAAAACCTAACCAAAATTGTTGCTCTTTCTTGTGAGAAATGCTGAGTCAGTACCTATCTCACTTATTTTTACTTTCTCTATACATACTGTGTGCATAGTATATAGAGAAGATATTGCATTGCACCCAAAAATTTGATACTGAGATTTCATTGGAAATATATGTTTTAGGGTCCCCTGTATAAAAAAAAATAATTTTCAGGAAAAGGTCTGTGCGTGTGGGTGTGGGTGGGTGCGTGCGTGCATGGGGGTGGGTGTGGGTGTGCGCGTGCGTGCGTGAACTCTAAAACGAAAAGTCAGTAAAACACCCAACTTGGTATATAAGTTTAGTATCTTCCAGGGATACAACACGAAGATTTTGAGGAAAATACCCCCACCCCAAACTACCCTTTACATGGAACTTTTTTCGAAAATTTTGATTTTCTTAAAAATGCGTCTAATGATTTTGATTAAAGTATTGTATATTAAAGATATTTACCTGACAAATAAAGTGCATATCTTGAATTTTCTGGGAATGGCCTCTGAAGACTTCTTTATTCTGGATGAATTTTATGGAATTTTGCATAACTGCTAAACTGTAAGAGATGGACAAAAACTTACCACACAAAAAATTAGAGCACATCAAAACACACAATTTAAGTTATATGCATTTTTTCCGTGGAGTTGATAGTTTTTAAGATGTTTCAGCTGTAAAAAACATACTTTTCTCATACAGGAATTTGTGAACTCCTGTGCACACAAACAAAAAAACTTCAGTCACATAGTAACCAGCTTTTGACTATCACTTTAACCTATGGTGCCTCCTTATTTCCCTTCTACTTACAAGGAAGCAAGTAACAAAACTGTTTATGCTATATTTTTCTCAATTAGCAGGAAGTAATTAGAAGCATAAGCCTTTTAACAATATTTTGTTGCAGAGATATAGAGAAAGTCATGTGAATGGAACACATCAGATTTTTGTTATTGCTTAGTGCATTCTGTGAACAGTAGTCTTGCCCAGTATGGTGTTGGCAGTTGATGTGCTATGATATTTGCAAGAACTTAAGCTATTATGCCTAAACAGAAATGCACCTTTTTATCCAATTTACAGGATAGATATCCTTTTTTTGAAGAGACAAGATTTAATTATAGAGTTCACTGTAAAATTTGTAATTGACATTTTCGATTGCACATGATGAGAACTCTGATATTGTAAATTGTATTTATTTAATATCATGTTTCCTTCAACCTAATGTTATGTTAATACCATATTCAGAAAGTATTGATCAGTTAATCCAACCTTATCAAGCATCCCGTATTTTAATGGGGGAAAAAATGGTAGGCTTACACCAGTATGAGCACTATTTATTCCTTTTTTAAAAGGAAAACAACTGAATGAACTTCAGAAGTTGACAAAGGACGTTAAAACTGACCAATCCAGTGTCAGACAAGATAAATAATGCAGTACTGAGTTTTCAAGTAGTAAAGCTTCGACATTTCCAGCCAAAACACACATCTCATGTCATCAATCCTAACGACATTGGGCTGTATACCTGTATATGTAGGATACTTCATTAGTTACTTTAAGATTTGCATAGCTGCTTCGTATTCTTAAATCATTTTATTAAAATAGAGATTGTTTTTCTGCATGGGTTGTGCATTAAAACTGTCCCGCATACAGACTGCTCCCCAGCCAACTACACACGAATTGATGGCCGCCTCGAGCAGATCAACAACAAATAGGTAAACAAGGTAATAATTACATAATAAAGAAATAACAAATAATCTAATGCAAAGACCTATATTTATAAAACTAGTCAAAACAGCTTCGCAACAATAGGTGACAATGAGCAGTCTAGTACTTGCAGCCGGGTTTTGTGCGCTATTCTGTAGAACCTTATTTACTCATGTTTATTCAATTTTTTTTTAATCAATTGACAATTTGTTCATTAAAATTGCATACAGTGCAACTTATTTAGGCAAATCAAACCCAGGTACCGTACATTAATCATACTACAGAATAAGTCTACAAAGCTGATAAACCAAATCGCATTGTTATTTGAGCTACAGACACTGGGAGATTTAAGTAAGAAAAATAAAAATAGAGCATTATTGTATCAAAATATTAAGATTAATAAAACTATTAAGATAAACCATGTTATAATAAACTTTAATCTTATTCTTATAGGTTAAAAAAAATTGTTATAGGTAGAGAAAAAATTTGATACTGAGATTTTCACCAGAAATACATGTTCTTGATGTCAAGTGGCTCAGTAGAGGAAATATGCTATGTCACTTTTTCCAACCTATGCCATTTTACATGTAAACAATCTATAAAGCTCTAGTGCTAAAAGCACAGGTTACAAAAACAGCAGAATAGATATATAATCACATCATTTGGCCTTTGAGGCCTGTACATCCTGCACTATATTTAATGTGCTCCAAAATAGCATATGTACTTGCTTATTTGGATGCATATATAAACAAACAGTATCAAAAATTACTGTTAAAATGTGTAAATGAATATCATTTCATTATGTAACATCCTTTAGCTTATATGATTTTCCAGGTGGATTTTTGTCAAGACTTGTCTTTTTTTTTTTTTTTTGGGTAGCTTCACGTGCTTTAACCTGGTTGGTCATATTGGACGATGAATGAAATTAGTGAAATGATGCTCAAATGATCTCGGGGTCCATGGAACTTAAAGTTACTTGACATTCGTCTTTTCAGGATAAGAAAAAACTCCGAAAAAAAACCTTATCTGGGTAACTCACCCTAAGCGAGATTCAAACTCACGACCTGTTGAACATGAGACAGACATGCTACACCACACTACCCAGGCAGGCAGTCTGTTCTTTGATTTACTATTGTGTACAGTGGAGCCCCGGTAATTGAATTCTCTGTAGTTCAAGCTGATCTTAAGAAAATTAAAGTTTTACTTAAAACTAGAGTAAAATCCCATTATATGTGTTGTCTGCATGTATATTTTACACACTTCACATTACATTTCAAACTTTCTTTCAATTTTCCATGTGCAATACAGGTAAAACTGTCCCACTTGGGATTTTAGTTCATAATAGAGAGAATGCTAATGTATTTCTATTACAGATTGATAGGTACTAGGTTTGGAGTGCACTTGCCGACCCTTCACTTCTGTTGTACAGTGCATACCATTCTTTCAGAAAAAAATACTGCATTGGTACAGTACTCTACTTAGCTACAGTGGTCATTAAAATGTGCTTCAGCAAAAATACACATTCTACAGCAGTAACTTTAAAAATGTTTTAGTAACATAAAAGTGTTTGCCCATATATGTACACCCTTGGACAAAAAATGAGTTCCTGCCTGGGCAATGTGGTGGTAGCATGTCTGCTTCAATTTCAATAAGCTGCAAGTTCGAATCTTGCTTTGGGTGAGTTACCTGGATAATGTTTTTTTTTGGGTCTTTCCTTATCCTGAGAAGACGAATGTTGAGTAACTTTAAGCTCCATCGACCTGAGATCATTTCAGCAATTTCAGTCATTCATCATCTGATATGACCAACCAGGTAAAGACGTTAAGCTAAAAAAAAAAAAAAGGGTCATGTCTGGAATGGCAAACTCATCTAAGTCCTACACGGCACAGTTCTTTGTGTAGTGGCAGCAACAAGTTGTCACAAGCTCAAAATCTTAATATTACTAACCGATATGATCAATAATCATAATCAAATACATTACTAAGCTTTTTCAGGAACAAACTATCAATATTAACTAAAAATATTAATGACACAAAATATGATACAGTTTGTAATGTACAGCATTACTAAACCTGCCACCTACCATCTGTGTTCACTGTAGCACTGAGACAAAATGTAGGTTACTCCTTGTGTGAGGGTTGCCGGTTCGCTTATGGTATGTAGCAAACCTTTTTTTTTTCTCCTTTCGATCTCTTAATGCTGTTGAATAAGTACATAGCGACTCTTTATTTTAGACACACTTTTTTCATACATGATGTATTCTACAGAACAGCAATATGCTGCACACGAACGTATGTGGTGCGCAAAATGGTCTGCAAACGCATTAGGCATGAACAGTTCTTTCTCAATGGGGAAAAAAAAAAAGTTGGAATCTGTACCTATAGTATGAAAAAATACTAAGCATTTGTTATAACTAATGTTTTGAAACATTTTGAGAATCCAATATTGGGAAAATTTGATTTTTTTGGGAGGTAGGACATTTCTTTTTTACTCAACACACCCTTCACAAGCCGACCCAACAGGAAAATGGCAACTGCAACTGGAATAACGTGATATTCTCAGGCAAGGTGACATTTTCTTCCACATCTAGGGGAAAGGTGATTGTCTATCATACAAAGGGGTCCTGATATCATGCAAAATACATGGCTACAGATACATGGTCGCATATCTCTAACATGTTGGAGCCCGATATCAAGGGGTGATCTAGGTGTATTGTGACAATTTGTGGTGTGCAGTAACAGTAATTCTCAATAATATTTTGATTCCCTCTGTGAGGATGGGATATCTGATGAAATTGTTGAATTTGTACAGAATAATCATCTTGTCCACACATCTTGAAAGGTTTCAAATTGGTTTTCAGAGAGGCAGGAGATCAACGTAATATACTGGCCTCCCGCTTCACCAGATTTAAACTCTATTGAGAATGTGTGGGCTGAGGTGAAAAGGGAGCTGTGCTCCAGTTTACCTGTAGATGGACAAAGGACAAAAATGGCTTCTGGGCACAAATTTAAAAAGCCTGAGATTTTGTAGCTTCTTGCCCACATAACTGCAGGCATCTAATTTTGTCAATAACCCACAGATTGAGTTAGTTATACGGGCTGAAGTTTCATATACCCAATATTAATTATGTTTATTACTTTCTCTACATGTACTATGTACATAGTGCATAGGAAATACATGTTTTCGGTCCCCCTGAATACAATAAAGCATTTTTGGAAAAATGTCCATGTGTGTGTGTGTGCTTGTGTACAGCATAGCTCAAAAGCAAAAAGAGCATTAAATACCAAACTTGGTATTTAAGTAGTTTGGTATCCTCCAAGGATGTGACGAAGATTTTCAAGAAAATCCTCCCTTTGCATGGAAAAAATTTCTCAAATTTTGATTTTCTCAAAAATGACTGTAACAATTTTGTTTAAAAATCTCTTATATTTAAGATATTTACATGCCAAATAAAATGTGTATCTAGAATTTTCCGGGAATAGCTTCTAAAGACCTCTTTATTCTGGATGATTATTATTGAATTTTGCATAACTGGTAAACATAAGAGATAGTCAAAAACTTGCTATACAAAAAGTGTAGATGACGACAAAACACACAATTTATGTCCTGTACATTTTTTCGTGGAGTTGATTGTTTTTGAGATATTCCTTGTTATTGGTTTCAGCTTTGAAAAACATACTTTTCTCATATAGGAACTTGTCAACTCCTGTCCATACTAACAAAGGAACTTCAGCCACATAGCAACCAGCTTTTGACTATCTCTTTTACTTATGGTTATTTTAAGGTTTGGTAAAGGTTGTGCCAGCATCCGCGGTTAGACAGCAAAATCAAATCCCTTATTTCACTTACAAGGAAGCAATTTTTTCTCGATTAGCATGAAGTAAATAGAAGAATAAGCTTTTAAATAATAATTTGTTGTAGAGGTGTAGAGAAAGTCATGTGAATGGAACATAGATTTTTTTTATGTTTTAGTTATAGAAGATAATAGTTTATTTACACATATTTTTTAGTTATTTAGCATTTAGCCTTGTGTTTTGGTGTGCATAGACAACAAACCCATAACTTCAAATTCCAAAGTTATATTAATACAATATTATGTTCTACATAACCAGTCATAACCAGTCATAACCAGTCATAAAATTAAAAAATTATATTCAGCACAAGATTTGAACCTAGGAAATATGGGTGGAAGCAAGGCCTTCTTAACCTCTTGGCCACTGTAACACTGCTCTGTGATCTGATTTCAGAAGTCATAAGCTACCATTGCGCTGTCAATCACAGATCATTGTACAATTCTTTCGTGTGCATTGTGAACATAGCTGTTATTAAGATACACAAAGATCCTTGATCGACACATGGAATCTGGGGATGACTCATGTTTTGTGTCCACAGGTGTACATGTATAGTACAACACCAGATGTATTGTAATATTATTATATTTTTTTAATCATTTTTGTGCTCATTAAACATTTATTCATGGTTACCCATTGATTTAGTAATATTTCCATATAACCCAAGTTTTTTGTAATTTTACGTAGCTCAGCCCCGATAGCTCGAATTACTGGTGTTCTACAGCACTTACAAATTATAATATTTATTGCTTTAGAATTTTGAATGGTCACTCTGTAGCATGCTTTCAGGTGTTCATCAGATGTATCTTAGATGAATATCTAAAAACTGTGAATTATATAAGGAATAGAAATTATGCTGTACTTCTACTCAAGGGGGAAGAATGTGAGCATTATTTACTATGTGATTTCTCAAATTTTGTTTGTATTGTTCAATCAGGCGGAATATTTATTTCGTGAGAATCCAGAGGGAAAAATGTTTGAGCCAGATTATGCCACTGCTGCAGAAGATCTTATGAGTGCAGTTGAGCAATTTCAAGATACTCTAAATAAGATTCAATCTACAAGTGATGTAGGAATAATGGAGTGTGTTTCCAAAACATCCGTGGAGTACTGTAGGGATGATTGTTCCAGATCAGTTTCTGATTTGCAGATAGATGAAAAGTGCAGCAAAAATGTGGAACCTTTATCTTCTGATCCTAAAGCATCCAATACTACAAATCTGCATGAAGAGGAATAACTGCTTACAAGTTTATTCATCAACATGAAGAAAAACCTAGCGTTACATAAGTATAAATAAATACATTGAAATAATTATCTTTGATTATGTTTTAAAAGCATAATTCAAGAGTTATATCTCATATATGTATAAGTGCAATATTCATTGTTAATTGACAATAAATCTTTAATGATAGAATTTTTCTTTTCTTTAGAGGTTTCTCAGATTTCTCTAAAGTCTCTATTCTACAGTAATGGGGTTAAAAAGAAAGAGTGATAGGTGTACTCACCATGATAAACTCAAGACAATTTTCTATTTTTTCTCCTTACCATGACATCCTTGGAAGATACCAAACTTAAATAGCAAGTTTGGTATTCAACAGTCTTTTCGTTTTTGAGCTATGCTGTCCACAGACACACACACGCACAGGAACCTTTTTCCAAAAATGCTTTTTTTGGATTCAGGGGGACCCAAAACATGTATTTCCGGTGAAATCTTAGTACCTTCTCTATACACTATGCACATAGTACATATAGAGAAAGTAAAAAAGGTCTGTGTGTGTGTGTGTGTGTGTGTGTGTGTGTGTGTGTGTGTGTGTGTGTGTGTGTGTGAGTGTCTGTCTGTGGACAGAATAGCCCCAAAACGAAAAGACCGTTAAATACCAAACTTGGTATTTAGGTTTAGTAATTTAGTATCTTCCAAGGATGCAACACGAAGATTTTCAAAAAAATCCCCCCACCACAAACTACCCTTTACATGGAAAAAATTTCGAAAATTTTGATTTTCTTAAAAATAGCTCTAACGATTTTGATTAAAATCCTGTACATTAAAGCTATTTATGTCCAAAATAAAATGTATATCTCGAATTTTTTGGGAATAGCCTCTGAAGACCTCTTTATTCAGGATGAATTTTGCCAAATTTTGCTTAACTGCTAAACTGTAAGAGATAGAAAAAAACTCACTACACAAAAAATGTACATCACGACAAAACACACAATTCATGTCCTCTACGTTTTTGTTGTGGAGGTGACCATTTCCGAGATATTCCTTGTTATTGGTTTCACTTGTTAAGTACACTTTCTCACACAGGAAGTGTCCATTTTTCTTTTGCTCTATTCCTGGCCAAGCAAAGAAATGATTTACAATAACAATCGCATAACGATAGCTTTTAAAACATTTGGCCACCACTTTAGCATAGCGTATTCCCTTATTCCCTTCTACTTATATGGAAACTAAGTAATAATAACATTCTGCTAATATTTATCTCAATTAGCATTGTGTACAAAGAAGAATAATCTTTTGTAAGAGGTTTGTAGACTAGCTAGAGAAAGTCGTGAGAGTGTAACACATCAGTTTTTTTACTACGGGCCATACAAAGAGAACCGAAATTCAGTCACATAGCAATAGCAAGCAGCTTTCAATACATATGTCTCTTTATCACTTTAGCCTAGTATATTCCCTTATTTCCTTCTCTACGGAAATAAGTCGTAAAACATTCCTCTAAAGTTTAGTTTATTTAGCACGAAGTAGATAGAAAAATAATTTTTAGTCAGAAAGTTTGTTATAAAATAGTTAGAGAAAGGGATCACATCTGTTTTTTATTTTCTCTACACATACTATTACATAGTGTATAGAGAAGGCATTGTAGGTATTGTGCCCAAAAATTTGATACTGCGGTTTCACCGGAAATACGTGTTTTTAGACCCCCTGAATCCAAAAAAAGAATTTTTAGAAAAATCTCCATGTGTGTGTGTGCATGCGGGCATGTCTGAGTGAGTTGGTATAAGGCCAGCATAGTTCAAAAACGAAAAGACATTAATTACCAAACTTGGTATTTAAGTTCACCATCTTCCATGCACGTGACATGAAGATTTTCAAGAAAATCCTCCAAACCCAAATTACTCTTTACATGTAACATTTTTCGAAAACTTTTATGTTCTCAAAAAAGATGCTAACGATTTTTGATTAAAATACTCTATGTTTGAGACATTTTATGACTAACAAAATGTATATAGGTATTGGAACTTCTGGGAATAGCTCCTGAAGAGCTCTTCATTTTAGATGACTTTTATATAACTGGCAAACCGTAAGAGAAATGCAAAAACTTACTGCACAAAAAATGCAGATCTCATTAAAACACATAATTAAAGTTAACCGTTTTCAAGATATTCCGGATTATTGGTTTCGATTTTAAGCCATTTAAATTTTCTTAATTGGCAAGACATCTTTCTTCTCATTTCTCGATAGTTTACTCTTGACAAGCAAAGAGATTGGAACATCTATTCATTCACATAGCGCCTGGCTTTTAAAGAATGAGACTATCGCTTTAGCCTGTACAATTTCTTATTTCCCTTCTACTTACATGGAAACTAGTAATAAGGTTAATTCTGCTTATCTTGATTAGTATGATGTAGATAACAGATTTATGTTTTGAATAAAAGATTTATTTACCAAACAGCTAGAGTACATCTTGAGAATGGAACACATTAGATATTTCCCTTCTACTTACAAGGAACAAAGTAATAAGAACAATTTCTGCTAGTGTATATCTCGATTATCATGAAGTAGTTAGAAGAATAAGCTTTTTAAGAATAATTTGTTACAGAGATGTAGAGAAAGTCATGTGAATGGAACACATAAGATTGTTTTTAGTTTATTATCCCTTAGGAATACATGGAATGGAAAACCTCTTTTATTTACGTATATTGATTTACAGTAAATTAACAGCAATAAATAATTTTTATCCTATTATCGAATAAATGAAAATATTGGGTATTTCAGTTTGACAGCTTAAACACTGTTACAACTACCTTAACACATACAGATCAAATAGTTAAGGAAACTCCATTAATTCTGACGTAACTTAAAGGTTTTGCATACAATAAAATATATGCTGATTGGAAGCCCAAAACAATGCATTTATTTCCCATAATGGAATTCATCAGGTAAACCTAGATTGTTGGTTTAACATATTTAGGTAATAGAGAAGTGCTATTAGAATAATTTTGATTGTTTGACAATATTCTCGCTTGAATTTGGGACAAACTCTACTGCATTTTGGCTCTCATACATGATAACGTCATCCAAAACATATTAATCTGAACAGGTAATCATCTATATTATTTTCACGTTGGTGGAGGCTGGTTACTGTATGATATGTCCAGTATAATGGAATTTCATTCACAGGAATGAATAAAAAAGAGTAGCAAGTTACTTGAGAATAAGTATCTTGACGGAGAATTTAACTTGTAATTCAGTGTATGTCATATTGTAATTAATTTACTATTCATCAAGCCTTTAAAAGTTAAAATTCTTTAATGGCATTACAATTAATTTACACATGTATTTTAGAGCTAAGTTATTATAAGGTAAAGTTTAAAATAACCATGTGTTGTTGTCAAGAGGGCTGAGAAAAATCACTGGAAGTGCACACAGATGAGGCAAATGATAGTAAAATGAAATGGCGTGTTATTTATGGACGCTCTTTAACTACTGTGGCTCTCAGCGTCCCATTCTAAATTGGGCGAGAAAGACCGCTTAATTTTGCTCAGAGGCCTCTCTATATGGCTTGAGGTTCTTTTATGTGCCGTAAATCTACGACATGGGACCAACAGCTTTACTTCCCTTCCGAAGGAAGCCATGCTAAGGATTTTTACACCCGAAAAAAATCCATTGTCCTCCGCCGGGTTTGAAATGATAGTGTCCGAGCAGAATTGCGCACGGGTGTGTTTGAGTATGTCCGGGCACACTTGCAGTTATGTATGAGTGTGTCCGGGTAGGCTTACTGGTGTGATTAGGATTGTGTTTGAGTGTGTCCGGCAAGACTTGCGGGTGTGCACAAGAGTGTGTCCAGGTAGGCTTGCAGGTGTATTTGAATGTGTCTAGGTAGCCTTGCGGGTGTGTTTGAGTGTGTCCAGGTAGACTTGTGGTTGTGCGGGAGGGTGTGTTTGAGTGTATAGTGGTAGAATTCCGAGTGCGCAGTAGGGTGTAATTGAGTGTGTCCGGCTAGGCTTGTGGGTATGCGGGAGGGTGAATATGAGCGTATTCAGGTAGGCTTGAGTGTATCTGGGATACTTGCTGGTGTGTTTGTATGTGTCAGGGTAGGCTTGTTGGTGTGCCTACGAGTGTTTTTGAGTGTGTGCGGTAGACTTGTGGGTGTGCGGGAGAGTGTGTTTGAGTGTGTCCAGGTAGGCTTGTGAGTGTGTCTGGGATACTTGCTGGTGTGTTTGTATGTGTCAGGGTAGGCTTGTTGGTGTGCCTACGAGTGTTTTTGAGTGTGTGCGGTAAACTTGTGGGTGTGCGGGAGAGTGTGTTTGAGTGTGTCCAGGTAGGCTTGTGAGTGTTTTTATGCCTATGTTTGATTAGTATGATGTAGATAACAGATTTATGTACAGAATAAAAGGTGTGTTTACCAAAGAACTAGAGGACATCCTGTGAATGGAACACATTAGATTTTTTCGTTCTACTTACAAGGAACCAAGCAATAAGGACAATTTCTGCAAATGTTTATCTCAATTATAATGAAGAGTCAGAAGAATAAGCTTTTTAAGAATAATTTGCTACAGAGATGTAGAGAAAGTCATGTGAATAGCCCACATCAGATTTTTTTTATGTTTATTAGCCCTTGAGAATACATGGAATGAAAAACCTGTTCTATATACATGTATTGATTTACAGTAAATTACACAGCAATAAATCATTTTTATCTTATTATCGAATAAATGAAAATATTAGGCATTTCAGTTTGGTAGCTTAAACACTTTAACAACTATCTTATCACATATAGATCAAAAAGGCAAGGAAACTCTGACGTAACTTAAAGGTTTGGCATATAATTAAATATATGCTGATTGGAAGTCCAAAACAATTATTTATTTCCCGCCAATTCAGTGATTTGCAAAATTATTACATCGATATACCAAGAAGAAAAGGTAACGTTCAGGTAGGGTGGATTATCCTAAGTGTATTTACATCATCTTTTTTATTAGCAGAAGTGTCAGTAATTCGAATCTATAACCAAAAGAGTTCCAGATAAAGGATTTATAAGATCATGAATATTATATACAAACAATATTTGAAATAAGTCATGAGATGTGACTGTCGCAGCTAAGTACTACAGGTTACGCCTCAGTCGGCTAAAATAGGCGTTACATAGGACGATATCCAGCTTATAACATATAGTAGGTAATGGCATTAACAATACCAAGAGCATCTTTACGTTTGTTTGTTTTTGTGAATTAATTACGTGGGAAATTTTTCTAAACTATTTAATCCAGTGACATACAGTATTTAAGAGTCCGTCAGGATAGTGTACCATTAAAGGAAGGAATATCAGTTGATAGTCAAAGTGAAAAGTATAACTAATTTTGGAATTTGGCTTGAATACCATCAGGTAAATATGGGTTACTGATTTAACATATTTAGCTAATAGAAAAGTATTGTTGGAAACAAAACTTTATGTATAAATGTGAATTACTTACAACTGGGTTACATATAAAACAGGTTCAACTGTATTTGTGTGTGGGGGGAGGAGGGGTTGTCTATGTATTATTTAACAGTATAACGCAAAAATAAAAGGATAGCTCACCTCACCCAAAGCAGTACAGGTCGATCCCAAGGAACCTCATGTGGGATTTGTAATGGTTAAAGCAGAATTTCAGCAGGTTTTCTCCAGTTTCCCTTGCCAACCTTTCCACAAATAATTGCTGCATCATCTCCTTTCCTGTTTTGCATTTTGTCTTCATTTCATTTCACCTTCTTCTTCAATATTTGTCTGCCCCTCAACAAGCTTCTGGTTTCATGCATCCGTATATAAGTACCAGTGGTCTAGGCTCTATTTAATATGAGGGGCCCAACTAAGTAACTTACAAGAATGTGACAAAGATTTGTAAGAAAACTCCTTAAACCAAATTACTCTTTACATAAAAAATGTTTCATAGTTTGTTTATAATCACAAAAATGACTGATTGTTTTGATTAAAACATCACATGTTTAAGATGAAAAATAAAATGTGTTGAATTTTCTGTGAGAAGTTTATAGCAAAGTCCTCTTTATTTCTAATAGCTGTTACATAATTGGTAAATTGTAAAAAAGAGACAAAATCTTACTACACAAAAAAGTAGATCTCATGAAAATAAAGCTTTTTGTGATGTCAACCGTTTCTGAGATATCCTTTGTGTTTAGTTTGAATTTTCAAACTCTTATACTTCTTTCAAGTGGCAAATGCCTATTGGGTTTTACTCATAGTCATAAAAAGACATTTTTAAGAATGCAATACATGAGATTTTTAATGAGTACATTCATTTCCTTTACCATTGTAAGAAATCCTCAATCACCAAACCCCTTTAATACCATAAAAAGAAGATGTCTGCCAACGAGATGGCTTCACTGCATAGAATAAGACGTAAAAAATATGCTGTAAGGGAATGGAAAGAAAATTCAATTGATTGAGTCCTAGGAGATAAATGACAGGCAATCAAAGCTGGAAAATAGACGGGCAGACAGATTGGATGGATGAACGGATGGGCAGGCAGCAGGCAAGTCTCTTATTATGACTTTTGGATATTCTGATTCTGAATAGTAAGTGAGAAACTCTCCACTGAATAATTATTGTTTAGTAATATGCCTACATTTATTTAATTATGCTTAAAGTTCTTACAATTCAATTTCAGAGTCTTGGTACTACAGAGGATATTTTGTGTTGTTGTATATTTTCTAGGATTACAGTTTTTTTTTTTTTTTTTGTTTTTTTATATATATATATATATACTTTAATCCTATCTGATTCAAAAGCAGCCTTTATCGCTATAACACAAGATACAACACCCAGGAGCATTAATATTCTAGAATGTTGTAAAATACAACAATTAACCATTTACATAAAAGAGTGGTAATCCAATGGATTCCAGCCCATTGTGGAATAATAGGCAATGAAATGGCTGATTTTTTGGCCAAAAAGGAAAGTAAAATTATCACCAAATCAACACCTAGTGTAATCCCATTTTACTCTATTAAAAGAATAATATCAAATAATAAAACAAAATCAATGAAGGATACACAAACAAAACATCTGGAAAACAATGGAAAAATTTACAAGATTACAATATTTCTGCACTACCTACCAAGAAAATCTGCAGTAACAACCTTCAAAATACTAACAACATGACTGTTTACAAAAATACTAATGTAGATTTGGCATAGCAGAGACTTCTGTATGTCTTTTCTGTAACCTAAATGAAGTAATGGATCATGATCATCATCTACATTGTCTTGACTTTTATAGAAGATTACAACCTCCCAGCTAAATATTGGAGTGCAAGAAAATGAATGATTTCATTATCAAGCGTTTAATATTAGATACCAACCAACCACCATATTTTCTAGGATTACATACTTTCAAACAAAAGTTCATTCTTTACTTTTCTTTGTCCTTCTTTTGTTACACATCAATTCTTTTATTGAAAGCAACCAAACCTCTAAATCCCAGTTATGTACATTAGCTATACATAATGGGTTTCGATTCAACCAGATGTGTAAGATAATTTAATATTTTGCACCACCTCATATAATTTGTATCCAGATAAATAATGAATAAAGTGATACGGTGATGCTGTGTGTAAAATGTATACGTTTATAAATAAAAGTTTGCACATTAAATATTTTGGTTCATGTCTCTGATAAATATTCAGTTTTAATAATTTCATGGAGTTTGTCTTCATATTATTTGGGAGCAAAAATGCTTTGTGTTTTATTTTTTTAAGAATTATTATAATCATTTTATTAAAAATTGGTTCACTTATATTCATCATTCTAATCAGTGTGATCAATAGAATCAATCATTACTATACAAAATAAACAAAGATTTTGTAATGGATGTTACATTTGTAAACTTGTATGATGGTAGTGTAATTATAAAACTGTGATTACTAGCATAGGTATTTTATATTTATACTAGCTGCCTGCCCCGGCTTTGCACGGGTGGTGTAACCAATTAAAAAACTCAGGCAAAATCTTCCGTTTACAGTACAAATCTGCAATGGAGTAAAATTACAATTACATAATTTGACAATACTTTATTGTAATGCCTTGTAATGTACAATGTTGCTTCCTGAGAGAAAACAAATAGCGGCGATGTTTTGCCGACTCTCGAGCACGCAAAGTACAACTATCCATGCGAAAAACACGACAATTGAAGGTATATTCCACACACTGACGATTGACCTTGAGATTTATTGTCATTGGGAATGCAAGGCAACACGCCGGAAGCAACACGCTTAAATTCAAAAGGAAAGTCGGTTGGCATTAATGGTATTCTTGGAATAAGTATATCCTCACCTTCGAGCTTTCCTATGTTATGGTAGCTTAAATCAAATTGTTTATAATTTTTTTAACAGTGAGTTTTGTTCCGCTGCATAATTTTGGCTGATTGAGATTGCGTAGCATAATTATCACCGAGTCAACCTTGAGCTGTAAATTGTGTGGCAGTATTCCTGGTAAATCCAATGAATTTAGGAATTCAGTAAGATAACTGAGGACTTCATTTGGATTGGTAATGGAATCGATCGACTTAAATGAATGCATTTGTCCATCAATTTTAACCTATATTTTTATATTCAAATAATTTACATTCTTATTAGTGGCTGCTAAAATGGCTCATTCGCTCAACCAAGCATAGTTTTTGTAATTTGCACAAATATTTGGAAACACTTTCCACATTAATTCTTCCTTTGACGTTGTGAAGTGACAAAAAGGCGATGGAAACGAAATGAGGCCAGCAGAAGTGTCAACAGAAATGTACCATTGTAAATGTCTAATAATGCCTTTAAAGCATCTGAAAAGTGCAATGAAGCGCTATAATCTGCGCAATGTAGCAGATATAGTTAGTATTGCGAAAAGAACGAACTCAGCGCGCCCATAAGGTATTGTGGAAAAAATGACATACGGTTAACAGCGTGGGTAAGCAAGGATGTCATTGGCATAACAGTAATGGCAGCTCTTTCATAGTGTGGCGGGTAAACGCTGGCATAGGTAATGAACAGTCACAATAACATTCATGCTTCTTCCGAATCTCTTTCTTTCCTTTACTCCTGTTTTCCACCTCTTTCTCTATTTTCACCTATGTCAGAACAGCCATTTTTAAGGCTAATAATGACATAACTAAAGAGCACGTAGATCTGATAGGGCAATTGATAAGCTTTTATTAGACAGATTTGTGTAATTTCTCCATTTAACCCAAAATATTTCTTGATCAAATGTATAGTCGCCCTCCGTGGTGTAGTGGTTACCATGCTAACTTCATATACCCAAGGTCGCGGGTTCAAATTTATTAAGAGCACCACAATTGCAATGTGATGGTGACGCGGGTATCTTCATGTTCTTTAGCTAGCTCATGTACCACATGACGTCAAATAACTAACATCTGCAATAGGATGTTAAACCTAAAACGGGTCCTGTCATTTCTCCGCCATTTTCAGATTCCAAGAAGGGTTAATGGTTATGTGCATAGTTTATAACCTGTTCATTTTAAAGAATTACAACAAAAATATACTTATTTCTTTATTTAAACGATGTGACCAAGGGAAGCATAGTTAATACATAAGAAATATATTTGATTATCACAGTTATCTTGCGTCATTTACTCCATAACCGGGTGCATTCCCTTAGCATTGAAGAAGAAAAATAAAGCTGTAGATACTACGGCCATCTGATGGCAAATAAATAAGTAGGTAGCTATTTTAGGTGTTCGTCGCCAGGAAAGAAATATATTTGATTTTCACAGTTATCTTGCGCCATTATCTCCATAACCGGGTGCATTCCCTTAGCACTGAATGGGGAAGAAAAATAAAGCAATAGATATTACGGCCATCTGGTGGCAAATAAATAAGTACGTATTTTAGGTGTTCGTCGAAGAGCAAGTAGATCTGGTTTTTTTTTTTTTTTTTTTTAAATTAAAAACAGTAACGGAGTCTGATCAGGACTCCGGTACTGTATCCCTATTTACATTTCCCCCCGTAGGTTTTACTGATTACTGGTTTACTGGTTTTACTGTTTCTTTTACAAACATATACACATTGCACAAACATATAACACCCATGCCCAAGGCGGGACTCGAACCCACGATCCCCTGCCCACGAACACCAAAGCGAGACGCTTTAGCGAGCGTGGCCATGGGGACCGGCGGTTGGGCAATTGATAAGCTTTTATTTTATGACAACTTTATGTATTAAATTTCTCCATTAACCCAAAATATTACTTGATCAAATGCATTAAGAGCAGCGCAATTGTAGTGTGATGGTGACGCGGGTATCTTCATGTGCTTTAGCTAGCTCATGTAGCACATAACGTCAAATAACCAACATCTGCAGTAGGAAGTTAAAACTAAAACGGACCCCGTTATTTCTCCGCCATTTTCAGATTCCAAGAAGGGTTAATGGTTCTGTGCGTTGTTTATAACTTGTTCGTTTTAAAGAATTACAACAAAAATATACTTATTTCTTTATTTATACAACATGACCAAGGTAACGATAGTTAATACATGAGAAATATATTTAATTTTCACAGTTATCTTGCGTCATTGTCTCCATAACCGGGTGCATTCCCTTAGCATTGAGGAAGAAAATAGAGCAGGAGGTACTACGGCCATCTGGTGGCAAATAATAAGTACGTATTTAACGTATTCGTCGCCAGGAAATCTCCTTTATTTTAAACGATAGGAGTACGGAAAGGACAGTTAATACTTAAAAATGTATTTGAATTTCCCTGCTGTCCTGTGTTATCTGGATAAACTGTTTCGTTACCTTAAGATTGGATGGGGAGGGAAAATACCACTATGTCCATCTAGTAGTAAATAAATGAGTACTTACTCTAGCTGTTAGTCGCCAGGAAAGTTTCTTTCCTGCTTTATTTTAAACTACAGGAGTAAGCAAAGTACGGTTAATACATGAAAATTTATTTGAATTTCTCTGCTGTGCTGCGTCATTGTGTCGATAAACTGGTGCGTTACCTTAACGTTGAATGGGGAGGGGAAAATATAACAGTACTACGACCATTTAGCAACAAATTACCGAGAAACCACTGCCATCTGGTGGTTATTAAGCGAAATGCGTTCGCTTGGTACGGTTTTTATTCGTTTTATGAGATTTTAAATACTTTCCCGTACCATTTTTAATCATTTTCTTTTCCACAAACCTTGTCGTGACAATAACGAACACAACAAAAAAAAGAATTGTTCAATTTGATGCAGTAGTTCGGAAGTGATACGCGTGCACACATTTCAGCGATTCGTTTATATATATATGAACCAAAGGCATGAGGGTCAGACCACTCCCTTACACCTTCATCTATGAATAAATCCATTTTAATATATTTTAACTCAGGATTTATTCAGATTTATTGTTCGATTTTATACACATTGTTTAACAATGGATTTTCTTTTTGCTAGCGTCCACTTTTATTGCTATGGCAATGATTAAAAATAGATCCCTGCACATAACAACTCCCCTTAATTTACTGGAAATTGAATTTGCGTACTCTTGCAGCAGAGTCAAAACTGCCGTCACAGTGTAATAGCTGTTCATCACCAGAGTGTTAAAATGTAACAGTTCTTATTTTGAACATCTTATATGTATTGATACCTATTATAGATATAGGTTATACATCACAGCTCAGCAAGAAGAATAATCTACCTTGTAAATCACAGAGATTTGCATTGTTTGATCTATCTGGCTGAAACCTCTCGATGCTTACCACTTCAGAATCTGCCAAATATGATAGGTTATGTGTGAATTTCAATTATTATTTTTTGTTTTTTTGTTTTTCAAGCTTAACATCTTTTAACCTAGTTGGTCATATCCATTGATGAATGAAATTGTGAAATGATATTCAAATGATCTCACGTCCATGGAGCTTAAAATTGCTCGGCATTCGTCTTCTCAGGATAAGGGAAAACCAGGAAAAGAACCTTGTCTGAGTAACTCATCCTAAGTAAGATTCGAACTCATGGCATGTTAAATGTGAGGCAGTCACGCTACCACCACACTACCCATGTGGGACTATTAATATTTTTATCTTTATTTTCAGCTGCTTACTCAAAAGACTAAATTCTTTTACTTATTGTAGGAAATGTCCGTCATATGCCTGAGACCTAATTTTATATTTTCATTACATTTACTTACACATTATAAACTATGGATCACAAAAAGCACGATAAACCTATCAAATTTCAAAGCATATTTCTAACTTTATTGAGACTTTTCCCATTATTTGTCAGTCACTCTTCAGTTTTTCTGTGCATGCAATTTTTGCAATACATGTGTAAAGCTGTTTCTTTTCAATTTTCTACATGTACTATGTACATAGTGTATAGAGATGATATTGTAGTGCACCCAAAAAATTCGATATTGAAATTTCACCTGAAATACATGTTTTGGGTGCCCCTAAATACAAAAAAAAAACAAAAAACAAAAAAAAAAAAAACAAAGACATTTATGGAAAAAGATTTGTGTGTCTGACTGTCTTGTCTGTCTGTGGACAGCATAGTTCAAAATGGAAACAGACCATTGAATACCAAACCTGGTATTGAAGTTTGGTATCTTCCAAGGATGCGACACATTTTCAAGAAAATCTCACCACCCCGCACTACCCTTTACTTAGAACAAATATCAATAATGTTGATTTTCTCAAAAAATGGCTGTAACGATTTTGACGAAAATGTCGTATATTAAAGAAATTTACCTGACAAATAAAATGTATATCTTGAATTTTCTGGAATAGCCTCTGAACAGTTTATTTCGGATGAATTTTACGGAATTTTGCATAACTGCTAAACCATAAGAGATGGACAAAAACTTACCACAAAAAAGGCAGAGCATGTTAAAACACTCAATTTATGTTACATACATTTTTTTCGTGGAGTTGATCGTTTTTTAGATATTCCTTGTTCTTGGTTTCATCTTTGAAAAAGTTATATTTTTCTCATACAGGAATTTGTCAACTCCTGTCCATACTAACATAGGAACTTCAATCATATAGCAACCAGCTTTTGACTATCACTTTAACCAATGGTACTCCCTTATTTCGCAAGTAATAAGATTATTTCTGCTATTTTTTTTCTTGATTAGTATGAAATAATTAGAAGAATAAACTTTTTAATAATAATTTGTTGCAGAGATGTAGGGAATATATTTTGAATGGAACATATCAGATTTGTTATTCAGTCATCACTAGTGTCGAATGCAACTCCTTCTCTGCCTTTCTCGATCGTTACTAAGTGTCAAACAAAGAATTTGCATTCTTCTATCACTCTCAGCCTCTCATGCCCACTCAATGAGTAAGCAGTACTTTACATCGGCAAGCTGCTGCCACGCAAAGCTTTCTTGAGGGTTCATAGCTGCTGAGAGGAGAGGAGATCGGGATTCAAAAGACCCCTTCCCTCTGCAACCAACCATGTGCCCTGCACTGAAGGTCATGAAGTGGTCCCCAGCTTAATCATATAGCACCTCCTGGTTGTTCCAAGTAGCTCTGCGATATGGAGCAAGGTGATCTAGATGGGTCCACCATCAGATTCTCTCAAGGAATATCACATATCACATATCAACTTACCCATAGAGTCTAAAAGGAAAATTGGCCTAAATGCATTATTCGCCTCCAAAGGTTTTCCTTTTGTCCATAGTCAACATACTCGCGCAATTTTCCATCTTACATGGAATTCTTTAACAAATTGTTAAATGTTGCAAATAAAAAATCAGGGGCCATTTTGATCATTATTTTAACTGCCTCAGGTGGATATTATCAGGCCCGGATGGTTTTCCACATTTCATCCTTTCTCCTGCCGTATTAAGTTCCTCTTTAGTAAAAGGTTTTGCAATTTTATCATTATTTTCCCTTTTCCAATAGTCCATCTTATTTGAAAAAAGGTAGAGACTATATTAATCTTTCGTTCTTTATATGAGTTATAAGGCATTGTCGGATTTTCAGGTGTTTTTGGGCACTTTTATAACCTTTTTCCCATATATTACCTTCCAGTTCATTGCATTACTCGTTTTTAATCTTTTCCTCTTTTCTTTGTATTTTCTACTTATCTCCTCAAGCTCCAAGTCATTTATATCTGCCCTTCCTCTACGACGTGTGAATTGACCCCTAATTACTAAACATTCTTTCCGATTTGTCTCGATTTCTTCATTCCACCAAAGAGGAACTTTTCGGTTTTGATATCTTCCAAGTACTGATAAACTTGTTCTATATGTCTGATTAAAGACTTCCATTCAGTGAGGTTCGCTCACTCACTCACTCTTTTTTTTTTTTTTTCCTCTTAAATTTTTAGTTTTTCATCCAATTCTTGCTGAAAATTTTCCTTGTCAAATATTATTTCTTTACTTTTCTCACCTCCCTTCTTTTTCTTTCCCCCTACTCTCACCTCAAAGTATATGGGGCCTGTGATCACTGATTCATCATCCAGCACCTTCCAATTTAATTTTTTTTTTTTTTTTTTTTTTTTGCATTGAGCAAGTAATGTCGATGAATGATTCACTCGTTCTTCTAATGAAGGTTGGGTTTCCCCAGTATTTTGTATTACGCAATTTAAGAAATATATCCACTCAGCAAAAGAAACTCTCCCCTGACATCCGATGCGGGTGAACCCCATCTTGGGGATTTTACATTTAAATCACCTAAAATAATAACTTCTTCTCTTTGCCTTCTTGCTTTTTCCATTAAAACATCGATATATTTTCAGAACTCCTCAAATGAAATATTTGGGGAACAAAAGCAACAATGGATACTAAAATTATTTAATATTATTCTAATAAATTCTTCTCCCTTCTCTATGGTTTATATCCGTACATTCCTATTTTCAAAATAAGCTGCAACATTCACATTTTTATCTGTCGTCCATCTAGGATCTGACATTAGTTTTCTATTTGGCTCACTAACAAGAGTAATATTTATATTTTCTTTCTATGACATTAGGCGCGTTATATCGTGCGCTGGCCACGTCGTGGCCGAGTGGTTAGACCACTCGCCTCTCACCTAGACGGCCCGAGTTCGATCCCAAGCGACCGCACGTGAGATTTGTGGTGGACAAAGCGGCGCTGGACGGGTTTTCTCCGGTTTCCCCCACCATCACATTCCACCGGTGCTCCATCTTCATTCATATATCATCAATGTCATCGCCTGCGGTGCCATAAGTAGTTAACGCGGACGTTAAACACTACCAAAAAAAAAATCGTGCGCTATCCTCGATCTATTAAGATTTAATTGCAATATTTCCATTATTGGTAATTTTTTCTCTCTGGTCTCTGTCACCTCTCTAAGATAGGAGCATCTTCTCGGAACCAATCTGTGTCCTTCCACTTTACATGTGATGCAATATGATATACTTGTGCATTCTATTACCTCATGCCCTTTACGATCACAGTTCATGCAAAGGTCCGATCTATCTGGATCAGTGCACTTCACCGCATTTTGTCCAGTCTTCAAACATCTAAAACACCTTGTGACTGGAATTATTTTACTCATCCTATCTGTATTTTTCGTTTTTTTTAGAAGATCCTTTGCCAGTGTACTTTTGAGGGTTATGGTCAAGCCTGGTTTCCATATCTCAGTGCACCGACAGCCAGGGCCGATTCCACTTCCTCACTTGTGGTAGTTACATACATTCCGTACATGTGCAGTGTGTTGGTCTTCTTTGTTTCAAACTCTTTTACTCCCTCCAGTTTCTGTTTCAGTACTTTACTCAATACTCCAGCCGCCTCTTTTCCTGCATCTACCGTAAGTCGCAGACTTCCAGTTGCAGTTCACCGCACTTTATGCGAATTCCTATCTTTTCTATATCTACCTTGCCTTTTATCTCTTTTAGTATATCTGCATAGGTCTTCTCTTGTCATTTTAGTATAATGTCCTCCTTTCGTATAATCCTGGGCTTTACATTTGGTATTCTTTGCTTATCTAGCCGTTGTCTATTCTTTGGAATATCCTTAGTTTACCTTATATTTCACTTTAGATATAAGGAACTCCCTAATGTTTCCTATATAGTTCCTCTTTATGCCTTCTGGTGTAATCAATACTAAGTTGTTTTCTCCTTTATAACTTGGCTTAATACTTCTATTAAGGAGTAAAAGTTCTTCATATCATTAACTTCTCGCACTACAGTATAGGGTAACAAATACATCACCCTTTTTGATACTTTTATCCTTTCTCTACAGCTTATCTTGGTTTCTGTGACAATATACTCAAGTTGTCCATCCTCATACCCTTCTTCAAACATTTCCTTTATTTCTGGGTATAATTTAAATACCTTATCCCCCTTTTTCTTTGGGATCCAGAACTATAACTATGTCACTTTCCATTCCCGTTTTAAATGTGTTGTCTGCAATTAAATTTAGTACACGAAAACATTTTTCTGGCCATTCTACATCTAGGAGTAATAACAGATCCTCAAGTTATGCCCCCGTTCCACTGCCCTTTGTGTTCCGGATATATCTTCATACCCGGGATGAACCATTTCTATCTGAAAGCCTGTAGTGACACTATTTGTCCGTTTACACTTCTTTGTCTCACCTCTATCTTGATCTTTCTTACCCTGCTTGTCTAACCTTTCTTGCTACTGCTTGACTTTTGGGCTTTTTGTTTTCCTTCAGAAAAAATGTGCCTCCAGAAAACCTTTTGTTCATAGTATCCACCTGGAAAAAGATACTCCATCTTTTCTTTGTATGTATCTTCGTATTAGGCATACTCTTTACCAAATTCCTCAGTTCAATCGAAGTTTTTTTTTCAGTTTATCCAGTCGGTTCTTAAAATCATGAAACTTTTCTGATAACATGTCTTCTCTTTGTCTTTTGTTAGATGAATCTATTTTCTCAAACTCTTCTTTCCCGCTTTCTTGATCAATCACATCTCTCAAGTGCCTAACTAAGGGCCGTTTCTCAAAAGAATCCAAACCTTCAGGAACTAAGTATTTTTCATCTTTCCAAGCTCCAGTAACTTTTTTCTACACTCCAACCTGGTTCCCCACTGAAAATACCCCCCAGGGGCCTACTACGGTAGGTACAGGTTTGGCGCACCCGGGGGTTCCCGAGCCACTCGCCGCCATATCATCCTCCCCATCGCCATCCACTGGGCCACGTTTTGTGTTCGCGTCTGCGTGTGTCTGCGCATTTCTTTGTGTATGTTCTTGTGGGTGCGAGTTTACTCGCCTCATCTTCTTCCCCTTCTAGGCTTATTCCCTATATATTTAGTTTTAAGGCTTTAGGTTTATTAACTCCTGCCTCACCAACAGGGGTCTTTCTTCTATCTCCGTGGTTCCTGTCTCACGGTTCCAGCGCGGCTTCCAACTTGTGTGCTCTTCGGAGTTCTCAAGCGTGACGGTTGAGTGGACCCTTCACACTACCCCTATGTGTAAGCCTTAGGTGCGGAGCTCGTCCATTCCGATATGTACACCCACATAGCTTCTCTAGGAGCCTGCCCCGTGCTAATCTTCCGACGAACGCAGGTCGTCGGGTTAGAATCACGGGCCGGACGTGTTACCGCTATCGGAAACCCGGTGTAATCAACCATAAGTCCCCTGAATCCATGGATGCGTCATTACACACCATGGCCTAAAGTGGGGGAGGGGCCACAGGTGGTTATACCTGTGGTAGGGGCATAAAGCCGGGTTGTGCATGGTGGAGGGCTTACCCGTATGGACCAGTAGTGGAGGCTGGAGGGTAACTCCTCCTAAGTACTCCATGAGATCGATCTGGGAGGGGCCACCCTGTCGGCACAGACCGGAAAGTATTTTTAGTGTCTTTTTTCTCTTTCCCCCGGATGGCTGGCTCACGCCGACAGTACCGGAAGGGGGCTATTTCATCATGATCCCTCCGCGCAAAACTATTCCATTTGACCGCTCTTTGGTAGTGACTGGCTTGCGAATCTAAAACTATGCGAGATATTAACCCATTTTATATTCAACGGGAAATTGATAGGATTTGGGTAAAGTAAGCAACGCAACCAGAACTAGAGACGGTACGCTTTTAGTGGAAACCAAGACCGATGACCAGTCTAAGAAGCTCCTGAAAGCCGGCTTGAATACTGAATACTTGTAGTTGCGTGGTGACCACAACCTGCCTAGACGATCTGTCAGATGCAGACATTGTTTCCCATCTCTCCGACCAGGGTGTATGTCAGGCGTACTGTCTTCTAGGTAAACGCGATGGTCAGTCGGTTGCGTTGCGAACGGCATTCCTAACGTTCAAAGGCACCACCTTACCTGAGGCACTTTACTGTGGTTACGAACGCGCTGCTGTGAGACCGTACGTACCAAGTCCCATGCGTTGTTTTCGTGTCAGAAATTTGGTCATACCCAAAGTCGGTGCACTTCGACGCTACATGTGAACGTTGCGGCCAACCTGCTCACGGTGAAACTGCTTGTGCCCGAGACCCTTGCTGCGTCCATTGTAAAGGGAACCATTCATCCAGCTCCCGGCAGCGTCCGCGTTTTCTCGAGGAAAAATCCATCCAGGAATTGCGGATTAAGGAACGCCTAACTTTTCCTGAAGCCCGGCGTCGCTTCCAACAACTGCAACCTACGACCATCTCAGGCTACCCTCTTGCGCTGCGCCACACTCCTGTTGCCTCAGTGGCTCTACAAACCGTGCCCGTAGCCGACGCATGTACGCAAACAGAGCAGTTGCCGAGCACAACAATCTTGCAGTCTTCAACATCCACAGCACCCACTGCCTCAAGTTCTATTTCTCCAGAACCTGCTCGTAAACCGCTAGTTCGACCGACACCATCTGTCGCTGCTCCTCATGAGCGCAGTCGTAAAAAACTCAGGGCCACTGATAAACCTTCCAAGTCCCGTTCTCGTTCTGCGAGCCGTAGGGAATCTTCCGCATTCCGAAGATCATCGGATAGCGGCAACGAAAGTGGCTATACTCTTCTGGGTCCAAAGAGTGCAAAGAACAATAAACACCCACCTTAACTTCATCTACTTCGTTTCCACCGTTTGCTTGCATCTCAGCTGCAAACTCCTATTATGATTAATCGGCAACCTTTCACGCCTCTACCTGTGCTCTATGACTCTCCTGACGTGGAATATCCGCGGTTTCCGTACCCATAGGGCCGATTTGCAGCTGTTACTACGGTCCTATAACCCTCTGGTTCTGTGTTTGCAGGAGACAAAGCTTCGCCCCCACGATGCTTTTGCCCTGCACCAATACGTTCCCATGCTGTTTGATGTTACACCGGAGGAGGGCTCTCATGCTCATGGGGGTGTTATGGTCCTCACGCGCAATGACATCTGTGGTCAGCCAGTCTCGCTTACTACTATCTTGCAAGCTGTTGCTATCTGACTTACCCTTCCTGGTTTATCCTTTAATGTATGTAATGTCTACGTTCCGCCTTCATCTATCCTCTGCGCCGCTGACATGCTCCATTTCTTTTCACAGCTCCCAGCACCTTTTCTTCTGCTGGGTGATTTTAATGCCCACCATCCCCGATGGAGTTCCCCTAAGGCCTGCGCGCGGGGGACTGTTCTTGCTGACCTTTTCGTTTAATATAGTCTCTCTGTTCTGAACAGCGGTTTCATTTCCGATTCTTCTGCCACGCTATCCCACCTGGACCTTTCAGTTTGCTCTGCTCAATCCCATTATTGAGTGTGTTCCTGCTGGTATCTCCTCCTCCTTATTTGTGGACGAGTTTGCAATTTATTGCAGTTCTCGGCGCTCGTGCCTTTTGGAGCGGCGCCTACAGGCATGTCTTGACCGTCTACATGCTTGGAATGTTACAAATGGCTTCCGTTTTTCTTCAGAGAAGACATTTTGTGTCAACTTCTGGCGACGGAAACCATACGAACCACCTTCTCGGAACCGAACCGCTGCCCTTCGCCGAAACAGTGAGGTTTCTTGGCTTGGTGTTCGACAGGAAGCTTAGCTTGTCATCCCATATCTCTTCTCTGATGGCTCGATGTGATCATGCACTTAATATTTTGTGTTTTATGTGGCACATCCTGGGGAGCAGATCGCACCGTGATATTACAGCTTTACCGTTCGCTTGTCCGCTCTAAACTTGATTACGGGTGCAGTGTGTACTCTTCGGCATGTCCTTCGGTTTTACGACGTTTAAACCCAGTTCACCATCGAGGGATTCGTCTGGCGCTGGGTGCGTTTCCGACTAGCCCGGTTATTAGTTTGTCTTCGGAGGCTGCTGAATCTCCGCTGTCTCATAGGTGTGACCTGCTTCTTTGCAGTTATGCCATCCACCTCCTTGCCTTGCCAGATCACCCTCTATCGGTTATTCTTTGATGAGTCTCTGGACCGTCAATATGCTGTCAGTGCGCTTGCCTTGCTTCCCGCAGGAGTTCGTTTTTGTTTGCTTCTTCGGATCTTGGATGTTCGCATTCCGCCTGTGTTTCCACTGGGGAAATGCTCATTCGCCCCTTGGTTACGTTGCGACATCCAGTTCCACCTTGGGTTGGAATCCATGCCGAAAAATACGACTCCACCTTAAGTCTTCCGCTCCGCATTTTTAGAGTTGCAGGCCGAGTTTCCCAATCATTGTTTTATTTACACGGATGGTTCCAAGGAAGACCGTGGTGTGGGATGTGCTTTCATTTTTAATTCGCGGAGTTACACATATCATCTTTTTGGGCACTGTTCGATTTTTACTGCCGAACTTTTTAGTATCTATCAGGCTCTTGTTTTATCCGGGGACGGGATTTAAGGCGGTTTGTTATTTGTAGCACTCCCTCAGTGCACTACAGGGTCTGCGTGAGCTGTATCCATGCCATCCCTTGATACAGCGTATTCAGGATCGCCTGCAGTCACTGGCTGACGCTGGCGTCAGCGTGTCGTTTGTTTGGGTTCCTGGTCACATAGGTGTGAGCGGATACGAATAAGCGGACACAACTGCCAAGTCTGCAATTTTATAGACTAACTTTTTTAGCACCATTGTTCCTCCAGGTGATGTTCGTGTTCACCTGCGCTGGGCCATTCTTTCGCGCTGGTTCGCGGAATGGTCCGGGGTGCGTGACAACAAACTGAGAGCGGTCAAGTCCCTTCCTGTCCCCTGGCCTACTTCCTCGCGTGCATGTCGCCGCGATGAGGTGGTTTTAGCGCGACTGCGTATCGGGCATTGCCGTTTTAGCCACCAGCATCTTTTACGTGGGGAACCCGCACCTCAATGTGCTTCGTGTAACGAGCCTTTGACGGTGCGTCATGTTTTATTGGAGTGCCACCTTTTTACTGTGCTGCGTGCGTCCCTATGTCTGCCTACTGACATCCCCACCCTTCTGGGCGACAACCCTCTTTCTTGCGAGGGACCTTTTAGTTTTCTCCGTCGCTGCGGGATGTACAGTATGGCTTAATTTTATCTCGGGGTTTTACATTTTACCGACTTGTGCTTTTAGTCCCTCGGTTTTAGTCGCTTTGGTAGCTTATTTATGCTCTCTCTGGTTTTAACTCTTGTGTGGTACTTCTGTTTTAGTGGTTTTTATGACTTTTAACTTTTAGCTCTTATATTTACCCTAGGGCGCTAATAACCGATGCAGTTGTGCGCCCTAAAGCCATAATACTTCTACTATTACTACTACAACTACTACTACTACTACTACTACTACTACTACTACTACTACTACTACTACTACTACTACTACTACTACTACTACTACTACTACTACTACTGAAAATGCTGCGCAGTCGCTTGCTGACGATCGGGTGAGGCAGTAGTACTGGTGGTGGTGGTGGTGGTAGTGGTACTGGTAGTGCTAGTTGTAGTGGTGGTGGTGGTGGTGGCGGCGGTGCAACAGCTGCTGTGGCGGCGGTGGGGTGGCGTTGGCGTTGGTGGTCGTGGTGTAACAGCAGCGGTGGCGGCGGTGAGGTGGCGTTGGTGTTGTGGTGGTAATGCGAATGTAGGGCTAGTGAAAGCATTAGAAGTGCAAACTATATAGGTATGATGGTCCTAAACTCGTTCAGAGTCTTTCTTTCGAGTTTCTTTCGAAAATCATATAGAGAACGTTCGACACTTAACTTGTATAACATCTGATGAACTTATTTTGTGCATAACTACACAAGAAAACAGCAAAAATATAGAGAATGATATTAGCTGTTAGGTGTAGTTAGATAAGAGAGCCTCCAGTAAATGGAGCATAGTACGGGCATATGCCATTGTGACTTCTTTGTGCTTCCAATGTGACCCCTAGGAGGAATGTTCATAAGAGCACGACGTTGAGAGCTTCAAGGAAGTGGTCCTAACGATTCCAGCATATCACCAATTTTGACGCGGCTATGAATAAATCATCCGCTACCTGGGGATCTCATTTCACACGAGGCACTCCCAGGAAGGGAGGGGCACCAACCGTCTCGCCAAGCGCCAAGAAGAAATATTTCCAAAGCGTAAATTGCACCGTTCAGCCGCAACACAGAAACTGCCGTCGCTTGGGCAAACAACTCTGAAATAAATGAAAGGAAATAATGGAAGCACCACAGCATTCACCTATCGATCCAGCGAAACTACGAAAACGTGCAAGGTTAGCGCAGCCGGTTTAACAGGATTCGAATCCGTAACCTGCAGAATGCGAACCATCTCGCTCCACAATTCTGTAGTTATGTCATTCCCAGGTGTTGCTTTAAATTTGATGAACATACTTGCCGTCCTTAGAGTTTTGTCAAAAGCGTTTAGCGTAAAAAGAAAGCAACTTTTCGTTTTCCTCCGTCGGAAATTTCGCGGTACAAAGATGGCAATGTGGACTCGAGCGTATATTGAGTTACCATTTTTTTCGGGAAACATACTTTTAGATCAGAAAGCTGAAGATGTTGCACTGATATGCTCATTTCCAACTTTCTCACGTTGGTTTAAACTCGAACATGCTTGCCATTCTAAAAGTTTTGTCAAAAGCGTTTAGCGTAAAAAGAAAAAATTTTTTCGTTTTCCTTCGTCGGAAATTTCGAGGTGTAAAGGTGGAATATGAACTCGTGGGTATATTGAGTTACCATTTTCTCGGGAAACCTACTCTTAGATCAGAAAGCGGAAGACATTGCACTGATATGTTCATAATCAACTTTTCAAAAGGACACCAAACGAAGATGTGAGCCTTGTTGGTTATACCGTATGTGAGACGTGAATATTATTTTCAGCTCTAAATTCGGCACATACAAAAACTGCCATAAAATCATCATGGATGAGGCAGTCGTACATAACCAAATGGCAGGTGCCTGGCCCAATTCATGAGAGATGCCGGTTGGTAGCGAAGGCCCCAGTTGCGTGGTGTAGGCGTGTTATGATAGACCCGCCGGCGCGGCACAGGTCAGCTTAGTAATGGAAAACGTACCATGTGGGTTTTGTTATATGTTTCGTATAACACGTTCTGAGGTTGTTTACGTGTCGTGTGACAACCGTTGTTCCTTCGCTGCCTAATCCCAAATGTGTGCGATTTTTAAACACTCATCAAGTTGCGACATCAAGTTTCAGACAAGTCAAAGTCTAAGCTAATCGACTGCTATCTTCGTTTGATGTCGTTTTGAAACAGCCTGTATATATGCTGTAAGATGATTCAATGATCTCGCAATCGTTTACAAAGAAATTTCTTTTGTAGGAACGCCAGAACGCACGCAGTCCAGGGTTATTAATTCTTCCTAGCTATGGACTATTGAGGATGAAACTCATTTAGAATATGCAAATTACTTTTTATGCAACGTCAGAGATGTCTTATGGCGCATTGTTCTTGAACAATAAAACTCAGTTCTACCAATTCTATGAATGATTGCTCATCACATGGAATTGTCAAGCTTGATTATTATTAATAATACCTATGCTTGTGTGGGTGGGTGTTTTAAGTTCCTTCTACCACATGATATTATCTACGTATATTACAACTTACGAACTATTAAGACGATGTTGAAAGAGTTGGAAGCATATCTGAGTATACATATCAATAAAGAATTATTACAGACTTAAGTTATTTATATTCAGACCAATCAGTGTAAGTCATTTGTCGCAAATCCTGTCTTTTCTCTTTGTATCCTCATGTTAACAATTCTCGATGTTTTTCTCTTTTACAATGGTTCTTTACAGTGCAAACAGATTTTTGTCAACCTTTGTTTCAGACAAATAATTTTCCTCTTACTAGCCACTTTCGATACTATTCTTTGGATCATTTTTTTTTAAAATATAGTTAATACTTTCTCTACACGTACTTGGTTTTTAAGTTCAGTATCTTCCAAGGATGCGACACAAAGATTTTCAAGAAAATTCCCCCACCCCCAAATGCCCTTTACATGGAAAACATTTTCGAACATTTTGATTTTCTCAAAAATTTCTTATTTTGATTAAAATACCTTATATTAAAGATGTTTACCTGACAAATAAAATGTGTATCTTGAATTTTCTGGGAATAGCCTCTAAAGACCTCTTTATTCTGAATGAATTTTGCATAGCTGGTAAAACGTAAGACATAGATAAAAATTTACTTCACAAAAACATGTAGATTACGTTAAAACACGCAGTTTATGTCATATACGTTGTTTTTTTTTTTCGCTGAACTGGCCAATTCTGAGATATTTCTTGTTATTTATTTCAGATTTAAAATAGTTGCACTTTTTTCATACCGAAAGTTGTAAACTCCTGGCACTGCATAGAAACGGATTTCATCCACATAGCAACTGGGTTTTAAAAGATTTACTATCGTTTTAGCCTAGTATATTCCCTTATTTTCCTTCTACTTACACGGAAGCAAATGATTAAGACAATTTCTGCTAATGTTTAGCTTGATTATCATTTAGTAGGTAGAAGAATATGCTTTTATACAATAATTATTTACAGCGATGTAGAGAAAGTCATGTGAATGGATTGTTATAACCAGTGAACTGTAAAATACATATAAAAGCACAATTCATACCTTATATCTTTTTTTTTTATTAAAGATATTCTTCGTTGTTAATTTCAATGTTAAAACACTTTCTCAAACGGGAAGTCATGTTTCGTTTCATCTCCTTTTTGTTTTACTCCTGGCAAGCAAAACAGAGCCGAATTTCAATTGTTTCACGTAGTAATCAGTTTTTAAAGAATTGGACTAATTCTTTAGCCTAGTGTATTCCCTTATTTCCCTTCTACTTAGTAAGAACTTAATAAGACCAATTCTGTTAATGTTTATCCGACTAGAAACATATATATATATATATATAAAAAAATCTTATGTGTACCATTCACATGACTTTCTCTACATCTCTGTAACAAATTATTGTTAAAAAACTTATGCTTCTATTTACTTCATGCTACTCGAGAACAAATTAGCAGAAATAGTCTTATTACTTGTTTCCTTGTAAGCAGAAGCGAAATAAGGGAGTACCATAGGTTAAAGTGATAGTCAAAAGCCGGTTGCTATGTGACCGAAGTTCTTTTGTTTATATGGACAGGAGTTGACAAATTCCTATATGAGAAAAGTAAGTTTTTCTTAGCTGAAACCAGAAACAATGAATGTCTCAAAAACGATCAACTCCACGAACAAAATGTATATAACATAAATTGTGCGTTTTAACGTGCTCTACATTTCTTGTGTTGTAAGTGTTTATCTAAGTCTTACGGTTTAGCAGTTATGCAAAATTCCGTAAAATTCGTCCAGAGTAAAGTAGTCCTTGGAGGCTATACATTTTATTTGTCACGTAAATATCTTTAATATACGATATTTTAATCAAAATCATTAGAGCCATTTCTGCGAAAATCAATATTTTCGAAAAAAGTTCCATGTAAAGTGTAGTTGGGGGTTAGGGGATTTTTCTCAAAATCTCCGAGTCGCATCCCTGGAAGATACTAAACTTAAATACTAAGTTTGGTACTTTACCTACTTTTCGTTTTTGAGCTATCGTGTTCACAGACACACGGACAGACACACACACGGACCTTTTTCCGAAAATGTTTTTTTTTAGATAAAAGGGACCCTAAAACATATATTTCCGGTGAAATCTCGGTGTCGAATTTTTTGGTGGAGTTCAATACATTCTCTGTACACTATGTACATGGTGCCTATAGAGAAAGTAAAAACGATCAACTCCATGAAAAAATGTATATAACATAAACTGTGTGTTTTAACGTGCTCTAAATTTTTTGTGTAGTAAGTTTTTATTTATCTCTTACGGTTTAGCAGTTATGCAAAATTCCGTAAATTTCATCCAGAATAAAGTAAGCCTCCGAGGCTATTCCCAGAAAATTCAAGATATACATTTTATTTGTCAGGTAAACATATTTATTATAGAATATTTTAATCAAAATCGTTAGTGCCATTTTTAAGAAAACCAAAATTTTCGAAAAAAAAGAAAAAAAGCTCCATGTAAAGAGTAGTTTGGGGTGGGGGAATTTTTCTCAAAATCTTCGTGTCGCATCCCTGGAAGAAACTAAACTTAAATACCAAGTTTGGTATTTTACCGACTTTTCGTTTTTGAGTTATCGTGTTCGCAGACACACGGGCACACACACACACAATTTCTGAAAATATTTTTTTTTTTGGATACAGGGGACCCTAAAACATATATTTCCGGTGAAATCTCAATATCGAATTTTTTGGTGCAGTGCAATACCTTCTCTATACACTGTACATAGTACGTATAGAGAAAGTAATAAAAATGATCTTTTTACTTTCCATATGTACATAGTGGATAGAGAACGTATTGTATTCCACCCAAAAATTCGATATCGAGATTTGACCGGAAATACTTGTTTTGGGGCCCTTTGAGTTCGAAAAAAGGATTTTTAGAAAAAGGTGCGTGTCTGTGTATCTGCGTGTGTGTGCGTGTCTGTGGAAATGCTAACTCTAAAACGAAAAGACCGTTAAATACCAAACTTGGTATTTAGGTTGATATCTTCCAAGGACGCGACACACAGATTTTCAAGAAAAGCCCCCCACCACAAACTACCCTTTACATGGACTTTTTTTTTTAAAAATTTGAGTTTCTAATCAGTGACTCTAATTATTTTGATTAAAATATCGTATATTAAAGATATATACATTCCAAATAAAATGTATATCTTGAATTTTCTGGGAATAGCCTCTTTATTCTGGATGAATTTTGCCGAATTTTGCTTAACCTCTAAACCGTAAGTGACAGAAAAGAAACTTACTGCACAGAAGATGTAGATTTCTTCAAAACACATAATCTATGTCCTTTACCTTTTGTTCTCGTTATTGGTTTCAATTGTAAAGTACTTATACTTTTCTCCGACAGGAAGTGTCCGTTTTTCTTTTGTTCTACTCCTGGCCAAGCAAAGAAGCGATTAATAATGAGAATCGCATAACGACAGCTTTTAAAACATTTGGCTATCACTTTAGTATTGCGCATTCCTTTAGTTTCCTTCTTCTTATAAGGAACTAAGTAATAGTAAAATTCTGCTAATGTATATCTCGATTAACATATATTATAAGAAGTTTGTTTCTAGAACAGCTAGAGAAAGTCATGTGAGTGTAACGCATCAGTTTTTTTTTTTAGGACTGAGCTTAAAACCCGTTCTGACTCTTTTCACATTCTCATCTCGCATGCGGTCATCCAGTACTTTTTCCTTTCCCCATTGTTTGGATGTTATAGCACTATCTACGAATTTGTTACCAAAAGAAGCGTTAAGATCAAAGTTTCCCCTCTACAGCCGCTGTAGCCTATATGTAAATTTTTGTATTATGGAGTTTCTAAAAGAAATTTTGGATTTGGGTAATGCATAAGCAGCTCAAAAAATATAATGGGTGCCATTCACATGACTTTCTCGTCATCTCTGCAACAAATTATTGTTAGAAAGTTTATGCTTCTATTTACTTCATGCTAATCGAGAAAAAATTAGCAGAAATAGTCTTATTACTTACGTCCTTGTAAGTAGACGCCAAATAAGGGAGTATTATACGTTAAAAAGATCGTTATAGCCATTTTTGAGAAAATCAAATTTTCGAAAAAAGTTCATGTAAAGAGTAGTTTGGGGTGCGGGGATTTTTCTCAAAATCTTCGTGTCGCATCCCTGGAAGATACTAAACTTAAATACCAAGTTTGGTATTTTACCGAGTTTTCGTTTTCGAGTTATCGTGTTCACAAATACGGACACACAAATACACACACACACGGATCTTTTTCTGCAAATTCTTTTTTTAATACAGAGGACCCTAAAACATATATTTCCGGTGAAATCTCAGTATCGAATTTTTGGGTGGTGTGCAATTCCTTCTCTATACACTATGTACATTGTGCGTGCAGAGAAAGTAAAAATCTGACGTGTTCCATTCGCGTGACTTTCTCTAGCTGTCCCGCAAACAAACTTCTCTTACAAAAGATTTTTTTTTATCTATATCATGATGGACAGTAGTAGAATTGCTTCTTTGTAATTAGAAGGGAAATAAGCGAATATGCAGGCTAAAGCGATACTGAAATCTTTTAAAAACCGGTCGTTATGTGAAACAACTGAAATTCAGTTCTCTTAGCTTGCTAGGAGTAAACAAAAGAGAGACGATAAGAAAATATTTTCAGTTTGATAAAAAAAAGGTTAAATACCTGAAAACTGAAAGCAATGTCTCGAACTAAAAAAAAAAAAACAAAAAAAAAAAAAACAAAAACTGGGTATCTCATAAATTCTTTTAATTCTTTTAAGGAGGACCTACATTTTTTGTGTACAAAATAAGCTTTTGTCTATTTATTGTGGTTTACCAGTTATACAAAAAGTATACAGAAGTCATCCAGAATGAAGAGGTCTTCAGAGGCTATTCCCAGAAAATTTAAGATATACATTTTATTTGGTATGTAAATATCTTAAATATTTTTAATTTTAATCAAAATCGTTAAAGCCATTTTTGAGGAAATCAAAATTTTCGAAATTTCTCCATGTAAAGGGTAGTTTGGGGAGGGGGAATTTTCTTGAAAATCTTCGTGTCGCATCCTTGGAAGATACCAAACTTAAATACCAAGTTTGGTATTTAACAGTCTTTTCGTTTTTGACCTATGCTGTCCACAGACACATACGCGCGCGCGCACACACACTTTTTTTTTGGATTCAGGGGCTCCTAAAACATTCATTTCCGGTGAAATCTCAGTTTCGAATTTTTGGGTGGAATACAATACTTCCTGTATACATTATGTACATAATACGTGTAGAGAAATTAAAAATTCATGACTTGATAACAATCAAACGCTGTGGGTAAAGTTGTTGCTCTGGGAGAGCTCTTGTAGAGAAGAAAATTTCCTATAGCCGCAAAAAGTACCAGATAAACAGAGGAACATTCCTTCCGCTGAATAGAACTTGATAAAAATATTGACATAAAATTTAAAAGTAATATAACTGTAATTACTACGTAGGAACTGGACCAAAATATAAAGTCATGGGAACTAAAATGGAGATCCAATTCTGTACCGACACCTATTTTGATTTTTTGGACATCCTGAAGTCTACATTTTAATTTTCCCTGGATTTGGAATAATTTCCTATGTGATTTATTCGTCCTGGAATAGTTTATGGACAAGGCTCAGAAATGTGTGGTGCCTACTTGCAACTATGGAAGTTGGGAAATGCTCGCCACATTGTTAGAAGGAATTGCGTGTACTTTTAGAGTTGTTTGTGCACCCATGCCAGATATATAGCGGTCGTAAATACGACCACGCTGCCAAGCAGTTCATCCATAATTCCATTTAGTTCGTTAGAAAACGGGCGACAGTTCATAAATTAGGCATTATACAATTGAGATGCTTTATTTCAAGGCATATGCGGCGCGGCCACACGAGAGGACAAAGAATTCCTGAGCAATAAAAGAGGCACTCGGCCAGGTTTCGCCGAGGTGTTGTGGTGGCAGAGGAGGGGGCAGTCACTTTCGGGGTTTCAAGGATATCTCATTACGCAATGGAACGCCTTGGAATGTGCTGGCGCAGCCATTGTAACAGAAACGTATCATAATAAGGATTTTCTTCTCATTCGTGGTCAGGGGCACGGACCTCAGAATCCATTTGCCTCGAGACGCGTGTACCAACCTCTGAGAGTGGTTTTGTGATTAGATACACTTACCAGGCAATAGTGATAGGCAGAATCAAATACTCGTATTCTAATGCTTTTAAAATCGAAACTTTCATCCGTGTGCAAGTTCTCGAATACTCGTGTTACCCATGTTTTCGCTAATGAAATCAGCCTGCTCGGGTGCTACGTTATCGTCACTCGAGTCATGTTCTTCAATTCTCACCATTGCTGTTCTCGAATACAAGGCTTTTGCTAATCGAAATCAGCTGTTCTCTTGGTCAAGTCGAGGGATTTTAATGGTGTTGATGATACTATTGTCGACTTGCAAAAATGTTGAGTAAAATGTGTATAAAATGTTTACAGTTTGCCGACTATAACAGAAATTATGATATTTCAGACAAGTATTTACATACACCATTAGGACTAGTGGCCTATTTGTGGGTATTGTCGAGCTGCTGAAAAGGTTAACATGAGCGGCATCAAAGGCTGCGATAAGATTTCAGGTATTCAGCGACACAGAAAGCAATGTTGTCACGTTTTCTCCAAGTAAACTCGCGTTACACGCATGAGCTACATTCACAGTGAGCTGTAAGCGCAGACGTAACGTAGCATAAGCGCAGACGCAAGGAGACGCCATTCACAATGCAATCGTAAGCGCAACGCAAGAAGTTTGCAGGGGTTTCTAGATTCATAAACACATGAGAATATCATGTACCGCGAGTTTTAAATTTAATAGCATAACCAACAATATTATATAAGAAAATTAACTTAATTTTTATAATAAGTATATAAGTTATAAAATTACACACACAATTGACGCAATAGTGACGTTATTAACTGACCAAAATATTGAACATTGTATAAATATGGAAACTGCAGAAAATTATAAAGCTGAACTTTTACTGCAATGTGCATTATCTCTTTGCGCATTACGAACTATGAGAGCCAAGACATCTAGACGTAGATGGTGGGCACATCCATTAAATCAAAGCACGGAATCAGCAATTAAAACTGGCACGCCACAACCAAATGTACAGAGGGCGTTATAAAAACTCGCATTGCGATCGTCTGAAATTGCATAGAGGAAAAGAACAAAATTAATCTTCTTTGCACGCAACGCCAGGATAAAGTTTGGAGTTTGCAAACACTTGCGTTGCATTGCGTTGCGTCTTACGTGTTTCTATGTGAATGCTTACATTTAATAATATGAGTTCAAACTCTTGCGCTTACGTTACGTCTTGCATCTCATTGTGAATGTAGCTTAAGAGCACTTAGTGAATAATAATATTAGCAAAGTTCTTATTAAGTGCAACGAGAGAACTGCACAATGCTAAACCACATGTTCTATTTATTGTGCCTTCACCTTCCTCACTGTCATTTTCACTCACATTATCACAAATGAGCATTATCATGTGCAACATCTCTCAGTTGAAATTTTGCATGGTGTGCTGAAGATATCTTTCCCACACACTCGAACCCATATTCGGCACACATTCTGTCAACACTTTGCACACACTGCCACTTATAGAAGGGTTCACATTCCGCTTTCTTTTGGCATGTTTAAGACGTGCCCATATCAGCTGAATCGGATTGAGACAACAGTGATACCTATCACGGTAACCTGAGGATTTCCTTTTTTGCCCTTTCCCCATGCACTTTCTGTATATTGGCTTCCCGAATTTGCTTTTAGAGCAACAAGACTAAGCACATTCTAAATTACATTCTTCCATAAATCTGATAATTTCATCTTTTCTGCTGGACATGTAGCCGGGAATGATAACTAATATTATCTAACACAATAACACTTTGATGAAGAATGTTTTTCAAAGGTAAATTCTTGAACCAAGGATTCCTGAATGTTCTTAGAAGTCGAATATTAGTAACCTTCAATCCAACTCTGGCTACCGCCTGCATGCAAGATCATGATTGATTTTCCACGTGACACAGGGGATGGAAGGCAGCAAGAGCAACTGCTGTCATCCCAACCTTTTCTGGCAACATATACCGAGATTTATCTAAATAAACTGTATGATACCCTTCCTGCCTGAAATAGTTTAGTTTAGTCAAGTCCCGATATCTCCACGCCCCAATCCTTGTTTCCAGTTTTCTCCAAAAGCACGGCTTTTATAGCGACTAGACTTGTAAATCTAAATTACGTTCTTCCATAAATCTGATCATTTCGTCTTTTCTGCTGAACGTGGTGGACATTTGTATCTTTAGCTGGGAATGATAAGTAATACTATCTAACACAATAACACTTTGATGAAGAATGTTTTTCAAAAGTGTGTTCTTGAACCTAGCTTCAAATACTTCAGCATTCAGCTCCTAATGCGAATCAGCCAAGGATTCCTGAACGTTTTTAGAAGTTGAATAATAGCAACCTTTAATCCAACCCCGGCTACCGCTTGCATGCAAGATCATGATTCTTTTTCTACGTGACACAGGGGCTGGAAGCGATATTGCAGATCCTAGTTCAGTTTTAGATTTGACTCTGCCATTGGGTGATTGACCAACATGCACAAGCAGACAGAACGAACGGAAGACTGCGCATTTCGCATTGGAAAGAAGAACCGATTTTCAGAAAGGCCATGTTTACCTTTTATTTCCACCCGTTCATTTACATACACCTAATCTAACCTAACCTAACGTAGCCTAACTCGACGAAATCTCGAAACCTGTCGTTCACCTGTCACGTAACTCTTATTGTCTCCGTAACTAATATGAAAGGCTCAGGAAAGAGCCTTAGTCTAAAACTGAACTAGACTCTGCAATCTGGCGGGCTGGAAGGCAACAAGAAATCTCCATGCCACAATCCTTGCTAATTCCAAAATCATGCGCCTCTTATTTAGGTGCGAAAACGTAACCAAATTTCACTAACATCTGTCTAAGCGAATCCCTTTTATAAGGAAAATTAGTTGCACTACTGACACTCTTTCTAATATTTCTAGCGTCATAGCTAGATACGTCCAAAGGCCTTCACCTATTTAAGAAATACCACTTTCACCTGTGAAATTCACGAGAAAACTACATGAATGAGAAAGAAAACATCGAAGACGTTGCAATGCTGTGTTTTACTCCACGTGTAGTTAACGTCTATCTGTCATTTGTAATGTCAACGCATTCATTAGCTGAGGTGATCGCTCATTGGTGCACTGCAAAACGTCGGCGACTTCCCAGAGTAATCAGTGCGTTATCCGAGAGGTTTCTATGAACAACGACAAAGCGCATGTTAGCATTTTCAGTAGCATGACAATTCGAAGTTGTTTTAGTATCTATCTCCATAAACTATCCATATACATTTCTGTACTAAGTTTTTCCTTGCTTCGTGGAATTAAGACGTTTGAAATATTTCCTGTTGCATTCCAAACCTTCAGTCATTTGAAGTGAACTTTACACTGCCCCATTTGTCATAAATAACTGTTAGATTACGAGTCAGTAATATACGAAATGCTGAATAGTTCTGAGTTATGCATATTACAAAGAAGCACATTATGTAAGCTACAATAAACATCCGTTTCCGTCTTGGATGGCTTTAAAAGAGCAGCGACTCTCGTTAAATCATATTTCGAATGCTGACTCATTTCCTCCGACACAACACACCGCACATTTCAGTGTCTGTGGTAATTGATTTTACTTATAAACCAGATGATTCCAGACTAAATATAATTTATTGATAAATACTAACGGTTATGAAACAAATGGTTATAAAAATATGACAATATGAAGTTGAGTATTAAGAATAAGGATACAATTAAATATGGGAAAGGGAGAAATACGTTACCACCACCACTACCACCACCAGCAACAACAACAACAACAACAACGCCGCCACAGCCATCGCCACCACTACCCTTAACATGGGAAATTTTTTGAAAATTTTGATTTTCTCAAAAATTGCTCTAACGGTTTTGATTTAAATGTTCGTATTAAAGATATTTTCATGACAAATAAAATGTATATCTTGAATTTTCTGGGAATAGCCTCTAAAGACTTCTTTATTCTGGATGAATTTTATTGAATGCTGCGTAACTGGTAAACCGTAAGAGATAGACAAAAACTTACTACACTAAAAATATAGTTCACGATAAAAACACACAATTTATGTTATATACATTTTTTCGTGGAGATGAACGTTTTTTAGATATTCCTTATTTTTGTTTCAGCTTTAAAAATAGTATACTTTTCTCATACGGGAATTTGTCAACTTCTGTCCCTACAAACAAAGGAACTTCAGTCACACAGCAACCAGCTTTTGACTATCACTTTAATCTATGGTACTCCCTTATTTCGCTTCCACTTAGAAGGAAGCAAGTAATAAGAGTATTTCTGCTATATTTTCGATTAGAGTGAATTAAATAGAAGCATAAGCGTTTTAACAATAATTTGTTGCAGAAATGTAGAGAAAGTCATGTGAATGGAAAACACATAAGATTTTTTTATAAGATTTATACAAATAATTTCACTCGTAAACCTAAGAGATTGACAAACTACTACTTCACATTGTAAATGTCCTTATAGCACACAACTGGCAACTGCCATTTTGAAGATATGCGTTTTTTGTTTGTTTGAATTTATCAATAGTTAATCATTTGAACTGCTATTCGGTTGTTTCTTGCGATGACATCCAAAGAAATGGAGTTTCAAAGGCAGCATTGGACATTTGACTGTATCTTCGATATTCTGTGTCTCCTTTGTACCTACGACGAAATATGTACAGTTCCTGCCAAATTTAGAACATGTTAAACCGATATGCCGCTTGAAAGAAATGAAAGAAATTGTAATTTTTACTTTCTCTAGCCCCTTATGTTCAATGTACATAGTGGATAGAAAAGGTATTGTATTATTCCACCCAAAAATTCGATACCGAGATTTCACGGAAATACATGTTTTAGGACCCCCTGAAACCAAAAAAAGCATTTTCAGAAAAAGATCCGTGTGTATGTGTGTGTATGTGTACAGCATAGCTCAAAAGCGAAAAGACGGTTAACTACCTAACTTAGTATTTAAGTTTGTTATATTCCAAGGATGCGACATGAAGATTCTCAAGAAAATTCCCCCACCCCTAACTACCCTTTACATGGAAAATTTTTCGAAAAATTTGCTTTTCTTAAAAATGGCTCTAACGATTTTGATTAAAGTACCACATATTAAAGCCATTTCCATCACAAATAAAATGTATAGCTCGAATTTTCTGGGTATAGCTTCTGAAGACCTGTTTATTCTGGATGAATTTTGCATAACTAATAAATCGTAAGAGATGGACAAAAACTTACCATACACAAAATGCAGAGCACGTTAAAACGCACAATTTAAGTTATATTCATTTTTTTCGTGGAGTTGAGATCGTTTTTGAGATATTCCTTGTTTTTGGCTTCAGCTTTGAAAAGCATATTTTTCTCATACAGGAATTTGCCATCTGCTGTCCATACAAACAAAGGAACTTCAGTCACATAGCAACCAGCTTTTGGCTATCACTTTAACCTATGGTACTCCCTTATTTCGCTTCCACTTACAAGGAAGCAAGTAATAAGAGTATTTCTGCTATATTTTCGATTAAAGTGAATTAAATAGAAGCATTAGCGTTTTAACAATAATTTGTTGCAGAGATGTAGAGAAAGTCATGTGAATGGAACACATAATATTGTTATTCTACTGAAGTTAATACATTGAAAATATTATGGTGGACTCTGGTACGTGTAGCAGCATCAACCTTTCCATACAGATAGTAAATAAAATGTAATGTCGTGCAAGAGTCGACTGGTCTTCTCCCAATACGCTACCGTGTCCACATTACACTCTCTCGCTCTCTCTCTCTCTCTCTCTCTCTCTCTCTCTCTCTCTCTCTATTTCATCTCCTCAGGTCAGTTACATATTTCATGTAAAATGTCTCGGTGGCTCCCCTATCTTCGCTTTTAAAAGTAAAATAGGGGCAGGAATTTAAACACAGTAGCTACAAGCCCCAAGGGCACAGGCAGATGAGAAGGAGGAAAAAATTGGGAAAGAATGATTTAAGATGAGATGTTCTCGAGGGCAGGTATCTTCTCCGGAAAGAGCATGGCTGCGGAATGCAATGCAACAGCTGCCACCTAAGTTCCTTAGCACGGCGCAGTGCAGGCATTTGTCTTTCTAAGAACGTGGCTATCATGTAAACAAATCTGCTTCATCTGAAATAGCGCTCTTAAAATCAGAATATATGAAATAATAACCTACTGCACGCTGGGGTAAAAAGAGTTTAAAATGCTAATCTGTGCCCTTGAAGGTAATTAGCAGTAGGCTATTGTGTTTAATTCTTTACAAGAGATGAGATATGAAAAGTGAAACGAAAAGAGAATTAATATTTTAGCACATCCAAGGTATTGACGCAAGTAAAAAATCTGATGTGTTCCATTCACATGACTTTCTCTACATCTCTGTAACAACTTATTGTTGAAAAGCTTATGCTTCTATTTACTTCATGCTAATCGAGAAAAAAAAAAAAAAATAGCAGAAATAGTCTTATTACTTGCTTCCTTGTAAGTAGAAGCGAAATAAGGGAGTACTATAGTCAAAAGCTAATTGCTATGTGATTGAAGTTCCTTTGTTTATATGGACAGGAGTTGGCACATTCCTGTATGAGAAAAGTATAACTTTTTCAAAGCTGAAACCAAAAACAAGGAATATCTAAAAAACGAACAAATCCACGAAAAAATTGTACATTACATAAATTGTGTGTTTTAACGTGCTCTACATTTTCTGGGCGGTAAGTTTTTGTCCATCTCTTACGGTTTAGCAGTTATACAAAATTCCGTAAAATTCATCCAGAATAAAGTAGTCTTGAAAGGCTATTCCCAGAAAATTCAAGATATAGATTTTATTTGTCAGGTAAATATCTTTAGTATATAATATTTTAATCAAAATCATTACAGCCATTTTTAAGAAAATCAACATTTTCGAAAAGAGTTCCATGTAAAGGGTAGTTGGGTGTGGGAGGATTTTCTTGAAAATCTTCGTGTCGCATCCTTGGAAAATACCAAACTTAAATACCAAGTTTGGTTTTTAACTGTCTTTTCGTTTTTGAGCTATGCTGTCCACAGACACACATAGACACACACAGACACACACACACTACACACGGACCTTTTTCTGAAAATGCTTTTTTTTTTTTTGGATTCAGGGGGATCCAAAACATGTATTTCCGGTGAAATCTTGGTATCGAATATTTGGGTGGAATACAGTACCTTCTCTATACACTATGTGCATAGTACGTGTAGTGAAAATAACTAATAAATTATATCATGAGCTCTGAAAACAAGAAAGGATAGATTAACGCTTTATTATATTTTGCTTAAAATACAATAATCGATGTGTTACACTCACATAACTTTCTTTAGATGCTCTACAAACTTCTTACAAAATATTATTCTTCTTTCTACACAATGCTAATCGAGATAAACACTAGCAGAATGATCTTATTACTTAGGCCGTTATAAGTAGAAGGAACTAAGGGAATGTACTAGGCTGAACTATAATCAAATGTTTTAAAATCACTCATTATGCAATTGTCTTTGCAAATCGCTTCTTTGCTTGGTTAGGAGTAGAACAAAAGAAAAACGGACACCTCTTGTCTGAGAAAAGTAAGTACTTCACAATCGAAACCATTAACAAGGAATATCTCAGAAACGGTTACCTCCACAACAAAATCGTAAAGGACATAAATTGTGTGTTTTGATGAGATCTACATCTTTTCTTTAGTAAGTTTTTGTCTATCTCTCACGGTTTAGTAGTTAAGCGGAATTCGGCAAAATTCATCCAGAATAAAGAGGTCTTCAGAGGCTATTCTCACAAAATTCAAGATATACATTTTATTTGGGATGTGAACAGTTTTAATATACGGTATTTTAATCAAAATCGTTATAGCTATTTTCGAGAAAATCAATCCTAGAACAAAATGTTGTACCTCACACTATTATTATTATTAATTATTATTATTATTACTATTATTATTATTATTATTATTATTTATGTCATTTTTGTACAGCATGAAGTATGCAAACTTTGTCTAACTTTTATTTGCACTGGCATTCGACATCATAACATAAAATATTATAAGTGTAATCTAAAGAGGGTTGGGGCATAAGTCATGACAACTATTATATTTTGTGGTTAACTGTTAACAGGACACAAGCTGCTATGTGTCGTATGGAAAAGAGGCAGTTCTAATGTGTGAAAAACAACATAAGCAGGTGCTGGAATGGCCTGTAGGAACGCAGTGATCCATGTGAAGACAGTTGTGCGGCGACTACAGTGCCAGATGGGTGTATCTTGTGTTGAACAGCTCCCACATAGCAAAACCGCCATTTTTCTTGAGAGAGCTGCCATAGAATATCAGAGGGAATTGGTGGAAGTTGTTGGAATTAACGCTCCGCTATACCAGACAGTCGTGAGGTGAGTAATTAAAACAGAGATGGCTACTACATCGCTGGAGCTATGAAGAACTGGAACACACAGCATCCTGATCTGTCTCCATGTGACGTTGAGACCTCATAGGTAAGGTAAAAGAGGCATTGGATGGTAGCGGTTTTCAACACATGAGGAAACTGGAAATGCTTATGCAGCTACAGATGACACATGGGAAGAAAATAGTGACGCAGATGGTGTTCAACACCTCCTACTTCGCTGGCAGTACGTTGTGAATGTTGCACGGGATTACTTTAAGGGCCTTTAGAACGGGTATGTAAGTTTACTGTGGTGAAAGTGCACGAATAATGCCATGTCAGCTATCTTAATGCATATTATGAGAAGTAAAATTTTGAGGTGCTCACTGTCCACACTGTTTATACCCTCTATCAAGTGTATATTTCACATTTTCCATACGCAGTGATATTCTCACGAAACTAGTTGCCATGACTTATGCCCCAATCCTCGTAAAATATGCACTTAGATTGTTATAGTTCCCACTGTTGTGAATGGTTTTATGAAAATGCATGCAGTTAGGTTGTAATTACTAGAGACAGGCAAAACATGAACTATTACCATATATATTTTAAAGCCATAATATCTTGTACTTAAAAAGTTTGGTACAGGTTCACTTCCTTGATTTAAAAAATTGCTTTATGATTCTTTCCATATCTTATAATAAAGTATGAAATTAAATACAACCAATTATATAGAGTGTATATCTTTTAATTATGTTAAAATCCTTTAACTTAACACAGAAAAAATATTGGTTTCTTTGTCCTTCCATAATACGAATTACATGGTGCCTCTAAAATTAATCGATTAGCGAAAATAAAAACTTCAAGAACAAAGGGCGTTTAATTACACTTCACATAGAGAAATTATACATTTTCTCAACTGTGGTGACTTGATGGAAAGAGTACCTTAGTTTTGGAAAGAATGGCACCAATTTGGAGCATAGGGACACTTAGTGTGTTTACTTGAGCGAGTAAAATGTCTAGTTTGCGACTTCACCACTATGCGCCAAGGTGATTGCAGCTCATCGCCCAAAGATGGCATCATAGGAAGAAGCCTATAGAACAATACCTTTAAGTAAACAGTGACGTGAAAATGCCAAAGTTTAACTCAGGGAACTATTCTTTCAAGTACCTAAGGGATTCCTTTACGTGCAAATAAACCTTACATGGTTCCAATGATTTTACTTCTCTTCCGCAGGAAGCCATTCTAAAAAAACAAAACAAAACAAAAACGAAAAACAGCATCCATTCACATGACTTTCTCTACATCTCTGAAACAAATTATTGTTAAAAAGCTTATGTTTCTATTTACTTTACTTCATGCTAATCGAGAAAAACTTATCAGAAATAGTCTTATTACTTGCTTCCTTGTAAGTAGAAGTGAAATAAGGGAGTACCATAGGTTAAAGTGATAGTCAAAAGCTGGTTGCTATGTGACTGAAGTTCCTTTGTTTGTGTGGACAGGAGTTGGCAAATTCCTGTATGAGAGAGGTATAAGTTTTAAAAGCTGAAACCAAAATCAAGGAACATCTCAAAACGATCAACTCCACGAAAAAAAAATGTATGTAACATAAATTGTGTGTTTTAATGTGTTCTGCATTTTTATGTGGTAACTTTTTGTCTATCTCTTACGGTTTAGCAGTTATGAAAAATTCCGTAAAATTCATCCACAATAAAGTAGTCTTCAGAGTCTACTCCCAGAAAATTCAAGATATAAATTTTATTTGTCAGTTAAATATCATTAATATACGATATTTTAATCAAAATCGTTAGAGCCATTTTTGGGAAAATCAAAAATTTCGAAAAATGTTCCATGTAAAGGGTAGTTGGAGGTGGGGGGTATTTGGTATTTAACGATATTTTCGTTCTTGAGCAATGCTGTCCACAGACACATACATATACACATACCACACACATGCACACACGGACTTTTTTCCAAAAATGCTTTTTTTTGGATTCAGGGGGACACAAAACATGTATTTCCGGTGAAATCTCGGTATCGAATTTTTGGGTGCATTACAATACCTTCTCTATACACTCCACATAGTACGTGTAGAGGAAGTAAGAATATAAATCAACTCACCTTTCGTGTCTGCACCCGCAACCTCGGATATTAAGAGTAAACATTGCAACCACAACACCTTGGAGAGCCACAAAAAGTGGCTTGGGTTTTTTAAGTGTATTCCATAGAAAAACTCATATACGTGGGTCATTTCAGAAGTCATGGCAACTATTTTTTATCAATCAATAAAGCTCAGGATATACAATTGAAAGTCGCTGGAATGTTAGTACTAAATTGGGATCCGGGCGCAAGGGGCTATGGGTATAGGACATTGAAGGATGCGTAAATAGAGATCATTGTTTTATTCGTATTATGTACATATGCACAAAAAATACGCGTACGTGCGTGTAAATCTCTTATGAGCTAACGACATCAACATATTCCCCTAAGGCTTCCAAAAATATTTGCCAACGATGAGAAAGTCGCTGAATACCATCAACTTTAGAGGCATCCATCTTGGAGCACAGCCTCTTGGCTAACAACGTTTCCATGTGTCTACTAGAATCTACCAATGCACTCAGACGTCATCTGGTGGTGGTATCCCGTACTGTGTACATGTCTTCAATTTATATATTGCAATAACCGCATATTTGGTTATTCAGAATATATAAAATAGGTGCCATGGCTTCTGAAATGACCCTCATAAAATATCTGGAAAACCAGTTTTATTGCTAACAAAATTATTTTAAATGCCAACATTTCTTACTTTCGGTATTTAAGTTTGGTAACTACCAAGGATGCGATACAAAGATTTTCGAGAAAATTCCGCCATCCCAAACTACCCTTTACATGGAAAAAAATGTGAATTTTTGATTTTCTCAAAAATGGCTCTAACGAATTTGATTACAATCTCTTATATTTAAGATATTTACATGCCAAATAAAATGTATATCTTGAATTTTCTAGGAACAACCTCAAAAGACCTTTTTGTTCTGGATGATTTTTATTGAATTTGCATAACTGGTAAACCGTAAGAGATAAACGACAACTTATCCCGCAAAAAATATAGATCACGATAAAACACACAATTTACTTTATATCTATTTTTTTCCGCGGAGTTGATTGTTTTTGAGATATTTGTTGTTTTGGTTTCAGCTTTAAATGAAATGGCGTTTTATTTATGGACGCTCTTTAACTGTAAGACCGCTTAATTTTGCTCAGAGGCCTCTTTATCAGGCTTGAGGTTCTTTTACGTGCCGTAAATCTACCACACGGGACTAACGGCTTTACTTCTCTTCCGAAGGAAGTCCTGCTAAGGATTTTTACGCCCGAAAAAATACATCGTCCTCCGCCGGGTTTGAACCCGCGACCAGTATATGAAGTTAGCATGGTAACCATTACACCACGGAAGGTGACTTTCAGCTTTAAAAACATTTACATTTCTCATAAAGAAATTTGTCAACTCCTGTCCATACAAATAAAGGAACTTCAGTCACTTAGCGACCAGCTTTTGACTATCACTTTAACCTATGGTACTCACTTATTTCGCTTCTACTTACAAGGAAGCAAGTAATAAGACTATTTCTGCTAATTTTTTCTTGATTAGCATGAAGCAAATAGAAGCACAAGCTTTTTGACAATACTTTGTTGCAGAGATGTAGAGAAAGTCACGTGAATAGAATACATTAGATTTTTAAATTTCACGAAATATAAAGAAATGTGGAAGGTTTTCGTTTTATTTGTTTCTTTGGTGCTATAGTAAGCATAGGGACTATTTTATACAGCAAATAATTATGTACCGAGTTTTGAAATACAGATTTTGTTGTTCCCTAAATAATAAAAAAAAAAAAGTTTCAGAAAAGTATCAGCACGCGCGCGTGTGTGTCTGCGCGTGCGTCGTTTGTGTGGATGTGTAGAGTGGTTACTATAACATAAAACCGAAAATCCAGTTAAATACTAAACTTGGTGTTTAAATGGAGAATCTACCAAGGAAGGGTTATGACATTTTTCAAGAAATTCCCCTCCCCACTCAACCAAACTGCAATTTACATCATCAATTTTTCGTTATTTATAAGTTTCTCTAACGATTTTAATTAAAACACTGTATGTTTAAGATATTTGGATTACAAAGTGTATATTTTGAATTTTCTGGTAATTATAGTCTGTGAAGTCCTCTTCATTCTGAATAACTTTTGTTTAACTGCTAAACTGTAAGACACAGACACAATGTTAAAGGATACACTTTATCTCAATTAAAACTATTTGTGGCATTAATAATTCCCAGTTTATTCTTTTTCATTGATTTTAACCTTCAAATCCTTATGCTTTCATCAATTGGCATGTATCTATTAATTTTTCTCGTAACCATGCAAAGAGCGGTATACCCCAAAGTTATGCTTTATAAAAATCTGGCTTTATTATATACGCACTGTGCACGCTACTCTGGCGGCAAGTTTGGGTACTAATAACAGGATAAAAAAGACAGTGGAGTAAGAACATTAGCGTATGCTAAGATGTCAAGTATTGAACCTCCTGAAAATGTAAATACTACAAGAAGGCGGAAAGGGAACGATAACTGCTGTGTCGTGGCATGTAATAATATCTACAAGAATACTTCGCCAGCTATTGCCTTTTATTCTTTTCCCACGCGGAAAACTGAAGCGCAAAGATGAATTCAAGCTGTACAACGAAAGAAGTAAGTACACTAATTTTATATTGTACTGCAAAGCAGTAACATATACTTAAAAATTAACTACAGCATGGGTAATGTTGTTTAGAAATTAATGCTAACGTTTTTAAATTAATAAATAGAAACTTTAAATACTGTGAGTATTAGATTAAACGATACATTATGGGAATAGTCTGTCAATTATTATCATTATTATTATTATTATTATTGTTATTATTATTATTTGTGTGCATATTGTTGTGTACGTTTTAGAAGCATTCATACTTTATATTTTATTTTCAGTCCTAAGGGGTCATCATGAGAACCAAAGCCCGCAAAAAAAAAAAAAAAACTGTTCAGTATATGTTCCAGTATGTTTCCAAATGTGTACAAAACGATTTCGACCCTTTGAAAAAGCACTTTCAGTCAAATGTATGCACTTTATAGGCAGAAAACACAAATAATATCCACACCGCACATGGCTTCCGCTTCTAACTATCCTCCTAATAAGTACAAAGCATGGCACAGAGCGGCGCCACCAGTACGATTTTCTGATCCGTGCTCCGGTGCCTATACCGACAACCTATGTCAGCGACATGCAAGGGTATATTTGCGAGCTATCAGAATTTTATCCTGGTAGTGCCATTGTTGTGAGGAGTTGAAGATAAGGATTTCGACCAGTGCTGTTTTCACAGTCTGCGCCATAGCCGAGTGCAGTCCAGGTTCTATTTCAGGGAACCATATGTGAGATTTATGGTGGACAAAGTGGCTCCTGAGCAGGTTTTCTTGAGTTCTCCAGTTTTCCCCGCCATTCATTCCACCAATTGTGTCAACTCGTTTGCCCTATTAACCATTTTGCCTTCATTTAACTTCCTTGCTGCGGGCCGCTCCTTCTTCCTCTTCTTTGTAGCTTAACGTCCTTTAATGCGGTTAGTCATGATTGAAATTGATAATATGATGCTCAAAAGATCTCGGAGTCCATGGAGCTTAAAGTTACTCGACATTCGTCTTCTCAGGATAAGAGAAAACCCCGAGAAAACCTTGCCCGAATAACTGACCCGAAGTGAGATACGAATTCGCAACCTGTTGAGCGTGAGGAAGACACGCTACCACCACACTACCCAGACGAGCTGCCGCTGCTTCTTCATTCTGTGATTAGATGGCGTTGGCTCCTCTAGAGGCCACAGAATAGAAAGTATACAGAAAGGAAACTCCAATATAATCCGTGCGCATGCGCGAAGTCTGCCATACTGGGACCGAGTAAACATCTGTGTTGTTGAAGTTACTCTTATTAACTTTAACGAGTTACATTTGTTTATTGTATTAGTTATGCATTTTAGCTGCTGGGCTTATATTCTACTAAACAGTTGAATTATGAACTGTAAAAGTTAGACTATTAGTTAATTCTTAAAGTTTTACCGCACTTGTAATGAGCAGTGATAAGAGAAAACCGATCGATAGTGCTCAGCACCTAACTGCAAAATAATTCACACACAAATAATCACATCAGCTATTTCCAACATATGAACAACGTTAGGTGAACATCGTTGTAGATTACTACTAGCTAACTGTTGTTAATTCGGAATCAGAGCAGCTTATGCACAAATTATAATTAGCCACACGTCTAACTGTATGTAAGAAAACAAAAGCAAGTAGCTTGGGTCCGTTTTAAACTTATGTCTCTTCCCAGTACTAAGAAATCTCCAGAAGAACAGACTTTCCACATTTAAAACAATCTGATGTGTTCCATTCACATGATTTCTCTACAGCTCTGTTACAAATTAATGTTGAAAAGCTTATTCAAAGCTCATTCTTCTATCTAATTCATACTAATCGAGATAGAATTAGCAGGTATTTCCTTAATTTTGTAGTTTAACGTCCTTTAACCTGGTTTGGTCATATCGGACGATGAATGAAATTGATGATATGATGCTCAAATGATCTCGGGGTCCATGGAGCTTAAAGTTACTCGACATTCGAAAAAAACCTTACCCGGGTAACTCACCCAAAGCGAGATTCGAACTCACGACCTTTTGAACGTGAGGCAGACATGCTACCACCACTCTACCCAGGCGGGCATTTCCTTAATTACTTGCTTCCTTGTAAGTAGAAGAGAAATAAGGGAGTACCATAGGTTAAAGTGTTAGTCAAAAGTTGGTTGCTATATGACTGAAGTTCCTTTGTTTGTATGGACAGGAGTTGAAAAATTCCCGTTTGAGAAAAGTATAACTATTTTAAATCTGAAAACAATAACAAGGGATATCTCAGAAACGGCCAGTTCTATAATAAATAAAGTATATAACACAAATTATATGTTTTAACGAGATCTATATATTTTATGCAGTAAGTTTCTGCTTGTCTCTTACGGTTTACTAGTTATGCAAAATTCAGCAAAATTCTCCAGAATAAAGAGGTTTTCAGAGGCTATCTTAGAAAATTAAAGATATACATTTTATTTGTCATGTAAATATCTCTGGTATTTGAAATTTTAATCAAAACTTTGGTATTTACATATTCGATTTTTTCTTTAAAAAATGCTTCTTTTTTTTTTTTGGATTCAGGGGGTGTAAAAACATGTACTTCCGATGAAATCTCGGTATCTAATTTTTGGGTGCATTACAATACCTCCTCTATATACTATGTACATAGCACGTGCAGAGAAAGTAATACACATATGTTACATTCACATACTTTATCTGCCAATTCTGTAACAAACTATTCCTCAAAAGCTTATTCTTCCATCTGCTTCAAACTAATAAATATCAACCTTAGCAGAAATGGTTTTCATTACTTAGCCCGTTGTAAATAGAAGGGAAATAAGAGAATACGCTAGCTTAAAGTGATAGTCAAATTTTTATAAGCTGGTTCTACGTGATAGAAATTCGGTTCTCTTTGCTAACCAGAAGTAAAACAAAATAAAAAGGAATGAGAAATTTCCGTTTGAGAAAAGTATTTTAAAGTTAAATCCAATAATCAAGAATATTTCCGAAATGGTTAACTCCTGTCCATACAAACAAAGGAAACTTCAGTCACATATCAACCAGCTTTTGATTATCACTTTAATCTATTTCGCTTCTACTTACAAGGAAGCAAGTAATAAGACTATTTCTGCGAATTTTTTCTCGATTAGCATGAAGTAAATAGTAGTATAAACTTGTTAAAATAAATGATGCAGAGATGTAGAGAAAGCCATGTGAATGGATCACATCAAATTTTTCTAAGTTCTAAATTTTATAAATCAAAAGAGGATAAAAGGCGTGATATTAAGCGTAGGAACACAATGGAGAAGAGCAGTTGGAGTTTTTCAATAAAAGTTTTTCTTCTGAAAGAAAAGCTGCGACCGCCTGGGAGAACTCCTAGATTTAGACTTACTCCCATCTTATCGGTAAAGGGAGGAGGCTCCACCCGAGGGGGGCTAACTTATTTTGGACATATCCCCTAGGGACAAGAAGGAATTCCTCATGCCTCATCCATAATTTACTTTAATGCCAGTCATTTTCTTTAATCGACAAAAAAATTATTAAGTGTAGCTGGCTATCTCTTGTTAAAATCGTGACATCAGATATCTGATATAATTTACATCGTAAACATCCAACCAGATGTGGTACGGAATCAGTCAAAAATTACGATGTAGCAAGCTTTGGGCCAGTAGGTCGCTCAGATTTCATCGCATTGGACTTCATAGCTAATGCCCACTTAGGGAACTGAGAACTTGCCCTTGTATTATAGATTAAGGGGACAAGATACTCTGAAATGCTAAAAATAACATTTTTATTTTCTCTATACGTACTATGTACATAGTGTATACGAAGATATTGTATTGCACCCAAAAAATCGATACCGAGATTTCACCGGAAATATATGTTTTGGGTCCCCATGATTACAAAAAAAAAAAAAATCTTTGGAAAAAGGTAGGTGTGTGTGCCTGTGGACAGCATAGCTCAAAAACGAAAAGACCGTTGAATACCAAACTTGGTATTTAAGTTTGGCATCTCTCAAGGATGCGACACGAAGATTTTCAAGAAAATGCCCCACACCAACTACTTTTTCTATACATGGAGCCTTTTTCCGAAAACCTTGATTTTCTCAAAAATGGCTGTAACGATTTTGATTAAAATGTCGCATGTTACAGATATTTACCTGCCAAAATACGCTGGGAATAGGCTCAGAAGACTACTTTATTCTGCATGAATTTTACGGAGTATTGCATGTAATTATGAACTCTTCTATATAAAACGTAGTTTAAGCTGATTGATTTTCTGAAAACCCTCGTGTTGCGTCTTTAAAAGACGCATAATTTAAATGCTTAACTTCATGTTTTACCGAACTTTTACTTTATAAATATGATATACAAAACACACGCACCTTCTGGGACAATTCTTCAAAAATTCTTTTTACTTTCTCTAGCACGCAAGTACAATGTACTCGCGTAGTAGATAGAGAAGGTGTTGCATTCCACCCAGAAACTAATACCGAGATTTTACCGGTAATACCTTTTTGAGGTCTCCTGGATAAGAAAAGACTTTTTATAAAAATAACATCGTGTGTCTGTGTGTCTGTGGAGAGCGTAACTCAAAAATAACTTGGTATTTAAGTTAAGTATTTTCTATAGATGCGATAGGAGGATTTTCAGGAAAATCCCTACTCCAACTACTTGTAACATATGAATTTCTCAAAAGTGTCTCTAACAATATTGATTAAAATATCATAGGTATTTTCATAACAAACGAAATGTGTACCTTCACTTTTCTGAGAATAGTCTCTGAAGAATTATTCTGGATGCATTTTATAACCGGTATTCCAGAAGGGATACATAAAAACCTACTGCTCAAAAATGTAGATCTACTTAAAACTCCCCTTACATGTCATATGCATTGTTTTTAGGGATAACCGTTTCCAAGATATTTCCTGTTCCTGGCTTCGGTTTTAAATTACTTAAAAGTTTTTCAAAGGGGAACTCATCTTTCGTTTCATATCTCTTTTGTTTTCCTCCGGCCATGCAAAGATTACCGGGTTTCAAATATCTCACATAATGATCAGGTTTTAAGAAATTTGACCATTGCTTTATCCTAGTACATTCTCTTATTTCTCTTTTTTCTTACGAGGAAGCAAGTAATAAAACAAATTCTGCTAATATTTACCTCCAAAAGCATGATGTAATGAAAGAATACTCTTTTGTAAGAATTGGAGTTGGATAGGTAGAGTCTGACTGAAAAATGTTGTGCCATAGCCGGAATTTGAACCACAGATCTCCCGGTCTCTAGCAAGTTGCCCAATGGTAGAGCAACCGGCTAGAGACTTGGAGATCCGTGGTTTAAATCCCGGCTTTGCCATTGAATTTCTCAGTCTGACTCTACCTATCCAACTCCTGTCCTACACACAGTTTTTGTAAGAATAGCTTGTTTGCAGAACAGATAGAGAAAGTTATATGAAAGGGACACATCAGATTTTTTTAAAAAAAAAAGCTTATAAAGTCTCAACACGTGTATTTCTGCTGAAACCTTCGGTGTGTCATTTTAGGGCGGAATGCATTATTCATCTCCTTACTATGGGTAAATGATAGAGAAAATAAAACTATTACAAGCTTATGATAATGAATACATTAAAAGCGTATGACAGTTATATTGGTAGGTTTTATAGTCCGGGAAAGGAACAAAGTAAATTAACGGGACAAGGTAGTCTGTCAGAAATTACACTTTAGGTGAGTTGAATTACCACTGCTTTTAAGTATTCAATTGTTTTTCCGCAAATATGTGTGATATCTTCTATAAATCATGACAATATTTCAAATAGTTTTTTTTTTACATTAATAGCTTATGTGGTTGAGTCTGTAAAACATTCTTCATTCAGTAGAAAAGTAATAAAATTTAGTCTTAAAACATGAGGATTCAGGTACCTTTTTCTCTGATACTGCTTGCAATACATAATCACACTTTTGCCTGCTTGTTGTTAGTATAATCAGCTATCTTCTGAACCTCAATTTCAGTAAAAATTAAAAAAGAAATATATCTTCAAATTCAAAAAACATTGTTTTCTTAATATGATCAATATACACTATAATATCAGGGTTGTGGTTCAGAAAGCTCAACTATGTGTTGTATATATGTGGGGAAAGTTTCAGTTTTAAAGCTTTCATAGTTTCTGAGAAAAAGGTACATTAGTATTAAAAAATGCTGTTTTGAGAAAACTGACTGTAAAGATACAAATATTCTAAAAAGGGGCATTGCATAACAGCTTTAAAGAAATGCAGACTACCATTTAAATTGATTAAAATCCTCTTACCCCCTCCCAAAAGTATACATTTTTTGAAACTAGAAATTATAGAGGATTTATTAGTGTCTAGAACAAAAAATGTTATGTTTTACCATTTCGTCTGCAACGAATGCGTAAACAGGTTTCCCTTGCATATGATAAATTCAGATGGATGACGAGTGCATGAAAATTCACGATAGCTTAAAATATGAGCAAACTTCAAGAAAGAAAGTATTCAATGTCACTTTTCGCCATCTCATTAGTCGTCACCCACAAAAACGAGTCAGAAGTTCAGAAGTTCCTACTTATTGCACAGCTTCCTGCAAAAACAAGATAGGCAATCCGCTTCGCTGCCGTGTCGGAGAAGTTGCCGTGCTCTTGCACTTGAACTATGATGAAACCGTAAATTGCAGATTTGAGTGATAATGTTCATGTAAATAATAATTACATTCACATGACTTTCTCTACATCTCTGAAACAAATTATTGTTAAAAAGCTTAAGCTTCTATTTACTTCATACTAATCGAAACAAAAAAAAATATCAGAAATAGTCTTATTAATTGCTTCATTATAAGTAGAAGCGAAATAAGGGAGTACCATAGGTTAAAGTGACAGTCAAAAGATGCGACTGAAGTTCCTTTGTTTGTATGGACAGAATTTGACAAAGTTTTTAAAGCTGAAACCCAAAACAAGGAATATCTCAAAAATGATCAACTCTACGAAAAACTGTATATAGCGTGATCCTAATTTTTGTGTGATTAGTTTTTTTTCCACCTCTTGCGGTTTAGCAGTTATGCAAAATTCCGTAAAATTCATCCAGAATAAAGTAGTCTTTAGAGGCTATTCCCAGGAACTTCAAGATTTACATTTTATCTCTTAGGTAAATATCTTTAACATTCGATATTTTAATCAAAATCGTTAGAGCCGTTTTATAGAAAATCAAAATTTTCGAAAAAAGTTCCATATAAAGGGTAGTTTGTGGTGGGGAGATTCTTCTCAAAATCTTCGTGTCGAATCAATGGAAGACACTGAGCTTAAATACCAAATGTAGTATTTTACCGACTTTTCGTTTTTGAGTTATCGTGTTCACAGGCACACGGACTCACGGACAACACACACACGGACCTTTTTCTGAAAGTGCTTTTTTTAATACAGGGGCCCCTAAAACATATATTTCCGGTGAAATCTCGGTATCGAAATTTTGAGTGGAATGCAATACCTTCTCTATACACTAGAGAAGGTGTAGAGAAAGTAATAATAATAATAATAACAAGGAATAATGTGTATATTACTAGGCTTCTAATTTCGAGTTTTGACCATAATCACTGGACATCGGTTCTTAATTCTTAGTTTCTCTACACGTACTATGTACTTAGTGTATAGAGAAGGTATTGCACTCCACCCAAAAAGTCGATACCGACATTTCACCGGAAATGCACATTTTAGGGTCCCCTGTATCCAAAAGAGCATTTTTGTAAAAAGGTCTCTAAGTGTGTGTCAGTGTGCCTGTGAACACGATAACTCAAAAATGAAAAGTTAGTAAAATACCAAACTTGGTACTTAAGTTTGGTTTCTTCCAAGAATGCGACAAGCAGATTTAAAAAAAAAAATCCCCCCACCTCCAACTACCTTTTACATGGAAAATTTTTCGAAAACTTTTTTTTTCTTAAAAAAGGCTCTAACGATTTTGATTAAAATGCCACACATTAAAGTCATTTATATCACAAATAAAATGTATATCTTGAATGTTCTACGAGTTTCTTCTAAAGACCTGTTTAATCTTGATGAATTTTGCTTAATTTGGCATAACTAGTAAACCGTAAGAGATAGACAAAAACTTGCTATACAAAAAATGTAGATCTTGTTAAAATACACAAGTTTTGTCAGGTAAGAGTACATTTTTTTCGTGGAGGTTTCCGTTTTCTAGGTTTTCCTTGTTATTAGTTTCAATTGTGAAGTACTTATACTTTTCTCAGACGGAAGTGTCCGTTTTTCTTTTGTTCTACTCCTGGCCAAGTAAAGAATCGATTTACAATGACAATCGCATAACATCTTTTAAATATTTGACTATAATTTTAGCCCAGTGCATTCTCTTAGTTCCATTCTACTTATAAGGAACTAAGTAATAAAATTCTGCTAATATTTATCTGGATTAGCATACTGTTGAAAGAATAATTATCTTTTGTAAGAAGTTTGTTTGTAGAGTAACTAGAGAAGTCATGTGAGTGTAACACTTCAGATTTTTCCTTTCTGAGCCTAAAGGATATTTTAATCTTGTATACCTATCTTTAAATCTTGCATACCTATTGATAAAATACGCAGCAGTATTATTAATTTATATTATTATAATCTAATGTATTTTCAAGATTTAGAATATGCACCTAAGATATAGAGATGCAAGCAAAGCTATGATGTAATTCATACAGGTGGCGCACGATAAGTCACTTGATTTGTTTTATCAATAACACATTTGTTGGAGAGGTAGAGTCAGACTGTAAAATTCAATGCCATATCCGGGATTTCAGTCTGACTCTACCTATCCAACCTCTGCCCTACACACGGCTTGTCTGAAAAAAACAATTAAATCAATACCAAATTGACCATAATAGTTGGTTATGCTATGAATCCTGGGACTTAAAGTACTTACAACATTGTAATCTACCATTGGGGTTGTCATATTAAAATAATTTGAGATCACCTTGTGGTTTACCGGGAAACATGCGAGTCAGTTGAGAAATTTGAGGCTACGCCATGTTAGCTCAGTGTTAGAGCAACCGGCTAGAGACCAGGAGATTCGTCCTTCAAATCCTGGCTATGGCATTGAAGTTTTCAGTCTGACTCTATCTATCCAATTCCTATCCTACACACGGCTTGTGTGAAAAAACAATTAATCCAAAACATTTGTTGTTGACAAGATTTGTAATTTATTGATTGTAAAAGTAAAGAATACAGCTTGGAAATACAACATAATGAACCACATTATCAATATGACCACCGTTTTGGTTTAAAACTTCTGCAAATTGCACACGTGCATCTCCGACACAAGTCTTCTGGAATGGCGCGGTATTAACTCCACAATGATAGCCAAGTTGCACTGCATTTTCGGGTTTTCTGCGGTACACCTCTTTAAGGAACCCCCAAAGGAAGAAGTCCCATGAGTTAATGTCCGGGCTGTGCCTCCTTCATAAAGTTCTGAAAATCTGTTTGATAATACCATATGGCCAAGTCTTTCGTGTAGGAAATCAAGCACGACGTTGGCAATATGGGGGCGTGCTCTATTCTGCATGAACATGTGGCCATGAGTTGAGTGAAATGTAAATGGGGTGTTATTCATGGACGCACTTTAACTACCGTGGTTCTCAGCGTCCCAATCTAAATTGGGTGTGAAATACCGCTTAATTTTGTTCTTTTGCGTACTATAAATCTATGACACAGGACCGACGGCTTTACTTCCCTTCCGAAGGAAGCCATGGTGAGGATTTTTACACCCGAAAAAAAATCCATCGTCCTCCGCCGAGTTCGAACCCACGACCTTGGGTATATGAAGTTAGCATGGTAACCATTACACCATGGAGGGCGACACCATGAGTTGAGGAAAGTACTGTTTTCGCAGCATGTCTAAATAGCGTTAACCGGTTACAATAGCGTCGAAGAAGAACGGACCGATGATTCCATGGCTTGACATCGCGACCCAAACGCTCACTTTCTCCCCGTAGGTGTCATTCATGTGGATTATTCGCGGAGGTTCCCGTGCCCAGAATCGAACGTTCTGTTTGTTCACAACACCGGTCACGTAAAAATAAGCTTCGTCAGAAAACTATGCGTTGTGTTGCACTGCCTCTTGCTCAATTGCCCATCTTGCAAACGGTATCCTCTGCCCAGCCTTACTTCAACGGTAATGTAAACAAAAGCAACAAGTTGCAATTGGTTGCTAAACGTTTTACTGACAAAGTAGTTGCTCTTAAATTGCGAGTGAAATATCGTATTAAACTATGAAGCGTGGTCTAAATAGTATATTAGGAATGATTAAGGAACAAAATTTACTGATCATTAAACCATTACTTCTTTATGTAACAATGCACATTCGTTGTGCAGTTCAACGGCTGCTTCTAGTCTAGTCATGGCGGATACATGTAATGCCAGTGTAGAACAAAATAAGGAAATGATTATTCCTAGCGGATCTTAGAGGTAATGCATTGATTCGCATGATTGATAGGGATCCCCAGCTAAGAGTCCTGGGCCCCTGGCAACCAACACACCATCCGCATGGTCGAGGACAACCATCTGTCATCGACTTTGCGATTGTTAAGCATTACCCCTTTCATCTCATGCTCACTTCACTCGCAGCACTTCATTCCGATCTCAATCCCGTGTTGGCGGAAGTCAACACTAGGGTTGCCAGCCATGATTTCTCAGGTCACACCAGAGAAATCGACTGGAAATGCGTAAAGGATTGCCTCAGCGCATCACCGACATACCCACTCTAGAGACAGCAGTCCAAACCTTACTACCACAGTGGTAAGGACGGTTCACAACCTCACCATCCGAACCCCCCAACAACTCATCCTAACGTCCTTCCCCTAGAACTGGAACTCCTTATCTGCATTTCCTGGGCAGCCCGCAGACTATTCCAGCGGAACCGGACGCCACGCAATCGAGGTCATCTACGGCGCCTCCTTCGAGAGGTCCGTGTCCGACTACGCGAGCACCGAGTGCAAGCGTGGGAGGCCACCATGGTCGTGCAAGACCTGGAGGGTGGCGATGTCTGGCGAATTGCAAAAAGCCTCCGACGCCAACGGAATCAGTACCACTCCCCGCTCCAAGGCAATCTTGACCTTGTTTACGAACCACAAGCCAAAGCAAATATGCTTGCGAACTACATAGAGGATACCTGACACCCGCCATGCTAAGCAACCTTCCCTTCAGAGCAGTGCTGTTTCTCACTGTTCTCACCAAAGCAGTGCTGTTTCAACATGTGCCTCACCTTAGGCCACTTTCCGCGCGAGTGGAAGGTGGCACGGTGCATTTTGAAGCCTGGTAAGGATCCTGCGCTTCTTTCTAGCTACCGCTCCATTAGCCTCCTTCCCACCCTCTCAAAGATCTTTGAGAGGTTAGTACTACATCAAGTGTCGCCACAGGCAGTCGACATTCAAGCCATCTCACTCCACCAGTTTGAATTTTATCCAGGGCACTCGACCACCCAACATCAACTGCGGGTGGTGGAGGCTGCCGCCCTGGGCTTCCAGGACGGAGCCTACACGCCCGAAGTGTCACTGGACGTCGAGAAGGCCTTCTTAACCACCTGGCATGAGGGACTCCTGTATAAACTCATCCAGATTGGCCTACACACACACAGCTTATCAACATCATACACAGCTTCCTACACCAACGCACCTTCGTTGTAGCGGTTGCGGGGCAAACATCAACACAAAAACCCCTACGAGGCGGAGTCCCCGAAGGATTCTGTATTATCACCCACTTTGTTTAGCTTCTTTATGACAGACTGCCCTACAGTGCAGGGCGCCAACATGGTCCAGTTTGCTGATGATGTTCTGCTCTACCGCACTGACAGGAACATACGCAGAGCCTTTAATCCTATACAGAGACACCTCCCTCTCGTCCAGGACTGGTGCAGACAGTGGCGGATGTCCGTTAACCCGGGCAAGAGTCATGCTGTTCTGTTCTCCAGAAAACGCCCCGCAATAGCCCAGATGCCCAACTTTTCCTATCAGGGCCACAGGATAGAATGGGGAAATTCCTGGGCGTTACTCTTGATTAGGGCCTAACTTTTCGTGAACACGTGCGGGGAACGTCGGACAGAGCGAAGGGGACGGTGGCTTCCGTTTACCTTGTACTGGCTCCCAAATGCCGGTTCATTTAAAGTTATGTCTTTTCAAGGCGCTCTACGCTCTGATGCTCTACGTCCACGAAATGTGGGGTATGGCAGCAGACTCCTGGCTTCTCTGGTTACAGCGGGTACAGAATAGAGGACCCCAGTCCATATATTCTGTATGTCGACGTTTCCCTTTGAGGCTACTTTATGAAGCTTCGACCCTCCCATATGTGGAAGATGTCATTAGGTGCCGGGCTCAGAAATGTTACGCCAGATTGGGCGAACATGAGAACGCACTTGTCAGATCGCTGGGGAGTACTTACCCACTGAACGCCGAAAGAGGCACATTGGAATTAGAAGTTAGGAGCTCCTCACTATAGATGAACTAAATGAGTTAGCACAAAAATGAAGTTAAAGAAAGCGTCTAGAATCATGATAGAACTGCTGTTAAAATGGTGCCAGATTGGATTCTGGGAATGTTGAACAGTTTACTACAGCAGCAAGATTTTTCGGATATCTGGGAAGTCGTTAAGATTGTGCTCTTGTTGAAGGTAAGCAAGCCGCCTATAGATACACCATTATGCCTACTGAACACTTTTAATAACTCTATGAAAGACTAATAAAGCACAGCTTAGTACGAGAGATTACAGAGAATGGAGGATTATCCGATCAACAACATGGCTTTCGTAAAGTGAAATCTATAATACATGCTCTTGAGGATATAATCAAAATTAAGAATGAATCAGCAGGGATGGCTGCATTAACCATATTAGATGTGAAAATACGACTTTTAATTCCCTACTTGCATATAAAATTGGATGGTCTCAGGCAACGAAGCATCCCGATGAGTATATTAAATGTATTAACACCCTATTTTCAAGGGAGAAAAATAAAGATTCCAAAGGAAGAGTTAGAAATAATGTCAGGTGTCCCACAAAGATCCATTCTGAAATATTGGAATATATTACACGACGAGTCCTCAAGTGAAACTGACAGATGGTGCAACATAAATTGTTTTTGCGGACTACCTAGCACTGGTTGATTTGCTGATGATACAGAAGAATTGGTATATAAAGCAACTTAATCGCTCAGACGCTTTGACAGATGGAGCCCTATAACAAGCTAAAGTTGGCACCACAAATAACAGAAGCTGTTATTGTGAAGGGGCACTAGAATGCGGATTCATTTTTACTTTATGGTGAGGACATTATGATAGTTCCGAAAAAGGCTGTCAGATACCTAGGAATCATGATAAATGAGAATACTACTTTTGGAGAACATATAATAACCGTGATAAAAAAAAATAGAACAAAAAGTATAACCACTTGGCAGAACAATACCAAGCAATAAATTAAACGACACATGTGTGGGATTGTTTATTCTATTATGTTATACGCTGCACCATTTAGTACACGGCTATAGGAAAAAAAATGTAAAAGAAATGGAGAAGGTGCAAAGGAAAATGTGTGTGTAGATAAAACCTTCACTATAGAATAATAAATTTAAATAACTAACGAGATAAAAATGTCCATAATAATTATAACCTCTGAAACACATAACAAGAGCATTAAGCTCCTTAAATCCACACTTAGACGTGGCCCGGTAATTTCATTTAATATAATATGCCTACATTTACTTTACTTTAAATATAATTAATAATATTCCCATTAATTCTCTTTATTCTGTGATTAACCCTAAGATTCTGTCAACCTAATACAATTTATACAATATGGAAGATATTTAGTTTAGTATATGGCGGCTACAACGCCAATTGTGTGAAATTATTTCGTCCTCACAACTTTCACTTCACTTCCTACATCATTATTCTGCGAAAATTGGCCAGGGACTTCCGAAACAGGAACATTTACTTCCTACCTTATATTTTTGCAGCTAAGCGATGTTCATGATCCTCACCACAGTTCTGAAATCCTTGTTAAGATCTCCCAGCAACACGTAATGGCTGCAAGAGAAGTTCCACCAAGCGCACACATCCCCTTTGCGTGTGCTTCACCGGAATATCGTCTATCTTAGGAAAGTTGCTACTTGAAGATCGTCTCGTTCATTTGTTCGCTCCAGTAGAATGATATGCCATTCGTCAGCCATAAGTTCATAAACGAATGCTACTACTACGTTCCACCATGCCAGGACTAATACGTCAGGGCAACACGAAGAAAGATAGTCATACATAACTATCATAAAAAGGGCCTTCCAATATTACAATCAGCAAAGCTCCATTACATGACAGAGAAATTACACCTCTCATCGAGTACTCACAAACTGGCCTATACTCATGGCCTACTGCCATAAACTCTTTACAGTATATTAATTGCCCATTAGGATATCCTGTCGACCACTGCCCATGACGATGCCCTGTTGATGATTAATTTTATTGTGCCTTGACAAATTCTGTCGTACTGTGGTGGTCTTTTTGTTTCGAACACAACACTGCAACCTACGTCACTAGCGCCGCTAGCCGTTGTAGGAAACTTATCTGCGAAATCATCCCGTTACAATATCCCCCTTCTAAAAGATGTTTCGCCAATCCTATCGAGCAAAGGGTACGGTTTCAACTTCGAAGAATGCCACCTATTTGAATCCCTAACATGCTCATCTACTAGCCTACAAGTCGCCCTCCGTGGTGTGATGGTTACCATATACCCCAGGTCAAGGGTTTAAACACGCAATGCATAAAAATCCATAGCATGGTTTCCTTCGGAAGGTAAGTAAAACAGTTTGTCTCAGGTCGTAGATTTACGGCACGTAAAAGAACCTCAAGCCTGATAGAGAGACCTCTGAGAACAATTAAGTGGTCTTTCACGCCCAGTATAGAATGGGACGCCGAGAACCATAGTAGTTAAAGAACATCCATAAATAAAACTCCATTTGAGTATAGTGTGCCGGACTTTTCCAACGATTAACTGCGAACTGGTATTACGCAGCGGGACTGACTCTACCCACCGGGTAAACACATCCTGCAGAACCAGCAGGTAGACGTTCCTTTCGTACTTCAAGGATTTGGTTCCATAAGCTCTAAACTTACACATTCCCATGGTTGTAATACAAATCGCGGACACATCCCTCCACGAGGTGGATCATCACCAGGTTTAAAGTTTAAACACATCGCGCGTTTGCTTACAAACCGTACTACTATTAGGTCAGAAATATCCTCGTCTTATTCTCCAATAAGTCTTAGCTACTCCCAGATGATCACCGTTATGCTTCCTCTAAACCACCGGAACCACTAATTTCTACTTCTGACTCATCCTCAAAGTCATCTTTGCCCAGCGCTTTTGAATAATAGTATAATTGCCCATATTTAATTTGCTAATCGGGGAGCTCTTGTTCCTAACACCTGCCTTTACTTAAACTAATATCAATCATCAGGGAAACGTTCAACCTTTTTCTCACACGAGGAACATGGCGTTATCTTCCCCTTTTCGGTGCTCAATCTTAAATTCGAACTCCTGAAGTTTTAGAGTCCATCTGGCCAGGCAACCTCTAGGGTCCTATAACTTAAATAGCTATCTCAAATTCTGATGATCCCTAATCACGGCGAACGAATATCGTTCCAAGTATATCCTATAATAGCTTACAGCCCAAACATCCGCTAAACATTCCAAGTGGCAGAGTAATTACGTTCTGCTGCACTTAGGCTACGCAAGCAATAGGAAATTACTCACTCCATACCGTCTCTTTCTTGTGGTAAGACTGCACCTAAGCCGGTTTTACTAGTATCGGTAGTTAATATGAATGGAGTGGGAAAATCAGGTATAGATAGTACAGGAGTAGAGTCTAATTCTAATTGCAACCTCCCAAAAGCTAATTGTTGTTCATCTCTCCAATTCCAACGTATTTGTTTCCTTATCAACAAAGTTAAAGGAGAAGTTAAGGACGAATAGTCTGGTATAAATCTCCTATAGCATCCCGCCATATCTAAAATCTCCTGAGCTTGGTTACATTATTCCGTGCAGAACCTCGCTCACCAGGACCATTAACTCCTCTGACTTTACAGTATACTTAAACTTTGTGCAACAAAAATCACACTTCGCCGGATTTACCCTTAAATTGGAATTTTTTAGCCGTCAGAAAACTTCACAGAAGATGTTCATATGACTCTCAAAATCCGGAGTAAACACTAAAATAGCATCTAAATAAGCGACTACATTATGCGCAAAATCAGAACCAAATGGTTTATCTACCGGTTCTTGAAACGTGGAAGGGCTTCCATCAACCCAAAAAGTATTACTTTGAACCTAAATAATTCCCTACCGGGTACCAAGAAGCAAGAAATACCTTTCTATTCTACTCTGTCAAGAGAACTGTGAAAATCCATTTTTAAAATCAATCCTAGATATAAATGTTGCAAACTACTTTAATTTGGCATCGGATAACTATGCTTCTTAGGAATTTAATTAATTCGTCTGTAATCAACGCAAAACCGATATGAATTATCGGGTTTTCTTACCATCATCACGAGGGAGGTCCATTCTGGCGACTGGGTTCCACTTTACATTCGTAGCATTTCTTCGAGATCCGTATGCATTGCTTCTAAAACTTTTGAGAATATCGTTAGCCCTTTGCTTACTAGGATTTCCGTCGGTAACCTCTATGCAATGGGTAATGCATGTAGTTACACCCGAATTACCCTCCATAAGTATCATAGGCTTACGTACTACTTTATCCAATCGTTGTCTCTGTCCTGTATTCAAATTATCGCCAACTATTTGGGTAACTCGCCAACTACAGCTGCAGGTGCCCAACTAATTCCTGAAATTTATATTTAGTCTGGGGGTCTTCTTTAAACCCATAATTCGATCGTATCGAATATTAAACTCCAATTCTTAATCTATCCAACCCTAAGAACAACATGTTCTTCAGGCGTGGCACCCTATACACTACCAGCTGTCATATTTTATCAGCGACACATACCCTTGCTCCATAAACTTCTCTATAGGCATCATTACACCATCAGCCACCACGGAGTAAAATCGATATTTCTCTACCGGCCTATCCTTTAACCCTTCATCACCAATATAAAATTTACTCGAACCCGTGTTCACCACAGCCAATATAGATGTTTGTGACCTTTGATTAGCGTCACTCACCGGTAAATAATACCGACTACTATTACCCCCTGGGTAACAGACAGCTTTTCCGACTAAATTACAGCCATTGTCTAAACTTCATTATCCGTAACGTCCCCATTTGGAATAACGGTTTCAGAATTCACCTTAAGCTTAAAGTGGTGTTTAGGGTTGCACTTCGAACAGGTTACTTTTGTAACATTCGGTTCTCCACAACCGTAACAACGTTTACCGCCACATTAAAGCACTCGTGGTTACACTTTCTAGCTCTACCTTACCTCGCGAGCCTTTGAGTTTTTCCCTTCATCTACCAAGCTAGTATGATTTTCATACACAGGATAAACCATCATGGTTTTACATAATTTAATCTTCGGTTTCTTGTTATATTTCGCGCCGCTACCCATAACATCAGACTCAGTCAAAATCTCAGCTGTTTTACAACGTTGAGTAACAAAACTTTGCTTTCCCTCAACATTTTTCCTACTTCCTTGATCTAGACCATTTTAAGTTAATTAAAGTTTCAAGTTATCTAACTTATCGGTTACCCTTAATCGTTCCCAACCTGCAAAAACGTACAAGCACCGAAGATTGTCATAGCGTGCTGTCAAAGCATCTAAACCAGGCCGATAATTCTCGGGAACTAACTCAAAGTCGGAAATTGCAACCAGAGCGTCAGCACTGAAAGATTTTTTTTAAATATTATAATTTATTTCCTGCATATTATCGTTCTATCTACTAACGACTGAAATGAGGAAATATATTCTCTAAATTCCTCTACCTTTCCGAAGAAACCAGGCAACTCAATTTCAGGTAGCAAATCGGCTGCCAAACCTCCCCGTGAAGTACCGATTTTACACATATCATTATTATCAGAAGTAGGCTTGGCGAGAGTTGAATACTTAATGTTTACACAGTGCATCAGTTCTTCAAGTGCTTCTTCATCAGAAATTAATTTAAATGCATTATTCTCGACAGCAGCACAAAACAAGTCTATTAGCTTTAGAGCTTACCTAAATTTTGTTTCCAATTTACTAAGACGTTCATAGGTATGCACATGTTACAATAATAATCTTACAGTTAAATTAAGAATAGTAATTCCACTAATATATATATATATATATATGTGTGTGTGTGTGTGTGTGTATGTATATATACATATTTTTCTTCAATACCTAACTACTTATAATTCAGTATAGCAATACTATGTCATTTACCAGCATGTTTATAAACAGTTACTATGGAGCCTCAACATTAATATTATAGAACAGTTTTTGTGATGCTTAATTACTTCACAATGTTTACTTTCATTAATATCTAACATTTATTATCTTTAAATTATCCCTAAACTACTTTAAGGTTAGAGGGCAGCCCTGAAAGGCTGCTACAGGCAATTCATTTCATTTTCAGTTGTCCTATTAACAACAGCAAATTTTTCTACGTTGCGTCTGTACCTTCTACCCTTAAATTTATACATATGGTCGTTTCGTCCGTAGTATGTCGGGTCTTCTAGCCCATTTCTAACGTCCACGCATGCATTTAAACCAGTATAAACTTTAAATGGTACGCTTAACTTTTAGCGGCTCCCACTTATTCTCTTCGCCTTTTGTAAGACCAAAATCTTTACCTCTCTTTATGAATTTTATACCACTTCTCTGTATCTTTTCCAGTGAATCAGTTTGATTAACCCTGTATTGGTCCCAGCATGCTACATCATATTCCATAGCTGGTCGCACTAAGGACTTTTAGGCAATTTTCCTGGACTTTGCGCTCTCCTTCTTCAGTGTTCTCATTACAAGTGCAATGTCTTCCACGTTTTCCTAGACGTAGAATTTATCTGATCCGGCATTACTTGACAAGTACACTCCCAAATGTTTGCAGCCGTCCATCTGTAGAATTTGTTCCCTGTCCATATGATGGCTATGAAGAACGTTCCCCTGAGTTCGACTAAAAACAAGTGACTTACTTTTCCTAGCATTAATTGTTTGCAGCCTCCACCTGTAGAATTTGTTCCCTGCCCATATGATGGCTATGAAGAACTTTCCCCTGAGTTTGACTAAAAACAAGTGACTTACTTTTCCTAGCATTAATTGCCATTTTGTTTCCAGCGACCACTTACTTATTTTATTTAGCTCATCCTGAAGAGCGGTCTCATGCATGATATTTCGAATCTTATTGTAAATAATAAAATCGTATGCGAACAGTCTTATCTGACATTATAGTTATGTCATTAACAAAATTAAGAAAAAGTGATAGATTCAGTACCGAGCCTTGGCGCACGCCCAAACTTACAAAACCATTTTCAGACAAACCATCACCTACTCTTTATGTCCTTCCTTTCAAGAAATGTTCTATCCACGATACTACGTGATTATCGATTCCTGTTCTTGCTAGCTTGCGGATGAGCAAATTATGCGGCAGTATGTCAAAAGCTTTAGAAAAGTCTATCACCATTGCATCAATCCTTGCCCCTGCATCCACCTTATCTGCCAAATGCCGAAATAATGAGGTTATTTGACTTCCACATGAATACCCAGATCTAAACCCATGTTGCGCTTCTTTGAACCTTTTTTTGTTTTCTAACTCCTCCCGTATGTATTCTGTAACTAAATGTTCCACTACTTTACACACTACTGAAGTTGGGCTAACAGGTCGCAAATTGTTTATTTCTGTTTTATTACCCCATTTATGTATTAGAACTACAATTTCAGTTTCCCAGTCTTCCGATATAGCATAATTGTTAATCGACATATTAAAGAAGAGCATTAGATAAGGAATTATGGCTTTATTACCCTATTATTCAAATTTCTGTAGTTATTTTATCCGGTTTAGCCATTTTCCATTCTGTAGCATTTTGAATCTTTTCCGTAATTTGGATGCCATTATTTGAAAAAGTGATTCTCCACCATCCCCAATTTCCTGTTCAGACCTATTATCCAATTTATGAAAAACCGATACAAAATGCGAATTTAATATGTTGGTTTTGTCCTTATCATTTGCTACAGTGATTCCAATAATTTTTAAGCCTAGTATGTCCTCTTTATTACCCCTGAGTCTTCTCACGTAATTGTAAAAATCCAGCCATTATTTTCTCCGTTAAGGATTTCTTCTAAGTACCGTTTCTGTGCTTGCAGCTTTTCGTCTTGTAATTGCTTGGATAGTTCCTTAATTTATTAAAATGCATTCTGACTTCCTCCTTTTGTGATCGCGTGCCTTGTCTTCCTTTTATGTGACCTAATACGTTTTGTATAAAATTCTGGATCGGCCTGACAGATTTAAATCCCCTGCAACAATAACATTTTTTCTCCTTACGGAAGAGATATTTTTCGTTAATTTATACAGTATTTTATAATCAGTTTCGCTAGATGGTCGGTTAACAAGGTATTATTGTTATATTATTATTCCCTTCGTTTTGCTGATAAATAATTTCAATTGCCATAATTTCTGCATCCTCTTCTACTGACAGTAATTTTCAGTTTAAGTCTGTCTTAGCGCAAATAAAATGTCCTCTGCCCTTCCGTCCCGTCCATTCTGAACACACTGTAATCTGATCTAAAATCTTCCACGTCGTTTATATCAATATTTAGCCATGACTCCGTACCTATAATTACATAGGGATTTTATATTTTCAATTAAATTCCAAAATTCTACAATTTTGTTCATAATAGTACGGCAATTTTTCTGTAACAGAATTAAGGAATAAGCCCCTAACTGTGAAACTTCATGTCTCCAAGGTTGGTGTCACTGCTGCTCCTGTCGCTCGATGCTCTTGCTCCAATTCGCTACACTCCCGAAAAATGCTGCTAACTTTGAAGATCCTCTATGGTTCAAGTGTACACTGTTCTGTCCGAAGTGCTGGTCTTCAATCCAAGAATTTGGGACCTGAAACTGCACATCCAGTCGTTCTACTACCCATGAATATGCGTCGTTTATTTGCATCACGTTTCTCCAGCTTACATCGCGTCGCCTCAAAATACCACTAACGACGATTTTCGCTGAGGGAAACAGCTGTTTTATCCCTTTAACTAAGCAATACATAGTTAACACTTCTTCGCAGGTCACTACTCCCAACGTGAATCACAATCGCCCGATAGCTGCCTCCTATCTCCTTTTACCTTTTCTCGATTTCCTCCAACAAACCGTCAGTCCTTATGCCCGAATAGCAAGCAACTTCTGCATTTGGGTTCCCCGCATGCCTCACAATAGAGTCACCGAATATCAAACGATTTTCCATCTTCTTTTTCACTATTCCCCCTCAGCTCCCTCAGTTGTCTGTTTTCTTCTTCCAACTTCCGAATGTCGTCTTCGTGCGGAAGCTTCTCGCGTAACTCCCGGGGTTCTTGTTGCAGCTGCTCCAGTTTCTTCTGATTGTCGGTGACTGTCTCAGCTCCGCTGCTGTCATTACATACCCAGTTTTCCTCAATGTTCTCATCCCTCTTAGTTTTTTGGCAGTCAAAATTATATCACCTCGCGCAAATGCTGCACAAAAGTCCGGTACTCAGTGTTTTGTTGCAGCTCCCACATCGTTCATCAGCCACAGGCCCTGGATTCGGTTCAATTCCTCCTATCACGAGCAGTATCAATAATATAAACACCATAAAATAACACTTTGAGAAAGTCAAGTTCGATTTTTCTGCCGGCTCGCTACCTGATACGCGCGAGCGCCTGCCCGATTGCTCCAATCCTTGCCCGGCAGACCTGTAAATCCACCTGTAAATCGTGTTTATACATGTGAATACCTGACGCGTCCGCTCTGCTCAAGGTCTCAGAACTGACTTGACAAAGTAAATTCACCAACGTTAGTTATGTAATGATAAATACTTCTGATAGCTTCTATTCACTTTTGAAAATATATTTTCTTCCTTAGCCTTCAAATAAATGAATTTCAGTTCCTCGCTCAATCTCTCGTAAGAAACCATATTACTAAACATTATTACATATACACCTACCTTCTAAACTACTCCACAACTTCCTTCTAGTCACCCATTTCAGTTTTAACTCATAAAAAAAAAAAAAAAAAAAAAGACCATCTTCTCATAACTTATCCTTATGATCCCTCTTGCTCTCTCCATTACTACGCTGGTACATTCCCTAAATATTTTTTAATATTACCAACACCGTTATTCTCACTTATATGCTCCGCATGATTGCACCACATATTACTCAATAACTACGCAAGGAGAATGGGTTCCTGTTCGGGCACCATGTTTTGTGTGATCACACACCTTTGCGTGTGCTGCACCGCAATATTATCTACCATGGGAAAATTTCTACTTGAAGATCGTCTCTTTCACTTGTTCGTTCCAGTAGAATAATGTGTCATTCTTCAACCATGAATCCATATTCGAATACTGGGATTACTTATAGCATATTACCATACAAGGCCTAATACGCCAGGGCGATTCGAAGAAAGATAGTCATACAAAATTAACGTAACTATCATACAAGGTTCTATGGAGGAACACACTTCTCTATTACACGACAAAGAAATTACACCTCTCATCGAGTACTCGCAAACTAGACTTTACTCATAGCCTACTGCCATAAACTCATTACAGTATATTAACTGCCCATGACGATGCCTTGACGATGGCTCACTGTATTGTGTCTCAACTGACTCTATCGTGCTGAGGTCTCCTGGCAGTGGTTGTATATACAATGGCCGCCAGTGTAGTGAGGCGTTGCGTTCTAAACAAAAAGACAAACAATACAGTGAGTCGTCTTTTTGTTTCAACCGCAACGCCTCACTACACTGGCGGCCTTTGGATATACAACCACTGTCACCTACATGGCTAGCGATGCTAACTGTCGCAGGAAAATTATTCCCGAAATAATCTGTCTCGTTACAAAGTCAGCACTGATAAGGCAGGGAAGCAGTTTTATGATTATCATTCAAGACAACCAACCACTATCACTGACACCGGCACTTCCAGTTCATTATTATTCCCGAAATAATCTGTCTCGTTACAAAGTCAGCACTGATAAGGCAGGGAAGCAGTTTTATGATTATCATTCAAGACAACCAACCACTATCACTGACACCGGCACTTCCAGTTCATTATTATTCCCGAAATAATCTGTCTCGTTACAAAGTCAGCACTGATAAGGCAGGGAAGCAGTTTTATGATTATCATTCAAGACCATCAGCCACTACCACTGACATCGGCACTTCCAGTTCATTAGCATTACCACCCGAATGAGCGTATCCCTACCCCAAAAACCACTACACTTCCACCATTAGCAACGGAATCATCGCCAATTACCAAAACCATTAAAACATTACTACTAAAACTGACATCAAAGCTATCACAACCGCTACAGACATTACCACCAGCATCACAACCAAATACCCTTAGAATCGTAATATAAACAGCATTAAAATATCTTTTTTTTTTCTTCTTCCTTAGTTGTTTTACTCTTTACATCCGCATGTATTTCCATTTTTGTTTCCGTCCTTTCATTCATTCACTCCATATGCATTTTTATTATCAACTTGTCTTCAATCTTTATTTTCCTCCTTACTTTCCCTCTCTACATAGTCCTAATAAGTAACAGAGTTACTCAAATGATCATGAGCATAAAAACTAAGGTCTCCTTTACAGTATATTCCATTTATGTGTAAACTAGTTTTGGAGTTATATACCACAGAAGTTTCTAAAGTCAGAAAAGGTATTTTTTCAGTAAAATTATTACTAACTTGTTTTTATATTACATTCCTACTGTTAAGAAATATGGCAGTAGACCAATTCAACGAATGCGACGAATCCACCGTGTGGAAGTCGATCCGAAACCCCTTCGAAAAGATTTTCTAATATTTTTCATGCCTGGGGTAAATATTTACTTTTATCCATCATCGCTCTGAGTCTATCAGTTAAAGGGGGTTGAATTTAAAAGTACATTAAAAATCCGGAAATATAACCCAATTCCTGTTTAGTAAAATAGTCCTTAATGTTAATGCACTCAATAAGTTTGATCATGTACACTTTACATTGTTGTTTTAAGTGTTGTAGTGCAGGATTAAAAAAAAATAATTAATAAAGTTTTTTGAAAAATCCTAAATAAAACCAAAGTTCATTCGACTCAAGCGTTTTCACCCCTGTTATCTGTAATTAAGGTTGCAGTGGATACTTTATTCCAAGTCTCTAAGAGTCATAGTTTCAGGATATCAGAACGACAACACCGCAGTGCAATATGAACGAAGAAATCAAACAGACCGCAAGCTTCTGCCACACCATCGCTTTCTGACTGAGGAATGATTGATGTCATAACTGCACAGAACAGTAACATTCTCCTCACCTTGAAATAAACTCCGCCTGACTCCAAGAATGGACCACTCAGTCACCGCCGCTCCAGCTGATCTGCGGAGCGTCACAGCATGGTCATTTCTGATGTCCCTCAGGACTTATCAGTACGACGATTTCATTTGACAACTACGCGGCAACAATGTCCTTTTGCAATGAAGACCACACCCACTCCTATACCCTTGAACCAGCACTTCCTGTGCAGCTTTGACCGACCGCACCGCAGACCTGCGGTTGCCATAATTTGATTTTGATCTTGTTAGATCGGCGTCTTCTAATTGAGGAAAAGCAACCCGAAAAGTCAGTCCTTCGCCGCCATTCCTGTGCTTCGGATAGAGAAGGGAATTCCGCCCTTCGCAGGAGCGTCACTGATAAACCACTAATGCCATCATCACTGATGCCATTACTGTGCCACCAATGTTGCACTTACTTACTTCACTAGTGAGCCCAGCTCTCTTCCACCCAAGGAGCAGACAAAAACCTCATCCAATGTCGGAACATCATTCTTCACCAAGCATTATCACAGTTTCCTCAACTCTCCCAGCTTCAACCAGCGTTGCGCTGCGGGATGAAGTACAGCATCTCGATGCAAAGGCACTGAACATTATTGCCGCTTTTGAAACGACGTTCTACAGCCACTTTCCCGAGCAAGCCACCAAACATAGCTGACATGTATTTCCAGGTTTTCGCCTCTGGAGTATCAAACTGGGCTTGATAAGCTCATGAAGAACCTGCAGACTCTGAAGAACGGCTTCAATGATATCGCTGTTTCACAAACCGCAAGAGCTATAATTGGAGACCACAACACGTTTTAAGCTCCTCTAAAACACCCGCGGGAAGTACCGGATCATCAATCTAGAGAACCATAGACGACTAAGTTGAAAGAACCTAGTCGTCACACTTCACCCCTTAGTTTTACCCCATCGTAATAATTGTCATTGTCAATACGCTCTATACTAATCATCCTACCTTCCCCCTGTTATTGACACATAGCTTTCCATCGCTTGCTTTAATAATCTAGGTGCTTAATTCGGCATTCCACAATGTTTTATCTTCCAGATTTCTTATTAATCCATATCTTCGGCATGAGCTTATGTTTACTTTCCTCGGCCTTAGCAATTCCAAGTTCAAGTTCAATCCTAGCCCACCAACTGTCTGTAATATTCTCTTATATCAAAGGCTTCTTTTATGTAGTTGCACACAAATCATTCTTGAATCTCACTTAACTGTCACCTGTTTCCTAAATATTCCCCTCAGTATCACATTATCATTATAATATACTAACTAGTTATGTAGAATATAGGACAGTAATTGTTGGTGACAACAGCAAGATGACTATGGCTTTAGAGTACCGCAAAATCATGTACTGGGCCCCTAGATTCTCCAGCCATGAGTAGACTACCTCTGAGAATGCGCAACGAAGACGGCCGATACGTCACGGCTTTATCAACTATGGGACTACAGATAAAAGCGATGGATTTTTTTTTTTGTTTTTTTTTGTATCAAGTTCCTTCGTGAAAAAGTAATAAAATTACATTATTTATCCTACCACGATATCCCTTTTAAATCAGGCATTTTACTAATTATTTGTATTTAATTATTTTTTCATTTTAGAAAAATGTTTACTCATTGGAATAGGTTTATATATTAATTTTTTATTTAGGTAGACTAAAGTAAAAAATGTACTCAGCCCAAGTGATTATGGTAATAGTTTTTTTAGTTGATTTACTTAAGTGATGAAAATTGTAAACCCATTTTAGTTAAGGATATAATCGACTTAGAGCAGAAAGCGAATCTTGTATATTCAGCTAAGCAGCAAAAAACGCTTGTTTAAATAAATAAGGGGAAAAAAGAAAGGAAAGAAAGAGATAATGCAACTAGCAAGAACTCAAAAACGTGGAACTTTGATAGTTCATGTTGAGGAAGTTCCAGTAAGTAATACACCCATGTTAAAATATCGTGGTATATAGTTTGATGCAAATATTAATATGAAACAACATATAAGGAAAACTTCCGCAAAGGCAGGAACGACATAGCCATAATTACTCGAATAATTCCTGATGCAGAGAACGTACATTTTGTATGTTTTTTTTTTTTCTGGGGGGGGGGGCTCCGTATTACTGTAAGGAGCAGTACGGCATTGGAGGAGAAAATATACAGGAATATCCTTCTACAACTATAAAGAAGAATAGCAGCACCGTGGCCGAGTGGTTAGACCATTCGCCTCTCACCTGCGACCGCATGTGAGATTCTTGGTAGGCAAAACGACGCAGAGCCGGGTTTACACCGGGTTTTCCGGTTTCCCCCGCTATCACTGCTTTGTTATTCTGTGTAAGCAAGAATGTTAGAAATGTTATATTATTATCTATCCATCCTTATTGCACCGGCAGAATGTATTCTTCCGCGATACACGTACACACACTACGTGGTGCTAAGCTATGTTCGTCTGCTTTACAATTGTAAAACCGCGCGCCTACGTAAGGCAGGAAAACAAATATCTACCTGCTTACACTGTTCACAGATGATGATTAACTCTATTAAATGTATAATAAATAAAGTACAATAAATTAGGTAGGTGAGTCGTTATACGAGGGTCGGCTGATAAATCCCGGGCTTCATAAGGATATGGCGCCACTAGGCCAGTTAGATGGTAGCATCGTATAATTTAATTCTAGACTAGCTTGTATCCATAGTTATAGGTCAATAGCTTGTTTAGTTTCCGAATGACAGCATTATAAACAAGACTTCTACTTACAAGGAAGCAAGTAATAAGACAATTTCTGCTAATTTTTTCTCGATTATCATGAAGAAAATAGAAGCATAAGCTTTTTATCAATAATTTGTTGCAGAGATGTACAGAAAGTCATGTGAATGGAACACATCAGATTTTTCTGTCTCTAATGTTTTGCGTATTTTTACTTTCTCTATACGAACTATGTACATGGTGTATAGAGAAGGTATTGGCATTTCACCCAAAAATTCGATACCGAGATTTCACCGGAAATACATGTTTTATGACTCCCTGAATATAAAAAAAGCATTTTTAGAAAAATGTCCGTGTGTGTGTGTCTGTCTATGTATGGGTGTGTGTCTGTGGGCAGCATAGCTCAAAAACGAAAAGACTGTTAAAGCCCAAACTTGGTGTTTAAGTTTGGTATCTTCCAAGGATGCGACACGAAGATTTTCAAGAAAATCCTCCCACCCCAAACTACCCTTTACATGGAAAAACTTTTGAAAATTATAATTGTCTTAAAAATGGCTCTAACCATTTTGATTAAAATATCGTTTATTAAAGATACTTACCTGACAAATAAAATGTATATCTTGAATTCTCTGAGAATAGCCCATGAAGACTACTTTTTCTGGATGAATTTTACGGAATTGTGCATAACTGCTAAACCGTAAGAGATGGGGGGGGGAAATTACTACACAGAAAATGTAGCTCACGATAAAACACACAATTTATGTCGTATACATTTTTTTCGTGGAGTTGACAATTTTTAAGATATACCTGTTTTTTCGTTTTAGCTTTGAAAAGCTTATACTTTTCTCATACAGGAATTTCTTAACTCCTGTTCATACAAGCAAAGGAACTTCAGTTACATAGCAAACAGCTTTTGACTATCATTTTAGCCTATGAAACTCCCTCATTTCGCGTCTACTTACGAGGAAGCAAGTAATAAGACTATTTCTGCTAATTAGCATGAAGTAAATAGAAGCATAAGCTTTTTACCTACAATTTGTTGCAGAGATGTAGAGAAAGTCATGTGAATGGAACAGATCAGATTTTTTAATTTGTGGTCTAATGGTGTCTTGCGTTCTTTTTACTTTCTCTATACGTGCTATGTATATAGTGTAGATATAGAGAAGGTATTGTAATGCACCCAAAAATTCGATACCGAGATTTCACCGGAAATACATGTTTTGAGACCTCCTGAATCCAAAAAAAGCATTTTTATAAAAATGTCCGTGAGTATGTATCTGTGTGTATGTGTGTGTGTTTGTGCGTGTCTGTGGTTAGCATAGCTCAAAAACGAAAAGTCGGTTAAAAACCAAACTTGGTATTTAGGTTTGGTATCTTCCAAAAATGCGACACGAAGATTTTCAAGAAAATCCCCCCACCCCCAAATATCCTTTACATGGTACTTTTTTCGAAAATTTTGATTTTCTAAAAAATGGCTCTAACGATTTTGATTAAAACATCGTATATTAAAGATATTTACCTGAAAAATAAAGTGTATATCTTGAATTTTCTGGAAATAGCCGCTGGAGACTACTTTATTCTAGATGAATTTTGCATAACTACTAAACCATAAGAGATGGACAAAAACTAAACACATAAAAAATGTAGAGCACGTTAAAACACACAATTTCTATTATACAGGTGTTTCAAAAATACGGGGCATAATTTCAGGTATGTATTTCCCACATGAAGACAATCAAAGTAGTTCATTATAACATGTGTCCGGAAATGCTTCATTTCCGAGTTATGGGCCTTTACAACATTGAAAGTCCCACCTGTAGACAATCAAAATAGTTCATGTCTGGAAATGCTTCATTTCCGAGTTATGGCCTTCACAACATTGGAATTCACTGGAACGTTTTTCTTTCCGCAGGTCTTTGCCGTCAAAGGAAACATTAGGAGGGCGCTCTGGTAGTTCATTCTGAGGAAGGTTACATTCAGTGTTCTTTAGGCGTTAAGAGCTGGCAGAGATACACTTCATGTACGGTAAGGCGGACGGCAATGCTGCGCTGGCTCGTCGTTTGTACCAGGAGAGGTACCCACAGCGACAATGTCCAGATCGGAAGACATTTGTACATCTCCATTCCGGTCTGTGCGAGTATGGAACATTCACCTCTCCTGGTTTGGGAAGGGGACGACCAAGATCTACAACTCCAGAAGTGCAGGAGGAGATTCCGGAGGCTGTGGACAGGACTCCTTCTATCAGCACACGACGGTTAGCGTTGCAAGTCAATGTTCCTCATACGACTGTCTGGAGACTGTTGAACGAGTATCAATTGTATCCTTATCATTTGCAACGTGTACAGGCCCTGTCACCAGCAGATTACCCTGCACGAGTTAGGTTCTGTCAGTGGCTCTTGCAGCAGTGTGGTGTAAATCCGAACTTTTCTGCCGTCGTATTATTTACGAATGAAGCACAGTTCACAAGAGATGGCATAACAAATTTCCACAATCAGCATGTATGATCGCATGAAAACCCACGTGCAACTGTTGTATCTCATCACCAGGTGCGGTTCTCCCTCAACATGTGGACCGGTATCATTGGTGATCGATTAGTTGGACCCCATGTACTTGTAAACAGACTTACGGGGCAGGCGTACACAAAGTTCCTGGAAAACACCATACCTGACGTTTTCGAAGACACTCCACTGATCAATCATCAACATCTGATCACTTCTTGCATGATGGCGCTCCTGCACACTTCAGTCTCACGGCTCGCCGGTACTTGGATCGAAGGTTTCCTGATCGATGGATAGGTAGAGGTGGCCCAATTGCTTGGCCTCCACGCTCACCTGATCTGAACCCTCTCGATTTCTACTTGTGGGGCCATTTCAAATCATTGGTTTATTCGTCTCCGTTGCCGGATTTGGAATCCCTTCGGAATCGAATTGTGGCAAGTTGTGAGGACATACACAATACTTCTGGAGTTTGGAATCGTGTTCGCAGGTCAATGAGACATCGATGTGAGGTCTGTATTCAAGCAGGAGGTGGACAGTTTGAACATCTTCTGTAATGACAACAACCTGCGGAAAGAAAAACGTTCCAGTGAATTTCAATGTTGTGAAGGCCATAACTCGGAAATGAAGCATTTCCGGACACATGTTATAATGAACTAATTTGATTGTCTACATGTGGGAAATACATACCTGAAATTATGCCCCGTATTTTTTAAACATCCTGTATGCATTTTTTTCGTGGAGTTGATAATTTTGTAGATATTCCTTGCTTTTGGTTTCAGCTTGAAAAACTTATACTTTTCTCATACAGGAATTTGTCAACTCCTGTCCATACTAACAAAGGAACTTCAGTCACATAGCAACCATCTTTTGTTATCACTTTAACCTATGTTACTTCCTTATCTCACTTCTACTTACAGGGAAGCAAGTAATAAGACTATTTCTGCTAATTTTTTCAAACTTAGCATGAAGTAAATAGAAGCATTAACTTTTTAACAAAACTTTGTTGCAGAAATATAGAGAAACTCATGTGAATAGATTACATCAGATTTTTTTCTCGATTAAAATGAGGTAAATAGAAGCATAAGCTTTTCAACAATAATTTGTTGCAGAGATGTAGAGAAAGTCAAGTGAATGGAACACATCAGATTTTTTTCATCAGTGCCCGGGTATTAATCGTGCTATTGCTAGGTAGAGTTGTCTAAGTATTTTGGGGATGGTCTGGATAGGAGCCACAATGTTTTATGAATTGGTCTTGCTTTTATTAGTACTGTTTTATAATGCTGTGTTACTGACAGGGTTAGTTTAAGTTTAACTCCTAAATATGTAATTGTGGGCTGGCAAGTAACGCTTTCATTGTTGATGGACAGTGTAATGTTGTGATGCTTGATCTTCATACTTTTCTTTACTAATAGTGCTGTTGCAGTTGCAATCGAACTGTCTGAATCACCGCAGAAATTGATATTTAGCGGGCCAGCGACAATGTCCATTATTCCTTCCAAATCTTATTTTATTTACTCGTCTCAAACAATGTGTGATGCACATTCACTGCATTTCGGCTGTCACTTGTTGAAAAGTTGCTTGCACAAGATGTCGCACCTCAGTCAGTTTAAAAATTTTGCTCACTATATGCCGCTTTCGGAAACACCAGTAAATTCTAATATTAAGCTAAGAATATTATTTAATAAAAAAAATTTGATGTGTTCTATTCACATTACTTTCTCTATATCACTGCAACACATGATTCTATTTACTTCATCTAGTGGAGCAAACATTAGCAGAAATAGTCTTATTACTTGCTTCCTTGTTAGTAGAAGCGAAATAAGGGAGTACCATAAGTTAAAGTGGTAGTCCAAAGCTGGTTGCTCTGCGACTGAAGTTCCTTTGTTTGTATGGACACGAGTTCACAAAGTCCTGTATGAGAAAAGTATAAACAAGGAATATCTCAAAAACAATCAACTCCACGAAAAAAAAAAGTATATAACATAAATTGTGTGTTTTAAGGTGCTCTACATTTATTGTGTGGTACGTTTATGTCCATCTCTTACGGTTTAGCAGTTATGCAAAATTCCGTAAAATTGACCCAGAATAAAGTAGTCTTCAGAGGCTATTCCCAGAAAATTCAAAATATGCAGTTAAATATCTTTAATATACGATATATTAATCAAAATCGTTAGAGCCATTTTTTAGAAAATAAAAAATTTAGAAAAAAGTTCCATGTAAAGCGTAGTTGGGGGTGGGGGGATTTTTCTCAAAATCTTTGTGTCGCATCCCTGGAAGATACTAAACTTTGGTATTTTACCGACTTTTCGTTTTTGAGTTGTCGTGTTCACAGACACACGGTCACACACACGGACCTTTCTCTGAAAATACTTTTTTTGGATACAGGGGATCCTAAAACATATATTTCCGGTGAAATATCGGTAAAGAATTTTTTGGTGAAGTGCAATAACTTCTCTATACACTATGTCATAGCACGTATAGAGAAAGTAAAAATAATATATTTTTCACAAAACTTATTATAGACATTAGAAATAATTCTTTCCTTGCTTATGCTTCACTACTAGAGAGCATTACATATTTTTTGCCATTACTTGCTCACAAGAAGCAGCCGTTATAGACGAACTTCATAACGAATATGCATTGTTTAGAAATAATTAAATGATCATAAATGTCCCATAATCATCCATACTATATTATTTAGACAGCATTGCATAGTGCAATACAATAGTTTTACATTCTCTATACGTACTATGTACAAAATGTATAGAAAATGTATTGTATTCCACCGAAAAATTCGATACCAAGATTTCACCAGAAATACATATTTTGGGTCCCCCTGAATCCAAAAAAAAGCATTTTTGGAAAAAGGTCCGTGTGTCTGTGTCTGTGGACAGCATAGCCTAAACACGAAAAGACCGTTAAATACCAAACTTGGTATGTAAGTTTGGTATCTTCCAAAGATGCGACACGAAGATTTTAAAGAAAATCCCCCCCCTCCAGCTACCCTTTACCTGGTTCTTTTCTTCGAAAATTTTTCTTTTCTCAAAAATGACTCTAACGATTTTGATTAAAATCTCTTATATTTAAGATATTTACATGCCAAATAAAATGTATATCTTGAATTTTCTGGGAATAGACTCTGAAGAGTACTTTATTCTGGATGAATTTTACGGAATTTTGCATAACTCCTAAACCGTAAGAGATGGACAAAAACTTACCACACAAAAAATGTAGAGCACGTTGAAACACACAATTTGTGTTATATGCGTTTTTTTTTTCATGAAGTTGATAGTTTTTTGTTGTTTTTTTTTCAGATATTCCTTGTTTTTGGTTTCAGCTTTGAAAAACTTGCACCTTTCTCATTCAGGAGTTTGTCAACCCCTGTACATACAAACAAAGAAACCTCAGTCACATAGCAACCAGCTTTTGACTATCACTTTAACCTATGGTACTGTCTTATTTCGATTCTACTCACAAGGAAACAAATAATAAGAATATTTCTGCTATTTTTTTCTCGGTTAGCATGAATTAAATAGAAGCATAAGCTTTTTAATAATAATTTGTTGCAGAGTGTAGAGAAAGTCACGTGAATAGAACACATCAGATTTTTGTACTCACTCGGCAATTTAAGAGGAGCTATTTTGTGATGGAGAAAAGCAGTAAAACTTTCAGCAACCAATCACAGACATTTTAACCTGTTGCTTTTGTTTACATTACCGGTGAAGTAACGTTAGACAGAGAAAGTGGTGACAATATAATGCATGGGATTAGGGTTATCAGACGTACGGTTTTAGCCGGAACTTTACGGAATTTTCAAGTTTTGTTCCACGTACAATGCAGACCATAACTCGTACGCCAAATGTTCCGATTTTGAAATTTGAAAATGACTGCATGATAACTAGTATGTTTGAATTTACTGGAAAATTATCTTTTTCGATGGCGACGTAGTTTCCGCTGTGCACGCTAGGGTGAGCAGGTGTAGGCACGATGGTTGTTGCAACGGATATGACGTCAGAGCTGCGTTTTCCTTTAGCATCATGCATGGCTAGCCACCAACTGATTTCTTTCACTTTATTGCAAATCATCGTGCAGTTTAGACACACTTTGTGAACAAGTGTGAAGGTAGAAATGAAATGAATCCTACGAAAAGAACACTTGAACAGGGATAAAAAAACCGGGAAGGTTGCAGCAATATCGCTCGCTTTGGGAAAAATATGTTCCAGTTTTGCGGTCTGTTCAAGGGAATAAATACAAAGGAAAGTGTATGGAAAAGCCGGGGACGGATTTTCAATTTCACACGGTAGCATAAGCGTCGTTAGGCATCATTTTAATACTGTCATACACAAAGAAAGACAATTAACTTCGGCGCAAACCAGGCGATGAAAAGCTTCTACAAGGAGAACAGTGATGAATCAGACAAGATAAGTATAAACAAAAGTGTTTGAATAATTCCAAACAATTTATTAGGAAGATAATTATGTTCAGTGGCCAAGAAAGAGTAAAAACACAATTTATAGTAAGTTTTCTCGTCGTTTCAGATAACTGCTTCTGAGCTTACATTTGTATATCACCTTAGCTACGCTAGCATGCATGCATGTATGTAAGTAAGGTAAGGTAAGTAAGTAAGTATTCTCTGCAATTGGGTACTGCCAGGTGGCAGAGTTGAATGTACAAAATTCACTTACAATAATAATTTTACAGTTAAATTAAAAATAGTAATACAACATATTATATATACATTTGTTTTCAATGCCTAACTACTTATTATTCAGTATAGCAATACTTATGTCAATTACCAGCATGTTTATAAACAGTTATTATGAAGCCTCAACATAAATAATAATAATAATAAACATTAATAATAATAATAATAATAATAATAATAATAATAATATACATTAATACAGACCCTTAACTGCTTCAGAATATTTACGTTAATTAATATCTCACATTTATTCTCTTTAAAGTATCCCTGAACTTCTTTAGGATCAGAGCGCAGCCCTGAAAGGCTGCTACATGCAATTCATTCCATTTTTCAATGGTCCTATTAACAAAAGATAGTTTTCTTACGTCGATTCTATACCTTCTACCCTTAATTTTATACAAATGATCGTTTCGTCCGTAGTATGTCGGGTCTTCTAGCCTCTTTCTAACGTCCACGCATGCATTTAAACCAGTATAAACTTTACATGATGCGAGTAATCTATTCTTTTACGCTTAACTTTTAGCGGCTTCCATTTATTCTCTTCCCCTTTCGTAAGCCCAAAATCTTTACCTCTGTTTATGAATGTTATCCCTCTTCTCTGTATCTTTTCCAGTGAATCAGTTTGAATAACCCTGTATTGGTCCCAGCATGCAACACCATATTCCATAACCGGCCGCACTAAGGACTTTCAGGCAATTTCCCTGGACTTTGCGCTTCCCTTCTTCAGTATTCTCATTACGAAATGCAATGTATTTCACGCTTTCCTAGATGTAGAATTTATCTGATCCGGCATTACTTGACAAGCACACTCCCAAATGTTTGCAGCCGTCCACCTGTAGAATTTGTTCCCATATGATGGCTATGAAGAACGTTCCCCTGAGTTCGACTAAAAACAAGTGACTTACTTTTCCTAGCATTAATTGTTTGCGGCGGCCCACCTACTTATTTCATTTAAGTCATCCTGAAGAGCGGCCTCATGCATGGTATTTCGTATCTTATTGTAAATAATACAATCGTCTGCGAACAATATAACCTAAATTTAATATTTATAGTTATATCATTAACAAAAATAAGAAAAGGTAACGGACCCAGTAGCAAGCCTTGGGGCACGCCCGAACTTACAAAACCCTTTTCAGACAGTTCTTTACCTACTCTACTCTTTGTGTACTTCCTTTCAAAAAATGTTCTATCCACGATTCTACGCGATTACCGATTCCTGTTTTTGGTAACAAAAAGTGTGAAAGTGTTATCACAGTAATTCTCAGATCAAAAATTGTAAATAAAATTACATGTGGGAAAACTAAATATGAAGCATTAGTTAATGGTGTTTTGGGGCCAAATAATGTGAATAATTTAATTAAAACGTTAAAAGAAAGCAAATGTTTTGATGTAGGGTTTGACGCTTCTAACAAAGGTAATCAAAAGTATTTTCGTATTTGTGTGAGATATTTTGATGAAGAGGCAGGCGTAGATCATAGAATTCTCGATTTTTAAGAGGACTCTGATGAATCTGCATGAGCAATTCTGAGCAGATTTTGGATAGATTCCTAAATTAGATTTGAATTTGTCTCAGGATTCAAGTTTTACTGCAGACAATACTAATGCAACGTTGGGAAGAAACAGTTCATTTAAAAAAAAATATTGTGTGTTCCATTCTCATGACTTTCTCTACAACTCTGCAACAAATTATTGTTAAAAAGCTTATGCCTCGTTTTATTTCATGATAATCGAGAAAAAAATAGCAGTAATGATCTTATTACTTGCTTCCTTGTAACTAGAAGCGAATTAAGGAAGTGGAACTTTTTTCGAAAATTTTGATTTTCTCAAAAATGGCTCTAACGATTTTGATTAAAATTTCTTATAATAAGATATTTACATACCAAATAAAGCGTATATCTTGAATTTTCTGGGAGTAGCTTTTGAAGACTACTTTATTCTGGATGAATTTTGTATAACTGCTAAACCGTAAGAGATAGACAAAAACTTACCACACCATAAATGCAGAGTATGTTAAAACACACAATTTTTGTCATATACATTTTTTTCGTGAAGTTGATCGTGTTTTACATATTCCTCGTTTTTGGTTTCAGCTTTGAAAAACGTATACCTTTCTCGTACAGGAATTTGTCAACTCCTGTCTATAAAAACAAAGGAACTTCAGTCACATAACAACCAGCTTTTGACTATCACTTTAACCTATGTTACTCCCTTATTTCGCTTCTACTTTCAAGAAAGCAAATAATACGACTATTTCTGCTAATTTTTTTCTCGATTATCATGAAGTAAATAGAAGCAAAATCTTTTTTAACAATAATTTGTTGCAGCGATGTAGAGAAAGTCATGTGAATGGATCACATCAGTTTTTTTTTTCTTTGCATTTGAGTGAAATGTTTTACAACGGTATACTGAACTTAGAAAAAATGAATTCACAATGTGTGAAGTGTATAGTGTGACGGAAAAAATCGAATTACAGTTAGAGTGTAGGATAAATTACATCTTCTTTGGTTACAAGGTGCAACAGTTGTTAGATAAATTGGATGAACTTTGGGGCGGTTTCTGGGGTTGGCAATAGTTGTTATCTGCTATTAAGCCTCGCTAGGTTGGCTTACCTGGCTTGGCGGTAAGCTCTTAGTTCATCCCAATTGCTTGCGTGTTCAGTAGCTTAAAGTCATATTAGGTGTCGTTTGTCCGGCTAGCATTTAATTAATTGTGTGAATGTTTCACTATCATATTTGAGAATGAATTAATCAAGGTGTCTTGTGATACTAGGAGATTTAGCTACTGAATGATATTGGGTAAGTTTCTGCTGAGATATTTCAATTTATTTACTTTAAAATATATAACTGCAAACATAACGAACGAATAGCAAATTTAACAATAATTGCTTTTATTGGCTTCCTTAATTAAGCCAATTAACGTAGAAGTCTACTAACACATTACAGATGTTAAAATACTCTTCTTAACATAATTTATACAATATTACAAACTTGATTGCAATGATAACTCCTTTGCCTGTGTTACAATGCCATGTATGGTACAAAATTCGTCAATTAACACTTACTTACTCTTTGTTTTTTTATATTTAACTATACATGCAGCTTCAGTTACCACGTATTACTCGAATGTATACAATATATTTAGGAATATCGAGATTTATAACACTCGTCTATCCAAAATGTACAACGCTAACTTTTTGTCCTTTTTGAGAGTCAATATTTTTCTCAACAATGTTTGTTTGGTAACCATTGTTAGAACAAAATCTCGTCTACATACATAAGATTATCATTTTTTGTTATTTCCATAGATATTTCATGTTTATTAAAATACAATGCAATTGCGTCAGATTGTATGGTTGTACGAGGGCCGTTTTTTTCAACCTCCGAGTTAGGCTAAAAATAAAAGACTAGTTCATGAAAAACAATTATTTTATTACCGACTAAAAGTTTTGTACACCTATGGTTACTTTTCAACATAATCACCGAAAAGACTGAGATATTTATCGTACCTGTGCACAAGCTTTGCAATAACCGCTTCAAAAATGTTGCCGCCAATGATTTCAATATAGCATTGTCGGTGTTTTGAAGATCTTCGTTGGTTTGAAAGTGCTGCCCTCCTAGCCACGTCTTCAGTTCAGGGAAAAGGTGAAAGTTGCTGGGTGCCAGGTCAGGACTGTACGGTAGATGATCGAAAATGTCCCATTGAAATTGTTCAAGGAACCGATGGGTTGTGCCAGCATTGTGTGGACGAGCGTTGTCATGGATCAACACAATTCCTGACGTCAGCATTCCCCTTCGTTTGTTTTGAATGGCTCTCCGCAAACGTCGTAAAGTACGAAGGTCTTCAAAACGTCATTACTCATCTGAAATCATTAGCGGCAATATCTTTTGACGCGGGTATTGCAAAGCTTGTGCACAGATACGATACATGTCTCAATCTTTTCGGTGATTATGTTGACAAGTAACCACAAGTGTACAAAACTTTTAGTAATAAAACAATTGTTTTCTATGAATTTGTCTATCATTTATAGCCTCTCGGAGGTTAAAAAAAACGGCACTCGTAATAATAATCAACTGCCACAACTTTGTCCAGGTGAAAAAACAAATATAACTGAAAGAATGTAGGTCCATATGCAAGGTGGTTCACCTGTCCCTTATTCTCTGGTTTTATGCAACCCACAGATTACAGTCTAACCTGAAAACATCGTTCCTAAGACCCCTCTTCTGCATAATAACACTGTAGACTGGCAGTAGAAGTTATAGCTAAACGGTAGCGTATTTCGTTAGCGCGCGCTTTAGTTTGAGTTTCATGGTACTCGATTCAGGTTCGAATCTTATCAAACGTTGACAAATCCCCCCCCCCCTCTTTCTTTCTTCCTGATTCGGCACAATGGGATGGAATGGGATATCAAAACATTATTTATATGTATCCTAACTTTATCAGTCCAATACTATTTATAGTCTTAGTGACATTTCTTTTTCAAAACAATTAGGATGAAAATTAAGGATCGAAAACTGAAGAATGAACTATCGTTTGTTCTTAATTCGTATATGTTTTAGTTTACACCTAAATGTATTAGTGACAACCACTGAACTAATTATGCAATTTGATGGATAATACGTAAAGAAGCAAAAAGTGCACGCACACTGTGGGACTCGAACCGCTGATACGCTCAGTGGTGATATGTTAGCATGAAATTAACTACTTGAGCTACAACCATTACGCCCGCTTTTTCTGTCAAAACTTGTAGGTATAGTATCACACATGTCTTCCTCTCCGCTTCTGATCTCTTTATAACTGTTTTGTGACTCTTTTTTACTTTCTCTATACGTACTATGTACATAGTGTATAGAGGAAGTATTGTACTCCACCCAAACATTCGATACCGAGATTTCACCGGAAATACATGTTTTAGGGCCCCCTGAATCCAAAAAAGGGCATTTTCAGAAAAAGGTCCGTGTGTATGTGTGTGTCTGTGGTCAGCATAGCTCAAAAACGAAAAGACTGTTAAATACTAAACTTGGTATTTAGAATTGGTATCTTCCAAAGAAGCGACACGAAAATTTTCAAGAAATTCTCCCCTCACCGAACTACCCTTTACATGGACAAATTTTCGAAAATTTTGATTTTCTAAAAAATGGCTCCAACGATTTTGATTAACATCACGTATATTAAAGATATTTACATACCAAATAAAATGTATACCTTGAATTTTCTGGGAATAGCCTCTGAAGATCTCTTTATTCTGGACGAATTTTGCTAAATTTTGCTTAACTGCTAAACGGTAAGAGATAGACAAAAACTTACTACACAGAAAATGTTGATCTGATCAAAACACACAATTCATGTACTTTACATTTTTGTTGTGGAGGTAACCATTTCCGAGATATTCCTTGTTTCTGGTTTCAGTTGTAAGTACTCAAACTTTTCTCAGACAGGAAGTTTTGTTCTACTCCTGGCCAAGCAAGGAAGCGATTTGCAATGACAATCGAATAACGACAGCTTTTAAAACAAATTTTTATCGGTTTAACCTAGTGTATTCCCTTATTTTCTTTCTACATGTAAGGAACTAAGTAGTAAGAAGATTCTGCTAATGATTATCTCGATTAGCAAGGTGCTGGATGAAGAATAATCTTATGTAAGAAATTTGTAGAAGAGCTGGAGAAAGTCATGTGAGTGTAACACATCAGATTTTTAAGCCTACGCCGTTCGTTTAACGGCCATACATTATAATTTACGTTGCAGAACATATGACAGCGATCCTCTTGACATAACATGTACTGTAACAGGAGTTATTATGGCATGCTTTTGGATTGGACGTAACTATTGCTGCTACGTTCTATTTTCCTATGAAAAGCAGGCTAGGTTTGTGTGATTACCAAGTGGTCAACAGGCACGGTAATTTCGACCTTATTGCTTTCAGAGTGTGAGGTGTTGCTTATCTCCAAAAATAACAAGGGACAGGTGAACCACCTGGTATAAGATGTTTCTAAACTACTTAAATAAGTGGTTTCATTTCAGTGATGACAACATTTTGTCCCTAATAGATTGCATATTCCTTGAAGACAAACCTGGCTTTCTAAAGATCTTAAAACTAGCAGAGTCACTTGATATTTTGATTACATAAAGCTAAGTTAACTGCTATGACAATATTACAGAGATGGGTGTACATTATTGAGTAGGATACGACTGAAAAATCAAATGCCATAGCCGTGATTTGAACCACTGATCTCCCGGTTTCTAGCAGTTGCTCTTCCACTGAGCTACCATGACAACATGCCCGCCTAGAATTGACTTTTCTCAACTGACTCGCATATTTCCCGGTAAATCAGAAGGTGATCTCAAATGATTTTGAGATGACAATCCCAATAGAGACTTACCTATCTAACTCCTGTCCTACACACGGCTTGTGTGAAAGAACAATTAAACCAATACCAATTGACCATAATAGTTGGCTATACTATGAATCCTGGGACTTAAAGTACTTACTACATTGTAAATCGCCATTGGAGTGGTAATCTGAAAATAATCTCAAATAATTTGAGATCACCTTGTGGTTTACCGGAAACATGTGAGTCAGTTGACAAATTCAATGCTATACCGGTGTGTTGCCATGGTAGCTCAGTGGTAGAGCTATCGGCTAGAGACCGGTAGATCCGTTATTCAAACCCGGCTATGGCATTGAATTTTTCACTCTGAATCCACCTATCCAACTCCTGTTCAGGGCTTGTGTGAAAAAACAATTATACCCTTATTGAGTAGATCAGTGCAACAAAACTATGCAATATTGTAATTTTTGTTACATTTGTTTTAAGTAAACACCTTTTAACGCCTTCACAGTTTTCTCTATTATGAGCATTAAATGGAGGGACGAATAAAAGCTGCAGTAATTATTTTCTCTACACGTACTATGTATATAGTGTATAGAGAAGGTATTGCAATGCACCCAAAAATTCGATGCCGAGATGTCACCGGAAATACATGTTTTGAGACCCCTGGATCCAAAAAAAAGCATTTTCAGATAAATGTGTGTGTGTGTGTCTGTCTGTGGGCAGCATAGCTCAAAAACGAAAAGGCCGTTAAAATCCAAACTTTGTATTTTGGTTTGGTATCTTCCAAACATGTGACACGAAAATTTTCAAGAAAATCCCCCACCCCATTTTACGTGGAACTTTTTTTTTCTCGAAAATATTGATTTTCTAAAAAATGGCTCTAACGATTTTGATTAAAATAACGTATATTAAAGATATTTACCTGAGAAACAAAATGTATATATTGAATTCTTTGGGGATAGCCTCTGAAGACTAATTTATTCTGGATGAATTTTACGCAATTTTGCATAACTGCCAAACCATAAGAGATGGACAAAAACTTACCACACAAAAAATGTATAGCACGTTAAAACACACAGATTATGTTACATAATTTTTTTCGTGGAGTTGATCGTTTTTTAAATATCCCTTGTTATTGGTTTCAGCTTTGAAAAACATACTTTTTCTTGTACAGGAATTTGTCAACTCCTGTCCATACAAACAAACAAACTTCAGTCACATATCAACCAGCTATTGACTATCGCTTGAACCTATGGTCTCCCTTATTTTTCGCTTCTACTTACAAGGAAGCAACAAATTATTGTTAAAAAGCTTATGCTTCTATTTACTTCATGCTAATCAAGAAAAAATGAGCAAAAATATCCGTATTACTTGCTTCCTTGTAAGTAGTAGCGAAATAAGGGAGTACCATAAGTTAAAGTGATAGTCAAAAGCTGGCTGCTATGTGACTGAAGTTCCTTTGTTTGTATGGACAGGAGTTGACAAATTACGGTATGAGAAAAGTATAAGTTTTTCAATGCTGGAACCAAAAACAAGGAATATCTAAAAAACGATCAACTCCACGATAAAATACATATATGACATAAACTGTGTGTTTTATCATGATCTAAATTTTTTGTGTATACATTTTTAACTATCTTTTACGGTTTACCTGTTATGCAAAATTCAATAAAAACATCCAGAATAAAGAGGTCTCTAGGGGCTACTCTCAGAAAATTCAAGATATACCTACATTTCATTTGGCATATAAATATTTTAAATACAAGATATTATAATCAAAATCGTTAGAGCCATTTTTGAAAAATATCAAAAGTTTCCAAATTGTTTCCATGTAAAGAGTAGTTTGGGATGGGGGGATTTTCCTGAAAATCTTCGTGCCGCTTCCTTGGAAGAAACCAAATGTAAATACCAAGTTTGCTATTTAGCGTTCCTTTCGTTTTTGAGCTGTGCTGTCCACACACACACACACACACACACACACACACACACACACACACACACACGTACCTTTTTCAAAAATGCCTTTTTTTTTTTTGGATTCAGGGGAATCCAAAATATGTATTTCAGGTGAAATCTCGGTATCGAATTTTGAGTGGAATACAATACCTCCTTTATATACTATGTACATAGTACATGTAGAGAAAGTAAAAATCATGCCTTCTCTTTTAAATAACAGAGGTGTTCTATTTTTCATCAATCAACGGTAAAGATATTTCTGAAAATACCTTGAAAGATTTAGTTCATTCTCTTAAATAGCTGCTGAGATAATGGGTCAAAATCTAACATTGACAAGATAGGGTATTGACTCCCCTTAAGTTTTTGCATAATGGAACGAACAGTAAAATAAGCCTACCCCACTCCCTAACAGACCTAGGGTTAGAATTGGCAAGGGTATTACATACGGAGCATCGTAGAGAACTAAAAGGAGAGATCAAACGTATTCTGAAACTACGCCAGAAGTTTGCAGAGGAAAGTCAACCAGACGAGCTTTTTTTTTTTTTTTTTTTTTTTTTCTTTGTAGCTTCCTTCAGCATCTAAGGTCATATCGGGGGCTTTGCACTTGTTCTTTTCACGTGTAGTTTAAATCATTTTATTCTCCCTAAACACACACACATTCACTCTCAGATACATACTTCCAGACTCTGGGGGGGGGGGGGAATAGGCTAAAGAAAATTCCCTGCCCCATCCGGGAATCGAACCCGGGACCTCCGGGTGAGAAATCAGCTCGCTGACCACTCGACCACGGAGGCAGTCAGACGAGCTTTTTGATCAAGATTAAAAGACAGAAAATCTAAGACTAGTAAGCGCCATGCACCCGTCTGTTGTTTGTTTCAATTGTGTATACTGTAATGTATCTTTCCTCTGAGATTGCACACATAATAACGTAGTCCAAGCGCCATGATTATATTGCACAGTGTTATTGTTTTTAATATATCATAGGCACACTGGTACGGACACTCGGACACACACATACACACGCGCGCGCACGCGGACCTTTTTTTGGAACCCTAAAACGTACATTTCCGGCGAAATCTCGGTATTGAAGTTTTGGGTGGAGTGCAATATCTTCTCTTTACACTATGTTGATTTCCCGTTTTTAAGAGACGAATGGCAGGCTTATACTAATATTGTCAGCTTTACGTTTTTTTTTTGCAAGTCAATTACATAATTTGAATAATGAACAAGCAAAAGGTAAATTAATTAGCGTAATGGATCAAGGAACCAGAGGAAAAGAGCACAAGTAACCATTCACTGTCGTATACCACGACACATTAACGCTATACATAAGTAGCGCTGAACCGAAGAGTGTAGGTAGTTGTAGGAATGACAGTCACTGATTGCAAAATCTTGCTGGCTGGAAAGTTTATAAATGCATTTTTGGAAATAGGTCCGTGTGTGCGTGTGTATGTGGATAGCATAACTCAAAACAAAAACACCGTTAAATACCAAACTTGGTATCTAATTTTGGTATCTTCCAAGGATGCGACACCCTTTACATGGAACTTTTTTCGAAAATTTTGATTTTCAAAAGTGGCTCGAATGATTTTGATTAATATCTCTTATATTTAAGACATTTACATGCCAAATAAAATGTATATCTTGAATTGCCTCTAGAAACTACTTTATTCTGGATGAATTATACGGAATTTTGCATAACTGCTAAACCGTAAGAGGTGTACAAAAACTTACCACACAAAACATGTAGAGCACGTTAATACACACAATTTATGTAATATACACTTTTTCGTGGAGTTGATTGTTTTTTTGTTTTTTTTAGATATTCTTTGTTTTTGGTTTCAGCTTTGAAAAACCTATACTTTTCTCATACAGGAATTTGTCAACTCCTGTCCATATAAACAAAGGAAATTGAATCACATAGCAACCAAATTTTGAAACACTTCAACCTATGGTGCTCCCTTAATTTGCAAATATATATATATATATATATATATATATATATATATATATATATATATATATATATATATATATTAGCTTAACATCCTTTAACCTGGTTAGTCATATCGGACAATGAATGAAATTGGTGAAATGATGCTCAAATGATCTCGGGGACCATGGAGTTTTAAGTTACTCGACATTTGTCTTCTCAAGATAAGGGAAAACCTCGATAAAATACTTATTCGGGTAACTCACCCGAAGTGAAACTCGAACTCGCGACCTTTTGTATGTGAAGCAGACATGCTACCTCCACACTACCCAGACAGGTTTTTTTTTTTTTGTTATCTTGTTATGTATTCCTTTATTTCTGTTGTATAGCAGAAATCTCTTTATGACGGAAATTTCAATGAAAGTGTCGCTTTTAAGCTTAATAAAATGGAAGAAATTATACTTAGGCTTATTTATTTGCCTATTTCTTTATTTTTCTATATTTCTAAGAAATAGGCAACTATGGAAAAACAAAGAAAGGGACAAATACATAAACATTGCTGAATAATACTAGGCAATTGCTTTTTCCGGCCATACTAGTTCAATGCTCACTCTATTGAAGATATACTAACAAGGTCACTTTACTAAAAGTGCAACACTACAAGAATCATTTGGCAATGGTCGCTTTAGCAGAGTAAAGCACTAACAGACCCACAAAGATCTCTTCATGTAAATTTTAGACTGTTTAAAACAATCCTATTAGTAATTATAGATGCAACATTGATGAAATCCGGTAGAAAAGGAAATTTTGTTGTAACACCCCCCCCCCCAAACGCAGTTCTAAAGCGCTTATATGTAGATGACCAGTGTTTCTTTTTATTTTTACTTTCTTCTACACGTACTATGCACATAGTGTATAGAGAAGGTTCCTATTGCGTTCCACCCAAAAATTGGATACCGAGATTTCACCGGAAATATATTTTATGGTCCCCTATATAAAAAAAAAATCTAATGTGTTCCATTTGCATTACTTTCTCTACATCTCTGCAACAAATTATTCTATTTACTTCATCTAATCGAGAAAAAATTAGCAGAAATAGTCTTATTACTTGCTTCTTTGTTAGTAGAAGCGAAATAAGGGGGTACCATAGTTTAAAGTGATAGTCAAAAGCTGGTTGCTATGTAACTGAAGTTCCTTTGTCTGTATGAACACGAGTTCCTAAAGTCCTGAATGAGAAAAGTAAATTTTTTTATAGTTGAAACCAAAAACAAGGAATATCTCAAAAACAATCAACTCCACGAAACAAATGCATATAACATATATTGTGTGTTTTAAGGTGCTCTACATTTGTTGTGTGGTAAGCTTTTGTCCATCTCTTACGGTTTAGCAGTTGTGCAAAATTCCGTAAAATTTACCCAGAATAAAGTAGTCTTCAGAGGCTATTCCCAGAAAATTTAAAATACAAATTTTATTTGTCAGGTAAATATCTTTAATATAGGATATTTTAATCAAAATCGTTAAGAGCCATTTTTTTAGAAAATAAACATTTTCAAAAAAAGTTCCATGTAAAGGGTGGTTTAGAATAGGGGGATTTTTCTCAAAATCTTCGTGTCCCATCCCTGGAAAATACTAAACTTAAATACCAAGTTTGGTATTTTACTGACTTTCCGTTTTTGAGTAATCGTGTTAACATACACTCGGTCACACTGACACACACACACACACACACACACTGACCTTTTTCTGAAAATACTTTTTTAGGATACAGGGGACCCTAAAACATATATTTCCGGTGAAATGTCGGTATCGAATTTTTTGGTGGAGCGCAATACCTTCTCTATACACTATGTACATAGTACGTATAGAGAAAGTAAAAAGCATTTTTAGAAAAAGGCGCGCGCCTTTTTGTGATACACGATAACTCAAAAAACGAAAAGCGGTAAAATACCAAACTTGGTATTTAAGTTTAGCATCTCCCAGGGATGCGACTGGAAGATTTTGAGAAAAATTCTCCTACCCCAAACTACCCTTTACCTAGAGGAACTTTCAAACATTTTGAGTTTCTCAAAAACGACTCTTAACGATTTTGATTAAAATACATATATTAAAAGATATTTATCTGACAAATAAAATATATGTCTTGAATTTTCTGGGTGTAGCCTCTTAAAGCCACTTTATTCTGAATGAATTACGCTGAAATTTGCGTAACTGGTAAACCGTAAGAGATAGAAAAAAACTTACTGCATAAAAAATGTAAATCACGTGAAAACACACAATTTATGTCAAATACTTTTTTTCGTGGAATTGACCACTTCTGAGATATTCCTTGTTATTTTTTTTTTTTTTTTTTTTTTTCAGATTCCAAATACTTTACTCACACGGAAAGTTGTAAGCTTCTGGCTCTGCATAGAAACGGATTTCAATCACATGGCAACTAACTTTTAAAGGATTTGACTATCGTTTTAGCCTAGTGTATCCTCTTATTTTCCTTCTACTTATAATGAAGCAAGTAATTAAGATACTTTCTGCTGTTTATCGCAATTACCATTACGTAGACAAAAGAATATGCTTTTTAAGAATAATTTGTTACAGTGATGTATAGAAAGTCATGTGAATGGAACGCATTAGATTTTTTGTTTATGTTTGTCATAATTACACCCAATTTTTGCTCGTACTCACTCTAAGTAGTACATCTTTTGATATTAGCGCTGTCATAACTGTATGCTGTACTAAACACAGACAAAAACAAAGTGTGAAGTTTGTCATGTTATCCAGGGACCCAGCAAGAAGCGGGCAGTAATTAGAGAAGACATGACTTTTCACTTATAGGTCAACATTAGGGCGGAGGAAGCTTATTAACTAAGTATTTTGACTTTCTCTATACGTACTATTTACATAGTCTATAGAGAAGGTATTTTATTGCACCCAAAATTCGATACCGAGATTTCACCGGAAATATATATACAATTCAAAAACGAAAAATCGGTAAAATACCAATCTTGGTACTTAAGTTTGGTGTCCTCCAAGGATGCGACGCGAAGATTTTCAAGAAAATCCCCCCACCCCAAACTACCCTTTACATGGAAATTTTTTCGAGAATTTTGATTTTCTCAAAAATGGCTGTAACGATTTTGATTAAAATATTGTATATTGACAAATGAAGTGTATATGTTGAATTTTCTGGGAAATGGCCTCCAAAGGCTACATTATTCTGGCTGAATTTTACGAAATTTTGCATAACTGCTAAACCGTAAGAGATGAACAAAAACTTACCTCACAAAACATTTAGAGCACGTTAAAACAATCATTTTATGCTGATCGTTTTTTTAGCTATTCCTTGTTTTTGCTTTCAGCTTTGAAAAACGTATACTTTTCTCATACAGGAATTTGTCAACTCCTGTCTATACAAACAAACGAACTTCAATCACATAGCAACCAGCTTTTAACTATCACTTTAACCTATGGTACTCTCTTATTTCGCTTCTGCTTATAAGGAAGCAAATAATAAGACTATTTCTGCTATTTTTTTACTTTCTCTAGCCCAATATGTACAATGTACATGAGAAGGTATTGTAATGCACCCAAAATTCGATACCGAGATTTCATCGGAAGTATATGTTTTGGGGTCCCCTGAGTCCGAAAAAAGCATTTTTACTTTCTCTAGCTCCGTATGTACAATGCACATAGGAATAGAGAAGTATTGAATTCCACCTAAAAATTCATGTCGAGATTGCTCCGGAAATACATGTTTTTGGACCCCCTGAATCCCCCCCCCAAAAAAAAATTAGAAACAGGTCTGTGTGTGTGTGTGTGTGTCTCTCTGTCTGTCTGTGTGTGTCTGTGGACAGCATATTCCAAAAACGAATAGGCGGTTAAATACCAACCTTGATATTTAAGTTTGGTGTCTTCCAAGGATGCGACACGAAGATTTTCAAGAAAATCCCCCACCCCTAACTACCCTTTACATGGAAACATTTTCGAAAATTTTGTTTTTCTTAAAAAGGACTCTAACGATTTTGATTAAAATACCGCATATCAAAGCCATTTCTATTACAAATAAAATGTATATATTGCATTTTCTGGGAATAACTTCTAAATACCTGTTTATTCTGAAAGAATTTTGCTTGATTTGGCATAACTAGTAAACCGTAAGAGATAGACAAAAACTTATTATACAAAAAATGTAGATCTTGTTAAAATACACAAGTTAAGTCATATACATAAAATGTGTGTTTGAATTTGCTCTACATTTTTTGTGTAGTAAGTTTTTGTCTATCTCTTACGGTTTAGCAGTTATGCAAAATTCTGTAAAATTCACTCAGAGTAAAGTATTCTTCAGAGTCTATTCCCAGAAAATTCAAAATATACAATTTATATGTCAGGTAAATATTTTTAATATACGATATTTTAATCAAAATCGTTAGAGCCATTTTTCAGAAAATCAAAAATTTCGAAAAAAGTTCCATGTAAAGGGTAGTTTAGGTTGGGGGGATTTTTCCCAAAATCTTCGTGTCGCATCCCTGGAAGATACTAAACTTAAATACCAAATTTGGTATTTTAGCAGCTTTCCGTTTTTGACTTATCGTGTTCAGACACCCAGACACACTGACCGACGGACACACACACGGACCTTTTTCTGAAAATACTTTTTTTGGATGCAGGGGACCCTAAAACATATTTTTCCGGTGAAATCTCGGTATCGAAAATTTTGGTGGAGTGCAATACCTCTATACACTATGTACATAGTACGTGTAGAGAAAGTATATAAGGTCCGTGTGTGTATATGTGTGTCTGTCTGTCTGTGTGTGTGTCTGTGGACAGCATAGCCCCAAAACCAAAAGACCGTTAAATACCAAACTTGGTATTTAGGTTTAGTATCTTCCAAAGATGCGACACGACGGTTTTAAAAAAAAATTCCCCTACCACAAACTAGCCTTTATATGGAAAAAACTTCGAAAATGTTGATTTTCTTAAAAATGGCTCTAACGATTTTGATTAAAATCTAGTATATTAAAGCTATTTATGTCCGAAATAAAATGTATATTTCGAATTTTTGGGGAATAGCCTCTGAAGAGCTCTTTATTCTGGATGCATTTTGCTTAACTGCTAAACCGTAAGAGATAGACAAAAAACTCACTACATAAAAATGTACATCACGTCAAAACACACAATTTATGTCTTTTACGTTTTTGTTGTGGAGTTAACAGTTTCCGAGATATTCCTTGTTACTGGTTTCAATTGTGAAGTACTTAAACTTTTCTCAGACAGGAAGTGTCTGTTTTTCTTTTGTTCTACTCCTGACCAAGCAAAGAAGCAATTTGCTATGACAGTCGCATAACGATAGCTTTTACAACATTTGACTATCACTTTAGCCTAGTGCATTACCTTAGTTCCCTCTACTTATAAGGAACTAAGTAATAAGAACATTCTGCTAATGTTTATCTCGATTAGCATTGTGTACAAAGAAGAATAATCTTTTGTAGGAGGTTTGTAGAGCAGTTAGAGAAAGTTATGTGAGTGTAACACATCGGATTTTTCTCGATTAGCATGAAGTAAATGGAAGCAAAAGCTTTTTAACCATAGTTTGTTGCAGAGGTGTAGAGAAAGTCATGTGAATGGAACACAGCAGATTTTTAAAGGTTTCTATTCCTGCAGAATTAGACAACAATGTTCCCAATGTAAAACGGCTCAAAATACAGAAATGGGAGTTTCATATACTGCTGAGAATAGATTCGTATTGCTTCACAAAGTTGTAAAATATTTACCCAAAATCCAGTCTACGCGAAAGAAATTTGGCTAGATGGTATTTCCAGGTGCGTCTGGCATTGCAACGCCTCATGAGTCGTGTGGAACTGCCTGAAATGGAAGAAAAAAACTAGACCTTCATTCTGGAGTAGTTGGCGTGCCTGTTGCTAGGTAGCATTTCGATCGTTTAGCAGAAGATGTTGAGAGAAAACTGTGTTGGCGCGTGATTAGAAGGTATGCCATTGGTCAGTCTCGGGGAGACTAGTACCTCAGGAATGTAATTCCGTAGTCGACGGCTGGCTAGGTGGGGAGAAGGAGCAGCATTGGTGCCTGGTTAGAGGCTAGGAGGAGGAAAAATATGTAGCCTCGCTGCAGGTTATAACGATAGATTTTGTCCTACCTGCTATTCGGCAGTAGCATCTCTCGCCAGGCGCACGTTTTGTGTTTGCCGGTTCCATAACAATGTGGTCGAGTTCTGTGGAGTGTGCTGTGCGCGCCACGATGTGATCGAATGGAATACAAGTGTTTAATGTGTGTGTGAAAATATCTGTGTGATATCCAGGGGATAAAGCAACGTGAAGCAACAATTCTCTATAACTAAGTTCTGGTCACGTTTACTAAAAAGTACAAATACACAAGTATTGTCACCTGTCAGACATAACTCTGTATGCAAAAGTGAATCCCGGATATATTTTGTCTGACAAATGAAAACCGTGTGGTGTTTTTGTGGTGCATTAAGTGGTGCATATTTATTTTCCCCGGAGCTCTAGGATTTGCATATGCTGAAGGATTAAGTTGGCGATCAGCATACCCTGGTATTTGGAGCTTGTGTCACAAGATGTTCCTAGTTCACGGAGTTCATCTTTGGATTCAGTTGATTCTTTTACAGGGAAATGAAAGGTAAAGATTGAATTCTTTTGATAATAGAATAGTTAGATAATTCAGTTTTGTTCATTAATGTTTTTCGAAGGTAATGTATTTGCTTGTGAATTTATTGGACACATTAATTTATCGTACTAATTGTCCGCATAAACAATATATATATATATATATATATATATATATATATATATATTTGTTTACTTTACAGAATAAAAAAATCGAAACCGTGTTAACATTGTCTCGTAAGCATTTTATGATAGCCAATCTACAGCCTTAAAAATCCACAGTTTTAATTTCAACTAAGGATTTAAATTTTATATTAAATTACATAAATACATTAATATATCAATTCCCATTAAATATTCAAATACCCGTAATGGGTCATATCCTATAAAATTACAATTTCAAAGGCGATCAATTCGAATAAGTTGTCTTTATGTTGCATTTCAAGTGCACCATAACCTTATAAAGTTTAAATGTAGTAGTGAAGAGACTAGTGGATTAAGCAAGTAAATCCACGAAGTTATTTTACTGTGCAGTGCTTAAGACATTAAACCAGCGATATTGAAGAAAATCAAGATGTATTAAAAACTAAGAATGAAAAGTTTGCTCATAGCTAAACATAGCTTACGAGAATAGTCATCTCTAAACTCAGAGAATTTATTTCACCATTCGTGAATCAAAAAGACTGGTTAAAATTTCCGCGCTGTTGTAAGCACTCATGGCTTGGAATCTAGGATTTCTGTCTGCGCATTCCATAGAGTGAGTTGAAACGTGGCCGAAGCACCAGTGAGGGGAAGTAAAAGTTGCAGGATGTGACAACACGTAATTTACTTCAAATTCCTGTGTATATGGTGCTTTGTCGTGGTTTTATACTGAATATCATAAAACTGAAGCATGGAACAGAGTATGGCATTATAACAACACTAAATTATATACCAGCCTTAATAAGCGAAAATATGTCTGTTTAGGTACCTTGTCTTCATACAAAACAACTTTTTAGTATGAGATGCCAGCGATATTATATTCTATGAGGAAGTTTATATTTAACCTAAAATTAAAGTTAACGTAAAGCCACTACATCAAGGCTCACTTTAATTTAAATTCATGGGACCGTTATAATTGAAGACTATCAGATCTTTGGATTATCGTGATACTGTCTTTAAAAAGAATAACACACTTAACTATTCATATTTGACTGGACAAAACTTTGAACACATTTTTACTTGCTTTACACGTACTATGTACAGTGTATAGAGAAGGTATTGCACTCCACCCAAAAATTCGGTACCGAGATTTCACCGCAAATATATGTTTTAGGGTCCTTTTATAAAAAAAAAAAAACATTTTCAGAAAAAGGTCCGTGTGTCTGTGAACACGATAACTCAAAAACGAAAAGTCGGTAAAATACCAAACTTGGTATTTAAGTTTGATATCTCCCAAGGATGTGATACGAAGGTTTTCAAGAAAATCCCCCCACCCCCAACCTCCATTTACATGGAACATTTATTATTAGTATACGATGGTTCCACCAGTTGGCATTACTTCAATACGTGGGCACTTTTGTTATTTCGTCATTAGCGCCGCATTGTAGTTACTTACTGGTCGGTTATAAACATTTAGGGCCCTAAGCCGCAAAGTGTTGCCGAGGGATATTTTTATAAGTTGAGTGTAGCAGTTGCGGCCGAAGGAGTGTAGCCGAGGGAATTGTAAGGCTAAAACCCCAATGATCCCAAGAAGAAGTCAAAATTTCGCCAATCTGGCAACTTTCACATCTGAACAACTTAATGTTTTCAACACTTTCAAGTGTGGATCGCCAGTATGTCTTAAGACCTGTGTGTGTGTGTGTGTGTGTGTGTGCGCGCCATTTTTCGAAAATTTTGATTTTCTCAAAAATTGCTCTGACAATGTTGATTAAAATATCGTATATTAAATATATTTACATGACAAATGAAAAGTATAGAGATGAATTTTCTGGGAACAGCCTCTGAAGACTACTGTATTCTGAGTGAATTTTACGGAATTTTGCATAAGTCAAACCGTAAGAGATAGACAAAAACTTACCACACAAAAAATGTAGAGCATGTTAAAAAACACAATTTATGTTATATACATTCTTTCATGTAGTTGGTCATTTTTTAAATATTTCTTGTTTTTAGTTTCAGCTTTGAAAAACATTCTCATACAGGAATTTGTCAACTCCTGTCATACAAACTCCTGTCACATAGCAACCAGCCTTTGACTATCACTTTAACCTATGGTACTCTCTTATTTCGTTTCTTCTTACAAGGAAACAAGTAATAAGACTATTTCTGCTAATTTTTCCTCGATTAGAATGAAGTAAATGAAAGCATAAGCATTTTAACAATAATTTGTTACAGTGATATAGAGAAAGTCATGTAAATGGAACACATCAGATTCTTTTTGTCTCAATTTTGGCTCTAACAATTTTGATTAAAATATCATATATTTGGGATATTTGTACGATGAATAAAGTATCTACACCTTGAATAACCTATGAAGTTCTCTTTATTTTGAATGAACTTTTCATGATTGGCAATTATAAAAGAGAGACAAATATCTTAGTATACAAAACTGTAGATCTCTTTAAAGCATACAATTTATAAAATGTCTGTGGCGTTAAGCATTTCCGAGATGTCCTTTGTTATCGTTTAAATTGTTATACACTTTTTTTTTTTTCTTTTCAAATGTAAAGTCTATTCGTTTTCCTCGTGTTAATACATATAGCATAGAATTTCAAAACCGCCACTAAAGCTCATTTCGCACATTTTCCTTATTGCAATGACTGAACGATGGTCCGGAGCATTGTGGTGATGAAACAAGATTTTGCCAAATGAGCTCTTTTTTTTTTTCACCTCATCACTCAAACGTTGCAGTAAGCTTGAGTAGTAGTCACCAGTGATACTTTTACCCTTTCCCAAGTAATCAATAAAAATATTTCCCTGTGCATTCCAGAAAATACTCGCTATATCCTTATTAGCTGACAAAATTGACTGTGATTTACCTTCTGGAGTGTAGTGATATATCCAAGTTTCATCCATGGTAATAAGTCGCCTCATAAATTTACTGGGATTTTTACGGTAGAGCTCCACAATCTTAACAGAAACATTTTGTTTGCAATTTTTGATCAGGTGTCAATAAACGCGGCACCCATCTTGCACAGATCTTGTCAAAGCCTAACATATTACCTGCACGTTCTTTTGATATGTTTACAGCCTCTGCTATATCAAACAACTTTAATCTGCGGTCTTCCAGTACTAAACGATGAATTTTTGCAATGATCTCTGGAGTTGTCACTTCTACGGGGCGTCCAGAGCGAGGCTCATCACTAGTGCTCGTACGTTCCATTTTAAACTCTGCAACCAACAGGAGGGGCAGAGTCTTTCAATGTACTGTCCTTTTCCTTCTTACTTTCTTGTGGCGTTAAGTCTTTCAAATAGGAGTATTTAATCACTGCTTGTTTTTCCAAATTCTCCATTTCTGTGAAAATTCTAAGGTTGTCTTGCTCAAAATGCTGGCCGTTCGAAAACTAAACAAGCTATTGACCTGTAACTATGGATACAAGCTAGCCTAGAGTTAAATTATACGATGCTACCGTCTAACTGGCCTAGCGGTGCCACATCTGTGTGAGGCCCGGGACTTATCAGCCTAGTACATACACAAGGTCCCAAATTCCGAGCCTTAGACATCACAAAACGAATCGCAACAATAGTTGGCAGAACAATGAGTGTTTGTGTGTATATGTCATCCTCCATGCGTGAAACGCTTAGTGAGATGTTCTAGTGCGAATAGACGATAAATAAACAATGAAACGCAAATTGTTGCACTGAGGTGACGAATACAGCTAAAATTAGTGGACCAAAATCACCATATCAAAGACTTGCAAAATGCAAGGCAGACTGGAATACCGGTTAATGAATATAGAAAACTGCATACTCATCGATGGTTGCTTGAACCCCAGATCTTCCATTATTTGATAGCCAGCCATGCATGCCAACGCAACAAAGATTAAAATGATTTGGGCTACAGGCCTCATTATTTTAAATTAAGGTATTTCTGTGAAAATTATACCCTCCATAATAATTAAAATTACCAGATTCAATTCTAGCATCTTAGTGACAAAATATGGTAGGCATTAAGGTGTAAGGTACTCTGAAATGATAAAAAATGAAACATTTTGTTGCTATACACTAATAAAATTTTTATTAGTTTTAGTTAAGAGGATTTTAATCAATTAAAATATACTTTAAATGCTAGTCTTTATGTCTTTAAAACCGTTATGCAAAGTCCGTTTTTAGAATATTTGTATTTTTGAATTCAGTTTTCTCAAAAAAAAAGCAGTTTTGGATGCTGTTACTTATGTACCTTTTTCTCAGAAAGCATGAGAGCTGGAAAGCTGAAAATTTCAGCACTTATATACAACACATATATTGATCATATTAAGAAGCGACAACATTCCAGATTTTCCACATTTTTACTTTTTTGAATATGCAAATATATTTTTTTTAATTACTACTAAATTGTATCACACCTAATTAATTGAGGTTCAGAAGATAGGTGATTTTACTAAGAACAATCATGCAAAAGTGTGATTATGCATTGCAAGCAGTATCAGAGAAAAAAATGCTTGAAATCACATGATTTAAGACTAAGTTTTAATACTTTTCTGCTGAATGAAATAACTTTATATAGACTCAACCACATAAGCTATTAATGCAAAAAACCACTTGAAATAACTGTCATAATTTTTAGAATAATTCATACAAGTTTAGAGATAAACAATTGAATGCTATAAAAACAGCAATATTTCAACTCACTTAAGGTATAATTTCCGTATGTTCAGTCTACCTTGTCCGCTTAATTCATTTTATGCAGGTATATAGTTATCGATAGTTGAATTATATTTAAAATGCAAAAATAGGTTCATTGTAATTTAAATGGTGATTCTGTGAACACTTTAATCTAGCTGTACTTAAACAAATAGAAGGTATCTGTAGAGATACTTCGAGAGCATTTGGCTTTTAAAATCCAAATATCGAAAACATATAACAATTAATGCAGTTTTTTATTACCTTTACAATATAATAGTAAACATTCTTATGTGTTCCATTCTCATGACTTTCTCTAAGTCTCTGCAACAAATTATTGTTAAAAAAAAACTTATGCTTGTATTTACTTCATGCTAATCGAGAAAAAAAAAAAATTAGCAGAAATAGTCTTATAACTTGCCTCCATGCAAGTAGAAGCGAAATAAGGCAGTACCATAGGTTAAAGGGATAGTCAAAAGCTGGTTGCTATGTGACTGAAGTTCCTTTGTGTATGGGCAGGAGTTGACAAATTCCTGTATGAGAAAAGTATGTTTTTAAAGCTGAAACCAATAACAAATAATATCTAAAAAAACGATCAACTCAAGGAAAGAAATTACATGACACAGTGTGTGTTTTATCGTGATCTACATTTTCTGTGTGGTAAGAGTTTTGTCTATTACTTATGGTTTACCAGTTAAGCATAATTCAATAAAAATTATCCAGAATAAATAGGTCTTTAGAGGCTATTCCCAGAAAATTCAAGATATACATAATATTTGGGATGTGAATATCTTACATATAAGAGATTTTAATCAAAATCGTTAGAGCCATTTTTGAGAAAATCAACATTTTCGAAAGTTTTTCCATGTAAAGGGTAGTTTGGGGTGGGCGGATTTTTCTCAACATCTTCTTGTCCCATCCCTGGAAGATAGTAAACTTACCTTAGTATTTTACCGACTTTTCGTTTTTTAGTTATCGTGTTCACAGACACACTGATCTTTTTCTGAAAATGCTTTTTTTGGTATTTTCCAAGGATGCGACACGGAGATTTTCAAGAAGTCCCCGCACCCCAAACTACCCTTTACATCGAAAAAAATATCTAAAATATTGATTTTCTCAAAAATGGCTCCATCGATTTTGATTAAAATCTCTTATATTTAAGATATTTACGTGCCAAATAAACTGTGTATCTTGAAGTTTCTGGGAAAAGACCTCGTCATTCATGATGATTTTTGTTAAATTTTGCATAATTGGTAAACCGTAAGAGATATACAAAAAATATAGATCACGATAAAACACACAATTTATGTTGTGTACCTTTGGTTTTTTTTTTTTTTTTTTTTTTTGTTTCTTTTTTTTTTTGTTTCTTTTTTTTTTTGTTTCTTTTTCGTGGAGTTGGCCGTTTTAGAGATTTCCTTGTTATCGATTTCAGTTTTAAAGTACTTAAACTTTTCTCATACGAGAACTTGTCAATGCTTGGTCAAGAAACGGATTATAATCCCATAGCAACCACATTTTAAAACATTTGACTGTCGGTTTAGCCTATTGCCTTATTTCCCTCCTACTTATAAAGGAATAAGACCATTCTGCTAATATTTATCTGGATTAACATGAAGTAGATAGAAGATTGGAGCACATCAGATTTTTTAACATCTAGGTCTAATCTAATGCATGTGCGTTCCGTTCCAAATATTCCAGATACTAAATTAAGCTTTTTAAATAACTCCCAGGTGGTCACAGAAGGAAATACTCAAATTACAAGCGTCATTCCTATCATTAGATGTTAATGAATGCCTTTTCCGTCCCATAACCTTCACTGACATGGATTTCTTTCACAGTATCTCGGCCGCAGGAATTTGACCTTGGTTCGGTTTTCTTATGCTCGTACTTCGAGATTTCAAAGTTGTACAGGCAACCTCTGTGTTCACTTTCTGGGATAACTAGTTGCTAGAGATGATTACTATGGCCTTGTTGAACTAGTCTTTCTTTCATTGTATATTTTTAGTTTCTCTACACGTACTTTGTACATAGTGTATAGAGAAGGTATTGTAATGCACCCAAAAATTCGATACCGAGATTTCACCGGAAATACATGTCTACCTATGGATAGAATAGCTCTAAAACAATAAGACCATTGAATGCCTAACTTGGTACTTATGTTTGATATCTTACAAGGATGCGACGCGAAGATTTTCAAGAAAATCCGCCAGCCCCAACTACACTTTACATGGAACTTTTTTCGAAAATTTTTATTTTCTCATTAATGACTAATGGCTTTTATTAAAATGTCGTATATTAAAGTTAATCACCTAACACCTAAAAAGTATATCTTGAATTTTCTGGGAACAGCCTCTGAAGACTACATTATTCTGGATTAATTTTACGGAATTTTGCGAAACTGCTGAACCGCAAGAGATACACAAAAAATGTAGAGCACGTTAAAACACACAAGTTATGTAATATACATTTTTCGAGATATTCCTTGTTGTTGGTTTCAGCTTTGAAAAGCTTATACTTTTCTCGTACAGGAATTTGTCAAATCCTGCCCAAACAAACAATGGAACTTCAGTCACATAGCAACCATCTTTTAACCTATGGTACTCCCTTATTTCGCTTCTACTTACAAGAAAGCAAGTAATAAGACTATTTCTGCTGTTTGTTTGTTTGTTTTTTTTTCTAATTAGAATGAAGTAAATAGAAGCATTAGCTTTTGAAGAATAATTTGTTACAGAGATGTAGAGAAAGTGATGTAAATGGAATACATCAGATTTTATTGCTTTTTTTCTTCCGATCTTTTTCATGTTTTGTATAGAAATGGTTCTTCAAGTTTATTTCTCATTTCATTTTGCTTCCTCTTTCCGTTTTCCTCTCTTCCACTTTAGCAGAAGTGTTTGAAAGTCATTTCATTATTATCTGAAGTTTATTTTCATCCTAATTAATTGTTCTCTTCATCCAGTTTCTTAATCATTGCAGTTATAGTGGGCATCGTCATATTTTCATTTATTGGAAATTCTGGTGTGATATTTCATAGCAGTTGATGTCCAAAGTAGTACAAATAAAAAGCATTCTTGAGGTAATTCGTGAACGTTTTAGAACGCTTTTAAATGTTGTCTGAATTAGTAATTTTTTACTTTCTCTACACGTACTATGTACATAGTGTATAGAGAAGGTATTGTAATGCACCCAAGAATTCGATACCGAGAGTTTACCGGAAATACATGTTTTGAGACCTGAATCCAAAAAAGCATTTTAGCGTGTGTGTGTGGACAGCATGGCTCAAAAACGAAAAGTTCGTTAAATACCAAAATTGATATTTAAGTTTGGTATCCTCTAAGGATTCGACACGAATATTTTCAAGAAAATCCCCACAGCCCCAATTACACTTTACATAGAACCTTTTTCGAAAATATTGATTTTCTCAAAAATGGCTCAAAGGTTTTGATTAAAATATCGTATACTAAAGATATTAATCTGACAAATAAAATGTATATCTTGATTTTGTTAGGAATAATCTCTGAAGACTAGTTTATTCTGGTTGAATTTTACAGAATTTTGCATAACTGCTAAACCGTAAGAGATAGACAAAACATTACCACATAAAAATGTAGAGCATGTTAAAACACACAATTTATGTAATATACATTTTTCGAGATATTCCTTGTGGTTGGTTTCAGCTTTGAAAAACTTATACTTTTCTCATACAGGAATTTGTCAAATCCTGACCATAAAAACAAAAGAATTTCAGTCACATAGCAACCAGCTTTTGACTATCACCTTAACCTATGGTACTCGCTTATTTCTCTTCTACTTACAAGGAAGCAAGTAATAAGGATTTCTGCTAATTATTTCTGAGTAGCATGAAGTAAATAGAAGCATAAGCTTTTTAACAATAATTTCTTGCAGAAACGTACAGAATTTCATGTGAATGGAACAGATCCGATTTTTTGAGCAGTTTTGTGTCGGATGAGAAAACTGAAGTCTTTCAAATAGCGTAAATTCTTAAGAATGCAGTGAACGCTAAACACTGGAAAACTGGCAGTTTCAGGGACAGTTGATTATATTAACAAATTAATGCATTTAGAGGTATTCAGCGCGATGGAATGTTCAGTTTATGTGTCAAGGTTCTAACAGAATATACCAATTGAATGGCTGCGTTGCCGGTTGTCCACACCTGTCTAGATTACTGAATGAATTCGATATCAACTGAGAGAAAGTTGGTAAATACCATTCGAGGAGTTTCTTTGACATGATTGTCACAACGCGGGTCACGAACACCTGCGAGAAAGAAACAATCGTGGAGATTTAATTAAATAATTTAATGAATAATCACATCCTATTCCATGATGCTGGAAGAGTACATCTATACTCGGCATTCATTTTTATTTTCTCTACGTGTGCTATGTAGATAGTGTATAGAGGAAGTATTTTATTCCAACCAACAATTCAATACCGAGATTTCACCCGCAATAAATGTTTTAGGAGCCCCTGAATAAAAAAAATCTTATGTGTTATACTCACATGACTTTCTCTAGCCGTTCTACAAACTTCTTACATAAGATTATTCTTCTTTCTGCACCTTGCTAATCGAGGTACTCATTAGCACAATGTTCTTATTACTTAGTTCCTTATAAGTAGGAAGAAAATAAGGGAATACACTAGGCTAAACCGATAGTCAAATGTTTCAGAAGCTGTTGTTATGCGATTGTCATTACAAATCTCTTCTTTTCTTGGCCAGGAGTAGAACAAAAGAAAAACGGACACTCCCGTCTGAGAAAAGTACAAGTACTTCACAACTGAAACTAATAACAATGAATACCTCGAAAACGGTAAGCTCCACGAAAAAAATGTATACGACGTAAGTTGTGTATTTTAACAAGGCCTACATTTTTTGTGTAGTAAGTTTTTGTCTATCTCTTAACGGTTTACTAGTTATGCCAAATTAAGAAAAAATCATCTAGAATAAACAGGTCTTTAGAAGCTATTCCCAGAAAATTCAAGATATACATTTTATTTGTCAGGTCTTTAATATACGCTATTTTAATCCAAATCGTTAGAGCCAGTTTTAAGAAAATAAAAATTTTCGAAAGAAGTTCCATGTAAAGGGTAGTTTTGGGGGGGGGGGATTTTTCTCAAAATCTTCGTGTCCCATTTCTGGAAGATACTAAACTTAAATATCAAGTTTGGTATATTAGCTACTTTTCGTTTTTGAGTTATCGTGTGCACAGACAAACGGACACACACGGACCTTTTTCTGAAAATGCTTTTTTTGGATACAGGGGGTCCTAAAACATGTATTTCCAGTGAAATCTCGCTATCGAATTTTTGGGTGGAATACAATACTTCTCTATCCCTATGTACATTGTAAAGTAAAAAAAAAACAAAACAAAAAAAAAACAACATTTTCAGAAAAAGGACTGTCTGTGAACACGATAACTAAAAAACGAAAAGTCGGGAAAAATACCAAACTTGGTATTTAAGTTTAGTATCTTCCAAGGATGTAACAGGAAGATTTTTCAAGAAAATCCCTCACCCCCAACTACCCTTTACATAGAACTTTTTTTCGAAAATATTGATTTTCTAAAAAAATGGCTAACGATTTTGATTAAACTCCCGTATATTAAAGATTATTACATCACAAATAAAATGTATATTTGAATTTTCTGGGATTAACCTCTAAAGACTACTTTATTTTCGATGAATTTTACGGAATTATAACTGGCAAAGCGTAAGAGATAGAGAAAAACTTACTTAACAGAAAATATTGAACTCGTTAAAACACACAATTTATGTTATATACATTTTTTTCGTGGGGTTGATTAATTTTTAGATATTCCTTGTTTTTAGTTTCAGCTTTAAAAACTTACTTTTCTCATATAGGAATTTGTCAGCTCATGTCCATATAAACAAAGGAAATTCAGTGACATTGCTGCCAGCTTTTGACTATCACTTTAACCTATGGGCTCCCTTATTTCGCTTCTACTTACAAGGAAACCAGTAATAAGAGTATTTCTGCTAATTTTTTCTCGATTAGCATGAAGTAAATAGAAGCATAAGCTTTTTAACAATACTTTATTGCAGAGATGTAGATAAAGTCGTGTGAATGGAACACATTAGTTTTTTTTTTTTTAATAATAAAATTTATTTTGGGTCGCTTTAACAAAATGGTCATATCGCCTCCTTTCAAGTTGTACATAAAATAGTTGTTTACATAAGGGTGACATATAAAATGATTACATTAATGCTTCACATGAATGAAAAACTTTACTTTGTCTTATAAATATTATCTTTTTAATTGTGTGATGGTTCTGTAGAGCACTTTGTAGGTCACTGAAGCCGGTGTGAAGTCTCTGTTTGGTATATTTCGGACACTGCAGCAGGATATGATGGACAGTAAGCGGTGTGTTGTAGGTCTCACATTTTGATTCTGGATCTTTGGTAATGATGAAGGAATGTGTCAGTTTGTAGTGGAAGCCGGTGTGAAGTCTCTGTTTGGTATATTTCGGACACTGCAGCAGGATATGATGGACAGTAAGCGGTGTGTTGTAGGTCTCACATTTTGATTCTGGATCTTTGGTAATGATGAAGGAATGTGTCAGTTTGTAGTGACTAATTCTGAGGCGGGTAATTATTGTTTGCTCACGATGTTCTAATTTTCGGAGAGGCTCGAAGAAATTGGTAGATCCAGCATGGGCATCAAGTAGTTAGCTGTGGGATGTTGACCATGTCTTCCAATTTTCTATAAACACTTGTTTGCTGTGTCTAATGACGTCTTGGTGTGTAAAAGTTATTCCGTGGTCACTGATAGGATGTCGGATGGCTTCCTTTACAGCTTTATCGGCGTTTTCATTTCCATCGAGTGAGGATTACTTGTTTTCCAGAGCGCTCAATAATAGAATTAAGAGAATCATTTGTTGATACATTTATACGCATTGTATTCAATTTACATTTACTCTAGACATTTATACACTTATTTACTGGTTTCTTATTCTATTAGTTTCTTCTTTGCAGGATTAAAATGAACGATTCACAGTCTTGGGGTAAAGCTGATGTTGTGCTAGATAATTGGAATGAGACTTATTACAATTTTTCTATTTCCGACCGTTCTATGACTGTTAACTCGAGGAAAAAAATCTGATGTGTTCCATTCACATGAATTTCTCTACATCTGTACAACAAATTAATGTTAAAAAGCCTATGCTTCTGTTAACTTCATGCTAATCGAGTAAAAAATAGTAGAAATAATCGTATTACTTGCTTCCTTGTAAGTAGAAGCGAAATGAGGGAGTACCATAGATTAAAATGATAGTCAAAAGCTGGTTGCTATGTGACTGAAGTTCCTTTGTTTGTATGGACAACAGTTGACAAATTCCTGTATGCGAAAAGTATAAGTTTTTCAAGCTGATACCAAAAATAAGGAATATCTAAAAAAAACGACTAACTTCATGAAAAAAAAATTATATTTCACACATTGTGTGTTTTAATGTGATCTACATTTTTGTCAGGTAAGTTTTTGTCTATCTCTTACGGCTTGCCCGTTATGCAAAATTTCGTAAAATCGTAAATATACGATATTTTAATCAAAATGGCTAGGGCCATTTTTGAGAAAATCAAAATTTGCGCAAATTTTTCCACGGAAAGTGTAGTTTGGAGTGGGGGGAATTTTCTTGAAGATCTTCGTGTCGCATCAGTGGAAGATACCAAACTTAAATACCAAGTTTGGTATTTAACGGCTTTTTTCGTTTTTTGAGCTCTGCTGCCCACAGACACACACGCACACACGGACATTTTCCCCAAAAATGCTTTCTTTTGGATTCAAGGGGACCCTTGGATTTCCGGTGAAATCACTGTATCGAATTTTTGGGAGCAATGCAATACCTTCTCTATACACTAAGTACATAGAAAGTGTAGAGAAAGTAAACATATCTAATTTTCGGCTTAGTACACTTACGTCTGTCGTTTAAAATATACCAGTTATCAAATGACTATTCAACGTTCCTTCCGAATGAGGTCTATTCCCAGAACACTTAGAGCCATTTTTGAGAAAATAAAATCTTTCGAAAAACTTCCAAGGGTGTGACACGAAGACTTTCAACAAAATTCCCCCACCTCGAACTCACCCGTACATGGAACATTCTTCGAACTTTTTGTTTTTCTAAAAAATGGCTCTAACGATTTTGGTTAAAATCTCGTGTATTATAGCTATTTACGTCCCAAATAAAATGTATATCTTGAGTTTTCTGGGAATAGTCTCAAAATACTATTTTATTCTGGATGCATTTTACTGAATTTTGCATATCTGCTAAACCGTAAGAAATGGACAAAAACTTGCCACACAAAAAATGTGGAGCACATTAAAATACACAATTTATGTTATATACATTTTTTTCGTGGAGTTGATCCTTTTGAGATATTCCTTGTTTTTGGTTTCAGCATTGAAAAACATGCTTTTCTCATACAGGACTTTGTCAACTCTTGTCCATATAAACAAAGGAACTTCAGACACATAGCTATCAGCTTTTGACTATCACTTTAACCTATGGCACTCCCTTATTTCCATTCTACTTACAAGGAAGCAAGTAATAAGACTATTTCTGCTAATTTTTTCTCGATTAGCATGAAGTAAATAGAAGAATAAGCTTTTTAACAATAATTTGTTGCAGATATATAGAGAAAGTCATGTGAATGAAACACATTAGATTTTTACCTCTGTAATTGCCTTATTTTGGTAAATGAAACAAAGGCTTCTAAAATTAATTGTACATATTATTTTATTCAGTGAAATTTGGACTTATGAAGGAAAATCAACTGCAGTTTTGCAGCGCATTACACCCAAGAAAGTGTTACCAGTGAAGGAATGTGGGTACACGCCCCCTTGTTGAATGATGTAATGTTTGCCAGAACCTCTTACATCACACTCATACGTTCAAGCGCTGGCTGGGCAAGCTGCCTTAACAGCAACCACCCACAAACATCGCTTGACCACTGAGTTAGTGTGAAGCAATAACTTGGGGATTTTGCCCTCTGTTTCTAGAGAAGGGAACACAACTCTTATCAGCATGTCTCCATCTGAAAACAGCTGCACATTTAGAGAGCAGATGTTTCCCATCCAGATTTCCCTTGGACCCAAGGATTGGTTGTATGAGGGTTATCCAGAAAGCGAAAGACGGTTTGGCACAACTAAATAACAAAAGTTATTAACTCAAAATTTTCTTTACAAAGGTACAGCACTTGACTCTATTTCTCAACGTAATCATCATTGCTATGAAGGTATTTATGTCACTTGGTCTGGTTTTTCAATGCAGATGTCCATCGCTAAAGATATGAACCAAGATGTCACTGTCACTTTGAGGTATTCACGGCTGGGAAATATTTTCCATGCAAAAAGTCATGTTTGGTGTGCAAAGTGAAACACTGGTTTTTCTGAATTCTGTTATCAACATTTGCTTTCAACTTCTCCATAACGATTGATGAACCTCACTCCGGTCTTTCTCTTACACACTGGTCCATCCTTGATTACTCGTAAATTATGCACCATTTCCTCACTGAAAACTCGTTCATTGTATTATCGCTATACACTTACGTTATTTGCCTATGAAATTCGATTGGTCGTGCATTCAAAAACCGAATAAGGTCTTTGGCGGTAGACATTGAAAACTGATACCACGTAACAATAAATATCTCGACCGAATGGAGATTGCGTTGACAAATAGAGCAAGGTACTGTTCCTTTGTAAATTAAGTTTTGTGTTCATATCTTTCGTCATTATTAAGTTATGCCAAATCGTCTGCCACTTTCTGGATGGCCCTCGCATATTAAAAATTTGATGTGTTCCTTTCACATTACTTTCTCTACATCTCTGTAACAAATTATTCTTAATAGGCTTATAGTCCCATTTACATCATGCTAATCGAGTTAAGCAGTAGCAGAAATGGTTCTATTACTTAGTTCCTTATTAGCAGAAGGGAAATACGGGAATACACTAGGCTAAACAGATAGGCAAATGTTATAAAATGTGGTTGCTATGGGATTGGAATCCATTTCTTTGTGTGGCCAGGAGTTGACAAGTTCTCTCGTATAAGAAAAGTTTAAAAATGAAAACCTATATCTTGAAAACGGTCAACTTCACGAAAATAATGCATATGACATAAATTGTATGTTAAGGAGATATACATTTTATGTAGGGATTTTTTTTTCTATTTCTTAAGGTTTAGCAATTATGCAAAATTAAGAAAAATGAATTTGGAAAAAAGACGCTATTCTCAGATGATTCTAGATATACATTTTATTTGTCATGTAATTATATTAAATATAAGAGATTTTAAACAACATTGTTAGAGCCATTTATGACAAAATTAAAAAGGTCGAAATTTTTGTAATATTAAACAGTAGTTAGGGTGGGTATGTATATATATATATATATATATATATATATATATATATATATATATATATATATATATATTTAAAATCTTCGTGTGGCATCCTTGGAAAATACGAAACTTAAGTATTAAGTTTCGTATTTAACTGACTTTTCGCTTTTGAACTATGTGCCCACAGACACTCGCACATACACACAGACACACACGGACCTTTTTCCAAAAATGCTAAAACATATATTTCCGGTGAAATCTCGGCACCGGATTTTTGAGTGGAATACCTATAATACTTCTCTATCCCTATGTGCATTGTACATACGGGCTAGAGAAAGTAAAAATTATTATTACGGATGTTTTGGGAAATGAACGTTAAAATCTTAAACTTTTGGTACGCTTTCTATATGAATTGCCGTTAGTTTTGTATAGACTCCAGTCAAGTTTAAACAATCGATGATTCTTTATGTCACTATTATTATATAAATATAGAACTCTGTGAAGCAGTGTTTCCTGAATGTTCAGAAACCTGCATAGCTGTACATTTTCAACTAATTCCATTTACATTTAAAAACAGCGGACATATTTTTTACTTTCTCTATACGTACTATGTACATAGTGTATAGAGAATGTATTGTATTCCACCCAAAAATTCGATACCGAGATTTCACTAAAAATACATGTTTTGGGTCCCCCTGAATAAAAAAAAAATCTGAAAAAGGTCCGTGTGTGTGTGTGTCTGTCTGTGGACAGCATAACTCGAAAACGAAAAGTCCGTTAAATACCAAAGTTGGTATTTAGGTTCAGTATCTTCAAAGAATGCGACACGAAGAGTTTTAAGAAAATCTCCCCACCCCCAACTACACTTTACATGGAAAAAATTTCGAAAATGTTGATTTTCTCAAAAATGTCTCTTAACGATTTTGATTAAAATATAATATATTAAAGATATTTACCACACAAATAAAATGTATATCTCGAATTTTCTGGAAATAGCCTGTGGAAACCTTTTTATTCTGGATGAACTTTGTCAATTTTTTTCTGAATTGCTAAACCGTAAGAGATAGACAAAAACTTACTACAGAAAATATGTAGGTCTCTTCAAAACACACAACTTATGTCCTTTACGTTTTTGTTGTGGATTTAACTGTTTCCAGATATTCGTTCTTATTAGTTTCAACTGTGAAGTACTTTATACTTTTCTCAGACAGGAAGTGGCCGTTTTTCTTTTGTTCTACTCCTGGCCAAGCACAGAAGCGATTTGCATTGACAATCGCATAACGACAACGTTTAAAACATTTGACTGTCACTTTAGCCTAATGAATTCCCGTAGTTTCCTTTTACTTATAAGGAGCTAAATAATAAGAAAGTTCTACTGGTGTTCATCTCGATTAGCAATGTGTAGAAAGAAGAATAATCTTTTGCAAGAAGCTTGTAGAGCAGCTAGAGAAAGCTATGTGAGTACACATCAGTTTTTTTTTTTTTTTTTTTTTTCAGGCCCTTATAGAAAATTACACCTTTCCATATGGAGTAGAATGCCAAAAAAAATCTGATATATTCCATTCACATGACTTTCTCTTCATCTTTGCTATAAATTATTGTTAAAAGCTTATTTATTTACTTCATGCTAATCGAGAAAAAAATTAGCAGAAATAGACTTATTGGTTGCTTCCTTGTAAGTAGAAGAGAAATAAGGGAGTACCATAGGTTAAAGTGATAGTCAAAAGCTGGTTGCTATGTGACTGAAGTTCCTTTGTTTGTATGGACAGGAGTTGACGAATTCCCGTGTGAGAAAAATGTAAGTATTTTAAGCCTAAAACTAATAACAAGGAATATATAAAAAACGATCAGCTCCACGAACAAATGTATATAACATAAATTGTGTTTTAACGAGCTCTACATTGCCAAACTTAAATACCAGGTTTTTCTTTTCGTTTTTGAGCTATGCTGTCCACTGACACACACGCATACACATACGGAACCTTTTTCTAAAACATTTTTTACTTTCTCTACAAGTACTATGTGCATAGTGTATAGAGAAGGTATTGCATTCCAACCAAAAATTCGATACCGAGATTTCACCGGAAATACATGTTTTGAGTCCACCTGAATCCAAAAATGCATTCCATGTATGTGCATGTGTGTGTCGTTGGACAGCATAGCTCAAAAACGAAAAGTCTGTTAAATACCAAACTTCCTATTTAAGTTCAGTATCTTCCAGGGATGCCACACGAAACTTTTCAAGAAAATCGCCCCACACCAACTACCCTTTACATGGAAAATTTTTCGAAAATTTTGATTTGCTGAAAAATGGCTCTAACGATTTTGATTAAAATATAGTGTATTAAAGATATTTACTTGACAAATAAAATGTATATCTTGAATTTTCTGGGAATTGTCTCTGAAGGCCATTTTATTCTGGATGAATTTTACCGAATATTGCATAACTGGCAAACCGTAAGAGACAGACAAAAGCTACACAAAAATGTAGGTCACGATAAAACACACAGTTTATGTCATATATATTGTTTTCGTGGAGTTGATTACTTTTAAGAGAATTGTTGTTTTTGGTTTCAGCTTTGAAAAACTTATACTTTTCTCATACAGGAATTTGTCAACTCCTGCCCATACAAACAAAAGACCTTCAGTCACATAGCAACCAGCTTTTGACTATCACTTTAACCTTTGGTACTCCCTTATTTCGATTCTACTTACTTCCTTGCAAGTAATAAGACTCGATTAGTATGTAGTAAATAGAAACATAAACTTTTTAACAATCATTTATGTGGAGTTGCAGAAAAAGTCATGTGAATGGAACACATCAGATTTTGTTTTGGATTCAGGGGGCCTAAAACATGTATTTTTAGTGAAATCTTGGTATCGAATTTTTGGGTGGAATGCAGTACCTTCTCTATACAATGTACATAGACCGTGTAGAGAAAGTAAAGATTTCAATGTACAAGAGCTTATTATTTCAGAAATGGCAAATGCCACGAAAGCAATTACTTGACATGAATGATAAATACATGTTCCTTACAGTAGTTTTCTTTTTCTTGTAAAGCTTTCAAATTGCATGCAGTTTTTCGCAGGAGTTAACCACACATTTTCAAAAAGGTAATAAATAATTAAATATATATAAAATTCGCAATTAAAGTCGTAAGTCGTATTTTGCGGAAATCATTTTATAGAAACATTTTCCTGCAGAAGGGAAAGAACGCCGTGGGAGAGCGTTAACCTATGCGATCGCATTTAAAATTTGTGTGGACGAATTGGCGGTTTTCTCCGAGTCCTCCGGTTTGCCCCGCCATCCATTCCATCAATTGCGCCATCATTACCTCTCCATTCCGTCTACACTTCATATTATCTACTTCCTACGTTCATACCAAACATTATTCTGATCCCCCATCCCCGGATACTCTGTGATCCACAAGCCCATCTGCTACTCAAGAGACATCTGTCCCCAGGTATTGGCTTGTAAGTCCTCCGGGATTTAAATCATGCATGTGAGGAGGGTAAGCAAGCGAAAGAGGAGAAGAAGAATGTAATATTTTCAACTTGCACCTGCTCTCTCCTCTCCCCCTCTTCCTCCATCCCGCAAAATAACACACACACACACACACACTCAGACACATTATTTAGGAAAGGAAAGGAATAGGCAGTATTACAAAATAAAACAATGGTAAACACTAGCCAGTTTCTGAGTGGTTAGACCACTCGTTTCTCATCTAGACGGCCCGGGTTCGATCCCAAGCGACCGCATGTGAGATTTGACAAATGGGAGCATGGGCGGGTTTTCTCCGAGTTACCCCGCCATCGCATTCCACCAGTCCTCCATTTTAATTCCATGTATCATCATAGTCATCGACTGTGGCGCCACAAGTAGTAAAAGTGGGCGTTAAACACAATCAAAAAAGATAAAAATTGGATGCAATTGAAGATTGAAGGAAAATTTTGTAAATTAATTTTCTTCTAGTAGTTTTTCTTCTAGTTACTTTCTCCATACGCACTATATACATAGTGTATAGAGAAAGTATTGCACTCCACCCAAATATTCGATACCGAGATTTCACCGGAAATATATGTTTTAGGTTCCCCAATATCCAAAAAAAGCATTTTCACAAAAAGGTTCGTGTGTGTGTGTCTGTGAACACGATAACTCAAAAACGAAAAGTCGGTAAAATACCAAACTTGGTATTTAATTTTAGTATCTTCCAGGGATGCGACACGAAGATTTTGAGAAAAATCCCCCCACCCCCAACTACCCTTTACATGGAACTTTTTTCGAAAATTTTGATTTTCTCAAAAATGGCTCTAACGATTTTGATTAAAATTTCGGATATTAAACATATTTACCTGACAAATAAAATGTATATCTTGAATTTTCTGGGAATAGCCTCTGAAGAGTAGTTTATTCAGGATGAATTTTACTAAATTTTGAATAACTGCTAAACCGTAAGAGATGGACAAAAACTTACTACACAAAAAATGTAGAGCACATTAAAACACACAATTTATGTTATATACATTTTTTTTCGTGGAGTTCATCGTTTTTGTGACATTCCTTATTTTTGGTTTCTGCTAAGAAAAACGTATACTATTCGCATACAGGAACTTGTCAACTCCTATCCATATAAACAAAGGAACTTCACTGACATAGTAACCAGCTTTTGACTATCAATTTAACCTAAGGTTGTCCCTTATTTCGCTTCTACTTACAAGGAAGCGAGTAATAAGACTATTTCTGCTAATTTCTTCTGATTAGCATAAAGTAAATAGAAGTATAAGCTTTTTAAGAATTATTTGTTGCAGGGATATGGAGAAAGTTCGTGTGAATGGTACACATCACATTTTAGTTTTTACTTTCTCTTCACGTACTATCTACATAGTGTGTAGAGAAGGCATTGTACTCCACCCAAATATTCGATAGCGATATTTCCCCGGAAATATGTGTTTTAGGGTCCCCAGTAACCAAAAAAGGCATTTTAAGAAAAAGGTCCGTGTGTATGTGTGTATCCGTGAACCGGTGAACACGATAACTCAAAAACGAAAAGTCGGTAAAATATCAAAATTGGTATTTAAGTTTCGTATCTTCCAGGGATACGACACGAAGATTTTGAGAAAAATTCTCCCACACCAAGCTACCCTTTACATGGAACGTTTTTGAAATTTTTAGTTTTCTCAAAAATGGCTCTAAGGATTTTGTTTAAAATATCGTATATTAAAGATATTTTCCTGAAAAATAAAACGTATATCTTGAATCTTCTGGGAATAGTCTCCGAAGCCTACTTTATTCTGGATGAAATTTGCGGAATTTTGCATAACTGCTAAACCGTAAGAGATAGATAAAAATTTACCATACTAAAAATGTAGAGCACGTTAAAACTCACAATGTATGTTATATACACTTGTTTCGTGGAGTTGATCATTTTTGAGATATACTTGTATCTTGTTTTTGATTTCAGCTTTAAAAACTTATATTTTCTCATACAGGAATTTCTGTCCATACTAACAAAGGAACTTCAGTCACATAGCAACCATCTTTTGACTATCATTTTAACCTATGGTACTCCCTTATTTCGCTTTTACTTACAAGGAAGCAAGTAATAAGACTCGATTAGCATGAAGTAAACAGAAACATAAGCTTTTTAACAATACTTTGTTGCAGAGATGTAGAGAAAGTTATGTGAATGGAACACGTCAGATTTTTTTCATTTTAGCGTGTTAATGGTAGATAAATAAGCTATATGTACATACGCATTGAAAGAATATGTCTGGAATCAGAGGGTAGACCGTAGTAAGAGAGAGCTTGATTTGCTGGAGAAGCAGATGGCCCGGAAATACCTCATAAACAACGGCGTTCCAAACCCACACTTTCCGTTTTCGCGCGGTAAAATTTACCCTGTTGGTTATGCAGTAACATTTTAACAAACGCTTTCATACAACAATCTATGAATGAAACTTGTGGTTTCTTATTATCTTTGGAAGATATTTTATTATAAACCTTTCGCAGTTTTTACGTTCTCTGCCACGTATTCATAGTAGACACGAAAGCATTGCAGTCCAACCAAAAATTCTATTTCAACAATACGCCGGAAGTAATTTTTGAGGTCATCTGAAGAAAAAAAAAATCCGATGTGTTCCATTCACATGACTTTCTCTACATCTCTGCAACAAATTATTATTAAAAAGCTTTTGCTTCTATTTACTTCATGCTAATCAAGAAAAATTAACAGAAATAGTCTTATTACTTGCTTACTTGTAAGTAGAAGTGAAATAAGGGAGTACCATAGGTTAAAGTGATAGTCGAAAGCTTGTTGCTGTGTGTCTGAAGTTCCTTTGTTTGTATGGACAAGAGTTGACAAATTCCTGTATGAGAAAAGTATAAAACTGAAACCAATAACAAGGTATATCTAAAAAACAATCAACTCCATGAAAAAAACCAACAAAAACGTATATGATATAAATTGTGTGTTTTAACGTCATTGATGCGGTGAACAGCTATAATGAGAACCTTGATAAATCGCTCTTCAGAGATGATTTAATTAAATTAGAACACCGATATGACAAATGTATTAGCCTTTCTGGAGATTATGTTGAGACATAAAGCAAAAATTACTTTTTAAATGTTGTTTTCATTGAGAGGCCCGGGACTTATCAGTCGACCCTCGTACATTATCCAACTTGGTCATAAAGTAACAATAATTAAGTTACGAAGAAACAGTAACTCGGTCTTGACATTTGGAGTTGAATATTGTTACGGATGTTAAATACCAATATATGGTAGGCAAACTTTCGCTGCCGTAAACTAAAGAGTCCATAAAACCTCTTAGTACCGACTTACTGTTCCACTTTTAGAAACCTTGACAGCATTTCCAGACTGTACTGCGGAATGTCGCGATAGCCATGACCGGTGTAATGTGCATAATAAACTTGCTGTACTAAATGTTGCTGTGCATGTTCTCTTTGTACTTCAGTTTAAACCAAAGGTAGAATTAGCCTATAGGTAATTTTTACTTTCTCTACACGTACTATGTACATAATGTATAGAGAAAGTATTGTATTGCACCCAAAAATTCGATACCGAGATTTCACCGGAAATTTATTTTTAAGGTCCCCTTTATGCACAAAAAAAAAAAAAAAAGCCCGGTTGTAGGTGTGTGTGTATCTGTAAACACGATAACTCAAAAACGAAAAGTCGGTAAAATATCAAACTTGGTATTTCACTTTAGTATCTTCCAAGGATGCGATCCGAAGATTTTCAAGAAAATTCCCCTACCCCCATGGAACTTTTTTCGGAAATTTTAATTTCCTCAAAAGTGACTAACGATTTTGATTAAAATATCGTATATTAAAGATATTTATCTGACAAATAAAATGTATACCTAGAATTTCCTAGCTTCTGAAGACTACTTTATTCTGGATTATTTTCTTGAATTGTGCATAACTGATAAACCGTAAGAGATAGACAAAAACTTAATACACAAAAAATGTAGACACGTTAAAACACACATTTTATGTCATATACCCTTTTTTCGTGGAGTTAAAACAACCAAAAATGGAATTATGTATATCTCATTTTTATTTAATAAACAATCTAAATAAAAAAAACATAATTTATCTTACGAAATTTAATGTGCATGCAATAGCTATTAATAAAATAACGTCGTTTTTAAGTTATTCCTTGTTACTGTACATAGAGAAGGTATTGCATTCCACCAAAAAGATTTCGATACCGAGATTTCACCGGAAATAGATGTTTTAGGGTCCCCTGTATAAAAAAAAAAGGTATTTTTAGAAAAATGTCCGTGTTTGTCCGTGTGTGAGTCTGTGTGTCTGTGACCACGATAACTCAAAAACGAAAAATCGGTAAAACACCAAACTTGGTATTTAAGTTTAGTTTGTTCCAAAGATGCGACACGAAGATTTTGAGAAAAATCCTCCCACCCCAAACTACCGTTTACATGGAAAAAAATGTCGGAAATTTTGATTCTCAAAAATGGCTGTAACGATTTTGCTTAAAATACTGTATATTAAATATATTCATATGGCAAATAAAATGTAGATATAGCTCGAATTTTCTGGGAATAGCCTCTAAAGACCTCTTTATCCTGGGTGAATTTTGCGTAACTGGTAAACCTTAAGTGATAGACAGAAACTAACTACACAAAAATGTAGATGACGTTAAAACACACATTATATGTCATATACCTTTTTCTCGTGGAATTAACCAATTTTGAGATATTCCTTGTTATTGTTTTCAGATTTAAAATACTTGAGCTTTTTTCATACGGAAGTGTGTGCTGCATGGAAACGTATTTGAATCACGTGGCAACCAGCTTTTAAGATATTTGACATTCGTTTCAGCCTACTTACAAGGAAGCAAGTATTTAAGAAAATATCGGCTATTGTGATTGGCACACATGCATGCTTTTATCGGGTGATGTATGAATTTAATTGTTGTACCTCAATTAACATTACGTAATTACGCTTATCACTTTTTTTGTCATTTTCTTATGTTTCCGTATAAGCATTAGGCATCCACATACCAAAATCATCTGGAAAACCAACTCCTTAATTAATTATTTTCCTAAACTCGCGCTTTTATTTTAGTAGGATATCTGATATTGCATAAAGCTAATTTTTACATTCTCTAAACTTACCATGTGCATGCTATTGCATTCCACCCAAAAATTCGATACCGAGATTTCACCGGAAATACATATTTTGGGTTCCCCTGAATCCAATGTGTGTGTCTGAGGACAGCATAGCTCAAAGACGAAAGAACCCTTAAATACAAAACTTGGTATTTAAGTTTGGTGTCTTCCAAGGATGCGACACGAAGGTTTTCAAGAAAATCCGCCCACCACAAACTACCATTCACATGGAAAAAATTTCGTAATTTATCACTTTCTCAAAAATTACCAACGATTTCCGTTAAAATCTCCTATATTTTATTATAAAATGTATGTCTTGAATTTTCTAGAAATATTCTCTAAAGACCTCATTATTCTGGATGACTTTTTATTGAATTTTGCATAGCTGGTAAACCGTAAGACATAGACAAAAACTTACTACACAAAAATGTAGATGACGATAAAACACATGTCATATACCTACTTTTTTTTTCGTGGAGTTGGTCGGTTTTTAGATATTCCTTGTTATTGGTTTCAGCCTTTTTTTTTTTTTTTTTTTTCTTTTTTTTTCTTTTTTTTTCTTCTTTTAAACAAAACAGTACCGGAGTCTAGTTAGGACTCCGGCGCTGTATCCCCTGTTTACATTCTCCCCTGTATGAGTACTGGTTTTACCGTTCCTTTTCACAAACATATAACACCCATGCCCAAGGCGGGACTCGAACCCATGATCCCCTGCCCGCGAAGCACCAAAGCTAGGCGCCTTAGCGGGCGTGGCCATGGGGACCGGCAGCTTTAAAGAAGTTATACTTCTCTCATACAGGAATTGGTAAACTATGTCCATACAAACAATGGAACTTTAGTCACTTTGACTATCACTTTAACCAATGGTACTCCCTTATTTCGCTTCTGCTTACAAGGAAGCAAGTAATAAGAGTATTTCTGCTATTTTTTCTTGATTAGCATGAAGTAAATAGAAGCATAAGCTTTTTAACAACAATTTTTTGCAGAGATGTGGAGAAAGGCATGTGAATGAAACACATATTTTTTATATTGTTTATGTTGAACATTTAGAAGGGAATGAGGTGAGAGCCGAAATATTCTGCGTCTCGAATTTTTCGGCCACTGGAAGGAGCTCTTAAGGTTCTTCTCTAAGATGACGGGCTGAACTGATGGTGGGTTTGCAAATAATTGGTGCATCTCGTCAGCATAAACACTTACGTAACATTGGGCAGAGTTGGGAGCTAGGTATTTTAACCTTACTCAACAGGTTCCTGAAACATCCTGGATCGTAATTGTGTTCAGGTTTAATTAATTACTTTATCACTAACATATTATGCAAATTATTTAGTTTCTAGAACGATGTATTGGCGAGTATTTTGCGTAATTAGTGAGTTTGCAGCTAAAGGTAGTGACTTAGACAACTCATGAAATCTTGTCGATTTCAGATGCTTCATATTGACTATTAAATGTACTTTCTACTTTAATATTGTTGAACAGTACTGAGTATTTACTTTCTCTACACGTACTGTGTACACAGTGCACAGAGAAGGTATTGTATTCCACTCAAAAATTCGATACCGAAATTTCACTGGAAACACATTTTTTGGGTCCCCCTGAATCCTGTGTATGTGTGTGTGTGTGTGTGTGTGTGTGTGTGTGGACAGAACAGCTCAAAAGCGAAAAGTCAGTTAAATACCAAACGGTATTTAATTTTCGTATCTTCCAAGGATGCGACACAAAGATTTTCAAGAAAATTACCCACCCTCAACTACCATTTACATAGAACTTTTTTTTAAAAATTTAGATTTTCTCAAAAATGACTAACGATTTTGATTAAAACTTCGTATTTTACATATATTTGCCAGACAAATAAAATGCATATCTTGAATTTTCTGGTAGTAGCCTCTAAAGACCTCTTTATTCTGAATGAATTTCGCTGAATTTTGCGCAACTGGTAAACCGTAAGAGATGTACAAAAATTTACCACACAAAAAATATCGATCACGTTGAAACAGACAAATTATATCATACATTTTTTCGTGGAATTGACAGTTCCCGAGATATTTCTTATTTGTCTCAGATTTAAAATACTTGAACACTTCTCATACGGAAAGTTGTAAACTCCTGACCCTGCATAGAAACGGATTTCATCCACATGGCAACCAGCTTTTAAAAGATTTGGCTATTGCTCTAGCCTAGTGTATTCCCTTATTTCCCTTCTACTTACAAGGGAGCAATTAATTAAGACAATTTCTGCTAATGTTTATCTCGATTATCATAAAGTTCATAGAAGAACAAGAATTTGTTACAGCGATGTAGAGAAAGTCATGTGAATGGAACGTCATATTTTATTTATTTTTTTTAAATATCCTCCGTTCGGGGGAAAATATGTTATTATGCTATATTCTCTGAATGAAACCTTTTATATATACATACCAAATTTTACAGCTACCCGTTCAGCCATTTTTGGTGAAAAACATAACATAACTACAAATATTATAAAACAGTTAAAATGAATTTGTTAGCTAGAGTCAGACTGAAAAATTCAATGCGATAACCGGATCTCCCGGTCTCTAGCCGGTTGCTCTACCATTGAGCTAACATGGCAATATACCGGCATAGCTTTGAATTCCTCAACTGACTCGCTTGTTTCCCTTAAACCACAAGGCGATCTCAAATTATTTTGAGATAACAACCCCAATGGCGAATTACAATGTTGTAAATACTTAAGTCCCAGGATTCATGGTATAGCCAACTTTTATGGTCAACTGGTATTTAATTTTTTTTTTACACAAGCCGAGTGTAGGACAGGATTTGGATAGGTAGGCTCAATGCCATAGCCGAGATTTAAACCACGGATCTCCCAGTTTCTAGCCGGTTGCTCTTTCGCATTTATACCGCATTTTGAGTCAATGTCGCATTTTATAGCATTATCCAAACACATTAAAATGTGATTTAAAGGTCGTGAAAAATGAAAATACGGGTACAAGACTTTCTGAACATTTTGCGCTATATCGCATTTGCGAAAAATCACCACCCCCACTTATCACTCAAGGGTATAAAACTTGCGCAGCTGCCTGTTGATTGAATAATGCACACATGCTCAATAATAATTATACTTATTATTGTTTGCAAATCACGTGTTTATATACGCTTTGTAAAACAACCACTAAGTTCTTGCTGACTTCTAAAGTTTTCTTAATACGAGGGTGGTCTGAAAAGTTCTCGGTCTCCCCAGAGATCGCCGCACTACTTGCATGACTTTTTTCCCTTTACGTTGGTACACATGTTAATAGACCCTACGTAAAATTACAAGTAATTCCCGGCAATAGTTGACTGTAGGCAGTTGTTTGAAGTAGTGGAAGTGCGCATTGCTGTGAAAATGGAGAAATTAGAGTATCGTGCTGTGATAAAATTCTTCGTAAAAGAAGGTTCAAAATCTAGAGAAATTCATTTGCAGATTGTAAATGTGTATGGTGACTCTTCATCTTCCACTGTGAAGAAATGAGCGGCCGATTTTAAACGAGGCCGTGAAAGCGTCCAAGGCGATCCACACGAAGGACATCCAAAAGCTGTAACCACACCGGAAATCATTGAAAAAGTGCAGCATGGTTTTGGAAAATCGGCGTACAAAGGTGCGAGAAATTGCAAATGCTCTTGAAATTTCAAAGGAACGTATTGGTCACATCTTGCATCAAGAATTAAACATTAAAAAGCGTTACGCTAGATGGGTGCCGCGTATCCTCACTGTGGGTAACAAACGTATTCGCACAACACTTTCTGAAAAGTGCTTGGCACATTTTCAGAAGAACAGAAGTAACATTTTGCAACGATACGTCACAATGGATGAAACATGGATTCACCACTACTCACCCGAATCCAAGCAGCAGTCGAGGCAGTGGACAGAAGCTGGTTCTTGAGCTCCAAAGAAGGCGAGGCTGGTGCCATCGGCGTTAAAGATCATAAGCGTCAGGATGCCAAAGGAATTTTGTTGATTGACTATCTCGAAAAAAGGAAAACTATTACTGCAGAATACTACTCTCAACTTCTAACCAAACTGAATGCAAGCACCCACGTTAAAAAAGAAAAAAGATTGTATTCCATCAGGACAATGCACCTGCCCACAAAAGTGTTTTAGCAATGTGGAAATTGAGAGATCTGTACTATGAAGTGCTGGAATATTCACCCTATTCGTCGGATTTGGCTTCCTCGGACCTCCATCTGTTTCCAAAACTGAAGAAATTTCTCGCTGGCAGGCGCTTTTCGTTCCAATGAAGAAGCAATTGCGTCTGTAAATGGGTACTTTGCAACACTTCCAGAGGAACACTACAGAGAGGGGATAATGGCATTGGAACACCTCTGGACAAAATGTATTGATATTAGATCAGATTATGTTGAAAAATGAAACTACTTTGAAAGCTTGAATTGTCGTTTTTCATTATCAGGCCAAGAACCTTTCAAACCACCCTCGTATCACCTGTAGATGTGTGATAGACCAAGTTGGTGTGCTTTGAACTACGGTGTTTCTACACACTAGACTGTCAGAATGAAATTCGAGTACTGGTCGATTTGGTCAACTTACTCCGTTAGCTTAGGTATCGAGATTTACTTCCTCAATACCGTTGCGGGGCCGAGATGGTGTATCGACAGACTGGATCCGAGTATCATCTTTCCTCTCCGTTCTGTAGGTACGGCCCAAAACAACGCACCGCCCTACCGCACTTTTTTCAATGTCAAGGATGTAAATGAATCCTGCTGGGTTTCTGTTTACAAACAAATTCCTTTGCGCCATCGCGCTGGAAATTGGGGTTCATTACTGGCAGCCGTCGTGGCGCCTTAGTATGCATGCTAGCGCTCGTCAAAAAAAAAAAAAAAAAAAAAATCTGATGTGTTCCATTCACATGACTTTCTCTACATATCTGCAACAAATTATTCTTGAAAAGCTATTGCTTTTATTTACTTGATGCTAATCGAGAAAAAATTAGCGGAACTTCCTCATACAGGATTTGACAAATTGTTGTATGAGAAAAGTATGGTTTTTAAAGCTGAAACAAAACACAAGGAATATCTAAAAAAAAAAAAAAAAAAAAAAAAAGATCTAGTCCACGACAAAAATGTACATAAAATAAATTGTATGCTTTAACGTGCTCTACATTTTTTGTGTGGTAAGTTTTATTTGTCAGATAAATATCTTTAATAATATATATTTTAATCAAAATCGATAGTCATTTTTGAGATTTTTTTTGGAAAAAGTTCCTTGTAAATGGTAGTTGGGGTGGGGGGGGTTCTTAAAAATCTTCGTGTCGCATCCTTGGAAGATACCAAACTTAAATGTTAAGTTTGGTATTTAATGGACTTTTCTTTTAAGCTATGCTGTCCACAGACACACACACGGACCTTTTTTCAAAAATGCTTTTTTTGGATTCAGGGGGAACCAAAACATGTATTTCCGGTGAAATCTCGGTATCGAATTTTTCGGTGCATTACAATACCTTCTCTATACACTGTGTACATAGTACATGTAGAGAAAGTAATCATGATTCAATGCAGTCATTACTAATAATTTAAAGGGTTCGTTTTCCCAGTGAATGTTCCTGAATCGTTAAGGTTTCACATACCAGCTTCTCTCTTTGAAAGTAGTTTTGGTTATCTATCATTATAGTTATGGTTATTTGAGTGGCATGCCTTTCTGTAAGTGTATAGCATGCTCATTAATGGAGCATTCCAATGTGGGTATGCGGATCGTTAAAAGCAGCCCACTTAGAATGATAATCTGCAGGCTTGGCAAGTTATGAAATAAAAGAGCCAGACCAGAAAACATTTAGGATTTGAGCTTATATATCAGTGTGCTAAATCGGGTGTATCAAAAACATGTATCACTTTCTCTACACGCACTGTGTACATAGTGTATAGAGAAGGTATTGCACTCCACCCAAAAATTCGTTACCGAGATTTCACCGGAAATATATGTTTCAGGGTCCCTGTATCCAAACAATTTAGAAAAAGGTCCGTGTATGTTTGTTCTTGAACACGATAATCAAATAATATTTGAAAAGTCTGTAAAACACCAAACTTGCTATTGAAGTTTCGTATCTACCAGGGATGAGGCACGGTTATTTTGAGAAAACTCCCCCACCCCAAACTACCATTTACATGGAAAAAATTTCAAAAAATTTGGTTTTCTCAAAAATGGTCTAACAATTTTGATTAAGATATCTTATATTTAAGATATTTACATGACAAATAAAATGTATATCTTGAATTTTCTGGTAATAGCCTCTAAAGGCTACTTTATTCTGGATGAATTTAACGAAATTTTGCGTAAGTACTAAACCATAAGAGATGGACAAAAACTTACCACACAAAAAATGTAGAGCACGCTAAAACACACATTTACGCTATAAACATTTTTTTTCGCGGAGTTCATCGTTTTAGAGGTATTCCTTGTTATTGGTTACAGCTTTGAAAAACATACTTTTCTCATACAGGAATTTATCAACTCCTGTCCATACAAACAAGTCACGTGGCAGCCAGCTTTTGACTATCACTTTAAACTATGTTACTCCCTTGCTTCATAGCAGAGAAGGCAATTTCACATATGTAAGTACCACCAAATATGGAAGTAAGTTTTAAAGCTCAGTTTCTAAGACGTGGAGAATGTTCCTTTGAAAAGGATTTTCAAAAATCAACACCAGTTGCCGCTGTTGTTTAAAGAGATGAATCACATTTGAGCTCATATAGTTCTAACTGTAGATCCCCGGGTTGGCATTCTACTTAACATTTCATGGCATTGTTGAAAAGTTCTATCTGTGAACGAAATACTTCAAAGTCTTGAAATTTATCATAAAATTCTATAGTGAGATCTATGCAAGAAGTACAAAAAAAAAAAAAAAAAAAAAAAAAAAAAGGAATAAATAATATATTTATTCGCGGGCCGGTTGAAACATACTCGCGGGCCGCCATTTGGCCACCACTGCACTAACTAATAAAACACTGCCTAGTAGTCTAATATAGTGATTAGCATACTAATAAATCTTGAGGTACCAGAGGGACTTTAGTAACTATAAAACAAAGTGCGTTCTTTTTCTTTCTCTTTCAAATGCAAATCTAAAGTTAAAAAAAAAGTATTGTTAAAAAAACTTATTCTGCCGTTTACTTCATGCTAACGAGAAAAAAATGGCAGAAATATCTTATTACTTGGTTCCATTAAAGAAGAAGAGAAATAAGGGAGTAGCATAGGCTAAGGCGATAGTCAAAAGCTGGTTGCTATGCACTTGAAGTTCTTTGTTTGTAAGGACAGGAGTTGACAAATTCCTGTATAAGAAAAGTATAAGTATTTTCAAGCTGAAATCAATAACAAGGAATATCTAAAAATGACCAACTCTACGAAAAAAAGTATATGATATAAATTGTGTGTTTTAACGTACTCTACAATTTATGAATGACAAGCTTTTGCCCATCTCTTATGCAAAATTCCGTAAAATTTGTCCAGAATAAAGATACCTTCAGAGGCTATTCCGAGAAAATTCAAACTATATATTTTATTTGTCGTGTAAATATCTTTAATATACGATATTTTAATCAAAACCGTTAGAGAGATTTCTGAGAAAATAAAAATTTAGGAAAAATGTTTCATGTAAAGGTTGGTTGGGGGTGGGGGGATTTTCTTGAAAATCTTCGTGTCGCGCCCTTGGAAGTTACTGAACTTAAATACCAAGTTTGTGTTCAACGCACTTTTTGTTTTTGAGCCATGCTGCCCCCCCCCTGCACACACACACACACACACAATCACGCACGCACACATACAGGGTCTTTTTCCAGAAATAATTTTTTTTTTTTGTTCAGGGGACCCAAAACATGTATTTCTGGTGAAATCTCGATATCGAATTTTTGGGCGCACTACTACAATACCTTCTCTAGGCCGCCTGAGTAGTGTGGTGGTAGCGTGTCTGCTTCACATTCGAAAGGTCGTGAGTTCGAATCTCGCTTAGGGTGAGTTGTCCGGATAAGGTTTTTTCGGGGTTTTCCCTCATCCTGAGAAGACGAAAGTCGAGTAACTTTAAGCTCCATGGACCCCGAGATCATTTGAGCATCATTTCATCAATTTCATTCATTCATCGTCCGAGATAACCAACCAGGTTAAAGGAAAAAACAAAAAAAAAAAAAAAAAAAAAAAAAAATACCTTCTCTATACACTATGATGTACATTGTAGGGCTGGAGAGAGTAAAAATTAAAAAAAATAAAATTAAAACTTTTTTTTTTCATAATAAATTGATGTGAATTCTAAACTTTATGAGAATGTACTATTTTCCTCACTAGTAAACTTTAACTGAAGCTATAGTGTGTCGAAACCGAGCACTTGTATTATGGACGCTAGTACTTAAGATTACCATTTGGGTTTACGAGCTGGATGCATCACTGACATTCGTTTTGTGGTATAGTTAACAAGGAAATACGTTTTCCACCTTATGCCAAACGCACATAAAAATTATTTATAGCCACCATGTACGCCTCTTATCCTTTTATGTGTTTATAATATGGAAATAGCTTACGAGTAATTTGTTAACAACCTATTATGATCATAAAGCTAAGTAATGGCGCACTTTTCATGGCTTATGAATAAACTGTTTACCTAAGAGACGATGGAAGGGAAAATTATGGCGAAATATCAAAACAAATTGTCGTTAGCTCAAACACACCAACACTTTCTGAGATGATCCGTGTTTTAGGAACACCCAATCATTTGTGTTATGCCTTTTTGTCTCGCGACTCATTTTACTTTCTCTACACGTACTATGTACTTAGTGTATAGAGAAAGTATTGTATTCCACCCAAAAATGCAATACCGAGATTTCACCGGAAATAAATGTTTTAGGACTCCCCGAATCCAAAAAAAAGCAATTTCAGAAAAAGGTCCGAATGTGTATGTGTGTCTGTGGACAGCATAGCTCAAAAACGAAAAGATCGTTAAATACCATACTTGGTATTTAAATTTGGTATCTTCCAAGGACGCGACACGAAGATTTTGAAGAAAATCCCCCTTTACATGGAACTTTTTTCGTAAATTTTAATTTTCTCAAAAATGGCTCCGACGATTTTGGTTAAAATATCGTATGATAAGATATTTACCTGACAAATACTTTGTTTTGAATTTTCTGATAATAGCCTCTGAAGACTAATTTATTCTGGATAAATTTTACGGAATTTTCCATAACTGCTAAAGCGTAAGAAATAGACAGAAACTTTCCATACAAAAAATGTAGAGCACGTTAAAACACACAATTTATGTTATATAGGTACACTTTTTTCGTGGAGTTTGTGTTTTTTTTTTTTTTATATTCCTTGTTTTCGATTTGATCTTTAAAACCATACTTTTCTCATACCTAATTCGTCAACTCGTGTCCATACAAAAAAGGAACTTCAGTCACACAGAAACCAGTTTTTGACTATCACTTTAACCTATGGTACTTCTGTATTTCGGTTCTACTAACAAGGAAGCAACTAATAAGACTATTTCTGCTAACGTTTTCCTCGATTAGCATGAAGTAAATAGAAGAATAAACTTATTAACAATAATTGGTTGCAGAGATCTAGAGAGAGTCATGTGAATGAAACACATCAGATTTTTTTATTTTATTTTGTTGAGAGGTAAGATTATGGAAATTAATGATAGAGGGAACCTGAGGTTTATTTGGCGACGTTCTTATGTTGAAGCTAGGTTGTTGCCTTGAAGCCTGCGGCAATAAAGGGGCTTCACGTTGTACAGCCGTAATTAGGCATCATGCAATTTCATGCGAATTAGAAAAGTAGTTCATTTCTCTGACCAGTCAGCAGCCATGGAATTTTAGATGTGTACGTGTGGCAGAGGCGTTCTATTCATTCATTTTTGTTTTAAATCTGGGGATTTTGTGGTTGATCCTCGTCCGAAGGGATAATTATTTTTACTTTCTCTACACGTACTATGTACATAGTGTATAGAGAAGATATTGTATTGCATCCAGAAATTCGATACCGAGATTTCACCGGAAACACATGTTATGAATCCCCTGAATCCAAAAAAAGCATTTTTGGAAAAAGGTCCCTGTGTGCGTGTGCGTGTATGTCTCTGTGGACAGCATAGCTCAGAAAGGAAAAGACCATTAAATACCAAACTTAGAATTTGAGTTTGGTGTCTTCCAAATATGCGACACGAACATTTTCAAGAAAATCCCCCTACGCCAAACTACCCTTTACATGCAATTATTTTTCGAAAATTTTGATTTTTTAAAAAAAATGGCACTAACGATTTTGATTAAAATATCGTATATTAAACATATTTACCTGACAAATAAAATGTATATCTGAAATTTTCTGGCAATAGTCTCTGGGTGAATTTTACGGAATTTTGCATGACTGGTAAACCGTAAGAGATGGACAAAAACTTAGCACACAAAAAATGTAGAGCATGTCAAAACACACAACCCATGTAATATACACTTTTTTCGTGGAGTTGATAGTTTTTGAGGTATTCGTTTTTTTTTTTTTTTTTTTTTTAGCTTTGAAAAACATACTTTTCTCATACAGGAATTTGTCAACTCGTGTCTATACAAACAAAGGAACATTAGTCACATAGCAACCAGCTTTTGACTATCACTTTATCCTATTCTACACCCTTATTTCTCTTCTACTTTCTAGGAAGCAAGTAATAAGACTTTCTGCTAATTTTTTCTCGATTAGCAATAAAGTAAATAGAAGCCCACCTGGTTAGCGTAGTGGTAGCATGTTTGCCTCACGTTCAAAAGGTCGTGAGTTCGAATCTCGCTTAGAGTGAGTTACCCGGGTAAGGTTCTTTTCGGGGTTTCCCCTTATCCTGAGAAGACGAATGTCGAGTGACTTTTAAGCTCCATGGACCCCGAGATCATTTGAGCATCATATCATCAATTGCATTCATCGCCCGATATGACCAAACCAGGTTAAAGGACGTTAAACTACCACAAAAAAAAAAGTAAATAGAAGCATAAGCTTTATAACAATAATTTGTTGACTGCCTCCGTGGTCGAGTGGTCAGCGAGCTACTTCTCACCCGGGGGTCCCGGGTTTAATCCCCGTCCGGGGCGGGGAATTTTTCTCTAGCCAGAATTATTCCCTATCCGCCACAGAGTATTGAAGTTTGTATGTGAGTGTGAATGTGTGCGTGTTTGCGTAAAACAAAATGATTTAAACCAACGTAAAAAGTACCTACAGACAACGACTTGGTTTTGGTTTTTTGTATGTAAAAATACTAGAGAATTTTCTGAGTAAAATGCTTCAAATGTTTACTTTCTTTACATGTATTATGTACACAGTGTATAGACGAAGTATTGTATTGCTCCCAAAAATTCGATACCGAGATTTCACTGGAAATACATGTTTTGAGACCACCTGAATCCAAAATATGCATTTTTACAAAATCGTCTGCGTGCGTGTGTGTGTGTGTTTTGTGTCTGTGTCTGTGAACAGCTTAGCTCAAAAATGAAAAGACTATTAAAAACCAAACTTGGTATTTAGGTTTACTATCTTCCTGGGAAGCGACACGAAGATTTTCAAGAAACTCCCGCCACTCCAAACTTCCCTTTACATGGAAAAAATTGCGAAAATTTTGATTTTCTCAAAAATGGCTCTAACGAGTTTGTTTAAAATATCTTATATTTAAGATATTTACAGGCGAAATAAAATGAACATTTTGAATTTTCTGGGAATAGCCTCTATAGACCTCTTTATTTTGGATGATTTTGATTGAATTTTTTGCATAACTGGTAAACCGTTAGAAATAGAGAAAAGCTTAAGTCACAAAAAGTGTAGATCACCTTCAAACACACACTTTATGACATATACATTTTTTTCTTGGAGTTGATTGTTTTTTAGATGTTCCTTATAATTTGTTTCTGTTTTAAAAAACTTATATATATATATATATATATATATATATATATATATATATATATATGTCATTTTTCATACAGGTATTTGTCAACTCCTGTCCATACAAACAAAGGAACTTCAGTCACATAGCAACTCCCTTATTTCGCTTCTATTTTCAAGTAAGCAAGTAATAAGACTATTTCTGCTAATCTTTCTCGATTAGCATAGATAAAAAAAAAAAGCATAAGCTTTTTTTGCAGAGATGTAGAGAAAATCATTTGAATGAAACACATCAGATTTTTATTTTAAATCTGGGTATTTTGAGGTTGATCCTCGTCCGAAGAGGTAATTTATCAATTGATTAAGGTTATCTCCCCAACTTCCCTAGAATTTGGAAGTAAAAACAAGAGTTCCAATGGGTTAGTTGATAAGTTATTACTTGTAGTTCAGATTTACTCATTACTTGTTGAGAAATTACTAGTTTTTTCAGCAAATACTTAGAATATGTTGGAATAGCATTCGGTGATTACTTGTTGGGTAAGTATTTGCTGAAATATTTTTAAGTTTGCTGTAGAAGAGTACTTAAAAAGTAGCTGCAAATAACTATGACAGCATTTTTAGCTATACACCAGATAAAGAGCTGCAATAAAAGACGGCATTTTAGTCCGTGATTTAAAGAAGCATCTGACGTTTAAAAGTGAAAGTGTAAACTTTTTAACAAACTATTTTCTAGATGCTATGGATGAAACCAAGAAGTGGAGCATTGAGTTAACGTCAGAAAATGAGCCTTTTTTACGTTATTTAGTTGACTCAGTTGCAAGAGATTTTGGTTTTCATCATTCCACGGAGAAGTCTATGTGCAAGACCTTAGACTCTTGGCAAACAGAATCGAGGCACAGGCAGGTGACTGAATAGAGTTTCCAACATCAAGTTTGAAATTCAAGAAGCGAAACAAAAATGTTCCTTCAGTTATTGGTGCACTTGACTGTACACACATACAGAATGATACAACATACTGCGATATGCTCCTTCATGGCAATGCCTCCTATCCAACTATTCATTTGTTTATTCAGTTTATACTGCACATTTTCCAAGATATTACTTATCAATAAAAGTAAATTGTTATTCGATTAAAAATCAGTAATTAGTTTTACTGATCGTCTTAACGTTCCTTGTGAAGTAATTACTTATAAGGGTTTACTGATTTTTATTTAACTGAACCATTGTGTCATTTAACTTTTACAACCGCAAGTAAAATGAAAACAAATCTGATGTGTTACATTCACATGACTTTCTCTACCTTTCTGCAACAAATTATTGTTAAAAGCTTATGATACTATTTACTTCATACTAATTGAGAAAAAAATAGCACAGTCTTATTGCTTGCTTCCTTGTAAGTAGAAGCGAAATAAGCGAGTAGCATAGTTTAAAGTAATAGTCAAAAGCTGGTTGCTATGTGACTGAAGTTCCTTTGTTTCTGTTTGACCAATTCCTGTATGAGAAAAGTATGTTTTTCAAAACTGAAACCAAACACAAGGAATACCTAAAAAAATATCAACTCCACGAAAAAAAATTATATAACATAAATTGTGTGTTTTAATGTGCTCTACATTTTTTGTGTGGTAAGTTTTTGTCCATCTCTTACGGTTTAGCAGTTGTGCAAAATGCCGTAAAATTCACCCAGAATAAAATAGTCTTCAGAGGCTATAGATAGGTAGGTAGGCTCATGCTCATTAATAGACACTCCCAAATTTAAACCTTATTTTCTCGCAATTTTTTTCTAACACTTTTCGATACTCAAAATGTTCCATGAGATGCAATGTTTCACTAATTTGTTTCAAAGTTTCTATACGGCCTTTCAAAAGCACATTAAAGCAAATGACCATATTACTTTTTACTTTCTCTACATGTACTATGCACATAGTGTATAGAGAAGGTATTGCACTCCACCCAAAAATTCGATAAGGAGATTTCACCGGAAATATATGTTTTAGGGTCTCCTGGATCCAAAAAAAAAAAGTATTTTCAGAAAAAAAGGTCCGTGTGTGTGTCAATGTGTCCGTGTGTCTGTGAACACGAAAAATCTCCCCACGCCAAACTACCTTTACATTTAACTTTTTTCGAAAATTTTGATTTGCGCAAAAATGGCTGTAACGATTTTGATTAAAATATCGTATGTTAAAGACATTTACCTGACAAATAAAATGTATATCTTGAATTTTCTGGGGGATAGCCTCTGAAGACTACTTTATTCTGGATGAATTTTACGGAGTTTTGCATAACGGCTAAACCGTAAGAGATAGCAGAAACTTACCACACAAAAAATGTAGATTACATTAAAACACACAATTTATGCTATATACAGTTTTTTCTTGGAGTTGATCGTTTTTGAGATATTCCTTGTTATTGGCTTTAGCTTTGAAAAACTTACTTTTCTCATACAGGAATTTGTCAACTTCTGTCCATACAAACAAAGGAACTTCAGTCACATAGCAACCAGCTTTTGACTATCATTTTAACCTATGCTACTCCCTTATTTCGATTCTATAAAGAGAAAGTCATGTGAATGGACCACATCAGCTTTTTTATTTTGTGATATTTAATACTTTTTCGCAGAATGTGCATGAATTCCTAATGGAAATATTTTGTAATGTATGGAGCATAGCAGCATTCTTGGTTCCCATTGTGCCCAACGCATAGGTGATTGAGATCAACGGCCTGCTGCTGATGTGATCTTTTTCTTCCTCTTCCTCCTCTTCTTCGCCTTGTATGAGGAGCAAACAGGTTTTGAGGATGCTGCAATGTTCGACCCTCCCTTCTTCTTGTCTCCGCGTGGCTCAGCAGTGCAACACCTGGAAGTATGTGTTCTTTCAGACATTCCTCACATTCTTCTTCTGCAGATAATTTTTTTATATATTTATTGCTTGATCGACAGGCTCCAATGCTTTACAGATCAGGGTAAATAACAGAAACTGTAAGAAAAAAATATGAATGTGTTCCATTCACATGACTTTGTCTACATCTCTGCAACAAATTATTGTTAAAAAGTTTATTCTTCTATTTACTTTTGCTTCCTTGTAAGTAGAAGCGAAATAAGGGAGTACTATAGGTTAAAGTGATAGACAAAAGCTGATTGCTATGTGACTGAAGTTCCTTTGTATTGACAGGCGTTGAGAAATTCCTATATGAGAAAAGTATGTTTTTCAAAGCGGATATCTCATAAAGGATCAACTCCGAAAAAAGTATATACGATATAAATTGTGTGTTTTATCGTGATCTACATTGTTTGTGTTGTAAGTTTTTGTCTATCTCTTACGGTTTACCAGTTATGCAAAATTAAATAAAATCATCCAGAATAAAGAGGTCTTTAGAGGCTATTCCCAGAAAATTCAAGATATACATTTTATTTGTTAGGTAAATGTCTTCAATATACGATATTTTAATCAAAATTGTTAGAGCCATTTTTGAGAAAATCAACATTTTCGAACATTTTTCCATGTAAAGAGTACTTGAAAATCTTGTGTCACATCTTTGGAAGATACCAAACTTAAATACCAAGTGTGGTATTTAACGGTCTTTTCGTTTTTGAGCTATACTGTCCAGACACACGCACACACGGACCTTTTTCCAAAAATGCTTTTTTTTATGGATTTAGGGGACCCAAAACATGTATTTCCGGGGAAATCTCGGTAACGAATTTTTGGGTATATTACAATACCTTCTCTATATATTATGTACATAGTACGTGTAGAGAAAGCAAAACGTAAACAGTGTGTTGACAAAAGAGAGTTGGTTAATGCAGAAATATAATATATAATATAATGTTGATGATGGATATTCAACCTTACAGACAGGAGGAAAGTACATTGCATTGTGGTTGAAAGTCTTCAGGATTCTACAGAAAATATACATGTCTCTGTGAACTAGAGTTCTTCTGTGGTTTATCTTCGTTGTTCTTCTTGCCTTCAACATCTAGCAAACTTGCAGGGTTGTCTGATATCCAGGGTTGGAGATTTTTCGCAAATACGACATAGCACGAAATGTACATAAAGTCTTGAACTTTTGTAGGGTAAGGTCGGGTGAATCGGGTCAGAAGGCGAATAGGGCCAGTTTGTTATATTTCGTCCTCACTACCAAACAAGAAGTAATGAAGTAACGATTACCATCTAGCGACAACAATTACAACTTCTTCCAGAGATTGGAATAAGAAATCAGTGTGAAACGTGTTTAATTGATGTGTAGTTTTCTTTGTAAATATATGCTGTTTGAGGTGAGTTCGTAGTTGTTTTTCCTCTTTAAAATAGTATAGAAGTTATATCGAATTTGTTGGAATAGTTTTGTTAATTATTTACTGAACAGTAGTTATCTGTTAAGCTAATCTTTTCTGTCCGAAGTTATATCGGTGTTCTCACCATATCATTGTTGTGCAAGCGTGCCAACACGGTAAACATGAAATCCTACATTTCAGGCGAATGGGGTCACATTATTGAGAGTGAAAAGGGTCAATATTTTGAGGTTGATTTTTCATTTTTTCCTCTTTTTTATCGTTTATATTATAGGTGGGAAAATGCAAGTGAAAAACACCTCTCAATGGACAGAAGATGGCATCAGAATGTAATTAATAGGGCTTTGGTTACAATGTCGGACTCCGGATGGATTAATGAAGGGGAAATTCTGAAGCGGCGTAAACATTTTTAACACTCAGTTGGATTATTCATGGACACTGCACTTAAGTTATTAGATGGCCATATATCACATAAAAGTTTACAAGCTCTCCGATTCTTTGAAGCAAATAACAAAATAGCAATACGACACATCGCTTGCAGCCGCTGGATAGGTCCTTTTTAAGTCTTTTAAAGCCAACTGCGGTTATGAATATTTGAGTTTTGTGCGCAACTCAAAAGCAGAAAGCAAAATAAACTTACTCTTGGGAGATCTTCGACGTAGTACGAATGAAGGCAGCCACACCGGCGAATGCTGAAAGCGGATTTCGTTCTACAGGCGTCTACACAGTTAATGAAAATGCAGTGACTGAACATGACTTTTTCCTTCTAAGTCACACCATGGCTATTCACTGTCTGAAAGACTACTTGAACTGAATAGCTTCAGCAAATCCAGGACAGGAAGAAAATTGATTTCCAATCCCTTCGATCTCATTACATGAGTTGTTACCCTTTCCAAACAAAATGACGCCAAAACGTTCAAATAGGAAGCAAATAACATTTCTTCTGACTTCTCCAAAAAAAATTCTAGACCACAGATGGACTGCAAAAGAAAAGAAAAGGAAACTGTTTCCTCGGCAACAAAACATTAGGCAGTTCAGTAACAAGTGAGTGCGTAGACGGTCTAGATCATCACCAGAATCATTTGGAAGCGATGATAAGATTACATCTTGTGAACTCTGCAAGAGAAAATACAGTGATCCCATATCCGGCAAACTCGGTGACTGGATTCAGTGTCAAGGAAAGGGAAAATAATGATATCAGAGATATGTTGGTTTAGTGAGTAAAAATAAATTTTGCTGCGGGAAATATATTGTTGTCGAATGATATTTTAATATTTCTTCTGACCCTATTCACCAATCTCTTTGACCCGATTCATCCAACTTGAGGAGGGCGAATAGGGTCATGCAGCACTATTAACAAACTCATTATATATAATACTGGACAGTATTTATGCATTCTCAAATAGTGAAATGTGTTCATAAAACACTACTGTTTGTAAGCATACAAAGTAATCGGAGTTTATATTAAATACTTGTCAGCCATGAAGACTATTCCAATTTTTGACCCGATTCCCCCGACCTTAACCTATTTTAAATCATATTTTATTGTGTTTTGAAAATGCGATAAAATGCGAAATTGACTAAAAATGCGAAAATTATACTAAAATACACTATAAATGCGAAATCGCCTACTTTTTAAATTTTACTTTGTTTCTTTCTTTCTCTCTGTATTTATTTTCTTCCAGAAATTGCATCTAATGAGTTTGTGCACCTTTGGAATGTTTATGGTTCTGACACTTATCCACCGTATTAATCTGGAATGCGGAACTAATTCCCTCATCCCTCATCTGTTTGTAAAATACATATTATAAATCTGAACTTGGTATACACAAAATAAATAAATTTATAGTTATCAAATTTAAATAACAATCATATTTTCTTGTTAACAAATGTTAAAGAAAGGGACTTTACTTTACTTACAAGAATTTGTACATACATTTGAATAGAATTAATCCTATAGATAAAGGATGATTTAGAAATAAAAATATAATTCTTAAAATTAATATAATTTATATATAAAAATGAGAATAAAAATCATTTTGCCATTGTTGTATCAGTGTCATTTTTATTGTTGAGAGTTCAGTTCCTGTTTACTAAATGTTGTGTTATTAATATCATATTAAAGCTTTTTCATGAGACAATATCTGTTTATCAGAATCAATCCAAAATGCTATAAAATGCTAAATTGAAAATGTATTGATGCTATAACATGCTAAATACACATATCAAAATGTTAAAATCACCACCCTTACTGATATCCAATAGGTGAAAAAAGATTGATTTCCTTTCTTTATCTGGTCCCTAAACCAGGGGTGTCAACCCTATGCTTGAGAGTCAACTAGTGGTCCCTTTATAGCTAAAGATCCTATGTGAAGTTATTTATCGCAAACTATTTCTCCTTCGAATATGAAAATAATAATATAGCATTCTTCATAAACACATTTTTACTTTCTCTACACGTACTATATACATAGTGTATAGAGAAGGTATTGTAATGCACCCACAAATTCGATTGCGAGATTTGCCGGAAATACATGTTTTGGGGCCCCCTGAATTAAAAGAAAAGTATTTTTGGGAAAAGGTCCGTGTGTGTTGGTCTGTGGACAGCATAGCTCAAAAACGAATACCTTCTCTATGCACTATGTACATAGTATAGAGAAGTAAAAAAAAAAATGTAACCTAACTATCCAAACACAACTTCGCAGTATTCGAAACTGTCTCATGAAGGAAATATTAGCGGGATGCCAATGTTGAGAATAGCTAAAGTAAAACTTTCCGTTCAAAAAAAAAAAAAAAATTCATATATGTTCTATTCACATAACTTTTTCAACATCTCTGCAACAAATTATTGTTAAAAAGCATATGCTTCTATTTCCTTAATGCTAATCGAGAAAAATTAGCAGATATAGTCTTATTACTTGCTTCCTTGTAAATAGAAGCGAAATAAGGGAGTACTATAGATTAAAGTCGTAGTCAAAAGCTGGTTGCTATGTGGCTGAAGTTCCTTTGTTTGTATGCACAGGAATTGACAAATTCCTATATGAGAAAAGTGTTTTTCAAAGCTGAAACCAACAAGGAATATCTCAAAAAGGAATAACTCCACGAAAAAATGGATATAACATAAATTGTATGTTTTATCGTTGATCTACAATTTTTGTGCAGTTAGATTTTTCTATCTCTTACGGTTTACCAGTTATGCAAAATTCAATAAAAATCATCCAGAATAAAGAGGTCTTTAGAGACTATTCCCAGAAAATTCAAGATATAAATTTTATGTAGCATGTAAATATCTTAAATATAAGAGATTTTAATCAAAATCGTTAGAGCCATTTTTAAGAAAATAAAAATTTTCGAAAAAAGTTCCATGTAAAGGGTAGTTGGGGTGGGGGGATTTTCTTGAAAACCTTCGTGCCGTATCTTTGGAATATACCAAACTTAAATACCAACCTTGGTATTTAACGGTCCTTTCGTTTTTGAGCTATGCTGTCCACAGACACACACATACTCACGAACCTTTTTACAAAAAAAAAATTTTTTTTATTCAAGGGGGCCCAGTACATGTATTTCCGGTGAAATCTCGGTATCGAAGTTTTGGGTGGAATGCAAACATTCTCTATACACTATGTACATAGTATATGTTGAGAAAGTAATAATATCTGACCTCTATAACTAATATGTGTGAGTGTACCAAAATGCTCCAAAAACTTCTACGCAGGATTATTTTTACAATATTTTAAAACTTTTTATAATTAGCGTACCTCTATGAGAGTTATGCCAAAATGAGAGGGAGATTCGAAATATTGCAATATGACAATGGAAAAAAATTATGAAAATCCCATTTCAACTCGCCTTAAGCTTGAAAAACTGAAATTAACGTCAGAAATTATTTGTAAGGCAGCGGCAAGAACAAAAGAAAGTTGATGAAAAGCAAGAAGGGTCGTGTTGTTTTCACCGTGGCTTGACTGAATGAAATCAAACAGCCGCTACGCCCAGGTTCATTATGAAAACGCCTAAAAAAACCACCTTGCCTGTCTCACCCGTTGGAATGTTAGCCATTTCCGGCGAACTCATTCCTCTGCGGAGGGGATAATGGCAAGTCGGGGCTTTCCGACCTTTGTGTTCATGACGTAGCGTTCGCGCAAGGCACCGGAACTTGGCTTAAATCCGCCCGGAGCATTTGTTTGCTTCCGTGAGGATCTGGTAGAGCCCTTGGATATCCGGTCCGTTATGTTCGTCGAAGGTTACTGAATGATAATGATCAGCAGCTACTTTCTGGTTTTAAACGAAAAGTTTGCATAGAATAGGACTATAAAATAAAAGTCTGATATGCTCCTTCACATGACTTTCTCTACCTATTCTGCAACAAATAAATTCTTACGAAAGTTTATTGCTTTCTCTATAAGTTTTATGTACATAGTGTATAGAGAAGGTATTGTATTGCACCCAAAAATTCGATACCGAGATTTCACCGGAAATATATATTTTGAGTCCCCCTGAATCCAAAAAAAAAAAAAAAAAAGAAGCATTTTTAGAACAACGTCCGTGTGTGTGTGTGTCTGTGTGCAGCATAACTCAAAAACGAAAAGACAATTAAAAACCAAACTTAGATAGATAGATACTTTATTTCACTGCGTAGGGCGTGGCCCGGTGGCAGCGCTGTCAATGTAATAATACAATGAATTAAATAAACAATATTGTGAATAATATACTGTTAAAATGCCAATAGCATCATAGTATACTAATACATACATAATTGTAACAACAGTAATAATAACGCAATATTTTTATTTACTATCCTGACTATAAATCACTCTTCTTTAGTCTCTTTTTAAAACTATTTACACTTTGAGGCAAAGTCTCCAGTAAATCTGCAGATATTTTGTTCCACTCGTTTATTGTTCTATTTGTGAAGGAAAATTTATCTATGTCTGTTTTCTGTTCCCTATTTCTTATTTTTTCCGAGTGATCATTCCTCCCACAGTATAATGGCTTTAATAATCGTTTGGATATGTCTTTCCATGCAGGTTTCCCCTTATAGGCTCTAAAAATTGCACATAGCCTTGCTCGTCTCCTACGCTTTTCTAGTGTTTCCCAGGAAGTAGCAGTGCTGGTATGATTTTCGAATCGTTTACTTCTGTCTACAAATTTAGCTTGGTATTTAAGTTTGGTATCTTTCAAGAATGTGACACGAAAACGTTCAAGAAAATCCCCCACCCCAAAATCCCCTTTACATGGAACAATTTTAGAAAATTTTGTTTTTCTTAAAAATGGTTTTAACGATTTTAATTAAAATCCCTTATATTTAAGACATTTACTTGCCTAATAAAATGTATATCTTGAATTTTCTGGGAATAGCCTCAAAAAACTTCTTTATTCTAGATGATTTTTATTGGATTTTACATAACTGGTAGACAAAAACTTACTACACAAAAATGTAGATCACGATAAAAAAACAACATAATAATGTCATATATGTACATTTTTTTTAATGGACTTGATCGTTTTTGAGATATTCCTTGTTATTGGTTTCAGCTTTAAAAAACTTATACTTTTCTTATACAGGAATTTATCAGCTCCTGTCCATACAAACAAAGGAACTTCAGTCACATAGCAACCAGCTTTTGACTATCACTTTAACCTACGGTACTCCCTTATTTCGCTTCTACTTACAAGAAAGCAAGTAATAAGACCATTCCTCCTAATTTTTCTCGATTAGCATGAAGAAAATGGAAGAATAAGCTTTTTAACAATAATTTGTTGCAGAGATGTAGAGAAAAGTCATGCGAATAGAACAGATCAGATTTCTTTCTCTCTACTTCATGCTAATCGAGATAAACATTAGCAACAGTAGTTTTATTACTTAGTTTCTTCTTAGTAGAAGGAAAATAAGGAAGTATATGAAATATCTGCTGTGTTCCATTCACATGACTTTCTCTACATCTCTGAAACAAAATTATTCAAACACTTCGTGGCATAATAGACATAAGCAGAAATACTTTTTTGTGAGCAGAAACCAAAACAAGGAATATCTCAAAAACAATCGACTCCACGAAAAAAATGTACACGTGTTTTACATTTTTTGTTTGGTTAGTTTTTGTCTATCTCTTACGGTTTAGCAGTTATGCAAAATTCCGTAAAATACATCCAGAATTAAGTAGACCTCGGATGATATTCCCAGAAAATTCAAGATATGCAGTTTCTTTGGCAGGTAAATATCTTAAATATAAGAAATGTTAATCAAAACCGTTGGAGACATTTTTGAGAAAATCAAAATTTTCGAAAAAAGTTCCATGTAAAGAGTAGTTTGGGGTGTGGGGATTTTGTTGAAAATCTTCGTGTCGCATCCCTGGAAGATACGGAACCTAAATACCAAGTTTGGTATTTAACCGTATTTTCGTTTTTGAGCTATGCTGTCCACAGAAAGACGTACACACACAAATACACACACGGACCTTTTTCTAAGAATGATTTTTTTGTATTTAGGGGAACCCAAAATATGTATTTCCGGTGAAATCTCGGTATCGAATTTTTGGGTGCATTACAATACATTCTCTATACACTGTGTGCATAGTACCTACGTGTAGAGAAAGTAAAACAAAAGTGTTTCTCCTTCATCCCTTCTCTGGGGGTCAGATGAAGCACAGAGAACCTTCTATGGTCTACATGCGGTGCGGTACCTCAGTTATTGTACTGTACAAACTGGAATTTCAATGTTCCGGGAACATAGGGTAGCAGTGAAGTGGAAAATTCTTTTGTCATGCTTGATCGAATCAGCCGATTAGCTTCAACTGTTTCGTGATTTAATTTCTCATATATAATAATGAACTTATTGGTCCTTTAACCGTTAAGTTGCTTATGGAAGTTATTGGTTCATTACTTTTGTAAAAAACTTTGATGTGTTCCATTCACAAGACATTGTCTACATTTCTACAACAATATTGTTAAAAAGCTAATGCTTCTATTTACTTCATGCTAACCGAGAAAAAAAAAATAGCAGAAATAGTCTTATTACTTGCTTCCTTGTAAGTAGAAGCGAAATAAGGGAGTACCCAAGGTTAAAGTGATAGTCAAAAGCTGGTTGCATGTGACTGAAGTTCCTTTGTATGAGCATCAGTTGGAAAATTCCTGCATAAGAAAAGTATAAGTTTTTCAAAACTGAAATCAAAAACACGCAATATCTAAAAAACAGTCAACTCCTCGGAAAAAAATTTATATAACATAAATTGTGTGTTCTAATATGCTCGACATTTTTTGTCTGGTAAGTTTTTATCTAACTCTTGCGGTTTAGCAGTTACACAAAATTTCGTAAAATTCAGCCAGAATAAAGTAGTCTTCAGAGAAATTATTCCCAGAAAATTCAAGATATACATATTATTTGTCAGTTTATTATCTTTAACATACGATATTTTAATCAAAATCGTTACAGCCATTTTTCAGAAAATCAAAATTTTCGAAAAAATTTCCATGTAAAGGTAGCTGGGTGTGGGGGGATTTTCTTGAAAATCTTCGTGTCGCATCCTTGGGAAATACTAAACTTAAATACCAAGTTTGCTATTTAACGGTCTTTTCGTTTTTGAGCTATGCTGTCCACAGACACACACACACACACACACACACACACACACACACACACATACGCGCACACACAGAGACACACACAAACAGCCGGATCTTTTCCCAGGCATGCTTTTTTTTTTTTTTTTTTTGGATTCAGGGGGACCCAAAACATATATTTCCGGTGAAATCTCGGTATCGAATTTTTGGGTATTTACAATACTTTCTCTAAACACTATGTACATAGTACGTGTAGAGAAAGTAAAATAGGGGCCACGCCGTGGCCGAGTGGTTAGACCACTAGCCTCTCACCTAGACGGCCGGGGTTCTATCCCAAGCGACCGCATGTGAGATTTGTGGGGGACAAAGCGGCGCTGGGGCGGGTTTTCTCCGGGTACTCCGGTTTCCCCCGCCATCGCATTCCACCGGTGCTCCATCATCATTCATGTATCATCAGTGTCACCGCCTGCGATGCCATTAGTAGTTAAAGCGGGCGTTAAACACTACCAAAAAAAAAAAAAAAAAAGTAAAATAGTTTATTTCATAATGAATGCTGATTTGTCAGGAGGGGTTTATGCATGTTTCACTTTCACTTAGAAAACTATGCTAGTGAATCATTACCGTGCTATCTCTGCATCTTTGCTACTCACGTAGGCGGTATTTGGTTTGCTTTTACACTACTCAGAGTTCGCCGTAATATATTCCTGCATAAATGCCTGTAGTCAGCTTTTACAGCGTCTGTGCATAAAAAAGCTCGATTCACCCGCTATTCTTACAATTGTATTGTATTAATAATCTCTTTTATCGTAATAGTATTATTTTTACTTTCTCTACACGTACTATGTACATAGTGTATAGGGAATTTATTGTATTGCACCCAAAAATTCGATACCGAGATTTCACCGGAAATACATGTCTTGAGACCTCCTGAATCCAAAAAAAGCATTTAAAAAAAAAGGCCGCGCGCGGGTGTGTGTGTGTGTGTGTGTGTGTGTGTGTGCTTGTGCTTGTGTGGGGGCAGCATATCTCAAAAACGAAATATCCTTTAAATACCAAACTTGGTATTTAAATTCAATATTTTTCAAGGATGCGACACGAAGATTTTCAAGAAAATCCCCCTACCCTAAATTACCCTTTACATGGAACTTTTTTCGTAAATTTCATTTTCTCAAAAAGGGCTGTAACCATTTTGCTTAAAATGTTGTATATTACAGATATTTATTTGACAAATAAAACGTATATCTTGAATTTTCAGGGAATAGCCTCTGAAGACATCTTTATTATGGATGAATTTTACTGAATTTTGCATAACTGGTAAACCGTGAGAGATGACGTTATTTTGAAGATCTTCGTACTTTACGACGTTTACGGAGAGCTTTTCAAAACAAACGAAGAGGGATGCTGACTTCAGGAATTGTGTTGATCCATGTCAACGCTCGTCCACACACTGCTGGCACAACCAATCAATTTGAATAAGACATTTTCGATCATCCGCCGTACAGTCCTGACCTTTCACCCAGCGACTTTCACCTTTTCCCTGAACTGAAGACTAGGAGGGCAGCACTTTCAAACCAACGAAGATCATCAAAACAACGTCAATGCTCATTTGAAATCATAGGTGGCAACATTTTTTAAAGCTGGTATTGCAAAGCTTGTGCACAGGTACGATAAATGTCTCAATCTTTTCGGTGATTATGTTGAAAAGTAACCGTAAGTATACAAAACTTTTAGTAATAAAATAATTGTTTTCTATGAAGTTGTCTTTTATTTATAGCCTATCGGAGGTTGATAACAAAAACGGCCCTCGTATATTATTTAATTTCGTCACAACCTTTCTCAAGTCTAAAGAGTCTTCTAAATATCTGGAAACGATATTGCGTGAATACTCGGTTTGAGTAAACGCGCTTTAAAATTACATTCTAATGTAATTGCATCCCCCCTGAAGATGAGAAGCCGTGGGTGCGGCATGCATTCTGTCAAGCCTTGACGCTGACGAATCCGTACACTCCTAGAGGCTAAGCAAGCAAATAATGCCATATCTTATACGACAGCTTTTTGCATTCCTCATTACCAGCGTTTTCTTTACCCGGGGAACGCCTTCCTAGGATAATAACAGTAGTTCAAATGGCAAACGAAACGTAGGTACCAATGTTTGGACTTCGGGCGCGAAAGGCTCTGTCATTATTTCCTTTTTCTCTTCTTTTATTCGAGAAAACGTCTTAATTATTAACCGTTGTCGTTTATTGAACTATACATTTTGTAATTTCTTAAATGGAATGCTCAAGGCATGAGTTTTAACAAGTACTCTGCGATATTCATTCAAACCATATGCCAATCAGGTTTTTTTTTTTACTTTCTCTACACGTACCATGTACATAGTGTACAGAGAAGGTATTTTATTGCACCAAAAATTTAGATGCCGAGATTTCACCGAAAATACATGTTTTGGCTCGCCCTGAATCCAAAAAATGCATTTTTACAAAGATCCGCGCGCGCGCTTGTGTGTGTATGTCTGCGGACAGCATAACTCAAAAACGAAAAGTTAAATACTTAACATACCAAACTTGATATTTAAGTTTAGATCTTCCAAGGATGCGACACGAAGACTTTCAAGAAAATCTCCCCACCCCGAACTACACTTTACATGGAACTTTTTTCGAAAATTTTGATAATCTCAAAAATGGCTCTATCGATTTTGATTAAATTATCATATATTAATAATATGTATATCTTCAATTTTTTGGGTATAGTCTCTGAAGACTACTTTATTCTGGATGAATTTTACGGAATTTTGTATAACTGGTAAACCGTAAGAGATAGAGAAAAACTTACCACACAAAAATGTAGAGCACATTAAAATACACAATTTTTTCGTGGAGTTGGTCGTTTTTTTAAATATTCCTTGTTTTTGGCTTCAGCTTTGAAAAACTTATACTTTTGTCACACAGGGCTTTGTCAACTCAACTTTTTAACAATAATGTGTTGCAGAGATGTAGAGGAAGTCATGTGAATGGAACACATCAGATTTTTTATAAAAGTTTGTACAAAGAGATATCTTTTAAAAAATTTAAAAGTAATGGAATAATATTGGTTACATTGAGAGCAGTGGGATTTTCTAGAATTTGATTTTCAGTCTCCGTGTGTGGTATAGGGCGCATTTTGAGACAATATGGATGGTAGTTACTGCTGTTTGGCATCTATCACATTTCGGAGGATGTTCTTTGGAGAGCAGGAAGGGGTGTGTGATATTGCTGTGACCAATTCTAATCCTGGTGATGATCTTGACGTTTTAAATTGTCAAGAGTCGTGAAGTTTACTGGTGGGATTGTTTGACCATTGATGTATTTAATGTAATCTTGATGTGTTGTAGGCATTGCACTATTGTGAGGGTGTTTAGTGGCTTCACGTGCTTCGTAATCAGCTTTCTCGTTACTTTCGGTTTATTTGTGTGAATAGCCGCTTCTTTGTAAGAGTCTATAAACGCAAATTTTCAACAAGCTCATGTTCTTTGCTAGATCGGACGTGTCTTTGTTGCATTAGGAATTGATATACAGTTAAAATAACTTATAAATGTGTATGGTCAGGAAAGAATGACAACTTTTATAACTTCATTCAAGCGGCATATCTTTTGAACCGTTTATAAATTTTGCAGCAACTTTACTGCATTTCAGGCTGAAAACGATTTTTCTATATTGGCTCGTATATAGGACGTCCAGTAAGCGTTTAACATTTTTCGTATTTCATTAATACATTATGTTAAAGGCAAAAGGCATATCTCACCACATTATGTAAAGTCAGTAACGTAAAATGTTTTTGGCATTGCTCTGGGCTTCTCAAAGGATATTTGACAATCCATCTTAATTTGTTGTATATGAAAAAACTGCTAAGTAACAGAATGCCTCGCGCTTGCGTTACTTCTTTACGTTTCTGATACCTTCATTATCATACTTTAAAAGTGTTGGTAATTCTGTTCGTTACCCTTAAAGTTACGTAAGATAGTGTGTGCTATTGTTTACAGTTTTTTGTTGTTGTAACGTTTAACGTCGTGCTTGCTACATAAGCATCACAAGTGACTAACGCTAATAATGCATATCTGAAATTATATTTGGGAATAGATTTGTAGTATATCTCAGAAAAGTATCTCTAATCTTGCTGGTTTATACTTTGCCTTCATTTTGTCCGCTTGAGTTGCGATGTTTTGCGCTTTAAGGTACGGAATCAAGTAAGCCATGCTTCTACAAGCCATGCTTCTGCTGATAATTCCCGGGCCTCACACAGTAATGGCGTCACTAGGCCAGTTAGGCGGTAGCATCGTATAGGTTAACTCTTAGACTTGCTTGTAACCAAAGTAACAGGTCAATAGCTTGTTTAGTTTTCGAATGACAGCATTTGAAATAAGAATTTAGAGTTTTCACGAAAATGGAGGATATGGAAAAATTTAAAGGCTCAACACCTAAATAAATAAAGGACATTACATTGAAAGACTCTGCCCCTGCATATTCAATGATTAAAAGGTTGGTTGCAAGTTTAAAATGGGACCTACGAGCACTAGTGATGGGCTTCGCTCTGGACGCCCTGTAGAAGTGACAACTCCAGAGCTCATTGAAAAAATTCATCGTTTAGTATTGGAAGGCCGCAGATTAAAGTTGTTTGAGATAACACAAGCTGTAAACATATCAAAAGAACGTGCAGGTAATATTTTAAGTAATGTTTTGGGCTTTCACAAGATCTGTACAAAATGGTTACCGCATTTGTTGACACCTGATGAAAAGTTGCAAAGAAAAACTATTTTTGTAAGAATGTGGAGCTCTATCGTAAAAATCGCAGTGAATTTTTGAGACGACTTATTACCATGGATAAAACTTGGATACATCACTACACTCCAGAGAGTAAATCACAGTCAAAACAGTGGATTGCGCCAGGTGAATCAACTCCAAAAAAGGCATGCCAATTTTGACAGCTAAGAAGGTTATGGCGAGTTTTTTCTGGCATGCATAGGAATTATTTCTACTGATTACTTGGAAAAGGGTAAAAGTATCACTGGTGACTACTATGCAAGCATACTGCAACGTTTGAGTGTTGAGGTGAAAAGAAAAAGACCTCATTTCGCAAAAAAATAAATCTTTTTTCATTACGACAATGTTCCGGCCCATTGTTCAGACATTGCGATAGGAAAAATGTGCGAATTAAGTTCGAAATGCTTGAACATCTACCCCATTCGCCAGAACTAGCATCCAGTGACTACCACTTGTTTCCAAACCTCAAAGCATTTCTTGGAGGACGAAGATTATACAGCAATGAGGAGGTAAACAGCTGTTTTGAGGACCTTGATAAATCGCACTACAGCGATGGTTTAATTAAATTAGAACACCGACATGAGAAATGTATTAGCCTTTCTGGAGTTATATTGAGAAATAAAGCAAAAAAAAGAATTAAATGCTGTTTGCATTGAGAGGCCCGGCACTTATCAGCCGATCCTAGTATTTTGACCACTCCATTTGGAGAAATGTAAAGTGCTTCGGGGAGAAATGCGAGGCCAACTTTTACTCTATAAGCTTGGCATTAACATTTAAAATATACATTCCATTGCCTGTGTTTTGAGTTGTTCGAAAGAAATAGGAATATTACTGTTGGTTAGGCAAGAACACACATGGAAGCTCAACGACGTTTTGTAATGACCAACTTGGCTAAAAATGATAGGTGAGCCTCATCAGTGCCACAGCAGAGCTCTATCTAATGAACTTTGTTTTTGTTTTTCTTGCTTGAAGCTGCTCGATGATTTGCTTGATTTCTTCTCTCCAGTGTTAATTTTCGGCGCAGCAGAATTTGAATGAGTGGTCTTTGATGCGTGCTCACTGAACTGTTTTAATTGGATGTTGAGGAACGGAAAAGAAGTTGACGACGACGACTTCTGCAGCCGGCAGGCAACCAAGTCGACTGCTGTTTATAATTTCTGGCTCGGCGCCAAACAATGAATGACCCTCACTAAATATGTCTAGATGCTCCCCTCCCCGACTTCTGATTCCAGCGGAGTCAAAAACCGTCGAGGGCTCCTCAAGACAAAGGAAGGTAATTGAAGTTATGTCATGTGGAAGGAAACAACTTTAAAAATATTGTTAATGACAGTCTTAATAGAATACCGAGTAACTAAGGAGTGATTTACGACGGAAGGGGATAAGGGGTCCTATGCTAGTGCTTTTTCCCCTTTTCTTTTTGAATGTCAGTCCACGGAGTGCCTATTTTATATATATATATATATATATATTATTATTATTATTATTATTATTATTAATTAACGTTTCTGTCAAAATGTTTAAATCAAAACCATTTAGGTTAGATTTGAGAGATCAAACAAAAACTAATACTTTCTCTACACGTACTATGTACATACTGTATAGAGAAGGTATTGTACTCCATCCACAATTCATACCGAGATTTCACCGGAAATATGTTTTAGGGTCCCCTGTATAAAAAAGCGTTTTTAGAAAAAGGTCCGTCTGAGTCAGTGTGTTTGTGAACACGATAACTCAAAAACGAAAAGTCGGTAAAATACCAAACTTGGTATTTAAGTTCAGTATCTTCCATGGATGCGACACGAAAATTTAAAAAAAAAATCCTCCCACCCCAAACTACCTTTAGATGGAAAAAGTTTCGAAAATTTTGATTTTCTCATAAATGACTCTAACGATTTTGATTAAAATACCGTATATTAAAGATATTTATGTGGCAAATAAAATGTGTATCTTGCATTTTCTGTGAATGGCCTCAGAAGACTACTTTATTCTGGATGATTTTTACGGAATTTTGCATAACTGCTAAACCGTAAGAGATGGACAAAAACTTACCACATACATAATGTAGAGAAAACTAAAACACACGTTTTATGTTATATACATTTTTTTTCGTGGAGTTGATCGTTTCTGAGATATTCTTGTTATTGTTTTTAATTTAAAAAAATATATATACTTTTCTCATATAAGAATTTGTCAAATCCTGGCCCTACAAACAAAGGAACTTCAGTCACATAGCAACAAGCTTCTGACTATCACTTTAACGTGTGGTACTCCCTCATTTCGCTTCTACTTTCAAGGAAGCAAGTAATAAGACTATCTCTGTTAATTTTTTCTCGATTAGAATGAAGTAAATAGAAGCATAAGCTTTTTAACAGTAACTTTTTGGAGAGATGTAGAGAAAGTCATGTGGATGGGACACATTAGAACTTTTCCCCTTTCTTTTTGAGCGTTAGAGAATGTGTCAGTCCATGGAGTGGCTATTAACTTCAGAGGTATGGTTCCATACCTTCCAAAGAATCTACAAAAGACTGATAGAACCAAGTTTGTATGAACTTCATTATACCGTAGGGCCGAGATTTCTAGTTTTACTAGTGTGAGCCATTAATTACCTTGGATCGCATTATTAAAACAGTAGATATCAGAGTTGTGCAGGTTTCCCAGTATCTTGCACTAGAATGCTTCATACATGCCTGACAAGCAGCCATAAGTCGATAGTTCCAACATCGCCACTGTTTATCCCCATCGTCCGAAATGCCGGTGATTGATGATGATTGGCCTACGTTTATACGTTTCAAAGATTATTGAACATTAAAGAATTGACGAGCGTTACTTATAGAAAGATGAAATACATTGGTATTTGTGGATCTAGAAAAGGCTAAGAGACTTGCGGCAGTTCGAAAGAAAAAAAGAATCTAATGTAATCCATTCACATGAATTTCTCTACATCTCTACAACAAATTGTTTAAAAAGCTTATGCTTCTATTTACTCTACGCTAATCGAGAAAAATTTAGCAGATATAGTCTTATTACTTGCTTCCTTGTAAGTAGAAGCGAAATAAGGGTGTACCATAGGTTAAAGTGATAGTCAAAAGCTGGCTGCTATGTGACTGAAGTTCCATTGTTTGTATGGACAGAAGTTGACAAATTCCTGTGTGAAAAAAACATAAGATTTTTAAAGCTGAAACCAATAACAAGGCATAACTCAAAAACGATCAACTCCATGAAAAAATGTATGCGACATAAATTGCGTGTTTTATTGTGATCTACATTTTTTGTGCAGTAAGTTTTTGTCTACCCCTTACGGTTTGCCAGTTATGCAAAATTCTATAAAAATCATTCAGAATAAAGAAGTCTTTAGAGGCTATTCCCAAAAATTCAAGATATACATTTTATTTGTCAGGTAAATATATTAAATACAACACAATTTTAATCAATATCGTTAGAGCCATGTTTGCGAAAATCAAATTTTTCGAAATTTTTTCCATGTAGAGGGTAGTTTGCGGTAAGGAAATTTTTCTCAAAAGATTCGCGTCGCATCCGTGGAAGATACTAAACTTAAATACAAAGTTTGGTATTTTACCGACTTTTCGTTTTTGAGTTATCGTGTTCAAGGACACACACACACATACTCACACACACATGGTCTTGTTTCTGAAAATACTTTTTACTTTCTCTACACTTACTATGTACATAGTGAATAGAGAAGGTATTGTATTACAACAAAAAATTCGATACCAAGATTTCAGTTGAAATACATATTTTGGGACTCCCAGAATTCAAAAGAAGCATTTTTGGAAAAAGGTGATCTGTATGTGCGTGTGTGTGTGTGTGTCTGTGTCTGTGGACAGCATAGCTCAAAAACGAAAAGATCGTTGAATACCAAACTTGGTATTTAAGTTTGGTATCTTCCAAGGATGCGACACGAAGATCTTCAAGAAAATCCCTCAACTACCCTTAAATGGAGTTTTTTTCGAAAATTATTTCCTCAAAAATAGCTCTACCGATTTTGATTAAAATGTTGTATATTAAAGATACTTACCTGACAAATAAAAGCATACCTTGAATTTTCGGGGAATAGTCTCTGAAGACTACTTTAGTTTGAATGAATTTTACGGAATTTTGTATGACTATTAAACCGTAAGAGATTGACAAAAACTTACCACACAAAAATGTAGAGCACCCTATTTATGTTGCATACATTTTTTTCGTCGAGTTATCCCTTGTTTTTGTTTTCAGCTTTCCTCATACAGGAATTTGTCAACTTCAGTCACATAGCAACCAGCTTTTGACTATCACTAAAACCTATGGTACTCCCTTATTTTGTTTCTACTTACAAGGAAGCAAGTAATAAGACTGTTTCTGCTTATTTTTTTTTTCTCGATTAGCATTAAGTGAACAGAACATAAGGTTTTTAACAACAATTTGTTGCGGAGATGTAAAAAAATGTGTGAAAGGAAAACATCAGACTTTTTTTTGGATACAGGGGACCCTAAAACGTATATTTCCGGAGAAATGTAGATGTCTAATTTTTGGGTGGAATGCAATACCTTCTCTACACACTATATACATAGTACGTGTAGAGAAAGTAAAAACAAATTTAATTCTGTGTCTCATTGGTTGAAACCCGAACAGCGAGTAACTAAACGCCATGCCGGAGGGCCATGATTCAGGCGGTGGTCATGAATGTAAAACGGACGTAGCACCAGTAGCCAGCGGACGATCGGTGGACAAGGTAATTACCCCGCACCCAGATGCTGCTCCTGCTTTTATTTTGGCACAAGGCCGCCACAACCACGCCTTTCTCCTCTTTTTTATCCAACATTTCCAGCAGCGCTTCAAGAAACCCGCTCCATCTCTGGAAGAACACAATCCGTCCAACTAGGCTAATGGCAGCCGTTAACGTCAATCGAACAGATCCTCTTGTATTTCATGACGATTACTTAATACCTCATTAAAAACCTACTGCTTAGACCTTCTCCTGCTCTATAGAATTCTTCCTGGATTTCTTTTCATTTCTGTCAAAATTAACTCCACACGTACAAGTACGATGGCCTTTTTTATTTCATCCTCCAAAAGGCTATAAATAAAAGAGAAGTTCGCAGAAAACAATTATTTTATTACTAAAACTTATGGTTACTTTTCAACATAATCACCGAAAAGTTTGAGACATGTACCGTTCCTGTGCATAAGGTTGGCAATACCCGCTTCAAAAAATGTTGCCGCCAATGATTTCAAATGAGCATTGACGTTGTTTTGAAGGTCTTCGTACTTTACTACGTTTGCGGAGAGCCATTCAAAACAAACGAAGAGGAATGCTGACTTAAGGAATTGTGTTGATCCATGACAACGCTCGTCCACACACTGCTGGCACAACCCATCGGCTCCTTGAACAATTTCAATGGGACTTTTCGATCATCCGCCGCACAGTCCTGACCTGGCACCCAGTAACTTTCAACTTTTCCCTGAACTGAAGATGCGGTTAGGAGGGCAGCACCTTCAAACCAACGAGGATCTTCAAAACAACTTTCAGGGATGCGACACGAAGATTTTGAGACAATTTCCCAATCCCAAACTAACCTAAACTTTACATGGAAAAAAATTCGAAAATTTTGATTTTCTTAAAAATTGCTCTAACGGTGTTGATTAAAATAATGTATATTAAAGATAGTTATATGAATATAATAAAATGTATATCTTGAATTTTTTGGGAACAACCTCTAAATACCTCTTTAGTCTGAATGAATTTCGCTGAATTTTGCGTAACACGTAAACCGTAAGAGGTAGACAAAACCTTAATACACAAAAAATGTAGGTCACGATAAAACACAATTAATGTCATGTACGTTTTTACTTTCTCCATACGCACTATGTACATAGTGTATAGAGAAAAAATTGCACTCCACCAAAAAATTCGATACCGAGATTTCACCGGAAATATATGTTTTAGGGTCCCCAATATCCAAAAAAAGCATTTTCACAAAAAGGTCCGTGTGTGTGTGTGTGTGTGTGTGTGTGTGTGTGTCCGTGAACACGATAACTCAAAAACGAAAAGTCGGTAAAATACCAAACTTGGTATTTAAGTTTAGTATCTTCCAGGGATGCGACACAAAGATGTCGAGAAAAATCCTCCCACTGCCAACTACCCTTTACATGGAACTTTTTTCAAAAATTTTGATTTTCTCAAAAATGACTAATGATTTTGATTAAAATTTCGTATATTAAACATATTTACCTGACAAATAAAATGTTTATCTTGAATTTTCTGAGAATAGCCTCTGAAGAGTAGTTTAATCTGAATGAATTTTACTAAATTTTGAATAACTGTTAAACCGTAAGAGATGGACAAAAACTTACTGCTCAAAATGTAGAACACATTAAAGCACACAATTTATATTATATACATTTTTTTCATTGAGTTCGTCGTTTTTGTGACATTCCTTTTATTTGGTTTCTGCTATGAAAAACGTATACTTTTCTCATACAGGAACTTGTCAACTCCTATCCATACAGACAAAGGAACTTTATTGACATATTAACCAGCTTTTGACTATCACTTTAACCTACAGTTGTCCCTTATTTCGCTTCTACTTACAAGGAAGCGAGTAATTAGACTATTTCTGCTGTTTTTTCTGATCAGCATAAAGTAAATAAAAGTATAAGCTTTTTAAGAATAATTTGTTGCAGGGATATGGAGAAAGTCATGTGAATGGTACACATCAGATTTTTTTCGTTGAATTCATCATTACTGAGATATTCCTTGTTGTTTGTTTCAAATGTAAAATACTAAACTTTTCTCACATGGAAAGCTGTAAACTCCTAAACCTGCAGAGAAATGGGTTTCAACCTTATGGCAGCCGGTTTTTAAAATATTGGACTGTCGTTTAAGCTGGTGTATTCCCTTATTTACAAGAGAACAAGTAAATAAGACAATTTCTGCTAATGTTTATCTCGATTATCATGAAGTAGATAGAAGAAAAAGCTTTTTAACAATAATTTGTTACAGCGATAAAGAGAAAGTCATGTGAATGGAACACATCAGATTTTTCTTTATCTTAGTCTGCGAGCAATGAAGGTGAACGCTTGCTAGCAGTTGTAGTATATATATTTTACTTTCTCTACACGTACTATGCACATAGTATATGGAGAGGGTATTGTAATGCATCCAAAAATTCGGTACCGAGATTTCACCGGAAATAGATGTTTTGAGAACACCTGAATCCAAAAAAAAAAAAAAAAACTTTCTCTATACGCACTATGTACATAGTGTACAGAGAAGGTATTGCACTCCAACCAAAAATTCGATTCCGAGATTTCATCGGAAATATATGTTTTAGGGTCCCCAATAACCAAAAAAATCTGATGTGTACCATTCACATGACTTTCTCCATATCCCTGCAACAAACAATTCTTAAAAAGCTTATACTTCTATTTACTTTATGCTAATCAGAAAAAATTAGCAGAAATAGTCTTATTACTCGCTTCCTTGTAAGTAGAATAAGGGACAACCGTAGGTTAAAGTGATAGTCAAAAGCTGGTTGCTATGTCAATGAAGTTCCTTTGTTTATATGGATAGGAGTTGACAAGTTCCTGTATAAGAAAAGTGTACGTTTTTCATAACGGAAACCAAAAATAAGGAATGTCACAAAAACGACGAACTCCAGGAAAAAAATGTAAATAACATAAATTGTGTGTTTTAAACTGCTCTACATGTTTTGTGTAGTAAGTTTTTGTCCATCTCTTACGGTTTAGCAGTCATTCAAAATTTAGTAAAATTCATCCAGAATAAACTACTCTTCAGAGGCTATTCCCAGAAAATTCAAGATATGCATTTCATTTGTCAGGTAAATAGGTTTTATATCCGAATTTTTAATCAAAATCGTTAGAGCCAGTTTTGAGAAAATCAAAATTTTCGAAAAAAGTTCCATGTAAAGGGTAGTTGGGGGGGATTTTTCTCGAAATCTTTGTGTCGTATCCCTGGAAGATACTAAACTTAAATACCAAGTTTGGTATTTTACCGACTTTTCGTTTTTGAGTTATCGTGTTCACAGACACACACACACGGACCTTTTTGTGAAAATGCTTTTTTTGGATATTGGGGACTCTAAAACATATATTTCCGGTGAAATCTCGGTATCGAATTTTTGGTGGAGTGCAATACTTTCTCTATACAATATGTACATAGTGCGTATGGAGAAAGTAAAAAGCATTTTCACAAAAAGGTCCGTGTGTGTGTGTGCGTGTGTGTGTGTCCGTGTGTCTGTGAACACGATAACACAAAAACGAAAACTCGGTAAAATACCAAACTTGGTATTTAAGTTTAGTATCTTCCAGGGATGCGACACGAAGATTTTGAGAAAAATCCCTCTACCCCAAACAACCGTTTACATTGAACTTTTTTCGAACATTTTGATTTTCTCGAAAATGGCTCTAACAATTTTGATTAAAATTTCGAATATTAAAGATATGTACCTGACAAATAAAATGTATATCTTGAATTTTCTGGGAATAGCCTCTGAAGAGTAGTTTATTCTGGATGAATTTTACTGAATTTTGAATAACTGCTATACCTTAAGAGATGGACAAAAACTTACTACACAAAAAGTGTAGAGCACGTTAAAACACACAATTTCTGTTATATACCTTTTTATCGTGAGTTCGACGTTTTTGAGACATTCCTTATTTTTAGTTTCTGCTATGAAAAACATACTTTTCATGAGAAATTATCAACTCCTATCCATATAAACAAAGGAACTTCATTGACATAGAAACCAGCTTTTGATTATCATTTTAACCTATGGTAGTCTCTTATTTCGCTTCTACTTACAAGGAAGCAAGTAATGAGGCTATTTCTGCTCATTTTTTACTTTCTCCATACGCACTATGTACATACTGTATAGAGAAAGTATTGCACTCCACCAAAAATTCGATACCGAGATTTCACCGGAAATACATGTTTTAGGGTCCCCAATATCCAAAAAAAGCATTTTCACACAAAGGTCCGTGTGTGTGTGTGTGTCTGTGTGAGTGTGTCCGTGTGTTTGTGAACACTATAACTCAAAAACGAAAAGTCGGTAAAATACCAAACTTGGTATTTAAGTTTAGTATCTTCCAGGGATGCGACACGAAGATTTTGAGAAAAATCCCCCACCCCCAACTAGCCTTTACACGGAACTTTTTTCGAAAATTTTGATTTTCTCAAAAATGGCTCTAACGATTTTGATTAAAATTTCGGATATTAAACATATTTAACTGACAAAGGAAATGTATATCTTGAATTTTCTGGGAATAGCCTCTGAAGAGTAGTTTATTCTGTATGAATTTTACTAAATTTTGAATGACTGCTAAACCGTAAGAGATGGACAAAAACTTACTACACAGAAAATGTAGAGCACTTTAAAACACACAATTTATGTTTATATACATTTTTTTCGTGGAGTTCGTCGTTTTTGTGACATCACTTATTTTTGGTTTCTGATATGAAAAACTTATACTTTTCTCATACAGGAACTTGTCAACTCCTATCCATATAAACAAAGGAACTTCATTGACATAGCAAGCAGCTTTTGGCTATTCATTTAACCTACGGTTGTCCCTTATTTCGCTTCTACTTACAAGGAAGCGAGTAATAAGACTATTTCTGCTAATTTTTTCTGATTAGCATAAAGTAAATAGAAGTATAAGCTTTTTAAGAATTATTTGTTGCAGGGATCTGGAGAAAGTCATGTGAATGGTACACATCAGATTTTTTCTGATTAGTATAAAGTAAATAGAAGTATAAGCTTTTTAAGAATAATTTGTTGCAGGGGTTTAGAGAAAGTCATGTGAACGGTACACATCAGATTTTTACAAATATGTCCGCATGTGTCTGTCTGTTAGTGTGTGTGTGTGTGTGTGTGTGTGTGTGTGGGGGGGGGGCAGTATAGCTCAGAAACGAAAAGTCCGTTAATAACCAAGCTTATTATTTAGGTTTGGTATTTTCCAAGAATGCGACACGAAGATTTTCAAGAAAATCCCCACCCCAACAAACTTTTACAAGGAACTTTTTTTAAAAAAAAAAAAATGATCTCAAAAATGGCTCTAAAGGTTTTGATTAAAATATCGTATACTAAAGATATTTATTTGTCGAATAAATGTATATCTTGAATTTTCTGGGAGTAGCCTCTGTAGGCTACTTTATTCTAGATGTATTTTACGGAATTTTGCATAACTACTAAACCGTAAGAGATGGACAAAAATTTAGACCACAAAAAATGTAAAGCACGTTAAAACACACAATTTATGTTATACTCATATTTTTCGTGTGCTGATCATTTTTGAGATATTCTTTGTTACTGATTTGAGATTTGAAAACTTATACTTTTCTCATACAGGAATTTGTCAACTCCTGTCCATGCAAACAATGGAACTTCAGTCACATAGCAACCAGCTTTTGACTATTACTTTAACCTTGGGTATTCCCTTATTTCTGATTCTACTTACGCGTTTTAATAATATTTTTTACAGAGATGTAGAGAAAGTCATGTGAATGGAACACATCCGACTTATGTATTTAGACCCTGATGCTAAAGCAGATTATCGGTGACAGTTCCCTTACTTTCTCATCTCCTTGCTGCCAGTTTTACTACTGACACTATTTCTAATACAAGGTTAGCAACATAGAGTGCTATGAAACCTGCGCCTGAAGGTCTACAGCAGCCCAGACAAAAGAAAACAAAGGATGTAGATGAGAATGTGCAAGGAAAAACGAACAATGACCGGAAGTTCCCACTTTGGACCGTGTGTTATGAATCGTCTTTATGGGAAGTCTTGCATGATACAATGCACTTCGAAATGCAACCATATGTACTTTTCCATGGTCGACCGTTCAAAGGCCTATCGAAGTACATCAGAATAATTGATTTAGAGACTAAATTATTGAATGTTGTGCTGCAAAGGCTGCAATTTAATCGAATCCCAAAAAAAAGCATTTTTGGAAAAAGGTCCAGGTGTGCTGGTGTGACAGAGAGAGAGACTCTGGATAGCATAGCTAATAAAAAAAGTCCTTTAAATACCAAACTTGGTATTAAAGTTTGGTATCTTCCAAGGATGCGACACGAAGATTTTCAAGAACCCCCCCCTCCCCAACTACGCTTTACATGGAAAAATTTGCGAAAATTTTGTTTCTCTTAAAAATGGCTCTAACGATTGTGATTAAAATACCATATATTAAAGCCATTTCTGTCTCAAATAAAATGTATATCTTGAATTTTCTGGGAATAGCTTCCAAAGACCTGTTTATTCTGGATGAATTTTGCTTAATTTGGCATAACTAGTAAACCGTAAGAGATACTATACAAAAAATGTAGATCTTGTTAAAATACACAAGCTATATCATATGCATTTTTTTCGTGGAGCTTACCGTTTTCGAGGTATTGCTTGTTATTAGTTTCAATTACGAAGTACTTACACTTTTCTCAGACGGAAGTGTCATTTTTCTTTTATTCTACTCCTGGCCAAGCAAAGAAGCGATTTGCAATGACAATCGCATAACGACAGCTTTTAAAAGTTTTGACTATCACTTTAGCCTAGTGTATTCCGTTAATTCCCTTTTACATATAAGGAATTAAGTAATCAGAACATTCTGCTAATGTTTATCTCGATTATCATTGTGTAGAAAGAAGACAATATTTTGTAGGTAGTTTGTCGAGCAGCTAGAGGAAGTCATGTGAGTGTAACACATCATGTGTTTTAAAATATCTTTTCATCATACCTGCATTTAGTTAAATAATTTAATAACCTGTCGGCAATGTTGACTCAGTTGCAACTGAGGTTGCTAGTATGCTTTATTTTACAAACAGCGAAATTCCATTAGGCAACAGTTTAGGCAAAATAGAAGTATCTGCGTTAAATTGCAGCTAAAATGGGCCTATAGAGGGAAATTAACGTAAGTTCTGCTAAGATAAAAGGGAGTTTCATTACTTGCATGGTCTGTATATACCTTCTCCTTTGTATCAGATGACTTTATAAACGGAGAGCAGCATGTGGCACTAAAATATCTGACACATAATAGAAGTTTAAGGAAAATTGTGATGATATACTTTCAGAAATTAGCTGTACGGAAGGACTGGCGTTGTTGACTTCTGTTGTTATAGTACGGGAAAACCTGCTCTTCCTTTCTTGAGAGTCAAACATGTGACAGTCGGCTGTTATGCGAGAGAAATAAAACGTAGTAAAAGTGTGACACACGACTGACTGGCTTGGGAATCGAAGCCAGGCAGCAGTAGTAACAACCTAACCTAGAAACACACTTCCGTTAACGTGGCCGGTATGCGTTAGTTGCGCCTCGACTCGGCTAGGTTAGTTCGGACAAATGAAAGTTTCCTGTGTAAACAGAAGTAGTTCAGAAGCTATGGTGATTGGAGGGGGGCTGCACAGAGGGGAATTTGTAAACAAACGAATGTCACGCAGAGACATTGACATTGACCATGCTTTGCAACACGAAGTACAAGGAGATTCCTTCTCTAGAAGATTGTTTTAAATCGTATTTCTGTTGTGATCTTGACACGCCTTTATTGCATACCTATCTCCTTGTAGATACAATGTGAATATTAAGCTTAAGCGATAGATCTTTAGAGAGCTGGTAGTTATGTGATGATTTGAAATGCTGAGCTCTTTGCTTATCCAGGAGGTGAGACGTTAATATATGTAAACCAAGCGTTTTCAAATCAATTGTTTATTTATTGTTAATGAAAGGAAATTGATTCCATATTGATTTATTGATTATGTGGTAAAAGAAAATTAATGACTGAAAGTAATTAGCTTATAAGTGTTCTGTGAATATCAGAATAGTGAATTTAATGTGTATTTTAACTATAATTTCATTTATAATCAGAACTAATTATTTAAAAAAAAATCAACAGTGAGAATTGCGTTGCTACGTGTATGAAAAAGGAAGTTGTTCTTTCTAGTATACCGCATCCCCAAGCGTTGGATACCCATATTTAAATATACTATAAGCATAAATAGCTTATGAAATATCTCTATATCAGCAACAAATTATTGTTAGAAAGTTGATGATTCTATTTACTTCATACTAATCCAAAAAAAAAAAAAAAAAAAAAATCTGGTGTGTACCATTCACATGGCTTTCTCCATATCCCTGCAACAAATAATTCTTAAAAAGCTTATACTTCTATTTACTTTATACTAATCAGAAAAAAGTAGCAGAAATAGTCTTATTACTCGCATCCTTGTAAGTAGAAGCGAAATAACGGACAACCGTAGGTTAAAGTGATAGTCAAAAGCTGGTTGCTATGTCAATGAAGTTCATTTGTTTATATGGATAGGAGTTGACAAGTTCCAGTATGAGAAAAGTATACGTTTTTCATAGAGAAACCAAAAATAAAGAATGTCACAAAAACGACGAACTCCACGAAAAAAATGTATATAACATAAATTGTGTGTTTTAATGTGCCCTACATTTTTTGTGTAGTAAGTTTTTGTCCATCTCTTACGGTTTAGCAGTTATTCAAAATTTAGTAAAATTCATCCAGAATAAACTACTCTTCAGAGGCTATTCCCAGAAAATTGAAGATATACATTTCATTTGCCAGGTAACTATGTTTAATATCCGAAATTTTAATCAAAATCGTTAAGAGCCATTTTTGAGAAAATCAAAATTTTCGAAAAAAAGTTCCATGTAAAGGGTAGTTGGGGGTGGGGGGATTTTTCTCAATATCTTCGTGTCGCATCCCTGGAAGATACTAAACTTAAATACCAAGTTTGGTATTTTACCGACTTTTCGTTTTTGAGTTATCGTGTTCACGGACACACACACACACACACACACACACACACACACACACACACACACACACACACACGGACCTTTTTGTGAAAATGCTTTTTTTGGATATTGGGGACCCTAAAACATATATTTCCGGTGAAATCTCGGTATCGAATTTTTGGTGGAGTGCAATACTTTCTCTATACACTATATAAATAGTGTGTATGGAGAAAGTAAAAACCATCTGATGTGTTCCATTCACATGACTTTCTCTACTTCTCTGCAACAAATTGTAGTTAAAAATCTTATGCTTCTATTTACTTCATGCTAATTAGCAGAAATAGTCTTATTACTTGCTTCTTTGTAAGTAGAAGCGAAATGAGGGAGTTCCATAGATTAAAATGATAGTCAAAAGCTGGTTCCTATGTAACAGCTGTTCCTTTGTTTGTATGGAAAGGAGTTAAGAAATCCCTGTAAGAGAAAAGTATAAGTTTTTCAACCGAATAACCAGGAATATCTTAAAAATGATCAATTCCACTAAAAAAACGTATATGACATAAATTGTATGTTTTATCGTGAGCTACAGTTTCTGTTTAGTAAGTTTTTCCCCATCTCTTACGGTTTAGCAGTTATGCTCAGTTCCGTAAAATTCATCAAGAATAAAGTAGTCTTCCGGGGCTATTCCCAGAAAATTCAAGATATAACTTCTATTTGTCAGGTAAATATCTTTAATATATGATATTTTAATCAAAACCGTTAGAGCCATTTTTAAGAAAATCAAAATTTTCAAAAATGTTTCCATATAAAGGATAGTTTGGGGTGGGGGGGATTTTCTTGAAAATTTTCGTGTCCCATCCTTGGAAGATACCAAACTTAAATACCAAGTTTGGGCTTTAAAGATCTTTTCGTTTTTGAGTTTTGCTGCCCACACACACACACACACACACACACACACACACACAGACACAGACACACGGACATTTTTCTACAAATATTTCATTTTATTCAGGAGGTCTCAAAACATGTATTTCCAGTGAAATCTCGGTATCGAATTTTTGGGTGCATTACAATACCTTCTCTATACACTATGTACATAGCACGTATAGAGAAAGTAAAAATTAGCAGAAATAGTCTTATTACATGCTTCCTTGTAAGCATTAGGGAATAAGAGGGTACCATAGGTTAAGGTGATAGTCAAAAGCTAGTTGCTATATAACTAAGTTCCTTTGTTTGTATGGACACGAGATGTCAAATTCCTGTATGAAAAAAGTTTTTTAAAGCTGAAACCAAAAACAAGGAATATTTAAAAAACGACCAACTCCACGAAAAAAATGTATATAACATAAATTGTGTGTTTTAATGTGCTCTACATTTTCTGTGCGGTAAGTCTTTATCTATCTCTTACGGTTTAGCAAAAAAAAAAAAAAGTTTTGCAAAATCCCGTAAAATTCAGCTAGAATAAAGTAGTCTTCAGAGGTTATTTCCAGAAAATTCTAGATATACATATTATTTGTCAGGTCTTTAATACACGATATTTTAATCAAAATCTTTAGAGCCATTTTTGAGAAAATCGGAATATTCGAAAAAAAGTTTAATGTAAGGGATAGTTGGGGATGGTGGGATTTTTCTCAAAATCTTCGTGTCGCATCCTTGGAAGATACCAAACTTAAATACCAAGTTTAGTATTTAACGGTCTTTGCACTTTCGAGCTTTGCTGACCACAGATACACACAGAATACACACACACACACGCACACACACACACACACACACACACACACACACACACACACACGGACCTTTTCCCAGAAATGATTTTTTTTCTGATTCAGGAAGTCTCAAAACTTATTTTTCCAGTGAAATCTCGGTATGGAATTTTTGGCTGCATTACAATATCTTTTCTATACACTATGTACATAGTACGTGTAGAGAGAGTAAAAATTATTTTCAAAATATTTTTAAACTAATTACAATTAGTGTATCTCTATGAAAAAGTATACCAACATGAGCGGGAGATTTGAAATATACGCAATTAAAGCATAAAAATGGAAAAGAATTATAAAAATTTCGACTCCCCTTAAGCTTATCAGGAAATTACGTTGATGAGCGTTTCACTGCTTCTGGGATTTTGTTTGTTCTGTGTAATACCAGTTGAGGTTGAGGGAATGCAGAAACTTGTTTACGCGTCTTGGAAGTGAGGTAAACGTTGTAAACATGAACACATTCCTATCCATGTACACGGTGAAGAGAGTATGATCGCGTTAAAGACAGTTTTAAGGCTTCGCTAACTAGAACTTGATGTGCAAGCTGTTATGAGACTTGTTTCATTTCGGGACATTCAATTTCCTATCCCAACTGGAATTCCTTAAGACTGCCACCAAGTTAATATGGCTGCCCTTAGCTATGGCTTTCAAAATGCTACTTAGAAAACTTGAGGATAGACTAGAAGAACCGTTGCTGCCTAGAAATGGATATCTTTAATATTTACGAGCTGTAAAAACGTTACGTTTTTAGTATCTGGAATTAAGGTCATCACCTGCTCTTTCTATTTCACTAGAAAACGCAGCTACATCATAAAAAAATCTGATGTGTTCCATTCACATGGCTTTCTCTACATCTCTGCAACAAATTATTGTTTAATAGCTAATGCTTTTATTTACTTAATGCTAATCGAGAACAAAATAACAGAAATAGACTTATTGCTTGCTTCACAAAAAATGTAGGGCACATTAAAACACACAAGTCAAGTTGCATACATTTTTTTCGTGGAGTTGATCGTTTTTTTAAATATTCCTTGTTTTTGGCCTCAGTTTTAAAAAACTTAAACCAATTTTCTCATACGGGAATTTGTCAACTCCTGACCATAGAAACAAGGAGCTTCAATCTCATAGCAACCAGCTTTTGACTATCACTTTAGCCTATGATATTTCCTAATTTTCCTTATACTTACATAGAAGCAAGTAATAAGACTATTTCTGATAATTTTTTTTCTCGATTAGCATTAAGTAAATAGAAGCCTCACCTTTTTAATAATAATTTGCTGCAGAGATGTAGAGAAAGTCATGTGAATGGAACACATCAGATCTTTATTAATTGTATTTAAGCATTATCTATTTTTAGTTTGTATATAAACTAACACCATATTCTAAATACGTTGTTTATTTGCATGTGAGGAGGTTGCTAAAATTTATTCTATTACTTTCTCTACTCGTACTATGTACATAAGGTATAGAGAAGGTATTCTAATGTACCGAAAAATCCCATACAGAGATTTCACCGGAAAAACATGTTTTGGCCCCCCTGAATACAAAAAAAGCATTTTTGGAAAAAGTTCCGTGTGTGCGTGTGTGTGTGTGTGTCTGTCTGTCTGTGGACAGCATAGCTCTAAAACGAAAAGACCGTTGAATACCAAACTTTGTGTTGTAAGTATCTTCCACTTGTGCAACACGAAGATTTTCAAGAAAATCCCCCACCCCAACTGGAACTTTTTTCGAAAATGTTGATTATCTCAAACATGCTCTAACGATTTTGATTCAAATCTCTTATATTTAAAATATTTACAGCCAAATAAAATGTATATCTTGAATTTTCTGGGAATAGCCTCTGAAGACTGCTTTATTCTGAATGAATTTTACGAAATTGTGCATTTCTGCTAAACCGTAAGAGATGGATAAAAACTTACTGCACAAAAACTGTAGAGCACGTTTAAACACACGATTTATGTTATACACATTTTTTGCGTAAAGTCGGTCGTTTTTGAGATATTCCTTGTTTTTGGTTTCAGCTTGAAAAAACATACTTTTCTCGTACAGGAATTTGTCTACTCCTGCCCATACAAACAAACGAACTTCAGTGACATAGTAACCAGCTTTTGACTAACACTTGAATCTTTGGTACTCCCTTATTTCATTTCTAGTTACAAGGAAGCAAGAAATAAGACTATTTCTGCTAATTTTTTCTCGATTAGCAGGAAGTAAATAGAAACATAAACCTTTTAACAATAATTTGTTGCAGAGATGTAGAGAAAGTCATATGAATGGAACACATCAGATTTTTAAATACTGTCTGGGACATCTCTGAGCCACAGGTCACATGAGGGCGTTGTCGGATGCATAGCGTTTTTGATTGGCCAGAGTGAACAGTGAAGCACGGCATACAAATGTGTAGGAGGACTGAAGTATGCACGTATTTCGGCATGCATTGCTGACAATAATAACGGCGTATGCTTTATTTTATTTTCTCGTAAGTTCACGGTGCCCACTGGCAAATATAACTGATCTCCGAGAGTCGGCAGACATTTTGCAGATTATTCAGTTCTATATCTGAAGAGATATAGCATAGATAGATATATCGTTTATTAGTCTATTGAATACAATTATTCATGACTTCGTCAGTAAACTACATACATCAATCATACATTCTATCATCACATATTTATATTATAAAACTCGTCAACAGTATACAGAGGATTAACCATCAATATTGATCTGAGCCTCTTCTTGAAACTCTGAAATGAAAGATGTCGTATGTGTATAGGTAAGAAGTTAAAAAGTTTTAGTGAGAACAGAAACTATTTGCACTTACACTATATTTACTTTTGGGTATATAAATATTTGAATTCTTCCGTGTTGGGTACGTGTTTGTATGAACTCAGGACGATGTGAGATTCAATCGTTTGTAAATATGTTTTTTACAGTCTTTTTGGTAAACATAAACCATGATAAAAAAAAAAAGAAGAAAAAGTCTGATGTGTACCATTTCCATGACTATCTCTACATCTCTGCAACAAATTCTGCTTAAAAAGCATAGACTTCTATTTACTTCATGCTAATCAGAAAAAATTAGCAGAAATTGTCTTATTTCTTGCTTCCTTGTAAGTAGAAGCGAAATAAGAGAGTACCATAGGTTAAAATGATAGTCAAAAGCTGGTTGCTATGTCACTGAAGTTCCTTTGTTTGAATGGACAGCAGTTGACAAATTCCTGTATGAGAAATGTGTAAGTTTTCAAAGCAGAAACCAAAAACAAGGAATGTCTAAAAAAGACGATGAAATCCACGAAACAATTGTATATAACATAAATTGTGTATTTTAATGTGCTCTACATTTTTCATGTAGTAAGTTTTTGTGCATCTCTTACGGTTTAACAGTTATTCAAAATTCCGCAAAATTCATCCACAATAAAGTACTCTTCAGAGGCTATTCCCAGAAATTTCAATATATACATTTTATTTGTAATGTAAATATCTATAATATACGAAATGTTAATCAAAACCGTTAGAGCCATTTTTGAGAAAATCAAAAATTTCGAAAAAAATTCCATGTAAAGGGTGGTTGAGGGGGAGGGGATTTTTCTAAAAATCTTCGTGTCGCATTCCTGGAAGATACTAAACTTAAATACCAAGTTTGGTACTTTACCGACTTTTCGTTTTTGAGTTATCGTGTTCAAAGACATACACACGCGCGCGCGCGCGCGGACATGTTTCCGAAAATACTTTTTTTAGATAATGGGGACCCTAAAACATTATTTCCGGTGAAATCTCGGTATCGAATTTTTGGGTGGAGTGCAATACCTTCTCTATACACTATGTACATAGTGTGTATAAAGAAAGTAAAAAATGCTATGTTCCATTCACATGGCTTTCTCTACATCTCTGCAACAGATTATTGTTAAAAAGCTAAGTCTTCTATCTACTTCATACTACTCCAGAAAAAATTAGCAGGAATGGTCTTATTACTTGCGTCATCTTATTTCGCAGAGAGTACCATAGGTTAAAGTGATAGTCAAAAGCTGGTTGCTATGTGGCTAATGTTCCTTTGTTTGTATGGATAAGAGTTGACAAAGTCCTGTATGAGAAAAAAGTATGCTTTTTAAAACTGCCACCAGAAACAAGGAAATATCTCGAAAAAGATCAACTCCACGAAAAAAAATGTATATAACATAAATTGTATGTTTTAATGTGCTCTGCATTTTTTGTGAGGTAAACTTTTGTCCATCTCTTACAGTTTAGGAGTTATGTAAAATTTCGTAAACTTCATCCAGAATAAAATAGTCTTCAGAGACTAATCTCAGAAAATTTAAAATATACATTTTATTTACCAAGTAAATATATATACTGATATATGATATTTTAATCAAAATCGTTAGAGCCATTTTTGAGAAAATCGAACTTTTCGAAAAAAGTTCCAGGTAAAGGGTTGTTGGGGAGGGGGGGATTTTCTTGGAAATCTTCGTGTCGCATTCTTGGAAGATACCAAACATAAATACCAAGGTTGGTATTTAACGGACTTTTAAGCTTTTGAGCGATGCCGTCCACACATACACACACACACACACACATGTGCGCTGACCTTTTTCCAAAAATGCCTTTTTTAGATTCAAGGGGACACAAAACATGTATTTCTGATGGAATCTCAGTATGGAATTTTTGGGTGCATTACAATACCTTCTCTATACTCTATGTACATAGTACGTGTACAGACAGTAAAAGTATAGATCTCATTGAAACAATCTATATCGTATACAATTTTTATGGATTTAACCATTCTTTACTTTCCATACGCGCACTATATACATAGTATATAGAGAAGGTATTGTATTGCACCCAAAAATTGAATACCAAGGTTTCGCCGGAAATACTTGTTATTCGTCCCCCTGAATCTATAAAAAGCACTTTTGGAAAAAGTCCGTGTGTGTATGTGTGTGTGTGTGTGTGTGTCTGTGGACATCATAGCTCAAAAACTCTTGAACACCAAACTTGGTATTTAAGTTTTGGTATCTTCCAAGGATGCGGCACGAAGATATTGAAGAAAATCCCCCCCACCCTTAACTACCCTTTACGTGGAAAAATATTCTTAAATTTTGATTTTCATAAAACTGACTTTAACGATTTTGATTAAAATCTCTTATATTTAAGCTATTTACATGCCAAATAAAATGTATATCTTGAATTTGTAGGGAATAGCGTCTTAAGATCTCTTTATTTAGGGTGATTTTTATTTTTGCATAACTGGTAAATCGTTAGAGATACACAAAACCTACTGCACAAAAAATGTAGATCACGATAAAACACCCAAATTATGTAATATACATTTATGTCGCGTAGTTGTAGTTTTTTTGAAATATTCCTTGTTATTGGTTTCAGCTTTAAAAAACTTATACATTTCTCACACAGGAATTTGTCAACTCCTGACCATACAAACAAATGAACATCAGCCACATTGTAACCAGCTTTTAACTATCACTTTAACCTATGGTATTCCCTTATTCGCTTCTACTTACAAGGGAGCAAGTAATAAGACTATTTCCGTATTTTTTTTTTTTTTCTTCCTTTTCTTTCCAGGATTAGTATGACGTAAATAGAAGCATAATCTGTTTAACAATAATTTGTTGCAGAGATGTAGAGAAAAACATGTGAATGGAACACATCAGATTTTTCTGGCATTTTTCTTATTGTAGTCGTTGAAAGCATATTTCAGGCATGTTGTGTCAGAAAGTCGAAAGCTTGTAATAGGTGTATATTTATAACTGCATCCTTGTAACCCACCCCGCATTGAAATCACTCGAATTCCTTTTGATACAGGACATGCCTTCCTGTCAGGAAATGGCTAAGGGTATATGCCGTCCTTTTATGTTGCACTTGTTCCCTAGCAATTAGATAAAGAGCTTTGTGAAGTGCCAGCACAGCGGAAACGATGTTGCAGCATAGTTTTCTTGAGTGCTGCTTAGTTAATCTTCATTTTACACCGTTGTTTTATCTGTAGAACCCATGCTCGAAAGGTCTTCAATCGCTGGAATCCGGAGTGTTCCTTTTAAGTAGTTAAGATATTTGGAAACCTGCAGCGATATCTAACAATTATCCACCGGAGTTAATTTTTGCTTTCTCTACTCGTATTGTGTACATACTGTATAGAAAATATATTGCATTTCACCATAACATTTGATACTGAGGTAAACACGTTTAAGTGTACTCTGTATCCAAAAAAATTATTTTTAGAAAAAGGTCCGCGTTTCCCTGTGCCTGTGCACACCATAAGCCCAAAACGAAAAGTCGTTAAAATACCAAACTTGGTATTTAAGTTTAGTATCTTCCAGGTATGCGATGCGAACATTTTGTGAAAAATCCCGCCACCCCAAACTACCCTTTACATGAAAAACATTTCGAAAATTTTGTTTATTTCAAAAATGACTCTTATGATTTTGATTAAAATATCGTATATTAAAGGTATTGATATGGCAAATAAAGTGCATATGTTGAATTTTCTGGAAATAGCTTCTAAATACCTCTTTATTCTGTATGGATTTTTCTTCATTTGGCATAACTAAAAAATGGAAAAAGATAGACAAAAACTTACAGTACAAAAAATATAAATCTTGTTCAAATACACAGGTTATGTCACATACATTTTTTGTGAAATTGATCATTTCTTATATATTCCCTCTTATTGGGTTCAGCTCTAAAAAACGCATACTTTTCTCATCCAGGAATTTGTCAACTAATGTACATACAAACAAAGGAACTTCAGTCACATAGCGAACAGCTTTTGACTATTACTTAACGTAAGGTACTCCCCTATTTCGGTTCTACTTACAAGGAAGTAAGTAATAAGATTATTTGTGCTATTTTTTTCTCGATTAGCATTGAGTAAATAGAAGAAACAACTTTTTAACAATAATTTGTTGTAGAAATGCAGAGAAAGTCGCATGAATGGAACACATTAGTTTTTTTTTTTTTTTTCTATTATTCTAGGTAACATTTTACGATTACATTACGTTAAATTGGAGGCTTATCTAAGATATTGCTATTGGTTTAATTGTTTATCACACATGCCGTGTGTAGGACAGAAGTTGGATAGATAGAGTCAGACTGAAAAATTCAATGCCAAAACCGGAATATTTGAACCACGGATCTGCCGGTCTCTAGCCGGCCGCTCTTCCACTGAGCTACCATGTCAAAATACCGGCATAGCATTGAATTTCTCAACTGACTCGCATGTTTCCCGGTAAACCACAAGGAGGTTTCAAATTATTTTGAGATGACAACCCAATGGCGACTTACAATGTTATAAGTTCTTTAAGTCCCAGGATTCATAGTATAACCAACTATTATGGTCAATTGGTCTTGATTTAATAATTGGTTCTTTCACACAAACCGTGTGTAGGACAAAAGTTGGATACGTAGAGTCAGACTGAAAAATTCAATGCCATAGCCGTGATTTGAACCAAGGACTTCCCGGTTGCTCTTCCACTGAGCTACCGTGGCAACATGCCCTTCATCCGGCTTGTGTTAAAAAACAATTAAACCAATACCAGTTAACCATAATAATTGGCTATACTATGAATTCTGGGACTTAAAGTACTTACATCATTGTTAGTCGCCATAATTTGAGATCATCTGGTGGTTTACCGGGAAACTTGCGAGTCAGGCATGTTGCCATGGTAGCTCATTGGTGGAGCAACCGGCTAGAGATCGGGAGATCCGTGGATCAAATCCCGGCTATGGCATTGAATTTTTCTGTCTAACTCTACTTATCTAAATTATGGCCGATTTTCTTAAAATAATAATAATAATAATAAAAATCTTATGTGTTACACACATGACTTTCTCTAGCTACTCTACAAACAAAACTTCCTTCAACTGCTAATCGAGATAAACATAAGCAGAATTTTATTACTTAGTTCCCTATAAGTAGAAGGGAACTATGGGAATGCACTAGGCTAAAGTAATAGTAAAATTATTTAAAATCTGTCGTTATTCGATTGTCACCGCAAATCGCTTCTTTGCTTGGCCAGGAGTAGAACAAAAGAAAAACGGACACTCCCGTCTGAGCCTCGAAAACGGTAAGCTCCAGGAAAAAAATGTGTATGACATAACTGGTGTATTTTAAAAAGATCTACACTTTTTGTACAGTAAGTTTTCGTCTTATCTCTTATGGTTTACTGGTTATGCCCAATTAAGCAAAATTCGTCCACAATAAACCGTTCTTTAGAAGCTATTCCCAGAAAATTCAATAATTTCATTATACGAGATATGTGATAAAAATGACTTTAATTTGTAGTATTTTAATCTAAATCGTTACAGCTATTTTTAAGAAAATCAATTTTTTTTAAAAAAGTTCCATGTAAAGGGTAGTTTGGGGTGAGGGAATTTTCTTGGAAATTTTTGTGTCGCATCCTTGAAAGATACCAGACTTAAATACCAAGTTTGGTATTGAACCGTCTTTTCGTTTTTGAGCTATGCTATCCAGAGATATGCATACACATAAAAGACAAACACACACGCACACCATTTTCTGAAAATGCTTTTTTTGGGTTCCGGGGGTCCTAAAACATGGATTTCCGGTGAAATCTGGACATTGATTATTTGGGTGGAATACAATACCTCTCTATCACTATATACATTGTACATACGGGGCTAGAGATGGTAAAAAATGAGTATGTGGAAGATATGCTTTGCAAACGCCAATAGACTTGAAGGCGTGTGCTTTTATCTGCGCTCAGACCCATCTCGTGGACCTAGCCTTGTTTCCTTTGCCAACCTCTGGCGTTACCCCTTCCACGTAATGACTGGCTGAAAACTAGTTTGTAGATAAATCGTGTTGCTCATACTCCAAACTCCATGGTCCATTGGAAACGAATTGTGTAGCCAGTGGCGGACTCGGGTTATACTCACAAGGCAGTACTTTCACTCTGTTAATGAAACGGCTGTAGAAAATCTTCGTGCTAGTTTTTGTCCCTTCTGATGTCATGCCCTGGCGGAAGAATTCTTAAACATCATTTATTAACGCGCGCATCTCCAGCAAAATGTATTGTCATTGACATTTGCAACTCTATGTGTAAGTTGGACAGCGATAATTAAATCAGAAATAAAAAAAAAAAACTTATGTGTTTCATTCACATGACTTTCTCCACATGTCTGCAACAAATTATTGTTAAAAACTTTATGCTTTTATTTACCTCATTCTAATCGAGAAAAAATTAGCAGAAATAGTCTTATTACCTGTTTCCTTGTAAGTAGATGCGAAATAAGGGAGTAATATATGTTAAAGTGATAGTCAAATGCTGTATATATGTGACTGAAGTTCCTTTGTTTGCGTGGCCAGGAGCTGGTAAGTTCCCCTGTAAGAAAAGCATGTTTTTATTAAAACGTTCATCTCCACGATAAAAAAATATATAACAAATTGTGTGTTTTAACGAGAGTTACGTTTTTTGTTAAGTAAGTTTTTGTATATCTCTTAATTGAAAAAGTTTCGAAAATTTTGTTTTTCTTAAAAATGACTTAAACGGTTTTGATTAAAATACCACATATTAAAGTCATTTCTATCACAAATAAAATGTTTATCTTAAATGTTCTACGAATAGCTTCTAAAGACCTGTTTATTCTGGAGAATTTTGCTTAATTTGGGATAACTAGTAAACCGTAAGAGTTAGACACAAACTTACACTACAAAAAATGTAGATTTTGTTAAAATACACAAGTTATGTCATTTACATGTTTTAAGTGGAGCTTACCGTTTTCGAGGAATTCCTTGTTATTAGTTTCAATTGTGAAGTACTTATACTTTTCTCAGACGGAAGTGTCCGTTTTTCTTTTGTTCTACACCTGGACAAGCAAAGAAGCGACAGCTTTTAAAACATTTGACTATCACTTTAGCCTAGTGCATTCCCTTAGTTCCAGCCTACTTGTAAGGAACTATGTAACAAAATAATAAATGTATATCTCAATTAACGTGGTGTTGAAAGAAGAATTATCTTTTGTAAGAAGTTTGTTTGTAGAGTAGCTAGAGAAAGTCATGTTAAAGATTTTTTTAAAAGTTGTTGCCATGCGATTGTCATTAAAATTAGTTTTCTTTGCACGGTCAGGAATAAAACAAAAGATACATGCGCGATTTCGTGTTTGAGATAAGTATATGTACTTCAAAATTTAATTCAGTAACAGGGAATATTTCTGAAATGGTTTGCCCTATTAATAAAAGTTAATAAAACAACTGTATTTGACATAAACTGTATATTTTAACGAGATTCACAATTTTTGTGCAGTAAGCTGTCATCTCTTTCGGTTAGCTGTTAGTAAGAGTCATCCACAATGAAATTTATTTCAGGGATTGTTCTCAAGGTATTTAGGACATACATTTTATTTGCCTTGTAAACATTTGTAATTAAAATTGTTAGAGCCAATTTTTAGAAAATCGAACATTTCAAACAATGTCTATGTAAAGGGTAATTTGGGGTGGAGAAATTTTCCTGAAAATATCCGTGTTGCATCCTTGGAAGATACGAAAGTTAAATACAAAGTTTAGTATTTAACCGACTTTTCCTGTTTGGTATCTTGCAAGGATGCGACACGAAGATTTTCAAGAAAATCCCCCCCACCCCCAGTTTCCATTAACATGAAACTTTTCTCGAAAATTTTGATTTTCTTAAAAATGGCTGTAACGATTTTGATTAAAATATCGTATATTTAAGATATTTATCTGACAAATAATATGTATATCTTGAATTTTCTGGGAAAAGCTTCCGAAGACTACTTTACTCTGGATGAATTTCACGGAATTTTGTATAACTGCTAAACCGTAAGATATAGACAAAAACTTGCCAGACAAAAAATGTAGAGCACATTAAAACACAAAATTTATGTTATATACATTTTTTTCGTGGAGTTGATCGTGGTTTAGAAATTCTTTGTTTTTGTTTTCAGGATTAGAAACTTAATTTGTCAACTCCTATCCATACAAACAAAGGAACTTCAGTCACAAAGGAATCAGTCTTTGACTATCAATTTAACCTATGGTACTCCCATATTTCGCTTCTATTTACAAGCAGGCAAGTAATAAGACTATTTCTGGTAATTTTTTCTCGATTATCATGAAGTAAATAGAAGCATTAGCTTTTTAACACTAATTTGTTGCAGAGATTTAGAGAAAGTGTTGTGAATGGAACACATCAGATTTTATTTTAAATTGTACAAGACAGAAAGAGAAAGAGTGAGCGAGAGAGACAGAATATTAAATCTGCAAATGATATTTGTAAAACTTGTATTATAAAATTTATGAAAGAAGCCCTGTTTTATCGTAAAGCACAATTTTTACTTTTTGTATTACTACTGTATTACAGTTGCAGAGATTTCGAAAATGATTCTTATGTACATGAAAACTAAAACATGTATTTTACATCTTCTAGGAATGGCCCTCTTCGTTCGGCAAGACTGTTATAAGTTTAGTATAACGAGTCAATTGCCAGCGATTTCTAATGAGATATAATACCACTTTTACTTCCTCTAGCACCTGTACAATGTACATAGTAGATAGAAAAGGTATTGTATTCCACATGAAGATTCGATACCGAGATTTCACAGGATATACATTTTTAGGGTCCTGTAACAAAAAAAAAAAAAAACATTTTTAGAAAAAGGTCCGTGTGTGTCCGTGAACACGATAACTCAAAAACGAAAAATCGGTAAAATGCCAAACTTTGTATCTAAGTTTAGTATATTCCAAGGATGCGACACGAAGATATTGAGATAAATCCCCCACCCCCAACTACCCAACATGGAACATTTTTCGAAAATTTTGATTTTCTCAAAAATGGCTTTAACGATTTTGCTTAAAATACCATATATTAAAGTTATTTACCTGACAAATAAAATTTATATAACCTCTGAAGAGTATTTTATTCTGGAGGAATTTTACGAAATTTTGCACAATTGTTAAATCTTAAGAGAGAATAAAATGTAGAGCACGTTAAAACATGCAATTTATATTACATACTTTTTTTAGATAGTCCGTGTTTTTGGTTTCAACTCCTATTCATACAAACAAAGGAACTTCAGTCATAAAGCAACTAGGCTTTGACTATCAGTTTAACCTATGGTACTCCCATATTTCGCTTCTACTTACAAGGAAATTAGTATTGTTGACTCCAGGATACGTGATGAGATTGGTAATAATTAGGTAGCAGTTATTATTGAATACAGGTGTTTATTTAGTGTGCTTAAAATAATATAACCTTTAACCGTTGCAAATGCAAATAAATGACGCATCGCCGTTGGCTCATGCTGAGTGAGATTTTTAAGGCTTATTGTCAAAGGCTTTATCCAGCATGAATCACAGATGACGTTCGATCGTAGTACTGTATACGTGACAAATTGCCTTGAGGCATACGTGTTCTAGGGCACAAGTCTCCCGTTTGAGCCAGTCAGATCATATCGTATCCAGATCCCAGGTATGTATATTAACACGTTTGGTAAAAAAACCTCTACATTTTTACTTTCTCTATGCGTACTATGTACATAGTATATAGAGAAGGTATTGTATTGCACCCAAAAATTCAATACCGAGATTTCACCAGAAATATATGTTTTGGGACCTCCTAAAACCAAAACATATCTGATGTGTACCATTCACATGATTTTCTCTACATCTCTGCAACAAATTAGTGTTAGAAAGTTAACATTATTATTTATTTCATGCTAATCAAGAAAACATTAGCAGAAATAGTTTTATTACTTGCTTCCTTGTAAGTAGAAGTGAAATAAGGGAGTACCATAGGTTAAAGTGATAGTCAAAAGCTGGTTGCTATGTGAATGAAGTTCCTTTGTTTGTATGGACACGAGTTCCTGTATGAGAAAAGTATAAGTTTTTCAAGGCTGAAACCAAAAACAAAGAATATCTCAAAAACGATCTACTCTAAGAAAAAATGTATATGACATAAATTGTGTGTTTTATTATAATCTACATTCTTGTGTTGTAAGGTTTAGTCTTTCTCTTACGCTTTACAAGTAATGCAAAATTCCGTAAAAGTCATTCAGAATAAAGTAGTCTTCAGAGGCACAGAAAATTCAAGATATACATATACATTTAATATACGAGATTTTAATCAAAATTATTAGGCATTTTTGAGAAAATCAAAACATACATACATACATACATACATACATACATACATACATACATACATACATACATACATACATACATACATACATACATACATACATACATACATACATACATACATACATACATACATACATACATACATACATACATACATACATACATACATACATACATACATACATCCATACATACATACATCCATACATACATACATACATACATCCATACATACATACATACATACATACATACATACATACATACATACATACATCGATCCATCCATCCATCCATACATACCATACCATACCATACCATACCATACCATACCATACATAACATACCATACCATACCAAACCATACCATACCATACCATACCATAACATACATACCATAACATACCATACCATACCATAACATAACATAACATACATACATACATACATACATACATACATACAATACATACATACATACATACATACATACCACACATAACATACATACCATACAATACATATGCACTATGTACATAGGACGTGTAGAGAAATTAAAAAGGGTTTTTTGGAAAAATGTATATGTGCGTCTGTGTGTGTCTGTGGGCAGCATAGCTGAAAAAGTCCGTTAAATACCAAACTTGGTATTTAAGTTCAGTATCTTCCAGGGATGCGACACGAAGATTTTCAAGAAAATCACTCCACCCCCAATTACTATTTACAAGGAAAAATTTTCGAACATTTTTGTTTTCTCAAAAATGGTTCTAACAAATTTGATTCAAATATCGTATATTAAAGATATTTAGCTTACAAATAAAATGTACATATATCTTGAATTTTCTGGGAATAGTCTGAAAATTACTTTATTATGAATGAATTTTTCGGAATTTTCCATAACTTCCTTCCGTAAGAGATAACCAAAAACTTACAAAATGTAGAGTTCGTTAATACACAGAATTTAGCTTTTGTACATTTTTTTCGTGCAATGGAACGTTTTTGACATTTTTGCTTGTTAATGGTTTCAGCCTTTAAAACTTATACTTTTCTCATACAAGAATTTTTCAATTCTTGTTCATACAAACAAAAGAACTTTAGTCACATAGCAAACGGCTTTTGACTAGTACTTTAACCAAAGTTACTCCCTAGTTCCCTTCAACTTGCATGGAAGCAATTAATAAGACTATTTCTGCTAATTGTTTGTCCATTAGAATGAAGTAAAAAGAAGCATAAGCCTTTTAAGAATAGTTTGTTGCAGAGTCATTTGAATGGAACACATCTGATTATTTGTATCTAATATAATTGTTGTTTGATTCTAAACTTCTTTAGTGCTTACTTGATTCATTAAAGGCGCGCATAAAATAGGCAAAGTTAAAAAAGTCTGGCGTTCTCCATTCACATGGCTTTCTCTACTTCTCTATAACATATTATTGTTAATAAGCTTAATCTTTTTACCATGCTAATCGAGAGAAACATTAGCAGAAACAGTTTTATTACTTAGTTCCTTATACTTAGAAGGTAAATAACGGAATACACTAGGCTAAACCGACAAATGCTTTAAAATGTAGTTGTTATGGTATAGAAATCCCATCCTTTGTGTGACCAGTTCCCGTATAAGATAAGTACAAGAATTTTAAAACTGAAATCAATAACAAGGAATATCTTAAAAACGGTCAACTCCAGGGAAAAATGCATATAACATAAATTGTGTTTTTTAACAAGCTCTAAATTTTTGTAGGTTCTTGTCTATCTCTGAAGGTTTATCAGTTTTACAAAATACCGCAAAATTCAAATTATGAATATATATTTCAATCAAAAGCCTTAGAAAGTAAAAAATTTCGAAATGTTTGCATATAAACAGGTTTGGGGTGGGGGTATTTTCTGGAAAATATTCGTGTTGCATCCTTGGAAGATACTAAATTCAAATATCAAGGTGGGTATTGAACCACTTTTCTTTTTCAGTTATGCTCTTAACAAACAGACAAACACGCACGCGAACTCTCATACACACACACACACACACACACATATTCGTGTTGCATCCTTGGAAGATACTAAATTCAAATATCAAGGTGGGTATTGAACCACTTTTCTTTTTCAGTTATGCTCTTAACAAACAGACAAACACGCACGCGAACTCTCATACACACACACACACACACACACACACACACACACACACACACACACACACGTATTCGTATTGCATCCTTGGAAGATACTAAATTCAAATATCAAGGTGGGTATTGAACCCCTTTTCTTTTTCAGTTATGCTCTTAACAAACAGACAAACACGCGCGCGAACTCTCATATACACACACACACACACACAGCTTTTTCAAAAAATTGTGTTTTAAGAGTCAGGGGTCCTCAAAACCTGTATTTCCGGTGTAATCTCGGTATCGAACTTTTTGGTTGGAGTGCAACATTTCCTCTACTTATATCCCTTTTAAGTGGTAGAAAAAGTAAAGCAATGCTAAATAATGCATAAACAAAGTTATAAACTTGCAATAAAATATGCATTTTATCATGTATATGACTCGGTTAGAAATGGTCTCAAAGAGACCACTGCTATAATAACTCATGAATTAGATTTTTACTTCATCTACACGGACTCGAAAATTCAATACCGAGATTTCACTGGAAATACATGTTTTGGGTCCCCCTCATTCCAAAAAAAAGTTTTTTTAGAAAAAGGTCCGTATGTGTGTGGATAACATAGCTCTAAAACGAAAGGACCGTTGAATACCAAACTAGGTATTTAAGTTTGGTATCTTCCAAGGATGCGACACGAAGATTTTTCAAGAAAATCCCCCCACCTGCAGCTACCCTTTACATGGAATTTTTTTCGCAAATTTTGATTTTCTCATAAATGACTCTAACGTTTTTGATTAAAATATCGTATATTAAAGATATTTAAATGTATATCTTGATTTTTCTGGGAATAGTCTCTGAAGATTTCCTTATTCCGGATGAACTTTATGGAATTTTGCATAACTGGCAGACCGTAAAAGTTAGACAAAAACTTAACAAAAAATGTAGAGCTCGTTAAAACACACAATTTATGATATATACATTTTTTTCGTGAATTGGATGGTTTTGAGATATGCCTTGTTACTGGTTTCAGTTTTAAAAATGTTATAGTTTTCTCATGCGAGAATTTGTCAACTTCTGTCCATACAGTCAAAGGAACTTCAGTCACATAGCAACCAGCTTTTGACGATAACTTTATCCTATGATATTCTTATTTCCCTTCTACTTACAAGGAGGCAAGTAATAAGACTATTATTGCTAATTTTTACTCGATTAGTGAAGTAAAAAGAAGCATACGCTTTTTAACAACACTTTGTTGCTCTCACGTAGAGAAAATTATTAGAATGGAACACATCAGGTTTTTTGTTTTTGTTTGCTTATTACTATTTTATTAATAAAGCGTCTTTTGTCCTTCTATTTTCAGGTTAGCTGGATTTCTCTCTCGGTCTCTAACCTAATGTGTGACAGACAATTATGAATACACCGCAGTCAAGGTATAGTGTTTATGTTTAATTTTTTCTATATTTTGTGTCTTGTTATCCATAGTAAAATGTCATAGTAAAATTTAAGGAAGTTCTCGCACATTCCGTTTTATAAGCCTTGATGAGCGACTCTGGCATTGCAATTTTGGTGTGAAAAACTTTAAATCATTTCATTAATTCGGAAGATTTTCCTAATTAATGCTGCATTCATAACATTATGATCATCAGGTGAATAATTCGTTACCTTAGAATTGCTTAGAAAAATGATAATTAAACTAAACTATCTATATATTGGGTAGATAGAGTCAGACTGAAAAATTCAGTGCAAATCCCGCGATTATAACCACGGATCTCCCGGTCTGTGGCCGGTTGTTCTACCACTGAGCTACCATGACAGTATACCGGCATAGCATTGCATTTCTCAGCTGACTCGCATGTTTCCCTGTAAACCACAAGGTGATCTCAAATTATGTTGAGATGACAACCCCAATGGCGACTTACAATGTTGTAAGTACAGCCAACTATTACAGTCAATTAGTGTTAATTTATTATTATTACCTGTAGCCCCATAAATTTTATGTAGAGCTTTGACCGTAATATATATGTTTTGAGGGCCCCTGAGTCCAAAAATATTAAAAAAAAAGGTCCGCGTGTGTGGACAGCATAGCTCAAAAGCGAAAAGACTGTTAAATACCAATGTTGATATTTAGATTCAAGGAATCGACATGAAGATTTTCAAGAAAATCCCCCCACTCCAAACTACCCTTCACATGGGAAAATTATGGAAAATTTTGGTTTTATTAGTGTCTATAACAACTTTTTTTTTTTTTTTTTTTTTTACCATTTCAGGGCACTTTGTTACTTTTAGTGACTGAGGACACCCTGCTTCTAAAGACATAAAGGTTTAGGGAAAGAAGAGGACGGGAACAAAGGGTAAATTTTAACTACGTTGACAATATATGAATGTCTTATTATCTATAGGGGATTACAAATAAATGATTAGTAATGCTGACCATAGTAGATGTACAATTAATAATTATCCTTAAGGGGACAAGGTACTCTGAAATGGTAAAATATAAATTTCTACTTTCTCTACACGTGCTATGTACATAGTGTATAGAGAAGGTATTATATTGCACCTAAAAATTCGATACTGAGATTTCACCGAAAATACATGTTTTAGGTCACCGTGAATACAAAAAAAAAAATATTTTTAGAAAAAATATCCGCGTGTGTGTGTTTGTGTCTGTGGACAGTATAGCTCATAAACGAAAACACCGTTAAATAACAAACTTGGTATTTAAGTATACTATCTTCCAAGGATGCGACAGAAATCTTTTCAAGAAAATCTCCCCGCCCCAAAACTCCCCTTTATATGGAAAGAATTTAGAAAATTTTGATTTTCTCAAAAATGGCTGTAACGGTTTTGATTAAAATCTCTTATATTTAGGATATTTACATGATAAATAAAATGTATATCATGAATTTTCTGGGAATACCCTCTGAATAGCTCTTTGTTCTGGATGAGTTTTACCGCATTTTGCTTAACTGCTAAACTGTAAGAGATAGACAAAGACATACTTCACCGAAAATGTAGATCACGATAAAACACATGGCCGCGCCGTGGCCGAGTGGTTAGACCACTCGCCTCTCATCTAGACGGCCCGGGTTCGATTCTAAGCGACCGCATGTGAGGTTTGTGGTGGACAAAGCGGCGCTGGGGCGGGTTTTCTCCGGGTTCTCCGGTTTCCCCCGCCATCGCATTCCACTGGTGCTCCATCTTCATTCATGTATCATCAGTGTCACCGCCTGCGGTGCCATAAGCAGTTAAAGCGGGCGTTAAACACTACAAAAAAAACGATAAAACACAATTTATGTCATATACATTTTTTTTCGTGAAGTTGATCGATTTTTAGATATTCCTTGTTATTGGTTTCAGCTTTGAAAAACTTAGCTAGCCACATAGTAACCAGCTTTTGACTATCACTTCAACCTATGGTACTCCCTTATTTCGCTTCTACTTACAAGGAAGTAAGTAATAAGACTATTTCTGTTATTTCTTCTCATTTAGCATGAAGTAAATAGAAGCATGTGAATGGAACACATCAGATTTTTTCCCCGTGACATTACGGAACCAGCAACACAAAAATGCGAAACCAAAATGTTGTATTCCATAGGTTCGCCGATGAAATTAGAGCATGATGCATAACTGTTTCCTTTCCTTGGCCTTGATCACCATTGCGTGATAGCAAGACCATTATACTTGCGGTTTTTAATCGCTCTTCAAGGTTGGCACCCCAACAGATGTTCTGTCTTCTGTGGCATCTAAGTTTTTACGTCTTAACCAAAGCTTCTTTACAGTGCGTATGTTACGGAAGAAAGTTTGGCAATGGCGGGTGGAACTACTGCAATTTCTGAGATATATAACTCGTAATTTTTAAGCACATGAGTAAAGCAGCTTGGGGAAAAAGCGTAATCAACGATGAACATCAGCACAAGTAAATTTGCAAATAAACAACAGAATATTATAAAAAAATCTGACGTGTTCCATTCACATGACTTTCTCTACATCTCTGCAACAAATTATTGTTAAATAGTATATGCTTCTATTTACTTCATGCTAATTGAAAAAATCTGATGTGTTCACATTCACATGACTTTCTCTACCTCTTTGCAACAAATTATTGTTAAAAAGCTTATGCTTCTATTTACTTCATGCTAATCGAGAAAAAAGTTAGCACAAATACTTGCTTCCTTGTAAGCAGAAGGGTAATAAGGGAGTACTATAGGCTTTGGTTGTATGGACAGGAGTTAACAAATTCCTGTATGAGAAAAGTATAAGGTCTCATAGCTGAAAACAAAACCAAACAACATGTCAAAAACGATCAACTCCACGAAAAAAAAATGTGTATAACATAAATTGTGTGTTTTACTGTGCTCTACATTTTTTGTGTGTTAAGTTTTTGCATATGTCTCACGGTTTAGCAGTTATGCAAAATTCCGTGAAATTCATCTAGAATAAAGTAGTCTTCAGAGGCTATTCCCAGAAAATTCAAGATATACGAGCATTTTATTTTCAAGTAATCTTTAATATACGATATTTAAAAAAAAATCGTTAGAGCCATTTTTAAGAAAAATCAAAATTTCGCAAAAAAGTTTCATGTAAAGGGAAGTTGGGGGTGGGGATTTTTCTTGAAAATCTTCATGTCGCATCCTTGGAAGACACCAAACTTAAATACCAAGTTTGGCATTCGACGGTATTTTCATTTTTGAGCTATGCTGTCCACAGACACACACACGCACAGACCTATTTCCAAAAAATGCCTTTTTTTCGATTCACGGGGACCCAAAACATGTATTTCCGGTGAAATCTTGATATCGAATTTTTGGGTGCAATACAGTACCTTCTCTATACACTATGTACATAGTACGTGTAGAGAAAGTAAAAATTAGCAGAAATAGTCTTATTACTTACTTCCTTGTAAGTAGAAGCGAAATATGGGCTTAGCAGTGATACTCAAAAGTTGGTTGCTATGTAACTGAATTTCCTTTGCTTGCATGGTGAGGAGTTGACAAATTCCTATGTGAGAAAAGCAATTTTTTTTAAAGCTGAAACTAATAACAAGTAATACCTCAAAAACGACCAACTCCACGAAAAATTGTATACGACATAAAGTGTTTGTTTTATCGTAATCCACATTTTTTGTATAGTAGGTTTTTGTCTATTAGTTACAGTTTACCGGTTATGCAAAATTCAATAAATACCTTGCAGAATAAACTGATCTTTAGAGGCTATTCCCAGAAAATTCAAGATATGCATTTTATTTCGCATGTAAATATTGCAAAAATAAGAGATTTTAACTAAAATTGTTAGTCATTTTGAGAAAATCAAAATTTTCGAAATGTTTTCCATATAAAGGGTAGTTTGGGGTGGGGGGATTGTCTTGAAAATCTTCGTGTCGCATCTTTGGAAGATACCAAACTTAACTTCGTTTGGTATTTAATGGTCTTTTCGTTTTTGAGCCATGCTGCCCACAGGCAGAAAGAGAGAGAGAGAGAGAGAGAGAGAGAGAGAGAGAGAGAGAGAGACGCACATATGCATGACCAAAACATGTATTTCCGGTGAAATCTCGTATCAAATTTTGGGTGGAATACAATACCTTCTCTATACACTATGTACATATTACCTGTAGAGAAAATGTAAAACAAATCTATCTTATTTAGTTTAAAAGATAAACAAAATAGAGACTAAAAACGTAAACTACTCGGAATATGGTTGGACAAAAAGCTTTCCTGGAAATATCACATAATGGAAATATGAAAAAGGTTGTCTGATGTTTTTTATTTATCTTAAGAAGGCTATGGATGTATGTTTCTATTAGCACTATATGGACTGTTTATGATAGTTTATTTCATTGTTATTTAAACTATGGGGAAGCCTACCGAGTGGTTTTGCTCCAGAAGAATGTTCTTGGAATAATAACAAGTTGTGATTCTTGCCAACATTGTGGACCTATTTTTAAAATTTTGGAATTTTAACTGTGGCATTTTTGCATGCTTGAATTTTGTTCATCACCAAAAAACAGATGATTTACTTTTCTCACATAACCATGATACAAGGGGTAGAAACAACATGATACCACCTACAGAAATCTCTTTAACACTCATCTTTATCTTGGAGTGAAATTATATAGTAAACTACCTTTAAATATACGAGAAATTGTAAAGGCAAATTACAACATACAAGAATATTTAAATATAGATGCATTTTAATGACTTGCTGACGCAATGTATTGCGTTGTATGTATGCCAAATGGTGAAATAAATTATCAATATAATTTTGAGTGAAAATTTATAGAAGAAATCCGCCACTGAACCAAGTGGTTGCGATCACCATCTAACTTACTATGGTGCAGGAGCCTGTTGAGCAGAAGGATATAAAAAAGCCATAATGTTCCACGCAGGAATGTGAGACGAGATTTTGGAGAGGGAGAGGAGGAGGAGGACGGTGTCTTCTTGTGAAGGTCGTTATTCACAGGGGCAATGCTGCGGGCGCAGAGGTCCCTGGTATGTGGATCCTTCTGAGAAACAAAAGTGACGTAAGTGACCGGCCTTAGTCTTCATGCACGTAGCCGGAATAATAATACTGAGGAAACATGATTAGGTGGAAAATAAAAACCTTCTATAGTGAACAACAAGAATAAAAATATATTACTATTGTCGGTCCAGCCTTACTTCACCGCTAATGTAAACAAAAGCAACAAGTTGCAATGGTTATAATTGGTTGCTGAACATTTTACTGCTTTTATCCATCACCAAATAGTTCTTCTTAACCCGTCGTTGGTCGACATGTGAGCACTGCGCTCACTTTGATTAAAGATTACGCTATCTTGACTACTTTTAAATAAAAATCTGATGTGGACCATTCACATGGCTTTCTCCATATCCCTGCAACAAATTATTCTTAAAAAGCTTATACTTTTATTTACTTTCTGCTAATCAGAAAAAAATAGCATAAATAGTCTAATTACTCGCTTCCTTGTAAGTAGGAGCGAAATAAGGGACAACTGTAGGTTAAAGTGATAGTCAAAAGCTGGTTGCTATGTCAATGAAGTTCCTTTATTTGTATATGCAGGAGTTGATAAATTCCTGTTTGAGAAAATTATAAGCTGAAACAAAAAACAAGGAATATCTCAAAAACGATCTACTCCACGAAAAAAATTATAGAACATAAATTGTGTGTTTTAATGTACTCTACTTTTTTGTAGGGTTAAGTTTTTGTCTAACTCCTACGGTTTAGCAGTTATGCAAAATTCCATAAAAGTCATCCAGAATAAAGTAGTTTGCAGAGGCTATTCCCAGAAAATTCAAGATATACATTTTATTTGTCAGGTAAATAACTTTAATATACGATATTTTAATTAAAAAACCGACAGAGCCGATTTTGAGAAAATAAAAATTTTCGAAATTTTTCCATGTGCAGGGTAATTTGGGGGTGGGGGGATTTTTCTCAAAATCTTCGTGTCGCAATCCTGGAAAATGCTAAACTTAAATACCAAGTTTGGTATTTTACTGACTTTCCGTTTTTAAGTTATCGTGTTCAGAAACACACACACGCCCACGGACCTTTTTCCTTTCTTTTTTGGATTCAGGAGGACTCAAAACATGTATTTCCCGTGAAATCTCGGTATCGAATTTTTGGGTGCATTAGAATACCTTCTCTATACTATATGTACATTGTACGTGTAGAGATAGTAATAAAAAAAAAACACAACTTATTAGCCTATATAGTGTGCTTTAACAAGATCGACATTTTAGTGTAGTAAGATTTTGTCTGTTTTACTTTACCAAATATGCAAAATCCATTCAGAATAAAGACATCAGACACTGTTTACAGAACACTCAAATCATTCATTCATTTTTTTATGAAAACATCTTAAACATACGGTATTTTAAATCATATCATTAGAACCATAACTTGGACGGTAAGCTTTTCTTAAAAATCTTCGTGTCGCACCCTTGGATGATTCTGAACTACCGATACCAAGTTTCATAAACCAATTTTTCTTTGGCATTCAAGGAGTGTCAAAACATATATTTCCAGTGAAATCTTGACATAGAATGTTTGGGTGGAATACTGTACCTTCTCTGTCTAATGTGTACATGGTAGACGATAAATATAAGACAGCGAATAAAATACTACCTATCAACAATTAAGAAATTAAAATTAAATCACTCCTAAAACAACTGTCATTATGTTCTTGAATCTAAATGGTTTTGCATTGAATAAGTTGACGGGCATATCTTCAGGGATTCGAAGAACCCACACACTACACTCCATTGAAATTTGACCTCGCAGGGTTTCTTTATGGCAAGATAGGACGACTTTCCATTATAATTATTGACAGACATTCTACGCTGGTTACTTGTTATCTCTTCAACAAACTATTGTTGGAAAGTTGGTTCTTCTATTTACTTCATGCTAATCGAGAGAAAAAAAAGCAGAAATAGTCTTATTACTTGCTTCCTATTAAGTAGAAGCGAAATAAAGGAGTACCATAGGCTAAAAGCTGATTGCTATGTGATTGCAGTTCCTTTGTTTGTATGGACAGGAGTTGACGAATTCTAGTATAGAAAAGTATATGTATTTTAAAGATAAAACTAATAACAAGGAATATCGCAAAAAGGTTAACAACACGAAAAAATGTACATATCATAAATTGTATGTATTAACGAACTCTACATTTTTTGTGAAGATAGTTTTTGTCTATCTTTTACGGTTTGCCAGTTATGCAAAATTTCGTAAAATTCATCCAGAATAAAGTAATCTTCATAGACTATTCACAGAAAATTCAATATATACATATCATTTGTCAGGTATCTTTAATATACGATAATTTAATACATTTATCATTAGAAATATTTTAAGAAAATCAAAATTTTCGATTTTTTTTTTCTATCTTGTGGTGGGGGAACTTTCTTGAAAATCTTCGTGTCGCATCCTTCGAAGATACTAAATTTAAATATCAAGTTTGTTATTTATCGGAGTTTTCGTTTTTGAGTTATGCTGCCCACAGATACACACACGCACGTTTTCTAAATCTGTTTTTGATTTCAGGGGGTCCTAAATCTTGAATTTCCGGTGAAATCTCGGTATCGAATTTTTGGGTGCAATACAATACCTTCTCAATACACTATGTACATTTTACGTGAAGAGAAAGTAAAAAAGGAGATAAAAGAAAAGGCATTAAAATCTATACCATAGTTGCTTGATGCATTTTTCGCGGATAGGTTTTGAGTAGCCATGCGTGACTTAAAAGAACTGCTCGAAGACTTGTTTTAAAATGCAGCGCATCATTTTGTATCTCCGACTTTATAAAATGGCAGTATGTTTACTTGTGCATGAAGAGGTATGCGAGCTGGAATTATTTGCGTCATCACAGTACTCATTAACATGTTTGGCATCCGAATTCTTCAACCTGCTGGAACGTCAGTAAGGTCATTTCAGGGTAATCTCTCCGCAGTTCTCATAAAAATCCCAACGCCACAAGAAATGTTAGCATCTGACCCTTTAGATTCTTATAGATAGCTTGCCCTGTTTATTGCGTCGTAGCTTTTGTTTATGTGTGCGTTCTGTTTTCTTGTTGACTCGTCACAAACTAATGTTGTTTATATGAAAAAATCTGAGGTGTAATACTCACATGACTTTATCTACAAACTTCTTACATAAGGCTATTCTTCTTTCTTCACCTTGCTAATCAGATGATCATTAGCAGAATCTTCTTATTACTTAGTTCCTTATAAGTAGGAACAAAATAAGGAAATACACTAGGCTAAACCGATAGTCAAATGTTTTAAAAGCTGTCGTTATGCGATTGTCATTGCGAATCGCTTCATTGCTTGGCCAGGAGTAGAGCAAAAGAGAAACGGATACTTCTGTCCGAGAAACATCTGAAAACAATTACAAGGAATATCTAAGAAACGGTTACCTCTACAGTAAAAATGTAAAGAACATAAATCGTGTGTTTTGACGAAATCTACATTTTCTGTGTAGTAAGTTTTTGTTTATCTCTTACGGATTAGCAGTTAAGCAAAATTCGATAAAATTCATCCAGAATAAAGAGATCTTCAGAGGCTATTTCCATAAAATTCAAGATATACATTTTATTTGGTATGTAAATATCTTTAATATACGGGATTTTAATTAAAATCGTTAGAGCCAATATTTAGATAAACAAAAATTTTCGAAACTTTTTCCATGTAAAGGGCAGTTCTTGGTAGGTGAATTTTCTTGAAAATCTTTGTGTCGTATCCTTGGAAGATATCAAACCTACATAACAAGTTTGGTATTTAACGGTCTTTTCATTTTTGAGCTGTACTGTCAACATACACACACAGACACACGGACCTTTTTCCAAAAATGCTTCTTTTTTTTATTCAGGGGGTCCTAAAACATGTATTTCCAGTGAAATCTCGGTATCGAATTCTGGGATGGAATCCAATACTTCGTCTATGCACTATGTGCATAGTACGTGTAGAGAAAGTAAAAAAGCTAGGTATACTTCTTTCTTCTATAGTTGTCTTCTGTTTCCCTTTTACGAAGCCATTATTCGGAAGATTGAAGATTCTTAGTCTGGATATTTCTCGATTTATTCTAGTGTGTACTTTTAATTTGGGATTAAAGTAATGAAGTGCAGACACCTAATTCCTGTTTTTCTTTTTTTTTTTAACTTGCAGTAGTCACGCCATAAGTAGCCGACGCCGTTAAGGCACGGACTCGTGAACGTGCTTAACACGGCTCAAATCCCGCTCAATCTTTCTGGTCGAGTTTTTTTGGGGTTTCCTTCTCTCATAATTTAGAACATCCTGTGAGCTGAGAGTGTGTACAGAGGACTCTAACCTTCCCCTCAAATATCTAAAAACGCAATTTTGAAGCATTACAATCTCATTTTGTTTTCTGTAATTGATATTCCTCCACATCACACTGTATTCCCTATCTGCACAAGCTAAATATGCAAAGTTTTGGTACGTTCACCTCGGAACCTAAGGAGATAAAATTTGGTCATGACAAGTAAATAAAAATCTGACTTGTTCCATTCACACGACTTTCTCTACATCTCTGCAACAAATTATTGTTAAAAAGCTTATGCTTCTATTTACTTCATGCTAATTAGTCTTATTACCTGCTTTCTTGTAAGTAGAAGCGAAATAAGGGAGTACCATAGGTTAAAGTGATAGTCAAAAGCTGGTTGCTATGTGACTGAAGTTCCTTTGTTTGTATGGACAGCAGTTAAGAAATTCCTGTATGAATAAATTTTTTATAGTTAAAAGCTATAACAAGGAATATCTCAAAAACAATCAACTCCACGAAAAAAATATATATAACAAATTCTGTGTGCTCTACATTTTTTGTGTGGTAAGCTTTTGTCCATCTGTTACGGTTTAGCAGTTATGCAAAATTCCGTAAAATTGATCTAGAATAGTCTTCAGAGGCTGTTCCCAGAAAATTCAAGATATATTTTTTATTTGTCAGGTAAATATAACACGATATTTTAATCAAAATAGTTAGAACCATTTTTGAGAAATCAAATTTTTCCATATTTTTCCATGTAAAGGATTGTTCCGGGTGGGGGTAGTTTTCTCAAAATGTTCGTTTCGCATCCCTGGAAGATACTAAACTAAGTTTGGTATTTTACCGAATTTTCGTTTTTGAGTTATGTTCTTAGAAACACGGACTCTGACACACATACCTTTTTTAATGAAAATGCTTGTTTTGGATTCAGGAGGACCCTAAAACATATCCCTATTTCCGGTGATATCTCGGTATCGAATTTTTGGGTGGATGCCATACCTTCTCTATAGGTACAGTATGTGTTGTTGCAGAGATGTAAAGAAAGTGATGGGAATGGAACACGTGAGATTTTCTTCTCCATGCTCACATCTTCCCTGGGTGTAGGTGTGTGTGTGTGTGTGTTTGGCGGCGGCAGAGCTCAAAAACGAAAACCTCGTTAAATACCAAAGCTGGTACCTATTTAAGTTCAGTGTCTTCCAAGCTGCGACACAAAGATGTTCAAGATTTGGTATCTTCCAAGGATGCGACAGGAAGTTTTTCAACGAAACCCCCCCCCCCACCACAACCTACCCTTTACGTGGAAAAACGTTCGAAACTTTTGATTTTCTCGTAAATGGCTCTAACGATTTTGAATGAAATCTCTTATGTGTAAGATATTGACATGACAAATAAAATGTATATCTTGAATTTTCTGGGAATATCTCCTAAGGACCTCTTCCGGATGACTTGTTATTGAATTTTGCATAACTGGTAAATCGTAAATGACAATGTAGATCAATAATGAGATCACAATAAAACACACAATTTATGCCATATACTTTTTTCGTGGAGTTGATTGTTTTTTGTACATTCTTTGTTATTGGTTTCAGGTTTAAAATACTTTACGTTTCTCATACAGGAATTTCTCAACTCCGGTCCATACAAACAAAGGAACTTTAAACTATGGTACTCCCTTATTATGCTGCTTCTTACAAAACAGCAACTAACAAGACGATTTCTGCTAATTTTTTAATAATAATTTGTTTTAGAGATGTAGAGAATGAGAATGAAACACATCAGATTTTTTAATGTAAGATATAGAATGCATGATAGAGGTCTAGTTCTTTAAATGCTATTTTTGGTTTTTTTATACGCTAAATTTAGTTGGAAAATTGTTTTACTATTGGCAAGAGTACGGGTAACTTGATATGGTTTCCCCTGTCCCCATACCTCACGAGCCCAGAACACAACTATAAGAGCATCCTCTTACAGAAGTGTTCTCCATTACTGCAATTATATTTGAAAGCTGCGGATGGGTGTACTCGAGAGGGGCAGAACAAAATACAAAGGAATTCCCAAATGCTCCGACAACTCGTTCACAGTTTAATGCGAGTAGATGAGGCAGCGGCAGGATGATGAAAGTCGAATCTTGACGTTGTTGTCATCTGTCAGTTCTGGAGGCTCGGAAACCCGCTGGCGCGTGAAGATGAACTTCCATACCGCAACACGGTGCGTGACCGATGTGAAAATTCCTGAAATGCTTATGTGTTGACGTGTAACGCATCATTTCAACATTCCATAGCGAGAGATGATTTCGGTCTTTCCTTTGATGGATGGCTCGAGGAGTTGCTCAGATGATATGTAAATATCAGACCTCTGGAAGAGTGGTAGCCACCAACTATACCCCTGCCGCTGAATCCATGCACTCGACAGTTCCGGTGGTTTCGCGTAAGGTTGGCTGTACTGCTTTTGCGGCGTTGCCGGAGTAGCTAGTAAACAACAACAGCTGATTACAAATGAGGCGTTCAGATAAAAAAAAATCTGATGTGTTCCATTCACAAGACTTTCTCTGTAACAAAGTATTAAAAACCTTATGCTTCTAATTACTTCGTACTCATCGAGGGAAAAAAAAAAAAAAAAAAAAAAATAGCAGAAATAGTCTTATTACTTGCTTCCTTGTAAGTAGAAGCGAAATAAGGGAGTATCATACGTTAAAGTCATAGTCAAAAGCTGGTTGCTATTTGACAGAACTTCCTTTGTTTGTATGGACAGGAGTTGACAAATTCCTGTATGATAAAAGTATAAGTTTTTCAAAGCTGAAACCAAAAACCAGGAATATCTAAAAATCGATCAACTCCACGAAAAAAAAATTATCACATAAATTGTGTGTTTTAATGTGCTCTACATTTTTTGTGTGGTAAGTTTTTGTCTATCTCTTACGGATTAGCAGTTATGCAAAATTTCATAAAATTCATCCAGAATAAAGTAATCTTCAGAGGGTATTCCCAGAAAATTCAAGATATACATTTTATTTGTCAGGTAAATATCTCTAATATACGAAGTTTTAATTAAAATCGTTAGAGCCATTTTTGAGAGAATCAACATTTTCGAAAAAAGTTCGAAAGTAAAGGGTAGTTGGGGGTGGGGGATTTTGTTGAAAATCTTCGTGTCACATCCTTGCAAGATCCCAAACCTAAATAACGAGTTTGGTATTTAACTGTCTTTTCGTTTTTGAGCTATGCTGTCCACACACACACACACACACACACACACACACACACACACACACACACACAGATAGACAGACAGAAAGGCACACACACACACACGGACATTTTTTTAAATGTTTTTTATGGATTCAGGGCGTCTCAAAACATGTATTTCCGGTGAAATCTCGGTATCGAATTTTTGGGTGCATTACAATAGGCACCTTATCTATACACTATGGACATAATACGTGTAGAGAAAGTAAAATTTCACAAATCGAAATACTACTTATAACTCAAAATATCATGGCAGAAAACATCTTGTGTGGAGGTAACCGTAGAGTTTCCGTCCATTTTGTCCATAGCTTTTGGTGTAGAAAACCTCTAAAATGATTTACTTTCTTTATTTTGTGAATGCTTTTTTACTTTCTCTACACGTGCTATGTACATGGTGTATAGAGAAAGTATTCTATTATACCCAAAAATTCAATACCCAGATTTCACCGGATATATATGCTTTGAGTCCCCCTGAATCCAAAAAAAAGTTTTGGAAAAAGGTCCGTGGATGTGTCGGTGGACAGCATCTTCTAAAAAACGAAAAGACCGTTAAATACCAAAGTTGATATTTATGTTTAGTATCCTCCAAGGATGAGACACGGCGATTTTCAAGAAAATCCCCCCATCCCAACTACCCCTTACATGGAAAAAATTCCGAAAATTTTGATTTTCTCAAAATTGGCTACAAAGTTTTGATTGAAATATCGTATATTAAATATATTTACCTGACAAATAAAAGGTATATCTTAAACTTTTTGGGAATAGCCTCTGAAGACTACTTTATTCTCAATGAATTTTACGGAATTTTGCATAACTGCTAAACCGTAAGAGATGGACAAAAACTTACTTAACAAAAAATGTAGAACACGATTTATTTTATATAGATTTTTTTCGTGGAGTTGATCGTTGTTTTAGATATTTCTTGTTTTTGGTTTCAGCTTTGAAAATCTTGTACTTTTCTCATACGGGAATTTGTCTACTGCTGTCCTTACAAACAAAGGAAATTCAGCAAATTCACATAGCAACCAGCTTTTAACTATCGCGTTAACCTATGGTACTCCCTTATTTCGCTTCTACTTACAAGGAAGCAAGTAATAAGCCTATTTCGGCTAATGTTTTCTCGATTAGCATTCAGTAAATTGAAGCAAAGGCTTTTTAACCATGTTTATGTCTTGCAGGCCACGTTGGTAATTGACTTGTGGCATATCAGTACTCGAACTAAGAGCTAAAGTAAGCCGGAAGAAACGAAGTTAATGCAGGCGATGTGGTCGAGGTAACCCTAAACCATTAGGATGGTTGCATTCCTGGCGAGCCCAGGGTATCATCACTTCATCAGGGCACCTGCTGGCCAGGTGCTAGCAGGCGCCAGGCCGGCGACATCACATAGTTGCATCATCATACTCTCAGGTGCACGTGTATTGCCCAATGAGGAAAGCCATCAGCGCGGGAACGGACTAACATTTTGAAACAAATGAAATTAGATACTGCGTCGCATTTTGTTTTTCTTTGACAACAACATTGATAGTTTTGCAAGTAAACTGAAATTTGGGCTTACATATATCCTCTCTTTTCAGTAATGATAGTATTGTACTATGTATATAGAAGTTATTACATTCCACCCAAAAATTCGATACCGAGATTTCACCGGAAATACATGTTTTGGGTACCCCTGAATAAAAGAAAGGGATTTTCAGAAAAACTTTGTATTTGAATTTCGTATCTTCCAAGCATGCAACACGAGAATTTTCAAGAAAATCCCCCCACCCCCAACTATCCTTTACATGGAAACCATTTCGAAAATTTTGATTTTCTCAAAAATGGCTCAAACATTTTCATTTAAATATGGTATATTAAAGATATTTACCTGACAAATTAAATGTATAACTTCAATTTTCTGGGAATAGCCGCTGAAGACTATTCTGGATGAATTTTACGGAATTTTGCATAACTGCTAAACTATAAGAGATGGACAAAAAGTTACCACACAAAATATGTAGAGGATGTTAAAACACACAATGTATGCTATATTTTTTTCGTGGAACTTCAGTCACATAGCAACCAGCTTTTGACTATCACCTTAACCTATGGTACTCCCTTATTTCCCTCCTACTTTCAAGGAAGCAAGTAATACGATTTCTGCTAATTTTTTCCGGATTAGCATGTTGTAAGTAGAATCATAAGCTTTCTAACAATAATTTGTTGCAGAGATGTAGAGAAAGTCATGTGAATGGAACACAAAAGGCATCTGCGCGGGAACGGACAAACATTTTCAAACAAATGGAATCAGACACTGCGTGGCATTTTCTTTTTGTTTGTCAACATGCAGCACAGTGATAGTTTTGCAAAGTAAACTGCCATTTGGGTTTACATATATCCTAGGTAAACTGAAATTTGGGTTTACATATACCCTAGGTAAACTGCCATTTGGGTTTACATATATCCTAGGTAAACTGACATTTGGGTTTACATATACCGTAGATAAACTGAAATTTGGATTTACTTATATCCTAGGTAAACTGAAATTTGGGTTTACAAATATCCTAGGTAAACTGAAATTTGGGTTTACATGCTCTAGGTAAACTCAAATTTGGGTTTACGTATATCATAGGTAAACTGAAATTTGGGTTTGCTTATATCCTAGGTAAACTGAATCATAATTCTTTTTTGTAGCTCTTTATAGCAATGAGTGGCATTCGGTTTATTGTTTTCAAATGTTCCTAAAATTTGAAGTGAAATAAGTACGTGGCGCATAAATTACACATATTTCCTTGGAGTCGCCTGAATACTAACGTTTCAAGAGATTAAAACCATAGAAGTTTGTCTGAAACTGTCTAGTGGACGTTTTTATGTAGAATTCCCCAGCATTTGAAATAACACGTGTTTTGCGTAAGAAAAGCTATCCTAGAAAGTTCGCACATCAACTTCTGTCAACTGGATTCTCCAAGCGTCCAAGTTTTCCTAACCGCAAAAATTCCAGCAATTTAGAACGAGTTTGAGACCTTGGGGCTCTGAAGGTCGCACATTTTCGACATCAAAGCTGTAGTTCCAACCAATAATTGTAGGAATTGCGCAACTCACGGCAAAGATTTTTAAGATGGTATGTTTCCTCACCCCAGCAGGAAGGGGAGGAGGCGGATATCAAAGAATTTCTCAATAAGTATATTTAATGTTTAAGGAAATCTTGTGGCATTTCTTTGTCAGTGCTATAAAACTTTGGAAACCTTGTCATAATACGTTTTCTAACAAGGACGTTTTTACTTTCTCTACACATACTATGTACATAGTGTATAGAGAAAGTATTGCATTGCACCCAAAAGTTCGAAACGAGATTTCACCGGAAATACATGTTTTGAGTCCCTCTGAATTCAGGTAATCGAGAAAAAATTAGCAGAAATAATCTTAATATTTGCTTCCTTGTGAGTAGAAGCGAAATAAGGGAGTAGCATAGCTTAAAGTGATAGTCAAAGGCTGGTTGCTATGTGACTAAAGTTCCTTTGTTTGTACGGACAGGAGTTGACAGATCTCTGTATGAGAAAAGTATACTTTTTTAAAACTGAAGCCAATAACAAGGAATATCTAAAAAACGATGAACTCCACGAAAATATCAATATCGTTTGAGCCATCTTCGAGAAAATCAAAATTTGCGAAAATGTTTTTCTCATAAAGGGTAATTTGGGGTGGGGGAATTTTCTTGAAACCCAAAGTTAAACACCAAATTTGGTATTGAACGATCTTTTCGTTTTTTAGCTATGATGTCCAAGGACACACACACACGGACCTTTTTCCAAAATTGCTTCTTTTGGATTCAGGGAGACCCAAAACATGTATTTCCGGTGAAATCTTGGTATCGAAGTTTTGGGTGGAATGCAATAAATTCTCTTAACACTATGTACAAAGTACGTGTGGAGAAAGCAAAGAAAAAGAAAAAAACTGCGTTAATATTATGTTATGCACTCATTGCCAGGTGTCGAAGCAGATGATCATCAAAATAAATTTTACAATACGAAAATAATTACTAACAATGTTGAAATTAAATATTGTAAATAACATCATCCATACTTCAGTATAATATTTATATTGCGCAGCTCCTAATATAACTTCGAAATACAATATCTTCCATGTCTATATATTTGACCCTGTTACCTTTTCTGCTTCCTATTAGCACAGTACATGGTTGTTTTAACGCACTTAAAACGTTCATCTTTCTCTACCCTTTACTGTGGAGTGTGGAAGCTATGCAATCGAAGCCAGACTCCTGAACGGTGAAATAGAGTGATATTTTTTACTTTCTCTACACGTACTGTGTATATAGTGTATAGAGAAGGTATTGTATTGCACCCAAAATGCCATACTGAGAATTCGCCAGAAATACATGTTTTGAAGCCCCCTGGATCCAAAAAGAAAGCCTTTTTAGAAATATGTACGTGTGTGAAATGTTCTGTGTGTGTCTGTGTGTATGTATCTGTGTCTGTGGGCAACGTAGCTCAAAATTGAAAAGACCTTTAAATACCAAACTTGGGAATTTAAGTTGGGTATATTCCAAGGATGGGACAGGAAGATTTTTAAGAAAATCCCCCCATCTTTAACTATCGTTTACATGGAACATTTTTTGAAAATTTTGATTTTCTAAAAAATGGCTCTAACGAGTTTGATTAAAGTAACGTATGTTTAAGATACTTTTACGACAAACAAAAATGTATATCACGGATTTTCTGGGAATAGTCTCTGAAGACCTCTTCAATCTGGATGCTTTTTATTGAATTTATCATAACTGATAAACCGTAAGAGATAGACAAAAACTTACTTCACAAAAAATCTAGCTCTCGATAAAACACACAATTTATGTCATATACATTTTTTTTTTTCCGTGCAGTTGATCGTTTTGGAAATCTTTCTTGTTTTTGGATTCAGCTTTAAAAAACTTTTTGTCAGCTACTGTCCATACAACAAAGGAACTTCAGTCAAATAGCAACCAGCTTTTGACTGTCAATTTAACCTATGGTAGTCCCTTATTTCACTTCTACTTACAAGGAAGCAAGTAATAAGAATGTTTCTGCTATCTATTTATCGATTAGCATGAAAAAATAGAAGCAATAATTGTTGCAGAGATGTAGAGATTGTCATGAGAATGGAACACATCAGATTTTTTTTATTTCATTTATATAGCCTCTTTAACATCTAAAGTCACATCAGGAGCATTGCATTAGAAACAACTCGTTAGCTGTAGGTTGTTTAAATCGTTTTATTTTCCTCAAACACTCACACACACACATACTTCACAGTTCCAGACTCTATGGGAATTAGGGAATAATTGTGGTCAAAGAAAATCTCCCCGCCCCAGCCGGGAATCGAACCCGGGACCTTCGGGTAATGGGTCAGCTCGCTGACCACTCGACCATGGAGGCAGTCACCATGAATATTGTTTATTTCTCCGCCCTCCACTATTTTAAGCAATAGCTTTAAGCATCTACTGATAACTATATATTTGAATTGACAATAGGGTGTAATATCTGGGCCTTGAATTTAAAATTGGTGACTAGCATTTTTGTACGTGGTCTTTTTATGGCAAATTCCTGTGTAACCGAGATGTCGACCTATACCGCGAAATACTTAACTTGTAATGCAATACCATGGCATTGGTGTATAGGCGCCACTAGGCCAGTTAGACAGTAGCATCGTATAGTTTAACTCTAAACTAGCTTGATCCAATAGGTCAATAGCTTGTTTAGTTTTCAAGTGACAGCATTTTAAACAAGACAACTTAAGACTTTTCACGAAAATGGAGGATTGGAAAAACGAGTAGTGATAAAATTCTTCCATTTGAAAGACATAAGAAATCAAGGAGGAAATGGGCATTACATTGAAATACTCTGCCCCTTCATATTTAATGATTAAAATGTGGGTTATAGAGTTTAAAATGGGACGTACGAGCACTACTGATGAGCCTCGCTCTGGACACCATGTAGAAGTGACAACTCCATTGAAAAATGCACCGTTTAGTACTGGAAGACCACAGATTAAAGTTCTTTGAGATAGCAGAGGCTGTAAACGTATCAAAAGAACGTGCAGGTAATCTTTTAAATAACGTTTTGGGCTTTCATAAGGTCTGTGCAAGTTAGATGCCCCGTTTGTTGACACCAGATTAAAAGTTGCAAAGAAAAACTGTTTCTGTTAAGAATGTGGAGCTCTACCATAAAAATCCCAGTAAATTTTTGAGACGGCTTATTACCATGGATGAAACTTGGATACATCACCACACTCCAGAAAGTAAATCATTGTCAAAACATTGGAATGTGCCAAGTGAATCAACTCCAAAACAGGCAATTGTCCTGGAGACTACTACGCAAGCTTACTGCAACGTTTGAATGATGAGGTGAAAAGAAAAATACCTCATTTGGCTATAAAAAAAAATTCTTTCATCACGACGAGTTCCAGCCCATCGTTCAATCATTGCAATGGGATACATGTACGAATTAAAGTTGGAATTGCTTGCTTGAACATCCACCCTATTCGCCAGATCTAGCTTCCAGTGACTATCACCTGTTCCTAAACCTCAACAAATTTCTTGGAGGACGAAGATTTCACAGCAATGAGGAGGCCATCGATGCGGTGAACAGCTATTTTGAGAACATTGATAAATCACACTACAGAGATGGTTTCATTAAATTAGAACACCGATTGATCTGGAGATTATGTTGAGAAAGAAAATTAAACACTGTTTTCATTGAGAGGCCCGGGACATCTCGTATATCCTCTCGGAAGCAATCCCATGACACTTTCAGCCAATAAATGCAAGTTCTTTATCGCCAGTTCAGTTTAGTTTCTCACCTAGATGACATAAAGTTTTGGAATTGTACGAAAAAATCGTAAAATAGTCTTGTTGTGAAAATAAAATAAATTATTTTCTATATATTGTAATAATTTGTTCTAAAAAGTCTATGAACATAATATGTAATTTTGGATCTTACTACGAAACAGGTAATTTTCTTCTAAAACAAAAGCAAGGAGGTAGCATGACATGATGTCTTCTGTGCATATAGTGGGTTATACTTAAGCGTGAGAAAGAAAAAGTTGCTGGAGGGAATATCAGCCATATGTTGCATAATTGTATGGCAACCAGTCAGATTGTGCGTATATTGTGTGATAGACAAAAGAGTGATGCCAGAAAAATAACTCAGGAGACCACACCAGTCCTTTGTATGCAAAACTTTCTGAGAAATGCAAATCCGTCTACATACATTTTACTTTCTCTAACCTCAGGCTACAGCAAGTACTGAATTTTACTAAAGAGTTCGTAATCATTGTTGAACCTGAAGTCTATATTTTAAATTTTGAATTCAGCCTTAAAATACAAATAAGAAATGTATTTAAAAGCATTCCTCGAATCCTAGTTAGTGAAGAGCTAAGCATGTTGCATATAAAATACCTATTACTTTCTCTACACGTACTATGTACATAGTGTAAAGAGAAGGTATTGTTGCACCCAACAAATTCGATTCCGAGATTTCACTGGGAACCCCTGAATTAAAAAAAAAACAAAACAAACAAACGTGATGTGTTCCATTCACATGACTTTCTCTGCATCTCTGCAACAAATTATTCTTAAAAGGCTTATTCTTCTATTTATTCTTCATTTACTTCATGAGAAAAATTAGCAGAAATAGTCATTACTTGTTTCCCTGTAAATAGAAGTGAAATAAGGGAGTACCATAGGTTAAAGCGATAAGCAAAAGCTGGTTGCTATGTGACTAAAGTTCCTTTGTTTGTATGGACACGAGTTGACAAATTCCTGTATGAGAAAAATATAAGCTTTTTAAAGCTAAAACCAATAACAGGAATATCTCAAAAACGATCCGTTCCATTAACATAAGTTATGTGTTTAAACGTGCTCTACATTTACTGTTAAAGAAGTTGTCTATCCTTTACGGTTTGCCAGTTATACAAAATTCAATAAAATCATCCAGAATAAAAAGGTCTTTAGAGGCTATTCTCAGCAAATTAAAGATATACATATTATTTGGCATGCAAATATCTTAAATATAAGCGATTTTAATCAAAATCGTTAGAGCCATTTTTGAGAAATTCAAAATTTTCGAATTTTTTTCCATGCAAAGGGTAGTTTGAGGTGGTGGGACTTAGTTGAAAATCTTCGTGTCACATCTTTGGAAGATACCAAACTTAAATACCAAATTTGGTTTTTAACGGTATTTTCGTTTTTGAACTACGCTGTCCACAGACACACACTCGGACGTTTTTCTAAAAATGTTTTTTTTATTCAGGGGGTCTCAAAACATGTATTTCCGGTGAAATTTCAGTTTTGAATTTTCGGGTGCAATACAATACCTTCTCTATACACTATGTACTTAGTACGTATAGAGAAAGTAAAAAAAAAACAACACATTTTAGAGAAATGTCTTTTGTGTGTGTGTGTGTGTGTGTGTATGTGTTATAGAAATCAATTGATCAGCACGCCATGGTGCTATACAAATTGCAGATATATAGAAAATTAAGGAAAATATCACTCTAAAGAATACTAAGTCAAGGGGATGCCAACATGCGAGTCCCCCAAAGAAGAACATGAATGTATATTGGGAGGAGAAATAAGGAAAAAATCTGACGTGTACCATTCACATGACTTTCTCTACAACTCTGCAACAAGTTATTCTTAAAAAGTTTATACTTGTATTTCCTTCATGCTAATCAGAAAAAAAATTAGCAGAAATAATCTTATTACTTGCTTTTGTAAGTAGAAGCCAAATAAGGGAATGCTATAGGTTAAAATGATATATTACGTTTTCCTATTGCATGGGGGCGTATGTGGGAATAGAAGTCATCTATCGATATAGAGTGGTAATCGATGTAGTAATGTCAGTTCTTTACTCTTTACCATAAATCTTATAAATTAACAATTCCATTCCTTTTCTTCTGCTATTAAATGATAAACTAGGGTATGTTACAACCAAATACACAGCAAACACGTTTTATATGTCTGAAGTTGCCAATCGAGGAAAATTGTTGCCTAGTTGAGCATGTTTAGACACGAGAGCGGACTAGTAAAGAAGGCGGTGGTACTATTATTATTATTCCTCAGGAACATAACCTCATTTATTTTTATACAGATAAATAACAGAAAACAAACACATACAATTCTTATTAATAATAGGCAACATTAAGTTCTTAACTGTGCAATTACGATGAAAGTGTGATATTTATTGTACAATTATTACAATTTAAAGTGTTGATTCCGTGTGATGAGGTACTTGGTGTGTTTGTGTTGCTAAATTCAGACATCATACTATTATCAGGTGGTATTGCAACGTCAGCAGAAGTGTAGGAGGATGAGTGTAGCTATCCTCTTATTTTCTATGGAGTTCTCTGTACATTAAAAATAGCGATATATCTTTCGGACTGCACTAGTAACGTAACTCTTTCAAAACTACAACATTCTATATAACGGATACAGTGATAGCAACAAAACTTAAGTTGGTAACATTGGAGTGCTATAAATATTTTATAAATTTAGAGTTATAAAGAACAATTTTTAGTTCGAGTGTTTTGTGTTAAGAAACTTACCTTTAACTAATCTATACCTTTAACAGTGTCTGTCTAAAAAGAGTTTTTTTTATTTATTTATTTTCAGTGTCATAGCCTTAGAGAAAGCTTTTCTGGAGCGTTTCCGGACCTTATCTTCCTCTTTTTCTTTTCTTTTTTTTTTTTTTTTTTTTTTACTTCACTGGGAGATGTTTTCCCCAAGTTGACTCTTTGGAATCTGCCCCTTTGCACGGCTCTTGCCTTCTCTAATCAGCTCAGGGGCGCTGCTGCAGAGGTGTTAGAGTGAGTGTGATTGTAAGTCGCAGCAGAACCTTCTGCTTAGTCCTCATGAATCCATGCTTCTGCTGCTGGTTTCCACCCTGTCAATTCTTTTGGCTCAAACCACAAATTGATTTCCTTATTTGCAGATTCCGCTGAACCTGACCCATGAATTATATATATTCCTTCTAACTTGGATACAAAGGTCGCCTCGGATGGTTCCTGGGGCAGAATCTTTGGGATCAGTTGCACCCAGCATCACTCGTCCAGTCTTTGCCACAGTAAGACCTTCTCATACCATGGGAACGACAGGACCTGCTGACACATATTTCACAAGACCGGGAAAAAAGGTCGGCCTGCAAGATCAGCATAATGCTTCTTCAACAAGTCTTCTGAAGCACACGTGAATTTCAGTGCCACAAGTTTAAATCCTTTTGCTTCGAACATTTTATTATTTTTCCTATCATTCCCCTCTGGGCTCCATCGGGTTTCACCAATAGAAAAGTTCTTTCTGTAGCAACAGCCATGCCCCTTGAAAATAATAAGAATATTGCCAGAAACGTACAAACCACCATCCGACGTTGGCAAGAGTGGCTGCCGAGAAGAAATCGCATCTTCACTCCAAAGTGTTGAATTAGTTGCCGGTGTCTGTTTATTTTGGTTGAAACATGGCGTCGTCTAGCCGAAGGTTACGAAGCGAAGAGAAATAAGAGCTTCAGTTCGCGATGCATTAGAAGAAAGCGAGAGATTTTGAATTTTCAGACCTTGTTGAAAGAATTTGTGACATGAGGTAAGAGAGGAAGATTTATTTCTAGCTTCAGCGATGAAAATTCATCCTATAACAACGGCTCTCGTACGCATGCAAATAATCAGTGTACTTATCAAAACGGATTCACAGAGGTGTAACCAGACGGCGAATATAATGTGAATCAACTGTTCAACTACGCAATAACACAAGTGTTAAATTGTATAGTAACCTACGTTACAGCTTTATGCCGTTTTCATTAATAATGGCATCATTCTAGTGTGTGTGTGTGTGTGTGTGTGTGTGTGTGTGTGTGTGTGTGTGTGTGTCTGTCTGTGTGTGTGTGTGTCTGTGTATGTGAAAAAATGGCGTTCGTATATTAAAGATATTTACCTGACAAATATTTCGAATTTTCTGGGAATAGCCTAGTAAGACTACTTTATTCTGAGTGAATTTTACGGAATTTTACATAACTGCTAAACCATAAGAGATAGACATTAACTTACCACTTAAAAATGTAGAGCACATTAAAACACACAATTTATGTTGTATACATTTTTCGTGGAGTTGATCGTTTTTTAGATATTCCTTGTTTTTGTTTTCAGGTTCGAAAAACTTAACCTTTCTCATACAGGAATTTGTCAACTCCTGTCCATACAAAGGAACTTCAGTTACATAGCAACCAGCTTTTGACTATCGCTTTAACGCATGGTACTCCCTTATTTCTCTCCTACTTACAAGGAAGCAAGTAATAAGACTATTTCTGCTAATTTATTTATTTATTTCTTTTTTTCTTTTTTTTATTCTTTTTTTTTTGTCGATTAGCATGAAGTAAATAGAAGCATAAACTTTTTAAAACTAATTTGTAGCAGAGATGTAGAGAACGTTATGTGAATGGAACACATAAGATTTTTTGTATTTTAAAAATAAAACACCAGACCAAAGCAGGATGCTTTTTAGTAAAGAAATATCCATAATTTCGTTTAATTAGGCTGAACTTTCTGTGCAGTGAGGTTTTGTATGCCTAATAATTGATTATTTTGGGATTATTAATTTTATTTTAAAAATATGCTTTTGTTTTTAATTTTTTAAATTATTGAAGAAACTTCCCATACATAAAATGCATATTATATAGTAGAAAGAACGGTTTACAAAAAATTTAAAAAAAATCCACTCTCTATGTCATTTGGTACTCATTTTATTACTAATAATTTAAAACCCTGTATTCTCGTCTAAAATTGCTTGGCCCTTTTCAGACAGTATTTTGCTATTCGGGTTGGCGCTAAAAGGGTTAAACGTATCGCAAACTCTTTGAAATACTTTTAATTTGTTGTTTGGCATATAAAACTGTATTATGTAACAAACGTTTCTGTGCAGATGATACAATAATCTGGAACAAAATATTCAATGAGATGTCAACGCTTTCCGAATATAAATTGCAAATATGATTCCTGTAATTAATTTCTCTACACGTACTATGCACATAGTGTATATAGAGAAGATATTGTAATGCTCCCAAAAATTCGATACCGAGATTTCACCGCAAATACATATTTTGAGACCCCCTGAATAAAAAAAACATTTTTAGAAAAATGGCCGTGTCTGTGTGCGTGTGTGTCTGAGGGCAGCATAGCTCAAAAACGAAAAGACCGTTAAAAACCAAACTTGGTATTTAGGTTTAGTATCTTCCAGGGATGCGATACGAAGATTTTGAGAAAAATCTACCAACCCAAACTATCATTTACATGGAACTTTCTAGGAAAATTTCGATTTTTTCAAAAATGGTTAACGATTTTGATTAAAATATCGTATATTAAAGATATTTATCTGACAAATAACATATATCTTGAATTTTCTGGGAATAGCCTCTGAAGACCACTTTATTCTTGATGAATTATACGGAATTTTGCATAACTGCTAAACCGTAAGAGATGGACAAAAACTTACGTAACAGAGCACGATAAAACACTCAAGTTATGTCGTGTACATTTTTTCGTGGAGTTGGTCGTTTTTTAGATATTCCTTGTTTTTGGTTTCAGCTTTATAAAACTTATGCTTTTATCACATAGGAATTTTTCCAACTCGTGTCCATACAAACAAAGGAACTTCAGGCACATAGCAACCAGCTTTTGACTATCACTTTAACCTATGGTACTCCCTTATTTCGCTTCTACTTACGTGGAAGCAAGCAAGACTATTTCTGCTATTTTTTTTCTGGATTAGCATGAAGTAAATAGAAGCATAAGCTGTTGAACATTAATTTGTTGCAGAGATGTAGAGAAAGTCATGTGAATGGTACACAACAGATTTTGTTTTGTACTGACTGTAGGTGCTGAATAAGGAAGCAAAGCCTTTTTCGTATTCAATCACCCTTTCGTCAGTGTAGCGGGATTTTCTGTGCCTTACCAGAACAATAAGATTCTTTTATCCCTGCCAGGTGGACAGTGGCCAAACCTTCCTTGTAGGGCAAGGTAGGAAGGCATGACAAAAGAAAGGCGTTGCTTTTGCTGTTGCAGACAATTAGAAGTTATTTGTACTCTTCTGTTCCTCTTGCTACTGGCAAACGTTCCTGGAATTTTATTATCTTCACTATTTGTTTTGTGGAGTATGTGGAGATTATGTCCCAAAGAAATCTTGAAGATGTGAATGCATAAATATGATGGACTTAATCAGGATAGTAGCACAATGGACATTGAAATTGCTTGCCATTGGGTATATCAACTATAGAAATTGCAGGAGGACATACCATATGCTCAAAAAGCATATTAAAGGGAAATTGTATATAGTATTATAAGTGTATAGAAAGCAATGTAAAATAGTTGTGAACATCTAGTGATAGAAATACGCATAAAAGCGAGTTATAACTTAGGTAATTAATGCAAGGGGGGCTAGTTTAATTCCAGGTAACAGTCCACCAACCACCTCTTGATAATGAGCACAGGTTTAGGTTAAATAATGTAAAATAGAAAATTACAGAGATATAAATAAATGAAACAGGCGTAGTGACTTCTCCTCCAGGGAAATAGACAAAGCAAGCAGGAAGTTAAGGTGAGAGGGAAGCTTTGGGTTTTCCCAAACGCGTCATGTGGACTTGTCACAATTTATTTTCATAGCATGTGAAGTGATATTACCAAGGAACCAATCAAATATACTATTACATTTTATGGCGCGAAGGTTGGCCAGCATATCTCTTATGTGGTTACTCTTGACTTTGATTCTTATTATTTTACAGTTAGTCTTACATTGTGTTGTGCGCATGTTCACGTGTTTAGGTGGTGGGGGAACGATGTGCAGATGGTTAGATTACGCTCTTTATGATTGATTTAAGTGGTGGGAAGGTATTTAATGGAAACATCTTTTGTAAGGAAACAAGCTAGCCGCCCGTTAAACCTTTCAGATAATAAATTCAAGTAGTAAGGGAAAATGCAGTGTTATTTAATATTCGCCTCCCTACAAATAGAATTAGGAGATATTAGGAGTGGAATCTTCGTCAACTACTCAGCAGAGGACGCCGGAGAGGGAGACGAAAGCAGAGATCCCGCTACAAAATGCATGCAATAGGAAGAGTTTTTGTATTTCTTTTACTAAAAGTTGCATTAATTGCAGAAAATAGCAAGGCCCAAAAAGTAAATATTTTTGGTAATTTTGCTAAATATTTTAAGAGCTGGTCCATGTCCCTCGAGGGCACGTGTTTCTTTCCGTAAGGTTTCCACTTTCAGGTAACCAAATTTTGGCTCCTCCTATCAGGTCTCTGAGCGTCTGGCTGGCCTGAATAACAAACAAGGAGATCACTAACTAATGAACGAAGCTACAACATCTTTGCAAAATATTGGGGTGTGTTTTTTTTTTTGTTTTGCTGTTTGGATTTGCCGTTAAATTGGATAACAGATAAATGCATATGAGAGCTTTCATCAGCGAAATGGAGATGAAGAAGAGTTATTGCTTTTATCAAATGGAATAACCAAACCGATATTAAGAAAACGTTAGAGCAGCATGGAAATACAAGGTTTTAGTTGTACGTTACTCTTCGGCAGTTCGACCATATTTTAGAGAAGGTAAGTTAATTTAGCAATACAGTGGCTAAATGACACTCGTGAAAAGGAAATGGTTACGTTGGTTATCAGTACCAACATAAATAGCTCCGTCCGTTATGAACCCATTTTATGGAGCCAAAACTAAATGTTAATACAGTAGTACACCATTGCAATACTGCAATAAAGGCCCGCCTGGTTAGTGTGGTGGTAGCGTGTCTGCCTCATATCCAACAGGTCGTAAGTTCGAGTCTCGCTTAGGGTGAGTTACCCGGATAAGATATTTTCGGGGTTTTCCCTTATCCTGAGAAGACGAATGTCGAGTAACTTTAAGCTCCATGGATCCCGAGATCATTTTAGCAGCATTTCATCAATTTCATTCATCGTCCAATATGACCAACCAGGTTAAAGGACGTTAAACAAACAAACAAGAAACAATATATATATATAGTGCAATAAAATGTCTATACCAACTTTGCTTTCAAGTTCAATCACATAGAAATTACCATCTTTATTTCCAAAATTTTAATAAATCAGTTTGATTTGCTTTTAATTGTCATTAAATCTTACTTTTTCTACACGCACTATGTACATAGAGTATAGAAAAGGTATTGTAATGCACCCAAAAATTCGATACCGAGATTTCACCGGAAATATATGTTTTGGGACCCCTGAATCAAAAACAAAATGTTTGGAAAAAGGTCCGTATGTGTGTGTGTCTGTCAGTCAGTCAGTCTGTCTGTCTGTCTGTGTGTGAACAGCATAGCTCAAAAACAAAAAGACCGTTGAATACCAAACTTGGTATTTATGTTTGGCATCTTCCACGGATGCGACACGAAGATTAAGAAGTAAATTCCACAACCTCAAACTACTCTTTACATGGAAACAAATTTCGAAAATATTGATTTTCTTAAAAATGACTAACGATTTTGATTAAAATCTTTTATATTTAGAGTATTTAAATGCCAAACAGAATGTATATCTTGAATTTCCTGTGAATAGCCTCTGAAGACCTCTTTATTCTGGATGATTCGTATTGAGTTTTGCATAACGGGCAAACCATAAGAGATAGACGAAAACGTCATGACTAAAAGATGTAGATCACCATAAAACACACAATTTATGCTATATACATTTTTTCGTGGAGTTGATGGTTTTTGAGATATTCCTTGTTATTGGTTTCAGATTGAAAGTAGGTATTTAAAGTTTTCTCCTTCATAGAAACGGTTTTCAACCACATGGCAACCACCTTTTAAAAGGTTTGACTCGTTTTAGTCTAGAATATTCTGTTATTTAACTTCTACTTACAAGAAAGCAAGTAATTAAGACAACTTCTGCTAATGTTTATTTGGATTTCATAAAATAGAAGAATATGCTTTTTAACATGTTACAGTGATGTAGAGAAAGTCATGTGAATGTAACACATCGGATTTTGGTAAAGCTATACGATGGTTCTACCACAGATATGGACACTCGCACACACACACACACACACACACACACACACACACACACACACACACACTGTCTTAAGACTTTTACTGGCGATCCATGCTTGAAAGTGTTGAAAACATTAACTTGTTCAGATGTGAAAGTTGCCACATCACCGAAATTTTGACTTCTTCTTGGGATTATTAGGGTTTTAGCTATACAGATCCTTTGGCTACACTCCTCAACTTATAAAAAGCATCCCCCGGCTACGCTTTTCGGCTTAGGGCCCTCCACGTGGGCTACCCTTTGCAGCTTAGGGCCCTAAATGTTTATAACAGACCAGTAAGAACTACAATGTGACTCTAATGACGAAACAACAAAAGTGCCCACGTATTGAAGTAATGCCAAATGGTGGAACCATCGTATACTAATAATCAGATTGTTTAGTAATAAAATAAAGTTAGAAGGATTAGAATGAACCGTTTCAAGGCCTTTCCTACTTTATCAAAGTTCACAGCATTTAAAATTAGGCCTATTTTCAAATGATTCTTAGCGAATAATGAATCTGGAAACACAGTCATTCGACTTTTGTTTCTACTATTGGGGGAAGGCAGACGGCAGCGTTGAATGCTTTATAAAAGATGAATGTTATGCTCTGGAGCGAATACATTCCTGATGGGGTCGAACAACAATAGGAGCTAGACCCCTCCTCCTCCCTCTCAGAAGCGTGCCTAAACTCTCCGAGCCTGCATTCCTTTTATTGAAGCTTGCTTCTACTGCCCGGCAAGTCCATTCAAATCAAGGAACCCACCCATATACGTCTACCACACCCCACCCATGAACATCTGTGCTTGCGCTGGGAATGCAACCATAGTGCGCACGCTCCAACTGCCAAATCTCCCATATAATTGATCATTTTTACTTTCTCTACACATACTAGATATGTACATAATGTATAAAGAAGGTATTGCACCCCATCCAAACATTCCATACCGAGATTTCACCGGAAATATATGTTTTAGGGTCATCTGTAACCAAAAAAATCTGATGTGCTCCATTCACGTGACTTTCTCTACATCTCTGCAACAAAATATTGCTAAAATATTATGCTTCTACTTACTTCATGCTAATCGAAAAATAAAAAACAAAAAAAAAAAAAAAAAAAAAAAAAAAAAAAAAAAAAAAACCAGAAATAGACTTATTACTTGCTTCCTTATAAATAGAAGCGAAATAAGAGGGTACCATAGGTTAAAGTGATAGTCAAAAGCTGGTTGCTCTGTGACTGAGTTTCCTTTGTTTGTATGGATAGCAAGCAGTTGACAAATTCCTGCATGAGAAAAATATATTTTTCAAATCTGAAACCAAAAAATTAGGAATATCTAAAAAAAGATCAACTCCACGAAAAACATGTATATAAATTAAATTGTGTGTTTTAACATGATCTACATTTTTTGTGTGGTAAGTTTTTGTCCATCTCTTACGGTTAAGCAGTTATGCAAACTGCCATAAAATTCATTCAGAATAAAGTAGTCTTCAGAGGCTATTCCTAGAAAATTCAAGATATACATTTTATTTGTGATAGAAATGGTTTTTATGTGGTATTTTAATCAAAATCGTTAGCCATTTTTAAGAAAAACAAAATTTTCGAAAATTTTTCCAAGTAAAGGCTAGTTAGGGGGGGATTTTCTTGAAAATCTTCGTGTCCCATCCTTGGAAGAAACTAAACTTAAATATCAAGTTTTGTATTTAACGGTCTTTTCGTTTTTGAGCCATGCTGCCCAAAGGCACACACACACACGCACAGGGACATTTTTCTATTTTTTTTTTTTTTTTTTCATTCAGGGGGTCTTAAAACATATTTCCGGGGAAATTTCGGATCGCATTTTTGGGTGCACTACAATACCTTCTCTATACACTATGTACATAGTACGTGTAGAGAAAGTAAAAAAGCATTTTTGGAAAAAGGTCCGTGTGTTTGTGAACACGATAACTCAAAAACGAAAAGTCGGTAAAATACCAAACTTGATATTTAGGTTTAGTATCTTCCAATGGTGCGACACGAAGATATTTAAAAAAAAAAAAAAATATCTCCCAACCACAAACTACTCTTTACATGGAAACATTTTTGAAAATTTTGATTTTCTTATAAACGGCTCTAACGATTTTGATTAAAATCCCGTATATTAAAGCTATTTATATCCGAAATAAAATGTATATCTCGAATTTTCTAGGAATAGCTTCTGAAGACTTTTTTATTCTGGATGAATTTTGCCGAATTTTGCTAAGCGTAAGAAATAGACAAAAACTCACCACACAAAAATTGTAGATCACGTAAACACACATATAATTCACGTCCTTTACGTTTTTGCTGTGGTGGTAACCGTTTCGGAGATATTCCTTGCTATTGGTTTCAATTGTGAAGTACTTAAAATTTTCTCAGACAGGAAGTGTTCGTTTTTCTTTTGTTCTACTCCTGGCCAAGCAAAGAAGCGACTTGCAATGACAATCGCATAACGATAGTTTTTAGAACATTTGACTTCCTAGTGTTTGAAGATCAGCTAGAGAAAGTTATGCGAGTGTAACACATATTTTTACTTTCTCTACACAATTTTTAGGGTCCTCTGTATCCAAAAAACTGATGTGTTCCATTCACATCACACATGACTTTTTTCTACATCGCTGTAACAAATTATTGCTAAAAGGCTTACTCTTCTATCTACTTCATGATAATAGAGATAAACATTAACAGGAATTGTCTTTATTTATTTGCTTCCTTGTAAATAAGAAAATACACTAGGCTAAAATGATAGTCAAATCTTTTAAAAGCTCGTTGCCATGTGGTTGAAACCCATTTCTATGCAGGGCCAGGCGTTTACAAGTTTCCGTGTGATAAAAATTTAAATATTTTACATCTGAAATTAATAACAAGGATTATCTCGAAAACGGTAAATTCCACGAAAAAATGTATATGAAATAAATTGTGTATTTTAACGAAATATACATTTTTTGTGTGGTAAGTTTTTGTCTGTCTCTTACGGTTTACTAGTTATGCAAAATTCAGCAGAATTCACCCATAAAGAAAAGTCTTCAGAAGTTATTCCCAGAAAATTCATAATATACATTTTATTTATGATGGAAATGGCTTTAATATGTTGTATTTTAATCAAAATGTTTGGGCAGCCATTTTTAAGAAAAACAGAATTTTCCAATTTTTTTCCATGTAAACGGTAGTTGGGGGTGGTGGGATTTTCTTGAAAATCTTCGCGTCACATCCTTGGAAGATACCAAAATGAAATACTGTGTTTCGTATTTAACGGTCTTTTCGTTTTTGAGCTATGCTGTTCACAGACACACACACACACACACACACACATACATCCACACGAATCGTTTTCTGAAAATACTTTTATTTTGGATACAGGAGATCATAAAACGTGTATTTCCGGTGAAATCTCGGTGTCGAATTTTTGGGTGGAATGCAATACCTTCTCTATACACTATGTGCACAGAACTTGTAATGAAAGTAAAAAGTATTTTCAGAAAAAGGTCCATGTGTGTGTGTGTGTGTGTGTGTGTGTGTGTGAACACTATAACTAAAAAACGAAAAGTTGATAAAATACCAAACTTGGTATTTGAGTTTAGTATCTTCCAAAGATGCGACACGAAGATTTGAATGAAAATCCCCCCACTCCCAACTACCCCTTTAGATGGAAAAAAATTCGAAAATTTTGATTTACTCAAAAACGGCTGTAGCAATTTTCATTAAAATCTCTTATATTTAAGATATTTACATGCCAAAATGTATATCTTCAGTTTTCTGGGAAATGCCTCTGAAGACGTATTTATTCCGTATGAATTTTGCGGAATTTTGTATAACTGGTAAATCGTAAGAGGTAGCTTGGGATGTAATGTATTTAATATACGGGATTTTAATAAAAATCGTTAGACCACTTTTTAGAAAATCAAAATTTTTGAAAATTTTCCATGTAAAGGGTAGTTTGTACTATTGGGAGGATTTTCTAGAAAATCTTAGTGTCGCATTCTTGTAAAATGCTAATCCTAAATACCAAGTTTGGTATTTTACCGACTTTTTGTTTTTTAGTTATCGTATTCAGAGACACACGGACATACACACATACGGATTTTTTTCTGAAAACACTTTTTTCATGATACAGGAGACCTTAACACGTGTATTTCATGTGAAATCTCGGTACCGAATTTTTTGGTGGAGTGCAATACCTTCTCTATGCACTATGTATTTTGTATTTGTAGAGAAAGTAAAAACGCAGTCGTAACTAAAGTCAAATATCATACTGTAATTGTAGTAAAGAGTACATATTTAAAGCACAGCCGGCAAATAAATATTGAGATATTTATAAAACATAATATATTAAATAAACAAGCGGCCTCCCAAAATGCAAGCAATAATGATCAAGCTATATTAAGTCATTCTGCCGCCAGTTGGCATTCTTGTATGCTGCAAACTCTTTAATATTACCTTACCTGAAGATTGTGAAGAATTAACAGTCCCGCACACTGTTTATTACGTAACAAAATATTTCTATGCAGGTCTACAATATGTGTATGGAAGGTATTTTTTTATTTTCTCTATACGTACTAAGTACATAGTGTGTAGAGAAAGTATTGTATTGTATTCGATACCGAGATTTCACCGGCAATATATGTTTTGAGATCCCCTAAATCCAAGAAAAAGCATTTTTAGAAAAATGTTCGTGTGTATCTGTCTGTCTGTCTGTAGGCTGCATAGCTCAAAAACGAAAAGGCCGTTGAAAAAACTTAAATACCAAACTTGGCATTTAAATTTGGTATCTTCCAAGAATGCTACACGAAGATTTTCAAGAAAATCCACCACCCCAAAGTACCATTTACATGGGTTTTTTTTTTTTTTTTTTTTTTTTTCATAATTTTGATTTTCTCAAAAATGGCTCTAAAATGTTTTATTAAAATGTCTTATATTTAAGACGTTTACTTACCAAATAAAATGTATAATTGCATTTTCTGGAAATAGTCTCAAAAGACCTCTATTCTTCATGATTTTTATTGAATTTTGCATAACTGGTAAACAAAAACTTACGATACAAAAATGTAGATCACGATAATACACACAATTTATGTTAAATACATTTTTTCGTGGGATTGATCGTTTTTAAGATATTCCTTGTTTTTGATTTCACCTTTAAAAAACGTATACTTTTCTTATACAGGAATTTGTTAACTCCTGTGCATACAAAAAGTCTTATGTGCTCCATTCGCATGAATTTCTCTACATCCCTGCAACAAATTATTGTTAAAAAGCTTATGCTTCTATTTACTTCATGCTAATCGAGTAAAAACTTAGCAGAAATAGTCTTATTGCTTGCTTCCTTGTAAGTAGAAGAGAAATAAGGGAGTACCATAGGTTAAAGTGATAGTCAAAAGCCGGTTGAAGTTCCTTTGTTTGTATGGGCAGGAGTTGACAAATTTCTGTACGAAAAAGGCACGAGTTTTCAAAGCTGAAATCAATAACAACGAATATGTCAAAAACGAAAAACTCCACGAAAAAAATTGTACATAATTTAGCTTGTGTGTTTTAATGTGCTCTACATTTTTTGCGTGGTAAGTTTCTGTCTATCTCTTACGGTTTAGCAGTTAATCAAAAATTCGCAAAATCCATCCAGAATACACTAGTCTTCAGAGGCTATTCCCAGAAAACTCAAGATATACATTTTATTAGTCATGTCAATATCTTAAATATAAGAAATTGTAATCAAAATCGTTAGAGCCATTTTTGAGAAAATCAAAATTTTCTTGAAAATATTCGTATCGCATCCTTAGAAGATACCGATGGTATTTAACTGTCTTTTCGTTTTTGAGCTATGCTGTCCACAGACTGACACATACACACGGACAGACAGACACACACATGGACATTTTTCTAAAAATGTTCTTTTTTGTTTTGTTTCAGGGGGCCTCAAAACACATATTTCCGATGAAACCTCGATATCGAATTTTTGGGGCAATACAATACCTTCTCTATATACTATGTACATAGTACGTATAGAGAAAGTAATAAAGAACTTCAGTCACATAGCAACCAGCTTTTAACTGTCACTTTAACCTATGGTACTCCCTTATTTCCCTTCTACTTGCATGGAAGCAAGTAATAAGATTATTTCTGTTAACTTTTCTCAATTGCCATGAAGTAAATAGAGGCACAAACTTTTTAACAATAAATTATTGCTGAGATGTAGAGAAAGTCATGTGAATGGAACACTTTTTTTTAATGAGTACATAATGGAAGATCTAAGAATTGGCAACGGTCAGCAAAATCGAATAGCAGTTACATACCAAATGCAAAATGTACAAATTACAGTCAGAAAGAACATACTTCCAAGTGAAGTTCTTTGAAGGAGAAATTCGTGTGTAGCAAATGAGGGAAGGATTTTGCGTGATGTTCCTTGACGCACGCGTGGTCTATCGCGACATGCAAACCTGCGTGGGTGTACTAGAATGGAAACAAATAATCCAGCCTCTTCCCATGGGTCTTTAATAACCACTGAGCCCTCTTTTATCATAAGCAAATCACAGCGATTATCGACCTTGGGAGTAAAATACATTAAATGACATATTTTTTGTTGTACTCAATATACAGCGCTAGGAAGGTCGTACCGTTCGCCGTTCCTTGTATTGTTTGCGACCAGCCGTCTCACCGCATGAAAAGAAGCATTGATAACGCTAGAGAACGGATGATGGGGGGTGGGGGAGAGGTAAATATACCTGCTGTCAAGTAAATAGTACTGTTTCCAGAGAACAGAAAATGTCTTATGAGACATTCCTATAAGCACACCTATTTAGATAATTATGTAGGTATGACATACAAAACGTGAGTCTTGCTGATTTTTATATATGTACTTTGTGAAAACACCCAAGCAATTATAACACGGATTGAAATATTTAGTGATCGAATGTTAAGTGATATCGAAATAATAAAATGAATTTCATAAATACCTTCAGATTCTAACATGTAAAAACGAAAACAGCAATTAAACTAAATCTTTACTCATCTGCAGTTGTATTACTGAAAACTATATGTAATTCTGAAGCTCTTCAAATGAAAACTCATTCTACGTTCCGACAATTTGTAATACGAAAAAGTTAGTTCCACTTCGCTTGATGTGATCGGGGCATATTTGAAATACTTTATCAGTTCCGTATCACCAAACAAATAGCATTTGTTGGGATCTAAAATACAGCTTGTATGCAATATATCATGCTGAACCCTGCATTCTTTTCATTTACACTTCATTTTTATCTTTATTTTGGGTAGGATGCTCTTGACAGTTCTTCTACATGCCGCACAGATTCAGTTCAGCTCCATATCTCTGGACCATAACAGTGTGATATTTGTAGGTAGCTTTCTGAACCAATTTGCAATCAATATGTTTCTATGAAGTATTCTGTTACTATATGTTTGACAGTTTGTCAAACAGTTTTACAATGTTGTAAATACTTTAACTCCTATCCTACCCACGGTTTCTGTGAGAAATCAATTAAAATTATCACAATTGCATAATAGTTGGTTAAACTATGAATCCTGGGACTTAAAGTACTTACAACATTGTAAATAGCCATTGGGGTAGTCGCTTCAAAATAATTTGAGATGCCTTGTATGGTTTACCGAGAAACATGCGAGTCATCTGAGAAATTCAATGCTATGCCGGCATGTTGCCATGGTAGCTCAGTGGAAGAGCAACCAGTTAGAGACCAGGAGATCCGTGGTTCAAATCCTGGCTATGGTATTGAATTTTTCAGTCTGTATCTACCTATCCAATTCCTGTCCTGCACACGGTTTCTGTGACAAATCAATTAAAATTATCATAAATGTTTAAATATTTGATTCGTTGAAAACTATTGCAGTATTGCGTTATGATGGAAATAGAATTTAATGAAGAGGGAAGATTTGGAGGAAACTGAGTGGGGTAGCAAAATTGTTAGGCTACGCATGCCAGCCAAACGAAGAAAATTTTGACAAATTCGAACTACGAAATAGGATAGCAATGAGCGAGGAGCAAAGCTGGATGTTGCCTGCTGGTCCGACCGACCGACAGACCAAGTGCGTTGCAAACCGAAGGCCGTCCGCATTCCTGCATCACAGAGGAGATTTTATGCGGCCCTGTTGAGGGGAAGGGGGCAGGACGCCAGGCGAGCTAGCTGAGGTTGCTGACAATGTACAGGAATGCCAGCCACTTCCATCTCACTCACTCTCTCTCCACTTCTGCTCCTCCCAAATCATACATACGAATAAATATGTTTCTACCCGACGCGTTTTTTAAATACCTTATTCCTTGCATGGCCTGTAAGTTACGTGTTGCTGTGCGCCCAGGCCATTACATACAGCATTATGCGTAAAAACAAAACTTCACACTAAAATTTGATCTCTAATAATCGTTGATAAGATTACATTGTTACTTTCTCTACACGTACTATGTACATAGTGTATAGAGAAGGTATTGTATTCCACTCAAGAATTCGATACCGAGATTTCACCGGAAATACATGTTTTGGATCCCCCTGAATCCTAAAAAAAAAAAAAAACATTTATGGAAAAAGGTACGTGTGTATGTATGTATGTGCGAAAAGACCATTAAATACCGAACTTGATATTTATGTTTAGTATCTTACAAGGATGCGACACGAAGATTTTCAAGAAAATCCCCTCATCCCCAGCTACCCTTTACATGTAAATTTTTATCAAACATTTTGATTTTCTCAAAAATGGCTCCAGTGATTTTGGTTAAAATAACGCATATTAAAGATATTTACCTGACAAATAATATGTGTATCTTAAATTTTCTGGTAATAGCCTCTAAAAAGCTCTTTATTCTGAATAAATTTTGCAGTATTTTGCGTAACTGGTAAACCATAAGAGATAGCCAAAAATTTACTACACAAAAAATGTAGATCACGTTAAAACCACAATTTGTGTCATATATGGGTTTTTTTCCGTGGAATTGACCATTTCTGAGATGTTCCTTATTATTTGTTTCAGATTTAAAATTCTTAAATTTTTTTCACACGGAAAATTGTAAACTCCTGGCCCTGCATAGAAATGGATTTCAACCACATGGCAATCGGCTTTTAAAAGATTTGACTATCGTTTTAGCCTAGTGCATTCCCTTATTTTCCTTTTACTTACAAGAAATCAAGAAATAAACAATTTCTGCTAATATTTATCTCGATTATCATAAAACAGAGAGAAGAATACGCTTTTTAACAGTAATTTGTTTCAGCGATGTAGAGAAAGTCATGTGAATGGAACACATCAGATTTTTTTAAAGTTTCTTTTGACAAGGTGATCATACAAAAATACAGTTTAGGTAATTTTCTAAAGTATTTCATCATTACTCTTCTACCTTCTTTTTCTATCTGTACATGAGTTACATCCAGGTATAAATTAATTTATAAGTTTCTATACACTATATATTTAAATAAAAAAATATACATTAAGATCATTTTTGCACTTATTATGACATTAAAATGGTTTATATGCCTTTTTTACTTTATCAAAATTCGGACCACTAGGGATAGCATCTTGGGGACCGATAGCGGGGCAGGATGAAGTTAGCGCAGCATGGTATATAGTTGTGGTGTGTTGACAATGCAGTGTGACGTAATGGTTCTAAGAGAAGGAAAATAGGGCAGTGGTTGCGTGGTAGACTGTGATGTTTTCACTAGCAGTGGAAGGCGATTGAGTTGGGTTGATAGTAAACATAAATATCACTGATTTACGGGAACTAACAATTTTAATATTTACATACATTCAATTGCTGTTATGCAACAAGTCATCAGTATGAAGATACATGGATTACATTGCACAGCAACATACATTCGTAGCCTCTTAAATGTGAATCGTCTTCGATTGGCACATATACAGCCTTTATATTGTCAATAACTTCGATTCACCTCACAAGATGTGGTAGGAGCAAAACGGAAATAGGGCACATCATCAACTATTGGGTAAGATACCCCATTATTTCCGCAGTAACACCTCGTAGCACATTTTGTATTTCACGCATTATTGAAGATCCAGATTTTTTACAAACGCTGTCTTCACTTTTCATATAGTCAAAAGCAGGTGTCACAGGTCTCTGATTAATTGCTTGCACAAGTACATCGACAGCTTTCAAAACTCGAAGCATTTCAAACGGTCGATGTTTCCAAATTTGTGTTACTGTCGTAGATATATCTACAAAGTTCTCCTGTATGAATTGCAAATCTTCATGCAATCCATTTGAAGCAAGAGATTTTACAATCTTGATTGAAGAGCATGCACTATCATCAAAGACATTAATTGCCTATAAAAATCTGATATGTTCCATTCACATGACTTGCTCTACATCTCTGCAACAAATTATTGTTAAAAAGCTTATGCTTCTGTTTACTTCATGCTAATCAAGAAAAAATGAGCAGAAATAGTCTTATTACTCGCTTCCTTTTAAGTAGAAGGGAAATAAGAGTATACCATAGGTTAAAGTGATAGTCAAAAAGTTGGTTTTTATGTGACTGAAGTTCCTTTGTTTGTATGGACAGGAGTTGAAAAATTCCTGTATGAGAAAGGTATAACTTTTTCAAAGCTGAATCCAAAACAAGGAATATCTAAAAAAAAACGATCAATTCCACGAAAAAAATTATATAACATATCGTGCTCTATATTTTATGTGGTAAGTTTCTGTCCGTCTCTTGCGGTTTAGCAGTTATTCAAAATTCCGTAAAATTCATCCAGAGTAAAGTAGTCTTCAGAGGCTATTCCAAGAAAATTGAAGATATACATTTTATTTGCAGGTAATATCTTTAAAATACGATATTTTAATCTAAATTGTTAGAGCAATTTTTGAGAAAATCAAAAATTTTGAAAAAAAGTTCCATTTAAGGGTAGTTGGGGGTGGGGGAATTCTTTTGAAAATCTTCGTGTGGCATCCTTGGAAGATACCAAACTTAAATACCAAGTTTGGTATTCAACGATCTTTTCGTTTTTGAGCTATGCTGTCCACATACAGACACGCACACGGACCTTTTTCCAAAAATACTTTCTGGATTCAGGGGGATACAAAACATGTATTTCCGATGAATTCTCGGTCAGATCGGTCTCTACTCGGTTGGCGTGCAACTGGTGTCCACATGTGTCCCCAAGATGCTATTCCTAATAATCACCATATTATCTGGCTTATCGGCCAAAATACAGAGGTGGATTACAAGAGTAGCTGTTTAGTCTTGACTTATTTATTTTCAGGCAAACTGAAGTTAGCAACCTGTATTTGCAGAAGGTTGGTATGACAGTAAATGTCATACTTTATTACTGTGTATTGTTAATTGGCGATTTGGGATATGAGTGTCTAGTGTAGCGTGGATGACAAAGCTGATAGTCTTGTTGGACAGCTTGTCCCTGGAATTAAGGGCCCCGGGTTCAAGGTTGAACTAAACAAATTGGAAAGCGCGGCTTCGAAGAACCTACACCAGGCCAATGTTGTTTCTTTTTCAATTCACTGCTGTTTTACGGCAAATCATTTTATGCTAAGGTTGAATAACAATTTGTTTGTAATTATTTACCCTAAAAATACACATTGTACCAAAAATATCTGATGTGTTACAATCACATGACTTTCTCTAGCTGTTCTACAAACTTCTCACATAAGATTATTCTTCTTTCTGCACCCTGCTAATCGAGATATCATTAGCAGAATGTTCTTATTGCTTAGTTCCTTGTAAGTAGGAAGAAAATAAGGGAATACACTAGGCTAAACCGATAGTCAAATTCTTTAAAAGCTTTCATTATGCGAATGTCATTGCAAATCGCTTCTTTGCTTGGTCAGGAGTAGAACAAAAGAAAAACGGACACTTACTGTCTGAAAAAAATATAAGTGCTTCGCGACTGAAACCAATAACAAGGAATATCTCAGAAACGGTTACCTCCACAACAAAAACGTAAAGGACATAAATTATGTGTTTTGATGGGATCTACATTTTCTGTGTAGTAAGTTTTTGTCTATCTCTTACGGTTTAGCAGTTAAACAAAGTTTGGCAAAATTCATCCTGAATAAAGAGGTCTTCAGAAACTCTTCCCAGAAAACTCAAGATGTATATTTTATTTGGGATATAAATATCTTTAATATACGGGATTTTAATCAGAATCGTTAGAGCCATTTTTTAGAAAATAAAAATGTTCGAATTTTTTGTCTATGTAAAGGGCAGTTGGTAGTTGGGGGGTTTTCTTGAAAATCTTCGTGTCGCATCCTTGGAAGGTACCAAATCTAAATACCAGGTTTGGTATTTAACGGTTTCTTCGTTTTTTAGCTATGCTGTCCACACACACACACACACACACACACACACCGATAAAAACGCACACACAGATATAAATACACACTCACTCGGACCTTTTTATGAAAATGCTGTTTTTTTATTTATTTAGAGTGTCGTAAAACATGTATTTCCGGTGAAATCTCGGCATCGAATTTTTGGGTGGAATACAATACCTTCTCTATATTCTATGTACATAGTACGTGTAGAGAAAGTAATAATAATGAGATTAAGGATCTATCAATAGCCTAAAAAAATAGTCATAGGTTGTTAATGGCGCTGAGCCTCTAGATTAAACAATTTTATCACTTTCTTGCTTATTCCTTAAACCTTTATCCTATTCCCTTTCCAATATTTATTAATTATTTTAGGGTAAGCTTATTTAAAGTGTGTATTTCAACTACTAATTACGTATTTTCTACAGATTGTTACCTTTATATTGATGTAAATTAATTCAATCCGGATATAAATGATATGCTTTGTCACTTGTAGCTTAAATGTATAAAATAGGTATTTTTCAACCAATAATAAAGCTGGGGTTATAGGTGTTGCAGTTATATTTTATTTTATTATTATAACTCTCAAAATGACTTGTTTTGCAAAGAAAACATGAAATGAACACCCCTAGCTGTATTTCAGTTGCACCTTTTGCACTTTGTTTCATTTGTAGCACATTTTTGTGCTTTTTCCTTGGTTTTTGTTCGTTTGCCATGTTTCTTCTATAAAACATGATATGATCCATTCTCAATACTTTCTCCACAGCGCTGTAACAAATTATTATTAAAACATATTTTCTTGTGCTAATCGATATAAACATTAGCAAAAATTGTCTTAATTGCTTGCTTCCTTGTAAGTAGAAGGAAAATAAGAAAATAAAGATAGTCAAATCCTTTAAAAGTTCTATACCGAGTTTACAACTTTCCGGGTGAGACACATTTTAAGTATTTTGAATCTGAAACAAATAACTAGGAATATCTCAGAAATAATCAATTCCACGAAAAAAAAAAAAAAAAGTATATGATATAAATTGTATGTTTTGAGGTGATCTGCATTGTTTGTGTAGTAAGTTTTTTGCTCATCTTTTACCGTTTTACCAGTTATACAAAAGTCTGTCAAATTAATTCAGAATAAAGTAGGCTTTAGAGGCTATTCCCACAAATTCAAGAATTACATTTTACTTGTCAGGTTGTCTTCAATATACGATATTTTAATCAAAATCGTTAGAGCCATTTTTGAGAACATCAAAATTTTCGAAATTTTTTCCATGTAGTTAGGGGTGTGGAGATTTTCTTGAAAATCTTCGTGTCGCATCCTTGGAAGATATGGAACTTAAATACCAAGTTTGGTATTTAACGATCTTTTCGTTTTTGAGCTATGCTGTCTACACACACACAGACCTTTTTCCAAAAAACGCTTTTTTTGGATTCAGAGGGACCCAAAACATGAATTTCCGGTGAAATCACGGTATCGAATTTTTGGGTGCATTATAATACTTTCTCTGTACACTATGTACATAGTACGTGTTGAGAAGGCAAAAATACTAAATCATGCACACATTTTTATTTAGGATGACCTAAAAGTTCCCTTACATAATATATACATTTCTTACATTTTTATCTGCGACTTCTTCACATGTTGACATAAGCAAGATTTTGACAGTTTTACAGGAAATACTACACGTATTGAAATTTCTAGATTCTTATTGCTTTATCGAGTTACTACACGATGGCATGTAAAATGTACTTTGATGTAGAAGTGGCCTGACATTTCGTGTACTGGAGAGAGTTTTATTCAAGGAATCGTGACCCGAGTTATTATGTCCACGTTCATGTCGGAATGTTTTAATTTCTGTCCGACTGCTACGCGAGTTGAACCAATCCGCGTGCGAGTTACCACTCGCTGTTTTCCAGCCTCTAAGTTGGAAGCCGCAGCACAGAGAATAAGTAAAAAATCTGATCTGTTCCATTCACATGACTTTCTGTACATCTCTGCAACAAATTATTGTTAAAAAACTTATGCTTCTATTTATTTCATACTAATCGAGAAAAAAATAGCAGAAATATTCTTATTACTTGCTTCTTTGTAAGCAGAAGCGAAATAAGAGTACTATAGGTTAAAGTGATAGTCAAAAGCTGGTTGCTATTTGACTGAAGTTCCTTTGTTTGTATGGACAGGAGTTGACAAATTCTTGTATGAGAAAAGTATGTTATGTTTTTCAAAGCTGAAACCAATAACAAGGAATATCTAAAAAATGATCAACTCTACGAAAAAAAATGGATATGACATAAATTGTATGTGTTACCGTGATCAACATTTTTTGTAGTAAGTTTTTGGGTGTCTCTTACAATTTACCGATTATACAACTTTCAATAAAAATCATCCAATAAAGTAGTCTTCAGAGGCTATTCCCAGAAAATTCAAAATATACATTTAATTTGTCAAGTAAATATCTTAAATATACGATATTTTAATCAAAACAATTAGAGCCACTTTTGAGAAAATCACAATTTTTGAAAATAGTTCTATGTAAAGGGTAGTTGGGGGTGGGGGACTTTCTTGAACAACTTCGGTCGCATCCTTGGAAGATACCAAACTTAAATACAAGTTTGGTACTCAATGGTATTTTCGTTTTTGAGCTATGGTGTCCACACACACACACAAACATGCGCGCGCGGCACACACAGACGGACATTTTTCTAAAAAGGCTTTTTTTTATTCAGGTGACTCAAAACATATATTTCCAATGAAATCTCAGTATCGAATTTTGGGTGGAATGCAATACCTTCTCTATACACTATGTAAATAGTACGTGATATCAAAATGTGCACAAGATTGTCATTAAGTCTATTAAATATTGAGCCTGAATTTAAAGTCCCAAAATTAATTCTAATAATCAGCACTAAAACTGTGATATTTACTAGAAACATTCACATCCTGTGTACAACTCACAAAAATGCTTATTTTTCATAGATGAGAAAAAGTGATGGCCTTTTAACTGCAAAGCATATTAAGTTGGTATTCCTTTCTGCCACCACACCTTTTAGCGTCCTGTTTATACAACGCCTACACAGTTCTTGACGGATAGTCATAAAAGTATAACCCATGGAGTCGCAGATGTGTGTTCGCGAATGGAATGCATATATTTTACTGCAATGACCTGCTTGGTGTAACCTTTTCTAAGGTCGTTTGGCCTCTCTCCATGGTCATCTAGTTGCGGAGAGAGAGACAGCCACACGCCTTGGAAATTCCCTTTCCTCCATAACTATTTGATAATGATAGCATACCGACATCGCTGCCCGCAATTCTCAGAAGAGAATGGTTCTGTGGAATGCTGCGAAATATACGTAATGCACCTACTTTGATTGCTACATCCGAGCTGTAAATCATATCTAGTGTTTCCATCCTTAGTCTTCATTAATGTCATCGATTGTGGGTATTGTGCCCGGCACGCCCCCTCTAGACGGGCACCTCCTGCACTTTGGTAATGGAATGTCTGCCCCATGTCTACCCTCAAGAGATAAACTCCTTTAAAAGCCTATCTTCCGCATTGTTTCTACAAATCATAGCACTCATCGTTGAAAACTTCTGCAGTACTTTTTTTTTAAATGTATGTTTTACAATCACATGACCTTTTTTACTTTCTCTACACGTACTATGTACAACGTATAGAGAAGGTATTGTAGTGCACCCAAAAATCCGATTTTGTGATTTCACTAGAAGTACATTATTTGAAGCGTGTGCGAGTGTGTCTGAGGACAGCATAGCTCAAAACCGCACAAAAAATGTAGAACACATTAAAACACACAATTTATGTTACATACATTTTTTCGTGGGGTTGATCGTTTTTAAGATATACCTTGTTTTTGATTTCACCTTTAAAAAACATACTTTTCTCATGTAGGAATTTGTCAACTCCTGTCCATACAAACAAAGGAACTTCAGTCACATAGCAACCAGCTTTTGGCTATCACTTTAGCCTATGCTACCCCCTTGTTCCGCTTCTACTTACAAGGAAGCAAGTAATAAGGCTATTTAAGCTAATTTTTTTGTCGATTAGTATGAAGTAAATAGAAGCAGCTTTTTAACAATAATTTGTTGCAGAGATGTAGAGAAAATCATATGAATGGGACACATCAGAATTTTTTAACCTATATCGTTTGTTAAAGAGTGTACGAAGGTTGCTTTTTCTTTCTACTTAAATTTGATAAAATTTAATTTTAATTTTAAGATGTATACCATTCACATGATTTGCTTTATCTCTGCAACAAATTATTGTTAAAAAGCTTATACTTCTATTTACTTCATGATAATCGAGAAAAAAGAAGCAGAAATAGTCTTATTACTTGTTTCCTTGTAAGTAGGAGGAAAATAAGGGAATACACTAGGCTAAAACGATTGTCAAATCTTTTAAAAGTCGGTTGCCATGCGCAAGAAATACGTTTCTTTGCATTGTCAGAAGTTGACAAATTCTCGTATTAGAAAAGTATAAAGTATTGAAACCAATGACAAGGAATAACTCAAAAACGATCAACTCCACGAAAAAAATGTATATGACATAAATTGTGTGTTTTAACAGGCTCTACATTTTATATCTAGTAAATTTTCATCTAACTCTCACGGTTTGCCAGTTATGCAAAATTCCGCAAAGTTTATCCAAAATTAAGTTGTCTTCAGAGGCTATTCCCAGAAAATGCGTTTTATTTGTTATATAAATATCGTTAATATACGGTATTTTAATCAAAATCGTTAGAGTCATTTTTGAAAAAAATCCAAATTTTCGACATTTTTTCCATGTAAAGATTAGTTTGGGGTGGGGCGATTTTTTTTTTTTTTTTTTAAATCTTCGTATCGCATCCCTGGAAGATAATAACTTAAATACCAAGTTGAGTATTTTACCGGCTTTCGTTTTTGAGTTATGCTGTTCACAGACAGACACACACACACACACACACACACACACACACACATCACGGACCTTTTTTGAAAATTCTTTTTTTTTTTTTTTTTTTGCATACAGGGGACCCTAAAACATACATTTCCGGTGAAATCTCAGTCTCCAATTTTTGTGTGGAGTGCAATACCTTCTCTATACACTATGTACATAGTACGTGTAGAGAAAGTAAAAAAGTTGACGTGTTACAGTCACATGACATTTTTGAACCTATATCGTTTGCTAGGGGTGTACAAACTCTCTTATGAAAGTCTGTTTTTCTATCTACTTAATTTTAAAAAATCAAGATGTGTACCATTCACATGACTTTCTCTACATCTCTGCAACAAATTATTGTTAAAAAGCTTATTCTTCTATTTACTTCATGCTAATCAAGAGAATATTAGTAGTAAAGTTCTTATTACTTGCTTCCATGTAAGTAGAAGGGAAATAAGAGAGTAGCATAGGCTAAAGTCAAAAGCTGTGATTGAAGTTCCTTTGTTTGTATGTATATGAGTTGACAACTTCCCGTAAAAGTAGTTTAAAGCTGAAAGCAATAACAAGGAACATCTCAAAAACGATCATGTCCACGAAAAAAATGTATATAACATAAATTGTGTGTTTAACAAGCTCTACATTTTATATTCAGTAAGTTTTTGTCTAACTCTTGAGGTTTCCAGTTATGCAAAATTCTTCAAAATTTGTCCAGAATAAAGATGTCTTCAGAGGCTATTCCTAGAAACTTCAAGATATACATTTTATTTTTCAGGTCAATATCTTTAATGTACGATATTTTAATCAAAATTGTTATTCAAGAGAAGTGCAAAGGATTGAAAATTTCAAACCATTAATGACAAAAAACACGGAAATGGCTTAAGCCATAAAAATGATTTACAATACATCGTGTAGTTTTAAGATATCTACACTTTTTGTGCAGTAAATGTTCTTCTATCGCTTAACGTTTACTATTATACCAGATAATACAAGACTCCTTTCTAATGAAGAGGCCTTTCCAAAATATTCAACATGTTATTTGTAACATAATTTTTTTAAATATGTTGTACTTTAATCAAAATAGAAATAGCCAGTTTTAGAAGAAAAAATGAAAAAATGTTTCGTATAAAGGGTGGCTGGGCCGGGGGAATTTTCTTGAAAATGTTCGTGTCTATCTTTGGAAAGTATACAACTTTAATATGAAGTTTGATATTTATTTTGTGGTATGTACAATAACAGTTTGCATTTTTCCTTGTGAAAGGTTTATGCTTTTATCTGCAAAAATGTGTGTTTAAAAGTTATAATGTTGGGAATAATAGAAAAGAAAATTACATGAAAAAGCATGGATGATTTCCTGTACCTCTTATTCAGGAACCTTTTATAGCTGAATGTTCAAATTTTTTACACATGTTCTGTTTATACTTATCTACTCTAACTGTGAGAATCAGAAGTATATGGCTCAAGATAATTATTTTAAAAAATACCACATTTTGGTGGGGGAAGAAGATTAAAATAACTCAATTTTCACAAGGTTAAAAATGTCTAATTCCCATAATTTGTGAGCTAGGCTTATGAATCAGACAGTCAGAAGTCATTAATGTGTGTTAGATAAATGTAGAAAATTTCAACACTCTAGTATCACTGGTTCCTGAGTAAAGGTAAATGTGCATCAGAAAATATAATGTCGAGAAAATTGATCTTAAAAATTTGCAATGCTAATCTGACTTACTTCAATACATTTCGGGGTCATAATCGTATGAATCTTTATTCTTGCACTCTGTCTGCTTCTCAGCGTTCCTCCTTTTGGTGGACTGTTGGGCAGCTCGTTCAGTATGAATATTTCCCTCATGTTTCTATCATCTTTAGAAAGCAGAAAGACTGAAGATGCAGAAAAGGGACGTGGCACTCTGTCCGGGAGCACTTAAACATTGCGCGCCATGTTAAAAAGGACATTTAAATGCTAAAAAATCTTATGTGTTACACTCACTCGACTTTCTCTAGCTACTCTACAAGCAAACTTCTTACACAGATAATTCTTCTTTCAACGCCAGGCTAATAGAGATAAACATTAGCAGAATGCTCTTATTACTTAGTTCCTTATAAGTAGAATGGAACTAAGGGAAAACACTAGGCTAAAGTGATAGTAAATATTTTAAAATCTGGATTAATTGTTTTTTTTTCACACAAGCCGTGTGTAAGACAGGAGCAACCGGATAGAGATCGAGAGATCCGTGGTTCAAATCCCGGTTATGGAATTCAATTTTTAGTCTGACTCTACCCATTTTAAAAGCTGTCGTTATGCGATTGTCAGTGCAAATCGCTTCTGTGCTTGGCTAGGAGTAGAACAAAAGAATAGATGGACACTTCCGTCTGAGAAAAGTATAAGTACTTCACAATTGAACAAGGAATAACTCGGAAACGTTAAGCTCCGCGAAAAAAATATATATGACATAACTTGTGTATTTTAATAAGATCTACATATTTTTTCTATAGTAAATTTTTGTCTATCTTACGGTTTACTAGTTATGCCAAATTAAGCAAAATTCTTCCAGAATAAACAGCTTCTTTTAAAGCTATTCCCAGATAATTCAAGATATACATTTTATATTTGATAGAAATAGTTTTAATATGTGGTATTTTAATTAAAATCGTTAGAGCCATTTTTAAGAAAAACATTTTCGAAATTTTTTCCATGTAAAGGGTAGTTATGGGTGGGGGGATTTTCTTGAAAATCTTCGTGTCGCATCCCTGGAAGATACCAAACTTAAATACCAAGTTTGGTATTTAATCGTCTTTGTTTTTGAGCTATCCTGTCCACTGACACACACACGGACCTGTTTCTGAAAATGCTCTTTTTTTTGGGATTCAGGGGGTCCTAAAACATGTATTTCCGGTGAAATCTTGACATTGATTTTTTGGGTCGAATTCAATACTTCTCTATCCCTATGCACATTGTACAACCGAGCTAGAGAAAGTAAAAATGAACCCATCATAATAAACGTATATATTTTTTGAATGAGAAAACTTTAGAGAATTTAATTACACCAAAAACGAAAATTGCCATTTTACCTTGCACCCGTAACAATACAGTCATAAGCGGTTCAGAAGTGGTCAAATATTAACAAAGTGACAGTTGCATAAACGGCTACCGTATGTAAGAAGGGCAACAAATCATTCTGCAATACAAGTAACGCCGTATTTTATTACATCCTTGGCCTTTTAAACGCGAATGTGCATTTTACGACTGCAGTTTTACTGCTTGGGCGGATTCGCGCAAGCGGCACCTATACTGCTCCTATTTCTCATGCCTAACGGTCGTCCCCGTAAAACTATGCTAAGGAATGTATCGTGTAACCCGTGCATCATTAGTGCTGTGTGACCAAACTTTAAACCCTTTCATTACTGTACCCCCGAGTGACAGGTCGGGTGGTTTCGCGTAAGGTTGGCTATGCTGCCTTTGATATATACATCTTTTTTACTTTCTCTACTCATACTATGTACATAAAGAAGGTATTGTAATGCACCCAAAAAATCAATACCAAGGTCTCATCGGAAATACATGTTTTGCATAGCTCAAAAACGAAACCACCGTTAAATACCAAACTTGGTATTTAAGTTTGGTATCTTCCAAGGATGCGACATGAAGATTTTCAAGAAAATCCCCCTACCCCCAACTACCCTTTACATGGAACTTTGTTCGAGATTTTTTATTTTCTGAAAAATGGCTCTAACGATTTTGATTAAAATATCTTATGTTAAAAATGCTTACCTGACAAATGAAATGTATATTTTGAATTTTCCGGAATAGCTTCTGAATACTTTTTATTCTGGATGAATTTTACGGAATGTTGTATAGCTGCTAAACTGTAAGAGATGGACAAATACTTAACGTACAAAAAATGCAGAGCACGTTAAAACACATCATTTACGTCATATACATTTTTTTCGTGGAGTTGGTCGTTTTCGAGATATTCCTTGTTTTTGGTTTCAGCTTTGAAAAACTTACAGGAACTTACATACAGGAATTTGTCAACTCCTGTCCATACAAACAAAGGAACTTCAGTCACATAGCAACCAGTTTTTGACTGTCACTTAACGTATGGTACTCCCTTATTTACCTTCTACTTACAAGGAAGCTAGTAATAAGACTATTTCTGGTAATTTTTCTCAATTAGCATGAAGTAAATAAATGCATAAGCTTTTTAACAATAATTTGTTGCAGAGATGAAGAGAAAGTCATGTGAATGGATCACATTAGATGTTCTTTTTTTTTCTTTTTTTTTTAAATTTTGTTATTTAATTTGTTTTTGTGAAGGGAGGTGAAAGGAGAGAGGAAGATGCAGTAGAAAAGACGGGGCTAAGGGAGGGCTATTTGTATTATTATTTTTGTTTATGTTTATTTCATGTCATTTTATTGTAATGTGGTCAGTCCTATTGCACGTTTGGGGTTGTGATTTTGTAGAGTGAGTCTTCCTCACAACAGCGGGAAGCTTAAGCTAACCACATTGTCAGTGTTGAGGTGATAGTCAACAGAGGGACCAAGAATATTGGCTGGTAATCTCAAACCGTGTGATAAATGGCTGTATCATATCGCCGATAAATCCGGACTTGATCAACTTGCAGCACTCTTGTTTCAGGAAGCCGAACCAGTCCTCCCTCTTTGCCACAGTTCCGATATTCTTTTTCAAGATCCAGTGGAGTATTCCCGCTACCAACTAAACCACACTGTGCTGTATGTAGGTAGGTAGGTATTTGAGGAACGAAATTCCAGGCGCTAGGCTTTCTCCAGGCACGGCGGGGCCTCCGGCTGCCACCATTTGGTTATCCTTTGTGGCATTGCCAGAGTAACTAGTAAACAACAACAGCTGATTACATATGTCTCTATCGTGTGTACAGACGAATATAAACAGTGTACATGGTAAATGAATGCCGTAGAATAAAGAAACTAATTTGTTGTTATTGGTGTTAATTTAAAATAACAGCGATACTACAAAGCATGTAGCATACATTACGTATTTACCACAATATACAACAAATTAATGCAAAATACTTGTTTCAAGGAGAGAAAGGTATAACAGTGATTTTCAACAGTTTAAAATTTTAATGTCGTCATCGAGACATATCATTAGTGGTTCACATTCACTGACGATTCCGTCTAATTCCTGTGCTGTTCGTATTATTTTGTGAGCATCATTCACTTTCTTCTTCCACTCTCGCCACACCTTCCCGCAAAAGTCTATCCACCTCTATAATTGTGAGAGTCTTGTTATATTCCCTCACGTACAAACAAACACCAACAACTCTATCAACAATAACAACAAATAATAAGTAGTTTGCACAGAACGATTCAATGCATGTGTTAGGAGTTCACAAATTGAGCACGCGGTTGGAAATATTACAAAGGTGCGGAATGCGAGATTGCAGATTCTAGTTCAGTTTTAGACTACGACTCTTTCCTGGGTCTTGCCTATTGGTTACGGAGACAATATGGCTACGTGACAGGTGAACGACATTTCGAGATTTCGTCGACTGCTTAAGTATGGACAGCCATGTTGGTCAATCGACAATGGTAGAGTCAAATCTGAAACTGAACTAGAATCTGCAATTATGCGTGCGGCATCTAGATCCGTTTCCGTTCTCTGACCGACCGACTGGAAGGTTGCTTTGTGATTGGTTCAGAAAGTCAAACGTGTAAAGCTTTTAGTCTGTTTTTGTGGGTATACCAACTTAACTCCCAACTGTCAAGTGCAAGGATACAGCGGCGGGGGTATACATAGTTTGCGCAGTGTTTGCTTGGCAAATCCGACTTCGGTCGCCTTAACTGAATGGTTTCCACTCAATTTGAGATCAAATGCTCATAATTACTTATTTCATTTAAGTTTGCTGAAAGTGTCCTAAATCTTGCTAGGAGGAACAAATGAATCTGCGCCGAGCAATGGCCCAGTCTTCCTGAGGGAAGAAGCGTGCTTGCAGATCCAACCTCCTCTTTGCCCTCTTTTCTAAATTTCTCTTCATCTAATTCAAAATCTTCTCGGGCTTCTAGCCAGGTAAAAACTTGGCTTGACACCAACGTTTCGAAGAAGTGCATCAGTTCACCCTGAAGACGAGGAAGATGCACTTCTTCGAAACGTTGGTGTCAAGCCAAGTTTTTACCTGGCTAGAAGCCCGAGAAGATTTTGAATTAACACGTCGCCAGGAAAGCTTCAGTTCTTATTTCTCTTCATCTACTTATTTTATTTATTTAACAGAATATTCTGCATCACTTCTGTCAAGAAGTTCTTTCCATTTGCCATTCCTTCCAATGTATCTATTAGCAAGTAATTTGTCCCTCCAGTTCTCTGGGCAGACAATATCTTTTGCTCTTACTAATGTGTGACTTTCTCTACACGTACTATGTACATAGTGTATAGGGAATGTATTGCATTCCACCTAAAAATTCGATACCGAAATTTGAACGGAAACAGCCGCTTTAAGGTCCCCTGTATCCAAAAAAAGTATTTTCAGAAAAGGGTCCGTATGTGTGTGTCTGTATGTCGCTGTGTGAACACGATAACTCAAAAACGAAAAGTCGGTAAAGTACCAAACTTGGTATTTAATTTTAGTGTCTTCCAAGGATGCGCACGAAGATTCTGAGAAAAATCCTCCCACACAAAACTACCCTTTATATAGAAAAAAAGTCGGTAATTTTGATTGGCTCAACGATTATGATTAACATTTGTATATTAAAGATAATTTTAAGGCAAGTAAAAAATATATCTTGAACTTTCTTGGAATAGCCTCTTAAGTCCTGATTCTGAATGAAGTTTGCTGAATTTTGCGTAGCTGATAGAAAAATCTTACTACACATAAAAATGTAGATCACGTTAAAACACACAATTTATGTCATAGACGTTTCTTTCGTTGAATTGACCATTTCTGAGACATTCCTTGTTATTTGTTTTAAATGTAAAATACTTAACTTTTGTCACATGGAAAGTTGTAAACTCCTGGCGCTGCATAGCAATGGATTTCAATCACATGGCAACCTGCTTTTAAAAGATTTGACTATCGTTTTATCCCGTTATTTACAAGGAAGCAAGTATTCGTCCACCGCCTGTCCAACTCGCACTCTCCATTCTTCTTCGCACACACATTTCAATTTTGTGCAGCAGTTTTTCTTCACTCTCTCAATTGTAATCAATGCCTTCAAAATGAGCACCTGCGAAGAAAGATGTTGTTTAAACATTCCTTTAGGTCACTATTCTCTTTTATTCGTTTAAAATTGCTCATATAGTATCATATGGGCAAAAACATGGCTATATAAAATGTCCACCTGTTCCACTGTCTCAAATGTGCGAGTGTAGTTACCTTCCCTACACGTACTATGTACATAGTGTATGAGAAGGTATTATAATGCATCAAAAAATTCGATACCGAGATTCCACCGGAAATACATATTTTGGGTCCCCCTGAATCCAAAAAAAAAAAGCAATTCTGGATAAAGGTATGTGTGTGCATAGCTCAAAAACGAAAAGGCCGTTAAATACCAAACTAGGTATTTAAGTTTGGTATCTTCCAAGGATACGACACGAAGATTTTCAAGTCAATCCCCCCAACCCCAACTACCCATTACATGGAAATTTTTTCGAAAAGTTGATTTTCTTAAAATAGGCTGTAACGGTTTTGATCAAAATATCGTATATTAAAGATATTTACCTGACAAATAAAATGTATATCTTAAATTTTCTAGGAATAGCCTCTGAAGACTACTTTATTCTAGATGATTTTATGAGATTTTGCATAACTGCTAAACCGTAAGAGAATTACGAAAACCTACCACATAAAAATGTAGAGCACGTTAAAGCACACGATTTATGTTATACACATTTTTTTCGAGGAGTTTTGGTTTCAGCTTTGAAAAACTTATACTTTTCTCATACGAAATTTGCAAACTTCTGTTCGTAGAAACAAAGGAACTTCAGTCACATAGCAACCAGCTTTTGACTCTCACTTTGAACCTATGCTACTCCCTTGACTTTCTGCTAATGTTCTCTCGATCAGTATGAAGGAAATATAAGCATAAGCTTTTTAACAATAATTTGTTGCAGAGATGTACAGAAAGTCACGTGAATGGAACGCATCAGATTTCTTATTACGTTTCTTCTAATAAAAGTAGTCTTTACATATCTACACCCCCTCCCTCCTTTTGTTTCGTTTTGGTAGCGTAATGTCCTTTAACCTGGTTGTCATATTGGATGATGAATGAAATTGGTGAAACGATGTTTAAATGTCTTCGGGGTCCAGGGAATTAAAGTTACTCGACGTTTGTCTTATCGGGATAAGGGGAAATCCCGAAAAAAAATTGAGGTGTTCCATTCATATGACTTTCTCTAGAGCTCTGCAAGAAATTATTGTTAAAAAGTTTTACTTCATGCTAATTGAGAAAACATTAGCAGAAATAGTCTTATTACTTGCTTCCTTGTAAGTAGAAGTGAAATAAGGGAGCACCATAGATTAAAGTGATAGTCAAAAGCTGGTTGCTATGTGACTGAAGTTCCTTTTTTTCTATGGACAGGAGTTGACAAATTCCCGCATGAGAAAAGTATAAATTCGTTAAAGCTGAAACTAATAATAAGAAATATCTAAAGAAAACGAACCATTCCACGAAAAAACATGTACGAGGTACGTCCAGAAAGCAAGTTCCGTTTCAATTTATCTCCGCTGCAGCACTGCGATCGCAGTTCCGCACATGCGCGGTAGACGCTCTGTATCAAGGAGAAGAAACGTGCGCCATTTTGAGATCGCTGTCAGCCACATACGCTTTGTTGTGCTTGTTTACAATGTCGGTGTTGATTGAAAATCCCGCCGCTTGTGAAATCAGATCTGTGATTCGTTTTCTGAATGCTAGGAAAGTGAAACCAATTGAAATTTATCGGCAAATTTGCGAAGTTTACGGACAAAATGCGATGAGTGATTCAATGGTGAGAAGATGGGTCCGACAGTTCAATGAAGGACATAGTGAAGTGCACGATGAAGAACGAAGTGGGCGTACATCTTTGGTTACAGAAGAACTGGTTTACGCGATTGATGACAAGATCCAGGAAAACAGCAAGTTTACAATTAGTGCTCTCGCTATGGAATTTCCCCAAAGCTCACGATCACTAATTCATGAAATTGTTATCGAAAAACTGAAATTTCGTAAACTTTGCTCACGTTGGGTACCAAATATTCTTACTGAGCAACACAAAACAAAACGGATGGGTAGTGCACTTCAGTTTTTAACCTGTTATGATGAAGATGGCGAAGAATATCTGACACAGATAGTCACAGGAGATGAGACTTGGGTTTCTTACGACACCCCTGAAAGTAAGCGGCAATCAATGGAATGGAGGCACACTTCATCCCCAGCAAAGGTTAAGCCGAAACAAATCTTTCGAAAAATGACATGCACAGTGTTCTGGGACTGGAAAGGCATCTTACTCATTGATTTATTACCGCGTGGTCAAACAATCAAAGCAGATGTTTATTGCGAGACACTTAGGAAATTGCGCCGCGCAATACAGAATAAGCGCCGAGGATTGCTGTCAAAAGCTGTTGTTTTTCTTCAGGACAACGCACGACCACACACTGCAAATGTGACGAAAAACCTACTACAGGGATTTGGCCGGGACGTGTTTGACCATCCTCCATACAGCCCTGACCTCGCTCCTAGCGACTTTCATCTGTTCTTACATCTCAAGTCTTTCCTTGGCGGTCAACACTTCAACAACGACGAAGAGCTGAAAGAAACTGTTTCCAACTTTTTGAAGACACAGGCGGCAAACTTCTATGAAGAAGGTATACAAAAACTTGTGCCACGCTATGACAAATGCGTGCAAAATTTCGGCAGTTATGTGGAAAAGTAGTTTAAGAGTTGTAGAATTTTGTGTAATAAATAATTATTCTGTATCTGTACACAATTTAATTTTATTACCAAATGGAACTTACTTTCTAGATGTACCTCGTATATGACATAAATTATGTGTTAAGTAAGTTTTTGTCTATGTCTTACGGTTTGTTAGTTATGCAAAATTCAATAAAAATCATCCAGATTAAAGGGTTTTTAGAGGCTATTTCCAGAAAATGCAAGATATACATATTATTTGCCATTTAAATATCTTAGATATATGAGATTTTAATCAAAATCCTAAGTCATTTTTGAGAAAGTCAAAATTTTCGAATTTTTTTCCATGTAAAGGGTAGTATTAGGTGGGGGATTTTCTTGAAAATCTTCGTGTCGTATCCTTGGAAGATACCAAACTTAAATACCTAGTTTGGTATTCAAGGATCATTTCAGTTTTGAGCAATGCTGTCTAGAGACACACACATGGACCTTTTTCTAATTTTTTTTTGAGTCGGTGGGACCCAAAACATGTGTTTTCGGTGAAGTCTCGGTGTTGAATTTTTGGGTACAATACAATGCCTTCACTATATACCATGTAAAAAGATAAATTGTCATGTATAAGCAACTATAAAACAGTTTAACATTTAAGTGAAGGTGTTCTTTTCGATCGAAATGTATCTGCTCCTGAGTTGTGCAGCCTGCCATTGTCATGTTGCAAAGCCGCCTTACAATTACTTTCCATCATCGTTAAGTGGAGGTGACGTTGCATGGAATGCCTGTCTCTGACGAAATCTGCGCATGTTCATTGTGAATGCTCGACGGCGAGGTGTGGCGTAAAAACCTCCCGACCTCTCTGGCACATATACATGTCGCGATCCTAAGTGTTCCATTACAAAACCATTAAGTAACGCTGATTGGAAATGAATACTTAATGGGTTGGACATCCGTTGGTGTTACTATCAGAAAGAAAGGACACCGGGTAGTTGCCTCATTCGCGCTACCGTAAATATCAAGGAGACCATAAAAATAGATCATTACCAATAATTTAATGCATCTATCGACATGTTTTCAGCTCGTTGGGTAACATGCGTTCTGCCTCTTCTTCTTCCTCCGTAGGCCTAAGCATTGCCCTTAGTCTGCCATAAATATTTGTAAATATGTCTATTTCTGTGCTCTTCTCTAAATTACATTGCAGGACTATTTTGGAAGCTTGCTATCGCATACCTACTGCAAAAAAATCTGATGTGTTCCATTCACCTGACTTTCTTTACTCCTCTGCAACAAATTATTGTTAAAAAGCTTATGCTTAAAGAATTAACGGAAATAGTCGTATTATTTGCTTCGTTGTAAGTAGAAGTGAAATAAGGGAGTATCATAGGTTAAAGTGATTGTCAAAAGCTGGTTGCTATGTGACTGAAGTTCCTTTGTTTGCATGGACAGGAGTTGACAAAGGAACAACTCCACGAAAAAATTGATATAACATAAATTGTGTGTTTTAAAGTGCTCTACATTTTTTTTTTTTTTTTTTTTTTTTTTGTGGTAAGTTTTTGTCCATCTTACGGTTTAGCAGTTATGCAAAATTCCGTACAATTCATTCAGAATTAAGTCGTCTTCAAAGGCTATTCCCAGAAAATTCAAGATATACATTTTATTTTTCAGGTAAATATCGAAACCGTTAGAACAATTTTAGAGAAAATAAAAAATGTAGACTTTTTTTCTTGTGAAGTGTAGTTCGGGCTGGGGGGGGGGCCTTTTCTTGAAAAGATTCGTATCGCATCCATGGCAGATACCAACTTAAATACCAAGTTTGGTATTCAACGATTTTTTCGTTTTTGAGCAATACTGTATAGAGACACACATGGATCTTTTCCTAAATTTTTTTTTGTTTTTTTGGTGTCGGTGGGACCCAAAACATGTATTTCCGGTGAAATCTCGCTGTCGAATTTTTGGGTGCAATACAATACCTTCTCTATATACTATGTACAGAGTACGTGTAGAGAAAGTAATAATTTGTTTTGGTCTTAGCGACACACAATATATAGCAAACTCAATGAGGTAATTAGGCAGATTAACCATGCTTTTTCCATTGCTGAATTAAACACAAAATAAAACAAGGAAAAAAATCACCTAATATAAACTTTCTCGTAGAAAACGACGGAAATAATATGTTAAATTTAATATTATTATTCTGCTCTAACTTATTTTACTACTGATAAAATCAGTTACAGCAAAATGTGTAAATCAAACCTGAGCGTCTATAGTTTTATAACAGTCAAGAACATTATTCTAACTCGTAATTAAATTAATGTGACCACCAATACGTCTAGTTAAGCTAATTCATGCATAAAATGACTTCTGAATCATCATTTGGCTTTCATTTAAGCCTGTGTCTAAACCGTTTGAGGATAATATACCCTTATATACACATTTATAGTCGTACTTTTTTAATATCTGCAAACAACATTTATTTGGTGACCCCCCCCCCCCGCCCCCAATTACTGCTCTTGGAAAGTTAACTTGGTCAACATTATCAAGCGTGACTAATAGTTAATGAATTTGCAGAAGCTGTAGAGAAGAAATAGTTGTACTTTAGCTTAAATATTTATAATTTTCAAATGTCAAAAAATAGTAGGTAAGTCATACACATACGTTCACGTGCTTTGAACAAAAATTAAGTGAATTCACTAAACTTTTTCGTGTATTTTCAAACTACTTCTTTGTTCTACAAATACTTCAAAGATACATTTCAACATTACGATACAATTTACTGTTTTGAATTTGCAAATATATTCCTGTTTTAGTTCTTATGAAATTGTATTATAGCTAAATAATTAAGGTTCAGAAGATAGATGATTATACTAAGAACAAGCATGCAAAAGTGTTATTATATTATATTGCAAGTAGTATCAGGGAAAAAGGTACATGAATACTCATGTTTTAAGACTAAGTTTTTTTACTTTTCTGCGGAATGAAATACTTTTTACACAAAAGCTATTAATGCAAACAACCACTTGAAACAATTGCCATGATTTATACAATAATACATACAAATTTGTGGGAAAACAATTGAATACTTTAAGAACAGTGGTAATTCAACTCACTTAAGGTGTAATTTCCGTTGTTCAGACTACCTTGTCCCCTTAAGCATGCAAGAACTGCTGAGTGTTTACAAAGCATTTTATTTAATAATAATAATAATAATAATAATTAAAACTGCTATAGTTAACCCAACTTAATGAAATCCTTGTGCCACTCGTGGAGGTAATAGAGTCTCAAAATAATACATAACCTATAAATGCTGTTGCTATAACTAAGAATAGAATTACTACTCCTACTACTCATGTATAATAACATTTATATGAGCCATAACATATTCCTCGCCCAATGTGTAGATAAATACAAACAAAAAATGCTGATGTGTTCCATTCACATGACTTTCTCTACATCTCTGCAACAAATTATTGCTAACAAGTTAATGCTTCTATTTACTTTATATTAATCGAGAAAACTTTAGCATAAATAGTCTTATTACTTGCCTCCAAGCAAGTTGAAGGAAAATAAGCGAGTAGCATAGCTAAAGATGTAGTCAAAAGCAGGTTGCTATGTGGCTGAAGTTCTTTTGTATATATGGACAGGAGTTGACAAATTCCTGTATGAGAAAAGTATAAGTTTTTCAAAACTGAAGCTAAAAACAAGTAATATCTAAAAAACAATCACCTCCAGGAAAATAATGTATATATAAATAAATTGTATGTTTTAACGAGCTCTATTTATTCTGTTAAGTAAGATTTTGTCCATCTCTTACGGTTTAGCAGTTATGCAAAATTCCATAAAATTCATCCAGAATAAAGTAGTCTTCAGAGGCTATTCCCAGAAAATTCAAGATATACATTTTATTTGTCAAGCAAATATCTTTAATATACGAATTTTTACTCAAAATCGTTACAACCATTTTTGAGAAAATAAAAAATTTCGAAAATTTATCCACGTAAAGGGTAGTTGGTGATAGGGTGATTTTCTTGTAAATCTTCGGGTCGGATCCTTGGAAGATACTGAACTTAAATACCAAGTTTGGTATTTAACGGACTTTTCGTTTTTGTGCTATGCTTTCCACAAACACATACGCACACACATACATGAACTTTTTTCCAAAAATGCAGGTGACCCAAAACATGTATTTCCAGTGAAATCTCGACAACGAATTTTTGGGTGGAATGCAATACCTTCTCTATACACTATGTACATAATACGTGCAGAGAAAGAGAAATTAATACATCTAAAAACTACTATTCAGTGACATGTCTCTTTTTACTTTCTTTACATGTACTATGTACATAGTATATAGAGAAGGTATTATATTCCACACAAAAATTCAGTACGGAGATTTCACCGAAAACACATGTTTTGGGTCCCCCTGTATGCAAAAAAAGCATTTTAGGAAAAAAGTCCGTGTGTGTGTGTGTGTGTGTGTGTGTGTGTGTGTGTGTGTTTGTTTGTGTATTTGTAGACAGCATAGCTCAAAACTAAAAGACCGTTAAATATCAAACTTGGTATTTAAGTTTGGTATCTTCCAAGGATACGACAGGAAGGTTTTCAAAAAAATCACCCCACCCCTAACTAGTCTTTATATAGAACTTTTTTCGAAAATTTTGACTTTCTCAAAAATGGTTCTAACGATTTTGATTAAAATTCCTTATGTTTAGGACATTTACATGCCATATAAAATGTATATCTTGAATTTCCTGGGAATAGCCTCTAAAAATCTCTTTATTCTGGATGATTTTTATTGAATTTTGCATAACTGGTAAACCATAAGAGATGGACATAAACTTACCACACAAAAAATGTAGGGCACATTAAAGCACACAATTTATGTCAAATGCATTTTTTTCGTGGAGCTAATCGTTTTTGAGATATTACTTGTTTTTGGTTTCAGCTTTAAAAAAGTATACTTTTCTCATACTGGAATTTGTCAACTCCTGTCCATACAAAAAAAAAAAAAAAAAAAAAAAAGGAACTTCAGTCACATAGCAACCAGCTTTTGACTATAGCTTTAAACTATGGTACTCCCTTATTTCGCTTTTGTTTACATGGAAGCAAGTAATACGACTATTTCTGCTAATTCTTTTCTCGATTAACATTGAGTAAATAGAAGGATAAGCTTTTAATTACTACCATTATAGTCTCGTTGCATAATAGTATTAACATAAAAGCACGTGTGGGGCATGTGTTTATGATCTGAAAGTTGGTGGTGTTTGTGTTACAGAGAGCTGCTGAAGTAGCGTGGTGCCTGAGACTGTCGGGATGTAGGCAGTATGCGTAATAGCACTGTGAGTGCCCCAGTACCGTCTTGCAGCGCTCCACTCACAAGCTCAAGCAAGAAGTACGCTGCCGTGGAACTCATCACCAAGCAGATCCTCTACTTTACTGTCGAGGTAAGCCATAAGGCATGTAGCGAAATAAGGGAGTATCACAGGTTAAAGTTTTACTCAGAAGCTGGTTGCTATGTGACTGAAGTTCCTTTGTTTGTATGGACACGAGTTGACAAATTCTGTATTAAGCAGGAAAATAAAAGTCAAATGGTCAAGCAATCCCACCAGTAAACTTCACGAACCAGCCCTGAAAAGAAAATCACTCTTAATTTAAAACGTCAAGATCAGATTGTCATCCCCAGGGCTCTCCAAAGAACATCCTCCGAAATGTGGTAGATGCCAAACCACAGTAACTACCATCCATATCATCTCAAAATGTACCCTATATCACACATGGAGACTGAAGAACCAAATTCCAGAAAATCCCACCGCTCTGAATGTAACCAACATGATTCCACGAAATTTACATACACGGACTTTTTTCCAAAAATACTTTTTACTTTCTCTACACGTACTATTTACATAGAGTATAGAGAAGGTATTGTAATTTGATACCGATATTTTATTGAAAATACATGTTTTGGGTCCCTTTGAATCCATAAACAGCATATCTAGAAAAAGGTCAGTGTGTGTGTGTGTGTGTGGACAGCATAGCTCAAAAGGAAAAGACCGTTAAATTTATTTATTTATTTATTTATGCTAAGCTTTATACAGGTGAATATGACCGGTGTTCAGCCCTAGCTCTTTACCAGTCATACTCATATTTTACAATAGTTTATTAATTCTAGTTTATTACACCATTTTGTCTATTTACTGTCCATACCCATTTATTTTTCACTTTGTGTAAGAATTGTCCAATCTTCTTACTATCTTTTTGAAACATTCCAACTACTGCTACAGTTCTATTTTAAACCATTTCTTATTAATGTACTCTTTTCTCCAAATTTCAGTCCCTTTACATTTAAATAAAATGTGTTACATATCTTCATTTCCGCCACATATAGGACATTGGTTTTGTGGAATACCTTTCCTTAAACCTTTTAATCTCCATACTCCTGCTTTCAGCCATGCAATACCTTCTCACTCCTCTTTATTTGTCACTCTATGTACTTTTCCCTTCCTCATGAGGCTTTCATTGGTATATAGAAAACTAAAGATCTCTTTTCAGTTATCTCACTAAATATTTTTTGTATTTCTATATCCTCAAATCTTTTCCTTGCCACTTCCAGAAGTTATACACGTTATTTTCTCTTCTTCTCCACATTTCCCCTAACCCACTACTTTCCAGGTTATTTCTGAGACAGTCTACCCAACCCTTGTTCTTTAAACTTTTCTTTTGATATACTAAACACTACTTTACCAAATTCCTTTCTTCCAATTTCAATATTCTATGCCAAAATTTCAATGCCCTTTCCATAATCTTTCCCTTACTTGCCAATCTACCTAGCTCTATTTGTGCTACCTGCCTAACGTTGCATTTGGTAACCCAAGTATTTCTTTGCAAAATTTCCTATGCACCTCATCTATGACTTCCCATCCTCCTCCTAATCCCCATACTTTATCCCATATAGCATTTTGCCTCAGCCACCATATTGTACACTTTTTCTAACCATCTAATATTTATATTAGGTACTTTGTATTTGCAACTTCTAATAGTTGATAAAGCTCCTTTTCCTTTTGCCAATGCACATTTTTTTTTGTTTTTCCCAATTGCCACTACTATCAATTTTAACTCCTAGATAAATACATTCTCTCACTGACCTGTACTCTTTTTCATTCTCATTATTCCATTTTTCATACTTGCTCAATTTCCCCCCCTTTTTTGAACACTACAATCTGCGTCTTGTCCTGGTTCACTTTTAAACTCCACTCTTTACAGTAATTATTTAATGTTTGCAAGGATTGTTTCAAGCCATTCACTGTAATTGCACCTATAACTAGATCATCTGCAAACAGTAATCCTGGAATCCGAATATTATTAATTACTGGCATAGAGTTATTATTTCTCCCAATTTCCGTTAATTCATCATCTATATATAAATTGAATAGGACTGGACTTAACTTACATCCCTATCTAAGGCCTTTCTCTTGTTGGATTTCTCTTGTTACAACCCCTTCCTCCACTCATACAAAAAGTATTTTCCTTATATAATGCTCTAAGGGGACCGTTAAATACCAAACTTGGAATTTAATTTTGGTATCTTGCAAGGATACGACACGAAGGTTTTCAAGAAAATCCCCCCAACCCCAACTACTCTTTACATGGAACTTTTTTTGTTGAAAATCTTGATTTTCTCAACAATGGCTATAACGATTTTGATTAAAATACCACATATTATGTTCTTAATCTTCGTGTCGCATCCTTGGAAGGTAGCAAACTTAAATATCAAGTTTGGTATTTAACCGACTTTTCTTTTTTGAGTTATCATGTTCACAGACACACGGACACACATACACGCTGACACACACACAGGGACCATTTTCTGAAAATACATTTTTTGGATACATGGGATCCTAGAACGTCTATTTCCGATGAAATCTCGGTATCGAATTTTTGGATGGAATGCAATAACTTCTCTATTCACTATGTACATAGTACGTGTAGAGAAAGTAATAACAAACATTGCCGTTTAGCTCAATATGATTTACCCGTCTGCCACGAGCAATCTCCGAATGGCACAGCATTCCTACACGCAAAGTCAAGAGTTACATCGTAAACAGGAAATGTAACATCCTGTTGAAATTCCACTTTCTAAGAGTTTCTCGCCTTTGATATTATACTTTCCTAAATCCTTAACCAACATACTTAACCATTTAATATTGATGAGGCAACTTACAAACCAGTAATTCAGGCATCGGTATTGACTGGTTCATGAAAAGTGACCCTTGACCTTCCCACATACGACAGAAGATATTGTTGAGGAAGTTCGATATATGTGACTGATATATGGTCATGTGTGACCTAATCCAGTGATGGTCAATTAGTAATGTACTGAGGGCCACAATACGATATGGGCCTTACTTGAGGGCCAGCAAAATTAATAGTATAACTATATTAAAAATAAAATAACAGCAATGGCAACTTAAGAGCTTATTATTACTTTCTCTACACTTACTATGTACATAGTGTATAGAGAAGGTATTGCACCCCACCCAAAAATTCGATACCGAGATTTCACCGGAAATATATGTTTTAGGGTCCCCTGTATCAAAAAAAAAAATTAAAAAAAGGTCCGTGTGTGTGTCCGTTTGTCTGTGAACACGATAACTCAAAAACAAAAAGTCGATAAAATACCAAACTTGGTATTTAAGTTTGGTATCTTTCAAAGATGTGACACGAAGATTTTCAAGAAAATCCCCCCACCCCCAACTCCCCTTTACATGGAAGTTTTTTCGAAAATTTTGATTAAAATATCGTATATTAAAGACATTTAGCTGACAAATAATATGTATTTCTTAAATTTTCTGGGAATAGCCAGTTGTTGAATAATGGTCATCACACTACCTTATTGAGGAACATAATGCAACACAATTCATCCGTTGTTACCCGGCGGTCAGTACGAATGTTCTCATCCACTCGCTCAATGTTGCGTGGAGACACTGCAGTCACCGGTCTACCGCTCCGATCTTCATCAGCCAACAGTGTATGCCCTTCTGCTTCATTGCAGTGACGAACCTATCTTCTAACAGTGCTGACATCCAATGTTGCATCACCATATACATTTTTCATCCTTTCATAAAAGCGAATGGGCGTTTCACTTTCGGCATGCAAGAATTCAATTACGGAACGCTGTCGAACACACATCGATGTCAGCCATTTTGCAAAAGGCAACAGTGCTGCCACTTGTTGACTTAGAAAGTTGCTTCTGCAGTGGAGTAGAGAAGAAGGTTTGAGGAATTGCGCCAAATTCAAATTTACATCGCTAACTTATTATCGGTGAGAAATTATCTTGTAATACGGTGTCCATTTGCAGCGACATACGTTCCACTGCTTCCTCTAAAATGCCTTCTTCTCTCCATGCATACCTCTCTATATTGAACTATTTTCCCCATTTCTCAATAGCCACCTCATCTATTCTTTTCCATATTAGGTCCTGTATTTCACTAAACGGAAAAGTTGTATTATTTCGGCTAATGTAACCTCAAATTAATTATCACGTAAGACGTTTTCAAATCACAGTGTCATTTATGGTATTTTAGAATGAGAACAACAGCAATGTCCGTGATATATAAAAGGCAGTAACGAATATAAATGTAAATCCTTAAGGAATCACTATGCATAACCGAACTTTTCATAGAATGAAATCAAACAATCAGATTGCAAACAACTGATCAGTCATGCATGAGAACGCGCGTGTAAATTTCCACTGAACACGTAGGTGTTGAACGCGAGATTGCAGATTCTAGACCAAGACCTTTTCCTATTGGTTACGGAGACAATATGGTTACGTGACAGGTGAACGACAGGTTTCAAGATTTCGTACAGGTTAGGCTACGTTAGGTTAGGTGTATGCAAATGAACTGGATCGAAATAAGGAGTAAAAATGGACTTTCTGAAAGTCGGTTCTGTTTTCCAATGCGAAATGCACAGTCTTCCGTTTGATCTGTCTGCTTGTGCATGGGCAGCCATGTTGGTGAATCAACCAATGGTAGAGTCGAATCTAAAACTGAACTAGAATCTGCAATGTTGCGTGTTGAACACCGACGACGTCACGTCTCTGGCGGTTATGTATTCTTATACTATGACGAACCCCTGCCAGCAGACGACACACCCCACAAGTGTGAATCACAACGAAATTCCTCACCGATAATAGTAAAGTATAGGAGGCACTAGTTATTGACTGACCCTCGTATGTGGTGTTAGCCGACTTTGCGGGATGTGTGTCCGCAGGTTCTGGGTTTATCCATGTCTAAAGTAATGGGTCGTCAATATCGCATGTGGTTGACTACTGTACTAGAGCATTACTGAATCAGTGGGAGACCGAAGAAGAACAATGTGCGGGAGTTGACTGCAATGCGGAAGGCAACGCCTGACATAGGCTGGCTGACTGCCCGCCTCGCTCTGGAATGCCGTTTTTGTTGTAAGGCTCTTGTCTCCGTATTATGTGATGTGTGCTGTGCAGTACAGTCGCGTGCGCTATGCGCGGGGGCGCCACTCCCAGTAACCGTAAACTCTGCTCACAAATTTAATACTTCATGTACCTATGACATGCATTTATTCTCAAGAGTCCAAAAATAGCCAAATTGAAGGCTTAAGAATAAACATCTACCTACTTTGACAGCTGAAAAAGAATATAGCTACATCCCACCCCCAAAAATCTGATGTGTTCCGTTCACATGGCTTTTTCTACATTTCTGCAACAAATTATCGTTAAAAAGCGTATGCTTCTTTTTACTTCGCGCTAATCAAGAAAAAATTAGCAGAAATAGTCTTATTATTTGCTTCCTTGTAAGTAGAAGCGAAATAAGGGAGTACCATAGGTTAAAGTGATAGTCAAAAGCTGATTGCAATGTGACTGAAGTTCCTTTGTTTTTTATGGACAGCAGTTAACAAATTCCTATATGAGAAAAGTACGTTTTTTAAAGGTGAAACCAAAAACAAGGAATATCTCAAAAACGATCCACTCCACGAAAAATATGTAGGTATATAACATAAATTGGTGTGTTTTATTGAGCTCTACGGTTTGCCAGTTCTACAGAATTCCATAAAGTGCATCCATAATAAAGTAGTCTTCAGAGGCTATTCCCAGAAAATTCAAGATATACACGTAACTATATTATCTAATCTGTTGCAAAGTTTTTGAACATGTTTGTGTATTTGCGTGCGTGCAAAAAAGTTTAACGTAGTTTTATTTTGTGTGATTTTTACACAACTTGGCTAAGAATGTGTGCGGCGTTAAAGGAGAAGTGAAATAAAATTGAACTCTTGCTGGAATTTAGGTAACAACGTCTCTGGCAGCAAGCCACCTCATCACGCACATATCTGTAAAATATGTGACAAATCTTTTATAAAATATTTGGCAGTCTAAACTTCGTTCTTTTATGAACTTCTTTTTGTGGCAAGAGATCTCCATGATAAAATGTATCGATAGTTGCCACCTTTTATCAAACATTAATCACTTCTGAAGCCACATAGCAGAAAATAAATACAGATGGAGTGTTGATACAAACAAAAATTAAAATTTCCGACTATGAAGCTAACGAATTTCTGTATAACAAGTGCAAAACAAGCACTTTCCAGATAGGCTGAACAGTATTGGGTATCAAGAAGAAGCTGAACGGATTGTAAAACCAGTATTTGTCTAAAAATTATGATGTCCAATACACTTTTTGTTGAATTGACCATTTCTGAGTTATCCCTTGTTATTTGTTTCAGATGTAAAATAATCAAAACTTTTTTCACAAGGAAAGTTGTAAACTCCTGACCCTGCATAGAAATGGATTTCATTCACACGGTAACCAGCTTTTAAAAGATTTGACTATCGTTTAATTTGGCGCATTGCCTTATTTTCCTTCTACTTACAAGGAACCGAGTACTTAAGAACAATTTCTGCTAATGTTTATCTCGATTATCATAAAGTAGATAAAATAATATGCTTTTTTACAATAATTTGTTACAGTGATGTAGAGAAGGTCATTTGAATGGAACACATCACATGTTTATGTACAGTTTTATTTGTAACTACCAATTTCACTGTACTGTTATGTAGTCTATAATGTTTACATATTCTTTAGAGTGTAATGTTTTTCATATAGTCCGTTTGCATTCGCAGACAGCTCGCAACAGACCTTGCTTTCCTGCCTCTAAGCGACTCTCGGCCTCTCTTGTTTACGTTCTTAATCCGGATTCACAATGACTGTGTTGCCAACTTGTCAACATAAAAATTAGCTAAACTAGTTCAAAAACATAGCTAAAAGTGGCTAAGAAAAGGCTAGATTGTTTCCCCATATCAATGAAAAATATATTCTCCTCATCCTCCTCTTGGTTTCCAAAAGCTCTCTTAGAACTACATTTCTATTTACGTTACACTGTCAGCTTTAGTCGTATAATTCATTCATTTACTTTGCGTCACAATTTATTCCACAATGTACACATCTGCTTCCTGAAACACAGCACATATTCCGAGTTGCAGTTTCAGATGAGCAGCTAACCGTTGGAATTAGGAGATTTCCCGCATCCCATGTAATGGTTGCGTCATTGACCTTGAATGTTGCAATGTGTAGTCACAGTACTAATTCGTGTATCATTCGCAGCGGGATAGAAAAACACTAATCACTAAAAATAGTATTAAAATGAATGAAAATCAAAATAGCGAATGAAAAAGAAATTTATGGCTAAAAATATAGTTAAGAGCTAAACTCAAAATTTGGAAACAAGTCACTTTTTAAAATAGCTAGAACTGGAGCGATATTGGCGAAGGTCACGCGCGGCAAAACGATTCACCAATAGAAATTCAGAATTGACGCGACGAAACCCGTGCGAAGAAAGTTGAATTGGATTTAACTTTTACCGCGCGGCATGGGCGTCATCCACAGGATTCTTGTTGAAATGGAAATGGCGTGTTATTTATGGACGCTCTTTAACTACTGTGGTTCTCAGCGTCCCATTCTAAATTGGGCGTGAAAGACCGCTTAATTTTGCTCAGAGGCCTCCCTATCAGGCTTGAGGTTCTTTCACGTGCTGTAAATCTACGACACGGGACCAACGGCTTTACTTCCCTTCCGAAGGAAGCCATGCTAAGGATTTTTACATCCGAAAAAATCCATCGTCCTCCGCCGGATTTCATCCCGCGACCTTGGGTATATTAAGTCAGCATGGTAACCATTACACCACGGAGGGCGACTGAATTCCTGTTGTTTGATATTCTGTGGCCCGAATGGCGTCAACATCAAGGGAAGAAATCCTTATTGAAATGGTGAAGCTGCATCCCGAAATTATACCTTCATTCCAGAATAATCTTGTCAACTAACTATAACCACGTCTATGCTGTTGGCTGAATAATAAATAAGCCCCTAACCTCAAAGTTACACGGAGGCGTCTGCTGAAGATATTCGCTTCCGAATTGACTGGTTCTCTATATGAGGACCAATGATGTGCAAAAGAACATCAAATTGTGATAGTGTCATTCGCATGTAAGTGTAATATGATTCGAGATCCGTCATTATATTCGGGATTAGAGTATGTAAATCCCCAAATTAGCCACGCTCCTTGAATATAGGTCGAAGCCACCAACGACGGAGCTTCTGCTGTCTTCTTTGCCGATTGTTTCTCTCCTTTCTTCTGTTTGTAACAGTGATGGCCAATTAGTAATGCATTGAGGCCCAGGATACGATAAGGACCTTACTTGAGGGCCAGGAAAATTAATAGTATAACTAATTAAAAATAAAATAACAGCAAAGGCAACTTAAGAACATATTATTTTTAATATGATTACATGCACAATGAAGGAACAAGCATTTCCTTTTACTAAAAACAAAAGATTTAAAATCCACTTCCAGTTCTGATGTTGCAATTTTATGAATATGAGATAACATTGAATCAGTTAATCTGCTTCTGGACTTTGATTTCACTTGCTTCATAACAGAGAAGGCAGTTTCACATAAGTAAGTACCACCAAATATGGAAGTAAGTTTTAAAGCCCAGTTTCTAAGATGTGGAAAATGTTCCTTTGAAATGAGTTTCCAAAAATCAACACCGGTTCCTCTGTTGTTTGAAGAGATGAATCACATTGGAGCTCACATAGTTCGAACTGTAGATCCCCCGATTGGCATTCCACTTAACATATCATTGCATTGTTGAAAAGCTCTATCTGTGATCGAAATACTTCAAAATCTTGAAATCTACTATCAAATTCTAAAATGAGATCTCTGCATTAAATTAAGAAAAGGAATAAATCATTTATTTATTCGCAGGCCGGATTAAGCCCGTGTGCTGCCATTTGGTCATCACTGGTTTAGAAGATACAGAGAAGAACTTGTTTTAAAACCGCAGTCATTGCTTCAAGTGGCAGCGCTCAGTAATGTTAAATTGTACCGCCCTATTGTGAACACTAGTTTCCACGACCAATGCGGTGTCGCAATGAGACCCATGTATCGATGTGGAAAATGGTTTAAGTGTATATAACTTGAAATCAACTGCCTAAGAATTCCAGTGTCTAATTATACAAATGAGTTGCAAACTGAAGATGCACTGATAAACGTTTATTTCGCAGCGCCATGTATGCATTCAAATACGATGACCATTTTCATTTTTCAACTTCCGATAGACTATAAATAAAACACAGGTTCATATAAAACAATTATTTTATTGCTAAAAGTTTTGCACACTTATGGTTACTTTTCAACATGATCAACGAAAATATTGAGACATGTATCGTACCTGTGCACAAGCGTTGCAATACTCGCTTCAAAAATAGTCCGCCAATGATTTGAAATGAGCATTGACGTTGTTTTGAAGATCTTCGTTGGTTTGAAAGCGCTGCCCTCCTAGCCAGGGCTTCAGTTCAGAGAAAAGGTGAAAGTCTCTGGGTATCATGTCAGGACTGTACGACAGATGATCGAAACTGTCTCATTGGAATGGTTCAAGGAGCCGATGGGTTGTGCCAGCAGTGTGTGGACGAGCGTTGTCATTGATCAACACAATTCCTGAAGTCAGCATTCCTCTTCATTTGTTTTGTACGGCTCTCCGCAAACGTCGTAAACTACGAAGATCTTCAAAACAACGTCAATGCTCATTTGAAATCAATGGCCGACTATTTTTGAAGCGGGTATTCCAAAGCTTGTGTTGAAAAGTAACCATAAGTGTGCAACACCTTTGGTAATAAAATAATTGTTTTCTATGAACTTGTCTTTTATTTATGGCCTATTGGAGGTTGAATAAAAAAGGCCCTCGTATCTCTATCAGTGACCGTCACCAGTGTCCCAGTGCGAACACTCCAATTTAAACTAATGTATGCCCGGCGGAAGCTGCTGTGACCACAGTGATCCTGTCCGACACATGTGGTGAGGGTGTGAGAATGCTGCGTCACAGTGACTCCGTGGGGCAATGTCCCGGTGTGAATGCTCCAATTCAAACTAATGTATCTCTATCAGTGACCGTCACAGTGACTCGGTGAGACAGTGTCGTGTCTCGGTGTGAATGTTACAATTCAAACGAGTGTATCTCTATCAGTGACCGTCACAGTGACTCGGTGAGACAGTGTAGTGTCCCGGTGTGAATGTTACAATTCAAACGAATATATCTCTATCAGTGACCGTCACAGTGACTCGGTGAGACAGTGTAGTGTCCTGGTGTGAATGCTCCAATTCAAACTAATGTATCTCTATCAGTGACCGTCACAGTGACTCGGTGAGACAGTGTAGTGTCCCGGTGTGAATGTTACAATTCAAACGAATATATCTCTATCAGTGACCGTCACAGTGACTCGGTGAGGCAGTGTACTGTCCCGGTGTGAATGCTCCAATTCAAACAAATGTATCACTATCAGTGACCGTCACAGTGACTCGGTGAGACAGTGTAGTGTCCCGGTGTGAATGTTACAATTCAAACGAATATATCTCTATCAGTGACCGTCACAGTGACTCGGTGAGGCAGTGTACTGTCCCGGTGTGAATGTTACAATTCAAACTAATGTATCTCTATCAGTGACCGTCACAGTGACTCGGTGAGGCAGTGTAGTGTCCCGGTGTGAATGCTCCAATTCAAACAAATGTATCACTATCAGTGACCGTCACACTAACTCGGTGAGACAGTGTAGTGTCCCGGTGTGAATGCTCCAATTCAAACTAATGTATCTTTATCAGTGACCGTCACAGTGACTCGGTGAGACAGTGTAGTGTCCCGGTGTGAATGCTCCAAATCAAACTAATGTATCTCTATCAGTGACCGTCACAGTGACTCGGTGAGACAGTGTACTGTCTCGGTGTGAATGCTCCGATTCAAACGAATGTATCTCTATCAGTGACCGACACAGTGACTCGGTGAGACAGTGTAGTGTCCCGGTGTGAATGCTTCAATTCAAACTAATGTATCTTTATCAGTGACCGTCACAGTGACTCGGTGAGACAGTGTAGTGTCCCGGTGTGAATGCTCCGATTCAAACGAATGTGTCTCTATCTGTGACCGTCACAGTGACCCGGTGAGGCAGTGTAGGGTCCCGGTGTAAATGCTCCGATTCAAACGAATGTGTCTCTATCTGTGACCGTCACAGTGACCCGGTGAGGCAGTGTAGTGTCCCGGTGTGAATGCTCCAATTCAAACGAATGTGTCTCTATCTGTGACCGTCACAGTGACTCGGCGAGACAGTGTAGTGTCCCGGTGTGAATGTTACAATTCAAACGAATATATCTCTATCAGTGACCGTCACAGTGACTCGGTGAGGCAGTGTAGTGTCCCGGTGTGAATGCTCCAATTCAAACAAATGTATCACTATCAGTGACCGTCACACTAACTCGGTGAGACAGTGTAGTGTCCCGGTGTGAATGCTTCAATTCAAACTAATGTATCTTTATCAGTGACCGTCACAGTGACTCGGTGAGACTGTAGTGTCCCGGTGTGAATGCCCCTATTCAAACTAATGTATCTCTATCAGTGACCGTCACAGTGACTCGGTGAGACAGTGTACTATCCCGGTGTGAATGCTCCTATTCAAACTAATGTATCTCTATCAGTGACCGTCACAGTGACTCGGTGAGACAGTGTAGTGTCCCAGTGTGAATGCTCCTATTGAAACTAATGTATCTCTATCAGTGACCGTCACAGTGACTCGGTGAGACAGTGTAGTGTCCCGGTGTGAATGCTGCACTTCAAACGAACGTATCTCCATCAATGACCGTCACAGTGACTCGGTGAGATAGTGTACTGTCCCGTTGTGAATGCTCCTATTCAAACTAATGTATCTCTCTCAGTGACCGTCACAGTGACTCGGTGAGACAGTGTAGTGTCTCCGTGTGAATGTTACAATTCAAACGAATGTATCTCTATCAGTGACCGTCACAGTGACTCGGTGAGACAGTGTAGTGTCCCGGTGTGAATGTTACAATTCAAACGAATATATCGGTGAGACAGTGTAGTGTCCTGGTGTGAATGCTCCAATTCAAACTAATGTATCTCTATCAGTGACCGTCACAGTGACTCGGTGAGACAGTGTAGTGTCCCGGTGTGAATGTTACAATTCAAACGAATATATCGGTGAGACAGTGTAGTGTCCTGGTGTGAATGCTCCAATTCAAACTAATGTATCTCTATCAGTGACCGTCACAGTGACTCGGTGAGACAGTGTAGTGTCCTGGTGTGAATGCTCCAATTCAAACTAATGTATCTCTTACAGTGACCGTCACAGTGACCCGGTGAGGCAGTGTAGTGTCCCGGTGTGAATGCTCCAATTCAAGCGAATGTATCTCTATCACTGACCGTCACAGTGACCCGGTGAGACAGTGTACTGTCCCGGTGTAAATGCTCCAATTCTAACGAATGTGTCTCTATCTGTGACCGACACAGTGACCCGGTGAGGCAGTGTAGTGTCCCGGTGTGAATGCTCCAATTCAAGCGAATGTATCTCTATCACTGACCGTCACAGTGACCCGGTGAGACAGTGTACTGTCCCGGTGTGAATGCTCCAATTCAAACGAATGTATCTCTATCAGTGACCGTCACAGTGACTCGGTGAGACAGTGTAGTGTCCCGGTGTAAATGCTCCAATTCTAACGAATGTGTCTCTATCTGTGACCGTCACACTAACTCGGTGAGACAGTGTAGTGTCCCAGTGTGAATGTTACAATTCAAACGAATATATCTCTATCAGTGACCGTCACAGTGACTCGGTGAGGCAGTGTAGTGTCCCGGTGTGAATGCTCCAATTCAAACAAATGTATCACTATCAGTGACCGTCACACTAACTCGGTGAGACATTGTAGTGTCCCGGTGTGAATGGTCCAATTCAAACTAATGTATCTTTATCAGTGACCGTCACAGTGACTCGGTGAAACAGTGTAGTGTCCCGGTGTGAATGCTCCTATTCAAACTAATGTATCTCTATCAGTGACCGTCACAGTGACTCGGTGAGACAGTGTACTGGTCCGGTGTGAATGCTCCTATTCAAACTATTGTATCTCTATCAGTGACCGTCGCAGTGACTCGGTGAGACAGTGTAGTGTCCCGGTGTGAATGCTCCAATTCAAACGAGTGTATCTCTATCACTGACCGTCACAGTGACTCGGTGAGACAGTGTAGTGTCTCCGTGTGAATGTTACAATTCAAACGAATGTATCTCTATCAGTGACCGTCACAGTGACTCGGTGAGACAGTGTAGTGTCCCGGTGTAAATGCTGCACTTCAAACGAACGTATCTCCATCAATGACCGTCACAGTGACTCGGTGAGACAGTGTAGTGTCCCGGTGTAAATGCTGCACTTCAAACGAATGTATCTCTATCAGTGACCGTCACAGTGACTCGGTGAGACAGTGTAGTGTCCCGGTGTAAATGCTGCACTTCAAACGAATGTATCTCTATCAGTGACCGTCACAGTGACTCGGTGAGACAGTGTAGTGTCCCGGTGTAAATGCTGCACTTCAAACGAAAGTATCTCCATCAATGACCGTCACAGTGACTCGGTGAGACAGTGTAGTGTCCCGGTGTAAATGCTGCACTTCAAACGAATGTCCCAGTGTGAAACGAGCATAAAGCGTTCCAAATAGCAAGGTAGCAGCAGCGGTCGACGCATCTTTCCCCTCTCGGAGCCGAAATACTTCTTGATGCTCGCACCTGCTCCATGAGGTCATCTTGTCCACCCACCCGCCTTTCAGTGTTTGTGCAATACGCAAACGTCTATCCGAAACCAGTTCATTAGCTGCGACGTGAACGTTTTGATAATCTTTATTAATGCAATAAGGATTTCATTCAATAATTGAATCACGTTTCTGATACCAGATGGCGGATTTGAAGAGTGTGTTGCCACTATACGGGCGGATTAACAATAATTTGTTACAGAGATGTAGAGAAGATCATGTAATGGACACTTCAGATTTTGCTTATTCAATGTTTTAAATGGAACTTCCTGTTTACTATAATTGTTTCGGTAAAATACGCAACCTGTGCTAATATGAAATTGCAGTACTTTCTCTTGTTTTCTTCAATTTGAGAGCGCAGTTTTATTCCTCAAAAGAGAAGGTATTGCATTCCACCCAAAATGTCGATACCGAGATTTCACTGGAAATATATGTTTTAGGGTCCCCTTTATATAAAAAAAAAAAAAAAAAAATTTCAGAGAACGTTCCCTGTGTCTGTGAACACGATAACTCAAAAACGAAAAGTCGGTAAAATACCAACCTTGGTATTTAGTTTAATATCTTCCAGGGATACGACACGAAGATTATGAGAAAACTTCCGCCATCCCCAAATACCCTTTACATGGAAAAACTTGATTTTCTCAGAAATGGCTCTATTGATTTGTTTAAAATACCGTATATTAAAGATATTTACCAGGGAATAAAACGTATAAGATGAATTTTCTAGGAATCGCCTCTGAAGACTACTTTAATCTGGATGAAGTTTACGGAATTTTGCCTAAGCGCTGAACCGTAAACTATTGACAAAAAAAAACACTTCACAAAAATGTAGAGCACATTAAAACACCCAATTTAGGTAATATAGTTTTTTTTTCGTGGAGTTGATCGTCTTTTAGATATTCCTTGAAGTTGGTTTGAACTTTAAAAAACTTGCACTTTTCTCATACAGGAATTTGTCAACTTCTGTCCATACAATTAAAGGAACTTCAGTTACATAGCAACCAGCTATGATTAAAATAACGTATATTAAAGATATTTACCTGACAGATAATATGTAAATCTTGATTTTCTGGGAATAGCCTCTGAAGACTACTCTCTATTATGAATGAATTTTACGGAATTTTGGATAAGTGCTGAACCGTAAGCGATAGACAAAAACATAACGCACAATGTAGAGCACATTAAAATATACAATTTATGTTATATACTTTATTTTCGTGGAGTTGATCGATTTTTAGAAATTCCTTTTTGTTGGTTTAAGCTTCAAAAAACGTATACTTTTCTCAAACAGGAATTTGTAATCTGTCCATACACACAAAGGGACTTCAGTCACATAGCTACCAGCTTTTGGCTTTCACTTTAACCTATGGTACTCCCTTATTTCGCTTCTACTTACAAGGAAGCAAGTAATAAAACTATTTCTACTAATTTTTCTCGATTAGCATGAAGTAAATAATGGCATAAGTTTTGTAACAATAATTTGTCAGAGATGTAGAGAAAGTCATTTAAATGGAACACATTAGAGTTTTTCTCCCTCACAGTAGAGTAACTTAGCGTCATTGAATATAATGTACTACATAAACATTTCTAAGATAAGGCATGTGTTTCCGCAAACCTTGAAAACTTTGTTGCATTTAGTTTCCTTTAGAAGTAAGGTTCGCCGCATTCCTGCACCACGGCAATTGTACGTGAGCAAGTTGTCGATGTCTGATCCATTACATCAGGGCTGCCCAACACATGGCAACCTGCCAAACGATTTCACACTGCATTACAGTTAATCATTTCTTCTGCTACTGCCTACTGCAATTTGCTAATTCCTCTACCAAGAATAAGGATAGCTATCGTTATCTTCTTTTCTTGCGCCTCATACTACCGTAAATACAGCAATTAAACCACAAAAATATTAGATGTGTTCTATTCACGTGACTTTCTCTACATCTCTACAACAAATTATTGTTAAAAAGCTTAGGCTTCTATTTACTTCACTCTAATCGAGAAAAAATAGCAGTAATATTCTTATTACTGTTTCCTTGTAAGTAGAAGCGAAATAAGGCAGTACCATAAGTTAAAGTGATAGTCAAAAGCTGGTTGCTATATGACTGAAGTTCCTTTGTTTGTATGGACACAAGTTGACTAATTCCTGTATGAGAAAACTATGTTTTTCAAAGCTGAAACCAATAACAAGGAATATCTAAAAAAACGACCAACTCCACGAAAAAAATGCTTATGACAAATTTTGTGTTTTATTGTGATCTACAATTTTTGTATGCTAAGTTTTTATCTATTTCTTGCGGTTTACCACTTATGCAAAATTCAATAAAAATGACGCAGAATAAAGTAGACTTCAGAGACTATTCCCAAAAAATTCAAGATATATATTTTATTTGCAATGTAAATCTATGAGATTTTAATCAAAATCGTTAGAGCTATTTTTAAGAAAAAGTTCTATGTAAAGGGTGGTTGGTGGTGGTGTCGTGTCCATGGAAGATTCTAAAACTTAAATACCAAGTTTGGTATTTAACGGACTTTCCGTTTATGAGCTATGCTCTCCACACATCCGGTCCTTTTTCCAAAAATGCTTTTTTTGGTTTCAGGGGGACCCAAAACATATATTTCTAGTGAAATCTTGGTATCGAATTTTTGGGTGGAATGTAATACCTTCTCTATACTGTATGTACATATTACTGTAGAGAAAGTAAAAAAAATGATTTGTTACACTCGCATCACTTTCTCTAGCTACTCTACAAACAAACTCTTACAAAAAATAATTCTTCTTCCAACACCATGCTAATCGAGATAAACATTAACAGCATTTTATTACTTGGTTCCTTATAAATATAATGGAGCTAAAGGAATGCATTAAGCTAAAGTGATAGTCAAATATTTTAAAAGCTGTCGTTATACGCTTGTCACTGTAAATCGCTTCTTTGTTTGGCCAGGAGTAGTTGAAAGAAACACGCACACTTCCATTTGAGAAAAGTGCAAGTACTGCAATTGAAACTAATAACAAGGAAAACTTCGAAAACGGTAAGCTCTACGAAAAAAATGAATATGACATAACCTGAGTATTTTAACAATATGTACATTTTGTGTATAGTAAATTTTTGTCTATCTCTTACGTTTTACTAGTTATGCAAAATTAAGTAAAATTCACCCTGAATAAACAGATATTTAGAAGCTATTCCTAGAAAAATCAAGTTATACATTTTATTCGTGATAGAAATGGCTTTAATATGAGGTGTTTTAATCAAAATCATTACAGCCATTTTTAAGAAAACAAAATTTTCGAAAACTTTTCCATGTAAAAGATAGTAAAGGATGGGGGGATTTTCTTAAAAATCTTCGGGTCACATCGTTGGAATATATAAAACTTAATTAGCAAGTTAGGTATTTAACCGTCATTTTGATTTTGGGCTATGCTGCACACACACACACACACACACACACACACACACACACACATATTGACCTGTTCACTTTCTCTACATGTACTATGTAAACAGTGTATAGAGAAGTTATTGCATTCCACTCAAAAATTCGATACTGTCATTTCACCGGAAATACAAGTTTTGGATGCCCCTAATACAAAAAAAAAAGAAAAAAAAAAAAGGATTTTCAGAAAGAAAAAAAAAGTCCGTGTTTGTTTGTGTGTGTGTGTGTCTGTGGACAGCATAGTTCAAAAACGAAAAGACCGTTGAATACCAAACTTGGTATTTAAGGTTGGTATCTTCCAAGGATACGACACGAAGATTTTCAAGAAAATCACCCCACCCCAACTACCCTTTACATGTAACTTTTTTCGTAAATTTTTATTTTCTTAAAAATGGCTCTAAGGATTTTGATTAAAATATCGTACATTAATTATATTTACTTGACAAATAATGTGTATATGCGGAATTTTCTGGTGATAGCCTCTGAAGAGTACTTTATTCTAGATGAATTTTACGGAATTTTGTATAACTGCGAAACCGTAAGAGATGGACAAAAGCTTACCACACAAAAATGTATTGCACGTTAAAACACACAATTTATGTTATATACATTTTTTAATGGATTTGATCGTTTTTTTTTTTTTTTTTTTTTTTTTTTTTTTTTTTTTTTTTTTTTTTTTTTTTAGATATTCCTTGCTTTTGGTTTCAGCTTTAAGAAACTTATATTTTTCTTATACAGGAATTTGTCAACTCCTGTCCATACAAACAAAGGAACTTCAGTCACATAGCAACCAGCTTTTGACTATCTCTTTAACCTATGGTACTCCCTTATTTCGCTTCTACTTGCTTGGAAGCAAGTAATAAAACTATTTCTGCTAATTTTTTCTCGATAAGCATGAAGTAAATAGAATCACAATCCTTCTAACAAATTCCGTAAATTTCATCGAGAATAAAGTAAGCTTCAGAGGCTATTCCCAGAAAATTTAAAATATACATTTTATTTGTCAAGTAAATATCTTTAATATTCGATATGTTAATCAAAATCTTTAGAGTCATTTTTCAGAAAATCAAAATTTTTGAAAAATGTTCCATGTAAAGGGTAGTTTGGGGTGGGGGGATTTTTCTCAAAGTCTTCGTGTCGCATTACTGGAAGATACTAATGTTAAATACCAAATTTGGTATTTTACCGTCTTTTCTTTTTTGTGTTACGGACACACTGACACGGACCTTTTTCTAAAAATGTGTTGTTTTTTTTTGTATACAGGGGACCCTAAAAATCTCGGTATTGAATTTTTTGGTGGAGTGCAATAGCTTCTCTTTATACTATGTACATAGTACGTTTAGAAAAAGTAAAAAGTTATACTTTTCTCGTACAGTAATTTGTCGACTCCTTTCCATACAAACAAAGGAATTTCAGTCACATAGCAACTATCACTTTAACTATTTCTGCTAATTTTTTCCCGATTACCATGAAGTAAGCATAAGCAGAGATGCAGAGAAAGTCATGTGAATGGAACACATCAGATTTTTTATATCAACCTGCAAATGAACCTTGTACAGCCCTGTCGTGCACGTTCATCAAGAATATCGAACTGCCAGGAGTCATAATACTGTACGGCTTCCGCAGAAACGAAGCAAAGAAATGATTCAAGCTGATATTTCATAAATATTTTCCCACGATAGAACCCTGAGCTTGCATCTGAAGGAAATGAATATAATACACATACTTCAGAGGAAGAGACAGTTTTCAGAACTAGTTATATGAGAAAAGTGCATCGGCTATGTCTTTGGTTGTGATGAAATGGCAAATATACTCTGATGATAACATTAGAGGGAGTAAATGCGATGAAATTAAATTAAAATAATTTGTCTGTGTTAATCATAACCCGTATATTTTTACCTTCTCTATCAAGTACACAGGTAAAGAAGGTTCTATCCAAAATTCCGATATCAAGATTTCACCGGAAATGCATTTTCTAGAGTCTCCAGTATCCCAAGAAGGATTTTTCGAAAAACGTCCATGTGTGTGTGTGTATGTGTGTGTCAGTATATGTGAACACGATAACACGAATTCGGTCCGTTAAATACCAACTTTGTATTTAAGAGTAGTATCTTATAAAGATACAACACAAAGATTTTTATAAAATCCTCCCACCACAAACTATCCTTTACATGGAAAAGTTTTCGAAAAGGTTTACTGTCTCAAAAATGGCTGTAACGATTTTGATTAAATTCCCGTATATTAATGATATTTATATCCATAATTAAATATATATCTTGAATTTTCTTGGAATTTTGCTGAAATTTGCATAGCTGGCAACCCGTAAGAGTTAGAAAAAAGGTTACACAACAAAAAATGTAGTTCACGGTTAAACATAATTTATTTCATAGACCTTTTTTTTTTTCGTTAAATTGGACACTTCTGATATATTCCTTGTTATTTGTTTCAGATATAAAATACTCAAACTTTTCTCACACGGAAAATTGTAAACTCCTGGCCCTGCATAGAAATGGATTTCATCCATATAATAACCGGCTTTTAAAAGATTTGACTATCGTTTTAGCCTAGTGTGTTTCCTTATTCACAAGGAAGCAAGTAATTAAGAGAATTTCTGCTAATGTTTATCTCGATTATCATGAACTAGATATAAGGATACGTTTTTTTAACAACAATTTGATGCAGAGATGTAGAGAAACTCATGTAAAAGGAACACATCAGGTTTTAGAAAAAGGTCTGTGTGTGTTTGTGTCTGTGGACAGCATAGCTCAAAAACGAGAGGTTTAGCATCTTCCAAGGATACAACACGAAGACTTTCAAGAAAATCCTCCCACCACAAACTAACTATTACATGAAACATTTTTCGAAAATTTGGATGTTCTCAAAAGTGGCAAACAATTTTGATAAAAGTCTCGTATATTATATTTATGTCCCAAATAAAATGTATATCTTGAATTTTCAGGAAATAGCTTCTGAACAACTCTTTATTCTTGATGAATTTTGCCAAATTTTGCATAACTGCTGAACCGTAAGAGTTGGACAAAAACTAACCGCACTAAAAATGTAGATTACGTTAAAACACACAAATTATGTCAAATACCTTTTTTTTTTTCGTGGAGTTGATCGCTTTTGAGATATTCCCTGTTTTTGGGTAGCGCTTTAGAAAACTTACGCTTTTCTTATGCAGGGATTTGTCAAATCCTGTCCATACTTCAGTCACATAACAACCAGCTACAACCTATGGTACTCCCTTATTTCGCTTCTACTTACAAGGAAACAAGCAATAAGACTATTTCTGCTAATTTTTCTGAAATAGTATGAAGTAAATACAAGCATAAGCTTATTAAAAATAATTTGTTGAGATGTAGAGAATTCATGTGAATGAGCTCATCAGATTTTTTTTTATTGTAATTTTATGTAATGAAGATTTCTAGGTAATGTGTATATTGAAACTGTTAGAAATCAAAGCAAGAAATGCTGTCGCTGGTGTAACTGTGCCGTTTTTTGGTTCCTTTGTGACTCAATTTGGAAAATGCCAAGTTTACTCTTGCTCTGTGAAACACAAAATTACAAGATCTGTAAATTACTGTTCCTAATTCCGTGAGGCAGGTTACCGGTCTTTTCCAATTAACAACTCGCGGTATATTAAAGTTATTACTTTCTCTACACGTACTATGTACATAGTGGGTAGAGAAGATATTGCAATAAACCCAAAAATTCGATACCGAGATTTCACCATAAATACATGTTTTTGGTCCCCCTGAATCTAGAAAAAGCATGGCAACGTCAATGCTCATTTGAAATCATTGGTGGCAACATTTTTTGAAGCAGATATTGCAAAACGTGTACACAGGCACAATAAATGTCTCAATCTTTTCGATGACCATCTTGAAAAGTAACCATAAGAGTAAAAACTTTTAGAAATAAAATAATTGTTTTCTATGAACTTGTCTCTTATTTATAGTCTATCGGAGGTTGGGGGAAAAAAAAAAAAAAAACGGCCCTTGTATTCAGTTTGTAACTTGCGGAGCGCTTAGAAGATATTCGTGTGTAACTTGCAGATCTAGAAACCCGCGACAAGTTCTTGCGGTGCGCTTACGATTGCATTGTGTCTCCTTGCGTCTGCGCTTATGCTACGTTACTTCTGCGCTTGCATCTTATTGTGAATGTAGCCTAATACTGGAGGACAAATGAACGTAATTGGCTAAATAAACAAGTCGATTAAAGTGATTTGCCTCTCGAGATTAAGGGTAGGAAGTTTTATAAATTGCCGCTACTTAATTAAATCTGCAGTTTAATGTAGATAGCACTCTATTAAAGCAGCAAATTCCTGTGAGCGCTTTACAATTGGAGTTAACTCGGCTACGCTTTGCGTCACCAGGAAATAGGCTTGTTGCTTTAAGGGCGGAGTCAGCTCGAGCCAAGCACCTAATATTTTACTCGCTAGTCTAAAACCTTTTTAGATATACATTATCAATATTATATAGACAATATCACAGGTATGGTTACGTCTATATGTAATTTCGGTTCTCGTAATAATAGCTATTTGTATAGTAATCCGGCCAGCTTTGAAACATTTTGTTATTTTCTTGCCGTGGTATCTAACCTTTTTGCCTTCTTTTTCCACATAATCACCCTTAAATTGTTTGTGTGATTATGGTAAATCATGAATTTATGTTCGCTTCAGAAACCGGCTACAACGCTTATCTGTGTATACATTATCTGATTTATAAGGCATCCCAAAAATATAATGATCACAGGCGTGCAAGAAGTTGCGCAGAGAACAACCTGTCTGCCTGCCGTGTTCTTAAACATAAAACACGACCGTTTTCTATTGTGAGTTGCATTTAAAAGTCTGGACTTTCGGAGTCCAAAGTATTTGAATGTGTGGAGTCATATGAAGCTATACATAATTACATTCTATAGAAATTCCTCACGTACTAGGGTCGGCTGATAAGTCCCGGGCCTCACACAGATATGGCCCCATTAGGTCAGTTAGACGATAGTATCGTATAGTTTAACTCTAGACTAGCTTATATCCATAGTTAAGGTCAATAGCTTATTTAATTTTCGAATGAAAGCATTTTAAACAAGACAAATTTAGAATTTTCACGAAAATGGAGGATTAGGAAAAACGAGCAGTGATTAAATACTTCCATTTGTAAGGCTTAACGCCTAAAGAAATCAAGGAGGAAATGGACAGTACATTAAAGACTCTGTCCCTTCATATTTAATGATTAAAAAGTGGGTTGTAGAATTTAAAATGGGACGTACGAGCACTAGTGATGAGCTTCACTCTGGAGCCCTATAGAAGTGACAACTCTCGAGATCATCGAAAAAATTCATCGTTTAGTACTGGAAGACCGCAGATTAAAGTTGTTTTGAGAAAACAGAGGTTGTAAACATATCAACAGAACGTCCAGGTAATATTTAAATAATGTTCTGGGCTTTCGTTACGTCTGTGCAAGATGGGTGCCGCGTTTGTTGACACCTGATCAAAAGTTGCAAAGAAAAACTGTTTTTGTTAAGAATGTGGAGCTCTTCCGTAAAAATTCCAGTGAATTTTTGAGACGGCTTAGTACCATACATGAAACTTGGATTCATCATTACACTCCAGAAGTAAACCACAGTCAAGAAAGTAGATTGGAGTGAACCACCTCCAAAAAAGGCCAAGTCAATTTTGTCAGCTGACAAGGTTATGGCGAGGGTTTCTGGGATGCACAGGAACTATTTTTATTGATTACCTGGAAAAGGGTAAAAATACTACTATGCAAGCTTAATGCAAGGTTTGAGTGATGAGGTGATAAGAAAAATACCCCATTTTGAAAAAAAAGTCTTGTTTTATCACGACAATGCTCCGGCCCATCGTTTAGTCATTGCAATGGGAAAAATGTGCGGCTATAAGTTCGAATTGCTTGAACATCCACCCTATTCGCCAGATCCAGCACCCATGTGTTCCCAAACCTCAAAAAATTTCTTGGAGGAAATTTCACAGAAACGAGGAGGTCATTGATGGGGTAAACAGCTATTTTGAGGACTTTGATAAATTGCACTACAGAGATGGTTTAATTAAATTAGAACATGATATGACAAATTTCGGAGATTATGTTGAGAAATAAATCAAAAAGTAAAAAATTAAATGCTGTTTTCATTGAGAGCCCGGGACTTATCAGCCGACCCTCGTATGTGTTAGTATAAAGAGAGGATAATTGGATTTCGGGTGCTTAAAATCTCTTTCAGGTACCTAAAATAGGCTTTAAAGAATACATTTTTATATGCTTATAATCTAATTTTAGGTATATAAAATCCTTTTTAAGGAATATCCAATTATTGGGGTAATGCAGCAACCTATATACCATCCATGGAAAATAGCGAACTTCTAAAATAATTCGCATTGAAAAAACAATTTTTTCAAAGAAATTGGTTTTGAAGCACTGAAACGCTGTTTTCATTGAGGGGTCCGGGACTTATCAGCCAACCCTCGTAATTATCTGCAATTTGGATTTGGAAGATTTTGGTAACAGCAACTCATGAATGATATCCAGTACCTACTTGAAATTCCTCAGAAGAGAAGAGTCTTTGGAGGCAGTGGCCGCCATTATTGTGCTTGAATGGCCGAAGTAAAGAATGAATATCGACTCTTATCTGCCCGTCACATTTCGTATGGCCATGTATGGAATGCGCTCCTGACTTTTTTAATGGGTTACTATAGCAGGTTTCTTGCAGCGACTCTTTATAAACTGTCATAAATGAATAACCGGGTTCCTTATAAGGCCGTCTTTCTCGTCGATGTAATGATGCTCTCCATGGCCCTCCGCACCCGGATCGCCGTTGTCCACTCAGGAATCTGCATTTAAATGGAACTTGGGAGGGTACACTCCGCGTAAATAAAATCGATGTCCTGGAATGTGATGAATCGCGAATGGATGTTGTAAATTGAGAACCACACTGGTCACGTTAATGAGTGAATGATTAAATGAATCCGGCCAATGCTCTCTCCTTCTATCTGAGCCTGTACAAGATACAACGAGAAGAATGAAAAAAAAAAAAAAATCCATTCACATAAATTTTTCTACATATCTGCAACAAAGTTTATGCTTCTATTTACTTCATGCTAATCAAGGAAAAAATTACCACAAATAGTCTTATTATTTGCTTCCTTGTAAACAGAAGCGAAATAAGGGAGTACCATAGGTTAAAGTGATAGTCAAAAGGTGGTTGCTCCATGGTTTGTATGGACAGACGTTGACAAATTCTCGTATGAAAAAAATATAAATACTTTAAACCTGATACTAATAACAAAGAATATCTGAAAAACGATCAACTCCACGAAAAAAAAATGTACGTAACATAAATTGTGTGTTTGAATGTACCCTACATTTTTTGTATGGCAAGTTTTTTTCTATCTCTTACGTTTTAACAGTTATGTAAAATTCCGTAAAGTTCATACAGAATAAAGTAGTCTTCAGAGGCGATTCCCAGAAAATTCAAGATATACATATTATTTGTCAGATAAATATCTTTTAATATACGATATTTTAATCAAAATTGTTAGAGAATTTTGAGAAAGTCAACATTTTCGAAAAAAGTTCCATGTTAAAGGTAGTTGGAGAGGGGATTTTCTTGAAAATTTTCGTGACATATCCTTGCAAGATACCTAACTTAAATACAAAGTTTGGTATTTAACGGTCTTTTTGTTTTTGAGCCATGCTGTCCACACACACACACACACACACATGGACCTTTTTCCAGGAATGCTTTTTCTTGGATTCAGGGGGAACCAAAACGTGTATTTTCGGTGAATCGAATTTTTGGGTGCATTACAATGCCTTCTCTATGCACTATGTACATATTAAGTGTAGAGAAAGTAACTATTGATAGTTTGAAAGTAAAATGCATGAAGTAAATCGAACTAAAGGCTAAAATCGCCCGCCTGGGTAGTGTGCTGGTAGCGTGTCTGCCTCACATTCAAAAGGTCGTGAGTTCGAATCTCACTTAGGGTGAGTTACCCGGATAAGGGTTTTTTCGGGGATTTCCCTTATCCTGAGAAGACGAATGTCGAGTAACTTGAAGCTCCGTGGACCCCGAGATCATTTGAGCATCATTTCACCAATTTCGTTCATCGTCCGATATGACCAACCAGGTTAAAGGACGTTAATCTACCAAAAAAAGAAGAAAAAAAAAAAAAGGCTAAAATCGCGTGATGCGATGTCGAAGTCTGGAAACATTCACCTCCTGTACCACAGCAACTGGAATAAATGAATAGTCGGTCGGTATTTAATAATAAAAATAATAATAATAATAATAATAATTGTTTTGCAAATGTGATATAGAGCGAAATGTTAATAAAACCTGTATTTTCATTTTACCCCTTTTAATGCGTTTTGCAAATGCAAATTTACCCAAAATTGAAAATGTTTTAAAAATTATATTTTCTTCTCGAAGCTTGAATTCGGACTGTGCAAACTCCTGTAATGTTTATAAAGCACTTGACAACTGTTCTAGAGTGCCGAAAGGTAATATGAAAAATGTGATGTGTTGTATTTAATTTACTTTCTCTACTCGCTCTTCCACAAGCAAAACTTTTTATTCTATCTCCATCTTGATACTAAATAACTACAGATAAAAATTCAATGTTTCACATTTACTCGATTTTTGTTTAAGAAAGTTACAGCGTTACTCAGATTTTTTAAAATGTAATCGCTATGTGATGACTTTGAAATTCCATGCTTTTTGTATGACCATCAGAAAAAAAATTGCAGCAACAAATAACGACTGATTAGTTGAGAAAAGTGGACTATTTGAATTAATTCATACCAATAATAACATCCCTGAAATGGTTAACTTCTGAAAAGCTATTATTTGACATAAGTTGTGAGGTTTAACGAGATCTACATTTTTGTTTACAAAGATTTTCAAGTTTGCCTCTGTAGTGTGGCGATAGCGTGTTTGCCTCATATGCAATAGGTCCCGAATTCGAAACTCGGTTACGGTGAGTTACCTGGGTAAGTTTATAATTTAATTGTTTTCTCACAGAAACCACGTGTATGACAGGAGCTGGATAGTTAAGAGTGAGATCGAAATATTCGATGCCATAGCCGGGATTTGAACCATGGATCTACCAGTCTCTAGCCGGCTGGTCTACCACTGAGCCTAAATGACAACTTGCGGGCACGGCATTAAATTTCTCTACTGACTCGCATGTCTCCCAGTAAACCACAAGATGATTTCTGAGAGAAAACAATTAAAGTATCACAATTGTTCATAGTAGTTGGCTATACTATGAATCCTGGGACTTAAAGTACTTGCAACATTGTAAGTCGCCATTGGAGTTGTAATCTCAGAATAATTTGAGATCATATCTATGATTCATAATATGCTCATGCTTGTTGCTTTATCCTCTACAAGAGAACAATTGTGAAATGTTCTTCAGTTTATGCATATACACACAACTGATAAAACAAAATATAGCATTTTATTGATGTGTCGTGTTTTCTTGCTTACAGCCGAAGACCCGAGCCAAGGAACTGTACGCTCAGACATGTGCCCACCTCGGAAACCTGGGAATGCTCGACTGCGAACTCTTTGGCTTGGCAGTCGTGTCAGGTAAGGGCGAATCATCCGTTAATTGACAAAGCTTACCTAGGTGGTCCGAAAACTTCTGCGCTTGATAGTGAAAAACGACAATTCATGCTTTCAAAGTAATTTTGTTTTTCAACATAATCTCCTCTAATATCAATACATTTTGTCCAGAGGTGTTCCAATGTCAGTATCCCCTCTCTGTAGTGTTCCTCTGGAAGTGCTGCAAAGTACCCATTTACATCCGCAATTGCTTCTTCATTGGAGGAAAAGCGCCTACCAGCGAGGAGCTTCTTCACTTTTGCAAACAGATAGAAGTCCGATTAAGCCAAATCTGGGGAATTGGGAGGATATTCCAGCACTTCAAGTGCAGATCTCTCAATTTCCGCATTGCCGAAACACTTTTGTGGGCAGGTGAATTGTCTTAATGGAAAACAATTCTTTTCTTTTATAACCCGGGTCTGTTTTCACGAATGCTTGCATTCGTTTGGCTAGAAGTTTAGAGCACTATTCTCCAGTATTGGTTTTACTTTTTTCGAGATAGTCAATCAACAACATTCCTTTGGCATCCCAAAACACTGACGCCATTATATTTCCCGCATAATCCTCGCCTTCTTTGGAGCTGAAGAATCAGCTTCTGTCCACTGCCTCGACTGCTGCTTGGATTTGGGTGGGTAGTGGTAAATCGATGTTCCATCCATTGTGACGTATCGACGCAAAAAGTCACTTCTGTTCTTCTGAAAATGCGGCAAGCACTTTTCAAAAAGTGTTGTGTGAATGCGTTTGTTATCCAAGGTGAGGATACGCGGCACCCATCTTGCACAAAGCTTTTGCATATTTAATTCCTGAAGCAAGATGTGACCAATACTTTCCTTTGAAATTCCAAGAGCATTAGTAAAATCATGCCATGCACTTTTTAAATGATTTCCGGTGTGGTTACAGTTTTTCGCGTGGAATGTCTTGGGCGTTTTCACGTCCACATTTAAAATCGGCCGTCCATTTCTTCACAGTGGAAACTGAAGGTGGAGAGTCACCATACACATTTACAATCCGCAAATGAATTTCTGTAGGTGTTTAACCTTCTTTTACGGAGAATTTTATCACAGCACGATACTCGAATTTCTCCATTTTCAAAGCAATGCGCACTTCCACTGCTTTAATCATCTGCCTTGAATGACTTGTACTTTTACATAGGGTCTATTAACATGTGTACCAACGTAAGGGGAAAAAATATGCAAGTAGTGCCGCGATTTCTGGGTGAGGCCGAGAACTTTTTAGACCACCCTCGTAGGTACGAGGCCATCCAGAAAGTGATAGACGATTTGGCATAACTAAATAATAACGAAAGATCAACATAAAGCTTTATTGACAAAGTTACAGTACCTTACTCTGTTTGTCAGTAATCGTTATAACTATCAAGGAATTTTTTGTTACACGGTACCAGTTTTTCAATGCCGAAGTTATACTTTCCAAGCGACGAGGAACTTTTTTGTATGCACAAAATGTCGGCCAATCTAATTTTACAGGCAAATAACGCAAGTATATAGTGATAATGCAATGAATGAGTCTTCAGTGAGGAAATGGCGTATAATGGCGTGTGTCTGACAAAGACCAGAGTGGAATTTCATTAATTGTTATGAAGGAATTGAAAGCAAATGTTGATGAAAGCATAAACATAATTATTTCATTTTGCTCACCTGCACGACGTTTTAGGTGGAAAAGATTTCGCAACCGGTGAAAACCTCATCATCTTGGCTCAAATCTTTAGCGGTGGAAGAGTATAACAAAGGCATTGAAACACCGGTACCACGTGACAATAAATACCTTGACTATTACGTTGAGAAATAGAGTAAGGTATTTTGTAAATAACATTTTGTGTTGATAACTTTCGTTATTATTTAGTTAGGCCGAAACGTTCGTTACTTTCTGGATCGCCCTTGTATAATTACAGACGCCAGAAATAGGTAACATTCTTTTCGCTGACAGCTCTCTAGTTAAAATTTCTATTATATGGTATTTGGTATTGCATTTTATGGAATCCTGAAAGAGTTTGAAAAGTTGAGACAAGTTCAATCTTTTCTGTTTCCGGGGTTCTATAATACATTTGAAACTCATATCGATATTACATAGTGTTTTTGGACGATGGTGAGCTCAAACTTTTAGACATACATTCGTTTCAAATATCGTTACCAAACTTGGGTTGCCCTTTTTAATTTCTTTACACGTTCTATGTATATAGTGTATAGAGAAGGTATTATATTGCACCCAAAAATTCGATACCGAGATTTCACTGGAAATACATGTTTTGGAAAAGATCTGTCTGTGGACAGCATAGAACAAAAACGAAAAGTCCGTTAAATATCAAACTTGGTATTTAAGTTCAGTATCTTCCAAGGATGTGACACGAAGATCTTTAAGAAAATTGCCATACCACCAACTACCCTTTACATGAAAAAAATTTCGAAAATTTTTATTTTCTCAAAAATGGCTCTAATGATTTTGATTAAAATATCGTATGTTAAAGATATTTACATGACAAATAAAACGCATATCTTGAATTTTCGGGGAATAGCTTCTGAAAACTACTTTATTCTGGATGAATTTTACGGAATTTTGATTAACTGGCAAACCGTAAGATATGGAAAAAAACTTACTTAACAGAAAATGTAGAGCTCGCTAAAACACACAATTTATGTTATATACATTTTCCCGTGGAGTTGATCGTTTGTTTGTTTTGTTTTTTTGTTGTTTTTTTTTTTTTATTATTCCTTGTTATTGGTTTCAGCTTTAAAAAAACTATACTTTTCTCATACAGGAATTTGTGAAGTTCTGTCCATAGAAACAAAGGAACTTCAGTCACATAGCAAGCAGCTTTTGACTAATACTTTAACCTATAGTACTCTCTTATTTCCCTTCTACTTCCAAGGAAGCAAGTAATAAGACTATTTCTGTTAATTTTTTCTTGATTAGCATGTTGTAAAAAGATGCATAAGCTTTTTAACAATTTGTTGCAGAGATGTAGAGAAAGTCATGTGAATGGAACACATCATATTTTTTAATAAGATGCTAGATATGGTTTGGAATGATGTAATTGCAGTGTTTGTGTTATTTTGTATGCATCAGTTATTTATCATTTTATTTTTTACTCCATGCTAATATCTACGTCAAGCTTTCTTTGCAAATAGCGTTTCTTTATAATTCCAATATTTTATTCATATGCTTTGTAAATCCTTTTAAGTCTGTTAGTAATTTATGAATATAATTTAAAAGGTATTTTACAAGCCATATGTTTTTTCAATGGTGAAAGAATTATCAAAATACTTAGTGGACCAGGATATCACTATGCATACAATATTATGCAGACTCTTTATAATAATAGCATACATTTTAAGAGGACAAGGTAGTCTGAACATACGCAAATTACACCTTATGTGAGTTGAATTACCGCTGCTCTTAAAGCTCTCAATGGTTTTCCCTGAAATGTTTATGAATTGTTCCATAAATCACAAAAATTATTCCAAATGGTTGTTTGCATTGATAACTTAAGTGGTTGAGTCTGTAGAAAGTATTTCATCAGCAGAAAAATAATAAAAATATGCTCTTAAAACATGTGGATTTATGTACTCTTTTCTCTGATATTACTTGCAATAGAGTCACACATTTGTATGTTGTTTTTAGTTAATCAGCTATCTTCAGAACCTCAATTATTTAGTTATGTGTATAATTTCACTAGAAATTGAAAAACAATAATATGCAAGGCCAAAAAGGTAAAAATGTGCAACATTTGGAATTTTGTTATATTTTTAATACCACTAATATATATTATAAAATTCTGATTGTGGTTCAGAAAGTCCAACTATGTGTTGTATACACGTACTGAACATTTCAGCTCTCTATCGCTTACACTTTTTATACATGAGTATTAAAAAATGTTTTGAGAAAATTGAATTTAAAGATACAAATGTTCTAAAAAGCTCGTTGCATGACAGATTTAAAGGAATACAGGCTATCATTTAAATGCTGTTTAAATGTCTTAAAATCATTTAACCCCCCAAAAGTATATATTTGCTGAAACTGGAAATAATAGTGATTTTATTAGTGCCTGAAACAAAAAACTTAATTTTTGACTATTTCAGACTACCTTGTTCCCTTAAAGGAATCGTCATTCAAAATCCACAATGCACTTTCGTTTCCTTCCTTCTTGCAGCACATAAGGTTTCATTATATCACTGTTGTGCAATATTATTACCGGCAGAAGTCCACTTCAAATTATTTTGTTGGCTCAAAATTTAAGTTTTTCATATCGGTCATCTTGCTTTGTTCTACAGGATGTTCGGAAATTCATATTACAAACTGAGGGGACTGAGTAGGCAATATTTTGAATAGGAACCCATGTCCGGAAACATATCGTTTGGACGTGACGTTTACTCTGCCGTGGTATTATGCCTGGAGCCCCATTCACGTGCCTGTGCGTCCCCAATCAACATGCTTGAGTACACAGAATATACAGGCATGTTGTTGGTGTATGAGCAGCGGAAGAGCAGCTCGTCGGTTGTATCAAGTGCGGTATCCACAACGCACGACTCCATCGCATACCCTTTTTGCCAGAATTGCGCGACGGCTCCGAGAATGAGGTACCTGCACCGTCGAGAGGAGGGACTGTGGTGCTCCAAAGAGAGGCCGCACCCCTGAAGAGGCTGTACTGCACTATGTTGAACAAGACCCGCCAACAAGTATGCGAATAACTTCTGCACGTGGTTTCTGCACCAATTTGCTGAGCATCAATTTCCACGAAGAGTTCTGTTCACCGACGAATGTAAATTCACGAGGGATGGTGTTCTCAATTCTTGAAACAGCCATATCTGGGCAGACGAAGATCCGCAGGCAACGCATGACAGGGGATTCCAACACAAATTTTCAATCAATGTGTGGGCAGGTATTCTAGACGGTCATGTGATCGGGCCATACCGCCTTCCAGCTGCGTACTTGGTCTTGCTACAGAACGTCTTGCTACAGAACGTGCCATTGAATGTCCGTCAGAAGCTGCGGTTCCAGCATGATAGCGCATGTGACGTTAGGGGACATCTTAACAGAAGACTTGGGCAAACATGGATAGACCGGGGTGGGCGTATTGCATGGCCCCGACGATCGCCGGACTTAACGCCATTGGACTATTTCTTGTTGGGTCGCATAAAGAGTATGGTGTACGAGACTCCTGTAGAGACCAAGGAAGACCTGTTGGCACGAGTTATGGTTGCTGCACAAGAGATTAACGGGACACCAGATGTGTTTGAAGGAGTGTACCGGAACATGATTCGTCGGTACAATGTGTGGTCGTCACATCGAGCCTCTGTTGTAGTGAGCAGTTTCATACTGTACAGTATGGAACACATCCAGTGTACTGCACGTAGAAGACAGAAACAAATTTGTTTTTCCACTTTTGACACAAATGTTATTGTGATCAATGAAAGTTTTTGTTTTGCTACTTTGGAAGTTGACTTACTTGTGTAATGAGTCAAACGCCAGTTAATGCTGTACCTTACATCACACCGCTTTGGACATGGTGCTCTTCTGACGCCATGTACAGCCTATCCAGTTGCAAAACAATACCGGCACATTGTAATGGCTATAGCAAGGAAACGGTACGTTTCCGGAATGGGTTCCTATTCAAAATATTGTCTACTCAGTCCCCTCTACTAGCCCTAGAAGTTTGTAATATGAATTTCCGAACATCCTGTAATGATCTTGTTTCTGTGATATCATTGTTCTTCTATATTTGTTTCTTTTTATCAACTAGTTAATGCAATGCTTTCTTAATATCTTTGGCGATGGAAGACTATGGCCTTGACTACCAGAAGAAATAAATGTGTGACATTTTATGGGCAAAAGTAATCCATTGTCTGAACAGAAATTTAAAACATTTGACTTAGTTTCTAGCTCTTAGTTTAAAGTAAGGTGCAATTTATACAACATTATTAAATATTATATGAAATATCCATGATATTGAAATATAAGGGACCTTAAACAACAAATCTGATATGTTCCATTTACATGACTTTCTCAATATCTTTAACAAATTATTGTTAATAAGCTTATTCTTTTATCTATTTAATGCTAAAAAATTATCAGAAACGGTCTTATTACTTAGTTCCTTTATAAGTAGAAGGGAAATAGGGAATACACTAGGTTAAACCGACAGTCCAATGTTTTAAAATGTGGTTGCTATGGGATTGAAATCCGTCTCTTTGCGTGACCAGGAGTTGACAAGTTACCGTATGAGAAAGTATTTAAAGCAGAATCAATAACACGGAATATCTCGAAAACGGCCAACTCCACGAAAAAAATGTATATGACATAAATTGTGTCTTTTATTGTGGACTACATTTTTTGTGAAGTAAGTCTTTGTCTATCTCTTATGGTTACCACTTATGCAAAATTCAATAAAAATCATCCATATAGAGACTATTCCCAGAAAACTCAAGATATACATTATATTTGCCATGTAAATATCTTAAACATAAGAGATTTTAACCAAAATCGTTAGAGCCGTTTTTGAGAAAACCAAACTTTTCGGAAAAAGTTCCATGTAAAGGGTAGTTAGGTGTGGGGGAATTTTCTTGAAGATCTCGCATCCTTGGAGGACACCAAACTGAAATACCAAGTTTGGTATTTAACGGTCTTTTCGTTTTTGAGCTATGCTGTCCAGACACACACACGCGCGCGCGCGCGCGCGCATACACATAAGAGACCTTTTTCCAAAATTTTTTTTTATTCAGGTGAACACAAAATATGCATTTTCGGTGAAATCTCGGTACCAAATTTATGGTTGCATTACAATACCTTCTCTATACATAATGTACATAGTGTAGAGAAAATAAAAACAGCAAACGAAGCAAAACAAAAGATAATCAAATTCACCTAAAACGCTACGATCATACATGTGACTCCAATGTTGTATTATTTTCTTTACGTATGCAGTGTAATGGGGTTCGTTAACAGGGCCTGCTAATCAGCTGTAGAGAGAAAATGCTTACATTAGAAATCAGTGAATCAATATTTATAATTAGTAATTAAGAATAATGCTTATTTGGATGACTGCAGACTACGTTTCTTTCCTAAATGGCTGACTTGATGACCTAGGAGTAAGGAATCTTCATAGTCATTACCTGCTCATCGTAATGTTAAGGGTTTCTATACAGCATTTATATTATAAAATATCTAGGGACTAAACACATTAAAATTCCAACTATTGTAATTACGTAAAAAAATCTGATGTGTTCCATTCACATGTCTTTCTCTACTTCTCTGTAACAAATAATTGTTAGAAAGCTTATGCTTCTATTTACTTCATGTTAATCGAGGAAAAAAATAGCAGAAATAGTCTTGTTACTTGCTTCCTTGTAAGTAGAAGCCAAATAAGGGAGTACCATAGGTTAAAGTGATAGTCAAAAGCTGGTTGTATGTGACTGAAGTTCCTGTGTTTGTATGGACAGGAGTTGACAATTTCCTGCATGAGAAAAGTATGGTTTTTAAAGCTGAAACCAGAAACAAGGAATTTCTCAAAAACGATCAACTCCACGAAAAAATGTATATAATATAAATTGTGTATTTTAACGTGCTCTACATTTTTGTGTGGTAAGATTTTGTCCACTTCTTACGGTTTAGCAGTTATGCAAAGTTCCGTAAAATTCATCCAGAATAAAGTAGTCTTCAGAGGCTATTTCTAGAAAATTCAAGATATACATTTTATCTGTAAGTAATAATTGTCGTTGATATACGATATTTTAATCAAAATGTCAGAGATTTTTGAGAAAATCAAAATTCCGGAATAAGGGATAGTTGGGGATGGAGAAATTTTATTGAAAATCTTCGTGTCGGAAGATACCAAACTTAAATACCAAATTTTTTATTCAACGGTCTTTTGGTTTTTGAGGTATGCTGTCCACAGACACACACGGACCTTTTTATAATTTTTTTTTTTGGAGTGGGGATTCAGTGGGTCCTAAAATATGTATTTCTGGCGAAATCTCGGTATCGAATTTTGGGTTGAATGCAATACCTTCTCTATACACTACGTACACAGTACGTGTAGAGAAAGTCAAAATGTCTTTGGACTTTCCAAGTGGGATTCGAATAGTGGTCGGTATAATGACATTCTGTCGGGTACTAGCGGTAAGTTGGACACTGAAGATAAGAAAAGAACGCTTCTTCTGAATTACGGTACACGTCAGGAATTCTAATGTGTTAATGAACCTCCCCGTATATGGTGCGCCTTTGATTGCCTCCTTCCCTCTTTTACAATCATGAATAAGAACAGGGTTTGTAGAAGTCAGCAGCTATCCTGCAAGGGAAGCACTGTAAGTGGTTATTTATTCAACTCTAGCGATTTTCATTTCTGTCAATGATGACGCTGAAGAATACATTTATTACTTTCGCTACACGTACTATGTACATGTGTACAGAGAGGGTACCGTAATACACTAAAAATTCGATACTGAGATTTCACCGGAAATATATATTTTGGGTCACCCTGAATCAAAAAAAAAAATAGAGAAAAATAGAGAAAGGTCCGAATCTTCCAGGAATGCGACACGAAGATTTTGAGAAAAATCTTCCCACCCCAAACTACCGTTTACATGGAACTTTTTTCTAAAATTTTGATTTTTTCAAAAATATCTCTAACGATTTTGGTTAAAATATCGTATATTAAAGATATTTACCTGGCAAATAAAATATGTACCTTGAAATTTCTGAGAATATCTTCTGAAGACTACTTTATTTTGGATGAATGTTACGGAATTTTGCTTAACTGCTAAACCGTAAGAAATGGACAAAAACTTACTGCACAAAAGTGTAGAACACGTTAAAACACACAATTTATGTCATATAGTTTTTTTTTTTTTCAATTTACCATTTCAGATATATTCCTTGTTATTTGTTTCAGGTTTAAAATACTTATACGTTTTTCACACGGAAAGTTGTAAACTCCTGGCCCTGCATAGAAACGGATTTCAACCATTTGACAACCGGTTTTTAAAAGATGTGACTATCATTTTAGCCTAGTGTGTTTTCCTTCTACTTACAAGGAAGCAAATAATCGAGACAAATTCTGCTAATGTTTATCTCGATTGTCATAAAGTAGATAGAAGAAGTGCTTTTTAACAATAATTTACTACAGCGATATAGACATGCATGTGAATGGAACATATCAGCTTTTTTACGTGCATTGTTTAATTTTCAAAATTGTTAAATATAAAGCAGATTAAACCAACTAGGATGAAATAAATGAGATTTCGTAATATCTTAAAGATATAAAAAAAATGTTAGGCCTTTTTTTTTTTTTTTTTAAATACAACTCCGGAGTCTGATCGGCACTCCGGCGCTGTATACCCTACTTTTTATTTACCTAATTTGTTTATTTTGATTACTGACTTTCTGTTTTACCTTTTACACACACAAAGCGAGACGCTTTGGCGAGCGCGGCCATGGGGACCGGCGCCTTGGGGACACATATACCCCTTGTTCATTTGACATGGAATGTGTTCAGTCAACCTATTATTATACAACAAATGTTTTCTAAACTGTAAAGGAAGTTAATAACAGGCGTTAAGCTGGGAACGAACAAAATGAAATGAAGCGGGTCCTAAGGACAAATGTTGCCCTATGCCACATTCATAATGAGATGCAAGCGCAGACGTAACGTAGCATAAACGCACCGCAAGAAGTTGGCACGGATTTCTAGATCTGCAAGTCACATGCGAATATCTTCTAAGCGCTCCGCAAGTTACAAACTGAATAACATAACCAACAATACCACATAAGAAAATTCACTCAATATTTTACAAATAATATGTTATAAAATTACATACTAACAACTGACGCTCGCGGCAGTGATGTCACAATATTTGCTCATTCAAAATTATTGAAAATAGAACAAGTATAGAGACTTCAGAAAGTGATAAAGCTACACATTTAATGAACTAAGAAATATCTCTCTCGGTCTTCGGTTTATGAGAACTAAATTTAAACACAGATGATAATTACATCTTGCAGTGCATTCGTGTTTTTTTTTTTTTTTTTTTTTAGTTAACGTTCTTTAACTTGGTTTGGTCATATCGGACGATGCATGAAATTGGTGAAAAGATGCTAAAATGATATCGGGGCCCATGGAGCTTAAAATTACTTTACATTCGGCTTCTCAGGATAAGGGAAACCCCCCCCCCCCAAAAAAAAAAAAACTTATCCGGGTAACTCACCCTAAGCGAAATTCGAACTCACGACCTTTTGAGTGTGAGGCAGACACCATTACCCACACTACCCAGGCAGGCACGATCGTCTGTTATTGAATTGATAGACATTGCATAGAGAAAAGAAACAAAATTCCTCCTCTTTGCATGCAACGCAATGATAAAGTTTGAAGTTTGCAAACTCATACGTTGAATTGCATTGCGGTACGTCTTGCATGTTTCTACGAGGGCCATTTTTTTTCAACCTCCGTTAGGCTATAAATAAAAGACAAGTTCAATGAAAACAGTTATTTTATTACTAAAGGTGTTGCACACTTATGGTTGGTTACCTTTCAACATAATCATCGAAAATATTGAGATATATATGGTACCTGAGCACAAGCTTTGCAATACCCGCTTAAAAAAATGTTGTCGCCAATGATTTCAAATGAGCATTGACGTTGTTTTGAAGATCTTCGTACTTCACGGCGTTATTGGAGACATTCAAAACAAACGAAGAGTAATTCTGACTTCAGGAATTGTGTTGATCCATGACAACGCTCGTCCACATACTGCTGAAACAACCCATCGGCTCCTTGAACAGTTTCAATGGGACATTTTCGATCAAACGCCGTACAGTCCTGCCCTGTACCCAGCGACTTTCACCTTTTCCCTGAACTGAAGACGTGGCTAGGAGGACAGCAGCACTTTCAAACCAACGAAGATCTTCAAAACGTCAATGCTCATTTGAAATCATTGGTGGCAACATTTTTTGAAACGGGTATTGCAAAGCTTAGGGACGATAAATGTCTTAATCTTTTCGGTGATTATGTTGAAAAGTAGCCATATGTGTACAAGACTTTTAGTAATAAAATAATTGTTTTCTATGAACTTGTCTTTTATTTATAGCCTATCGGAAGTTGGAAAAAAAAACGCCCTCGTATGTGAATGCTTACATTAAATAATATGACTCCAAACTCTTGCGCTTACGTTGCGTCTGCATTTCATTGTGAATGTAGCATTAGTCGTGATGCATGATACACTACGCAGCAAGCAACACATTCCACGAGCTGACCTTGAGCTTCGCAGAGTCGCAGGTGTTGTTAGTCCGCTCTGGTTCCGCCTTTATTTCGCGTCACAATACGCTCGGCATTCTTGAAGCCAACTTTTAGAGTGTATAAAAGTTGGGGTCCATAAAACTGTGTTATTGTTGGTGGAGCATAAAACAAGACCCCCTAGTCGAGCCGAACATGTAGCAGCCGCATCGCAATAAATTAAACAACAGACATGTTGCCAGCAACCGAACTACGGTGGCGAACCAAAGGCAAGGTCCTGACCATCTGAGCAAGAAACTCGGAGCGTAACACCGGTAGCCCCCTCTTCACCCTCCTTACCACACACCTTATCGCTTTTGTATCCATTCCCGATCGCATAGGTATAGCTCGTGGACCCTGAAAGGAATACATACACAACACACACATGAGTACAGATAAGGTGACACTAACCGATAGAAACGCTGCTGAAGAATAACATGTAGTCTATCTTAATAGATTAATGACCATGCCAATTCCGTGTCAAAGTCTGAACACGACACTGTTACAATTTTTTAAGAAGAAGAAAAATAATGTATGTCTGTGGGCGGCATAGCTCAAAAACGAAACGTCGTTAAATGCCAAACTTGGTATAAGTTCAAAATCTTCCAAGGATGTCCCACAAAACTTTTCAACACAATCCCCCCCAATTTTGAGAATTTTGATTTTCTCAAAAATGGCTCTAAAGATTTTGATTAAAATAAAATTTAAGAGACTTTTTTGGGAATAGCTTCTAAAGACCTCTTTATTCTGGATGATTTTTATTAAATTTTGCATAACTGGTAAACCGTAAGCGATAGACAAAACTTACTGCAAGAAAATGTAGAGCTCGTCAAAACACACGATTTATGTCCTTTACATTTTTGTTGTGGGGGTAATTGTTTCCGAGACATTCCTTGTTATTGGTTTCAGTTATGAAGTATTATATTTTCTCAGATATTAAGTGTCCATTTTTCTTTTGTTCTACTCCTGGCCAAGCAAAGAATCGATTTGCAATGACAATCGCATAACGACAACTTCGGTTTAGCCTAGTGTAATCCCATATTTTCTTCCTACTTATAAGGGACTAAGTAATAAGAACATTCTGCTAATGATTATCTCGTTTAACAAGGGGCAGAAAGAAGAATAATCTTATGTAAGAAGTTTGAAGAACCGCTAGAGAAAGTCATGTGAGTGTAACACAGATTTTTTTTTTCTTAAACCCCTGATAATTCGGCAACTTCTCGGTAGAGCGGGACGATTAGCGGTGAAAGAAAGGTGTTTACAATAATCATAAGTGCAATTAAGTAGAGCACATCATCCTGACAAAAAAAAGCTGATGTATACCATTCACATGACTTTCTCCATATCCCTGCAACAAATAATTCTTAAAAAGCTTATACTTCTATTTACTTTATGCTAATCAGAAAAAATTAGCAGAAATAGTCTAATTACTCGCTTCCTTGTAAGTAGAAGCGAAATAAGGGACAACTCTAGGTTAAAGTGACAGTCAAAAGCTGGTTGCTATGTCAATTAAGTTCCTTTGTCTATATGGATAGGAGTTGACAAATTCCTGTATGAGAAAAGTATACTTTTTTCATAGCAGAAACAAAAATAAGGAATGTCACAAAAACGAAACTCCACGAAAAAAATGTAACTAACATAAATTGTGTGTTTTAATGTGCTCTACATTTTTTGCGTAGTAAGTTTTTGTCCATCTCTTACGGTTTAGCAGTTATTCAAAATTTAGTAAAATTTATCTAGAATAAAGTAGTCTTCAGAGTCTATTCCCAGAAAATTCAAGATATACATTTTATTTGTCAGGTAAATATGTTTAATATACGACATTTTAATCAAAATCGTTAGAGCCATTTTTGAGAAAATCAAAATTTTCGAAAAAAGTTCCATGTAAAGGGTAGTTGGGGGTGGGGGTATTTTCTCAAAATCTTCCTGTCGCATCCCTGGAAGATACTAAAATTAAATACCAAGTTTGGTATTTTACCGACTTTTCGTTTTTGAGTTATCGTGTTCACAGACACATGGACACACACACACACACACACACACACACACACACACACACACACGGACCTTTTTGTGAAAATGCTTTTTTTGGATATTGGGGACCCTAAAACATATATTTCCGGTGAAATCTCGGTATCGAATTTTTGGGTGGAGTGCAATACTTTCTCTATACACTATGTACATAGTGCGTATGGAGAAAGTAATAAAACAAGGGGTTTCCAGATATCAGGGTTTTAGAAGCATATAGCATTCTCCAAAGTGTCTGCTGCTTTAGTGCTTTAAGCAATGTAACAGAATGAACTACCTTAGGGGACAAGGTAGTCTGAACGTATGGAAATTACACCGTAAGTGAGTTGAATTACTACTACTTAAAGTATTCAATTGTTTTTCAGAAATTTGTATAAATTATTCTATAAATCATGACAATTGTTTCAAGTGATTGTTCGCAATTAATAGCCTATGTGTTTGAATGTATAAAAAGTATTTCATTCAACAGAAAAGTAATAAAAATTAGTTCTAAAAACACGTGAATTCATGTACCCTTTTCTCTGATACTACTTGCAATACATAATTACACTTTTGTATATTTGTTCTTAGTATAATCAGCTATCTTCTGAACCTCAATTATTTAGCTATGATACGAGGGTCGTTTTTTTTTTTTTTTTTTTCAACCTCCGATAGGCTATAAATAAAAGACAAGTTCATAGAAAACAACTATTTGATTACTAAAAGTTTTGTACACTTATGGTAACTTTTCAACATAATAGATTCAATTTTTTATCGTACTTGTGCACAAGCTTTGCAATACCCGCTTCAAAAAATGTTGCCGCCAATGAATTCAAATGAGCATTGATGTTATGTAAATCTTCGTTGGTTTGAAAGTGCTGCCCTGCTAGCCACGTCTTCAGTTCAGGGAAAAGGTGAAAGTCGCTGAGTGCCAGGTCAGGACTGTTCGGTGGATGATGGAAAATGTTCAAGGAGCCGATGGGTTGTACCAGCAGTGTGTGGACGAGCGTTGTCATGGATCAACTGGAGTCAGCATTCCTCTTTGTTTGTTTTGAATGGCTCTCCGCAAACGTCGTAAAGTTTCACAATAAACAGCTGCATTGATAGTGGTTCCAGGCTGCATCATTAGTGGCAACACGTTTTGAAGTGGGTATTGCAAAGCTTGTGTATAGATACGATAAATATTTCAATTTTTCCGGTGATTATGTTGAAAAGTAACCATAAGTGTACAAAACTTTTAGTAATAAAATAATTATTTTCTATGAACTTGTCTTTTATTTGTAGCCTATCGGGCCTTCGTATAATTTCAGTAGAATTTAATAAAAAACATAATTCGCAAATTCCAAAATCTGATGTGTTTCACTCACATGACTTTCTCTAGCTCTTCTACAAACTTTTAACATAATTCTTCCTTCTGCACCTGGCTAATCGAGATAATCATTAGCAGAATGTTCTTACTACTTAGTTCCTTATAAGTAGGAAGAAAATAAGGGAATACACTAGGCTAAACCGGTAGTCAAATGTTTTAAACTCTGTCATTGCAAATCGCTTGGTCAGGAGTAGAAAAAAAGAAAAAGGGAAACTTCCTGTCTGAGAAAAGTATAAGTTCTCACATCTGAAACCAAAAACAAGGAATATCTCGGAAACGGTTACCTCCTCAACAAAACTGTAAAGGACATATATTGTATGTTTTGATCAGATCAACATTTTCTGTGTAGTAAGTTTTTGTTTATCTCTTACCGCTTAGCAGTTAAGCAACATTTAACAAAATTCATCCAGAATAAAGAGCTCTTCAGACGCTATTCTGAGAAAATTCAAGATATACATTTTATTTGGTATGTAAATATCTTTAATGTACGGGATTTTAATCAAAATCGTTAGAGCCATTTTTTAGAAAATCAAAATTTTCGAAAATTTTTCTCTGAAAGGGTAGTTCGTGTCGCATCCTTGGAAGATACCAAACCTAAATACCAAGTTTAGTATTTAACGGTCTTTTCGTTTTTGAGCTATGCTGTCCAAGGCACACACACAGACAGACACAAACACACATACACACGGACCTTTTTCTGAAAATGCTTTTTTTTTTATTCAGGGAGTTCCTAAAACATGTATTTCCGGTGAAACCTCGGTATCAAATTTTTTGGTGGAATACAATACTTCCTCTATACACTATGTACATAGTACGTATAGAGAAAGTAAAAAAGTAAAATTGTGGAAAATGTTCAATGTTGTTGCTTTCTTAATATGATCAATATATATATATATATAACATTCAGAAAGTTCAACTGTGTGTTGTTTCAGCTTTCCAGCTGCTAACTTTCCGAAAAAAAGGTACACAAATATCAACAAATGCTGCTTTGAGAAAACTGAATTTAAATATATAAAATGTTCTAAAAAGGGGAATTGCATAATAGCTTTAAGGAAATGCAGAATAGATTTAAATTATATTTAAAGTCATTAAAATCCTCTTAATCCCCCAAAAATGTACATTTTCTGAAACTTGAAATAATAGAGGCTTTATTAGTGTCTAAAACAAACAAAAATATTATTATTTTCTCTACAAGTACTATGTACATATGTACAGAGAAGATATTGTATTGCACTCAAAATTCGATACCGAGATTTCAGCAGAAATTCATGTTTTGGGTCGTACACAATGTAAAGAAGGAAATCAGAGTCATTCTTAAATATGTAATAATTTGTATGTTGTACATAATTAATGATCTCAATATATCTGCTTTTCCGAAGGCCTCATAATTATTTTTACTTTCTCTACAAGCACTATGTATAGAGAAGGTATTGCACTCCATCCAACAATTTTACCGCAAATATACGTTTTAGGGTCCCCTGTATCTTGAATTATCTGGGAATAGACTCTGGAAAACCTCTTTATTCTGGACGATTTTTACTGAAATTTTCATAACTGGCAAAATTGTAAGAGATAGACAAAACCTTACGATACAAAAAATGTAGAACATGTTAACGCACACACTTTATGTTGTACAGTTTTTTTTCGTAGATTTGATCGCTTGTTAGATATTCCGTGCTACTGGTTTCAGCTTTAAAAAACTTACTTTTCTCATACAGGAATTTGTCAACTCCTGTCCATACAAACAAAGGAACTTCAGTCACATAGCAACTAGCTTTTGACTATCACTTTAACTTATGCTACTCCCTTATTTCGCTTCTACTTACAAGGAAGCGAGTAATAAGACTGTGCCGATTTTTCTCGATTTTCATAAAGTAAATAGAAGCATAAGCTTTTTAACAATAATTATTGTAGAGAGAAAGTCATGTGAATGAACACATCAGGTTTTTCTGTTTCTCACGAAGGCAACTGGATGTGCGCGATAGAGAAGTGCAGACATAAGCCATTTATGCTCAAGCGCAGTTGAGTAGCCGAATTTACAGTATAGCAGGCACCTGAAAATCGAGGGGAGGAAAATTCTAATGAATCAAATAAATAAAAGGAGAGTTAGGAAAGGGGGCCGTAGATGAGGGGGTCCAGCAGGCAGCAAGATGTGACCGGAGTAACAAAACATAAAAAAGAAGAAGTCTTAACTCATAAAGTAAGGCGCGTAGAACAGAAGCCGTGCGTGGGGGATAGACGTAAATTGTGTGCGTCCTCCCAGTGGCCAGCCACAGACTGAGAATGGAGCCACACCTCTTTCTTTTCGGTTCACTGCTGACATGGTGCATCTCTAGTGGTCTTCATCAGCACTTCTTTTTACTTTCTTTACACGTACTATGTACATAGTGTTTAGAGAAAAGTATTATATTCCACCCAAAAATTCAATACCGAGATTTCAGCGGAAATATATGTTTTGGGTTCCCCTGAATACAAAAAAAAATATGATGTGCTCCATCCACATGACTTTCTCTACATCTCTGCAAAAATTTATTGTTTAAAAGCACATGCTTCTTTTTACTCCATGCTAATCGAGAAAAAATTAGCAGAAATAGATTTTTACTTGTTTCCTTATAAGTGGAAGCGAAATAAAGAAGTACCATAAGTTAAAGTGATAGTCAAAAAGCTGGTTGCTATGGGACTTAGGTACCTTTGTTTGTATGGACAGTATTTGACAAATTCCTGTATGAGAAAAGTAGGTATAAGTTTTTCAAAACTGAAACGAAAAGCTAGGAATGTCTTAAAAATGATCAACTCCGCGAAAAAAATGTATATAACATAAATTGTGTGTTTTAATGTGCTCTACATTTTCTGTGTAGTACGTTTTCGTCCATCTCATTACGGTTTAGCAATTATGAAAAATTCAAGATATACATTTTATTTGTGAGTTAAATAACTGTAATATGCGATATTTTAGTCAAAATCATAAGTCATTTTTGAGAAAATCAAAATTTTCGAAAAAGCTCCACTAAAGGTTAGTTGGAGTGGGGGGATTTTTTTTTTTTTTTAAATCTTCGTGTCACATCTTTGCAAGATGCCAAACTTAAATATCAAGTTTGGTATTTAACGGTCTTTTCGTTTTTGAGCTATGTTGTCCACAGACACACACACACACACGCACACATACGGACCTTTTTCCAGGAATGCTTTTTTTGGATTCAGGGGGACCCAAAACAGGTATTTCCGGTGGAATATCCGTTTCGAATTTTTGGGTGCATTGCAATGTGCATAGTACGTATAGAGAAAGTAAAAATCCATTTTTGGAAAAAGGTCTGTGTGTGTCTGTGGACAGCAGAGCTCAAAAACGAAAAGCCCGTTAAATACCAAACTTAGTATTTAAGTTCGGTATCTTCCAAGGATGCGACAAGAAGATTTTCAAGAAAATGCCCCACCCCCAATTACCCTTTACATGGAACTTTTTTCAAAAATTTTGATTTTCTCAAAAATGGCCTTAACGCTTTTGATAAAAATTACGTATTATAAAGATAATTACACGACAAATAAAATGTATATCTTGAGTTTTCTGGGAATAGCCTGTTTATTCTGGATGATTTTTATTTAATTTTGCGTAACTGGTAAACCGTAAGAGATGGCAAAAACCTACCACACAAAAAATGTAGAGCACGTTAAAACACACAATTAATATTATACAATTTTGTTTTTTCGTGGAGTTGATCGTATTTGAAATATTCCTTGTTACTGGTTTCAGGTTTAAAAAACAAACCTTTCTCATTCAGGAATTTGACAACTCTTGTCGATACAAACAAAGAACCTTCAGTCACATTATATGACATGTAAAAGATTTAGAAAATTTTGATATTCTCAAAAATGGCTCTAAAAGATTTTGATTAAAATCTTTTCTGTTTAAGATATTTACAAGCCAAATAAAATGCATATCGAATTCTCTGAGATTAGACCTCTAAAGACCTGTTCTGGATGGTTTTTATTGAATTTTACATAACTGGTAAACCGTATAGATAGACAAAAACTTACTGCACAAAAAATGTAGATCACCATAAAACACACAATTTATGTAATGTACTTTTTTGTCGTGGAGTTCATCGTTTTTTAGGTATATCTTGTTAGTAGTTTCAGCTTTAAAAAAATTTTTCGCATTCAGGAATTTGTCAACTCTTGTCCATACAAACAAAGGAACTTCAGTCACTTAGCAACCAACTTTTGACTGTCACTTTAACCTATGGCACTTCCTTAATTCGCTTCTACTTACAAGGAAGCAAGTAATAAGACTGATATACAGAAAGTCATGTGAATGGAACGCATCAGATTTTCTTTTATTGTAAGTGTAATAAACTGTGAGTAAGGTGTCTGAATTGATCTCCTGGTCTTGGAAAATAAACTGTGCTATATTCATTTCACCGACATGCTTAAATGATGGCAAATGATGCTCTGCAAAGTTGGGCAACAGTTACAACAAAGACATGAGAAGTAGACGCTGCACGTCTCGAAACACACTGGGTCACAAGCAGCCGAGCCCAAAAATCTGTATTCCATTCAGATAACTTTCTCAACATCTCTGCAACAAATTATTGTTAAAAAGCCTATGCATCTATTTACTTCATGCTAATCGAGAAAAAATTAACAGAAATAGTCTTATTATTTGCTTCCTTGAAAGTAAAAGCAAAATAAAGGAGTACCATAGGTTAAAGTGATAGTCAAACGTTGGTTGCTATGTGACTGAAGTTCCTTTGTTTGTATTGACGGAGTTGACAAATTCCTGTATGAGAAAATTATAAATTTTTTAAAGCTGAAACCAAAAACAAGGAATATCTCAAAAACGATCCACTCCAGGAAGAAACTGTATATAACATAAATTGTGTGCTTTAACGTGTTCTACATTTTTTGTGTGGTAAGTTTTTGTCCATCTCTTACGGTTTAGCAGTTATGCAAAATTTCGTAAAATTCATCCAGAATAAAGTAGACTTCAGAGGCCATTCCCGGAAAATTGAAGTTATAAATTTTATGAGGTAAATATGTTAATATAAGATACTTTAATCAAAATCGTTAGAGCCATTTTTGAGAAAATCAAAATTTTCGAAAAAAAGTTCCATGTATAGGGTAGTTTGTGGTGGTAGGCCTTTTATTAACATCTTCGTGTCGCATCCCTGGAAGATACTAATCTCAAATACTCGTACCACGTTTGGTATTTAACCGTCTTTTCGTTTTTGAGCTATGCTGTCCACAGACACACACACACACACACACACACACACACACACACACACACACACACACGCACGCACGGATCTGTTTCTGAAAATGCTTATTTTGGATTCGGGGGGTCTTAAAAGGTGTATTTCTGGTAAAATCTCGATATCGAATTTTTGGGTGGAATACAATACATCTCTATCCCTATGTACTGGGCTAGAGAGAGTAAAACAATGAGAAATAAACGCTACACGTCTCGAGACACACTGGGTCACAAGCAGCCGAGCCCAAAAATAAACACGTGCAGGATGCCGTGTTCTGTGAGAACCTAAGTACGTGACCCTGTAAGACAAAGGTCGTTAGCAAGGACGGGCGGGATGCTGCTGACAGACAGACAGAAGGACCTAGGCCGTACCATGTTTATCCTTGCATCTCTAACACAACTAGCGGTATGTTCTGAAGGTTCAGATAACTTCTGTTTGTTTTGCGGCGATGCGCACATGTGGTGAAATCTCTCAAAAGGCAAATATATACCTAACTGGCACATGTAAGAAACGCACAGCGGCAAAATCCAACATCTGTCAATCCATATTTTAGATGTATTGGGAGATGTCATCTTTTTCATTTTTTTCCAGTTTTGCGTTCTAATAGGAATCTGGGCGGCTAAAATGAAACTGGTGACAGGATACCGTACGAATAAACAGCACATCAATCAGGTGAAATTGACTTTGTGAGCAATTTTTACTTCCCTACACTACAATGTATTGCATTGGATTAAAACATTTGATGCCGAAATTTCACCATTCAATTTTTTCCGTTCAAGATGTGTAATTTTAGAAGAGTTTTTCCATTTGGCTATTGAGGTGTCCAAAACGATTAAAACGTTATATCTACTTGCCGTACACATATTAATCTACTATTTATATTTTCCTGTAGTTGCAAAAACGATTATTCTTAACAAATCATAAAGATAGAGCATCATTATATTTATTATGTTATATTGTAAGCAATAATTCCTAATAGTTGCTGGAAACAGTAATAAACAAATTATTACAACGGAAAAAAAATCTCATGTGTTCCCTTCACTTGACTTTTTCTATACCTCTGCAACAAATTATTGTTAAAAAGCTTATTGTTCTATTTACTTAATGCTAATCGGAAAAAAAATAGCATAAATAGTCTTATTTACTTTCTTGTAAGCAGAAGCGACATAAGGGAGTACCATATTAAAGTGATAGTCACAAGCCGGTTGCTATGTTACTGAAGTTCTTTTTATGGACAGGAGTTGCCAAAAGTTCTGGTGAGAAAAGTATAATTTATTAAAGCTGAAACCAATAACAAGGAATATCTCAAAAAAGATCAACTCCATGAAAAAGCTGCATACAGCATAAATTCTGTGTTTTAAAGTGGTCTACATTTTTGTGTGGTAATTCCCCCCCCCCCCATTTCTTACGGTTTAACAGTTATGAAAAATTCCGTAAAATTCGTCCAGAATAAAGTGGTCTTCAGAGGCTGTTCCCAGAAAATTTAATATATACATTTTATTTGTCAGGTTAATATCTTTAATATATGTTATTTTAATCAAAATCGCTAGAGCCATTTTTAAGAGAAACAAAATTTTTGAAATGTTTTTCTATGTAAAGGGTAGTTTGGGGTGGGGGGATTTTTCTCAAAATCTTCGTGTCGCATCCCTGGAAGATACTAAACTTAAATACCAAATTTGGTATTTTACCGACTTATCGTTTTTGAGTTATCGTGTACACAGACACACACACGCACACACACACATGGACCTTTTTATGAAAATGCTTTTTTTGGATACAGGGGACTCTAAAACGTATACTTCCTGTGAAATCTCGTTATCGAATTTTTGGGTGGAGTTCGATATCTCTTCTATACACAATGTACATATTACGTGTAGAGAAAGTAAAAAAAAATCTGATGTGTTCCATTCACATGATTTTCTCTATATCTCTGCAACAAATGATTGTTAGAAAGCTTTTGCTTCTATTTACTTCATGCTATTCGAGCAAAATTTAGCAGCAATAGTCTTATAGTTTGCTTCCTTAAAAGTAGAAGCGAAATAAGGGAGTACCGTAGGTTAAAGTGATAGCCAAAAGCTGGTTGCTATATGACTGATGGTCCTTTGTTTGAGTGGACAGGAGTTGACAAATTCCTTTGTGAGAAAAGTATAAGTTTTTTAAAGCTGGAACCAAAAACAAGGGCTATCTAAATTTTCGAAAAAAAGTTAAATGTAAAGGGTAGTTGGGGGTGAGGGATTTTTCTCAAAATCTTCGTGTAGCATCCTAGGAAGATACCAAACTTAAATACCAAGTTTGGTATTTGACCGACTTTTCGTTTTTGAGTTATCGTGTTCACAGACACACAAACGGACCTTTTTCTGAAAATGCTATTTTTGGATACAGGGCGAACCTAAAACATATATTTCCGGTGAAATTTCGGTATCGAATTTCTGGTTAGAGTGCAATACCTTATCTATACACTATGTTCATAGTACGTGTAGAGAAAGTAATAAGAAATTGCTATAATATACCCTTATAGGATGCACGTCTCAAATTAATACCTATTATGGTATTCTCAGTTTTCAAAGCACAACACGTGTAAGAACTGTTCTAAAATTCTCCTTCGCGCGTAATATCTCCATCGCATGCTACTGTGAACAGTATGAGAAGAATTTGTTAACTTCAGACTGATTTAAACCCATGTCTGTTCAAGCCTTTACATCTAGTGGGCAATGTATAAAATACAGAAGGCCTGAGAAGTCAGCTATTTGGTACGATATGGTAACACACATATTTAGCTCGATATAAAATACACTTGAAAGTGTATTTTAGTTTCTCTACACGTAGTATGTATATAGCATATAGACAAGGTGTTGTATTCCACCCAAAAATTGGATACCGAAATTTCACCGGAAATACATATTTTGGGTCCTCCTGAATAAAAAAAAAGCATTTTTGGAACTGTGGACAACAAGGCTCAAAAATGATACGTTCATTAAATACCAAACTTGGTAATTAAGTTTTGTATCTTCCAAGGATGCGACTTGAAGATTTTCAAGAAACTCTCGCCCCCCAAGAAATTTTTTATTTTCTCAAAAATGGCTCAAAAAGATTTTGATTAAAATCTCTTATATTTAAGATATTTACTTGCCAAATAAAATGTATATCTTGAATTTTTTGGGAAGAGCCTCTAAAGGCCTCTTTATTCTGGATGATTTCTATTGATTTTTTCATAACCGGTAAGCCGTGAGAGATAGACAAATACTTACTTCTCAAAAAATGTAGATGACGATAAAACACACAATTTACATCATATACATTTTTTTCATGAAGTCGATTGTTTTTGAGATATTCCTTGTTATTGATTTCAAGTTTAAAACACTTAAACTTTTCTCATACAGTAATTTGTCAACTCCTGTTCATACAAAGGAACTTCAGTCATATAGCAACCAGCTCTATCACTTTAACCTGTGGTACTCCCTTATTTCGCTTCTACTTGCAAGAAAGCAAGTAATAAGACTATTTCTGCTAATTATTTCTCGATTAGCATGAAGTAAATAGAAGCATAAGCTGTTTAAATAATTTGGTGGAAAGATGTAGAGAAGGTCATGTGAATGGAACTCATCAGCATTTTAAAATATTAAAGCATTTAAAGAAACAAAATATTTTGTAAATGGTGAATGTCACAGAACATGTTATTTGCTACCTTTCAATGCCGCATTTAACCTCTAAGGTCATAAGACCTTGGTTTGAGCCACGGTAAAAGTTGGTCGTTAAAATGGTCAGGATTTAACGACAGCATTATTTACTCACACGCGCGTGCGCGCACAAACATACACGTGCACACACATTTAATTTCCAGGTTCTTAACAAAAGATAAATGTATTATTACAGAACAATTTTTTCTCTTCAGCCTGAAATCGAAACCAGGGTTTCTGGATTTAGAAGATAGTACATTATACATCAAACCACTGACAATCACAAAAGTTTTGTTTGACGTATTTTTTTCTGGTCAAGACGTCTACTCTGAACGTAAATTTATGATGCATAAGCTGTAAAAATCTTATGTGTTCCATTCACATGACTTTCTCTACAAGTATGTGCTTCTCTCTACTTTATGATAACCGAGATGAACATTAGCAGAAATTGTCGTATCATTTGCCCCCTTGTAAGTAGAAGGAAAATAAAGCAATACACTAGGCTAAAACGTTAACCAAATCTTTTAAAAGCTAGTTGCCATATGGTTGAAATCCGTTTCTATGAAGAGCCAGGAGTTTACAGCTTTCCAGAGAGAAAAGTTTGTTATTTAAATCTGATACAAATAACAAGGAGTACCTCAGAAATGGTCAATTCCACGTAAAAAAAAAAACGTATATCACATAAATTGTGTGTTTTAATTTGATCTACATTTTTTACGGTTTATAAGTTACGCAAAATTCAGCACAATTCATTTAGAATAAAGAGGCGTTTATAGAGGGACCATTCCCAGAAAATTCAAGATACACATTTATTTGCCATATAAATATCTTTAATATACGATATATTAATTAAAATCGCTAGAGCCATTTTTGAGAACATCAAAGTTTTCAATGTAAAAGGTAGTTGGTGATTGGGGGATTTTCTTGAAAATCTTCGCATCCTTGGAAGATACCAAACTTAATTACCGAAAGTGAGTTATCATGTTAACAGACACACACACACTCACACTTGGACCTTTTTCTGAAAATGCTTTTATCGGACACAGGGGACCTTAAAACGTCTATTTCCGGTGAAATCTCGGTATCAAATTTTTGGGTGCATTGTAATACCTGCTCTATACACTATGTACATAGTACTTGTAGAGAAAGTAAAAACAAAGTAAATTAGAACATTAAAGTTGTACAAAACCCAGATGACAAGGAAATTTGTCTCGTTTGCCTGAAGGTAAATATATAAGTTGCTCCAGAAACACACCACGTTTTCTGTTGCTATGAGGTAGGCAAACCACAGATGTTGCATCTGGTTCAGGCACGCGAGAATTTCTAGACTTTTCCTTTGTACGCTCCATGCCTGCTACTCGAAACAAGAAGCTACTGCAGGTATAACATAGGGTTACTGTTTCTGAAAATGACAAAAGTGTTTGAAACCATGGATTAGCAGTACTAAATTACCAGATATATCAATCTCGCAGAAAATACCAGTTGAAAGGTAAGTTTAACATTTGATGCGTTGGATTCACATAACTTTCTCAATAATCCTCAAACTACTCCTAAAAATCTTATTGTTCCACCCACTTCTTGTGAATTCGGATTCAACTAACGTTTACCTAATTCTTTTTACTTTCTCTAAAGTACTACGTATATAGTGTATAGAGGAAGTACTGTATTCCACCCCAAAATTCGATACCTACTGAGATTTCACCGGAAATACATGTTTTAGGACCCCCGAATCTGGAAAAAAAAAAAAAATGATGTGTTTCCATTCACATGACTTTCTCTCCATCTCTACAACAGAGTATTGTTAAAAAGCTAATGCTTTTATTTACTTCATGCTAATCGAGAAGAAATTAGCAGAAATAGTCTTTTACTTCAATAAAAGTTTTAAGGCTTTGTTTAGAAAAGATCATAGCTTTCCTTCTAATGAACACAAATATGCTATTTTACATCAATCAACTATAAAGGTATTACAGAATATATCTCGAAAAAATTAGCCTTTTTTCTTAAATAGTTCGCCTTTAGTTTGAAGAAATATGTCAAAATGTAACATAACTACGAAATACCTGAGAAGTTTTTAATGCGAGTTGGAATGTATTCAGAGTAGTATTAAAATGTATAGTCCAACAACTAAAATTATAATCCTGCTGTAACAAAATGGAGTTTCGTTGCCAAGTAGCTTCATATAGCTGTAAACTATGCCTTTAGGCAATAACTTCTCTGCCATCTTATGCCCCTTCTTTGAACTGCCTAGCTTTCCTTTGGACACACCTTCACTTAGAAATATTGCAATTAATTACAACTAAAAGTATTGTATTTTGGGCCTTAGATGCATTGTAATTTAATTTCCCTCACAAAGTGATTGTTTGATTTAAGCATTTCCAACTCAGAGGTCTCAAAAGAACTCATTTCTTCAGAAATTCTCTCATCTTGAAGGTATAAATAGCTCACCGTAAATAAAATTCAAAGGCTTACAATGTCTGCAAAAGGCTAAGTTCAATGTAGCCAGTTTCAGATCGTAAAAGCAACTTCGATGTCATTTTCCCCTCAACCAACCAATATTTCTTGTTTTTTATTTGGCTATTCGTTGCTCTTTTATTCTTAACTTGCTATAAAATTACTCTCCATTCTGCTTTATATACAGGAATGCTTAATTTAATTTGAAATACCACCAAATAAAACAACCTAAACGGCTTTTGCGCAATGTTAATTTATTGCAAATAGAACTAAAAAGTGAATTAAAGACAGCGTAATAAAATAGGTAATTATTTATAGCTAGACTGTTGGAAATTAATGTTTAAGAAGAGAATTCTTAAATAAATCTCTGTAACATTACAATAAGATCAAAAAAGCCGAATTATACACACACACACGCGCGCGCGTTACATTCCACTTACATTCAAAGTAGATAACTAAGTATAAACTTAGCAGAAATAGCAAATTAATAAAATACCTGAACCAACAAATAGCTCGGCGCAAAGACTGAGGGTCGCGTTGAGCGTTCTCCATGTTTGATTAGCTTTGATTTTTACTTTCTCTACACGTACTATATACATAGTGTATAGAGAAGGTATTGTATTGCACCCAAAAATTCGATACAGGGATTTCACCGGATGACACGAAGACACGATTTCTTGCAAGGATGACACGAAGATTTTCAAGAAAATCCCCACACCCCAAACTACCCTTTACATGGAACATTTTTAGAAAATGTTGTTTTTCTCAAAAATGGATCTAACGATTTTGATTAAAATATCGTATATTAAAGATATTTACTTACAAAGAAAATATATATCTTGAACTTTCTGGAAACAACCTTTGAAGACTACTTTATTCTGGATGTCTTTTACGGAATTTTGCATAACTGCTAAACCGTAAGAGATGGACAAAAACTTGCCACACAAAAAAATTGAGCACGTTAAAACACACAATTTATGTTATATATATTTTTTCGCGGAGTTTACAGTTTTTTAAGATACTCCTTGTTTTTGGATTCCGCTTTAAAAAAGCTAACATTTTTCTCATACAGGAGTTAGTTAATTTTTGCCCATACAAACAAAGCAACTTTTGTCACATGGCAACCAGCTTTTGACTATCACTTTCACTTATGGCACTCCCTTATTTCGCTTCTACTTACAAGGAAGCAAGTAATAAGATTATTTCTGCTATTTTTTTCTCGATTAGCATGAAGTAAATAGAAGAATAAGCTCATGTGAATGGAACACATCAGATTTTTTTATCTTTATTTTATTATTATTTTTCTACTTTAGCTATTGTTTTCCTATAGTATTTCCACCAACAAAAATGGGTGCAAAGAAAAGGATACAAGGACAGTATGAAAATGATAAGAACACCTTCCTTATTAATTGAAGACGTGCTCAAATTCTACAGATCCCAAATAAATTTTAAAACAAGATTATTGAGGGGGTTTTGTAGATCAATATATATCCTGAATTTTCTGGCATTAGCCTCTGAAAACGTATTCATTTTGGATGATTTTTGTATATCGTAAACCGTAAGAGATGAGCAAGAACTAACTGCACAATAAAATGTAGATCTCAATTTGTTGTATCCCTTTTCTTTTCTTTTAGTTTCTCTACACGTATTATGTACATAATGTCTGGAGAAAGTATTGTAATGCACCCAAAATTTGATACTGGGATTTCACCGTAAATGAATGTTTTGGGTCCCCCTGAATCCAAGAAAAGCATTTCTGGAAAAAGGTACGTGTGTGTGCGTGTGTGCGTGTGTGTGTGTGTGTGTGTGTGTGTGTGTGTGTGTGTGTGGACAGCATAGCTCAAAACGAAAAGACCGTTAAATACCGAACTTAGTATTTAAGTTTGGTATCTTGCAAGGATGTGACACGAAGATTTTCAAGAAAATCCCCCTACCCCAAACTACTCTTTACATGAAACATTTTTCAAAACTTATGTTGTTCTCAAAAATGGCTCTAACGACTTTGATTAAAATAACGTATATAAATGATGTTTATCTACCTGATAAATGATAAGGATATCTCTGAAAACCACTTTATTCTGGATAAAGTATATGGAATTTTGCATAACTGCTAAACCATAAGCGATAGATAAAAACTTACCAAACAAAAAATGTAGAGCACATTAAAACACACAATTTATGTGATATACATTTTTTCATAGAGTTGATCGTTTTTTATATATTTCTTGTTTTAGGTTTCAGCTTTAAAAAATGTACTTTTCTGATACAGGAATTTGTCAACTCGTGTCTATACAAACAAAGGAACTTCAGTCACACAGCAATCAGCTTTTGACTAATACTTTAGCCTATATTACTTCCGTATTTCGCTTCTAGTTACAAGGAAGCAAGTAATAAGACTATTTCTGCTATTTTTTTCTCGATTAGTATGAAGTAAATAGAAGCATAAGTTTTTTTAAGAATAATTTGCTGCAGAGATGCAGAGAATTTTATGTGAATGGAACACATCAGATTTTTTCTTTCTGTAGACTTAAGAGTTAACCATTTCCGAGACATTTCCTGTTATTGGGTTCAATTTTAAGCTACTTAAACTTTTGTTTCTTTTCGACCCTCTTTTATTTATTCATGGCAAGCAAAGAGAACGGAATTTCACTTTGTACACTCAGTGACCGGTTTTTAAAGGGTTTGATATCGCTTTAGCCTAGTGTATACCCCTATTTCCCTTCTACTGAAAGAAGAAAGTAATACGATCAATTCTGCTATGCTTATCTCGATTAGCATGATATAGATAAACGTATAATATTTTGCTAAGAAAAGTTTGTTTGTATAATAGCTAGATAAAGCCATTTGAATGGAACGCATCAATTTTTTTTCTGTTGATGGACGTATTTTTGATGAAATTGTGGTATCGAAAGTTTTGAGTCGAATTAATACTTCCTCTACTACAAGTAAATAGTAAAAAAAAATCTGATGTGTTCCATTCACGTGACTTTCTCTACATCTCTTCAACAAATTATTGTTGAAAAGCTTATGCATTTATTTACTTCATGCTAATCGAGAAAAAAATAACAGAAATAGTCTTATTACTTGTTTCCTTATAAGTAGAAGCGAAATAAGGGAGTATCATAGGTTAAAGTGATAGTCAAAAGCTGGTTGCTATGTGCCTGAAGTTCCTTTGTTTGCATGGACAGGAGTTGACAAATTCCTGCTTGAGAAAAGTATAATAAGATTTTTAAAGCCAAAACCAATAACAAGGAATAATCCAAAAATAATCAACTTCACGAAAGAAAGAAAAAAAAAAAATGTATATGACATAAACTGTGTGTTTTATCGGATCTACATTTTTTGAGTAGCGAGTATCTCGCTATCTCTTACGGTTTACCAGTTATGCAAAATTCAATAAAAATCATCCATAATAAAGAGGTCTTTAGAGGCTATTCCCAAAAAACTCAAGATATACATTTTATTTGGCATGTAAATATCTTAAACATAAAACATTTGAAGCAAAATCGAGGTTTGGAAGACACCAAACTTAAATACCAAGGTTGTTATTTAACGGTATTTTAATTGCTGTCCAAACACACACACACACACACACACACGCGCGCGCGCGCCTTTTTATAAAAATGCTTATTTTTGTATTCAGGGGGACCCAAAACATGTATTTCCGGTGAAATCTCGGTATAGAGTTTTTAGGTGCAATACAATACCTTTTCTACAAAACATAGTACATGTAGAGAAAGTAAAGAAGACCGACAGCGTTCTTATACTAAGACCTTAATTATGAATTTAAGAAATATCGGTTTAAGAAACGGCAAAGAAATGTCGACAGCAATGCATGCAGTAAGATCAATTAGTATTCCTTATTCATACTTTTTTTATTGTTTCATTTATATAGCCCCCTTTAACATCTAAGGTCATATCAGGGGATTTGCATTAGAAACAACGTTGGGCTTTAAATAATTTTATTTTCCTCAAACACACGCAATCACTCTCAAATACATACCTCCAGACTCTATGGGAGATAGGGAATAATTCTGGTTAAAGAAAAATTCCCCACCCCAGCCGGGAATCGAACCCGGGACCTCCGTCTGCTCGCTGATCACTCGACGACGGAGGCAGTATATGTTGTTCGTTGTTTCTGAGTAAAACTATAAAGAAGCGCGCGACGTTCTATACCAAGGGCATGTTGTTAAAAGACGCAGGAACGCAGAAAATGGACTTATGTGGAACAAATTAACGTATCTTCTGGACCAGAAAATGATCCCAAGGAATCTGTGATCGCATACATCAGAATATCCGCATACCCCGGTATTTTTCTCCAGAAAATTACACGTACTTGTAGTATTTCGCTACAAGTCAGCCAAAGGCGACAACATTTCGATCCAGCTCGCTAAGCTGCGATTGGACATCGGGTGCGAAATTGAGTAAGAGATAAGCAACAAGCTGCAACTCTTGGAATCCAATGTTAGTAGTTATAAACAACTGTTTAAGTGAAGAACAATGATGACACTCGCAAAATAAATACAAAATCAAAAACCTGATGTGCTACACTTACATGACTTTCTCTAGCTACTCTACAAAGATTATTCTTCTTTCTACACAATGCTAAACGAGATAAACATTAGCAGAATGTTCTTATTACTTAGTTCCTTAAGTAGAAGGGAACTAAAGGAATACGCTGTGCTAAAGTGATAGTCAAATGCTTATCTTGATTAACATGGTGTAGAAAGAAGAATAATCTTTTGTAAGAAGTTTGTTTGAAGAGCAGCTAGAGAAAGTCATGAGAGTGTAACAAATCAGATTTTTACTTTCTGTATATGTATATAGTGTATAGAGGAAGTATTGTAGAAAAAAATGTGGAGCACGTTGAAACACACGAGTTTTTTTATTTCACCTCTAAACAACTTATACTTTTCTCATAAAGGAATTTGTCAACTCGTGTCCATACAAACAAAGGAACTTCAGTCACATAGAAACCAGCTTATCGCTATCACTTTAACCTATGGTACTCCCTTATTTCGCTAATTACTGCTAATTTTTTTTTTTTTTTTTTGATTAGAATGAAGTAAATAGAAGCATAATCTTTTGTTGCCGAGATGTAGCAAAAGTCATGTGAATGGAAAACATCAGATTCGTGTCTGATATAATCGTAGAAAACGTAAAAATGATCCTACGAAATAAATTAAAGTTATAAAGGAAAGAAATCATCTTAGCGCTTGAAAATGACTCAGCATCAAAGAATGGCGTATTTGGAAAAGAAAACAGATAAGAGATGATGAATCGATGACGATAAAAGCTCTGAAAGAATTTGTCCATCAATTTAGTGCTTTCAGAATGATCCTCTCTTACTCCAGACTCCGTTTTCTTATTAGCTTCACTCCCAGAAGGCATACCCTTCATTCTTGTCATTCCAGTACATTCTACATATTGTCAGATTATGAATTACAGTGGTACTCTGTTTCATTATGTAGATAAAACTTCGTATTCCTAGCACTTAAATGGGGACTCTTATAGTGCTAATTTTGATTACGGTGGTTAGAATGTGTGTGTGCTGCATTAAACTGCATACTTAGTATTTAAACACTTTATTACTTTCTCTACATGTACTATGTACCTGGTGTATAGGGAACGTATTGTAATGCACCCAAAAATTCGATGCCGAGATTTCACCGGAAATACATGTTTTGGATCCCAATGAATACAAAATAAGTATTTTTTGGAAACAGGTCAATGTGTATATGCGCGCGCGCGCGCGTGTGTGTGAGTCTGTGGACAGCATAACTCAAAAACGAAAAGGCCGTTAAATACCAAACTTGGCATTTAAGTTTGGTATCTTCCAAGTATGCGACATAAGGATTTTCAAGAAGATCCCCCCCCCGGGCACCCAAAACTACCCTTTACATGGAACTTTCTTCAATTTTTTTTTATTTTCTCAAAAATCGCTCTAACGATTTTGATTAAAATATCGTATATTAAAGATATTTACCTGACAAAGATACTGCATGTCTTGAATTTTCTGAGATTAGCCTCTGAAGGCTACTTTATTCTGGATGAATTTTACGGAATTTTGCATAACTGCTAAACCACAAGAAATGGGCAACACTTGCCATACAAAAATGTAGAGCACATTAAAACACACAATTTGTGTTATATACATTCTTTTTTGTGAAGTTGATAGTTTTTTTTATAGATATTCCTTGTTTTTGGTTTCAGCTTTAAAAAAAACTAATACTTCTTCTCAAACAGGAATTAGTCAACTCTTGTCCATACAAACAAACTTCAGTCACATAGCAACCAGCTTTTGACCATCACTTTAATCTATGGTACTCCCTTATTTCGCTACTACTTACAAGTAAGCAAGTAATAAGACTATTCCTGCTAATTTTTTCTCGATTAGCTTGAAATAAATAGAAGCATGGGCTTTTTAACAATACTTTGTTGCAGAGATGTAGAGAAAGTCATGTGAATGGAACATATCAGATTTTGTTTTTGGGTTGTGCTGTTCACACAATATGCGCAGAGAGACACTCGGACATTGGTTCAGGGTACCTCAAAAGGTGAAACTCTAGTATCGAGCGTTTGGGTGGAATAAGTGCTTTCTATACTTTTGTAAGTACTAATTGAAAATGTAAAAGCCAAATATTTCCCCTAATATGTAGAGATGTATAAAATTCGCTCCTCGGAACACATCAGACTTTTAATTCCAAAGTTTGGATCCCTCTCTTTTGTTTGAGAGATGTGCTGTTCTCTCCCGTCTCTATCTCATAAAGACAAAGACGCACGCGCACACACACACACACACACACACACCCACACACACACAAAATACCTTTATGTAACCTATGGGATTTTTTTTTTTTTAATGTTAGTGCAATACTTCTACTCCAGCTGAAAGACATAATAATGCATAACAAAGCTCTTAAAGATAAAAATCACAACATTTTTCGTTTTTAAGCTGTGCTGTCCACAGACACACACGGACGTTTTTTCTAAAACTGTTTTGTTTTTTATTCCGGGGGACCTAAAACTTATTTCTGGTGAAATCCTGGTATCGAATTTTTGGGGTTGAATGCAATGCCTTCTCTCTACACTATGTACATAGTCCGTATAGAGAAAATAAATATATTCTAAAAACAGAGACCAGGCTATGATTCAAAACGGAATCTGCGATATATTTGAAGGAAACAAACTGAGTGGTTAGTTTCATTGCCTCCGTGGTCGAGTGGTTAATCACACACGCTGGCACAACCCATCGGGTCCTTGAACACTTTCAATGGGACATTTTCGATCATCCGCCGTACAGACTTGACCTGGCACCCAGCGGCTCTCACCTTTTCCCTGCACTGAAGACGTGGCTAGGTGGGCATCCCTTTCAAACTAAAGAAGATCGTTTGAAATCATTGGCGGCAACATTTTTTGAAGCGAGTATTGCAAAGCTTGTGCTCAGATACGATAAATGTCTCAATCTTTTCGGTGACTATGTTGAAAAGTAACCATAAATGTACACAAATTTTAGCAATAAAATTGTTTTCTATGAACTTGTCTTTTAATTGTTGCCTATCGGAGGTTGAGGAAAAAAAGCCCTCATACATGAAAGTTAGGGCTTATAATTCGAGCTCGGGGTGTAGTCTTCACAATGTGAAACAAACACTCTCTCTCCCTCTCTCTCTATCTCTCTCTCTCTCTCTCCCTCTCTCTAACATATGGCTAGTGTGAAAGAACCATTAGTATTAATATGAAAGAGGAGTCGTATGCACCTGATGTCTGCAGTGAAATGCCTTCAGCGCCTCCGCGAGGTGGGTTACCAATAATAGTAATTACTGCGCCTGTACTAAAATTAATAACTCAAAAAACACCATGTTTGTCGAATGAAAATAAAAGCAGTTTGCCCGCGGAGAACACCGCATTCCAGAGATGGATGGCTACCTGCAGTGCTATGAATGACTTCAAATGCCTTTCCAGCTGCTACCTGTGTTCGTTTATTTTCAATCCAGATAAGAGAAGATGATGGTCCAGGGCTGGAATGCTGGTAAAAAATAATAATAATAAAAAAGGGGAAGCCAGAAGACAGAAAGAGAAAGAGTTGAATGTGGGATGTTAAGGGGAGGAAGGGGAAAAGGGGAGTGGTAGAGGGGAGGAAACGAAAGACGTATTTTCTGTTGTTTCGCCTATTGCTACTGTGCATGGAGAAGAATGTGGACAGTACCTTCAGAGCAAAAATGTTGTGACCCTGGCGTACAAAACCAGGTGACCACTACCCGTTTCTGTTTCTACTCACAAATCCCTAGGTCTGAATTATTAGTTTAATTTTAAAATAGGGTATAGTATTTTATTTTCTTTAAGAGTATAAAGAGAGGGGGAGAAACAAAGTTATTAAAGCTAAAAATCTGATGTGTTACACTCACATGTCTTTCTCTAGCTCCTCTACAAACAAACGTCTTACGAAAGAGTATTCTTTCAACACCATGATCACATTTGCAGAATTTTATTACTTAATTCCTTATAAGTAGAATGTAACTAAGGGAATGTACTAGGCTAAGGTGATAGTCAAATATTTTAAAAGCTGTCGTTATGCGATTGTCATTGCAAATTGCTTCTTTGCTTGGCCAGGCGTAGACCAAAAGAAAAACGGACATTTGTCTGAGCAAAGCATAAGTACTTCACAATTGAAACTAATAACAAGGAATACCTCGGAAACGGTAAGCTCCACGAAGAAAATGTAAACGACATAACTTGTGTATTTGAACAAGATCTACATTTTTTTGTATTGTAGGTTGCTTTCTATCTCTTACGGTTTACTAGTTATTCCAAATAAGCGAAATTCATCCAGAATAAACGGGTCTTCAGAAACTATTCCCAGAAAACTCAAGATAAACATTTTATTTGTGATAGAAATGACTTTAATGTGTGGTATTTTAATCAAAATTGTTAGAACCATTTTTAAGAAAAACAACTTTTTCGAAAATTTCTGCATGTGAAGGGTAGTTATGGGTGGGGGAATTTTCTTGAAAATCTTCGTGTCGCATCAATGGAAAAGATCAAACTTAAATACCAAGTTTGGTATTTTTGTCTATCACTTTAACCTATGGTACTCTCTTATTTCGCTTCTACTTACAAGGAAGCAAGTAATAAGGCGATTTTTGTTAATTTTTTTATCGATTAGCATGAAGTAAATAGAAGAATAAGCTTTTTAACAATAATTTAGTGTAGAGATGTAGAGAAAGTCATGTGAATGGAACACATCAGATTTTTATAAATATGTTTAAAACAAGGAATATGTATTGGCTTTCCCCCTATGAAGCGCGTTTTATTTAGTTTTATGTTGTAACGAACTCGTTACCCTGCCTATTCAGTACCGCTATTGCCATTTGTGACAGAAAATAATGTATCCTGTAATACGAACAAGCTCCACAGCCCTTTTAGAGCCGCTACAAATTCCAAACACTTGTTGTTGTGAAGAGTGGAGTACTGTGCTCCCTTCGCCGTTCCGCTTCAGGTCCGCATTGTCCACCCTAATGATTGCCATACCTTATTGATGAAACCAAGGTTGCGCTCAATAAATGAATGTATATACCGTTGCGACATCATGCCATGCGTGCTTCGTAACCGTCTTGTGTTTTAAGCCGATTGGTGTTCAGAGTGATATAAACTTTGTTCATGTCTTGTAAACATACACAAACGATATGTCCAACTACCAATGTGTGTGTGATGTCGGAGGCGATACCGCACTGTGCAGCCATTGGCTTATTTGCGTGAGACACCAGGAGGAGCTGAGAATAATTTCAAAGGGCGGTCGAAACCTGACGGCGTGGAAGAGCCAACATGGAGGGTCCCTAAGTATACCAAGCAGTGGGAAGCGGTAGGTGCCCGCGCCCCAAACTCCCTGAGTCTACAGACGACTTCCAACGCCGTCCGCCTCCGATAGCTGTATTTACCACGGTACGGTGCCGTCACCGCAGTCCTCGCTGACACTTATAACCCTAAAAGAGACCATTTGGATGAAATGAATGGACAGGAAGTTCGGGGGAATGAACATACATTTGTCTGATGACCCGAGAAAACCCTTGGAAAAAAAAAAAACCCATAGGTCAGAGAGGTCGCTCGCGGAAATGGATTCCACGACCTCCCGAATGCCAGTCTGAGACGAAATGCCTGAGCCACCTGGCTCGGTAAGTACCATTGTTGTATAAGGATGTATTGGAATAGTCCTCGTGGTGTAATGGCTACCATGCTAATTTCATAAACCGAAGGTCGCTGGTTCAAACCGGGTGGAAGACGATGGATTTTTTCGGGAGTAAAAATCCTTAGCATGGGAAGTAAAGCCGTGGGTCCCGTGTCATAGATTTACGGCACGTAAAAGAACTTCAAGCCTAGAGAGGCCCCTGAACAAAATCAAGCGGTCTTTTACGCCCAGTATAGAATGGGACGCTGAGAACCACAGCAGAAAAAGGCCGTCCATAAACAAAACGCCATTTCATTTTCATTTCTCATGGTGTCATGGTTGACTGCCAGATTCTTGGAATTCAAACAAACGAATTTGACGGCGTTGCAATGCGTTTGTTCTTTAACTATAAGAGAAAAGCATGTAGTCTTGAGTATCGAGCACAATTTCAAGATGTTCCAGTGCTTCTTGGGTCAGTCAAATTCTCCTGAGATATCCAACCATAATCCTAAGATCCTGTAACAGTTGACTGTCTATCAGGCTTACTCGAGAGTTTCGGACAGCATTCTAATATGATGCAGAGTTGCTGTTAACCCAAGATTTGCTATAAACGAAAATTTCACTAAGTGTAGAGAAAATAAGAATCTGATGTGTTCCATTCACATAGCTTTCTCTACATCTCTGCAACAAGTTATTGTTAAAATGCTTATGCTTCTATTTACTTCATGCTAATCAGTAATAAGTCAGCAGATATAGTCTTATTACTTGCTTCCATGTAGGTAGAAGCGAAATAAGGGAGTACCATAGGTTAAAGTGATAGTCAAAAGCTGGTTGCTATGTCACTGAAGTTTCATTGTTTGTATGGACAACAGTTGACAAATTCCTGTATGAGAAAAGTATAAATTTTTCATAGCAGAAACCAAAAATAAGGAATGTCTCAAAAACGCGAACTCCACAAAAAAAATGTATATAACATAAATTGTGTGTTTTAACATGCTCTACATTTTTTTGTGCAGTAAGTTTCTGTCCATCTCTTACGGTTTAGCAGTTATTCAAAATTTAGTAAAAGTCATCCAGAATAAACTACTCTTCAGAGGCTATTCTCAGAAAATTCAAGATATACATTTTATTTGTCAGGTAAATGTGTTTAATATACGGAATTTTAATCAAAATCGTTAGAGCCATTTTTGAGAAAATCAAAATTTTCGAAAAAAGTTCCACGTATAGGGTAGTTGGGGGTGGGGGGATTTTTCTCAAAATCTTCGTGTCGCTTCCCTGGAAGATACTAAACTTAAATACCAAGTTTGGTATTTTACCTACTTTTCGTTTTTGAGTTGTGTTCACACACACGGACGTTTTTCCGAAAGGGGGACCCTAAAACATATATTACCGGTGAAATCTCAGTATTGAATTTTTGGGTGGAGTGCAATACCTTCTCTATACACTATGCACATGGTGCGTATAGAGAAAGTAAAAAGTAATGCTCAAAGAATTTTACTTTCTATACATGTACTATGTACATAGTGTATGCACAAGGTATTGTAATGCACCCAAAAATGCTATACAGAGATTTCACCGGAAATACATGTTTTGGATTCCAATTTATGTTGCATACATTTTTTTTTTTTTTTTGTGTAGAGTTAATCGTTTTTTAGATATTCCTAGTTTTTGGTTTCTGCTTTAAAAAACTTATACTTTTCTCATACAGGGATTTGTCAACTCCTGTCCATACAAACAAAGGAACTTCAGTCACATAGCAACCAGCTTTTGACTATCACTTTAACCTATGGTACTCCCTTATTTCGCATCTGCTTACAAGCAAGCAAGTAATAAGACTATTTCTGCTAAAACGTTTATTTACAGAGATGTAGAGAAAGTCAAGTGAATGGAGCACATCAGATTTTTTTTTTTTTTTTTTTTTTTTTTTTTGCTTCATTTGTATAGCTCCCTTTAACATCAATGGTCATATCGGGGGCTGTGACTTGTGAAACTGTAGGTTCAGAACATTAGGTTAAACTTTATATTACTAAACACACGCACATTTACTCTCGCATTCATACTTCTAGACTCTATGGGGGATAGGAAATAATTCCGGTTAATGAAAAATTCCCCGCCCCAGCCGGGAGTCGAACCCGGGACCTCCGGGTGAGAAGAGATTTTTATTCTTACCAAGTCTAGATTCAAGTCCTCTTCATCAGTACGAGGTCCTGCCTCGCTGTTGTTAATCAGTGTCAGAATCAAGCGACAAAAGAAGGTGTAACGAATGCCTCGCGCGTTCTGCATGTTTAGCTAAACAGCAACTCTTAAAGTTTGACCTCTTAAATTACTCCCTCGCCTATTTAATAAAAGCATGAGTGATTGCACAAGGTTCATGGAAGTCGTAAAAATTCGTGCATTCTCGCAACAGTAACGGCATTGCTTGTTTAAAGTAATCAATTATAACCGTAGCACAATATTTCAGAAAAATCTAATAGAGATAAACATTAGCAGAAACGGTCTTATTACTTAGTTTCTTTATAAATAGAAGGGAAATCAGAGAAAACACTAGACTCATCTTACAGTCAAATATTTTAAAATGTGGTTGCTCTTATATTGAAATTCGCTTCTTTGCCTGGCCAAGCGTTGGCAAGTTCCCGTATGAGAAAAGTTTTTAAAACTGAAATCAATAACAAATAATAGCTGGAAAACGGCCAACACCACGAAAAAATGTATATGACATAAATTGTGTGTTTTATCGTGATATACATTTTTTGTGCTGTAAAATTTTGTCTATTTCTTACGGTTTAGCAGTTATGCAAAATTCAATAAAAATCATCCAGAATGAAGAGGTTTTAGAGGCTATTCCCAGAAAATTGCAGATATACATTATTTGCTAGGTAAATATCTTTAATTTACGATATTTTAATCAAAATCATACAAACATTTTGGAGAAAATAAAAATGTTCGAAAGAAGTTCCATGTAAAGGGTAGTTGGGGTGAGAGATTATCTAGAAATCTTCGTATCGCATCCTGGGAAGATACCAAACTTAAATACCAGGTTTGGTATTTAACGGTCTTTTCATTTTTGAGCTATGCTGTCCACAGTCACGCACACACACGTGGATCTTTTTTCCAAAAATGCTTTAGTTGGATTTAGGGGGACACAAAAAATATATTTCCGTTGAAATCCCGGTGTCGAATTTTTGAGTGGAATGCAGTACCTTCGTTACATAGTACGTGTATAGAAAGTAAAAATACAATACTCATACAACTTTTTTCTGCAGCAGTGGCAGCAGAATACCGAAAGCGACCCTTGTGCTTTTTGTTGGAAGCTTTCTGTAAATTTCATACGGCACTGGTGCGGTTTCACGGGGCAGTATCGAAGAAAAAATTTGTTAAGTTACGATATAATTTTTAAGATTTATCATCACCCATATGTGCTTAGCAGTAGATTTTATTTATGAAATGGATTTCATCTTTCATTTTTTGCGTGTACAATTTTGAGTGCTGAAATCTAGTTAATGACTTCACGAATTTTGTGAAGTCACGCGATTAACCCACACGAAACATCCAATCGTGTTCATCACTCACCACAAGAAAGTATTTTCCAATCAGCTCTGTAATTAGCCAGTTCTGTTTTATTTCTGCTTCCCAAAAGAAAAAATCTAATATACTCCATTCACATGACTTTTTCTACTTCTCTGCTACAAATTATTGTTAAACAGCTTCTCTTTACTTCATGCTAATTGAGGAAAATTGGCAGAAATAGTCTTATTGCTTGCTTCCTTGTAAGTAGAAGCGAAATAAGGGAGTACCATAGGTTAAAGTCAAAAGCTGGTTGCTATGTGATTGAAATTCCTTTGTTTGTATGGACAGGAGTGGACAAATCACTGTAAAGCCCTCCTAAATAATGTTGTACGGTGTCTGCCTCACATTCAACAGGTTCTGAGTTCGAATCTCGCTTAGGGTGAGTTACTCGGATAAGGTTTTTTGGGGGGGTTTTCCCTTATCCTGAGAAGACGAATGTCGAGTAACTTAAGCTCTATGGACCCCGATATCATTTGAGCATCATTTCACCAATTTCATTCATCGTCCGATATGTCCAAACAGGTTAAAGGACGTTGTATTTAAAAAAAAAAAAAAAAAAAAAGTCCCTGTAAGAGAAAAGTGTAAGTTTTTTAAGCTAAAACTAATAACAAGGAATATGTCAAAAAGCATTTACTCTACCAGAAAAATGCATATGACGTAAATTATGTGTTTTAATGAGATCTACATTTATGTGTAGTAAGATTTTGTCTATCTCTTACGGTTTACTAGTTATAGGTACAAAATTAAAACAAAATCATCCAGAATAAAGAGGCGTTCAGAGGCTGCTCTCAGAAACTTCAAGCTATACATTTTATTTGTCATGTAAATATCTTAAATATAAGTGATTTTAAAAAAAAAATCGAAATGTTTTCCATATAAACGTTAGTGGGTGGTGGGGGGATTTTCTTGAAAATCTTCGTGTCGCATCCTTGGAAGATATCAAAGTAAAATACCAAGTTTGTTATTCAACGGTCTTTTCGTTTTTGAGCTATGCTGCCCACAGACACCCACGGACATTTTTCAAAAAAGACTTTCTACTTTCTCTACACGTGTTCAGTATATAGAGAAGGTATTGCATTCAACCCAAAAATGAGATACCGAGGTTTCACCGGAAACATTTTTGGGTCCCCTGAATCCAAAAAGAAAAAAAAAGCATTTCCAGAAAAAGGTCTTTGTGTGTGTGTGTGTGTGTGTGTGTGTGTGTGTGTGTGGACAACATAGCTCAAAAACGAAAAGACCATTGATTACCAAACTTGGTATTTAAGTTTGGTATCTTCTAAGGATGCGACACGAAGATTTTCAAGAAAATCACCCACTCCCAACTACCCTTTACATGGAACTTTCTTCGAAAATTTTGATTTTCTTAAAAACGGCTCTAACGATTTAGATTAAAATGTCGTAAATTAACAATATTTACCTGGCAAATAAAATGTATATCTTGAATTTTCTGTGAATAGCCTCTGATGACTACTTCATTCTGGATCAATTTTACGGGATTTTGCATAACTGCTAACCCGTAAGCGAAGGACAAAAACTTACCACACAAAAAATGTACACGTTAAAACACACAATTTATACATTTTTTTTTCTTTCGTGGAGTTGGTCGTTTTTAGATATTCCTTGACTTTGGTTTCAGCTTTGAAAGACATACTTTTCTCATACAGGAATTTGTCAACTCCTGTCCACACAAACAAACGAACTTCAGTCACATAGCAACCAGCTTTTGACTATCACTTTAACCTATGGTACTCCCTTATTTCGCTTCTACTTACAAAGAAGCAAGTAACAATACTATTTCTGTTAATTTGTTCTCGATTAGCATGAAGTAAATAGAAGAATACGCTTATTAACAAAATTTGGAAAAGATTTCCATGTAAAGGGTAGTTTGGGTTGGGGAAATTTTCTTGAAAATCTTTGTGTCGCATCCTTGGAAGATACCAAACTTAAATACCAAGTTTGGTTTTTAATTGTCTTTTCATTTTTGAGCTATGCTGCCAACAGACACACACGCACAGATAGACTACACATGGACATTTTTCTAAAATAATTTTTTTTATTCAGGGACCTCAAAACATGTATTTCTGGTGAAATCTCGGTATCGAATTTTTGGGTGCAGTACAATGACTTCTCTATACTCTATGTACATAGTACGTGTTGAGAAAGTAAAAATGGGCTGAGAAGCTGCAAATTGGTTTTCAGCATAGAAGGCAGCTGTTGAAGAAAAAGTTGGAGGTGGTGATGTTTAATGTGCGAAGCTTGTACTCAGGTGTTGAATACCGTGTATAGAAACCTGTGGGACAAGCCTTGATTGATATTCTTGAGCAGCACCTCTGTACAGAAGATCCAAACAGTGTTGCTGAGAGATCACCAAGCATATAGCACATGTTGATATTTCATTCCACTTGCCGGAAATGAGAGCAAGCTCTGTCCTTGGTCATTTATACGTGCTTAGCATCCATAAAACGCATTCTGCCACACCATTCAGTTTTTTTTTTAATTGCATTCTCAAGGTCTTGTAGCACAGGAAATTTCAGCAATGATGTCTTCCATTCACATGACTATCTCTACATCTCTGTAACAAATTATTGTTTAAAATCTTATGCTTATATTTACTTCATGCTAATTGAGAAGATTACCAGAAATGGTGTTATTACTTGCGAAATAAGGGAGTTTCATAGTTGAAAGTGATAATCAAAAGCTGGTTACTCTGTGACTGAACTTCCTTTATTTGTTTGGACAGGAGTTGACAAATTTCTGTATGAGTAAAGTATAAGTACTTTAAAATTGAATCCAATAATAAGGAATACCTGAAAAACGGCCAACTTCAAGAAAAAAATGTATATGACATAACTAGTGTATTTTTACAAGAGCTACATATTTTGTTAAGTATTTGTCTATCTCTTACGATTTTCTAGTTAATCAAAATTCATCCAGGATAATCAGGTCTTCAGAAGCCATTCCCAGAAAATTCAAGATATGCATTTTATTTGTGTTGGAAATGAATTGAGTATGTAGTATTTTAATCAAAATCGTTAGAGCCATTTTTAAGGAAATATAGATTTTCGAAAATTTTGCCATATAGAGGATAATTTGGGATAGGGGGATTTTCTTTTAAATCTTCGTGTCGCATCCTTGGAAGACAAACTTAAATATCAAGTTTGGTATTTAACGGTCTTTTCATTTTTGAGCTATGCTTTCCACACAAACAAACACACACACACACACACACACACACACACACACAAACGGATATTTTTCTGAAAATGCTTTTTCTGGATTCAAGGGGTCCAAAAATGTATTTCCTGTGAAATCTCGGTATCGAAATGTTGGGTGGAATACTATACTTCCTCTATAAAATATAGAGTACTAGTACGTGTAGAGAAAGTAAAAACGTAACTGACTGTACTCAACCCAGTTTCGCTGTAAAAACCTCATACTACGATGATTTTTCCGCTAGAAACTTAAAAAAATTAAATATGTCTCTCTGGTCAACTTTGAGGTTGATTGCAAGGTTCTAAAGCTGTTATTCGTAACGTCATAAAAATAATAAATTGACTAATAATTGGGTTTCGTTCCAGATGGCGAGTATCTGTTTGTTGACCCAGACAACAAGCTGTCCAAGTACGCACCAAAGAATTGGAGGTCTTCCCATGCTCACGTAAGTATTATCTTCACCAATTTATTATATAGTTTTAGTAAGAGGGTCAGTCAATAAGTATTGCCTCCTACTTTTTTCTCCTGAACTAAGTACTCCCCTGCAATAGCAACTTCATACACTTACCAGTGGCAGCACTGCTTCCTGTTGCAAAATGGCTAATATTGATGATTGTAGTAGACACCATTCTGTCATTGAATGCTTGAATGTGGAAGATAATACGCCCATTCGCATTCTTGATAGGCTCACAAAGGAGCATGATGATGCAACAGTGGATGTCAGCATGGTTAGAAGATGGGTTCGTCATTGTAATGAAGCTGAAGGGCCAACATGTTGGCTGATGTAGACCGGTGACTGCAGTGACTCTACGCAACATTGAGCGAGTGGATGAGATCATTCAAGCTGACCAGCGGATAACAACGGATGAATTGTGTTGCATTACTTCTCTCAGTAAAGGTAGTGTGATGACAATTATTCAAGAACTGGGGTACTCAAAAGTGTGTTCTCAGGGTTATCCCGAATGTTAACCGAGCAGAATAAGGAGACACGAAAAACTATAGTCTCGGAACATTTGCAATGCTTCAATTTGGAGGGATAAGGAAGCTAATTGCAGGATTCACTTCCCAGATGCAGAGGCCACGAAAACGTCCGTTCGTCAATGACTTCGGAAGCAAGACTGTACATTTTACCACACAGGAATACATGCCCTTGTTAAATGGTGAACTATAACTGTGGAAAAGGATGGGGATTACAATGAAAAGTGACAATTTAATCCTCAATGTTGTGTGCTTTCACGCTGTGTAATCGGTGTTTAATTTTCTTGCAAATTAAAAGAGGAAGGAAAAAAAAAAAAATAGAAGGCATTAGTTATTGACTGACTCTAGAATATATAGACTTCCTAACGATGATATTTATATGTGCGACAAACAAAGGTGTAACTAAATTAAAACATCAAGAAGAAACTAATATTTCTCGTTCAGTTAGTTACACACTGCGTCATCAGTTAGAGCTCTACAGCATTACAACCGCTACAAGGACCCTTATTGCTTGGTATAGTAATATCGTCTCCATGGAAGGTCAAAGCTGGTTTCTGCGCCAATGCCATCATTCTTAAGCTCAGTTATTTTCGCCGACTTGGAAAAAAGGGTTATAGCTAGGAAGTTCGTACCGTTCGCCTTTCCGCATACAGGTTGCGACCGACCATCTCGCCGCATCAAAACAATTCATTGATAAATAAGTAGGGAGGAGAGGTAAACAAACCTGTTGTCAAGTACACAGTACTGTTTCCAGAGAACAAAAATGAATTTGAGACATTCGCGTACAACATACAAACTGTTACATATATAAGGCTGACTCTGACTGATTTCCTACTTCATATACACATTATGAAGACACCCAAGCAATTATTACACGAATTGTAATATTTATTGATAAAATATTTTTATTTATTGTAAAATAATATCCAAATAATAAAATTAATTTCTTAAATATTTTCAGACTCTTACCAGGTAAAAACGAAAGCAGGAATTATTACTCATCTTCAGCCGTATTACTGAAAACTATATGTACTTCTGAAACCTTTCAAATAAAAACCTCATTCTACGTTCCGGCAAACAAGATTTATAATTCGAATAAGTTCGTTCCACTTCGCATGATGTATCAGTATCACCAAGCATTTGTTGGGATCTAAAAGTGCAGCATGTATGCGATACATCACACTGAAACCGGCCTTCTTTTCCATTACACTTTTTATTTTCATCTTTATTTCAAGTAGGATGCTCGTCTATTAGTAGATCAGTCTTGGTAGTTCTTCCACTTGCCGCACAGATTCAGTTCAGATCCATACCTCTGGACTATAACAATGTGATAATTATGGGTAACTTTCTGAACAAATTTGCAATCAATAATATGTTTCTGCGAAGCTTTTCTGTTACTAGACATTTGACAGTTTGTTTACTAGCACTGCCATCGGTTTCTGAATACGTACATGCAGAAGTGCACTGCTAGAAAACTTACTATGGTTGTAAAGCAAATTAATTTTTCTCACATTTGAGCAGAACAAAGATGTATTCGAACGCCTTCCTTCCTACCGACGTGGTTCTGTGTCATAATGTGATAGCTGTTTTGCAGTAATGGGTTGCACCTTACGTTGACCTTTGCTCGCTCAAGTAGTTCTTACTCTGCATAAGGAAATTGGTACGAACTTCCTAACTCTGGTTATTAGAATACCTCCATTTAAATGGTTTTTCTTCTCTCCTGATTACTGACAGCAATATAATATTCCTAATATCTTCAGAGTAAACACGCCAAATTCTGGTATCAGAGAAACCTAAATCTTTGAACTCGAAGCCTAATCCTATAAAAAAAAAAAAAAAAAAAAAAAAAAAAAAAAAAAAAAAATCTGATGCGTTCCATTCACATGACTTTCTCTACATCTCTGCAACGAAGCTTATGCTTCTATTTACTTCATGCTAATTGAGAAAAATTAGCAGAAATAGTCTTATTACCTGCTCTCTTGTAACTAGAGGCGAAATAAGGGAGTTCCCTTGGTTGAAGTGATAGTCAAAAGCTTGTCGCTATATGACTAAAGTTCCTTTGTATGGACAAAAGTTGACAAATTCCCGTATGAGGAAAGATTGTTTTTAAAAGCTGAAATCAATAACATGAAATATCTAAAAAAAAAAAAAAAAAAAACGATCAACTCCACGAATATATATATATCATAAATTGTGTTTTATTGTGATCTACATTTTTGTGTAGTAGAAAATTGAAAATATACATTTTATATGTCAAATAAATACATTAAATATAAGAGATTCTAATCAAAATCGTTAGAGCCATTTTTGAGAAAATCAGAATATTCAAAAATTTGGCATGTAAAGGGTAGTTGGGGTGGGGGGATTTTCTTGAAAATGTTCGTGTAACATCCTTGGAAGATAGCAAATTTAAATACGAAGTTTGGTGTTTAACGATCTTTTCGGTTTAGAGCTATGCAGCCCAAAGATAGACAGACACACACACACGGACATTTTTCTAAAAATGGTTATTTTTTTTAATTAATGGGGCCTCAAAACATGTATTTCCGGTGAAATCTCGGTATCGAATTTTTGGGTGCAATATAATACCTTCTCTATACACTATGTACATAGTTTGTATAGAGAAAGTAATTGGAAATGAAGTAGATCATGCGACTGGGTATTCGGTATCTCGTTAATAGACGCGGTTTGTTAAGCTGTGATTAATTTCATCTGCCGATTGAACGGAATATACTATTACGATTGCAAGGCAACTAGTTCACTTGGGTTTGCTAAATTATGTAGGCTTCTTAAACGATTTGAAGCCAACTGATAGCAGTTCATTTCGTTGTTTAATTCTTTTATTTGTACAGTCATTCCTTTTAACTTCGATGTCATAGACATACTAATGGTTAAATTGAAGGTTTTCTTAACATAGGATTTATTACTTTCTCTAGCCCCAATGTACGGGGACCGTTTTTTTTTTTTTCAACTTCGGATAGCCTATAAATAAAAAGCAAGTTAATAGAAAACAATTATTTTATTACCAAAAGTTTTGTACACTTATAGTTACTTTTCAACATGATCACCGAAAAGGTTGCGACATGTATCGTACCTGTGCACAAGCTTTGCAATAAGCAAGCTTTTCAAAAAATGTTGCTGCCAATGATGCAGCCTGGAACCACTATCAATGCAGCTGTTTATTGTGAAACTTTACGACGTTTGCGGAGAGCCATTCAAAACAAACGAAGAGGAATGCTGACTTCAGGAATTGTGTTGATCCATGACAACGCTCATCCACACACTGCTGGCATAACCCATCGGTTCCTTGAACAATTTTAATGGGACATTTTCGATCATCCGCCGTACAGTCCTGACCTGGCACCCAGTGACTTTCACCTTTTCTCTGAAACTGAAGACGTGGCTAGGAGGGCAGCACTTTCAAACTAATGAAGATGTTCAAAACAACGTCAATGCTCATTTGAAAGCATTGGCGGCAACATTTTTTGAAGCGGGTATTACAAAGCTTGTGCACAGGAACGATAAATATCTCAATCTTTTCGGTGATTATTTGAAAAGTAACCATAAATGTACAAAACTTTTAGTAATAAAATAATTGTTTTCTATGAACTTGTTACTTTCTCTATACGTGCTATGTGCATAGTGTATAGAAAAGGTATTGCATTCCACAAAAAAATCGATACCGAAATTTCACCGGAAATATATGTTTTGGGTCCCTCTTTATCCAAAAAAAGCATTTTCAAAAGCAGGTCCATGAGTGTGTGTGTATGTGTGTGTGTGTCTGTGGACAGAATAGCTCAAAAACAAAAATACTGTTAAATACCAAACTTGGTACTTAAGTTTGGTCTCCTCCAAGGATGCAACACGAAGATTTTCATGAAAATCCCCCCGACTTTAACTATTCTTTACATGTACAAATTTTCGAAAATTTTGTTTTTCTTAAAAATGGTTCTAACGATTTGATTAAAATCCCACCCCTTGCGTCTTGCGTGGTAAGTTTTTGTCTATCTCTTACGGTTTAGAAGTTACGCAAAATTCATTCAGTATAAAGAGGTCCTAGAGGCTCTTCCCAGAAAATCCAAGATCTGTATTTTATTTCCATATAAATCTTCTTAATGTATTGTATTTTAATCAAAATCGTTAAAAATTCTTTTGAGAAAATCAAAATTTTCCATGTAAAGGGTAGTTAGGGGGGGTTCTCAAAATATTCGTGTCACATCCCTGGAAGTTACTAAACTTAAATACCAAGTTTTTAATTTTACTGACTTCGTTTTTGGGTTATCGTGTTCAGGGGCACACTGACACATACACGGACGTTTTACTAAAAATACTTTTTTGGATTCATGTATTTCCGGTGAAATCTCGGTATCACTATCTATACACTATGTACCTAACGCTTGTAGAGGAAGTAAAAATAGCACTGCGCGATGTTTCACTTGAAAGCCTACGAGGGTTAACGAATACATTGCAACACACCAATAAAGTAAATGTTGATACAAAGTAAGTAAACTAATATAATATTGGTGCAATAAATTAGCTACCTGTTTTATGTCTTCCTGGGCGTTCAGTGTTTCTACTCCCAAGTGGTGCACACATTTTATGACTTGGCTTTCTTCCAAAATCGTGTGCAGAAGATACTGCTAAATCAGTCGCTTAAATTATTTTAAGTCTTCTGTATGTATTTATTTTATTGCGGCTCAAAGTTGGCTTTATATTGAGATATCGGGCAAACAAACCTGAAATTAGTAATCAACAAAATAAAATCACGTGTCAGACTACTCAGTAAATGTGTACGCCTTCTGTGCCATAAAACGTCCTCTACTAGGGTTTTTCCATAAATTAATTATCGAAATAAAAGGATGACTGGGGATCCTGAGAAGAGATGTAAAATCTTCATAAATCAGGATGTTCACAGCTGCTTTGGATTATCATATTTTGACTTTTGGCTACGTGATGAGGGCATTAACAGTTATTCTTAATCTATTTATTCTTCCGAGAACTATAGGATTCTAGGAGGAATATTCACCAATTTTAGTAATCGATATATATGTAAGAAATTATGAAGCAGAAGTAACAATTTTTACCTTCACAGTAAAGCAAAAGTATTATTGCAGAATCCATTTAAAACTTTACGGTCAGTTTTCTCGAAATCATAAAAAATTGGCAAAACCTTCACTAAATAGCAGGAAACCTAAATATACAACATACAGCCGTAAAATACAAATAAAATGAGACCGATCTTCCATTTCCAAAGGCGGATATGCGCAGCTCTGGATTGCAAAGTGCACTTATATTATGATGATGAAGGCGACTAGGGAATTTGTAATAATGATTATGAATATAATGTATTCTGTTTGTTGCGCTTGCTTCAAATATTTACTCTACCAAAAGTGAAATCTAGTATTAATACTAATATCATAATTATACAAACAAAAGATTTATAGAACTTTAGATTACTTTGGTAAAATTATTGTAACAAAATCCAAAATCTTAATATTAGGTTGTCTCATAATTAATGTCGGTTGTTTGATTTTGATGTGAAAATTTATTGGGTTTCTTTGGTTTGGCAATGCTATTTACAGGATGCCATGGCTAGTGTTGCGTGCATTGCGAGCATGCATCAGTCTTCAGTTGTTAATAAACAATCACAAAATGGAGATAAAGTTTGAACCTAGAGTCCTTCTAAAGCACTACTGGAAACAAGTAGTTCGAAGAATATGTGAAATGGAAAAAGAAGATGGTGTTAGTGAACGCGTAGCACAACGATGGTTCCTACGTTTCAACAATGAAGACGAAAACACTAAAGATTTACCATGTTTTGCGAGACCCAAAGTATGGAATATTGAGGATACACGCCAAGTTTTGTGAAAAAATCCGCAAAAAGTACCCTAGGTTTTCAGAAGAACTTGGTGCATCAAAAGATACCATATATCGCCACATTAAGACACTTGGAAAATCATACAGAAGCTGTAGATCTGTACCACATGAACTGACACCTCAACAGGCTCAACGTAGAGTGGATATCTGTCGTCAGCTTATCCGTAATCCCATGGATGATAGATTTGTCAGGAGAATTATTACTTATAATGAAAAATTGGTATATTACCGAAATACTGATGCCTCGAAACAGTGGCTTGATCTCCGCCAACCCGCCAATCATCGTTAAAAAAATCGATTCGGTCCCAAAGAAATGTTGTATGTCTGGTGGAATTTTGAAGCTTTGATTCACTGGGAATTTGTTCCAAACGGGCGAATCTTTATTCTCAACAACTGGAACGAGTTCATGAAATTTTGAGAAGGAAATACCCAGCATAAGTTAACCGAAATAGAGTTCTACTGTCACAGGACAATGCAAGACCCTATACTGCACGAACAGCCATAGAAAAAAATTCAGAAATTGGGAGGAATCGAACTGCTACCACACCCAGCATACATCCCTGATCTCGCACCATCTAATTATGATATTTTTCGATCCATGGCCCATTTTCAACATGGAAGAAATTTTGATAACATTGAAGCAGTGCAAGTGGGTCTCGCCAAATTCTTCACATCAAAAAACAAGAGACTGGTGCCATCATGGGATAACAAACCTCGCTGAAAGATGGCTCAAGACCATAGAATCTAATGGTCTGTACTTTGAAGATTAGTTAATTACTTGTCAGAACACATTTCAAATAATTGTTTTCTTAAAAAATCTGATGTGTTCTATTCACTCACATGACTTTCTCTACATCGGTGCAACAAATTATCGTTAAAAAGCTTATGCTTCTATTTATTTCATTCTAATCGAGAAAAAATTAGCAAAAATAGTCTTATCACTTTCCTTATTGTAAGTAGAAGCGAAATAAGGGAGCACCATTGGTTAAAGTGATAGTCAAAGGCTGGTTGCTATGTGACTGAAGATCCTTTGTATGGACAAGAGTTAACAAATTCCTGTATGAAAAAAGCATAGGTTTTTTTAAAGGTGAAACCAAAACAGAGGAGTATCTCAAATACGTTCAACTCCCCGGAAAAAATGTATTTTTGTGTGGTAGGTTTGTTTGGTATTATACTGTCTTTTCGTGTTGACACACTCATTTTTCTGAAAATGCATTTTTGGATACAAAATATATATTTCCGGTGAAATCTCGGTATCGAATTTTTGGGTGGAGTGCAATATCGTCTCTATACACTATGTACATGGTACGTGTAGAGAAAGTAAAAACGTTTGTCGGAAATTTGCTGAAGAGCTTCTAACGTTTGTTTAATACTCTAGCGTGCATACCAGCCTAGTCAAGGACGAGTTGCAGTTGAAATGTCATTTTACGCCCTCTTAATGGCCCCCACTGTTCAAGGTCATTTGATCATACACCTGAATGAGTGCAAGTAGAATGCATTATGCTTTGATAATCAGAACATTAAATTTCCATTCATTGGATAAGAAAACTAGTCCATTAAGTCAGAAGGGAAACACAACCTTTTAATGGCGGTCATAATAACAGCACTTGGGTCACGCAAAGTGTCTTTCAAGATAAAGAGCATTCCATTCATATATTGAGTACATGCCATTCCACACTCTTTTATTACAAACTACTATGTTCGAACCACACTCACGCGTTCGCAGGAAAGTGAAACACATTTAAAGTCGGGCAATAAACTGAGTGCATTCTGTTCAATAACTATTTATGCTCCTTAAATTATACTCATGCATTGAACAACTATACCATTACAGAGAAGATATTGCATTCCACCCAAAAATTCGATACAGAGATTTCACCGCAAATACATGTTTTGAGTCCCCCTGAATCCCCCCCCCCCCCAAAAAAAAAAACTTTCAGAAAAAGGCCCGTATGTGTGTGTGTCTGTGGACAGCATAGCTCAAAAACGAAAAGACTGTTGAATACCAAACTTGGTATTTATTTAATATTTTCCAAGGATCCAACACAAAGATTTTCAAGAAAATCCCCCTACCCCAAACTACCCTTTACATGGAACTTTAATCGAAATTTTTGACTTTGTCAAAAATGGCTCTAACAATTTTGATTAAAATATCCTGTATGAAAGATATTTACCTGACAAATAAAATGTATATCTTGAATTTTCTGGGAATAGCCTCTGAAAACTATTTCATTCTGTAGAATTTTACGGAATTTTGCATATCTGCTAAACCGTAAGACATGGACAAAAACTTACCACACAAAAAATGTAGAGCACGTTAAAACACATGATTTATATTATATACATTTTTTTCGAGGAGTTGAACGTTTTTGAGATACTCCCCTTTTTGGCTTCACCTTTAAAAAACTTATACTTTTCTCATACAGGAAATTGTCAACTCCTGTCCATACAAACAAAGGAACTTCAGTCACATAGCAACCAGCTTTTGACTACCACTTTAACCTATGGTACTCCCTTATTTCGCTTTTACTTACAAGGAAGCAAGTATTAAGACTATTTCTGCTACTTTTTTCTCGATTAACGTGAAGTAAATAGAAAATTAAGCTTTTTAACAATAATTTGTTGCAAGATGTAGAAAAAGTCATGTGAATGGAACACATCAGGTTTTTTACTAGTATGTTTCAAAAGGTGTATACTGCCTCTCAAAAGCACATTGAAGAAAATGATTAGATTACTTTTCAAATAATGCTCCAATTTTTATAAATAGATTATCAAATTCTGAAAAATCACGAGTTTTGGAAATTACGAAAAGTAATAATTTTTCTCCATTATACTATAAATATGACAAATCTATTTATAAAGTAATTTTCCGTAAAAGTTTATATTTGTGTGTGAATGTTTTTAAAAATGCACATCACGTGGCACATTTTTATTAGAACGATCAATTTAGACGTAAAACATTATTTAAATAACTATGTAAGCTATAATTTGGATACATGAGAAAGTATCACTATTATTGTATATAATAACTAGTATAAATTTCAATAAGTTATATTGTATATTGTGGATTTTCCAAATTTCGCAGATGCATTACTTAAGGGAACAAGGTACTCTGAAATGCAAAACATAACATTATTTGTTCTAGACATAATAAAACCTCTATTGTTTTTAGTTTTAGAAAATGTATACTTTTGGGTATTTAAGAGGATTCTAGTAGACTTAAATATAGTTTAAATTAGTCTGCATTTCTTTAAAGCTAGTCTTCAATGCTCCGCCCCTTTTTAGAACATTTGTATCTTTAAATTCAAATTTCTCAAAAGAGCATTTTGGATACTTTGTAACTTTTTCTCAGAGAGTATGAGACCTGGAAAGCTAAAATTTTCAGCACATATATACAACACACAGTTGAACTTTCTGAACCACAATCGTGATGTTATAGTACATATTGATCATATTAAGAAAGCAACAACATTGCAAATTTTCCACATTTTTACTTTTTTGAATTTCAAAATCTTTTTTTTTTTTTAATTTCTACTGAAAATGTATCATAGCTTAATAAATGAGGTTCAGAAGATAGCTGATTATACTAAGAACAAGCATGTAAAAGTGTAATTATGTATTAAAAGTAGTATCAGTGAAAAAGGTACATGAATTCACATGTTTTAAGACTAAGTTTTGTTACTTTTCTGCTGAATGAAATACTTTTTATAGACTCAACCACATACGCTATTAATGCAAACAATCACTTGAAACAATTGTTGTGATATAGAATAGTTCATACAAATTTCTGAAAAAGCTATTGAATACCTTAAGAGCAGTGGTAATTCAACTCACTTAAGGTGTAATTTCCGTATGTGTAGACTACCTTGTCCCCTTAACTCTAGAATGCATAACCCCATTATAACGTTCTATTGCTAGCAACTGTTTCATTGTTGAGACTCTTGGTTTTCGCCAACAATGAGAGACACTTCCTGTAAACGGTTGCATTAGTCCATATTTGCAGAAGGCATTTTGTGTGACCAGTAACCCTATATGCTATTAAAGTTGCGGTATTTCTTAAAATGGCCATGGAAAGAGTTTTGAAGAATAGTTGGTTCAGTGGTTCAACGACAGTGACAGCGACAATTCAAAGTTTTACTGATTGTGACGATAATCCCTCCATAGAAAGTGAGCACAACAGTATTATTTCAGAAAGTGAGCTCTCAGATAATAATGCAAAGAGTTTTACGTCTATGTACAGTATAAAAGGAAGAAATGGTTTCACCTGGAGGCCCAATGAACCTCGATCATCTAAAACACCACAGAGAAACACCATTCTGAGGATTCCTGGAAGCAAAGGAGCTGCAAAACATGTATCTTCAGAACTGGAAAACTGGAAAATACTGTTCAGCGATATTATGATTTCAAGTATCACAAATTTTGGAGATTCTGGGCCTGTCAGAAGAGATAGAAGTTTCTTTATCACGACCACCAAGTGTTGTAAGTGCAAAATGCCAGTGTGTGCGGATCATTCGCAAAGACGTATATCTTAATTGTGCAAACTGAAAATAATTGTAAATGAACGTAAGCAAAAATGTTGTTAAGTATGTATTTCCTAAGTTAATAAAGATTTTTTTTTTATAGAAATACCTATTTTGCTGAAAAAAATGGTGGGGTTACCAGTAACCCCATGTATGCTCCAATGTATGCATTTACGAAGGCCGTTTATTTTGTTTTTTTGTTTTTTTCAAACTCCGACAGGCTATAAATAAAAGATAAGTTCATTGAAAACAATTATTTTATTACTAAAAGTTTTGTACACTTATAGTTACTTTTCAACATAATCACCGAAAAGATTGAGAAATTTATCCTATCTGTGCACAAGCATTTCAATACCCGCTTCAAAAAATGTTGCCGCCAAAGCTTTCAAATGAGCATTGACGTTGTTTTGAAGATCTTCGTTGGTTTGGAAGTGCTGCCCTCCTAGCCACGTCTTCAGTTCAGGGAAAAGGTGAAAGTCGCTGGGTACCAGGTCAGGACTGTATGGCGAATGATCGAAAATGTCGCATTGAAATTGTTCAAGGAGCCGATGGGTTGTGCCAGCAGTGTGTGGACGAGCGATGTCATGGAGCAACACAATTCCTGAAGTCAGCATTCCTCTTCGTTTGTTTTGAATGGCTCTCCTCAAACGTCGTAAAGTTTCACAATAAACAGCTGCATTGATAGTGGTTCCGGGCTGCATCATTGGCACCAACAAATTTTGAAGCGGATATTGCAAAGCTTGGGCACAGGTACGATAAATGTCTCAATCTTTTCGGTGATTATGTTGAAAAGTAACCATTAGTGTACACAACTTTTAGTAATAAAATAATTGTTTTCTATGAACTTGTCTTTTGTTTATAGCCTTTCGGAGGTTGAAAAAAAAAACGGCCCTCGTATCATGTATCCATTTTAGGGTTGAATGACGAAAGAGAAGCAGTGGAAGCCTCTAAATATGCGAGCAAGCAATATCCTATGGAGCGGAGGCTTGAGAAGGAATAGGGCAAACATCAGCCAGGTTCCATCCATCGTTTAGAACTTATTAACCCAGTTCTGAAAAGCGTCCTTACCACAGTAAAGCGCTAAAAGGCCGGCAGTATTACGTAAGAGAAACGTGTACTTTTGTGCGAAGACGCAGACAACAAGGCACTTCTTGTCTCCCTGGCACGTCTTCCTCATTATTATTCCTCACTTGCCAATGCTTTGTGCCTACAGCCTCAATGAAAGAAAGAAAAAAGTGCACAGCCAGTAGCAACTTGGCATCCCACCTCAGATATCGTGTGTGTGGGACGGCGTTGTTACTTTCAGATTCCGCAAGCGTTGCAGATTTCAATTCCAGTGAGATGCGTGTGTTTTCCTGTCCACTTGGCTTGTTTTTACACATCTGTGCTGCTGCCAGTGAGGTGGGGCGTCACTCTGCGTGAAAATTATACTGCAAAATATTAGCTCCAAACATAAGAGACTGCATAGCGTAGAAATCACTAACCGCCTGGAATGTAAACGATAAAATGCTTAAGAAATGGGATTTTCATTTTGTTTTTTTTCCATTTTATGTTTTAATTGCATATGAATATTTTGAATCCCCCGCTCATTTCTGTATAACTCTCATAAATATAGACTGATTGTAAATAGTTTAAAAATATTTTTGAAAATAATAGTAGTTTCTTAGAACATTCTGGTACACTCACCTTTGTAAATATTAATGTTAGAGAAGAGATTTTTTTTTTTTATCAGAAAGGTTTACTTTAGTAGCATTGGTATTCCGCTCATATTTCCTTCATGTGAGAGTTTCGACGTACTGCAAAGTTGTGTTTGGAAAGTTAAGTTACATTTTTACTTTTTCTATACGTACTATGTACGTAGTGTATAGAGAATGTATTGTATTGCACCCAAAAATTAGATACCGAGATTTCACAGGAAAAGATGTTTTGAGTCCCCCTGAATAAAAAAATAGCATTTTTGAAAAAAGGTCCATGCTATGTCTGTCTGTGGACAGTGTCCCTCAAAAACGAAAATACCATTGAATACCAAACTTGGTATTTAGTTTGGTATCTTCCAAGGATGAGACACGAACATTTTCAAGAAAATCCCTCACCCCCAACTATCCTTTACATTTAACTTTTTTCGAAAATTTTTATTTTCTCAAAAATAGCATTAACGATTTTGATTAGAATATGTATATTAAAGATATTTAGCTGACAAGTAAAATGTATATCTTGAATTTTCTGGGAATAGCCTCTGAAGGCTACTTTATTCTGGATGAATTTTACGAAATTTTGCATAACGGCTAAACTATAAAAGATGGACAAAAACGTACTACACTAAAATGTAGAGCACGTTAAAACACAATTTATGTTATAGACATTTTTTTGTGTAGTTGGTCGTTTTTCAGATATTCTTTGTTTTTAGTTTCAGCTTTGAAAAAATACTTTTCTCATACAGGAATTTGTCAACTCCTGTCCACACAAAGGAACTTCAGTCACATAGCAACCAGCTTGTTACTATCACTTTAATCTATGGTACTTCCTTATTTTGCTGAAGAAAACAGATTTTTTTTTCCATGGTGCGAAATGTGAAACGCTGTTCTATTGCATTTTTGGGATTGTAAAAGTATTTGCAGTGTTTCAGTATAAACAAAGCAGCATGAGTGAAACTGTGCTCATGAAGAGCCGTGAATGTTGTGTGTAACTCTCCTGTATGCAACAAATTGGCCGGTATGAACGTTGTTGCGGATGGCATACCTCGGGCAGGAATGGATGGACGACCACTACGATGACTGCCTTTTCTCCACTCCCTTCCCCCCACTTTCGTGGCCTAGGGGCGCTAATCTAATAGCTTTCCCACTTTGGAGGCATCCTACCATGGTTTCTGCTTCTGCCGCATTCCAGCAGGAGGCCTGTAACCGGGGTTTAAGCCGTACCTATTCAATACGCTTGTAAAAATAATATGATGTGTTCATTCACATGGCTTTCTCTAAATCTCTGCTACAAATTATTATTAGAAAGCTTTTGCTTCTATATACTTCATGCTAATCAAGAGAAAAAAAATTGGCCGCGCCGTGGCCGAGTGGTTAGACGGCCGGGGTTCGATCCTAAGCGACCGCATGTGAGATTTGTGGTGGACAAAGCGGCGCCGGGTACTCCGGTTTCCCCCGCCATCGCATTCCACCGGTGCTCCATCGTCAATCATGTATCATCAGTGTCATCGCCTGCGGTGTCATAAGTTGTTAAAGTGGGCGTTAAACACAAAAAAAAAAAAAAAGAGTGAAAAAATTAGCAGAAATAGTACCCTAAGTAAAAGCTGGTTTCTATGTGACTGAAGTTCCTTTGTGTGGTCAGGAGTTGACAAATTCCTGTATGAGAAAAGTATACATTTTTCAAAACTGAAACCAATAACAAGGAATATCTCAAAAACGATCAACTCTTGTTTCATCACGACAATGCTTCGGCCCATCGTTCAGTCATTGAAATGGGGAAAATGTGCGAATTCAAGTTGGAATTGCTTGAACATCCACCCTATGCGTCAGATCTAGCAACCAGTGACTACCAACAGTTCCCAAACATCAAAAAATGTCTTGGAGGACGAAGATTTCACAGCAACGAGGAGATCATTGATGCGGTAAACAGCTATTTTGAGGACCTTGATAAATCGCACTACTGAGATGGTTTAATTAAATTAGAACACCGATATGACAAATGTATTAGCCTTTCTGGAGATTATGTTGAGAAATAAAGCAAAACAATTTTTTTAAATGCTGTTTTCACTGAGAGATCCGGGACATATCAGCCGACCCTAGTAATGCATCCAAAAATGCGATACCGAAATTTCACAGGAAATACACGTTTTGGGTCCCCCTGAATGCAAAAAAAAGGCATTTTTGGAAAAAGGTCCGTGAGTGTGTGTTGACAGCATAGCTCAGAAACGAAATGTCCGTTAAATACCAAAGTTGGTATTTAAGTTCCACATCTTCCCAGGATGCGACACGAAGGTTTTCAAGACATGATCCAGATGCGCTTCCTCCACACCTCAGAAACGGGCTATTGAAAATCTTTGTGGCATATTTTGAAGGAAATACGAAGTCTGCTATTTATTTGAGTTTTTGTTTTTACGCTATGTTCACAGGCGCACAGAAACCTTTTTCTAACAATGCATATTTTATTTAGGGGGCTCAAAATATCCTTCTCTACCTTCCACATATGTAGTGCAGAAAGCGAATGGTGATTTTCCACTTGAATGGTATACGTATTTGAAAATTCAGTTCAACCACAAGGATAGCTCAAATCTGATGTGTTCCATTCACATGACTTTCTCTACATCTCTGTAACAAATTATGCTTTTATTTACTTGATGCTAATCGAGACAAATTAGCAAAAATAGTCTTATTACTTGCTTCCTTGTAAGTAGAAGGGAAATAAGGGAGTACCATAGGTTAAAGTGATAGTTAAAAGCTGGTTGCTATGTGACTGAAGTTCCTTTGTTTGTATGGGCAGGAGTTAACAAATTTCTGTATGAGAAAAGCGTAAGTTTTTGAAACCAAAAACAAGGAATATCTAAAAACGATCAACTCCATGAAAAAAATGTATATATTTCATAATGTGTGCTTTAACGTGCTCTGCATTTTTTGTGGTAAATTTTTGTCCATCTCTTATGGTTTAGCATTTATGCAAAATTTTGTAAAATTCATCCAAAATAAAGTAGTGTTTAGAGGCTATTCCCAGAAAATTCAGATATGCATTTTCTTTATCAGGTAAAATACCTTTAATATACGATATTTTAATCAAAATCGTTAGACCCATTTTTGAGAAAATAAAAATGTTCTAAAATAAACCCAATTAACAGAATTTTGGGGTGGGGATTTTTCTCAAAATCTTTAGGTCTCATCCTTAATTACCAAATTTTATATTTTACCTACTTTTCGTTTTTGAGCTATCGTGTTCAGACATACAGATACACACATGGGCCTTTTTCTGAAAATTCTTTTTTTTTTTTTTTTTGATACAGGGGACCCTAAAACTCGGTATCGAATTTTTGAGGAAAATGCAATACCTTTTCTATACACAATGTGATAGTACGTGTAAAGAAAGCAATAAGGGAACCTTTTTCATGGATAGTTTGAATTAGACGGAGGAAGTTTTCTTGAAAATTGTTATTTGGAAGACACTGAACTTAATATCAAGTTTGGCACATTTTGTTGGACACAATATGCACACGCGCGTGCGTGCGCGCACACATACACACACACACACACGTACATACTATACACATAGGTGTGCGTGCGCAGGCTACGTGCACAGGATCTTTTTCAAAAAATAATTTTGTTTTTTTGTTTAGGGAGTTTAAAAACTTCCAGTGAAATATCAGTATCGAATTGTATAGTTGAATATAATACTTCCTCTGGTTACTGTATGTAGTAGAAAGTAAAATAAAAACGAAATGTCGCTTTGATATTCTTACTAAGGTTGCAGTGTTCAGTTTATTTTTACTTTCTCTATACGTACTATATACATAGTGTATAGAGAAGGTTTTGTAATGCACCCAAAAATTCGATGCCGAGATTTCATCGGAAATAAATGTTTTGAATCCCCCTGAATCCAAAGAAAGCATTTTTAGAAATTTTTCCGTGTGTGCCTGTGGGCAGTATAGCTCAAAAACGGAAAGTGCGTTAAATACCAAACTTGGTATTTAAGTTTGGTATCTTGTATGGATACGTCACGAAGATTTTCAAGAAAATCCCCCACTTCCCAAACTACCTTTTACATGGAACTTTTTTCTAACGATTTTGATTAAAATATCGTATATTAAATATATTTACGTGACAAATAAAATGTATATGCTGAATTGTCTGGGAATAATCTTTTAAGACTTCATTATTCTGGATGAATTTTACGAAATTTTGCATCACTGGTAAACCGTAAGAGATAGACAAAAACTTACCACACAAAAAATGTAGAGCACATTAAAACACACACTTTATGTAATATATATTTTTTCGTGGAAATGATTGTTTTTATCTATATATATATTCCTTGTTTTGGTTAAAGCTTTAAAAAACTTATACTTTTGTCAACTCCTATCCATACAAAGGAACTTCAGTCACATAGCAACCAGCTTTTGACTATCTCTTTAACCTATGCTACTCCCTTATTCTGCTTCTATTTACAAGGAAGCAAGTAATAAGACTATTTCTGCTAATTTTTTCCCGATTACCATGAAGTAAATAGAAGAATAAGCTTATTAACAATACTTTGTTACTGAGATCAGATGTTTTAAGCTGTTGCGATCAGTGGCAAGTTCCAAGTAAGCTATCTTATTAGAACAAGTGTTGAGATCTGTAATCTATTTTCACTATAAAATCCCTTGGAAACGTCAAGTGCTTGATGTTTTAAGAGGACAGACATTGTCAAGTGAGGAATTAAAACATAAATTCCTTAACGTAATGACTTAATGGCGTCGATATTCTCAGCAAGTTGGCTTTAGGGGATCCAATGTTTAACCTCAAGGGCGTACCGAATTTTTCAATGGGCTTCATTAAAAAGCAATTATTGTGTGTACGATGGAGAAGCGGAGAGGGTTCGTCTGGATACCAGACACCTTTGTGAGCAAAAGTGTATCAAGTGCAGCTTTTTCTTTGTTTCCTTGGGCTCTTTCTAACTTCACATTTTTGCTTTGCTTTATTTTCTTACGATTTTAATACTAGGCAGAAACTTAAGGGGACAAGGTACTCTAAAATAGTAAAAAATCTGATGTGTTCCATTCACATGACGTTTTGTACATCTCTGCAACAAACTATTGTTGAAAAGGTAATGCTTCTATTTACTTCATACTAATCGAGAAAAAATTAGCAAAAATAGTCTTATTACTTGTTTCCTTGTAAGCAGAGGTGAAATATGGGAGTACCATAGGTTAAAGTGATAGCCAAAATCTGGTTGTTATGTGACTGAAGTTCTTTTGTTTGTTTGGACAGAAGTTGACAAATTACTGTACGAGTTTTTCAAAGTTGAAACTAAAAACGACCAACTCCACGAAAAAGTGTATGGAACATAAATACTATGTTTTAATGTGTTCTACATTTCCTGCGTGGTAAGTTTTTGTCCATCTCTTACGGTTTCGCAGTTATGCAAAGTTCCGTAAAATTCATACAGAATAAAGTAGTCTTCAAAGGCTATTCCCAGAAAATTCAAGATATACATTTTATTTGTCAGGTAATATCTTTGATAAACATGTTAATCAGAATCGTTATAGCCATTTTTTAGAAAATCAACATTTTCGAATAAAGTTCCAGGAAGGAAGGTAGAGAGATTTTCTTGAAAATCTTCGTGTCGCATCCTTGGAAGATACCAAACTTAAATACCAAGTTTCGTAGGTATTTAACGGTCTTTTCGTTTTTGAGCTATGCTGTCCACAGACACACACACAGACATTTTTCTAAAAATGCTTTTTTTGGATTCAGGGGGGCACAAAACATGTATTTCCGGTGAAATCACGATATCGATCTTGGGTGCATTACAATACCTTCTCTATACACTATGTACATAGTACGTGTAGAGAAAGTAAAAAACAATGATGTCTAGTATTGGTGCAAATAACTAATAAAGTTATTACTCAGTAATATTATAAAACGTTTCCAATTGTTCTGCAGTAAATGTTGTGGTTTAATTCTGGTATCTGAGAATATAACTTGCAGCCAGATTCGTTCGTTACGATATATAATCCAAAACTTGGAAGAAACAGCCCGGAACGTTTGGAAGGTGAATGAGAAGCAATGCCTTTACATCAAATAGAAGACTGTGCATCGAAGTTTTAATTCAATACAAGCCGTCATTAGCATTCTGGTGTCTATCTACCTCTCCTACCGTATTGTAGACCAACAATAAATCAGTGTAGACTGCAGGAAGCAAATCTATCCGCTTGCTGATGGATGGTAGAGAGTCGTTAGTGATGGTGCCTCTAGCTGCTTTTGACATTTCTTTTTGTGGTTTTTACGAGCTCAAATAACCCAAACTAAATTAATCTACTTTGTGATTGATTGTAGAAAGGGCTTATAAGCCCTGCATAGAAACGGATTTCATCCACATGGCAACCAGCTTTTAAAAGATTTGACTATCGTTTTAGCCTAGTGTATTACCTTATTTTCCTTCTATTTACAAGGTGCAAGTAATTAAGACAATTTCAAGTCTTACTTTCTCTACACGTACTATCTACATAGTGTACAGAGAAGGTATTGTATTCCACCCAAAAATTTGAAACCGAGATTTCACTAGAAATATATGTTTAGGGTCCCCCTGAAACCGTAAAAGAGTATTTTTGGGAAAAGGTCCGTGTGGGTGCGCGTGTGTGTCTGTGGTCAGCATAGCTCAAAAACGAAAAGATCGTTAAATACCAAACTTGGTATTTAAGTTCAGTCTCTTCCAAGGATGCGACACGAATATTTTCAAGAAAATCCTCCCACACACAACTACACTTCACATGGAAGCATTTTCGAAAATTTTGATTTTCTAAAAAATGGTTCTAACGATTTTGATTAAAATATCGTATATTAAAGATATATACCTGACAAATAATATGTATATCTTGAATTTTCTAGGAATAGCCTCTGGAGACTACTTTATTCTGGATGAATTTTAAGGAATGTTGTGTAACTGGTAAACCATAGAAGATAGACAAACTTACGAAACAAAAAAAGTAGAGCACATTAAAACACACAATTTATGTTATATACATTTTTCTCGTGGAATTGGTAGTTTTTTTTAGATATTCCTTGTGTTTGGTTTTAGCCTTGAAAAACTTATTTTTCCCATACAGAAATTTGTCAACTCGTGTCCATAAAAACAAAGGAACTTCAGTCACATAGCAACCAGCTTTCGATTATCACTTTAACCTATGGTACTCCCTTATTTCGTTTCTACTTACAAGGCAGCAAGTCATTAAGACAATATCAAGTAAATAGAAGAACATGCTTTTTAACAATAATTTGTTACAGCGATGTAGAGACAGTCGTGTGAATGGAATACATTAGATTTTTTTTTTCTTGCTCTAAAAAGAAATGCACTTCTAAGCCATCACCTAACAACTGCATTTAAAAAAAAAAAATTGATTATCGCGTTAGTGTATTCTTCTATACCTACAATGAAATATTTAAATATGTGTTTAATTCTTTCTCTACACGTACTCTGCACATAGTGTATAGAGAAGGCATTGTATTCCACCCAAAAAATTGAAACCGAGATTTCACTGGAAAAACATATTTTGGGTCCCCTGAATCCATAAAATAGTGTTTTTGGAAAAAGGTCCGTGTGTGTGTGTCTGTGTGCCTGTGAATAGCATAGCTCACAAACGTAAAGATCGTTAAATACCTACGAAACTTGGTATTTAAGGTTGGTATCTTCCAAGGATGCGAAGCGAAGATTTTGAGAGAAAAATCCCCCACTCCCAACTACATGGAACTTTTTTCGAAAATTTTGATTTTCTCAAAAATGGCTCTAACGATTTTGATTAAAATATCGTACATTAAAGATATTTACCTGACAAATAAAATGTAAATCTTGAATTTTCTGGGAATAACCTCTGAAGACTACTTTATTCTGGATGAATTTTACGGAATTTTGCATAACTGCGAAACCGTAAGAGATGGACAAAAACTTATCACACAAAAAATGCAGAGGGCGTTAAAACACACAACTTATGTCATATACATTTTTTTTTGTGGAGTTGATGGTTTTTAAGATATTCCTTGTTATTGGTTTCAGCTTTGAAAAATTTATACTTTTCTCATACAAGAATTTGTCAAATCCTGTCCATACAAATAAAGGAACTTCAGTCACATAGTAACCAGCTTTTGAATATTACTTTAGCCTATGGTGCCTTATTCTGAAAATACTTTTTTTTTATATACAGGGGACCCTAAAACGTCTATTCCCGGTGATATCTCGGTATCGAATTTTGGGTGGAATGCAATAGACGTCTTGAGGTTCCCTGTTTAAAAAAAAAAAGTTTTCAGAAAAAGGTCCGTGTGGCTGTGAATACGATAACTCAAAAACGAAAAGTCGCTAAAAGACCAAATTTGGTATTTAAATTAACTATCTTCCAGAGATGTGACAGGAAGATTTTGAGAAAAATCCCTTCGCCCCAAACTACTCTTTACATGGAAAAATTTCGAACTTTTTGATTTTCTCAAAAATAGCTCTAACGATTTTGACAAAAATACCGTATATTAAAGGCACTTATATGGCATATAAAATGTATAACTTAAGTTTCTGGTAATGACCTCTAAAAATCTCTTTTTACTTTCTCTCTACCCAAAAATTCGATACCGAGAGTTCACTGGAAATATATATGTTTTAGGGCCCCTTTTACCTAAAAAAAATCATTTTCGAAAAAGGTCTGTGTGTGTGTGTGTGTGTGTGTGTGTGTGTGTGTGTGTTGGTATTTAAGTTTAGTATCTTCCAGTGATGTGACACGAAGATTTTTAGAAAAATCCCCCCACCCCCAACTAGCCTTTACATGGAACTTTTTTTGAAAAGTTTAATTTTCTCAAAAATGGCTCTCACGATTTTGATTAAAATTTCGTATATTAAAGATATTTACCTGACAAATAAAATGTATATCTTGAATATTCTGGGAATGGCCTCTTAAGAGTACTTTATTCTGGAGGAATTTTGCATAACTGCTAAACCGTAATGGGTGGACAGAAACTTTCTACACGAAAAATGTAGAGCACGTTAATACACACAATTTATTTTATACACATTTTTTCATGGATTTCATCGTTTTTGAGACATTCCTTGTTTTTGATTTCTGCTGTGAAAAACGTACACTTTTCTCATACAGGAATTTGTCAACTGCTGCCCATACAAAGGAACTTCAGTGACATAGCAACCAGTTTTTGACTATCACTTTAACCTATGGTACTCCCTATTTCGCTTCTACTTAACAAGGAAGCAAGTAATAAGACTATTTCTGCTAATTTTTTTCTGATTAGCATGCCGTAAATACAAGTATAAACTTTTTAAGAATAATTTGTTGCAGAGATGTAGAGAAAGTCATGTGAATGCTACATATCAGATTTTTTTCTGAATGAATTTTCCTGAGTAGTTTGAGGTGGGAGGATTTTCTCAAAATCTTCGTATCGCATCCCTGGAAGATACCAAACTTAAATGTCAATTTTGGTATTTTACCGACTTTTCGTTTTTGAGTTATCATATATACTGGCACACGGACACACACGGACCTTTTTCTGAAAATACTTTTTAGATAGAGGGGACGCTAAAACGTCTATTCCCGGTGAAATCTCGATATCGAATTTTTGGGTGGAATGCACTCTATACACATAGTAGACGTGTAGAGAAAGTAAAAATGTATCTGAAAACTCTTTTGAACGCCTACACAGCATCAGTACCTGATCAGAAACAAGAGATATGGTTTCTTTCGAAACTGGCCATGGGTTAAATCTGAGATAATAAACATAGGAGGCTTGTAAAGCAATCTAAATATATGATCGGGAAAGCAATTCCGTGTGTGGTACTTGAGGCACTCTTGCCCTCGGCCGAGTGCTCCTGCTACTGTGCTACCCACTGAAGAATGAACACACCCACTCTACTCCAGACGAGTTCTACATCCCACGCCTTTCCTCATATGAAGGAAATGGAGCGGCCTGCCTTCCTTTCTTATTTTTTGTCTTAAGAGGAACAATACAATATAATTTAGTGAAATTGGTGCATCCATATCCCCATGGAGTTGCTAACTACAGTTTCAAAACAAAATACAGGCACACCGTGAACTCATTAAGCCATTCTTTGCCAATGATGTACACAATAAACATACACACCTGAACGTTGTTACTTTCTCTACACGTACTATGTACATGGTGTACAGAGAAGGTATTGTAATGCACCCAAAAATTCGATACCGAGATTTCACCGGAAATACTTGTTTTGGGTGCCCCTAAACCCAAGAAAAGCATTTTTAGAAAAATGTCCGTGTGTGTGTCTGTTTGTCTGTCTGTGTGGTATTGGTATTTAAGTATGGTATCTCCCAAGGATGCCACGCGAAGCTTCTGGGAATAGCTTCTAAAGACCTGTTTATTCTGGATGGATTTTGCTTAATTTGGTATAACTAGTAAACCGTAAGAGATAGACAAAAACTTACTTTCCAAAAATGTAGATCTTGTTAAAATACACAAGTTATGTCATATACATTTTTTTTTTTTTTTTTTTCGTGGAGCTTACCGTTTTCGAAGTATTTCTTATTATTAGTTTCAATTGTTAAGTACTTATATTTTTCCCACATGGAAGTGTCTGTTTTTCTTTTGTTCTACTCCTGGCCAAGCAAAGAAGCGATTTGCAATGACAATCGCATAATGACAGCTTTTAAAACATTTGACTCTTGCTTTAGCTTAGTGCATTCCCTTAGTTCCATTCTACTTATAAGGAACTAAGAATTAAAATTCTGCTAATGTTTATCTCGATTAGCATGGTGTTGAAATAAGAATTATCTTTTGTAAGAAGCTTGTTTGTAGAGTAGCTAGAGAAAGTGTCAAAAGAACGTAGAGGTAATATTTTAAGTAATATTTTGAGCTTCCACATGGTCTATGTAAGATGGATGCCGTGTTTGTTGACACCTGATCAAAAGTTGCAAAGAAAAACTGTTTCTGTTAGGAATGTGGAGCTCTACCGTAAAAATCCCGATGAACTTTGGAGACAGCTTATTACCACAGATGAAACTTGGATACATCACTACTCTCCAGAAAGTAAATCACAGTCAAAACAGTGGATTGTGCCAGGTGAACCAACTCCAGAAAAGGCTAAGTAAATTTTGTCAGCTAACAAGGTTATGGCGAGTGTTTTCTGGGATGCACAGGGAATTGCTTTATTGATTACTTGGAAACGGTTAAAAATATCACTGGTGACTACTACGCAAGCTTACTCCAACGTTTGAGTGATGAGGTGAAAAGAAAAAGGCCTCATTTGGCAAACAAAAAACAAAAATCTTGTTTCATCACGACAATGCTCCGGCCAATCGTTCAGTCATTGCAATGGGGAAAATTTGCGAATTAAAGTTGGAAATGCTTGAAAATCCTCCCTATTCTCCAGATCTAGCACCCAGTATCTATCACCTGTTCCCAAACCTCAAAAAGTTTCTTGGAGGACGAAGATTTCTCAGCATCGAGGAGGCCATTGATTCGATAAACAGAGTTTTACTTTCTCTATACTCACTATGTACATAGTGAATAGAGAATGTATTGCACTCCACCAAAAAATTCGATACCGAGATTTTACCGGAAATATATGTTTTAGGATCCCCTGTATCCAAAAAAAGTATTTTCAGAAAAAGGTCCGTGTGTGTGTCCGTGTGTCTGTGAACACGATAACTCAAAAACGAATAGTCGGTAAAATACCAAACTTGGTATTTAAGTTTAGTATCTTCCAGGGATGCGACAGGAAGATTTTGAGAAAAATCCCCCCACCCCAAACTACCCTTTACATGGAACTTTTTTCGAAAATTTCGATTTTCTCAAAAATGGCTAACGATTTTGATTAAAATTTCGTATATTAAAGTTAATTTACCTGATAAATAAAATGTATATTTTGAATTTTCTGGGAATAGCCTCTGAAGACTACTTTATTCTGGATGCATTTTTCATAATTACTAAACCGTAAGAGATGGACAAAAACTTAACACACAAAAAATGTAGAGCACATTAAAAACACAATTTATGTTATATACATTTTTTTTCGTGCAGTTGGTCGTTTTTGAGATATTCCTTTTTCTCGGTTTCAGCTTTGAAAAACTTATACTTTTCTCATACAGGAATTTGTCAACTCCTGTCCATACAAACAAAGGAACATCAGTCACATAGCAACCAGCTTTTGGCTTTCACTTTAACCTATGGTACTCCCTTATTTCGGTTCTACTTACAATAAAGCAAGAAATAAGACTATTTCTGCTAATTTTTTCTGATGAGCATGCAGTAAATAGAAGTAGAAGCTTTTTAAGAATAATTTGTTGCAGGGATATAGAGAACGTCATGTGAATGGTACACATCAGATTTTTTTTTTTTTAGGAACTTGATAGATCGCACTACAGAGATGGCTAAATTAAATTAGAATACCAATATGACAAATGTATTAGCTTTTCTGGAGATTATGTTGAGAAATAAAGCAAAAAGAAAAAAAAAAAACATGAAATTTTTTTTTTGAGAGGCCCGGGACTTATCAGCCGACCATAGTATAAAATGGATTATTACAATCGATAAAGGAAGGAAACGCTTGTGGCTTTAGTCTTGGCATCACTGAATGTTAAGGTGAATATAAATTACGAAGAGAAACGAAGCGAGATGAGCATACTGAGCCATGGACCAGATGGAGGAAGTTATGTTTTATTATCATGATTCTCTGTGGTTGTGGTATTTGCTTCCTTTTACAGCTGTTCTTTTACAACTCTTGAGAAGATGTATTTAAAATAATGTTCTTCCATGCACGTATTTTTGTGTATGCCGTAAAAACGTTGAGAAAGAACACGACTTCTTGTTCTAGTCAACATGACTTCTTCTACATAATCAAATTAGGAATCAGAGCGTCTAGAACTAGACACGTTTGTTTATATTTACTGCTATAACTTGGCAGCATCTGTTTCATTTTTACTTTCTCTATACGCACTATGTACATAGTGTATAGATAAGGTATTGCATTCCACCCAAAAGTTCGATACCCTGAATACAAAAAAAAAGCATTTTTGGAGAAAGGTCCGTGTGTGTGTGTGTGTCTGGACAGCATAGCTTAAAAAGAAAAGTCCGTTAAATACCGAACTTGGTATTTAAATTCAGTATCTTCCAAGGATGCGACACGAAGATTTTTAAGACAATTCCCTCACCCCCAACTACCCTTTACATAGAAAAAAATTGAAAATTTTTATTTTCTCAAAAATGGCTTTTACGTTTTTGATTAAAATGTCGTATATTAAAAATATTTACCTCACAAATAGATGTATATCTTGATTTTTTCTGGGAATAGCCTCTGAAGATTACTTTATTCTGGATGCATTTTACGGAATTATGCATAACTGCAAAACTAAGAGATGGACAAAAACTTACCCCACGAAAAATATAGAGCTACTTAAAGCACACAATTTATGTTATATACATTTTTTTCCTGGAGTTGATCGTTTTGAGATATTCCTTTCTTTTGGTTTCAGCTTTAAAAAATGCATACTTTTCTCATAGGAGATTTTGTCATCTCCTGTCCATACAAATATAGCAACCAGCTTTTGACTATCACTTTAACCTATGGTACTCCCTTAATTCGTTTCTACTTACAAGGAAGCCAGCAATAAGAATGTTCCTGCTAATTTTTTCCCGATTAGCATGAAGTAAATAGAACTCCATGGCACAGCTCATAGAGAGCTTTGGCCTACCGCCCGGCCGTTGCGTCCCCCATCTCGGTCCATGACAAACGTCATTAATGGGGTGCAGTATTTGGGGGTGAGACGTGGTCAGCGTTTCGAAAAACCCCCGAACAGTTTATGCGGTCTTCACGACCTGGAGCCCCTGCTTCTCCATCAATTAGCTCCTCAATTGGTTCCCCAGGGACCTCATGAGGCTGAGTGCATCCAGGTCTCCCAGCGGTGGAAAAATCTCCACGCCGGTACTGGGAATCAAACCCAGGTCTCCCGCTTGGCAAGCAGCTGCGCTACCACCGCGTTAAGGAGACGACTCAAGTAAATAGAAGCACACGCTTTTCAATAATAATTTGTTGCAGAGATGTAGAAAAAGTCATGTGAATGGAACACATCAGATTTTTGTGTACACCGTAAAAACGTTGAGAAAGAACACGACTTCTTGTTATAGTCAACATGACTTCTTCTACATAATCAAATTAGGAAGCAGACACGTTTTGTTTGTATTTGCTGCTATAACTTGGCAGCATCTGTATCATTTTTACTTTCTCTATACGAACTATGTACATAGTGTATAGAGAAGGTATTGCACTCCACCAAAAATTTGGATACCAGTTTTCACCGGAAATATATGTTTTAGGGTCCCCTGGATCCAAAAAGGTATTTTCAGAAAAAGGTCCGTGTGTCAGTGTGTCTGTGAACACGATAATTCAAAAACGAAAAGTCGGTAAAATACCAAACTTAGTATTTAAGTTTGGTATCTTTCAGGGATGCGACACGAAGATTTTGAGAAAAATCCCCCACCCCAAACTACCCTTTACATGGAACTTTTTTCGAAAATTTTGATCTCAAAAATGGCTCTAACGATTTTGATTAAAATTTCATATTTTAAAGATATTTACACGACAAAAAAAAAAAAATGTATATCTTGAATTTTCTGGGAATAGAATCTGAAGACTGCTTTATTGTGGATGAATTTTACGGTGTTTTGCATAATGCTAAACTGTAAGAGATGGACAAAACTTACAACACAAAAAATTTAGAGCGCCTTAAAACACACAATTTATGTTATATACATTTTTTCGTGGGGTTGATCGTTTTTGAGATACTCCTTGTTTTTTGGAGTCAGCTTTAAAAAACATACCTACTTTTAACAATTCCAGTTCATACAAACAAAGGAACTTCAGCCACATAGCAACCAACTTTTGACTATCATTTCAACCTATGGTACTCCCTCATTTCGCTTCTACTTACAAGGAAGCAAGTAATAGGATTATTTCTACTGATTTTTTCTCAATTACTATGAAGTAAATAGAAGTATAAGCTTTTTAACAATAATTTGTTGCAGAGATGTAGAGAAAGTCTTGTGAATGGAACACATCAGATTTTTTTACTTTCTCTACACGCACTATGTACATAGTATATAGAGAAAGTATTGCACTCCACCAAAAAATTCGATACCGAGATTTCATCGGAAAGATATGTTTTAGGGTACCCTATATCTAAAAGAAAGCATTTTTAGAAAAAGTTCCACGCGCGCGCGGGTGTGTGTGTGTGTGTCTGTGAACACGATAACTCAAAAATGAAAAGTCGGTAAAATACCAAATTTGGTACTTAAGTTTAATATCTTCCAGGGATGCGACAAGAAGATTTTGAGAAAAGTCCCCCCATCCCAAACTACCCTTTACATGGAACTTTTTTCGAAAACTTTGATTTTCTATAAAATGGCTCTAACGATTTTGATTAAAATATCGTATATTAAAGATATTTACCTGGCAAGTGAAATGTATATTTTGCATTTTCTGGGAATAGCCTCTGAAGACTACTTTATTCTGGGTCAATTTTACGGAATTTTACATAGCTGCTAAACCGTAAGAGATGGACAAAAAAATGTAGAGCACTTTAAGTCACACAATTTATGCTATATATATATTTTTTTTTTTTCGTTTAGTTGATTGTTTTTGAGATATTCCTTGTTTTTGGTTTCAGCTATGAAAAACTTATACTTTTCTCATACAGGAATTTGTCAACTCATGTCCAAACAAAGCAACTTCAGTCACATAGCAACCGGCTTTTGACTGTCACTTTAATCTATGGTACTCCCTTATTTCGCTTCTATTTTCAAGGAAGCAAGAAATAAGACTATTTCTGCTAGATTTTTATCTCGATTAGCACGAAGAAAATAGAAGCATAAGCCTTTTAACAATACTTTTTTGCAGAGATCTGGAGAAAGTCATGTGAATGGAACACATCAGATTTTTTTCTTTCGCTCCAAATAATATGCGATTATTAGCAGTAACATGTGAGGAAAGCCTATATTTTAAGTACGGTAGTACATAATTACCTACATCAAGCACCTCCTCATCTTTACTCGAGAGATCTTCACTGACACCTTGATCTCTCTCCGTGTATTTCTTACAAACGAGTTTTCTGTTTTTCCACGCCACAAATTACTCGTACGCTTGTAAAGATGTGTAAGAAACGCTCCAACTGTTACCGGTTGAAATAAATGTACATGGTGAGTTTTTCATCTACACCTTGTTTTCATGCCCAGTAGTAAAGGAAGGAAAAGGGATGAACGCAAGAGGTTAGCGGGTCGTCAGTCCAAGAACACGCACGAAAACTTCAGTTTTGTTTTTTGTTGTAAATGTATTTACAATTTTGTAAATTTGACTAAATGTTTAATCCAATTCAACGAGCTTCCCAAACACATTTTTGCTTCCTCACACTTATAGAGTCTATATAGTTCTAAATAAAAGGTTGATAATATTTAGTTCATTAAATCTTGGATTTCTTCACAATAGTTATTTGGTAACCAGCATTATAGCCACACATACACCGAAATAATTTGCGAGATTGTGCGCGTGACTGTACAAGTAATTTGAGATCGGCTATGCATGGTCCCCGGATAAACATAACGCAACTATATAGCGTTAAACGTGTGGATATCAGGTGCTGATAGGTCGGTGTTAAAGTAAAACAGGTTGAAAAAATGGCTTGGAATATCTTTAAAACTGCTGCCTGAGTATAGAAATATCGATTTTTAGCAGCTCGTTAGTAGCGTTCTCAAGATTTGATGTCGCAAAAATCTGTAAAAATCTCTAACTAATAACTTGGCAGTGTGACGCAGAGCATTCATTAACTACTTTTCTTGAGTTGTGTACCCTACTCTGGAGGCGTGTTTTGAAGGCTCTGGTGGCTTAATGTGTCGCGCGGGAAGCTGCTATTCCGAAGGTCATGAGTTCGATTCCTGTCATGGAGTAAATGTTTTTTATTATTATTTTTTTTATTCCAGACGAAGTGCCGCGATACGTGAACAAGACCCGAACTCAACAATCTTTCACTTGAAAGCCAGTATCATAACCACTACGCTAGAGAGGTACACTCTAATATGTCCCTTCGACTTTCGTGTTATGCTCTCGAATGGTTGATAAATTAGCCAGTGGCGTACTGGCACTTCAGAAACTTATAGCGGTTACTTCGACATTTCAATAAACGGGCCATAAGTCTCTTATCTCAAATTACTTATTTAAGTAATCTACATATTCTGTAAAAATATTTCGGTATAGTTCATTAATATCATGTATGTATGCATGTATGTATGTATTTAGGTATGTATGTTCATGATACAAGATACGCACTCTAAGGGGGGGGGGGAATCTTTGTGTGTTTTGAAAAACCAGATGCATGAAGAAAAAGAAAGAAAAAAGTCTGATGTGTTCCATTCACATGATTTTCTCTACATTTTTGCAACAAATTATTGTTAAAAAGCTTATGCTTCTATTTATTTTTTGGTAATCGAGAAAAAAAAATAGCAGAAATAGTCTTATTACTTGCTTCCTTGTAAGTACAAGCGAAATATGGGAGTACCATAGGTTAAAGTGATACTCAGAAGCTGGTTGCTATGTGACTGAAGTTCGTTTGTTTGTATGGACAGGAGTTGACAAATTCCTGTATAAAAAAGTCAGTTTATACAGCTGAAACCAATAACAAGGAATATCTCAAAAACGATTAACTCCACAAAATAAAATGTGTATAACATAACTTGTGTGCTTTAACGTGCTCTACGTTTTTGTGTCATAATTTTTTTATCCATATTTTACAGTTTAGCAGTTATGCAAAATTCCGTAAAACTCATCCAGAATAAAGTAGTCTTCAGAGGCTATTCCCAGAAAATTCAAGATACATATTTTATTTGCCACGTAAATTTCTTTAATATACGGTATTTTAATCAAAATCGTTAAAGCCATTTTTGAGAAAATCAAAATTAGGGTAGATTGGGGTGGTGGGATTTTTCTCAAAATCTTCGTGTGGTATCCCTGTAAGATACTAAACTTAAATACCAAGTTTGGCACTTTACCGACTTTTCGTTTTTGAGTTATCGTGTTCACAGACACACGGACACACACACTCACGAATATTTTTCTGAAAATGCTTTTTATGGATAAAGGGGACCCTAAAACTTATATTTCCGGTGAAATCTCGGTATCGAATTCTTTGATGCAGTGCAATACCTTCTCTGTGGAGGGGACGTGGGTGCTCGCTCGCATATTGTGTGTGTGTGTGTGTGTGTGTGTGTGTGTGTGTGTGTGTGTGTGTGTGTGTGTGTGTGTGACAGTTTCTTCTAGAAGCTCGAAGAGTAATAGTTACATGCAGGATACTGTTTTATTCCACCGTTGAAATCTCTGGTAAGCCTGTGATAAATGAGAGATCTGTGCGTCAGGAATATCACCTGTTGCTATTAACTCATTTATCATATACATTTGTTAGCATAATGACATTTTTCTGGCAAAATTTGTCTAGGCCTTAATATAATTCCATGGTGATTCCATCTTCACTGTAATCCCATTTGATATACGTATAACTATGTAGTATGTTGAAACAATCTATAAAAAATGTATTCAAAGGATTAGCTTGTTCGTAAAAGATTGTGTCCTTTCTATTGTAGCATTTCACATAACAAATGAAAGTCTGGCATTAAACTTGTACAAAAATCCTGTCCTTCTCAGCGTCCAATCTGTTGACATGCCAATGTAGCTTCGTAGTGTATAACACAACCTTGGCTCCAGATTAATATGAAGGATATTATCTCTTTTGGCTGCTTGAACCTTTATTTTTTTCGTACTTGATAAAGTTGTCGCTCTTTATAGCTGCAAGCGGATTACCGGTTGTTCCTCTCCAATTAGGAAATTTAAGATTCAGTCATTCAGCACACACTTTCCGAGTGCGCCTGACAAAGCTTTAACGACTAAGATCGGACTATCACTGAACTATAGCATAGCACAGCTTTTTGTTTAGTGTCAATAGGTATAGAACTGTTAACAATTATTTTCTACAACAGTTGACTTTTGCGCGTATAAATGAGCCGCTCATTCTAGAAAAGAAAATCATGTTTAATTTTACTTTCTCTTGCCCCGTATGTAGAATGTACAGAGGGATAGAAAAATATCGTGTTCCACCCAAAAATTCGATATCGAGATTTCACCGGAAATACGTGCTTTAGGCCCCCCTGAATCCAAAAACAGCATTTTCAGAAACAGGTCCGTGAGTGTGTGTGTGTGTGTGTGTCTGTGGACAGCATAGCTCAAAAACGAAAAGACGGTTAAACACCAAACTTGGTATGCCAAATTTGGTATCTTCCAAGGATGCCACACGAAGATTTTCAAGAAATCCCCCCCGCCCCTAACTACCCTTTACATACGAGTAATAAAATGTTTGGAAATTTTGTTTTTCTTAAAAATGGCTCTAACGATTTTAATTAAAAAAAATTTAACATATTAAAGCCATTTCTATTACACATAAAATGTATATCTTAATATTTCTGGGAATAGCTTCTAAAGATGTGTTTATTCTGGATGAAGTTTGCTTAATTTGGCATAACGAGTAAACCGTAAGAGATAGATAAACACTTACTATACAAAAAATCTTGTTAAAATACACGTTATGTCATGTACACTTTTTTCGTGAGCTTACCGCTTTCGAGCTGTTTCTTGTTATTAGCTTCAATTGTGAAGTAGTTATACGTTTCTCAGACGGAAGTGTCCGTTTTTCTCTTGTTCTACTCCTGGCCAAGCAGAGAAGCGATTTGCAATGACAATCGCATGACAGCTTTTAAAACATTTGCCTATCATTTTAGCCTAGTGCATTCCGTTAGTTACATTCTACTTATAAGGAACTAAGTAAAAAAATTCTGCTAATGTTTATCTCGATTAGCATGGTGTTTAAAGAAGAATTATCTATCGTAAGAAGGTTGTTTATTGAGTAGCTAGAGAAAGTCATGTGAATGTAACACATCAGATCTTTAGGCTTGTGTGTTTTATAACCTGTCCCAATCAGTGTGAAATGCCCTATGTGCCTAATATGTGTTACGACAACTTGAATTACGGACTTTATAACATACTAATCACTTTCTTCAAAGATTAGGCTGTAATAGTAACAAATTCCATATTCCATTGAAACATCATGTCTTAAGAAAACCGGAAGCAATAAATAATTACAATATCCTATATTAGAAAAAAAAAAAAACACACAGAAAGATTGTAAATTCCCGTTTTATTGATACTAGCTTCGCACGTAGCATCTGGTGGTTTCTGAAAAACTTCCTTTGTGTCCGGTTACGTGCTTCAAAGAAATTACCGCAAATTCAGAGTATCTATAGTCTTTGCTCTGTTCCTAGAGTCCTTTGTGTTCTATAAGCAATGAATAAAATATTAAGATTCTTATTACTTTCTCTACACGTACTTGTACAGTGTATAGAGTAGCTACTGTGTTCCTCCCAGATACCGAGATTTCACCAGAAATACGCGTTTTAGCATTTTTGGAAAAAAAAAGTCCTTGTGTGTGTGTGTGTGTGTGTGTGTGTGTTTGTGTGTAAACACGATATCCCAAAAACGAAAGTCGGTAAAATACCAAACTTGATATTTAAATCTAATATCTTTAAGGGATGCGACACGAAGATTTTGAGAAAAATTCCCCCACTCAAAACCATCATTTACATGGAAAAAAATTCGAAAACTTTGATTTTCTCAAAAATGGCTATAGCAATTTTGATTAAAATTTCTTATATTTAAGATATTTACATAACAAATAAAACGTTTATCTTTAATTTTCTGGAAATAGCCTCAAGACATTTTAATGTGGATGAGTTTTGTGGAATTTTGCATAACCGTAAGAAATAGACAAAAACTTGCTGTATAAAGTATAGAGCTCGTTAAAACGCACAATTTATGTTATATACATTATTTTCATGAGGTTGACCGTTTTTGAGATATTACTTATTAGTTTCAACTTTAAGATACTTATACTTTTCTCATACGGGAATTTGTCAACTTCAAGGATACTTCAACTACATGGCAACCAGATTTTAAAAGCTTTAACTATCGCTTTAGCCTAGTGTATTCCCATATTTCCTTTCAACTTACAAGAAAGCAAGTAATAAGACCCTCTGCTAATTTTTTTCTCGATTAGCGTTAAGTAAATAGAAGAAAAGGCTTTTTAATAATAATTTATTCTAGAGTTGTAGAGAAAGTCATGTGAATGGAGCATCAGATTTTTTAAGTAACCACTCCATTTACACTAATTAGTTATTGTTTCTTCCTTATATTTTCTGAGATTCCGTATTTCTGGTCTATATAAGTATGCCATAGTGCATATTTATTTATTTTATTTTTTCTTGGACGTATATTTACTTTCTCTACACATACTATGTAAATAGTGTATAGAGAAGGTATTGTAATGCACCCAAAAATTCGATACCGAGATTTCACCGGAAATATATGTTTTAGGGTCCCCAATATCCAAAAAAGCATTTTCACAAAAAGGTCCGTGTGTGTGTGTGTGTGTGTGTGTGTGTGTGTGTGTGTTCGTGTGTCCGTGTGTCCATGTGTCTGTGAACACGATAACTCAAAAACGAAAAGTCGGTAAAATACCAAACTTGGTATTTAAGTTTAGTATGTTCCAGGGATGCGACACGAAGATTTTGAGAAAAATCCCCCACCCCCAACTACCCTTTACATGGATTTTTTTTTCGAAAATTTTGATTTACTCAAAAATGGCTCTAACGATTTTGATTAAAATTTCGTATATTAAAGATATTTACCTGATAAATAAAATGTATATCTTGACTTTTCTGGGAATAGCCTCTGAAGAGTAGTTTATTCTCAATGAATTTTACTGAATTTTGAATAACTGCTAAACCGTAAGGAATGGACAAAAACTTACTACACAAAAAATAGAGCACACTAAAACACACAATTTATGTTATATACATTTCTTTCGTGGAGTTCGTCGTTTTTGAGACATTCCTTATTTTTGGTTTCTGCTATGAAAAACTATACTTTTCTCATACAGGAACTTGTTAACTCCTATCCATATAAACAAAGGAACTTCATTGACATCGCAACCAGCTTTTCACTATCACTTTAACCTATGGCAGTCCCTATTTCGCTTCTACTTACAAGGAAGCAAGTAGTAAGACTATTTCTGCTAATTTTTTCTGATTAGCTTAAAGTAAATAGAAGTATAAGCTTTTTAAGAATAATTTGTTGCACGGATATGGAGAAAGTCATGTGAATGGTACATATCAGATTTTTCCTGGAGTAGATCGTTTTTTAGATATTCCTTGTTGTCAGTTTCAGCTTTAAGATACTTGCACTTTTCTCATACGGGAATTTATCAACTCCAAAGGTACTTCAATTACACAGCAACCAGATTTTAAAAGCACTTAAGATTTTTTTTTAATAGCCACTCCGTTTACATTAATTCTAACTATTGTTTCTTCGTTATATTTTCTGAGATTCTGTACTTCTGCTGTACGTGGGTATGACATTGTACATATTTATTTATTTTATGCTTGAACGTATATTATGTTCTTTAATCCTAAATGAACCATAAATAAGAATCTCTAATGGAACTCACCGGTTAACTTTGAAACCTAAAACATCTAACATTTGAAGTGCAAATACTTACACGGACTTCAAAAAGTGGCTAAATGGGAAAACCAGGGTTGCATGATTTGTTCAGATGAGCAAAATATTTATGTCTTCAGGCAAGATCATCGTTTTAATGGAAAGGTGTTGACAAATTCCTGTATGAGAAAAGTATAAGTTTTTCAAAGCTGAAACCAAAACCAAGAAATATCTCAAAAACGGCCAACTCCAAAAAAAAAAAAAAAAAATGTATACAAGATAAATTGTGTGTTTTAGCGTGCTGTACATGTTTTGTGTGGTAAGCTTTTGCCCATCTCTTACGGTTTATCAGTTATGCAAAATTCCGTAAAAGTCCCCAGAATAAAGTAATCTTTAGAGGCTATTCCTAGAAAATTCAAGATATACATTTTATTTGGTATGCAAATATCTTAAATATAAGAAATTTTAATCAAAATCGTTTGAGCATTTTTTGAGAAAATCAAAATGTTCGAAAAAAGTTCCATGTAAAGGATAGTTTAGTGTGGGGGCATTTTTCTCAAAATCTTCGTGTCGCATCCTTGGAAGATACTAAACTTAAATATTAAGTTTGGTAATTTACCAACTTTTAGTTTTTGAATTATCGTGTTCGCAGGCACACAGACATACACACACAACGTGTATTTCTGGTGAAATCTCGGTATCGAATTTTTCGGTGCAATATAATACCTTCTCTATACACTATGTACATAGTACGTATAGAGAAAGTAAGAATGATGGAGTCTATCATTGAGATGTGGAAGTGGATCCCTAATTTTCGATGCTGCGTAGCTTGTACATTCCTCCCTGACAGGATGTCTATATATAGGAGGGAACGCGTGGCAATTTGTTGCTTATGGCAACGCAGGACTGCCCATCTGATAGTACTATAATCGGGTAGGGAGAGGCCACGACCAGAGCTATAATCCGGGAGCATGTAGGTATGTGAGGCCATTAACAACTGACGTCTTTCCTTTAAAATAAACAACCAGATATGCCATCACTCTTTTGTTTTACGTTGCCTAACGACGTCGTGTCAACCTGTTGGGGACCATGGCAGTGCATTGTAGTTTGCATCCTAAGGATCGTGATAGTTACAATTATACTATGCATATGGTGATAAGAAATCAAGCTCCTTGTAATATATGACATCTGGAGGATTTCTCGATCTTTCTAAGATTTCTGTGGCACGTGTAACTATGCAAATTATACCCCAGCCACTGAATCCTTTAACTTGACAGTTGGGAGTTAAGTTGATACATCAGCAAAAATCAAATAAAAAGCTTTACCCGTTTGACTTTCTGAACCAATCACAAAGCAGCACTCCGGTCGGTCGGTCAGACAACGGAAAGAGATCTAGATGCCGCACCGTTGCAATAGTGGGCTATTTCCAACCGCGTGAACTAACTCATGCGTTGAGCTGTTCTGTGCAAGCTACGTATTATTCGTTGTTATTTATGTTTGTACGTGAGGGAACATAACAAGACTTTCACAACTGTAGAGGGGGATAGATTTTTATGGAAGGTGTGGCGAGGGTGGACGCCCCTTCATAGAAGAAGAAAGCGAATCATGCGCAGTAAATAATACGAAAAGCACAGGAATTAAACGGAATCATCAGTAAAATTTCTTGGTGACGACGACGACGATGATGATCATGATGCTTCCGAGAATGAGACGGAGACTTTGCTGGAATTGAGCCATTAAAATTCTAAACCGGTAAAAAACACTTTGTTATATCTTTCTCTCATTGTAACAAGCTATTTTGCATTTAATTTCTATATTGTCGTAAATAAGTAATGTATGTTACATACGTTATAGTATGACTGTTATTTTCAATAATAACGAATTAGTTTCATTATTCATCGGCATTAATTTACTATATACACTGTTTATTTACTGTATACACACGATAGAGACATTTGTAATCAGCTGTTGTTTACTAGTCACTCTGGCAACGCCGCAAAGGCTGCATAGACAACCTTACGCGAAACCATCCGAACTGTCAAGTTCAAGGATTCAGCAGCGGGAGTATATTATCAGTAATTCTTCTAGATGTTGCATCTTAGTTGAGTATGTTTTTAAACAAGAGTGATAACATAAGATGAGCATTGGCTACACAGATCTGCCTTTATTTTGATAGCATTTTTAAATCATTTCAGACGTAACCAACGTATTAAGAAAGCAAAATAATGAATGTGAATATCAGCAAAAGAAAGCCTCAGAACTTAAACGACAGTTTGGTATTTGTTCTATAAAAGAGCACATCATCTGTGCTATCGAGGGAGTCAGGAGGCCAGTCTATGTTTAAATATTTTACTGAGATTAAGAGTATTAACATATGTGCAATAACAGTGCTAAAAAGTAATGCAAAATAACATTTTACTTTCTCTATACGTGCTATGTATATAGTGTATAGAGAAGGTATTGCACTCCACCAAAAAATCGATACCGAGATTTCACCGGAAATATATGTTTTAGGGTCCCCTGTATCCAAAAAAAGTATATTCAGAAAAAGGTCGTTGTGTATGTATGTGTGTGTGTGTGTGTGTCAGTGTGTCCGTGTGCCTGTGAACACGATAACTCAAAAACTCGGTAAAATACCAAACTTGGTATTTAAGTTTAGTATCTTCCAGGGATGCGACACGAAGATTTTGAGAAAAATTCCCCCACCCAAACTACGCTTTACATGTAACTTTTTTCGAAAATTATGATTTTCTAAAAAATGGTCTAACGATTTTGACTAAAATATCGTATATTAAAGATATTTACATGACAAATAAAATGTATATTTTGAATTTTCTGGGAATAGCCTCTGAAGACTACTTTATTCTCGGTCAATTACGGAATTTTGCATAACTTCTAAACCGAAAGAGATGGACAAAAACTTACCACACAACAAATGTAGAGCACCTTAAAACACACAATTTATGTTATATATATTATTTTCGTGGAGTTGATTATTTTTAAGATATTCCTTGTTTTTTTTTTCAGCTGTAGACTTATACTTTCCTCATACAGGACTTTGTGAACTCGTGTCCATACAACCAAAGGAACTTCAGTCGCAGAGCAACCAGCTTTTGACTATCACTTTAACCTATGGTATCCCCTTATTTTGCTTCTACTAACAAGGAATCAAGTAAGACCATTTCTGCTAATCTTTGCTCCATTAGATGAAGTAAATAGAATAATTTGTTACAGTGATATAGAGAAAGTCATGTGAATGGAACACATCAGATTTTTTTCAGCCTTTTTTACTTTCTCTACACGTACTATATACATAGTGTATAGAGAAGTTATTGCATTCCATCCAAAAATTCGATACCGAGATTTCACCGGAAATATATGTTTTAGGATCCCCTGTATTGAAAAAAAGCATTTTCAGAAAAGCTCCGTGTGTGTGTGTGTGTGTGTGTGTATGTGTGTGTGTCCGAGTGTCTGTGAACACGATAACTCAAAAAGGAAAAGTCGGTAAAATACCAAACTTGGTATTTAAAATTAGTATCTTCCAGGGATGCGACAAAAGATTTTGAGAAAAATCTCCCCATCCCAAACTACCCTTTACATGTAACTTTTTTTGAAAATTTTGATTTTCTCTAAAATGGCTCTAACGATTTTGATTAAAATATCGTATATTAAAGACATTTACCTGACAAATAAAATGTATATCTTGAATTTTCTGGGAATAGCCTCTGGAGGCTGCTTTATTCTGGATGAATTTTACGGAATTTTGCCTAACTGCTAAACCGTAAGAGCTGGACAAAAACTTACCACAAAAAATGTAGCACACGTTAAAACACACAATTTGAGTTATATTGTGTACATTCTTCCGTGGAGTTGATCGTTTTTGAGATATACCTTGTTTTTGGTTTCACGTTTAGAAAACTTACACTTTTCACACCCAGGAATTTGTCCACTCCTGTCCATACAAACAAAGGAACTTCAGTCACATAGCAACCAGCTTTTGCTATCACTTTAAGCTATGGTACTCCCTTATTTCGCTTCTACTTGCAAGGAAGCAAGTAAAATACTATTTATGCTATTTTTTCTCATTAGCATGAAGTTAAAGAAGGCAAAGTTTTTAACAGTAATTTGTTGCAGAGATGTAGAGAAAGTTAAGTGAATGGAACACATCAGATTTTTTAAGGTTTGTTGCTTATAACGCTTCTTTTCTTTCTGAAACGCCGCATTAAGAGAACACATATTTCACCGAGATAATTTCTAACGCATTTCTGAAATTGACGATTCGGTCATAAATTGGAACATTTTTACATTTCATACCTTACCTATTGGTAGGTAAAGGAGGTATTGTACTCTGCCCAAAACTTCATTTTAGAGATTTTATTGGAAACATGCGTTTTGAGGTTCCTTGAACCCCCCCCCCCCCCAAGACATATTTAGTTTCTACACCGCTTACCTATGATAAGGAAGCTTTTGATATCGAAATACTCTTCCTGAGATCTCTGAACCCCTTCCCCCAAAGAATGTTTATAAAAAAAAATAGATCCTTGTAGTTATCTGGGTGCAGCACAATTTAAACTTGAAACCTTAAATACCTCACTCTCTATTTAAATCCAGTATCTCACAAATCTGTTGCATGAACTTTTTTATGAAATTCCCTCCAACCTAACATATTTATGCTCTTTGCATGGACAAAACTTCATTTACGTTATTTTTCGCTTCTGTTATGTATTAGAAATAGGGAATCCTACTCCACCCGAAAATTTGATATTTCACCAGAAATACACGTTTTAAAGCTTCCAGAATCATATAAAAACTTTTTAGAAACATATTCCTGTTTGTATGCGTTTCTGTGAACAGAATAACTCAGAAACGAAAATTCGGTTATCTTCGAATGTAGCTCTGGCCTACTGATGCCAAGGTCGTGGGTTCAAACCTGGCCCAGGCCAATGGTTTTTTAAGTGTGCTTAAAAGCGACGCACCATCTCAGTAGGTTTACTGGCATGTTAAACAACTCCTGCGGCACCAAATTCCGGCATACCGGCAGCGCTGACATGAACCTGGCAATTGATGTTGAAAAATAAAGTAGTTTAATTTAATGGTTATCTTCCAAGAATACGGCACGAAAATATTCAATAACATCTTCCCATTCCAAATTTACCCATTGGAAGATGTTTCCAAATTGTCGATTTTCTAAACAAATAATTATAAAGATATTGTTTAAAATACCACATATTAAAGATATTTGCACTAAAAATAAAACATATGTTTTACATTTTCGGAAATAGCATACGAAGTCCTCTTCATACGGAACGAACTTTGGATAACATGAAATTTATCCCAAATAACTTTTTTGTACCGTAAGCCAAATCCGAGATATTCGTAATTAATAATTGTTCAATAATTTGCCACTCTTTTAAAGATATTTCAATATTCAGTTGTTTCTCTGATTGCATGGAAACCCTGTGGTTTTTTAAAGCTATATTCTTAAACCTATGACTTATTCCCTTTGTATCCTTACGAAATGTATAATACAGTTTCGTAAGAATAGTTTGACTACTCACTAATAAATGATAGAGAGTAGAGAAAGCCATGCGAATGTAACACATCAATATATGAATATATATATTGATGTTGCTTGTATATCTTAAATTTCTGCGAATAGCCTATAAAGTACTCTTTAATCTAACGCAAATTTTAAATAATCGGGAAGTCAAATAACCAATAAAAACTTATAGGAGAGAAAACTTAGGCTTTATTAAAACATGTTTGTGTGTTTTACTTTCTCAACACGTACTTGTTCATAGTGTATAGAGAAGCTATTGTAATGCACCCAAAAATTCGATACCGAGATTTCACCGGGAATACATGTTTTGAGTCCTCCTGGTTCCAAAAAAAATCATTTCTGGAAAAAGGTCCTGTGTTTTGGTGTGTGTGTGTGTGTCTCTCTGTCTGTCTGTCTGTCAGTCTGTGTGTCTGTGGACTATGCTCAAAAACAAAAATATCGTTGAATACCAAACTTGGTATTTAAGTTTGATATCTTCCAAGGATACGACACGAAAATTTTCAAGAAAATCTCCCCATCCCCAACTACCCTTTACATTTTTTTTGGAAAATTTCGATTTTCTCAAAAATAGCCCTAACGATTTTTATTAAAATATCCTATATTAAAGATATTTATTTCACAAATAAAATGAATATCTTGAATTTCCTGTGAATAGCCTCTGAAGACTGCTTTATTCTGGATGAATTTTACGGAATTTTGCATAACTGCTAAACCGTAAGAAATGGACAAAGACTTACAACACCAAAAAGATAGAGCACGTTAAAACACAGAATTTATGTTACATGCATTTTTTTCGTGTAGTTGATCGTTCTTGAGATATTCCTCGTCCTTGGTTTCAGCTTTGAAAAACTTATACTTTTCTCATACAGGAATTTAACTCCTGTCCATAGAAACAAAGGAACTTCATTCTCATAGCAACCATCTTTTGACTATCACTAAAACCTATGGTGCTCCCTTATTTTCTTCTACTTACAAGGAAGCCAGCTAATTTTGTGTCGAATAGCATGAAGTAAATAGGAGCATAAGCTTCTTAACAATAATTTGTTGCAGAGTAGTAGTGTTTCAAGATATACATTTTATTTGTCAGGTAAATATCTTTAATATACGAATCGCTTCACTTAAATGTTTACTTTCTCTACACTATTTTGTACATAGTGTATAGAGAAGGTATTGCCTTTCACCCAAAACTTCAATACCGAGACTTCAAAGGAAATAGACGTTGACCAGGAACGACTATGGATTTGGCGAGATAAGGCGCAGCCAGACGGGATGTGGGTTGGGTGCTACTGTACCAGGGATGTATTAAAGAGGCCCGCCAGAGGGCGAATTGCTCTATCCAGACGAAAGCGAAGGCCGGCTAGTCTTCTTGTCCGTCCATCAGGGCTTTGTTGAGTTTGCTTCTGCGAAACCTGGCAACGCCGCGCAAACTGCCGAACTGCCATCAAAATGTCTTCTTCACTAAATAATAAAATCCAATTGTTTATTTGCCTGTTATATGTCTGGTGAACATACATTCTGAAACCGAGAAACAGGACTGAAGGCGACATTCAAACCTATCAAGTAAGGAATGTAGAATAGCATGCAGAGATTGCTTATTCATTTAAATAACATTCTCTCTACTCACTGCTCCACAAATTATCTTATAAAAATCTGACGTATTCCATTCACATGACTTTCTCTACAGATATGCAACAAATTATTGTTAAAAAGCTTATGCTTCTTTTTACTTCTTGTTAATCGAGAAAAAATTATCTTATTATTTACTTTCTTGTAAGTAGAAGGGAAATAAGGGAGTAACATAGGCTAAAGTATTAGTCAAAGGCTGGCTGCTATGAGACTGAAGTTCCTTTTTACTTTCTCTACACATACTATATATGTACATAGTGTATAGAGAAGGTATTGTATTGCACCAAAAAATTCGATACCAAGAATTCACCGGAAATATATGTTTTGAGACACCCTGAGTCCAAAAAAAAAGCATTTTTAGAAACATATCTGTGTGTGTGTGTGGGGGGGGCAGCATAGCTCAAAAGACCATTAAAAACAAAATTTGGTTTTTAAGTTCGGCATCTTCCAAGGATGCGATACGAAGGTTTTCAAAAAACATCCCCACCACCCTAAACTACCCTTTACATGGAAAAAATTCGAAAATGTTGATTTTCTTAAAAATGGCTCTAACGATTTTGATTAAAATCTCTTATATTTAAGATATTTATTTACCAAATAAAATGAATATCTTAATTTTCTGGGAATAGCCTCAAAAGACCTCTTTATTCTAGATGTTTTTATTGAATTTTGCATAACTGGTCAACCGTAAGAGATAGGCAAGAACTTAATGCACAAAAAATGTAGATCACGATAAAACGCACAATTTATGTTATATACTTTTTTTTTTTTTCATGGAGTTAATCGGTGTGGAGATATTCCTTGTTATAGGTTTCAGCCTTAAAGCACTTTACTTTTCTCATACAGAAAGTTGCCAACTCCTGGCCATAAAAACAAAGGAACTTAAGTCACAACCAGCTTTTGACTATCACTTTAGCTTATGGTACTCCCTTTTTTCGCTTCTTCTGACAAAGAAGCAAGTAATAAGACTATTTGTGCTATTTTTTTCTCGATTAGCATAAAGTAAATAGAAGCATAAGTTTTTTTTTTTTTTTTGCAATAATTTGTTGCAGAGATGTAGAGAAATTCATGTAAATGGAACATATCAATTTTTTTTTTTTTTTTTTTTATAGAGAGGAGTATAGAGAAAAGCTGAAACCAATAACCAGGATTATCTTAAAAACGATCCACTCCACGAGAAAAAATTCTGATGTGTTACACTCACATGACTTTCTCTAGCTGCTCTACAAAACTCCTACAAAAAATTATTCTTCTTTGTACACAATGCTAATCGAGATAAATGTTAGCAGAATGTTATTACTGCTTAGTTCCTTATAAGTAGGACAGAATAAGGGAATGTGCTATGCTAAAGTGATTGTCAAAGTTTTAAAAGCTGTTGTCATGCGATTGTCATTGCAAATCACTTCTTTGCTTGGCCAGGAGTAAAACGAAAGAAAAACGGACACTTCCTGTCTGAGAAAAGCTTAAGTACTTCACAATTGAAACCAGCAACAAGGAATATCTTGGAAACGGTTACCTCCCCAACAAAAACGTAAAGGACATAAATTGTGTGTTTTGACGTGATGTACATTTTTTGAGTAGTGAGTTTTTTTTTTTTTTTTTTTTTTTTTTTTTTTTTTTTTTTTTTTTTTTTTTATCTCTTACAGTTTAGCAGTTAAGCAAAATTCATCCAGAATAAAGAGCTCTTCAGAGGCTATTCCCCAAAAATTCGAGATATACATTTTATTTCGGACATAAATAGTTTTAATATACGGGATTTTAATCAAAGTCGTTAGAGCCATTTTTAAGAAAATCAACATTTTCGAAATTTTTTCCATGTAAAGGGCAGCAGTTTGTGGTAGGGGGATTTTCTTGAAAATCTTCGTGTTGCATCCTTGGAAGATACTAAACCTAAATACCAAGTTTGGTATTTAACGGTCTTTTCGTATTGGGGCTATGCTGTCCACAGACACACACACGGACCTTTTTTTAAAAATTTTTTTTTCGGACTCAGGGGACCCCAAAACATATATTTTCGGTGAAATCTCGGTATCGAGTTTTTTGGGTGCATTACAATACCTTCTCTATCCCTATGTACATTGTACATATTGGGCTAGAGAAAGTAAAAAATATATAACATAAATTGTGCGTTTTAAGGAGCTCTACATTTTCTGTGAAGGTTTTGTCCATCTCTTACGGTTTAGCAGTTATACAAAATTCCGTAAAATTCATCCAGAATAAAGTAGTCTTCAGAGGATATTCCTAGAAAATTCAAGATATACATTTTATTTGTCAGGTAAATGTCTTTAATATACGATATTTTAATCAAAAGTGTTAGTCATTTTTGAGAAAATCAAAATTTTCGAAAACTTTTCCATGAAAAGGGTAGTTGGGGGTGGGGGATTTTCTTGAAAATCTTCGTGTCGCATCCTTGGAAGATACTGAACTTAAATACCAAGTTTGGTATTTAACGGACTTTTCGTTTTTGAGTTATGCTGTTCACAGGCGCACACGCACTTATTTCCAAAAATGATCATTTTGGATTCAGGGGGACCCAAAACATGTCTTTCCGGTGAAATCTTGGTATCTCTAAACACTATGTAGGTACATGGTGCGTGTTGAGAAAGTAAAGTTTATTTTGTCTGCTTCTTGGTTAATTCAAATAAACTTTCGATTCACATTTATACGCTTTATTTAAGACAAATGTGCTAAAGTTTTAAAAAGCGTGTCGCCATGTGATAGCTTTCCAATTCCATGAAAATGCATGACACGAGAAAAGAAACCGAAAATTTTCCAGTTGAGAAAATGATAACTAGGTACTTATAAATCCAAGTCAAACCGTGAAATATGCAGGAAATGGTTAACTTCACACAGAAAATTATTATGTGATAAAATTATTTTATTTGAGCGAGATCTACGGTTTTATGTACTAAGTTTTTGTCTATCTCTTACAGTTTACCAACCATACACAATTAAAATCAGAATGAAGACAACTTTACAGGTTATTCCGGGAAATGCAAGATGTATAACTCATTTGTGATGTAATTGTCGTAATCATAGAGTATTTTTTATCAAAATCGTTATAGCTATTTTTGAGAAAATCGAAAATTTCGAAAAGTATACCATGTAAAGAATAGTTTGGGGTGGGAAATTTTCTTTACTTTTTTGTTTCTATCTTTATTCAGGTTCTCAAAACATGTATTTACCATGACATCTCAATATCGAGTAGTATACCTTCTCTACTTACTATGTATATTGTGCAAACATGCTAGAGAAAGTAAAAAAATCTTATGCGTTCCATTCACACAACTTTCTCTACATCTCTGTAACAAATTATTGTTAAAAAGCTTATTTTTCTATCTACTTCATTATAATTGAGATAAACATTAGCAGAAATTTTCATTATTACTTGGTTCCTTGTAAGTAGAAGCGAAAAAATCGAATGTGTTCCATTCACGTGATGTCCTCAAGCTGTTCAATAAACAGACTTTTTTTTTTCAAAACATTAATCTGTTATCTACAGCATGCAAATCAAGTTAAAATATGCAGAATTAGTCTTATTACTACCTTCCTTGTAAGTAAAAGGGGAATAAGAAAATCTACAGGCTAAAGCGGTAGTCTCGTACTTAAAAACCAGTCGCTATGCGAAACAATTGAAATTCCAATCTCTTTGCTAGCTAGGAGTAAGCAAACGAGCCAAAGATGTCTTCTCGCTTGAGAAAAGTTTAAGTGGTTATTGGAACCAATAATCCGGAATATCTCGAAAACGGTTAACTCTATAAAAAAAAATGTATATGATCTAAATTGTGTGTTTTAATGAAATCTACATTTTTTTTGTGCAGTAAGTTTTTGTACATCTCATACGGTTTGCCAGTTATATAAGTCATCCAGAATGAAGACGTCTTCAGAGGCTAATTCCAGAAAATTCAAGATATACATTTCGTTTGTCATAAAAATAGCTTAAACATATGGTAACTTAATCAAAATTGTTAGAGCCATTTATGAGAAAAACAAAATTTTCGAAAAATGTTATATGTAAAGGGTAGTTATGAGTGGGGGGATTTTCTTGAAAATCTTCGTGTCGCACCTTTGGAAGGTACCAAACTTAAATACCAAATTTGGTATTTAACGGTCTTTTCGTTTTTGAGCTATGCTGCCCACAGACACAGAGAGAGAGAGAGAGACAGAGAGAGAGAGAGAGAGAGAGAGAGAGGATATTTTTCTAAAAATGTCTGTTTTTATTCAGGGGGTTCAAAACATATTTCCATGAAATCTCGGTATCGAATTTTTGGATGCAATGCAATACCTTTTCTAAACACTATGTACATAGTACGTGTAGAGAAAGTAAAAAGGAATGATTACTTTCAACGAGTTTCCAATACTTCAATTTTTTTGTTATTTTTCTGGTTGCAGGGTTTGGACGCAAATGGGAAGCCTTCGCTTGTACTTTACTTTCGAGTCCAATTTTACGTGGACAGCCCTTTGTTACTCAGGTAATAATTTTATTATTATTATTATTATTATTATTATTATTATTATTGCAGCTTCATTAAAAGACTGAAAGAATAGATTTTAAAAGGATATTAAATTAAAAATAGCCATGTGCATTAACCATGTTTTTTTTTTTTTTTTTTTTTTTTTTTTTTTTTTTTTCTTCTTTCTTTTTTTTACATATGAGGAACTCTGTTACAAACTGCACTTTAGCTATTAAGTAAAATTTTACAAGAAAGTCAAAAATTGTGATACTATATACTATTTTTAGTGCCACGCGAAAACACTGATAGTAAATTGTGTGTTTGATCATTTGGTGTAATCAATAGAAAGGTTTTTAAGTTTGCAGATTTTACAAGAGGAAAGAATATGTGAGAACATAATAAAATATACACAAATCACAAGCGAGGACATAATTCTATTTGAAGAATTGTCTTATTTGTAACCTCTGATCTACGAGGGTCACTCCAAAAGAAGTGCACCCTAATTTTTTAAAAATACAGTTTTTATTCTACATGTTTGAAATGTTTACAGTGTGTAGATACATCATTTAGGAACAGCGTTTCCTTTCTCCATATTATCCCCATTCTTCTCAATTGCGTTACGCCATCTTGGAACCAGTGCCTGTATACCTGCACGGTGAAAGTCTGGACCAACCACTATTTCGCAGCGTGCACGAGGAAACCTTCTTCAAACCTCGTTCCACGAAGCAATTCCTTCATTTCCCAAAGAGATGGTAGTCACATGGAGCCAGGTCAGGACTGTAAGGAGGGTGTTTCAATGTTGTCCATCCAAGTTTTCTGATCGCTTCCGTGGTTTGTTAACTGCAAAACATCCTGTGGTCGAGCACGGCTTCAGTATTCTGCGAATATTTGCTTCCCCGATTCCAACGTAGAGTGACAATTCGTTCACTGTGATGGGTTTGACAGTAGACACCAGTTCGTTAACTCTCTGCTGTGGTTCTCGGCGTCCCATTCTATATTGGACGTGAAAGACCGCTTAATTTTGCTCAGAGGCCTCTCTCTCAGGCTTGAGGTTCTTTTACGTGCCGTAAATCTACGACACGGGACCAACGGCTTTACTTCCCTTCCGAAGGAAGCCATGCTAAGGATTTTTACACCCGAAAAAAACCATCGTCCTCCGCCGTGTTTGAACCCGCGACCTTGGGTATATGAAGTCAGAATCCTGAATATTACTGCGTCCGCTTCCATCACGTAATCTGCTTGCCCACCGATTAACTGTGCTTTGATCAACACCAGCATCTCCATACACCTTTGCCAACCTCTTGTGGATGTTTCCCACTGTCTCGTTTTCATAGCACTGGAGTTCTATGACAACACGTTGCTTCTGGTGGATGTCAAATGCAGCCGCCATCTTGAAGGCATGCTATGACAGCACCACTCATGGCAACAAGTTGAACCAAATTTGAACACAAGCGGGAAGGATGTATTTACACATAGTAAACATTTCAAAGATGTAGAATGAAAACTTTATTTTATAAAAAATAGTGTGCATTTCTTTTGGAATGTGATTAGTGTTTATAGTGAGAAAAACAGTTTTAGTATAATCCGGGCTGTGGGCTGTGGTCTACTGGGATCCTCCTTCTTCTTCCCAGACTTTTCGTCTGCGACTAAGGCAGACATCTTCGACCTCGCCGCTGCCACCGAAGATATCTGCCGGCCGACCACGGCCCACAAGCCCGGATTGTACTATAGCTAGTATTGACACCGGCCGTGAAAGCCTAAGAACTTTGATGAAAAAATAGTTTAACTTGTATAAAGCAGGCGCAATTCGCTTTGAAACGGCGCTCCTCATATGAAAATGATTTTATTAGATACTGCTTGAGGTGATCACAAAACTTTTACAGTAATCTAAAGTAAGTCATTCTGGACCATCTGCAAGATGTACAGTGAATCTATTTGTGTAGGGACGAGTTGACACGGCATCATTATTACCTTCAACTGAGACACAATGTCCAGACCCGAGGACTGCTGCCTTGCTCCGGAGACGAGGAAGTTCTGTTTATGTTGGCCGGCTACGCTCTGCAGGCCGACATGGGGGACTTTCTTGAAGAGGCGCATTCTGCTACACCATACTTCCAGCCCCAGGACTATTTGCCATCACAGGTATTGAACAACATTATAATCGTAGTTGAATATGTAGAGCTATACTAAAAAATTCAATGTCTTAGCCAGGATTTGAACCCGTGGTGAGAAAACAATTGACCATAATAGTTGGCTATACTATGAATCTTGGGACTTTAAGTACTTACAACATTGTAAGTCGCCATTGGGGTTGTCATATCAAAATAATTTGAGATCACCTTGTGGTGTACCGGGAAACATGCGAGTCAGTTGACAAATTTAATGCTATGCCAGCATGTTACCGTGGTAGCGCACTGGTAGAGCAACCGATTAGAGACCGGGAGATCCGTGGTTCAAATCCCGGCTGTGGCATTGAATTTTTCAGTCTGACTCTACCTATCCAACTCCTGTCCTACACACGGTTTCTGTGAGAAAACAATTAAAATTATCTCAAGATTAAAATCATTAACTAGTTTCATTGGTTTGACAACAAATTAGCCTGAAAGCCATACATGAATTTTGATGAAACAAATTCGTACGCTGTGACATAAGGTTTAATTTGCATAGATAATTACACGCGCGCATTTTTCAGCCAATGCCAGTCTCATTGATGCCTTTATTCACCAATCAGAATCGAACTAAATTGGTAGTTTTAAAGCATGGTGCTTACAAACTAATTAATTGATCATTTTTTCCTTGTCTCCTTTTTTATTCATTCATTTTTTTATTACTTTCTTTACTCTTGCTATGTACATAATGCATAGAGAAGGTATAGTAATGCACCCAAAAATTCGATATAGAGATTTCACCGGAAATACATGTTTTGGGTCCCCCTGAATAAAAAAAAAAGAATTTTTAGAAACACGTCCATGTGTGTGTGTCTGTGGACAGCATAGCTCAAAACGAAACGACCGTTGAATACCAATCCTATCTTCCAAGGAAGCGACACAAACAAAATCCCCCTACCCCCAACTACCATTTAAATGGAACATTTTTCGAACATTTTTATTTTTTTAAAAATGGTTCTAACGATTTTCATTAAAATATTGTATATTAAAGATATTTACCTGGCAAATAAAATGTATATCTTGAATTTTCTGGGAATAGCCTCTGAAGATTACTTTATTCTGGATGAATTTTGAGGAATTTTGTATAACTGCTAAACTGTAAGAGATAGACAAAAACTTACCACATAAAAAAGTAAAACACATTAAAACACAATTTATGTTATATACATATTTTTCGTGGAGTTGATCGTTTTTGAGATATTCCTTGATTTTGCTTTCAGCCTTGAAAAACTTATGCTTTTATCACATAGGAATTTGTCAACTCCTGTCCATACAAACAAAGAAACTTGTCACATAGCAACCAGCATTTGACTATCACTTTAACCTATGGTACTCCCTTATTTCGCTTCTACTTGCAAGGAAGCAAGGAATAAGACTATTTCTGCTAATTTTTTCTCAATTGGATGAAGTAAATATTAGCATAAGCTTTTTAGCAATAATTTGTTGCAGAGATGTAGAGAAAGTCATGTGAATGGAATACATCAGATTTTTCTTTAGTCTCCGCTGCGATTAAACTAAAGATTTACAAAACCTATTCCTCGTGCATTTTCCTGTTCACTATTGACACTATTGTTACAAACTGTAAAAATGTCAAGATTTGATGATTTTCCGAATTCAAAAATAAAATATATATGTATATGGTCAAGATCATTTTCCTGTTCAGTACTGACAGCTGGTACAAAGTGTAAACATCGCAAGATGTGGCTGATTTCCAAGTTCAAAGAATAAAAGAAGCGGTGTGTTTGTGTGTGTGTGTGTGTGTGTGAACAATAGGTCAAAAACGGAAAGACCGTTAAATACCAAACTTGGTATTTAAGTTTGGTATCTTCCAAGGATGCGACACGAAGATTTTCAAGAAAATCCCCCCCCCACTTCCAAATACCCTTTATATGGAAAAATTTTCAAAAATTTTGATTTTCTAAAAAATGGATCTAACGATTTTGATTAAAATCCGGTACATTACAGATATTTACATACCAAATAAAATGTATATCTTGAATTTTCTGGGAATAGCCTCTGAAAACGTCTTCATTCTGGATGAATTTTGCCGAATTTTGCTTATCTGCTAAATCGTAAGAGATACACAAAACCTTACTGCACAGGAAATGTAGATCGTCAAAACACACAATTTATGTCCTTTACATTTTTGTTGTGGAGGTAACCGTTTCCGAGATATTCTTTGTTATTGGTTTCAGTTGTGAAGTACTTTTATTTTTCTCAGGCAGTAAGTGTCCGTTTTTCCTTTGTTCTACTCATGGCCAAACAAAGAAGCGATTTACAATGACGCATAACGGCAGCTTTGTAAACATTTGACTATCGGTTTAGCCTAGTGTATTCCTTTATTTTCTGCTTACTTTAAGGAACTAAGTAATAAGAGCATTCTGCTAATGATTATCTCGATTAGCAAGGTGCAGAAAGAAGAATAATCTTATGTAAGAAGTTTGTAGAACAGCTAGAGAAAGTCATGTGAGTGTAACACATCATATTTTTTTGTAAGTAGTGTGCAGCAAATACTTGGTTGAAGGTCTCGGAATTTCATTTGTATAAAAGAAAGAGAGGGCCCCGCCTGTCATGTTAAATTTTTTACATGGGCGCAGCTTTTGAATACGTAAAATTCACTGTGAATGTAACGGTGATTGTAACAGTTTATGAAATAATATTAATGGTTTTAGTTCGTTAGCCAAAGGTGATGGCAATGGTAAAAAGGGATAATATCATTAATTTTGAGAGTAAAGAAATATTACATTTTATGATTTCTGCAAATGAAGGTTTTCTTGTGGTATAAGGCATTAAACTATCCGTTCATGGCGTTAATTGGAATCAGCGATGTTTTATTTGCTTTTAAGAGGAGGGATAAATCTGAGCCTAGCAGTTACGTTAGCATGTTTATGCAGCTGTTACCACCAGACAAATAAAACTAGCTCCAGAATCGCCGTCCGCGTGTACTCATATTACACCACTAATCAACTGCAGAAAAAAAGTTGAATAAATACATCTGTCGAACAGCTTTTACAGAGGGGCAATGAAATCTGAGTGTATAAAATGCCACACCTTTCCTCGCTGCTAGAAAGTTCGCGAACGTTGACATGTACATTTACACCGCCGAGAGTTTTTTTATGGGATGAACATGTTAACTGCACGTTCATTAATGACTGCATTGTAATATCATATTACACCATTTGCTTTATTCCACGAAATATGACGCCGTTGTGTAGAGTTAATGAAAGCTAAAGGAAATGAGAAAATTCGACATGGGTAATTATGGTTTCCTTCATTTACTCTCCATTAAAGTCAATAGACTTGAGTTATCATATGCAAAATAAATTTGAGACATGAAATAAAACTTTTTTTACTTTCTCTATGCGTACTATGTACATAGTGTATAGAAAAGGAATTGCACTCCACCCAAAAATTCGATACCGAGATTTCACCGGAAATACATGCTTTGGGTCCCCCTGAATCCAAAAAAAGTATTTTTGGAAAAAGGTCCGTGTGTGTGCGTGTGTGTGTGTGTCTGTGGACAGCTTAGCTCAAAAACGAAAAGACCGTTAAATACCAAAGTTGGTGTTTAAGTTTGGTATCTTCCAAAGATGCGACACGAGGATTTTCAAGAAAATCCCCCACCCCCAACTACCATTTAGATGGATCATTTTTATTCGAATTTTTTTATTTTTTTTAAAAATGGCTCTAACGATGTTCATTAAAATGTCGTATATTAAAGATATTTACCTGACAAATAAAATGTATATCTTGAATTTTCTGGGAAAAGCCTCTGAAGATTACTTTATTCTGGATGAATTTTGAGGAATTTTGCATAACTGCTAAACCGTAAGAGATAGACAAAAACTTACCACACAAAAAATGTAGAGCACATTAAAACACACAATTTATGTTGTATAATTTTTTTCGAGGAGTTGATCGTTTTTTTTTTTTTTTTTTTAGATATTCCTTGTTTTTGGTTTCAGCTATGAAAAACTTGTACTTTTCTCATACAGGAATTTGTCAGCTCGTGTCCATACAAACAAAGGAACTTCAGTCACCTAGTAACCAGCTTTTGACTTCACTTTAATCTATGATACTCCCATATTTCGCTTCTACTTATAAGGAAGCACGTAATAAGACTTTTTATGATACTTTTTTCTGAATTAGCATGAAGTAAATAGAAGAATAAGTTTATTAACAATAATTTGTTGCTCGAAGTAGAGAAAGTCATGTGAATGGAACACATCAGATTTTTTTATCTCTTTCCTTACGCCTTCTGCCTATGGATAACCAGATCGCCCTCCGTGGTGTAATGGTTCAAATCCGGCGGAGGACGATGGATTTTTTCGGGCGTAAAAATCCTTAGCATGGCTTCCTTCGGAAGGGAAGTAAAGCCGTTGGTCCCGTGTCGTAGATTTACGGCACGTAAAAGGACCTCAAGCAAAATTAAGCGGTCTTTCACGCCCAGTATAGAATGGGACGCTGAGAACCACAGCAGTTAAATAACACGACTTTTACATTTATGGATAACCATCAGCAAAACTGCGAAATGTAAACATATATTTTTAATTTACAAATTATTTAGAAGATCTCTGCGTTCCATCATCTTCCGTAAATCTTCGGAAGGTATTGATAAGAATAAATGCTTTTGCACAGAAGCCTTCCCCATGGTAATGTGCTATATTAAAATTCACGCGAACAAAAAATGCGAAATGGTTGCTTAAAGAGGTTATTGAAGTTCCAGTTAATTATATAACACATATAACATGAAAGCGTGAGTAAACGTGTTTATTTTCTGTTATTTATACTAGCATTGAATATTAAAATAAACGCAGTTAAATGTTCTCTTATTCATTGCGGAAATCAGCAACATGTATCAGGGTGACTGGATTACCCTACAATTTACTGCAGTTTGAAACCATAATGAAGCTTTTTCAGTTAAAAGAAAAGATAGTAATGCACGCATACATACATGTGATGCACCTTTTATGCATAGAGTAATAGTATGTTAGAAAACCAGAAGAAAAAAAAAATTAAAGCTATAAAATGAGCGAGTTTGCCAATAACATTTTACTACCTACCTACATAAAAACAAAAACCCTTAATATAAAAAGAGAGACCTATGGTAACTGCTGACGTCATTCCGTCTCACCTGTTTCCCTAGAATTAAGTCTATTATGTTATATAATGAAAATGGTGACATGAACAACACAATATATGCAAAAGGAAAGTAACAACAGTTAAAGCGTTTAAAAATATTGAGTTGTGCTTCTCAATGACGTTCGTTGCTTATTATAGCTTCAAACATATTCTATAGACTATTCTTATATTTTCTTTACGCTTATCACAATCAATATCTGCAAAGAAATGGCGTTCGGTTTCACATAAGTTATGCTAAATAATGTATATAATAATTTACATGACTAACTTCCTAATAATTGGTGACAAAACTGAATTGGAAACACAAAATCGGTATTTGACAGTGAAAAAAGAAAAAAAAAATCTGATGTATTCCATTCACATGACTTTCCCTACATCTCTGCAACAAAGTATTGTTAAAATGCTTTACTTTATTCTAATCGAGAAAACAATTAATCAAAAAAACATTTTTGAGAAAATCAAAATTTTCGAAAAAGTTCCATGTAAAGGGTAGTTGGGGGTGGGAGGATTTTCTTTAAAATCTTCGTGTCGCATCCTTGTAAGATACCGAAATTAAATACCAAGTTTGGTATTTACCTGTCCTTTCGCTTTTGAGATATGCTGCACACACACGGAATTTTTTCTTAAAATACTTTTTTTGGATTCAGGAGGTCTCAAAGCATATATTTCCGGTGAAATCTCGGTATCGAATTTTTGGGTGCAATATAATACCTTCTCTATTAACTATGTACACTGTGCATATAGAGAAAGTAATGAATGTGGATATGTAACTCTTAGAGATTTCTGTAAATATCTATCGTTTATATACAGTACCTACCATAACACGATTCACATAACATTCTCTTGTAACTGCTTCACGTTAACGAGATAAGCATGTACCGAAATTGTTATAAAATACGGCATGACTTGATTGCGTGCACGATACGAAAACAAGCGACTTTAAATAAATAATGTGTCTTAAAAAGAAACTTACCTTTTAATATTGACTGTCAGTTTTTATTAGTAATGAAATAGCGAAAGGAAAAGAATTGCACATATTAAATGTGTTCTATTAGATGATGTTACCAACTTAAAATCAACTTGATTTATGTCTTATTTTTAAAAAAACATGTGCAGCGTTATATTGTGTATTTATTCAAAGGGTCGGAACTTGTACTTCCGGTAAAACATTAATCGGTATCGGAATCGAAGTTATTGCAGAGCAATTCAATTCCTCTTTCGCCCGCCTGGATAGTGTGGTGATAGCGTGTCTGAGTTCGAATCTCGCTTAGGGTGAGTTACCCGGATAAGGTTTTTTTCGGGGTTTTCCCTTATCCTGAGAAGACGAATGTCGAGTAACTTTAAGCTCCATGGACCCCGAGATCATTTGAGCATCATATCAATTTCATTCATCGTCCGATATGAGCAAACCAGGTTAAAGGACGTTAAACTAAAAAAAAAAAAAAAAAATTCCTCTTTCCTAAATAGGGCGGGGAACATCCCAAGAAAATAAAGTACGTACAGCGTTAAATGTCAGGTGTGCGTAACCTGTGGCGAAAGTATAATAGCATCATTGATAATAATAACGTTGTACGTATTTTGTACACTAGAGAACATAAAAATAAACTGTATATTTGCAAAGAGGGGTTCCATATAAGCTGAGCTTAACCTTGTACCGATTACAAACGCATTTTAAAAATTTGGACAAATTTTCCCTTAACTGATACATACCTATAAAATGTTGACTCCTTAAATGCAGCGTATCGTCTAAAATGTTTACTTTCCGTACTACCTACACAACGAATATAATAGATAAAGAAAATATTGCATTTCCCATATAATGGAAACTGAAATTTCACTGTAAATGCATGTTTTGAGGACCCCTGAATTTACAAAAATTAATATAATCTCAAACAAATGAAAACATGTCGAATATGAACGAAGCGACTTAATAAATGCCAGTGAACCGAAGTAAACATGAGTGAAACAAAAGGATGTAGCGTACTACAATACAATCTGGAAAGTGTAAAACCTTGAATGCTTTATGCAGGCTGTATCGGCATTCGTTATCCATTCGAAATGAGGCAGTGATAGTTCTCCATCTGGCAAGAATGTCCTCTGTACAGGAATATATATGTGCTCTCAGTTTGGATTAATGACTCACTTTCCCGAAGAGCATGCGTGAATTCCTTTCGCATTATAGAAGCGATCAGGGAGCGTTATTTATTGAGTAGTGGTGCGCGTGTATGTTGCAGAGGGCTCGTACATCAGCCTAGGTACAGGTTCTAGGTGATTGGCATAGCAAATCCTGTACAATATAGCTCAGCGGAGTACTCGTATTTCCGAGCTTGCACAGGGCGTCAGCTTAACCAACTGTTGACAATGGTATCTAAAACACTCTTTCACTAAAAGGGCGTTTTCACAGATATGTTATGCCCACCAAATCGTAAAATATGTACGGTTTCCTATTGTGGTTCTCATGCATCGATATAGACACAGCATTCGGAATGCTAGTAGTGATTATTCACACGATTATACATTAAAATGCACCAGAGGTTGGCGATACATCATTAGCAGAGCTATTTTCCATTCACTCTTAGGTTGATCCGCGCCAAAACAGATCCACGTGGTCAGTGCACCGCGGTACAACACAGTAGCAGTGTGCGCAAGAATGTAATCCCATGCTAAGAGTCTAGATTACAGAATGAATTGATTCTTAAATTGTACAATATTCTATACAAATTCCAAAGAGTTAAATTGACGCCGATTTGTACCGTTAAACAGAGCTGTTCGTATGAGTCACCAAATTTCCGCGATATTGTTTACACTGTTTAAATCATGGCGGAGGGTCGCCGCGAGTTTTCGCTTGCCACTTTCGAATTACATAAAGCATAAGGCTGGTAAACTGTTGATTAGTGGTGAAAAAACTATAGTGTTGAAAACTTATGGTAAGTTTTGTGAGAAATATTCAACACTTCCCATGAAAGAAGTGAAGAATTAACTTCTGAATTCACTGGTGCTCATGAAGATAAACCTGAAACGGGAAAAGTGGTTGCACCCAGAAAAAAAAGAAAGCGTATGAAATATACGATGCTAGATTGTGATGATTTTGTGAAGAATGCAATTCGCGTAGAGGTGCACAACTTCTTTTTTTTAAAAATGAGCCACCAACCGTTAATAAAGTGCTACATGTAAGAAAAGAAGTAGCGTTGTATTGGGAGATGGATAGTTTGTGACACCATTATTGATAACCTGGTTAACAACCTTTGAGAGGAAATCAGCAGCACAAGCATTTCAGATGACGATTCTGATCTGAGGGAATAGAGCCAAAGAGCGCATAAATGTAAGTTATCGCATACATGATATTTATTTTTTCGCTCCTGCTTTTTAGAGTTAAGTATTACATGTGTACTTATGTATTTTGTTATGACTTTCAATATTATCACCATTATACCTAACAGAATATTTTAGTCACTGTTTAAGTTGTCGGAATAAAGGCTCTCTTCGTTTTACATAACAATATGTCGCATATACCCGCCACATGGTCGTGAAGTATGACAGCATTTCTAGTGCGAATGGCGGAAGATTACATTATAACGGTGCACTGGTCGCCTGGGATTTGTTTTGGCGAGGATCAACTTAGGCTGAATAAGATTTAGGAAGTTCATACCAACCTCCTTATGCAGAGTTAGAACGGCCAGGCTTGGCAACACCATGCGCCACCAGAGAAAACTTGCCCACATACCGCTTTGTCCACCACAAATCCCAGAATCAACCCTGAGCTGCTTTGGTTAGAGGCAAATGGTCTAACCATTGGACTTGGCCATGGTGCTACCTGTAATGAATTCATTAGGGAAAGAGAACAGGATATTTTCAAATATGCTACTTAGCTGAAATAGATGTAAAACATATAACAATGTATCAATGTATATTTCAGAATGGCTGTTGTCACACAAAAAATTGTTCACAAAAAGTTCTTCAAACATGCATATTTAATCTAAACAGAACAATTTTTAAATTACACTTACCTATGTCTGTATTTTGGGGAAATTTGAAAAATGTGTTTGAAATCTTCACCTTGCATCCTAAAAAATTCCTAATTCAAATATGAAATTTATGTTTATCCCACATTTCATCTGAGACACCAGCTAAAAACTGTTTTTGTGATTGCAAAACATCAAGACAAAACTTCAAAGGTTGGATAGTAAATAAATTGAAAATTGGGAAATGCAACTTAATTGCAAATGATTTAAAAACGGAGAACATCAAGACAAAACTTCAAAGGTTGGATAGTAAATAAATTGAAAATTGGGAAATGCAACTTAATTGCAAATGATTTAAAAACGGAGAAGCATTCACATTGTAAAATCAGTCTGGGTCTAGTGCTTTCCCCATAATTCACTGCTAAGAGCTGCAATAATGAGAAGGGTGGTGGCAATAGTGATAAACACTTTAAAATCATATAAATGATAATGTTCCACCTTGTCTCCCTCCCCACCCCCCTTCCTAGTTCATAAATTTAATCTCATAATCGCATAACTTAAGATTTACAAATAGGAAGTAAAACTTTTTGAACGTTAGGTATACATCTAATTGGGTATAATTTGATATATTTGAATAATAGGAGAGATTGATCATCAAATCTTGGTAAATTAAAAGGAAATTATACGTAAAACTAATTTTACTTTTTCTACACGTACTATGTAAATAGTGTATAGAGAGGTATTGTATTGCAACCAAAAATTTGATACCGATATTCACCAGAAATATATGTTTTGAGATCCCCTGAATGCAATAAAGAATTTTTAGCAAAATGTTTGTGTGTCTGTGTGTGTGTGGGGGGGGGGGGGAGCATAGCTCAAAACAAAAAGACCATTAAATACCAAACTTGGCATTTAAGTTTGGTATCTTCCAAGGATGGGACATGAGTTTCAAGAATATCCTCCACCCTAAAAAAAATTTCGAACATTTTGTTTTTCTCAAAAATGGCTGTGACAATTTTGATTAAAATCTCTTATATTTAAGATATTTACATGCCAAATAAAATGTATGTCTTGAATTTTCTGGGAATAGCCTCTAAAGAGCTCTTTATTCTGGATGATTTTTATTGAATTTTGCAGAACTGGTAAACCTTAAGAGATAGACGAAAATTTACTGAACAAAAAATGTAGATCACAATAAAACACACAATTTATGTCGCATACATTTTTTAATGGAGTTTATCGTTTTTGAGATATTACTTGTTATTGGTTTCAGCTTTAAAAAACTTTCTCATACGGAACTGGCCATATGGATTTCAATCCCATAGCAACAACATTTTAAAACATTTGACTGACGGTTTATCCTAATGAATTCTCTTTTACTTATAAGGAACTAAGGAATAAGACTATTTCTCGATTAGCATGAAGTAGATAAAAGAATAAGGTTATTAACAATAATTTGCCACAGATGTAGAGAAAAGTCCTGTGAATGGAACACATTAGATTTTTTTATACAGTTTAATGCCCGCTTTTACTACTTACAGCACCACAGGCAATATACATACATAAAACTGTTTTACTATGTAGAATGATCCTGTATGACTTAACACTTGTGCAGTTGGCGTTGGATCAGAAGATGTTGCAGTCCGTATCAGCCTTACATAGGGATAACCATGGTATCAGCAAGGCAGAAGCAGAATTGCAGTATATCCGAGAAGCTTCCTCTACAGAGGTATCACCAGTCACTCATAATGCTCATCTCTACCGCCTTAAACACAAAAAACAAGAGCAGGGTCAAGGTTCTGTCTGGATGGCTATCTGCGCTAAGGGAATTGAGATATATGAGGTATGAATATATATCCTTAAGTCTCTTTAGGCACAATATTAATGTGTTCTGCACAAAACTAAATGTAATATTCCTGAAAAACACTTGAATCTTCAGTGTTTAGTTTAGTTTCTGATTAAATCTTGCTTTGCATTTAGTAGTAGGATGTTGCATCTTGTACATTATAGAACACTACAAACACTAGTACTGCAGCCAGCAATAGAATCTTTTTTATGTTTTTTAGGAAAATTCTTCTAAATCACTGACAGCTACATTCCTGTGGAACAACATTGGCAAGTTGTGTTTTGATGTAAGTATTTAAGTATCCAAAACTTAAGTTCATAATAATGGTGAGGGGAAAAAATATACAAATATAAAAATTAGTTTAACTTCTTAAATGAGGCTAATTTAAATTATGAATATAAGTTTCTTTAATGAATAAGGTAAATGCTGCTAGAGCCATAGATTTGAGTTGCAACGAAAGAATTTGTATTTTTATCATAGACTGGTGCCACTGCTGCTTAACCAAATTTCAACTTAGTAAGATGTTCTGTATTGTCGCTACTAACTTTAGAATAGCATTTGCAAAATGCTTGAAAACACAGGTTTTATTTTGTCAAAATATCTGCTTTATTTTTTGTATTAACATGGGGAGCATTAATTAATAATATATTTACTACATGCACTTTCAGAACTATTGCTTACATGTGTATGAATATTCTCTGAAAGTTTCAAAAGCTATGACAAAAGTTTTATTGCAATGAACATGTTATAAATACAAAAATGTCAGAAAAACAGAAAGTAAAAATTCAGCTTTTAAAGATCTCAGAATAGTTCTGCACCATATGTTACCCTTAGGCAGTATGGGAATATAAAACTAATTGCTGTGGTTTTTAAAAGATTCACAGTCAAACTTAATGACACTCCATGAATGAAATAGCTTTGGAGTACTACTTTTAAGCAATAAATATGAAAAATTGCCTGCCTGGGTAGTGTGGTCGTAACATGTCTGCCTCAAATTCAACAGGTCATGAGTTCGAATCTCGCTTAGGGTGAGTTACCCGGATAAGGTTTTTTTCAGAGTTTTCCCTTATCCTGAGAAGACAAATGTCTAGTAACTTTAAGCTTCATGGACCCCCAGATCATTTGAGCATCATTTCACCAATTTCATTCATCATCCAATATAACCAACCTTTGGAATAATGTCTCAAAGGAAAGCAGGCCAACAATGTCTTTCATTTGTGGAATACCTTCTGTAGGAGCATATTGTTGCACTACTCTGCAGATAAATACATAAGCAACATTTTATCTAGCTTGATGATTTCATTTCTGGTACAAACATCTTTCATGAAATGGGAATTTTAAATGATACAAAAGTGAAATAATAATGTTTTGTGTGAATAATAAGACCATCTAGAATGCAAACATTTTTAAGTTGGCACTTTGATTTAAGACAAAAAATGTTAGTAGAACTGGATCTCTTATTTAAGAGAGAACCAGGGTCAACTTTATCTAAATGAGTTGCTTACACATGTATTTTTGAGTAAAGGTATATTTTAGTAATGAAAGAGCCATAATCTAATGCCTGGAACAAGATTTCACTGAAGATATACAGGCTGAGTAAAAAGTATGGAACAATGCTTGTAGCTTTGTTGTTATAGGTTTGTGAAGTGATATTTTTTAGAAAAGCTGTAAGATATCAACTTGTTTTCATATTCCTATAATTGTGAATATACATGGCTTTCTTTTTTAATGGCAAAAACTTTTTTTTTCTTCTTTCTTCATTTTTTTGGTCCTCAGGTCTCGGAATGTACAGGTAGGTGGTTTTTTTTAACTGTAATTTAAATTTATTACAATGTATTACATCACATGAAATTTAAACCAAGAAAACACATTCACAACAAAATTAGTGGTGCTGTGTTGTAACACATAATGAATTCACTTCAAAAAGTGCTCAAAATGGCCTCTATTTATTGCCAATAAATGCCAAAGTATGTCTTTGAAATTAGTTATTGTGTTCACCTGATCAGCTGCATTTCTTGTCCAATTCTTCGCATTAACTCCTCAAGATCTCTTGGTCTGTCCTTGTAAACCCTCCACTTCAAGAAAAAGTCTAAGGTGTTCAGGTCAGGAGGTCTTGGCTTTATCACCATCTGTAACTCGTTTTAGCCTTCCAGACTTTGTCTTTTGTAACACTTCCAGTTTCATTGAATTTTTTCAAAATTTTGCTTACTTTAGCATCCTTTGTTCTGAATGGATTTCATTAAACAAAACACAAACCTATTCTTGGGTCCTCCTTCTATCACCATATCTGATCATCATTAGTATTTCAATTCATTGTCTTTCTGTAAGTTGTGCCATGACTAATTATTTTCAGAAAGATTTTGCAATGAAGTAAGCATTGTTGTCCTTATTAGCTTAACTTTGTCTGTATTTGTTCAATCCAAAGCCACATATTGGAAGTAGCCTACTGTATTGTTTAATTCAAAACCCACTCAGTTTGAACTAATATAAAATATTAATTCATAGAGCTGCAACAGCAAGGTTACAGGCATTGTTCCATACTTTATACCCTGTATACTTCTGGTTTAAGAGATCGCAAGAATTTCAGTCACTCTAGAAATATAGCACATTTAATTGATAACTCTCAAATAGGAGATTCTATAGTAATACTCATTATCAAGCTAAGAAACAGTGTAAAAATTTGTCAAATAAATAATGAAGCTCTAACATGATCTTTTATAAAAGTAAGTTTATTATTACAATGAATATGTACCATATTTTCCAGAAGTTTTTGTTCATTTCACCCTCTTGCATGTCCATTGCTATTATTTACAGTTGTACCCTTTTCCAACTTGCAGTAATATTCTATTGATTTATTAATGGCTCAATTCTCAGTGTAGCAATTGCTATAAAAAGGAAAACTTTATCATGTATGCAAAATAATTACACTGATGTACAAGTTGTATCCTCAGTTTTAAAATATCTGTGCTTGGTTTCCACATTTGAAGTGTCTTGTATTATTTTGCTTAAGCAATATACAGCATGGTTGTATGTGATTTCTGAACACCTTATATCCCAAGAAGATGGCTTCTACTTAGAAGCTGTAAATCATGTGCATTTAAAGAAAGAGAAAAAGATTAGAACATACTCTCTAATGGGGTGCTTTGAAAGGAATCTAGCTAAAGAATGCTAAATGTATGAATTAGCTTCATAGTCTTCTTCTTCTTTTTTTTAGAACCTGTTCCATTAATGTACAGCCTTCCTAGTTATTGATAGTCTTTCAGCATTAGACAGGAAATAAATTGTTCTGGAATGCATCTTCATGCTAATCCAACCTCAAGTTGCATTTATTTCTCTTGCATAAAAGCAGCATATAACCACCAGTATTGTATATCTCAAAGTTTCTGTTTCATTTTTAGTTTATTGGTCTTGCAGTGAACATAGTATTCTAAATGTTTATTGATAAGAAAAATAACTTCAAAATCATCTTCAGTCATTAATAAATTTTGGAGTTTAATATAAGAACCAGAGATAAATATTTTTTTTAAATTTTTTCTTCTCAATAATAATAATAATAAATCTGTCATTAGATAATTACATAAATTACAATAGACTTCCTAAATAGAGCTTAGAAATTATATACTTATAGACCATGTACAAGACATCTGACACAATTCATTTTGAATTAATTCACGCACACTAGCATGGGTATTCTATTGGCCATATATACATTCTGTCTTTAAATCTATTTAAACTGTAAGTATTTATTTCAATGGGCAAGCTGATATATAATTGAATTCCAATGGTTTTATAAAATTTGGCTGTTTTCTGGAGTCTCTGAAAAGACATTTCTATTTTGTTATTATTTCTTGTTTGATATATATGTAATTCATTTCTTTTTGTGTGCATATCCACATTTTCTTTAATATAAACTAAAACATCATATACATATAACTTAGCAATTGTAGGGAATTATGGTCATCCTGAATAGAGATTTGCAATGCTGTTTTTTATAGGAAGCAGTTAACATTCTCTTGTTTAATAAGTACTTCAGAAATCCTAGAACTGCTACCCCGTAGTATTAAACCATACCTATATATACTTTGGAAAAAAGAAAAATAGGCCACTCTTGCATATTCTTTTGGCACTAATTTGTTCAGGTTAGCTAGCATAAATACTGTATAAGATAGTTTACTACAGACAAAGTCAATATGTGTGTGTTCCAAGAGAGATTATTGTCAATATTTATCCCAAGTAGTTTTACACTTTCAACTGTATTAAATTTACCCTTGCAGTTTTTTTAGTGTGAACATAATATTCTGTGTCTTGCTTTTCATTGAGGTAAAAACCACTTAGATCAAATCATTTCCTCACCTGTTGCATGTTTAAGTTTAAAGACTGTGCAAGTAAATCCAAATATTTGTTTATGTTGAGGAAAGTTGTGTCATCTGCATAAGCAACCTTATGAGAGACTGAGCATTTCTGAACCTCATTCATCTTTATCAGAAATAACACTAGCCCCAACACAGAACCCTGTGGTACTATGATATTTACCTCAACACTTGAGATCTTTACCTCTTATTACCACCTTCTGCTTTCAATCATTTAAATACGTTTTAAATATATTCAAAATCCAACTCCTGTCCTACACAAGGCTTGTGTGAAAAAAACAATTAAGCCAATACCCCTCCCCCCTCTCTCTTTCTCTCTCTCTCTCTCTCTCTCTCTCTCTCTCTCTTCTCTTCTCTTCTCTTCTCATTTTTTTGGGGTGGGGACTCAGTGGGTCTCAAAACATATATTCCCAGTGAAATCTCAAAGTTTCATTGAAGTGAAATACTTTCCGTACTTAGAAAAAAAATCTGATGTGTTCCATTCACATGACTTTCTCTACATCTCTGCTAAAAATTATTGTTTAAAAACTTATTCTTCTATTTTTTTTTCATGCTAATCAAGAAAAAATAGCATAAATAGTTTTATTATTCATTTCCATTTAAGTAGAAGAGAAATAAGGGAGTACTATAGGCTAAAGTGATAGTCAAAAGCTGGTTGAAGTTCCTTTGTTTGTATGGACAGGAGGTGACAAATTCCCATATGAGAAAAATGTAAGTATTTTAAAGCTGAAACAAATAACAAGGAATATCTCAAAAACGATAAATTCTCCGAAAAAATTTATACAATATAAATTGTGTGTTTTAACAAGATCTAGATTTTTATTATGTAAGTTTTTATCTATCTCTTACAGTTTACCAGTTATGCAACATTTATCCAGAATAAAGATACCTTCACAGGCTATTCTGAGAATATTCAAAATATATATTTTATTTGTCATGTAAATATCTTGAATATATGTAATTTTAATCAAAATCGTTAGAGCCATTTTTGAAAAAATCAAAATTTTCAAAAATGTTCTATGTAAAAGGTAGTGGGGGTGGAGGGATTTTCATGAAAATCTTTGTGTCGCATCCTTGGAAGACACTGATCTTAGATACCAAGTTGGTATTTAACAGACTTTTCGGCAGTGCTGCTCAGAGACAGACACTCACATGCATGTATGCACACATGCACACGCACACACATACTCACACCCCTTCTCTATACACTATGTACATAGTACGTATAGAGAAAGTAATAAGCACAATTTTAATTTTATTTGTTTACATACCAATTTTATATTTGTTTAGTCTAGTGGACTTCAAAAGGTGTATTTCTGGTGAAACCTTAGTTATCACATTTTTAGGTGCAATATAATACTCTCTGTATCTACTACTGGTAGATGGTAGAGCTGGAAGACACTTAGCATAAACTGCAATAACTAAGGAAAAATGAAGTATATTATTACTCTCAATTGAATAAATTATAAAAGATAATCTATCAATACACTGCAGGTGAATTCTAAGCCATAATGCAAATTTATCTTATATATGCAAACACCAAAAGACAAAAGAGAACTTTTACCAGGTAAGAAAGCTTCAAGTATTCTTTGGAATATCTTTTCATTGTTCCCTTTTTTTCTGGCCTTCTCCTTTTGCCATATTTTGATTTCACAGCATACCACTTGCCATTTATTACTTTAATTCTTTTTTACTGCTTTTATTTACTTTGTTTAACATCTCATGTGTCAAAAGCAAATGCACTAGACTCTTCTTTGACATGTCTTATAACTTTACTTTCTCTATTACATATTGTAAGTAGCAGAAGTATTGCATTCACCCAAACCAAATATATGTGTTTTGAGGTTTCCTAAATAAACAAATAAAGCATTTTTAGAGATCCATATTGTGCATGCATGCACGAACAGCATAATGAAATGTCAGATAAATATAAAACTCAGTATATAAGTTCAGCATCTTCTAAAATACCCATAAATATTTTCAACAAAATCTCCCCCCACCCCTCCTCAAACTACACTTTACATGGAACATTTTTGAGAATAAAGTGATTTTCTCAATGATGACTTTTGATAATTTTGATTAAATTACCATGTATTAAAGATATTTACTTGAGAAATAAAAAATAATATCTCAAATAGCTTGTGAAGTGTTCTTCACTTGAAAGGAAATTTATATAATCTTGTATAACTGGTAAGTGTTAAAAAATAGACAAAAACATACTTAACACAAAATTTAGATATCTTTACAACACATAATTTATCTCAAGTTTTGTGGTATCCATTTCATAGATACCCATTATTAACAGTTAAAATTTCTCAATACCTGTTATTTTTACTTTCTCTAGCCCCATATGTACAATATACATAGGGATAGAGAAGTATTGCATTCCACCCAAAAATTTGATACCGAGATTTCACCGGAAATACATGTTTTAGGACCCCCTATATCCAAAAAAAGCATTTTGAGAACAAGGTCCGTGTGTGTGTGTGTGTGTCCGTGTGTCTTTGAACACGATAACTCAAAAACGAAAAGTAGCTAAAATACCAAACTTGGTATTTAAGTTTAGTATCTTCCAGGGATATGACATAAAGATTTTGAGAAAAAACCCCAAACTACCCTTTACATGGAACTTTTTTCAAAAATTTTGATTTTCTAAAAAATGGCTCTAAGGATTTTGATTAAAATATCATATATTAAAGATATTTACCAAACAAATAAAATGTATATCTTGAATTTTCTGGGAATAGCTTCTGAAGACCTGTTTATTCTGAATGAATTTTGCTTAATTTGGCATAACTAGTAAACCGTAAGAGATAGACAAAAACTTACTGTACAAAAATTTAGGTATTGTTAAAACACACAAGTTAGGTTATATACATTTTTCTCGTGGAGCTTACCTTTTTCCAGGTATTCATTGTTATTAGTTTCAGTTGTGAAGTACTAATACTTTTCTCAGATGGGAGTGTCCGTTTTTCTTTTGTTCTACTCCTGGCCAAGAAAAGAAGCGATTTGTAATGTCAATCGCATGACGACAGCTTTTAAAACATTTGACTATTGGTTTAGCCTAGTGTATTCCCTTTTTTTCTTCCTACTTATACGGAACTAAGTAATAAGAACATTGTGCTAATGAGTACCTCGATTAGCAAGGTGCAGAAAGAAGATGAATCTTATGTATAAAGTTTGTAGAACAGCTAGAGAAAGTCATGTGAGTGTAACACATCAGATTTTTTAAATTCTGCTGATTTACACTTGTTTTTTTGCAATATCATGGAAATAGTGGAATTCTATGGCCACTTATATATAGTATCCGGTTCTAAATCATTTGACTATTTCACTATTCCCTTTGTGTCTATACAGAAATCTATTTCCAGAAAGTTTTATCTCAATTAGAATGAATTAGATAGGAAATGAAACTTTCTTAAGAATAATTTGTATACCCAGTTAATAAACGATAGAGGAAGTCTTGTGAATGTAATATCAGATTTTTTAAATTTTTAAAATTTCTCATACTATGGCCATCGTGCTCTTGACAATTTCTTGCGCATTATCATAAATTCTTTGTGCAGTTGTAGTACTAAGTACAGCATCATAATAGTTTTAGGAACAGCAGTTGCCCATTTCCATAACACTAATTCTACGAAAACCAAAAATAAATTAGAATTGTCTCTTGTAGAAGACATAAAACAAATTAATTTCTTTCAAAATTATTTTTACTTTCTCTACACGCACTATGTACATAGTGTATAGAGAAGGTATTGCATTCCACCCAAAAACTTGATGTGGAGATTTCACAGGAAATACATGATTTAGGTCCCCCTGAATCCAAAAAAAGCATCTTTAGAAAAAGGTCTGTGTGTGTGTGGGGGGTGGGTGTGTGGACAGCATAGCTTAAAAACGAAAGGGCCACTGAATACCAAACTTGGTATTTAAGTTTGGTATCTTCCAAGTATGCAACACAAAGATTTTCAAGAAAATCCCTCCACCCCCAATTTCCCTTTATATGGAACTTTTTTCGAAAATTTTGAGTTTCTTAAAAATGACTCTTAACGATTTTGATTAAAATATTGTATACTAAAGATAATTTCCTGACAAATAAAATGTATAACTTGATTTTTCTGAAGACTACTTTATTCTGGATGAATTTTATGAAATTTTGCATAACTGCTATAAACTATAAGAGATGGACAAAAACTTACCAGCCAAAAAATGTAGAGCACGTTAAAACACACAATTTATGTAATATACATTTTTTTCATGGAGTTGATCATTTTCTAGATATTCCTTATTTTTGGTTCCAGCTTTGGCAAAAATTTATACTTTTCTCATACAGGAATTTGCCAATTCTTGTCCGTACAAACAAAGGAATTTCAGTCACATAGCAACCAGCTTTTGTCTATCACTTTAACCTATAGTACTTCCTTATTTCACTTGTACTTACAAGGAATCAAGTAATAAGACTATTTCTGCTCATTTTTTCTCAATTAGCATCAAGTAAATAGAAGCATAAACTTTTTAACAATAATTTGTTGCAGAGATGTAGAGAAAGTCATGTGAATGAAACACATCAGATGTTTTTTAAAAATTAATTTTTTTCTCTGCGGTCTTTCAAATTTTACCTCAATATTAAATAACTCTTTTAAATTCAAGTAATTTATATATTTTAAACAAATATTGAAGAACTCAGAATAACAGTTTATCATCACAGCTTTAAGTAATATTATGGCAGAAATTAGAGTGAATATTTCTCTTTAAAGCTGCACTTCAGCAGGTGTAAAACATCTTGAATTGCTGTGCATTTTCTCAATTATCACAGAGATTCCTTTCAGTTAACCACAAAAAATATATAGTCCTTGTCTTGAATTATAACACCAAACACAGGTGCAGGTTAATGTCCCAAAACAGGAATCATAACAGAGAAGTATAATTATTACTTCTTTCTCATGTTACATGCTTCTCTATCTGTATTATACAAAAGAACTGACGGGAAGCAAGTAGCTATTAAATAATGAGACAATGATTTATTAACTCATTTTTTCTGACATTCCTAATCATAAAAGGCTAAAATGTTTTATAGAGCATAATTAGCCAAAGATAATGAGTCCATAAATTGTAGTTGCTATAGAGTTCAACAAAGCTACTAAGTTGCAAATAAAAATCTCAATGAGTTATGTTATTAAGATATAAACTGAAGTACATCAAGCATCTGCAAAAAAGAATGAATGTCTTCCTGTTGTGTTTCATTCTTTAGCTTCAAATATCTCATAACCTTTCCTGTCAACATTAATACTTTATATAGCTGTAGCTACTGTATCCTATGTCAGTTAATTATCCACTTGACTGTCATATTTTTTTTTTTTTTTTTCATTATCAAGTTTTAGTATCAAGAGACTATAATGAGATGTAAATTTTCCTTTTATAGAAAATTGCAATCAATTATTTTCTGTTGCATCATTCAGGAAAAGAACATCTACTTTGTATTCTTGGAGTGTAAGCTTTAGTTAAAGCATTTATTGTAGTCCTGCATTCCACTGCAGCATTTTGAGAAGAGGTATTTAGCATTGTTTAGTTCTAATAAGAGCTTTGTAGCTGAAATGTCATTTTCCTTTGCTCTTGCTCATTTGGCACCATCCAGAGGGCATGTACAGTTTTAACGTTCACTGTGGATGTGAGCAACTTTGTCCCCACACACACACACACACACACACACACACACACACACACACACACACACACACACACACACACACACACACACACATACATACACACACGCATACACACACACATGCACATGCACCCTCTCTCTCTCTCTCTCTCTCTCTCTCTCTCTCTCTCTCTCTCTCTCTCTCTCTCTCTCTCTTTATTCATCCCTTTACATACAATTGTTAAAGGACATGTCAAGAATACATATATATAAAACTTAGTTACCCAATTTAAATTCTTCTACACTATAAAAAGCATTCTCTAATAAATGCTTTTTACAGACGTTAACATATACTTGTTAGTTTTAATATTTTAAGTTTTTTATTCAATAGCTGTTTCCCCAAACCCATTATATGTCAATTATTTAAAGCGTCCCTCAGTGTCGATCTTAAAAAAAAAAAAATAAAAATAAAAAAAAAATGCATGCACGCACATATATATTGCAATCTGTAGATCCTATTATGAGATTAGACTCATGCCCAAACTCTAGGATGTAGATCATGTCAAGAGAACTATAGAAAAAGCAAGGGGAATATCAAAATACTCATTACACAAGGAAAATTGATACTCTTCCAATTATCCCATCACATGTTAATATTTCTGGAGATGAAACTGCAGACATAGCAGCAACACTTGATGCTATTCAATGTCACTGGACACGAAGACAGTTATAGTGTTAGTGATAACTAGACCTCGGATTTTAGCTTATATGCCTATTTTTCCTGAACCAATAAACAAAAAACCAATTATATATATATTCACATTTCATGACGAATTACACTTAATGAAGAAGTTTTATTGTACCTAAAAGTGCCTATTTTACCCCAATTTACCTATAAAGCCTAAAAATTCCTATTTAAATTAAATACAGTATACATATATCCCCCTTTAAAATTATTTTGAACCAAATTTTCAAATTCTTCATAGTTTGACTAACATATTAAAATAAAACATTTCAAATGTTACATACATAAAGCTGAGGAGACTGGCTAACACGTTACTGACCACACATAACTATAAATGAGAAGGGATGGATTAATGGCCTGGAGTGCCGCCTTGAAAGAAATTTTGCTGTCAACAAACTAGCAATTTCTAGCAACCATGCTTGTAACATAAAAGCGTCACCTTGGAATACTAAAGCAGTAATTCCTAACATCCCTCTAGAATGTGGTTCTTGTTTACCCATATACAGTTGCCGTAAAGCCTCTAACTAACTTCAGTCTGGTATTATTGCTCTATGGGTGTGGTATTTGTGAATGTAAAGTTTGAAAATGCCATAAGAGAAATCCTCTAAAAGTGCACTTATACAGATTTTGGGTCCCTCTGAATCCAAAAAAAGAATTTTCGGAAAAATGTACCTTTGTGTGTTTCTGTGTGGGTGGGTCTGGGTGGGGGGACAGCATAGCTCAAAAACGAAAAGTCGGTTAAATCCCAAAGTTGGTATTCAATATCTTCCAAGAATGTGACACAAAATTTTCCAACAAAATCCCCCCCCCACCCCTAACTACCATTAACATGGAAAATTTTTCAATAATTTTAATTTTCTCAAAAATGACTCTTAACGATTTTGATTAAAAGGTTGTATATTAAAGATATTTACCTAACAAATAAAATGCATATCTTGAATTTTCTGGGAATAGCCTCTGAAGACTACTTATTCTGGATGAATTTTACAGAATTTTGCATAACTAGCAAACCATAAGAGATAGACAAAAACTTACATAACAGAAAATATAGAACTCATTAAAACACACATTTTATGTTACATTAATTTTTTTCGTGGAGTGGATCATTTTTGAGATATTCCTTGTTACTGGTTTCAGCTTTAAAATTCTCATACTTTTCTCATATGGGAATTTGTGAACTTCTGTACATACAAACAAAGGAACTTCAGTCTTATAGCAACCAGTTTTTGACTAATACTTAAGCCTATGCTACTCTCTTATTTCCCTTCTAATTACAAGGAGGCAGGTAGTAAGACTATTTCTGCTAATTGTTTCTCGATTATCATGAAGTAAAATGAAGCATAAGCTTTTTAACAATAATGTGTTGCTGAGATTTAGAGAAAGTAATGTGAATGGAACACATCAGATTTTTTCTTAAAATTTTTCCCCATTCTAACCCTATTTCCCTCTTCTCAGTCTCTTGTTCTACTGTAGCAAGAAATTCCAAGGATTTGTAACATATGTGGTGTTACTGAAGATTAGAACTAAGATTAGATATCAAAATGCATTAATTGAGTTATCTACCACACTGCTACTTTTATCAAGGGCTTAATACATTTTTTCTACCTCTTAACCTTGAGATAGACTAATGCACTGATGGAAGTCTGTGTTTCATTTTCAACATGTAGGAAACAACCATCTTGAGTGGTGTTAGAAGCTGGAATTGACTCTTGACAGGTTTGAAGTGGACTAACTGTGGAGTGTTTCTTTAGACTTGTCTCTTTTTTCATTTATCAGCTTCCTCATTCCCCTTTATACTTTCTCTACACGTAATATATACATAGTGTATAGAGAAGGTATCGCACTCCACCCACCAAAAATTCGATGCCGAAATTTCACCGGAAATATATGTTTCAGAAAAAGGTGTGTGTGTGCGCGTGCATGCGCATGTGAACACAATAACTCAAAAACGAAAAGTCGATAAAATACCAATCTTGGTGTTTAAGTTTAGTATCTTCCACAGTTGCAACAAGAAGATTTTGAGAAAAATCCTCCCACCCCAAACTACCCTATACGTGGAATTTTTTCAAATTTTTTTATTTTCTTAAAAATGACTAATGATTTTGATTAAAATACCTTATATTAAAGATATTTAAGTGACAAATAAAATGTATATCTTGAATTCTCTGGGAATAGCCTCTGAAGAATACTTTATTCTTGATGAATTTTACGGAATTTTGCATAACTGCTAAACTGTAAGAGATGGACAAAAACTTACCACAAAATGTAGAGCACCTTAAAACACACAATTATGTTGTATACATTTTTTCATGTAGTTGGCTTTTATTTAGATATTCCTTGTTTTTTGTTTCACCTTTAAAAAACTTATGCTTATATTTATCAACTCCTGTCCATACAAACAGAGGAACTTCAGTCACATAGCAACCAGCTTTTAACTATCACTTTAACCTATAGCATTCCCTTATTTCACTTCTACTTACAAGGAAGTGAGTAATAAGACTATTTCTGCTAATTTGTTCTCGATTAGCATAAAGTAAATAGAGGTATAAGCTTTTAAACAATAATTTGTTGCTGAGATGTAGAGAAAGTCATGGGAAGGAACACATCAGATTTTTCTTCAAGTTTCCCATCTCTCTCAGTGAGGAATGCAAAGAGACATGCTTCTGTTGTAACTAATTTGAGGGAATGTATAATTATCTGCATGCATGTCTTCAGAAGTGATATTTAACCCATGATTATCAAGTAATTTTCAAGGTTTCATTCATTCATATTCATTATTTTTTTATTGAAATAAGCTATGGGCAAAGGGAGAAGTTGATTCCTTGGCTTTTTCAAGTAAATTTATTTGTTTTCATTGATATTTATTTTACTGCCATGTCGTTACACAATAACAGGCTTCTTTTCCATATGAGGGCAAACCTGTTCTGTCTTCAATCCAGTAGCAATGGTCCTCTTATTTCAGCAGTTTATTCTCTTCGTTCCTTCACAATTTAAAAGTCTTGTTTAGAATATGTTCAACACTTAAAATTCTACAAAAATTATTGGCACATTAAATTTTTATGCTGGTTTGATGTTGTTAAGCATGTATTTATGTATGAAAAGCTCAAGATAACTGTGGCCAAAACAATAAAATAACTGAATAAATCAATTTAACATTTATAAGAATACTTTGTAAGCTATGCAGATAAAGGTGAATATCCTGTACATCAGAAAAATGTGACACTGAATAGAAAATGTTTTTCTACAGTTGCTCTTTCAAATGACTGCCTTTTTAGGTCTAATTAAATAGGCCTGCACAAAGGAAACAAAAATGAATAAAAAACTAAAGTAAAAACACAAAAACTTCATTATATGTTCATTGTAGCATTTACAAAGCATGTGGCGAAATCTATGTTACTAGTAGAATAATTATTACAAAAACAGAACTGTAAAATGACTAAAAATTAATCTTTAATATCCATTAGATCCATTATTGTGCAAAAGTATTTTTAATATGTCTTTCAAATCACTATTCTAAGCATTGGTCACCCTCCATGGTGTAATAGCTATGTGGTCCTGGGTTCAAACCCAGTGGAGGACAATGGATTTTTTTGGGCGTAAAAAATGGCATGGCTTCTTTCATAAGGGAAGTATAGCTGTTGGTCCTGTGTTGTAGATTTATAACAACCTCAAGCCTGATAAAAGAAGCCTCTGAGCAAAATTAAGCAGCCTTTCATGCCCAGTATAACATGGGACGCTGAGAACCACAGTAGTTAAAGAGCGCCCACAAATAAAACTCCATTTCATTTCATAGCATTGGTTCTGTACTTTAATGTTCTATACTGTATCTCAGGCAAAAATGATCCTGTTATAAACAAGTAAGTGGAGTGAACTTCCATGTGTTTGTTGCGACAATATGCAGAGAAGTTTTGCAATACTATGTAGCAGTGCTAACTTCTTGACAATAAATCAAATATTTGCCATCAACTTTTTAAATCTATGTGTTACAGAATTAATATTATTGTGTTTAGCATAATGATTATGCTTTATGCTTTGTTTTGGGATGCTTAAAAAAGAAAACCTGGTCATTCGTCTCCCACCGCTTCTTAAGTTTTGGGTTCTTTTTTGGCAAATTGACAAACTTATTCTATGATTACACTGTCTGCTTATAAATTCTATATAAGCATACACCTGCAGGATACAAAAAAATAAATCTTAACTAATTCATTTGAGCAGTGATTAGAAAACTGATTATAGTGCAGGCTTCTTAGAGGTGATTAATGTGGAATGGCAAATAAAAAGATCTGATATGTTCCATTCACATTTTTCTACATCTTTGTAATAAATTATTATTAAAAGGCTTATTCTTCTATCTACTTCTTACTAATCAACATAATAATTAGCAGAAATGGTCTAACCTTGATTGCTCATAATTAGAAGTGATATAAAGGAAAATGCTAGGCTAAACCAACAGTCAATAGTTTTATAATGCTATGTGATTGAAATCCATTTCTATGCATGGCAAGGGGTTGACAAGTTTCTGTGTGAGAAAAGTAAGTATTTTAAAACAGAAACCAATAACTAGAAATATCTCAGAAACATTCAACTCCATGAAAAATATGTACATGACATAAATTGTGTGTCTCAATAAGATCTACATTTTTTGTGTAGTAAGTTTTTATCTATCTCTTATGGTTTACCAGTTATACAAAATTGAATAAAAATCATCTAGAATAAAGAGGTCTTTAGAGGCTATTCAAGATATACATTTTATTTGGCATGTATCTTAAATATAAGAGATTTTAATCAAAATCATTAGAGTCATTTTGGAGAAAATCTTTTTGTTGCATACTTGGAAGATACCAAGCTTGGTATTTATGTTTGATATTTAACAGTCTTTTCGTTTTTGAGCTATGCTGTCCATTCTCTCTCTCTCTCTCTCTCTCTCTCTCTCTCTCTCTCTCTCTCTCTCTCTCTCTCTCTATCTATCTATCTATCTATCTATCTATCTATCTATCTTTGTCTCTGTCCTTCTCTCTATTTCTTTTTTCTTTTCTTTTGAAGGTGAGATATACTTATGGAGATTTTTTACTTGTTTTTTTCTTTCTTTATTAAAGTTTAAAAGACATAACTATAACTGCTCCTCTCTTGTCTATGTTTTTGAGCAGAGATTAGATAACTATTTACAATGCCATACTTCTTAGAGGTGGTTATTGTGCAATAGCAAATAAAATAAAATTCCCAGAACCTCACTCTTCCATCAGCAGCTTAAAAATATTAAGTAGTTTAAACTTTGGCATTTCTTTAAAGTGAAATAAAAAATATCATCATTAACACTACAGTTACATTAATGTAGTACAAAAGTAATATTTTACAGAAGTTGCATTTATTTACAGAGAAAAAAGTTTGAAATAAGAGCCTTAAACTGGCCAGCTTCAGGAGAGAAGTACACTTACTATACAAGCAGTGATGAGAAAAGCAAGCATCTACTTTTTCTTTGCCGAGTCACCCACCAGTTCAGCATGGCCATCCAACCAAGATTGTCAGAAGTTCGCCGTAAAGAAGAGGAAGGTAGGAAAATGTATAGATTGAGGCCAATTTTATTTGTTGAGTCATTTTTAATAAGCTTATATAAATGTTGGATAGGTAGAGTCAGCCTGAAAAATTCAATGCCATAGCTGGGATTTGAACCACGGTCTCCCAGTCTCTAGCTGGTTGCTCTACCACTGAGCTACCATGGCAACATACCAACATAGCATTGAATTTCCCAACTGACTTACATGTTTCCCGGTAAACTACACAATACAATTATTTTGAGATCACCTTGTATGGTTTACCGGGAAACATGCAAGTCAGTACAAAAATTCAATGCTATGCCAGAATGTTGCCATGGTAGCTCAGTGGTAGAGCAACTGGCTAGAGACTGGGAGATGCATGGTTCTAATCCTGCTATGGCATTGAATTTTTCAGTCTGACTCTACCTGTCCAACTCTTGTCCTACATACAGTTTCTGTGAGAAAACAATTAAAATTGTTATATAACTGTATTGTAAATGGTGGCTATTGTGTTTATAGGGTCATTAATCATTAACTCTGACTTACATGAAAAATACGATTTGGGATGACAAATAAATTACATATACTTATATCAGCTGCACTGTTTTAATTGAAATTCAATATTAAAGCTAAAAGGATACATACTTGCCGCTATTTGATCATGAAATGTTGAAGAGGGTCTAATTACTTTCTGCATAGAGCAGTGGCATAAACAAGGAGAGGGTCTTCAAGGGATCTGGACAATCCCTAAAGTTTATAAATTAAAAAAAAAAAAAAAAGAAATGCAATGCAGAATCAAAATGCAGACATCACATATTAAATATCAGATATAAATTCTTATGTAAAGTCCTATATCAGAACAAGAGAAATGTAAAGACAAATCTTGAAAGTAATAGGTGTAATGCCAAACTGCTTGTGTAACAATCTTTTGTGAAAGGCAGTATGATTAACAGCTATGGGTGTGGATGGAAAGCCTGGGCAAATTCAATTGTTTGCAGTTCATGTTTTACCAGAAATATTTCATTTAAATAGTCCAACAACTTTAATAAATAGTATTTAAAATAGGTGTTATTGTCGCGGAGTGGTTAGACTGCTCGCCTTCTGCCTAAGTGGCCATAGTGAATCCATATGTGGCATTTGTGGTGAACAGTATCTAGACAGATTTTCTCCAAAAACAATCTTGGGATTTTTTAAAAAAACTATGCCTATTGTGTTTACTATGAATAATTGTTTTAAAGATGCTCATAAACCCTAATTTTTTTACTAAGTTTATGGAACTATATTTTAAGTATCCTTTGACTACTACCAGCTGCATATTTTTGTGACCTTTAATTATATACAGTTTGAAAGTTTTAGCTCCAAGATATTAAATAGCGTAAATTTGGAATCAGACTTGTCATGAGCTTGTAATTCAAAGTTTTTACTGCAACAGCATTTCTGTGAAGCATTATAGCTGTTTTCTAGTAAGAGTCCATTCTTATGTAATGCTTATTTAATAATATCAGTCATTCAAAAATACAAGAAGAGATAGAAATGAACAGAAACTCTTGGAGAGTGAATCATTACTTGGAACAAGAGATTAAAACCAAGTTATTGCATTACATTGGTGAAACAGTTCCTTTCTGAATTACAGACATGTTATTATAAAGCCGTTTTTAACCTAATGTGTTCCAGAGCGCAAGAGATATCGGGATTGTTACATGTACTCCCGAAGCCTTGGTGTTGAATTTCCATCATTGGCAAAATTGGCAGGAAACTACAAAGGCCACCATAGCGATCAGCGAATATCCGTCATTAGCAATACTTCCTCCAACACAACATCAGGAATTGTATCAGATCGTGTACAGAGCCTTGACGAAAGTGAAGATGATCTTGAGATTGAAATAATGATCAACTCACCTCCTGCCCCTTCTGTTGAATCATTAGCACTTGCTCACCTCAGAGATGTACCTGATGTTCTGCAAGCAAGAAATTCTTCTGACCCTTCGCCTCTCTCACACAGCTCCAAAGGTATGTATACATTCATGGCGTTAAAACTTTGTAGGCCTTAAGAAAAGTAAAGAATTCCAATTAAAGTTTAAAAAAAAAGCAACCAAAATTGAAGAAATGTTATTTATTATGATTTGAAGTAGTGCTTATATTTTGGAGTAAAATGTTCAATCACAAGTATTGTTAAAACAAGTGCATTTTTCATTACAAGAATGGAATTTTATTGTGTTTACACATTTGTATGGTATGCATGTATAAGCACATAATGTTAGAGTGAAAATAATCATTTTAGAATAGTACTAAGTTATTTTAATCCTAGAGGAATTAATGATAGCTTTTTGAAAATACAAAGTCTCTATGCAAAATAAAGTTATACAAGTTTTGTGTTGTATGCCCAAAAAATTTGGCGTGCAACATGTATGCAGATTTACACACAATAAGTCACTCACACAAAGTAGCCAAGAGTTTTCCCAAGTAGAACAACAAAATTACTTCACTGTTGCCAAAACATGTAAAAAAAATTTTTTTTTTTTTTTTTTTTTTTTTTTTAATCGATGAAATGATGCTCAAATGATTTCGTGGTCCATGGAGCTTAAAGTTACTCGTCATTTGTCTTCTCAGGATAAGGTATATCCCTGAGAAAAAAAATTATCCAGGTAACTCACCCTAAGAGAGATTCGAGCTCACAACATTTTGAATGTGAGGCAGACACACTACCACCACAATACCCAGGCGGGCTTACGTGTAATTTCTAGTCTGTTAGCTATGCATTACATTTTATTTTATTTTCATGACCTCGGATGCAAAATCAAAATATGTAGAACTCCCTACATAACATTCCAAGATGTCAAGGAGAAACAATAGCAATAGTCATTAGATTTTATATCCTAAAAATGTCTTTTGAAATAAATAAACCATGTTGAATATGAATGTGGCATTTTAAGTAGGAATAGTAAATATATCCTAAGGTAAGAATACAGTAATGCTTTATGGCATACCAATATCAACAAATTCTAAAATAATAGCTTATGCAGATGATAACACTGCCATATGTCAAGGGGAAAAACTAGGTGTTTTAAAGGGTAATTTGCTGCAAACCATGGATTCAGTCATAAGCTATTTCAATCAAAATCACCTCAGATGCAACATAACAAAAACAACATTAATCCATTTTTCATAAACTAATGTAAACAAATTTTGCTTCTCTTTACTTGTAAATAATTGTAATATCACTGATATAAGCCAACATAAATTTTTGGGAATAGTTCTTAACAGAAAACTAATGTGGCTGAGCATATTAACCATATCTGTTATAAAATTAGTAAATCTGTATATCTACTATGATATTTCAAGAATATTTTAGATGAAAAAGGCCTCAAAATGGTTTACTGTGGGCTAATAGACCCACACCTGCTTTATGGGATAGAAATTTGGGGGTGTGCTGCGACAACACATATGGGTAGAGTGTTTAGATCGCAAAAAGAAGAAGAAAAAAAAAAAGCAATCAGATGATATATAACTTGAATCTCGTAGGGAGACATTCAAACACAGATGGATATTAACATTATTTTCCTTGTATGTTTATAAAGTAGTAACTCACGCAATACAAAACAAAACCCTAAGAATAGCAACATACACAGCCATAACACTAGACATACTAATGATTATTTTAGGCAGGGATTCAACAAGAATGTCTCCAACAAAGACCAAAATGTTAGAGGATTATTATTCCATTCAAAATTACCCACACACATAAAATGTTATAAGGGCAAAAAATTTGATGGAGTTCTGAAGTATTTGTTGACAAGAGCATTGTATAGTATAGATAAACTGTAAATTAAGATGTAATAGTTCTTATATTGTTAATTGTTAATATGTATGAAGGAGCAATGTTTTTTTCTGTTGTAAATAATTGACAATGTCAGACATGAACAATGAATGTTATAAACTGTTAATTTTATATTTGTATATATTCAAACATATAATATATTTTAATTTAACTTTTATAAATGTGCATATTTAATTAATCTACTCATCATTTGACCATGTTGGAAATTGTGATCAATCTATTGTCAATAAATATTTGTTATTATTATCGTTATTTGGTATACAATAGAGTACTGATTTGAACTGTTATTTATACAGGTGGTAATGCTACTACAGAAAGAGCATCTCCACCTCTTGTTGCAGGAATATCACCACAAAAGCAATCTCCTAACAGCAGCACAGCAGTAGGAGGTGCTGCCACACCTGCCACTACAGATGGAAGCCAGTGTTCCAGTTCCTGCTCTACTGTAGTGATAGCGGGGGGAACCTTAACTCTGAGTGGAGGCGGCAGCACTGGGGGTACAGTAGATGTGAGACGAAGGGCAAGCACAAGTAGCAGCTTAGAACTTGGCTACAGTCATACAGCTCAGAATTCTGCCGTTTCTGACTCTACTAGTGTTTGTCCTGAACTTGAACTTGACTACTCTGTACAAAGTGCACATACAAGCAGTGGCATATACACTCTACGCAGCAGTTGTGGTACTACTGCTGATACTGTAGAAACTAATGCTTGTTCCTCGGAGACTAGTGGTGTTTATGCAGTGTGCAGCACAAACAGTATAGCTAATACGTCTGATAGCTGCCATGGTGCATATTCTGTAATAGGGACGACCAGTGCGAGGGCAAGGGTAAGAAGTGGTAGCAGTGCAGGCTCTGTAATCAGTGGATCGGGCAGTTTCCGTGGTGATGGAAGTGATCCATCAGAAGCTGGGCCGAGGAGTCCGCTTACTGCGGAAGAATTGTCAGACTTGATAGTTGGAAGGGGAAGTGGTAGTGGTCATGCAAGTGGTGTGTATCCTTCAAGAGCAACAGTTAGTTCCACATTGGACTCAGATAGTGATTATGTAACACTGCCACCTCCCCCTATGCCTCCACCAAGAACAGACAGTGACAAGAACTTCCTGCTTTTGGAACCATCTTCTCTGAGCTCATCGGTGGCATCAGCAGCAATGGTTTCTTCTGCTCTCAGCATTGAAGATGACATAGATGATGTTGTTTCTTTACCTCCACCACCACCATATACACCACAGCCCTTGTCACAACAGAATCTCATGTCACAGCAGCAATCTCTAGAACACTTACACACATTTCATCCTCAGAATCTTGAGCTTTTATCACAGCAAGAAACATTTTCTCATCAGTCACTACTGGCTCAACAGCATCTGCTTAATCAAGCCCATCATGGCTCACCAAATCATCACCATCTACTCACACAGCAACCACACCAAAATTCATCATGTTTGCTGTCACCAAGTATTCCGTTACCTATTGAGGAAGCTAATGCTAGGTTCATTACAACAAAACCCCACATCAACATACTAACAGCCCATACAAGCCTAGTAGCATCCACAGCAGCACCAAGTTATGCAGCCCCAACAATGGCATATCAGACTTCTTTTCCTACAGTCACCAGTCCTGCTAATAGTTGTGCAAATGGCCATCAACTGAGAATGTATCCACCAGGAGATGCAAGAACTCATCCACCTACACATGTGAAAAATATTGGTGCAAACTCTGCAAATGGCTCATCATTTCTTGGGTATGCTGCAATTCCAGATCCTGGTTCTAAAATGAAACCTACCCCAGTACAAACTTTGGTGCCAATTATAGGAAAGAATAATTATCTGGATGTTCATGCATCAAGAGCTAATGCCAGTAATCCACCAGCAGCTTTCATGAGGTCAACGGTAGCAATGTCTCCATCACCTCCCCCTCCACCTTCATCATCCTATCAGTTCCATCAGCGACAATTTTCACCTCCACCTCCTCCACCAGTTCTGCATCCTCGGCAGCCACCACCACCACCTCCTCCTCCTGCAGCCTCTGTAGGAAATCAGCCAAGTCTTGCAACTGTTTATACAAGCCAAGTGACAAGAAGTCAAATAGAGCAGTTCCAGCAGCAAATGTATTCAGATGTGGACTACGTCATCTACCCCATGAAGGATCCTGCCGTGAGTAAACAAGAGTACATGGATGCTAAACAAGGATCTCTCATTGCTGCAGGGGTAAGATATCCTCGTCAGCAGATGGCATATCCACCACCACCTTATCCTTCATATCGTGCAGGACCTAAGAGCCATTTTATGTATCGTAGCACTCCTAATGTAGCCATGGCTAGTGGCTATCTTCCTGTAGCATTTGGAAGCTCCACAATGCAGCCAGCATCTCCACCACCAATCAAGTATGCATCAAATCAGAATCTGTCATCAGTGGAACCGTTAGTGGGATATGCAGGATTCTCACCATCACCATACCTATCAGCTAGTCAATATTCTTCTTCAACTTCGCCTCTCTATTCTGCTGGAACATCCTACTCATCCTCTTCCACTCGCAGCCTACGTTATGAATCTCAAATACAACCATTCTCTGCCAGTGCTGCTGATCTGCTCCACATGAGTGTGTCAAAGCTACTGCCATCCACTTCACATCCGCCAATGGGTGGCTTTGGAAGAGCTCGTTCTGATGACAATATACTTAATTCTTATGAAAAGCCCAAAGTACATAACTTGCTGGAGAGGCCTAAATACCGTCGACTGCCACCACCACCTCCACCACCACCCTATGACCAACAGGTAAGAACTGACAATACTTTCAAAATAGTTATTTTTCACCAAGATTTGTGTAAAGTTTTGAGAATTCAATTAATTCAGTAGCTATGAATTTTAAATTAAAATTGTACAACCTGATTATATTCACTTATTTATCTTTTACATACATATTTCCAAAGATTTGTGGAAATTATGATGATGGAAAGCTAATAGATTAAACATAATATAAAATTGGTTTAATTGTTTTTTCTCACAAGTCGTGTGTAGGACAGGAGTTGGATAGGTAGAGTCAGACTGAAAAATTCAATGTCATAGCCGTGATTTGAACCACAGATCTCCCAGTCTCTAGCTGGTTGCTCTACCACTGAGCTACCACCTAGAGACCGAGAGATCCGTGTTTCAAACCGCGGCTATGGCATTGAATTTTTCAGTCTGGCTCTGCCTATCCATAATATAAAATGTTTGCATATTTATATGCTTTGTTATGAAGTAGGAGTATAGTATTTTCAGCTGGAATTTGAATTTGAAATTTATTAATATTATTGCTGTTTTAACTTGGATCTCATTTTCTGCCATTGGACCCCTTTACATTTTATAGCATATTATTACATTTAACACTTAGGATTTCAACACATGCCTTCATATTCTTTTTATCTACCTTTATATTTAATCCCCCCTTTTTGTGTACCACTTTTTCCCTTCTTTTCTCCTCTGTTTTCACCTTTCTATTACTACCCTTTTCCTATTCTTCCTTCTTTTCACTGCTTTCTTATTGTTTTGTCTACATTTATATTTCTTTTCCCTTTTCTTTTCCCTTTTCTATTCCCATTTATCCTTTCACTCCTATCCTTCACTTTTATTTTCTCTTTTTGTACCTTTGATTTATCCTTGACTTTTCTCTAATTGGAGCTAAATTTCAAATGGTCTTTTCTCTCTCAGTACCAAACTTCTTTATTCTGGGATCTTCCCCTGATTTCAGTAATTCTCTATATATGCAGAAACACAGAAACATGGGAAATAAATTAGTCTTCCTTGGTTGAACTAATGAGTAAAGAAAGAAAAACAAACAAAGGAAAAGAAAACAAAACAGATCAAGCAAAAACTTCTAGGATGCTCCAACACATGATACACTTACATTTGTATAGAATTTTAGTTGGAATCATCAGAACCACTTTTGAGAAAATAAAAAATAAAAAAGTCATGAGGACGGGAGAATTTTGTGAAAATCATGTTACATACTTGAGAGTTACTGGATAGTTTGCTACTTCTGAAAATTTTAATTTTGAGTTCAGTGGACCTCTAAGCATGTTTCTGATGTAATCTTAGTACTGCACTTTTTGAGTGGAATACAATACTTCCTCCACCTATAATAGACAAGTTTTAGATAAAGTAAAATTTACATCATATAACACATTTTAAAAAAAATTCAAAAATATGTCAGGAAAATTCCTCTAAAAGAAAGTACCTAATGTGCAACAAAGTCCTTTAAAGAACCCAATGAAACAGTATTGTAAGTCCAAGATCTTAATTTACTTTTAATTAAAATTTACATTTTTGACTCTTCTTTTTTATTTTTAATAAAAGCCTCCCTTAAAGATAATTAAATTGGCATATAATATAATAAGTAGGGGTGGTGATTTTTCGCAAATGTGATATAGCATGAACTGTTCTTAAAGTCTTGTACTCTTGTATTTTCATTTTTCACAGCCTCTAAATCACATTTTAATGTGTTTTGAAAATGCGATAAAGTGCAAAATTGACTCAAAATGTGAAAATTATCCTAAAATGCAATGTAAATGCAAAATCCGCAATTTTTTTAAAATTTACTTTCTTTATTTTCTTCTAGAAATTGAATCTGATGAGTTTGTGCACCCTTGAAATGTTTGTCCACTGCACTAATCTGGAATGCGGAACTAATTCCCTCATCCCTCATCTGTTTTTAATTTTATAGTTGTCAAATTTAAATAACAACCATATTTTCTTGTTACAAATATTAAGGAAAGGTACTCTTCTTTATTTATAAGAATTTGTGCAAAAATTTGTATACAGAAAATCTAATGTGTTCCATTTACATGGCTTTCTCTACATCTCTGCAAAAAAGTATTGTTTAAAAGCTTATGCTAATATTTACTTCATCCAATCGAGAAAAAATTAGCAGAAATAGTCTTATAGAAGTGAAATAAGGGAGTACCATAGGTTAAAGTGATAGTCAAAAGCTGGTTGCTATGTGAATAAAGCTCCTTTGTTTCTATGGACAGCAGTTAACAAATTCCTGTATGAGAAAAGTATAAGTTTTTTAAAGCTGAAACCAAAACAAGGAATATCTTAAAAATGATCAACTCCACATAAAAAAAATATTTATATATATATATATAAATTGTATGTTTTAACATACTCTACATTTTTTGTGTGGTAAGTTTTTGTCTGTCTCTTACGGTTTAGCAGTTATGCAAAATTCTGTAAAATTCATCCAGAATTCATCTTCAGAGGCTATTTCCAGAAAGTTCAAGATATACATATTTTAATCAAAATCGTTAGAGCCAATTTTTGAGAAAATCAAAGTTTTCAAAAAAAGTACCACATAAAGGGTAGTTTGGGGTGGGGGGATTTACTCAAAATATTTGTGTTGCAGCCTTGGAATATACTAAACTTAAATACAAAGCTTGGTATTTTACTGACTTTTCGTTTTTTAGTTATAATGTTCACAGACACACACACATACACGTGCAGACTTTTTCTGAAAATGCTTTTTATGGATACAGGGGGTCCTAAAACATATATTTCCGGTGAAATATCAGTATCGAATTTTTGGGTGGAGTGCAATACCTGCTCTATACACTATGTAGAGAAAGTAAAAATGAGAATGAAAGATCATGTCCTCAAATGAGGGCACTGGCCTTATGCATACATTGTTGACACATGATTTTTATCTCATACACTTACTCTTTATGTCAACAATATTTTATTATTTTGTCATTGTTGCGAGTACAGTTCTCATTTACGAATGTGTTATTAATGTCACATTAAAGCTTTTTCATGAGACAATATTTGTTTATCAGAATCAATTCAAGATGTATGTTTTTCTTCAAATTGCTATAAAAAAATTGAAAATGTATTAATGCTACAAAATGCTAAATGCACAAATCAAAATGCTAAACATCACCACCCCTAATAATAAGTTGATAAGAAACTTTATAATGTGAATGCTATCTATTGTTTACAGGTGAGTCAAAAACTTTCACCTACTCTACCACAACCTGCAATGTCTTTGGAGTCACCAAAGGCATCCGTAGGTGATGAAAGTGATGGTATGTTGGACATACGGACATTGAGAGAGAAGAGTAAGAACCTAGATCTTCCTCTTATCTCTGCTCTTTGTAATGATCGGTCACTTTTAAAGCAAACAAATGCTTTTGTGATGCCAAGGCACCCTGTTCAAGGTGAGAAGAAAGGAAGTAGTGCATCTGTAAATCCTAGATCTGAAAGACCTGTGTCGTGGCATGTAGAAACAGTTAAAGCAAGTTCATCCATCACAGATGGCAAGTCAAATGGTGGTGCAGAGGTTTCTCCAAGCAGGGACAGTTCAAACAGTAATGGCAGTAGTAATACTAGTAATATTAAACCACAAAAAACTATGCTTTTGGCTTCATTGCTAGCAAGTAAATCGCTATCACCTGGAAGCAAACATTCCTCATATAGTAGCAGTAAGCTTAAATACCCAGTGTCAGGTTTATCAACTACGCAGATTTCCAAGCCCCAGAGAAAAATTTCAGCAAGCACGCATATTCATCCAACACATCCACATCAACAACAGGACTCCTCAAAATCATCTGTTCATGGTAATACAAGTTCTGGGGTGGTGAAAAGTGGCCAGTCTTTGGTAAACACTAGCAAACTTGGTGCTGTAGGTCGCAATGCTATGCATAAACAACATAGGGATGTTGTTCTCCCTTAAGAAAGGCTAGTGTTGCTTCTGAGCGTGAAACATTAACCTTAAGATCCATCTTTGTTTTAACGAAATGAACTTTAAAAGACATTCTTAACATAATTTAAGCAATCAGTTGAACTGAACTACACAGGTTTTATTACCATACCTATGTGTTGTTTAAAGTCTAGTTAAGTCAGATGGTGCTGATGAATGGTTGTTTTTCAAAATTGAAAGCAAGTCAGTGACAGTAAGTAATGGTGCTACGTAGGTTATGGAGAACAGTAATGTTGTTCTAACATTCAGTATAAATAACTGCAGCTTGTAACTTGGTTATACTATGTGAACAGTGTAGTATACCACAATTTTCTGTTGAATAGTAGAGCTACAAGATTGTTATAAATGTTGAGATACATGTTTAGTTTTTTATGAATAAATAAATATCCTATTTAGATATTATGAAAGTAAAAGTTATTGACTTAACTAGCAGACAATGCATTGGAGTTATACTATCTTTGTATTTGTTTATAATGTGTAAAACAAGTTACAGATCTGCATAAGGTATTTTTGAGGCTTTATCACTTTGTTTATGTTGTATATACCAATCTGTGTTATATAATGCACATTTTATTGCTTTGTTATTCTCCTCTATTGTGCATATGATCAAAAATGAATAACAGTAGTAGAAAATTACTTAAGAAGAACCTTGATAAAATTGTCAGATTAACAGCAATTTCCTAAAGTATCTTTACTGTAAATGGAATTAGGAGTTGAATAACTCATATTTTGAAAGTGTCACTTCAGCATTAAGTTACTCTTAATCTACTTCTGTAGAAATTTACGTTGCAGGCTTCATGAAGTGTTAATTGGTGTCACTTGAATATTATTTAATAATGGCTAAAAATCATCTAAAGTTGTAAAAAATCTTACAGCGAGGATATTCACCTGAAACATATGTATTATTTTAAGGTACATTATACAAGTTGGAACCAAAAATATATGTTTTTAGTTGAATTTTTTAAAATTGTTTGATATGGTAAACTAAAATTTTTACAGTATCAAAAATTAAATATTTTTATAACCATAAAAATATTTGAAATTGAAAGTTTTCCATAATTTTCAAAACACTGCAGTATTTATAAAATATAGATATTTCAGACTTCAATACAGTAATAAGTTTCTCAATCTACAATGACGTGGACCTCAAAATATTTCAAGTAAACCATTTGTTTAAAAACTTGTGAATTTTTAAATTCAAAATACAATTTTAAAAATTGGATTTTGATTTATTATTACAAAACCTTTTCTAGCTTAGGTTAAGGCTATAGATGTTGGTTCATATCATTTCTTGCTTAATAAGCTTTAAAATTATATATGAATGAGGTCTGTAGCTTAATTTTAACAGTATTACTTTGTGATTTAAAATGGTAAGAAATGTTGAAAATTAAGTTATTATGTCCACAGACACGGCTTTTCTAAAAATGATTTTTTGGACTCGGGAATATCAAAGTATATATTTTTGATAAAATCTTGATATCAAATTTGTTAGTTGAATACAATATCTTGTCCACCTCCTAAGTACATAGTACATGTAGAATAAGCAAAAATCACAATTTCCAATGTGTAAATGTACCTTAAGAAGCTTAACTGTGAAAATTTCATTATGCTTAAATTTATTACTTAGCCAATTTTGCCTTCTTATGATCGTTGCCTTTGCCCTCTGGATTTAAAACATACATATATAAATAATGGGTTCAGGTATAAATAATAGTTGCTGACATATCATGCTTTAGTGGAATATTGATGGAAGTCCATTAAAATACTGTGATACTAACAGCTATAGTTACACATTATAGATGTTAAGACTAGATATGGATGTAAAATAAATTGAAATTGTACATTTAACATTGAGTACATCTCCCAGGAGAATAACAGTAGATGTAATTGTGACACTTCACCTAAGTTTTTTACTCTAAACATTTTTTAAAATATCCATTGTCATAATTTTATGCCTGAACTGCTAATTTTTGCTAAAATTCTACAATTGTTATGTAAATTTGCTTTGCAGTTCATCTCGTGCAATGTTTTTATACCGCATATTCTGCATCTTAAGATTTTCAAAATACTTTTGGAATGAAAACATCTTTCAGAAACTTAACCTAAACTCAGCACATTGTCATATGCTTTGCTTATTTGGCAGTAAGTCAGTATTTATGATAAATAATTTACTTACTCAGTAAATTGACTGCATATTAATTATCAGTACTGTGAAAAAAAATTATCTTTTTTTATATTTCACGTTCTTTAACCTGATAGGTCCTATTGGTCGATGAATGAAATCAGTGAAATTATGCTCAAATGAACTTGGGGACCTGGGTCCATGGAGCTTAATGTTACTCAACATTTGTCTTCTCCAGATAAAGGAAAATCTTATCTGGGTAACTCACCCTAACCAAGATTCAAACTCTGGACCTCTTGAATGTGAGGGAGACACTACAGAGGTGGGTTGGCTTTGTGAAAGCACTTAGGTAGTTATCGTCATTGTTAAAGCAAGCAAAGATGGTGAAGCAAACAGGAAAAAGTGTTATTACATGAAAAATAATTTATGAGATAAAGGTTTACTTTCTTATGCTATGCAAAATCAATTTTTTGCTTAAAAGAAAAGAGTAACTAGGTATTTCTTTGCAATTTTATATAGCTAGAATTTGCTGTACGCAAGATATAGTATAAGGAGCAACTAAAAAGATAACAAACAACTTGAAAAATAATTTTACCTTTATCTTTAATTTTTTGGGGGTTTAAAGAATTTCTTTAAAAGGTTTATTTGAATTAATTCAATAATAGAGAGTTGAGCACTTGCATTAGTACCTCAAAATATTGAATTAATTTCTTGCAAAACTGTTGAGTACAAATTCTGCCATCAATGGTTAAGTGGCTCTGTTTCATTCTTTCTCTAAGGAGGAGAGATAGGTTTCAAATTCCTGAAAATGTTAACATTAAAATTTATTTCTTAGCAATCATTCATTGCAACATATTTCTTCACCATGCTTTTAAAAACACAATTTTCAAAATGTATATAGAATGTTTATTTATCTCACTCCAAAAATAGCAAGATGTCTGGAATTTACTGAATAGGAAATAAGTGAATACACATTGAAACGTAAGAGTGCCGTGTCTAATCGAGGCATTGCATCAGAGATAGTCACAAGCCACATTTCAAGGCAAATCAACAAGGTCATAACTTGGCGTCAGCTGCCAGCCATATTCTGAATTACAAAGAAGTGTTTTCTCCTTCATTCTTTGATTCATATTTACTCTGAGACATAATCATAAGAACCACATTATGGCATCAGTGAAAAGAAAGCTTGATGAAAGTGACTTAACTCGACTGGACTCTCCTCCAAATCTAAAAGTGAATTAGACTCAGAAAAATCAATGTGTTCCATTCACATGACTTTCTCTACATCTCTGCAACAAATTATTGTTAAAAAGCTAATGTTTCTATTTACTTCAGTTTAATCGAGAAAAAAATAGCAGAAATATTCTTATTACTTGCTTCCTTGTAAGTAGAAGGGAAATAAGGGAATACTATAGGCTAAACTGATAATCAAAAGCTGGTTGCTATGTGACTGAAGTTCCTTTGTATGGACAGGAGTTAACAAATTCCTGTATAGAAAAGTATAAGTTTTTCAAAGCTGAGACCAAAAACAAAGAATATGTCAAAAACGATCAACTCCACAAAAAAATGAATATGACATAAGTTGTATGTTTTAATGTGCTCTACATTTTTTGTGTTTTAAGTTTTTGTCCATCTCTTCCGGTTTAGCAGTTATGCAAAATTCCGTAAAATTGATCCAGAATAGCCTTCAGAAGCTATTCCTAGAAAATTCAAGATATACCTTTTATTTGGTATGTAAATATTTTTAAAATTTGACATTTTAATCAGAATCGTTAGAGCCATTTTTTACGAAAATGAAAATTTTCGAAAAAAGTTCCATGTAAAGGGTAGTCGTGGGATGCGGGGATTTTCTTGAAAATCTTTGTGTCGCATCCTTGGAAGATACCAAACGTAAATACCAAGTTTGGTATTTAAAGGTGTTTTCGTTTTTGAGCAAGCTGTCCACAGAGAGACACACACATACACACACATACACACACACACACACACACACATGGACCTTTTTGTAAAAATGCTTTTTTTTTTATTCAGGGGGACCCAAAACATGTATTTCCGGTGAAATCTCAGTATCAAATTTTGGGGTGGAATGCCATACCTTCTCTATGCACTGTGTACATAGTACATGTAGAGAAAGTAAAAATAGACAGGTAAGAGAAGTAAATATTCATGAATAGTTAATTTAACTTCATATAATGTAGATTTTTCTTAGGAAATCAGATATTTTACTCTTTATTACCAATAACATGTGACAAAGAAAGGCTAAACAAAACTAAAGAAGCCTTTGAGCACGAGTCAGAAATAAAAGAAATTGAAACAACCACAGATATTTATCATGCAAAGGCTAAATATGGGCAAACATTAATAAAAGAGGTACCAAAATTACTAAGAAAGATGATAAAGTTCATGTTATTGCAATGGATCCCAACAAAATTATCTACCCTAAAGATAGTACATTAACTGGCCCCTTTATTTTGCAGTTTGAAGAGGTAATAGCGACCTCCCAGCACTGCAACCAAGGATGTGTCCTAGAAAAGGCAGATTTGTCCCTTCTAATCCATTCAGTTTCCCCAAAAGATACAAAGAATCCTTGAAAATAAACAAAATGAAACTCCAGGATGTTCTGTCATCAATGGATCATGTCCCATGGTAAATCACACCTTTTGTGCCCTTGTAGCTAACAATGAGATGAACTTGGAGGCTGAAAATGTTGATTAGGAAGGAATGATGAACACTTTTTTTTAATACTTGGAAATTATTCTTATGTTATTTGAAGAAAAGCAACTAATAAAGGAAGCAATCAAAATCTAATAATTGTATATTTACGAAAAGAAATCATAAACCACAATTAAAACTACTTACATGCTTTTAATATTTTTACATAAATAATAAAACATGGATTAGATAAAATAATATTTTCTTTTGTAAAATATTTTAAAAATTTAAGAGAATATAATTGTATTAACATTATGCCATATATTAGACTATTCTAATTTTAGCATTGCTCCAAAAATTTAAAATAATTTCATGTAAAATTGGATTTTATATATTATGGCTATGTCTGACGCACCACCTCAATTATATTATACAATTTGCCAATAAATGCATGTTGAGATATTTTGGGAAAGATTCGGGTCGTGTGTTTTACGCTTTTTACTGCTATATGCTTAGTGCAGTTAGTGACCATTTGGTACTCACCTGCAAATAATGACTATTTTCCTTATAATTTTAAGTACTTGTTTTCACATTACCTTATCTGATAAACCATATATCTCAGCTGAACCTTGAAAGTACTCTTATTGAATATAGGTAATAACAATCAGGACTTACAACAATCTGAAATGATGCAATCAATATCTGTATAAAGTCTATATAAGGCTTCATTTTGTGATGGGATTGTTAGCATTTTAGTTTCTCAAACCAGAAGTTCCAGGCTCAATTCCTGGCTGGAGCAACAGAATTTTTCTTAAATTAGAATCATTGCTTATCCTCAGTAAAGTCCAGAAGTGAATAAGCAAACTAAAAGTTAAACTCTACATTCAGCAAGGTATGTGCTTGCCATTATCATTTTTTCTAAGTGACCCTATGCAATCTCAAAGGAAGGAAAAAAGGATCCATATAAACACACTCAACTGTTTGCGCAAATAATAAAATCCAAAATTGTTTCCGTTTGTGTAGTTAAAGCTAGAAGGGTCAAAATCAAAAGCACATATCATTAGAAAATGGATAATTCATACCAGAGCACAGTTGCCATGATGGAAGAAAATAAATTATAATTACAAAAGCTGTAATATAGATCATCAGCAGTGAAATGTAATAATGAACTGTTTATAATAGCTAAGCAAACATCTTGCATAGAACTGGTGAGCACTTTTCTTATGAAACTTGATAAACTTTTGTATATTTTTTCTACAATATGAAGATAGTTTTGCAATTTTTGTCTAATTTTGTTACCGTTTTCCCCCTTGCCTGAATAACTACAAATCAACATTTGATATAGTCTGTAATTAATAAAATTGTTTTGATTATAATTTGTATTAAACAAATTCAATAAATTTAAGTTATTTTAGAATGAATTGATAAAATTATATTAGACAGGTTAGTTTCTGAAGTTGTTTGCATTATGCTAAATTAAAAATTTGCAAATTTTTGTAAACAAAATGGTAATCCTCAAAAGTAAATGCCTCAACTTTAATCTGACTAACAAGATCTGTTTAACTTGAAGCTTCACAGCTTCTGATTCTCAGGGTGCCATTTTCTATTTCCCATAATCTTAAATTAGAGTATTAGATGTTAAATATGTATGTAAATCATGTTTTTATGTTATGTTCTTTGTCATTTTAAGAAAATACAATTGCTCAAGTTTATATTTTTAATAATTAATTTTGTGCTGTTCTACATTCACATAAAAATTACTATCATGCAACATTAGTAGTAAAACCTTAGTGTATCATTTAGTTGTTTTCATATTTCTAATCTGTTTCTGTTTTAAGAGGCATTAAAGGAAAAACATTAAACTAGTTTGGTACCTTACAAAATGAAATGTATATTCACAATTAATTTTTTTTTTCTTAACCTCCTTTTCCAACATCTGGGAAAGACAAATGTTTTGTAAGGAACCAAACATTGAAAGCAGCCTTTAGTTGTACTTTTTTTTTTCTTTCTTTTTTTTTTTTTTTGCCGGACTGCACACTATCTATTTGCTGCCATAAATGTTAATAAATTAAATCCTTTGTGCAGTTTGTTTTTTTGAGATATGTAATGTGTCTAATATTTTTTGTAATGTGTCCTAATGGGTTTTAAATGGAGCAAAGTTACATTGTAAAAAGCAAACCTCTCATCTCATTGTACATATTCTACCATTGTCAACAGTACTCTCTACTTATTAAATATATTTCAAAAGAATATTGGCAGTTGAAAACTTTAATAGTTTTATTGCATGCTATTCCCATCCACAGTTCCAGCCTTTTAATTATGAATAACATGAATAGTTTTGAAAAACAGATAAATCTGATAACATAAGGTATTATAATAATTCTGAGCATCTGGCTGACATCATTTGGCATACCACAAGGATGCAGAATACTCAAGACATTATAAAAGACAACTGTGAAAGATAACAAGATCACACAAGATTAAAAGTAGTATCATGAAAAACAGAAACAAGATTACAAAAGTTATTGAACAATTATTAGTTTTGGATTAATTCTTTTTTCACACAAGCTGTGTGTAGGACTGGAGTTGGATAGGTAGAGTCAGACTGAAAAATTCAATGTCATAGCCAGGATTTGAACCACAGATCTACCAGTCTCTTGCCAGTTGCTCTTCCACTGGCATTGCAACATGCCGGCATAGCATTGAATTTCTCAACTGACTCGCATGTTTTGTGGTAAACAACAAGGTGGTCTCAAATTATTTTGAGATGGCAACCTCAATGGTGACTTACAATGTTGTAAGTACTTTAAGTCCCAGGACTCATAGTATAGCCAACTATTATGGTCAATTGGTATTGATTTAATTGTTTTTTCACACAAGGATAGGTAGAGTCAGTCCAAATTATTAGTTTTATTTATATTTTATAGTAAAGGTTTTTTTAATTATGTTATATTACATAACGATTATGCAAAATGGATAAAGAATTTTTCAAAAATCTTAAGTCTTTATACTCGCACAAATCTTTTTTGTATTTTCATTTATAAATTTCAGGGCAAACAGTAGGGGCTACAGAGATATGACGTAAAATCATGTGCTAATAATGTCTTACTATATCATGGCTTCTGTCAGTATGCTCTCAACTTCACTTGCCAGCGCTTTAATCTGTGCAATCCAAATTGGTTGGAGTTCAGGCATCACACAGAGAATTTATTCACTACACAGGTTTTTGAATTTGATGTGTTCTGCAATTTGTAATATTTTTACAAAGCATCGTCAATTCTACAGTGGATAAAATACATATTTACAATAACAAATTAAACAAGTTGATATAAATACAGTCCTGAGTAGATTTTCATACATAAAATAGCTATTAACCAATTTTGGAAAGCTAATGGTAGATTAAGCGTCATCAATTTGACAAGAGCTAGAGAAGATATATTTAAATTACCAATTTAACAAATAGAACTAAATACAGGTCTGAACAGATATAAGCACCTACATAAAACAGTTAACAAATTACAGTAAACAAATGTTTGCAAATAAAATTATAAATCACTCATCTTTGTTCCGTTTTGTATTCATCAATTTAGTAAAAAACATGTTTCATCAGTAGGTCTATTGCATTAATTTTTTTCACATCTTGTAATTCCTTGATTGAGCGAACTAAATGATTGTATAGGTCTTTTGCAACATTTTCAATACATTTGGAAATTAATGATCCCCTTAACCTATTTCTAAAGTAGTTTGCCAGAGTAGGTGCCAGAGTCCTTTACTTTATTTCTCTTACACACAGAGATTTTTATCAAACTTGAGGGCCTCTGTGTGGCCCTGATCTGCAACAACACAGCAAGGACTGACTCTGTGGTTTGCTGGTTATCATGTCAAATCCAGAGGACACAGGTTCAATTCCAAACTGGAGGTTGAACGTTTTGCTTTACCAAGATTATTCTCCATCATTCATAGAGTCTGAGAATATAGTGGGAGTGTAAATACGTTAATGTTTATAAAGAAAACCCAATGTAAATGTACTAAAAGATTAACACAACAGTAAATGACATCATTACCGATGAGCAATTGTTCCAAAGTCAATTTGGGTGGCTCTATTGGTTAGGCCCTTGCCTTCTTATCCCAAGGTCACAGGTTCAAGCCCTTGCCAAGTCTGATGGTTTTTAAGTATACTTAAGCAACAGCCCTATACCAGTAAATTTACTGGCATGTAAAAGAACTCCTGCAGGGTCGAATTCTGGTACACCAGCGGTGCTGATATGGTCCTGGTAATTGACAGTGTCATTAATAAACAAAATATTTATTTATGCCAATATGAAGTTAGATGTTAAAGACAGCATAAAAATTAAAAAAAAATTGCATGAGTTCCATAACAGTGGCATGTATTTATCTAAAAGATGTTCAAAGCAACAATGTTAAAAATTCAATAATATTTTATCACTACATCTTTGCTTAGTTATTCCCTAATACCTTGTATATTATTTTGACATATTCTGGTGTAATAAAAAAAAATTAATACATTGCACAGTTGGCTAATTTGTAACAATCGTATCCTCCTCAGGTCTATTCCACCTTCATTGTTGGCCTCACTCCCTAAGTTCTGTCAGAAAAGTTCAGTTTGTGCAGTATTTCTGTGAAAACTAAAACGTGAATAGTGTCGGAAGTTCATCAGAAGCGAAGGTAAAAATAATTAGAAAATTGGGTAGGCCTACTCCAGTATTAAATCAGACGCAGAAAGCAAAAGGTGGAAGAGGTAGTCACTATACACAGCAATTCAACAATAAAGTTTACTGTTATTGTAGTTGGGTGTGTGCTTGTAGCATTAGAAATACATTACGAAAAGTTCTCGGCCTGATAGTAAAAAACAATAATTCATGCTTTCAAAGTAGTTTTATTTTTCAACATAAACTCCTCTGATAACATTTTGTCCAGCAGTGTTCCAATGTCACTATTCCCTCTCTGTAGTGTTCCTCTGGAAGTGCTGCAAAGTACCCATTTAAAGTCGCAATTGCTTCTTTATTGGACGAAAAGCGCCTACCAGCGAAGAATTTCTTCAGTTTTGGAAACAGATGGAAGTCCGAGGGAGCTGGATCTGGGGAATAGGGTGGATGTTCCAAAACTTCATAGAACAGATCTCTCAATTTCTCCATTGCCAAAACACTTTTGTGGTGAGGGGCATTGTCCTGTTTTCACGAATGCTTGCATTCAGTTTGGTTAGAAGTTGAGAGTAGTATTCTCCAGTAGTCGAGATAGTCAATCAACAAAATTCCTTTGGCATCCTAAAACACTGACGACATGATCTTTCCAGCAAATGGCACCATGCTCGCCTTCTTTGGAGCTCAAGAACCAGCTTCTGTCCACTGCCTTGACTCCTGCTTAGATTCGGGTGTGTAGTGGTGAATCCATGTTTCATCCATTGTGAAGTATCGCCACAAAAAGTCACTTCTGAAAATGTGGCACCCATCTAGCGCAAAGCTTTTTCATGCTTAAATCCTGATGCAAGATGCGACCAATACGTTCCTTTGAAAGTCCAATAGCATAAGCAATTTCACGCACCTCTGTATGCCAATCTTCCAAAATCATCTCATGAACTTTTTCAATGATTTTCGTGTGGTTACAGTTTTTGGACGTCCTTCGCATGGATCGTCTTGGATGCTTTTATGGCCACCCATTTCTTCACAGTGGAAACTGAAGGTGAAGAGGCACATATACATTTACAATTAGCAAATGAATTTCTGTAGTGTTAAACCTTCTTTTATAAAGAATTTTATTGCAGAACGATACTCAAATTTCTCCATTTTCAAAGCAATGTGCACCTCCACTACTTCAAAGAACTGCCTAGAGTCAACTATTGCCTAGAATGAATGTAATTTTACATAGGGTCTATTAACATGTGTACCAACATAAGGAAAAAAAATCATGCAAGTAGTGCTGCAATCTCTGGGTGAGGCTGAGAACTTTTAAGGCCACTCTTGTATTTAGTTTCCCATGCTTCCTTATGGGAAATGCAGATATGTGGACTAAAATTAGAATGTGCAGCATTCAAAATTCTAGAGCAAGAGCCCTTTGTGGCATTTTGTCAGGCACTCCTATGTTTATCCACAAATCTCGACAATGAATAGTGGCACTTGAAGACATTTTTGATAGAAGGGTGCTGACAGGTGCTCCACTCTATTGGTATTTTAAATGAACAATCAATACTGCCTATGGGCATGAAGACTCTTTAATTGAATATTTCTTGGGATTAAGACCTCTTTCTTTAAAGACCAGCATTCAAGAGGCAACAGACCTAAGGCTAGTTTTGCAAGACAACAAATTCAATTTTAGATCAATTCTTTCATAAAATTATGCCCCATGTGGAAATTTTGTATAAATGGTTACCGGCTACACAGATTGGTCCACTAAAAGCTAAAAATAATACTCAAAGTGTTGTAGTGTAGTGACAATTGTTAGGGAAAAGGCGAATACAAATGTGAATGTGGAACAAAGACACAGAAATAAACATTCATTATACACCCATGGTAGTTTGTGACTATATCACTCAGGAAATGCCCAGTTGATTGCACATTTTGACCACCATTCTACAAAAACTCATACAAAGTAAGAACTTTTCAAAATATTAAAAAAAAAAAAAAAAAAAAATCCTGATGAAATGCTTGGTGCTGTGGTTTAACATAATAGTATAACAGTGTAGTATAGTGTTTTAGATGAAAACCGTTGAAAATTGAGCTTACTGTCTTATACATTAGACAGGATTTTTGTAATGTTGAGGGAGCTGTTCATACTTAAAATGCATTTTTTCTGGAAAATTTGGTTGAATCCTTTCAAAAACTCACAAAACTGTTCAAAATACTGGTAACCACACTTATGAAAACAGCAGAACTGGAAAGCTGTGTTTCAACTTTTTGACACATCAAAACCTTCTTCAAAAACACAATGACAGAAGAATGTCTTTCTGCTCTTGTTATGTTGTCCATTGAGAAGAAATTGATTTCACAAATGGACGACTTCAACTGCAGTATGATCAACATGTTTTCCAAGATCATTGGATGTATTTAATTTTTCATCAGAAATTAGGTGAGTTTTAATTATTTCATTAGCAGTGAGCCACCACTGGCAAACAGTATGGATTTTGTGAATTTAAATGTCATTTCTCTTGTATCAGAAAGAAGATGCATTAATATCAATATACTATCTATGCATTAATGTCAATATAATATCAATTAGTTAAATGAGGAATGCACTGACTATAAACATACCCCACATTACCCCCGCAGAGGAGGATCTAACTACTGTACATATTCTGAATATTCTACTTGAAATACCCAATGACTGTGTTCGTAATGTATTCAGCAATATGGGAAAGTGAGGTCAGTGAAAAGGGAGAATTGGGCAAATTGGTACCGTGTTCTTGTGGAAACTGGAATCAGGATTGCTTACATGCAGATACACAAAATGATTCCTGCCAGTATATATGTTGTTGGTCACGAGGCTTATGAGACTTACCCCGGGCAAGAACAGGTTTTGTACTTGTGTGGCAGTTCTTCTCATCTCCGGCACTCGTGTCCTAATAGAGGTGTTTGGCAGCCCATCAATGTGCCTCCTGCTTAGTGGCCTGTTTAAGCAGTCCAGCTCTTCCAGTAGAACAATCTGTTGCCTTGCCTGTTGTGTACATCCCAACTGCAGATGATGTGACACAAATGGACATTGGGTCTCCTGTGCCTGTCTCTTCATTGCCCGTTTCAAGCATGTTGTTGGTACAGGAGCAGCGTACTTGCATTGCGCAGTCCACTGGAGTGATGGGGGACATCCGTAGTTTTACCATAGCAGAAAAACACTTGGCTCGTTCAGACTCGGGAACCGACACTATTGGCGAACCCTGAAGAAAATATACTAAGTTGCCTAGCCAATCTGCTCGAGTGCCACGTACTGCTGGTAATGTTAATGTGATTGCTGGCATGAGTGGCTTACTGGTACACTGCCCCTCTTGGTACTACAGGAACAGACGCCGCCAATTCCTCAGGCTCGGATGTCACATAACGTGAAGGCAATTGGATTGGTGCTATGGAAGCAGAATCCCTTTCAGAAACAGATCTGTAGGGCCACCATGTGAAGAGACATCTACCAAAGTCTCGGGGGTTGGTTCTGCGAATAAGTGCCGGGAAAAGAATCAGGGCAGTAAACTTAGTTGTCCTCTCCTTCGTAAGCTGGAGTAGAGGTAACACTGTTGCACTCTTTCAATTCACAAGGATCACTAAGTTAACTGTCAGTTTCAATGTATGAGTCGTACCTTACTTCTTGCCACAGAAAACTTGAATGGCAGTTTTTCAGTGACCAAACTATATGCATTACAGCGCTTTCTTATGACTATGACATTGGCATTTTGTTCTTGCAAGAAGTTACCTTCACCGAATTTTCTTCCTTAAGTCATTATGCAATATATGTTAACGTGGGGACAGAACGCCGGAGTACGGCACTTCTCAAAAAACCTGGAATAGCTCTTCAGTCCATAGAAAGACTTCCCTTGGGGCTTGGTATCATTTGTATCTACCAGGATTACGGCTTCATTAATATCTATGCGCCTTCAGGAAGTAACAAACGTAAGGAAAGGGAAGATTTTTTTCGCCTTCACTTACAATATTTACTTCGTAGATTGCCTCGTCACTACATTTTAGGTAGATACTTCAACTGCGGAAGATTGAACGGGGGTGTACCGACCTAGCGCCAGTTTGCAACAGTTGAGGGCTAATCTCCGTATGAAGGACGCATGGCTGTTGCGACAACGTCCGGCTGCGCCTTCCTATGTCATTGTTAACTCTGCCTCTCGTCTGGATAGTTTCTATCTACATTAGGAAATTGCTGGAAATGTTATTGCATTGCTCATGTGCCACTATCCTTTTCAAACAATTAGCTGTCCTTCTCGGCATTGACTTACGCTTCTCTTTTCTACCTCTTGGACGCTCCTATGGGAAACTTAACACTAACGGAAGACAAATGCTCTGGCGGAAGAATTATCAGCATTATGGAAGTGCTGATCCCAAAAGAAGTCTCACTACAGCGATATCGCCGATTGGTAAGACCTGTACGTTAAGCCTTGTTTGCGACCTTTCTTTAAAGGTAATTTATGTAAATATAAGGGATGAAGAACACACCTTGCAGTTTTTCTGCGGGATTCAGGAAGTGCCCATGGACGGTGGTGCCCTTCATTCGCGCTTCAACTTCTACAAGACTAAAATCTTAAGTATTTATAGGAAGTCGCCCCAATAACTCGGAGGAGGAGGAAAATATCAATCTTTATCATCTTATACAGACGTACAAATATCGTCGTTCCAGTCTCATACTCAAGGTAGAGGATGAAAATGGACAACTGTATACGACGCAGCCTTCAATTAGTCGTACCTTTCTCTCTCATTTTGAAAGACTTTTCCAACGGGAGACAAATGGATTCCATTTACTCACTCTCTTCGACGCCTGTAAACCTACACCCCTGCCCGTCGGTGAGTTGCAGGCCCTTCAAAACTGAAGTGTGAAGTGATCTTCAGGGAAAGACCTCCAAAATGCATGGTCAAGATGGCTTACCCATGGAGTTTTACCGTCAATTTGGGGTCTGTTGGGTGACGACTTAGCTGCAGTTTTCAACTCTATCTTGCGGCTCCGACATCTCTGTACTTCTCAAAAACGAGGTGTAATAGTTCTTGTTAAGAAGAAACCTCACTTTCTCTGTTGATGACTTTTGACCCATTACATTGCTTAATTGCGATTACAAAACTTTGGCTCGTGTTCTGACCAACAGAATTCGCCCTCTTCTGGGGTAGCTCATTCATCCTTCCCAACATTGTGGTATTCCGGAACACAACATTTTCGACGTTTTGTGTACCTTACATGACTCCATTGCCCACAGTACTCAGGGCTACAAACATATTTTACTGTCATTGGATTTCAGACAAACTTTTGATAGAGTTATTCATGACTTTTTATTCAAATGTTTAGCATGGCATGGCTTCAGTGATGTCTTTATCTCCTACATTCAATGTTTGTACACGGGTGTGCAGGCTTTCTCTATGGCTTTCCTGTGACTTTCTCTCTCGTGAGTCGTTCTATTCGGCAAGGATGTCCAACGTCCATGCTATTATTTTTGCTAGCCTTGAATCCATTCCTTTGTTGTCTACACAATAAGATTGTTGGAATTTCCTTGAATACTCATAGACAGATGAGCTGGATCTCCGCTCTTTATGGAGTGTCTTGCAAAGCTATAGTTGTGTTTCCGGTCTTGAGATCAATGAGCAGAAGTCCAAGGCGCTCATTTTCGCACATTGGGCTACTCCTCCAATTAGCGCCACTGCAGATTGTTTCCCAACTCAAGGTTTAGGTATTATCTTCACAGCTTCCTTGGGAGAAATGCAGCATCTGAATTGGAAACCCACTGTTGGCAGGATAAAGAACTCTGCCAAGGAACTTACCATCGAGATTTGTGTCTATATCAGCGAGGATGGGTGGTACACAGTGTTGGTTTGTCGCTCAGATTTTGCTGCTACCTAAGCTCTATGCAAGGCAAATCATATGTGCGATTTCTTGGTTCATGTGGCAGAACTGTATTCTTCGAGTGCCAATGTCTATATTGTATTTATCTCCGCAAAAAGGTGGGATTGTGCTAATAAATATTGGCTTCAAGTGTGTGGCATTGTTTCTTAGTCGTGGGAGGCATATACAAGACATGAATTCGAGTTTTTCTGTCTCGTGGTTGCAGTCTTGGTTCACTACCGTTGATCTGCGTAGTCCTATGGATCTTCGCTCCATCTCAGCTTCATTACGATACCTACATACATAGTTCTTGGAATGGTGTTACTTAAGTCCATCTTGTTCACAACCCGGAATGGAATGGAGTTTTATTTATGGACGTTATTTAACTTCTTAGCGTCCCATTCTATATTGGGCGTGAAAGACCGCTTAATTTTGCTCAAAAGCTTCTCTATAAGGCTTGAGGTTCCTTTACTGACTCAACGGCTTTACTTCCCTTCCGAAGGAAGCCATGCTAACGATTTTTACCCCCGAAAAAATCCATCGTCCTCCGCCGGCTTTGAACCCGCGGCCTTGGGTATATGAAGTTAGCATAGTAACCATTACACCACAGAGGACGACTCACAATCCGGAGGGTGTCTGGTACGACGCATCTATCAGGAACTGCTTCAAGTATGCGAAGGTCCGTCAATGCGTCTTGAACGAGTTGCGCCACTGCATCTGAATTGTCAACAACTCTAGAAGAATTTCAGCGGCGCTGTCCTTCCGTACGCAGTTGCATATCAAGCAATTCATGATATCCTACCGACACGACAGCGTCTGGCAGCTATTCACCTAGTGATTCCCGACATGCCCTTGTGGCGGAACTCAAGACTCCGCCACCACTGCTGACGGCAGCACGGAACTCAAGATTCTTCTACCACCAGAAGGCAGCACGATCCGGTAGCCAAAAGGCACGAACTACCTCCTCAGCGTCCCTGCAGATAAACGATCATCCTGGCGGCTGAGGTTATGGAAGGAAGTCTTTTCGTGCTCCTCCATTCCAACAGTGTCAAATTGTATACTTCATTTAGTTAATAAATATTTGTTAACAGTGACCGGTGTTTAGTTACTATAGTGTATTACTTAACCACCACATCCCACGCCCTCATTGTCATCAACTGGATACTGTTACATCGCGTTGCTACTTGCTGCACTGTCTCTGCTGTGTATACCATCGCTATTATCCTTTTTGGGAATGTTAGGTGTTCCTAATTGCGCTCCGGAAACCTTTCTTCGTCCGGATTTTTCCCACCCGCTTAGGAGGCAGAACACTTTGCTATGGATCATTGGGCTCACGATCTCTTATGTACTTTCGCACTTCCACAGTAGTGTGGATCCGATACAATACATGGCTCCATGAGGAGGGCGCGGTGGAAGATTAGCGCCAGGAGCAAGTTTCGGCGGTACTTTGGCAGTTGCTTGCGAGTTCTTGATACTTAATAACTGATAAACTATCTGTGTTCAAATTGTTAATTATTGTTATACTATTATTATCATAGTAATACTGTGTAAAACTGTATTAATCTGTTGCCAGAACACCTTAAAATTCCCTGTTACAGAGTGTAATATGTTCATAATGTTTAAATAAAGTTTAACCATTGTTTAAAAAAATATGCTAGGCGTGAAACACTGCTTAATTTTGCTCAGAGGCCTCTTTATCAGACTTGTGGTTCTTTTTCGTGCCATAAGTCTATGACACAGGGCCAATGGCTTTACTTCTCTTCCGAAGGAAGACATGCTTCGGATTTTTATGCCCGGAAAATCTATGAATTCAAAATGAATTGAAGAAGAATATTTCCTTATCAATATTTTTCCTTCCAATAAGAAGTTTAAGTTCTTCGTGAGGTTTATTAATATTTAAATTCCATAATACTGTTCAAAAGTATATTCTTAAACAGTGGTATAAAAAAATTCTGATGTGTTCCATCCACATGACTTTCTTTAGATCTCTGTAAGAAATTATTGTTATAAGAAATTTGTAGACTTTCACGGCCGATGTCAGTATAAGAAAAATTATTATCCGGGCTTGTAGGCCGTGGTCTACTGGGCTCCTCCTTCATCTTCCCAGACGTTTCGTCTGCGGCTGCGGCAGACATCTTCAGTGGCAGTGCGATCGAAGTGTCCTGGTGGAGGTCTCAACAGGTCAACACAGTCGCTGTTGAGACCTCCACCAGGACACTTCGATCGCACTGCCACTGAAGATGTCTGCCGCAGCCGCAGACGAAACGTCTGGGAAGATGAAGAAGGAGGAGCCCAGTAGACCACGGCCTACAAGCCCGGATAATAATTTGTCTTATATTGTTATAAGATTGTGTTTCTATCTACTTCATGCTAATCGAGTTAAACATTAGCAGAAATGCTTTTTTTTTTTTTTTTTTTTTTTTTGTAAGTAGGAGGGAAATAAGGGAACACACTAGGCTAAAACGATGGTCAAATACTTTAAAAGTTGATTGTCATGTGGATGAATTCCATTTCTTTGCATTACCAGGAGTTGACAAATTCCCGTATGTGAAAAATGAAGTATTTTAAAGCTGAAACCAATAACAAGAAATATTTCAGAAATAGTCAACTCTACGAAAAAAAAAAATGTATATGTGTATATTTCAACAAGGTCTATTTTTTTTTTTTTTTTTTTTTTTTTATCTGTCGCTTACGATTTACTAGCTATGCAAAATCCAGCAAGACTCATCCAGAATAAAAAGGTCTTTAGAGGTTATTCCCAGAAAATTCAAGATATTTTATTTGTCGTGTAAATATCTTCAATATACGGTATTTTAATAAAAAAAAATTGTGTCATTTTTGAGAAAATAAAAATTTTCGAAATTTTTTCCATGTGAAGGGTAATTTGGGGTAGGGGGATTTTCCTCAGAATGTTAGTGTCGCATCCTTAAAAAGATACTAAATTTATATACCAAGTTTGGTATTTTACCGACTTTTCGTTTTTTGAGTAATCGTGTTCACACCACACACACACACACACACACACACACACACACACACACACACACACACACACAGTGTAATGGTTACCATGCTAACTTCATATACCCAAGATCAGCCGGTCCCCATGGCCACGCTCGCTAAGGCGTCTCGCTTCGTGGGCAGAGGATCGTGGGTTCGAGTCCCGCCTTGGGCATGGGTGTTATATGTTTGTGCAATCTGTATATGTTTGTGTAAAGGAACAGAAAAACCAGTAATCATAAAGTAAATTTAGGGGGGAATATAAACAAGGGATATAGCGCCGGAGTCCTGACCAGAAAAAAAAAAAAAAAAAAAAATCGAGGATTCAAACCCATCGGAGGACGATGGATTTTTTCGGGCGTGAAAATCCTTAGCATGGCTTCCTTTGGAAGGGAAGTAAAGCCGTGGTTCCCGTGTCGTAGATTTACGGCACGTAAAAGAATCTCAAGCCTGATAAAGAGGTCTCTGAGCAAAATTAAGCAGTCTCTTATGACCAATATAGAATGGGACGCTGAGAACCACACAGTTAAAGAGCGTCCATATATAAAACACCATTTCCAATTTACACACAGACACGGGGCTTTTTTTTTATTCAGGGGAGTCTAAAACGTCTATTTCCGGTGAAATCTCGGTATCGAACTTTTGGGTGCAATACAATACCTTCTCTATACACTATGTACATAGTACGGATAGAGCAAGTAAGAAAGGAAGTACAAATGCTTTTATAGAGCACATTAAGTATAGTACAGGTCTCAAAAGCAAATGGTTTGATTATATGTCTATTCTGCTGTTTTTGTAACCCATGCTTTAAGCACTAGAGCTTTATACATGTTTTTTCCGTAGTATATAAACATTGTATATATGTATAGGCCTTTACAAGTTCTATGTTCAGTGGCTTCCTGGCCTAAACGAGCCTACAGAATGCTTTATACTCTAATCTAATCTGCAATCTCAAACGAATTCCTTCCTCTTTAGCATATTGTCCCACTGCAAGATATTAATTACACAAATTATAAGCGGAATTGTGCCTAGTTACTTTCTCTTGCCGCGTATGTACAATGTACATAGGGATAGAGAAGTATTGCATTCCACCCACAAATTCGATGTCGAGATTTCACCGGAAATACATGTTTTAGGACCCCCTGAATCCAAAACAAGCATTTCCAGAAAAAGGTCCGTGTGTGTGTGTGTCCGTGTGTCTGTGAACACGATAGCTCAAAAACGAAAAGTAGCTAAAATACCAAACTTGGCATTTAAGTTCAGTATCGTCCAGGGATGCGACACGAAGATTTTGAGAAAAATCCCCCCACCTCAAACTACCCTCTACATGGAACTTTTTTCGAAAATTTTGTTTTTCTTAAAAATGGCTCTAACGATTTAACTGACAAATAAAATGTATATCTTGAATTTTCTGGGAATAGCTTCTAAAGACCTGTTTATTCTGAATGAATTTTGCTTAATTTGGCATAACTAATAAACCATAAGAGATAGACAAAAACTTACTATACAAAAAATGTAGGCCTTGTTAAAATACACAATTTATGCCATATACATTTTTTTCGTGGAGCTTACCGTTTTCGAGGTATTCATTGTTATTAGTTTCAGTTGCGAAGTACTTATACTTTTCTCAGACGGGAGTGTCCGTTTTTCTTTTGTTCTACTCCTGGCCACGAAAAGAAGCGATTTGTAATAACAATCGCATAACGACAGCTTTTAAAACATTTGACTATTGTTTTAGCCCAGTGAATTCCCTTATTTTCTTCCTACTTATAAGGAACTAAATAATAAGAACATTGTGCTGAATACCTCGATTAACAAGGTGCAGAAAGAAGAATAATCTTATGTAAGAAGTTTGTAGAACGGCTAGAGAAAGTCATGTGAGTGTAACACATCCTATTTTTACTTTCTCCATACGCACTATGTACATAGTGTATAGAGAAAGTACTGCACTCCACCAAAAATTCGATACCGAGATTTCACCGGAAATATATGTTTTAGGGCCCCCAATATCCAAAAAAAGCATTTTCACAAAAAGGTCCGTGTGTGTGTGTGTGTGTCCGTGTGTCTGTGAACACGATAACTCAAAAACGAAAAGTCGGTTAAATACCAAACTTGGTATTTAAGTTTAGTATCTTCCAGGTTTGCGACACGAAGATTTTGAAAAAAATCCCCCCACCCCCAACTACCCTTTACATGGAACTTTTTTCGAAAATTTTGATTTTCTCAAAAATGGCTCTAACGATTTTGATTAAAATTTCGGATATTAAACACAGTTACCTGACAAATGAAATGTATATCTTGAATTTTCTGGGAATAGCCTCTGAAAAGTAGTTTATTCAGGATGAATTTTACTAAATTTTGAATGACTGCTAAACCGTAAAAGATGGACAAAAACTTACTACACAAAAAATGTAGAGCACTTTAAAACACACAATTTATGTTATATACATTTTTTTCCTGGAGTTCGTCGTTTTTGTGACATCACTTATTTTTGGTTTCTACTATGAAAAACGTATACTTTTCTCATACAGGAACTTTCAACTCCTATCCATATAAACAAAGGAACTTCATTGACATAGCAACCAGCTTTTGACTATCACTTTAACCTACGGCTGTCCCTTATTTCGCTCCTACTTACAAGGAAGCGAGTAATAAGACTATTTCTGCTAATTTTTTCTGATTAGCATAAAGTAAATAGAATTATAAGCTTTTTAAGAATTATTTGTTGCAGGGATATGGAGAAAGTCATGTGAAGGGTACACATCAGATTTTTTATTATTGTCGTCTCCTGTATCGTCGATGGGTATGACGGCAAACAATCTTCGACGTTCCCTAGAGAAATGCTTTCCTGTTCAACAGTCACCAAATATACATTTCAATTTCTTAAATCACTTCACTCATCTGTATGTATTGTGGATTTCTCTCATATGTATGTATTTAGCTCTTTAACAGGGAGGATTATTGTGGAGGCCAAGAGGGGTAGAACGATAGAGGGGTTCACTCTCTATCATTTCTATTATTTATTTATTGAAACAATAACAACTCCCCATATTTATGGGCTGCCAACAAGGACAGAGTAAAGCAGACAATTTTAAATTAACTACCTAAAAAAACGAAAAACCAAAAAAACTTGAAACTCTTCTATAAAGATGCTGAAATATCTTCAGTTTTCATTGTATAACAATCGAAGAGGAAACTAAAGGCAGCAAGAGGATTATTAAACATAGATAATATAGATTGTAGTTCCAGTAACTCCTGTAAACTTTTAAAAGTCTATAGCATGTTCTCATTATTAAATAGACAGCCAATCAGAATATCATATTCCAACGTATAGCATTTCTCTGGGGAACGTTCTAGACTGTTTGCCGTCATACCCACTTATAATTTGTGTAGTTAATATCTTGCAGTGGGACAATATGCTAAAGAGGAAGGAATTCGTTTGAGATTGCAGTGCTGTAGATTATGATTAAATCATCATCAGATAAAGCGGGAGAAATAAAATCTACAGAGTGAGTAATTATTTGAATTTTGTTTAGTTTATTATTTTCGTTGATAAGTCCTGTTGCCTCAATTGTTCAATCTGAGAAAAAATTCTGTCTGTAACCGATCTATGCTCTATGAAAGTGAGCCATGTTTTGGTCCTCTTGGCCTCCACAATAATCCTCCCTGTTAAAGATCGAAAGAGAAATCCACAGTACGCACAGATGAATGTGTGCTACTTAATAGCTTTTGAAAGCAAACTGAATAGTAATGCAAGTCACTAAAATGAAATGCTGCCTCAGGTTTCCTGAAATGTATATCGAATTGCATCTTGATGAAGGCTCTGTTGTTTAGCCACACTGCTGCTTTACCATGACAACGTTTACGTGATCCATACATACATAACCCCTGTGATCTAAAACCGAAGAGCTATTGAATAACCTGAATTTGTTACGTGAAGAAGGAATATATCCTCACAATGGAGACAACACCAGCTCCTGAAAATCCTGTTACAGAAGCTAGCCAACCGCAGTGCATAATTCAGGAAGATAAAGCCGACATTTTGAGAAAAAGGCTTTGTCTACGAAAGAGACCTGAAGATGTGGAATATATTGCAGTGATTGCTAATATTTTTAAAAACATAATTAACTTAGAAAAAGAAGGTAAGATAAACGACAATTTACATTGGTAACAATATTAAAATACCTTAAAATCTTTGTACTACACACACACACGCACATATTCGTTCACGGACTCCCTGGAGGATAGTGAATAAAGTCAGCTCGCTGAGTTTACTAATTAAAGTTCAACTTTGAATGTCTTTGAATGAATATACATGTAGATATTTAAATAAAAATTAAAGCAACGTATATTCAATTCTAGGGTAACTTTGACTTCTTAGTTTTTCTTATAACCTTCATTACTATATTCAACTATATCTGATTTATGCTACTGGGGCGTCATAAATCCAATAATAGTTAAGCTGTCTAGCTGTGTTTTAGCAAGGACTTCAATACTGGTCATATGTGACCTGTTTACGGTAGGTACTTAGTAAGTTATGAAATTATAATATATACAAAAAAAGTACTTACATGTATGTAAAACGAAGTACCTACACAATAAGACAACTTATAATGTATTTTACTTTTTCACCGTACATCCCAGTGTGCCACTTTTGGGGGATATTTTCAACCAACAACACTTTTCCTTGCTTGGTTTTTTAATATTTTTTTTTAGCACTAACTAATAAAATTGCCGCCCACAGTTTTTATAAATGGCCAGTTCTTTGTGCATGTTGTGCTTTAAATAGAAGTGAAAGTGCCACTACAAAGAAATGTATTTTGTACGAGTTAAAACTCATTTTCAGTTCTCTAAATGGCGACCATACAATCAACACAATGCTGTCGATTTGTTGTTATTGTTTTGTTTGCTTTAACGGCATGCACATTTTTCGTTTATTTGATAGGATTTCTTAAAAAAATCTGATGTGTTACACTCACATGACTTTCTCTAGCTGCTCTACAAACCTCCTACAAAAGATTATTCTTCTTTGTACACAATGCTAATCGAGATAAATATTAGCAGAATGTTATTACTTAGTTCCTAATAAGTAGAAGAGAACAAGCGAATGCGCTATGCTAAAATGATTGTCAAATGTTTTAAAAGCTATCGTTATGCGATTGTCATTGCAAATCACTTCTTTGCTTGGCCAGGAGTAGAACAAAAGAAAAGCGGACACTTCCTGTCTGAGAAAAGTTTAAGTACTTCACAATTGAAACCAATAACAAGGAATATCTCAGAAACGGTTACCTCCACAACAAAAACGTAAAGGACAAAAATTATGTGTTTTGTCGTGATGTACATTTTTTATGCAGTGAGTTTTTTTTCTCTTACGGTTTAGCAGTTAAGCAAAATCCATCCAGAATAAAGAGGTCTTAAGAGGCTATTCCCCAAAAATTGGAGATATACATTTTATTTCGGATATAAACAGCTTTAATTTACGGGATTTTAATCAAAATCGTTAGAGCCATTTTTAAGAAAATCAAAATGTTCGAAATTTGTTCCATTAAAGGGTAGTTTTTAGTAGGGAGATTTTTTTTTTTTAAAATCGTCGTGTCGCATCCTTGGAAGATACTAAACCTAAATACCAGGTTTGGTATTTAACGGTCTTTTCGTTTTGGGGCTATGCTGTCCACACATACACACACATATACACACACGAGTGCGCGAACCTTTTTACAAAAATGCTATTTTTGGATGCAGGGGGCCCTAAAACATGTATTCCGGTGAAATTGATTGACTTTGTATTTATACTTATCTATGGTATTTATGATGACGGATTTATTTGTCGGAAAAGTTTTTTTTTTTTTTTTACTATAGATAAATTCGTGTGCATGCTGCAACGGTTAGTATTATGCGTATAGGATGTATATTTACCAAATCATAATATATAAACGAGTATTATATAAATAATAAATGGTTTTATAATGTTCTGAAACATATTTCTCCGCCAAGTAGTACCACAATAGAAAATTAGAAACATAAATTTATATACACACACACACTAACCATGCACTAACCGGTGAATTATTCCTACGGGTTCTCATGATGAAGTAATCCTGCCATGAGCGACATATGACGTTCTTGCATACTAATAGATGCAGTTTCTTCCGCTAGCAACTAAACCAAGCTTTTTCAGTATAAATCTAGTATTTCAGCATATACCTACACATTATAAACAATTTTATTCATATAACACCTGTTTATGTATAATTATTATGATAAATATCCGTCATATACGCAAAATACAAACCGTCCCAGCAAGCACACGAATTCGTCTATAATAATAATAATAATAATAATAATAATAATAATAATAATAATAATAATAATAATAATAATAATTAATAATAATAATAATAATAATAATAATGACGATGATGATGATAACAGTAATAATAAAACAATCGTCATCAGAAATACAAAGTCAATCAATCAGACTTAGTTTCATTCAATTCTAAGAGCGGCTGAAATTCTGCATAATAACCTGGGTAGTCTTTGGTATTTATCACTTTTTGGTGCGCATATAAGTGTAGCCCAATGTGAGGACCCTAAGCCGCAAAGAGTAGGCGAGGAATTGGCCCATCTAAAATTCCAAACATCTGCACAACTATTATAGGATAAACTCCAAAGACATTTTTGTTAGCATAATACATGCTCTCAACTGTCTGTAAAGTAAATAAATGCTTGATTAATTTATTAAAGTTTGAAAAAAAATGCTAAGACTATCTTACTTTACTGTCTTTAGTGAAAGTGTTGCTCCTCAGCTCGTTCCTGCCAATAAACTTGTTCGCAACTGAATTAAGATCTAAGTTCATGGCTTCTGCACAAATAATTGATTATAATCAATGCAGTCATAATATTACTACCATTTTTGCTACTACATGTTGGTTCATCCTTGTGTTCCCCCACACGAGTATCTTTATTTTCAACACTTGCTAATCTTAAGAATCTATGGAAATGGAAATGGAGTTTTATTTATGGACGCTCTTTAACTGCTGTAGCTCTCACATTCCATTCTAAATTGGGCGTGAAAGACCGCTTAATTTTGCTCAGGCTTGAGGTTCTTTTGCATGTCGTAAATCTATGACAAAGGGACCAACGGCTTTACTTCCCTTCTGAAGGAAGCCATGCTAAGGATTTTACACCAGAAAAAAATCCATCATCCTCCACTGGGTTTGAACCCATGACCTTGGGTATATGAAATTAGCATGGTAACCATTAACACCATGGAGGGCTACTTTAATAATCTATCCATTTGGATTACCTGCTACTGGAATGTTGCACAATCACCTTGTGTTTATTAACCCAATGAAATGTGATCACTTTAATTCATTAACAATTGCTTTAACTGAAGTTTTATAATAAGTAAGAATAAGTTTTATAATAGGTTAAGAATAATGAAGTAAATATTAACAGTCCTAATACCTTTTGACCACCCCAGCTATGTTACTTCATAGACTTGAACCTAAAAGTGAGGTGATCATGTAAAATGAGCAACAAATCTTACTGGCACGAGTGAGTACTGCATCCTAGGCAAGAGAAGAGCTGTGAAAGATATTTGCTAATTGTACTATTTTGCAGCTGCACTAAGCATAGGTATCGGGTACGAATGTTACATGCTCTCACACATACGTCACATGCTTTAAAGTGATAGTGGAAGAAATGAGAAGGAGAAGCACATATGTAATATTCTCATGGAAGTACTGCACTGCTCATGTGTTCCAATTATGGTTAGATAGCATCATCATGACTTGCTTTTGTTTAACTGCATTTGAAATAAACTCCTTTGGTCTATTTAAACATTTTATTTATTTGGTATTGGATTAATTGTTTTTTCACACAAGCCGTGTGTAGGACAGGAGTTGGATAGGTAGAGTCAGAAAAATTCAGTGCCATAGCAAGGATTTGAAATATTGAGATCACCTTGTGCTTTACCGGGAAACATACGAGTCAGTTGAGAAATTCAATGCTATGCCAGCATGTTGCCATGGTAGCTCAGTGGCAGAGTAATCAGCTGAGACTGGGAGATCTGTGGTTCAAATTCCGGCTATGGCATTGAATTTTTCAGTCTGACTCTAATTTTGTATATTTTTTTAATGAGTAATTCTATCTTAAAATTTTTTGCAGGGGGAGAGGGGGGGAGTGAAGGTAGACCCGTTCAGTAAAATTGCTGGAGGGACAATGCATCTGGCTTTATAAGTTGAGGAGGTCAGAAAGTACGACTCTCTAAGTATTGTCCATGCAAAAGGGCAGGATAAGCATTATCAACAGGACCACCGCTTATGTTTACAGACAGCAAGGCCCTACTAATTATTTATGATGGATTTATGCCCAGATTTTAAAGCATTCCATTTGCTTTGCTGGCTGGGTAGTATTTAGTATTTATTTGTTCAGTCATTAGGTACATTAGTACATTAGACATGGTCAAAATAATATATACAAGTAAGATATAAAGTCAGTCATATAACAATTTTAATATTAAAAAAAATTCATCCAAATTGTAAAATACATTGTCCATCAACCATTTTTTTACTTTAGCCTTAAACTGTATTACATTTAGATCTCTCATGTGGTCAGGAAGCTTATTATAGGCTATAATGCTGGTTATCAAATAACTATCTTTAAATTTCTTTAGTCTAGTGTATGGAACATGTAATTTGTCAATATTTCTGGTATTTAATGTGTGTACATGTCTGTTCAGTTTAAATTGATTTAAATTCTTGTGCACATAAAATAATAGTTGTAATATACAGCAATTATACACTGTTGAAATTTTCTGTTGCTTAAAAAGTGGTCTACATGGAGCATTGTAAGAAGTATGAATAAAATTCTCATGGCTTGCTTTTGTAGAAGTAGAATGTCATTTAATTTACAACAGTTCCCATAGTTAAAGCATGCAGACACCATACCAAATGATCCAATCGAAGGGTGAATCAAATGGCACTGCCAAATCTAGGTGCTGCAATTTTTACTTTCTCTATACATACTATCTACATTGTATTGCACCCAAAAAAACGATACCGAGATTTCACCGGAAATACATGCTTTGAGGCCCCCTTAATCCAAAAAAAATTAGAAAAATGTTCATGTGTGTGTCTGTTATTTATAGCACTGTAGCTATAAAATGAAAAGACTGTTAAATAGCAAACTTGGTATTTAAGTTCAGTATCATCCAAGGATGTGACACAAAGATTTTCAAGAAAATGCCCCCAGCCTCAGCTATCCTTTACATGGAAAAAATTTGAAAATTTTGATTTTCTTAAAAATGGCTGTAATGATTTAGATTAAAATCTCTTATATTTAACCCATTTATATGTCAAAGTGCATATTCTCAACTTTCTGGGATTAGCCTCTGAAGACATGTTTATTCTGGATGATTTTACGGAATGTTGCATAACTGGTAAACTGTAAGAGATAGATAAAAACTTACCACACAAGAAATGTCAATCTTGTTAAAACACACAATTTATGTCATGTACATTTCTTTTGTGAGGCTGGTCATTTTTTAGATATTACTTGTTATTCGTTTCAGCTTTAAAAAACTTATACTTTTCTCATACGGAAATTTGTCAACTCCTGTCCATACAAAGAAAGTTACTTCAATCACATAGCAACCAACCTTTAAAAGATGTGATAATCGATTTAGCCTATGGTACTCCCTTATTTCTTTTCTACTTACAAGAAAGCAAGTGATAAGACCCTTTCTGATAAATTTTTCTCGATTAGCAATAAGTAAGTAGAGGAATAAGCTTTTAACAATAATTTACTGTCGAGATGTAGAGAAAGTCATGTGAATGGAACACATAAGATTTTTTAATGTATCTAATTCTTTATTCTAGAGAACTTACTTCACCATATTCAGCCATATGCTGTAAAACACTTTTATGGAGTCTTCTTTAGATGTATATTTCATGTAAATGTAGAAATGTAACTAGTCAATCAAAGTAAATATTATTCCTACTTACGGAGGAATTTGTTATCATCACAGTGGAAAAGAAATGTATTTGAGGAGGCATTATGATTTATATACCTATCAATTTGGGTACGATGCATGACTGTTTCTCATAAATTCATTTTTTAAGAACACAATTTGCTTTAAGTATTCATTTTGCAGTAGCGTAATGTAAATACAAATGTATCTGTGAAAGATGTATTATATCAAGGAATTAAGTTTTTAACAAATTACCTCCACAAAATTTAAGCATTCACAGAGGTGTCAAAAGGACAATTTAACTTAAAATTGAAGGTATATCTATTAAATAGATGCTTATATAATTTGGATGAGCTATAAATCGTGATTAAATGTAATATGTATGTAATGAGTCCAAAATCATTGTATTGATAAACTAATTAAAATAAATATTATCATTATTATTATGCCAAATATATAACAGCTTACAGCACAAACCATAGTATAGCTAGAAACATGTTTTTGGGTCATAAAACAAATCTATTTAACATTGCTGCTTTTATTATTATTGCTATTATTTCATGCATTTGCTATATAACAATAGTGAAAATATAGATATTAAAACAAAACAAAAATCTGATGTGCTCCATTCACATGACTTTCTCTATATTGCTGTAACAAACTCTTGTTAAAAAGCTTATGCTTCTATTTACTTCATGCTAATCGAGAAAAAATTAGCAGAAATAAGTCTTATTACTTGCTTCCTTGTAAGTAGAAGTGAAATAAGGGAGTACCATAGGTTAAAGTAATAGTCGAAAGCTGGTTGCTGTGTGACTAAAGTTCCTTTGTTTGTATGGACAGGATTTGCAGACTCCTGTATGTATGAGAAAAGTAACATTTTTTAAAGCTGAAATTCATAACAATGAATATCTCAAAAATGATCAACTCCACGAATAAAAATGTATATAACATAAATTATGTGTTTTATCGTGATCTACATTTTTTGTTCAGTAAGTTTTTATCTATCTCTTATGGTTTACCAGTTATGCAAAATTCAATAAAAAATAGACCATTCCCAGAAAATTCAAGATTTACATTTTATTTCGGATGTAAATATATTTAATGTACTGAATTTTAATCAAAATTGTTAGATTCATTTTTTAGAAAATCAAAATTTTCAAAAAATTTTCCATGTAAAGGGTAGTTGTGGGTGGGGGGATTTTCTTGAAAATCTTAGTGTCTTATCTTTGGAAGATACTAAACTTAAATACCAAATTGGTGAATAACAGACTTTTCGTTTTTCAGCTACACACACGCACCCACGCACACACAGACTTTTGTAAAAATGCTATTTTTGGGTTCAGGCTGTCTCAAAACATATATTTCCGCTGAAATCTCGGTATCAAATTTTTTGGTACAATACAATACCTTCTCTATACACTATATACAAAGTATGTATAGAGAAAGTAAAAATAAGTTCATTTAAAATGGTTTTGAATAAAAACATTATAAGTTTCCAATAAAACAAGTATCGTGAAAATTAATTTGATTCTTACTTATTTTTATAATAAATAAGAATATAAAACATAAATCTTAATAGCCCACTAAATCCATTTAAATTTGGTTCTTAAGTTTGTTAAGTGCAAAAAAAAAATACACACACATGCACCCACCCACACACCCATGCATGCATGCACACATACTGGGGTATTGTTAACAAGTACTACTCCAAACTGTAACTATTGGGCAATAATTATTCCCTGAGGGAGAATTGAATAGTATAGTGTCATTCTATAGAAGAGCAGAACTTATTGGAGGAAAACCTTTTGCAGCAATATTAAACAATAAATAATACAAACAAAATAAAAGATAGGACACATTCTGTTCTCTTTGTATGTGATATTGACACTGTATGCTTGCTAGACAGTGAAAGCATTTTTCAAAAGTAGGTAGCTTGATTTTTCCATCCATTGTAATAGGAAACAGACAAAAAGCAACCCACATTTTACTAGTTTCCTGATTGTGTAATATGCTGCCTTAGGCTTAGGTGCAATGCAGCCTTTTAGCAACAAAAGAAGGAAAATCTTACTAACTTCAGTGCATCATCTCATATGCATTTACCATAAAAAAAAATATCTGATGCCTTCCATTCATATCTGTGCAACAAATTATTATTAAAAAGCTTATGCTTGTTTTCACTTCATGCTAATTGAGAAGAAATTAACAGAAATAGTCTTATTACTTGCTTCCTTGTACATAGATGGGAAATAAGGGAGTACTATAGGTTAAAGTGATAGTCAAAAGCTGGTTGCTATGTGACTGAAGTTCCTTTGTTTGTATGGACAAAAAAAAAATGTAAATGGCATTTTATTTATGGACACTTTAATTCCTGTGGTTCCCAGCAGCCCATTCTAAATTGAGCGTGAAAGACCGCTTAATTTTGTTCAGAGGCCTCTCTATCAGGCTTGAGGTTCTTTTACTTGCTGTAAATCTATGACACAGGACCAATGGCTTTAGTTCCCTTCCGAAGGAAGTCATGCTAAGGATTTTTATACCCAAAAAAATCCATCGTCTTCCACCAGGTTTGAACCCACAACCTTGGGTATATGAAGTTAGCATGGTAACCACTACACCACGGAGGGCGACAAGTATGTACATGAGTTGACAAATTCCTGTATGAGAAATGTAAGTATTTTAAAACTGAAACCAATAACAAGGAATATCTCAAAAATGGTCTACTCCATGAAAAAAATGTATAAAATATAAATTGTGTGTTTCATTGAGCTCTACATTTTCTGTTCAGTAAGTTTTTGTCTATCTGTTACAGTTTACCAGTGATGCAAAATTCGTAAAATTCATCCACAATAAAGTCTTCAGAGGCTATTCCCAGAAAGTTTAAGATATACATATTATTTGTCAGGTATATCTTTAATATACAATATTTTAATCAAAATCATTAGAGCCATTTTTGAGAAAATCAAAATTTTTGAAATGTTTTCCATTTAAAGGGTAGTTGGGGGTGGAGAGATTTTCTTGAAAATCTTTGTGTCCATCCTTGGAAGCTACTGAACTTAAATACTAAGACTTTTTGTTTTTGAGCTATGTTGTCTCTGCCCCACCCCCCCATACACACACACCAGGCCGTGTCGTGGCCGAGTGGTCAGACCACTCGCCTCTCACCTAGACAGCCCGGGTTCGATCCCAAGCGACTGCATGTGGGATTTGTGGTGGACAAAGCGGCGCAGGAGCGGGTTTTCTCTGGTTTCCCCTGCCATCTCATTCCACCGGAGTTCCATCTTCATATATCATCAGTATCATTGCTAAAAGCGGGCGTTAAACACTACCAAAAAAAAAAAAAAAAAAAACACCACACCACACACCTTTTTCCAGAAATGCTTTTCTTGGATTTAGGCTCACCCAAAACATGCATTTGCAATGAAATCTTGGTATTGGATTTTTGGGTGAATACAATACTTCCTCTATACACTTTACATATATAGTATATATAGAGAAAGTAATTAGATTTAATACATTGTCAGGAAAGCTTCATCTCTCACTTTATATGCTATGATTTGGTGGCCGAGTGGTTAGACTCCTCACTTCTCTCCAAGATGGTTCACGTTTGATCCTAGGAGACCTCATATGGGATTTGTGGTGGACAATATTGTGCATCTGGGCAGAATTTCTCTTGTTTCCCCTGCCATTCATTCCACTACCTGCTCCATAATCACCTTTCCTTCCATCCATTCCATCGTCATTTCATATCCTTCTCTTCCCTACTCTTATTCCTGGAAGAAGGCTGATCACCCCTTCTGGCTCCTCCCTCTAATCCACTGGCTATCCGCATCTCAACAAGCATCTGACTCCAAGCACCGGCTTTTAAGTTTTGGGGGTTGTAAGTCATCCATATGAGGAGGATAAACAGAAGAATATATTCAGGATGTAAGTGTGAGATAACCAAATGAGGTTAATTTTGAGGTTTTTCTTTATCCTGAAAAGACGAAAGTTGTGCAACTCTAAGCTCTATGGAGCCTGGACTCATTCGAGCATATTTTCATTGATTTCATTCATTGTCTAATATAACCATCTGGTAATGGGGAATCGAAATTCCCTCTTACCCATGTTAAAGTTTGACCCATTATCTCAGTAACTATTTAACATAATGAGCTGCATTTTTCAAGGCATATTCAGCAATACCTTTTATGTTGATCGATGAAAAACAGAATACTACTGTTCTTTAGAAAGTAAGCTATGATTTTATTAAAAATAAAGCTCTTAGAATTTTATTGAAAAATTACATTTTTAAAAAATAACTAATCCAAATGCATAAAAACTTTTTTGTTAAAATAAATTTTATTTAGATACAAATATGTAGTTAAAATTTCAGTCCTTAGTGTCAATTATAGTTTCTGAGATAATGAGGCATTTGTATAGACAATTTACTTCTTCAGAAATTGCTTTCAAACATAACATTTAAAGGAGGCATCCTGGGTAGAGTGGTGGCAGCATGTCTGCCTCACATTCAAACGATCATGAGTTCGAATCTTGCTTAGGGTGAGCTACCCGGATAAGGTTTTATATGGGGTTTTCCCTTATCCTGAGAAGACAAATGTCAAGTAACTTTAAGCTCCATGGTCCCCAAGATCATTTGAGCATCATTTCACCAATTTCATTCATCGTCCAAATGATCAACTAGGTTAAAAAACATTAAACTACATAAAAAAAAAAACAAAGTAACCTAACTTTCCAAACACAACTTTGCAGTACTCGAAACTCTCACAAGAAGGAAATATGAGAAGGATGCCAATGCTGTGAATAGCTAAAGTAAAAATTTCTGATAAAAATTAAAAAAAAAAAAAAATCTCTTTTCTAACACTAATATTTATAAAGTTATTGATGTTTTACAAAGGACTGTCCCAAAATGTTCTAAAAAGCTACTATGCAGGATTATTTTCAACAGTTTTGTTAAACTATTTACAATTTGCATACCTCTATGAAAGTTACACTAAAATGAGTGGGAGATTCAAAATATTCATATGCAATTAAAACATGAAAATGGAAAAAAGTGTAGAAAATTCCATTATTCCCCCTTAAAGAATGTTATACTATAAAAAAGAAGAGGAAGATGAAGAGAAGAATGTTAAAGATATTTTCATGAAAAATATGTATCAAATTTTCTAGGAATAGACTCTTGATGACCTTTTCGCTCTGGATGACATTACTGGTAAATCATAACAGATTCTTACTGCACAAAAAATGTAGATATCATTAAACCAGATAATTAATATTTGAGCCTTTTGCTTTTGTGGAGCTAACCATTTCTGAGATAATCCTTGTTAGTGGTTTAAATTTTCTAAGTTTTACACTTTTCTCAAATGGGAAATTGATATTTTTTTCCTTTTACTTTCTCTATACGTACTGTGTACATAGTGTATAGAGAAGGTATTGTATTACATCCAAAAATTCGATACTGAGATTTCACTGGAAATATATGTTTTGAGATCCCCTGAATCCATAAAAAGCATTTTTAGAAAAATGTCCATGTGTGTGTGTGTGTGCGTGTGTGTGTGCACATGTGGGTGTAGGTGTGCGTGTGTTTGTGTAGCTCAAAAATGGAAAAACCGTTTAAAGCCAAACTTGGTATTCAAGATATACAATTTATTTGGCCAGTAAATATCTTAAATATAAGAGATTTTAATCAAAATCATTAGAGCCATTTTTAAGAAAATCAAAATTTTTGAAATTTTTTCCATGTAAAGGGTAGTTCGGGGTGGGGGGATTTTCTTGAAAATCTTCGTGTCGCAAACTGGAAGATACTGAACTTAAATACCAAGTTTGGTATTCAATGGTCTTTTCATTTTTGAGCAATGCTGTCCACAGAAACACACAAACACACACACACACACACACATGGACCTTTTTCCAAAAATGTTTTTTTTTTGGATTCAGGCGGACCTAAAACATATATTTCTGGTGAAATCTCGGTATCAAATTTTTGGCTGCATTACAATACCTTCTCTATACACTATGTTCATAGTATGTGTAGAGAAAGTCACATCAGATTTTTGAAGAATTATATTAAATTAAAAGTTAATACTTTGTCTTCTAGTTGTGGGTGGGACCTGAAAAGTTGGCAATCCTGAAAGAAAATTAAGAGACAGTTACACTTTTTTCTAAAATAACCGTACATTTTGTAATAAAATATTGTGTTGTAAATGTAAGAAGAAGCTAGTAACAGTGAAGTAACACAACTATTAATATAGCAATTAATAATTGTCACAATTCTCCACTTCTCTTTTGGAATTCAAGGACTAGTTTTGCAATAAAATGGTCTACTGCATCGTCAGCTCAATTTCTTTTTGATCTTGTTTATTTACATTGTTATGATAACTGCTAATAGGTGAATTGTTTACTAAGGCATTGCTAACTGCTGGAATCAAAACAAATTTGGTGAGAGAGTCAATTGGTGGTATATCAAAATTTATTGCATGATTATGATTCTTTAATATAAATATTTTCTCCCAAACCATTAAATCTATGGATCCATTTAAGTGTTTTAATAATTTAACATCTGGATTTAAATTTCCAAAAGTGTTCTGCCACAGCTGATTTATCTGTTTATATTTAATATTTCTAAAGTGCTCTTTTACTCTGGTTTCCAAATGACGTTTAGTCTTACCAATGTAAACAAGGTCACAATGTAAACAATTTAATTGATAAATGACAGATTTTCTATTTTTTGAAATTTCATCTTTTTTAGAAAAGCCTAACAAATTTTTTTATACCTTACTTATTTTGAGGAACCAACTTTATACCATGCTTTTTGAAAATATTTGTAAACTTTTTATTTGCCCAAGGGTGATAAGTAATTTTTTTAAAAATGTAATTATCTTTTATTTTCTTACAATTATTATGTTAAAATATTGTGTGTTGTTACAGATCGCAAGCTCATTCAAATATGGATTGACAAGCTTGAGCAACAAAGAGAGTCTTCAACTATACGCCAGTGTCGGAATGAATATGCTCGGTATCTTGATTTCACAATGCAAGATAACACTTTACATTATCCTTTTAATGACCTTCCTATTGAAGAGGAAAAACTTAAAAATCTTGAGGATGTAATGGAAAGTTGTGAAGAAGAACTGGGGCGATACAAAGACTTCAGAGCTAAACAGGGTGGTCATTACGTTTAAAGTGTTTCAAAATATCAGCTTAAAATTGATAAATATTCAATAAGTGAGCTACAGTGCAGGTAGGAGATTTATGGAAGACAAAAACATGCCTACAGAAATAGAATCACAACTGTTTTTATATGTTAATGGGGAAGATACAACTTAAAAGCTTGAAAAAATTAATACGTTCATTAACTTCTTATCTATGTATTTTATTATTTTATTTTTTGTACATATTATCTTATACATTAAAGTGCTAATTTTCTTTCAGTTTTTCAAAATTCAATTAAATGTTTAATTTAATTATTTAAAATGTCTTTATTCACTGTGTTAAAATTTCTTGCTTCTCTAATAAGTGAATTAATTTTAAAATATTTAATATTTGTCTTACTTTTCTTTCATTTTTACTGAAGGGCTATAATATACTTTTGTATAAATGCACCGCAAATGTGCAAAGTCAGAATTATAATATATAATTTTAATCATTAGGTCAACTTTTTGAAAAATGTGTTTATTGGGAAATGAGTCCTAAAATATAATTTTTATCGTGCAATCTGTATAAGCCACCTTTTAGGAAAAATAGACATATTTAAACTACAAAAATAATACACTGATAATAACATTAGAATCTTAAACAAAAAAAATTTATTATAAATTAAATTTTTATTAAAAAGCAAATTGAAGTTGAAGAAAAAAGTTCCCCTTTTAAAAGTAGATTCAATCCACAAAATTAGGAGAAATTTAATCTCCAAAATGTGGTGCATTGCTTTTATTTACAAAATTTACCTGCAATCAAGCTCACAGTTTTTTAAGGAATGATGGGAAGAAAGAAAAGTATATATAAAGATGGCAACGCAGTCAGAACAACTGCATATTACCCTTTAAAAATATTTTAAATGAATGTAATCTCCAAAATCCACTTAGCAGTATATTAAGTTAACAGTTGTACGTTCTATGGTTCAGTTGGTTTAAGCAGAGCACAGACTGGCCAGCTAGTTCTTAATTTTAGATTAACTAGGTGTCAGTCTTTGAACAAGTCTAATGATACAAGAAGGGCTAGAAAGATACAAAATAAATTGTGATTGCATACTTGAGTGTATACTGACAAACAGCAAAAATTCTTTTTAGTCATATGCAGGCTTTCTTTTTGAAAAAAAAAAAAAGAAAAGATGTCAGCATTCACCTTGTTATTACAATAACCAAATTCGAGTGGATAGACTATTCGCCTCTCACCTAGACGGCCTGGGTTCGATCCTAAGCGACCACATGTGAGATTTGTGGTGGACAAAGTAGCTCAGGTTCGGGTTTTCTCTGGGTTCTCTGGTTTCCCCCACCATCGCATTCCACCGGTGCTCCATCTTCATTCCATGTATCACCAGTATCATTGCCTGCAGTGCCTTGGTAGTAAAAGCGGGCATTAAACACTATATAAAAAAAAAAAAAATAACCAATTTAGATTATTCTCCTACCAATTTTTGATGTTCTCAGTATCAATTGCAGAACAGTCATCCCTGAACATCAGTGCAGAAGCTCGAGGCACAAACAGAGATGATATTTATTTGAAGAGACGATTAATTACACTAAACAACACTTACTTGGAATTTTTGTCAGAACATGTTTTGAAGGAGTAGTTTCCTTCATTTTCAACCAGACATCGACTAATTCCTTGCGGTGAAGGTGGCGATGTTGTAAGTGCTCTCTCCTCTGGTGGTCGTTCAATGAACTTGCTAAACGCATCCTTCTGTGGAATGAATGAATAGCAAGTTCATTGAACCACCACCAGAGGAGAGAGCACTTACAACATTGCCAGCTTCACCACAAGTAATTAGTTGATGTTCAGTTGAAAATGAAGGAAACTAGTCCTTCAAAACATGTTCCGGCCATAATTCCAAGTAAGTGTTGTTTAGTTTAATTGATTTGCTGTCAAATAAATTAATATAACAAAACTATTTACAAACTTCCATAAGAAGAAAAGTGGGAGATGATATTGTTGAAGCCATTGTAAGATTCATGCCGGAGATTCTCTTCTGTATTCACTAAGAGGTATTTTATATTGTACTTACAGTTGCTTTAATTTCAATGTAGCTCAGTATCTTTGAATGATGCAATAATGGTAGAAGCAGTGGCAAGCAGCAGTATTTAATGCTCAGACACTTGGATGATTTCCATTTGTCTTCTAAAATCCATAAGCAGTAAGTTGGTTGTTAGAAAAAGCAGGAAGGGAAATTACGAGGGGCATACTGAAAGTCACGAGCAACCCATTGTAAAAATTTAAATTTCAACAATGTAACGAAACGAATTGCAAGATCGTAATCTACAGACTTGAAACGAATTGCAAGATCGTAACCTACAGACTTTAAGCCACATGTTGACATATCGTGACGTCATTAGCTTCTATCACGTGACCACAGACGGTGTTTGAAAAATGGCTGACATTGATGTTTCGTTTCGACAGCGTGCTGTCATTGAATTCCCTGTGAAAGAAGGAAAATCTGCTCCTGAAATTCATCTCAGACTTCAACCTGCATATGGAGGTGTCTGCATGGGCCCCAACAGTGTTAGAAGATAGGTGAAACATTTCAAAGATGGAAACACGAGTCTGCAAAATGCGCCTCGCAGCGGGTGTCCTCGAACTGCCTCTACAGAACGCAACAAGGAAAGAGTTGATGAGCTCATTATAGGAGATAGGCATTTCACTGTGAATGAAATTGCTGCGCAACTTGGAATAGGACATAGTGCAGTGCAAGAAATGATCCACAGCTTGGGTTATCGAAAGGTCTGTGCCCGTTGGGTCCCCCGTTTACTGACTGAAGACCACAAACTTCAGAGAAGAATCTTTGCACAAAACCTTCTTCAGAGATTTCATAATGAAGGTGATGAATTTTTGACGTGTATTGTGACTGGAGATGAGAGCTGGTTCCATCACTATGAGCCAGAAACGAAACGTCAGAGTATGGAATGGCACCACTTGAACTCACCATCGAAGAAGAAAGCAAAGACAGTGCAGTCTGTAGGAAAAGTTATGGGAAGTGTCTTTTCGGATGCACAAGCTTGCATTCTGGTTGACTTTCTTGAACCTGGACAAACCATAAATTCTGCCCGCTACATCAAGACACTTCTGAAGCTCCGTCGGGCTTTGCGTGATAAACGCCCTGGAAAGAGGATCATCCTTCAACAGGATAATGGGCGTCCGCATACTGCCCGTGCCACTATGGAGAAGATCAGGGCATTAGGGTGGGAAACTCTTCCACATCCTCCCTACAGTCCTGACTTGGCACCCTCCGACTACCATCTTTTTGGTTCTGTGAAGGAGCAGATGCATGGCCAACGCTACGAGAAGCTGGAGGATATTCGGAAAGCAGTGCGTCAGGGTCTGCGGGCAGCTGGAACGGAGTTCTATCACAAGGGCATTTTCAAACTTGTAGAACGATGGGAAAAATGTGTGCAAAACAATGGAGACTATGTCAAAAAGTGAAAGAAAGTCTGTAGATTATGATGATGTATTTGGTTTGGCTTAAAAATAAATATTAAGATTGTAAAACAGTGTTGCTCATGACTTTCAGTATGCCCCTCGTACTAACCATCTCTTTCTTTCTACGCCTTCCTGCTTTTATGGTGAATCAGGCAAGGCAGAAACGCGAATGGCTGATGGTCCTTCTTTGTCTGTTGTTCTTCCACTTCACTTGCAAGATTTGCAACACCACTGATGCCTTCTTACTCTCTTACCAGCAAGTAATTAGGGATCATAATAAAGTTTTAAAATGGGCTGACCTTCTAAAGGAAAGAAACCCACTGCCATGTTACACTTAAAGACAGTAGAAAAAGTGCCAACTTAAAGCTCGTGTACTGTAATTTTTATGTTGAACCCAAATTTGTTTTGGTTAGAGCTGTGAACTTGTGCAAAATAAGTTAATTAATTACTATGTTTTTGTTAACAATGCTGTCCATTACCAGGATCATTTCAGTGCTACTGGTGTGCTGGAATTTCATCCCGGAGGAGTTCCTCTATATGCCAATAAGCCTACTGACATGATGCTGTTACTTTTAATGCACTTGTGCAAATGGTCCATATCCATTGTCTTCATTATACCAGAGAACACATTTCAGTGATGGGCATATGCCAATTTTGTGTAGGTGAGCAGCTAAGCTGAAACCACTTAACCATGGTTTGATATTGTAATTCATTGTAAATAGTTGACACCTTGTATTTACTAACTTTATTAATCTACATAATAATTTTGTTTAAATCTGTGTTTTGTAATATTAGATTATTTATAATTGACAAAGTCAATATTTCTGTAATGAAATCTTATGGTGAATAAATTTGATTTGAAGCTATAGAAGAAACTGAACATTCAGTTTGCAAACAATATCATCTACCAGAGTATTTAAACTGATTTTCTTTCCTGGACATAAAAATGATCGTAGTTTCCCATTCTATTTTCTTTCCACTTACCGTTGTAAATAGTGTAGTAATTAATTCCAAATTTTTATATCAGGATTTCCCCTTAATCCTAATATGCATTTTAATTCCTCTATCACACACATCTTAAGAAGAGAAGGTATTAAATTCCATCAAAAAATTTGATGCTGTGATTTCACCCAAAATGCTTGTTTTAAGTAGAATTTAAAACAACATTTTTAGAAAAAAATGTGCATGTGCGTGGTGCACTTGCATGTACATGCATGTGTAACATAATCAAAAAGTCGGATAAATTACCAAACTTGGTATTTTAGATAGCTTCCAAAGATGTGACAAAACATTATCAATAAAATCCCAAATTAGCCTTTACATGGAATAAAATGTTAATTTTCCTTAAGTTCTCTGTAGTAGTTTTGAATAAAATAAGATATATTGAAGATATTTATACAACAAATAAAATGTTAACTTGAATTTCTGGAATAGCCTGTGAAGTCATCTTCATTTAGAAGCAATTTTGTAAACTCTTTTATAACTGACTAGCTGAAATACTCAACCTCGCCCCATTGTTGATGGTTTATCCTTTCCACATTTAGACTTAGGTTGCTTATCCAATAGCTGTGTATGTCTTATGATGTATTTAGAAATTATTAAACAACACACTCAAATAAACAGTTCATTAAAACTTAGGGGGGGGGGGGGGGAAATCTGATGTGTTCCATTCACATGACTTTCTCTACATCACTGGAACAAATTATTGTTGAAAAAGCTTATGCTTCTATTTACTTCATACTAATTGACAAAAAAATAGCAGAAATAGTCTTATTACTTGCTTCCTTGTAAGTAGAAGCAAAATAAAGAAGTACCACAAATTAAAGTAATACTACAAAAGCTGGTTGCTATGTGACTGAAGTTCCTTTGTTTGTATGGACAGAAGTTGACAAATTCCTGTATGAGAAAAGAAGTTTCTCAAAGCTGAAACTAATAACAAGGAATATCTCAAAAATGATCAGCTCCATGAAAAAAATGTATGTAACATAAATTGTGTGTTTTAATGTGCTCTATATTTATTGTGTGATAAGTTTTTGTCCATCTCTTACAGTTTAGCAGTTATGAAAACTTCCGTAAAATTCATCCAGAATAAAGCAGTCTTCAGAGGCTATTCCCAGAAAATTCAAGGTATATATATTATTTGTCAGGTAAATATTTTAATATACAATATTTGAATCACAGTCGTTAGAGCCATTTTTGAGAAAATCATAATTTTCGAAAAAAGTTTCATGTAAAGGGTAGTTGGGAGTGGGGGGGATTTTTTTTAAAATCTTTGTGTCACATCCTTGAAAAATACCAAGTTTGGTATTTAACAGTCTTTTCATTTTTAAGATATGCTGTCCAAAGACAGACACACACACACACAAACACAGACCTTTTTCCAAAAATGCTTTTTTTTGGATTCAGGGGACCCAAAACATGTATTTCCGGTGAAATCTCGGTATCAAATTTTTGGGTGCATTAAAATACCTTTTCTATACACTATGTACATAGTATGTGTAGAGAAAGTAAAAACTATGCAATATATCTTAATAGGGAAAAGAAAATATATTGATAATGCATAAGCACCACAAAGAAAAAAAATCTGATGTGTTCAATTCACATTACTTTCTCTAGGTGTTCCACAAACAAACTCTCCACACAAAAGATTATTCTTTTATTTACCTCATGCTAATCAAGATAAACATTACCAGAATTGGTCTTATTACTTACTTCCTTGTAAGTAGAATGGAAATAAGGGAATACCCTAGGCTAAAGCAATAGTTAAATCTTTAAAAAGCCAGTGGCTAAGTGAAACAATTGAAATTTGGTTCTCTTTGCTTGCTAGAAGTAAACAAAAGAAAGATGAGAAGAAAGAAGTCTTGCATTTGAGATAAGTTTTAATTACCTTAAAACTGAAACCAATCAGAGTGTCTCAAAAATGGTTACTCTACAAAAAATGTATATGACATAAATTGTGTGTTTTAATGAGATCTACATTTTTGTGGTGCAAGTTTTTGTCTATCTCTTACAGCTTACCAGTTATACAAAACTCATCAACAACAAAGAGGTCTTCAGAGGCTAATCTCAGAAAATTCAAGATATCCACGAAAATAAAACATATAACATTTTAATAAAAATCATTAGATCCATTTTTGGGAAAATCACATTTTTTTTTTAAAATGTTCCATGTAAAGTGGAGTTGGGGTGGGTAGGATTTTCTTGGAAACCTTTGTGTCACATCCTTGAAAGATACTGGACTTAAATATAGAGTTTGGTATTTAACAACTCTTCGTCAGCTGCCTGAGTAGTGTGGTGGTAGCGTGTCTGCTTCATATTTAACAGGTCGCGAGTTCAAATCTTGATAAGGACGAGTTACCCAGATAAGGTTTTTTTTCAGGGTTTTCCCTCATCCTGAGGAGACGAATGTCAAGTAACTTTAAGCTCCCTGGACCCTGAGATCATTTGCGCATCATTTCACCAATTTCATTCATCGTCCGTACGACCAACCAGGTTAAAGGACATTAAACTTAACCCCCCCCCCCCCCAAAAAAAAAAACTGTTCGTTTTTAAGCTATGCTGCACGCGTATGCACACGTGCATGCACACACACACAGACATGCTTCTAAATTTTTTTTCTTTCTTGGATTCAGAGGGTCTCAAAACATGTATTTCTGACAAAATCTTTTGATCAAATTTTTGGGTGGAATATAATACCTTTTCTATCAACTATATACATTGTACATATGTGCTAGAAAAAGTAAAATTTGTAGTAAGATGTTGTTCTGTAGAATGATTGCTTACTTATTTTTGTAGAATTAAAACAGGAAATGGGAAAAAAATCAGGATAATTAAAAAGATTAAATATATAACATGAAAGTTAGTAACTTTTATTACAATAAACTCCTTTAAAGTTTATTTTCTGAATGTATTTCAGAATACATGAACTTTGTATTACAAAAGAGTTATAAAAAGAGTTCTGTTTATTTGGTTTTTGCTTAGCAAAATAGACATTTCTATAGCACCAATCCAAGTAGAAATTAGGAGTTAAAGCTATGTTTCTGTTCTTAGTAAAACTCAATGATTACATGTAAGAATAACTTCAAAGTGAAGAATAATTACATGTTAGTTGTGTAATAAAAAGGACAGAACTCTCTGATATTGGATAAAGGTGCTAAAATGATCCAACTATGTCAGGAATTTGTATTAACATTTTAAACAGCACTATCTATTGTATCACATTGCCTATTTCAGCAAAAACTTTTTTTAAGCTTGTTTTACATTTTCCTTTTCTATTACTTTAAGTTTTGGTACTTTTTTGCATGTCACACAATAATGTTAGAAAATTATAAAATTCAAATATCTTTAAAAATATACTGCAGGTATGTTTTCCTATTTCTTTTAAGTGTTGTTAATTAACATTATGAGCTAATTAGAGCCCATTTGCAAATATATACACATTATTTTGATTTAAATATATTTGGTTTCTAGTTGTATAATGTCCTCAAAAAGAACCTCATATACAGAAAAATCTGGCTAATGATGGGCTTTGTGTATCACATTGCACAGAATAAAACATTTCCTTACTTTCCTGTCACAATTTTTGTTAATAAACCATGTGTTTTTAAATCTTATATGTTTGTCCCAACTCACAGCCTTCTATAACAACATTACTTACTACTTCAGTCTGGAAGAAGAAATGCATTGCTTTATCCTGTGATTAAAGTCCTGATGGACAAAATTTAAAGACTGATTATAAAATTATAAAACTTAAAAGATTTATCCTTGCACCATTTTAACTGCCTTTTAAAAATATATAACATTATTTAAAATGAAATGGGTATACATATTTGCTTATTCTAAAATGGATATAACACTTTTATCACCAAAAAATAAACCCTTATGTGCTGTCCAAAAATTTTACATTGATGTTTAAACAATTTACCTCTTTGGAATGCGCTTTTGTTGAAACTAAAAAAATAAGTATAAATTCTTATTATTAAATTTTTTCTTGCCTAAATGTTTTAGGTAAGAGTAGGCCTGATTTGTTGATGGCAAGAAATCACGAGGTTCAACAGAAAGATTAATATTTACCCCAAACTTAAATTAAATAACGAAGATGTGTTTGGTTCTTCATTATGTTACTGTAAGCTATGATAATATAATTTAAGAAAAACAATTCTTGTGAAAGAGAGATTCCTATATGATTTCATGATACTACAGCCACATACTTTCATTATGAAGATAGATTAAATATATTTCACTTCTTGTGCCATAAATTTCATTCTGAGCTCTGCCTCTCGTAACAAACTCTAAACAGTGAACAATAAAAAGAATAACAAAATGTTTTGTCATGTATGCTCAGAATATATTTTCTGAATGATGAAACAGAAATATTACATAATATGTAATCTGATTGCTACCTCATCGTTGTGACAACAACTTCCAACGCAAAAAGAGGAAAGCTGCTATTCTTAGTACAAAGAAAATAACTATAAGAGCCACAATATCTACTGTGAAGTCTGCATTAACCATATCCAGTTCTTCCAGTATTGTTGGTGGGGACTTGAAATGGCAGTAAATCTGAAAATATAAAAGAAGATTATAGGAACTCATTAATGCATAAATGGAAGCAATATTAATGATAAATGATTTGCCATCTTTTGTAAATTCTCTAACAATGTTGTATACTGATGACACCACTTTTCTAAATGAAAGTTCAGATTTAATATATGCATACATAACATTGCAATCTGTAGATCCTATTATGAGATTAGACTCAAATCCTAAACTTTAGGATATAGATCATGTCAACAATTACATTTATTCAAGTTTATTAATACATTTATTTACAAATGATAACTCTGACAATGTATTTTCAGAGGTGTCAGTTTTGCATAATTTTCAAGTACATGTCTGTTTTCAAAAACCTACCTGTACATTTGCATTCTTAGAATATTCATGTTTATTATATTTACAATGTTACAATATTACAGTGTTTTTTGATTGAATGAAATCCTCCTCTGTATAGAAGGTGTGAGTAATAAGGTATCTTTTTAATTCTGTCTAAACTTGTTTTTGTTCTTTTGCAATCCTTTTATAGAAGAGGGAAGTGAATTAAACAAAAATATTCCTTTGTAGTAAACCCCTTTTTGGAATAACTACAAATTATTTGTTGGTCTATGTAAGTTCTGCCTATGTCTGGTCTCTTTGTTATGAATATCTATATTTTTTGTAAACTTTTCTGGGTTATTTATTACAAATGACAATTTGGCTAGAATATACTCACAGGCTAATGATAAAATTCCAAACATTTTGAAGAGTGGCTTGCAGTGAGTTGATCGTCTTTTCCCCTGCCATTATTTTTATTACCTTTCTTTGCATAATGAATACTCTTTTAGCATTTACTGAATTTTCCCAAAATATTACTCCACAGGTCATCAATGAATGAAAATATGCATAATAAGCTGTTTTTAGTATGCTTTTGTTTATAAGCTGAATTAAACATCGGATTGCAAAGCATGCAGAGCTCACTTCAAACCTTAGTACAAATACACTTTCTCAAGCTTCCTTATGGTTCAGAGCAAATAGTTTTCTACTAAATGAAAGTAAAACTCAGGAAATGTACTTTGGTTTAAGAAATATACCAAATCATCATAAAATATTGAGTGTTAAATGTTTAGGTATTCTTGTTGATATTAAATTGTCTTAGGAACCACATATAACAAACATATCAGCAAGGCTTTCTAGAGTTATTTATTTGATCAGGAATTTTAAAAAAAATCATGTTTCAGATAACTATGCGAGTTCAGTATATTTTGCTATTTATTTCAAAGTATTATATCTTATGAAATTTTGTTATGGGGAAATAGTGGACATATACATGACATTTTATCGTTAAGGAAAAAACTTGTTAGGATAATAACTGACTCAGGTAAATTAGACCACAGTAAACCATTATTTATTAGACTGCAGTGTTTGACAGTAGCTAACCTATATATTTATCATGTATTATTGTATGTTAGAAATAATGTTTCAACATTAGCAGTTAGGGGAGATGTGCACAACTATAATACTAGGAGGCACACTTGTGTAGAAATACCTTATCAAAGTTTAACCAAGTCACATAACTCTCATGTAGTTCTGGAATTGGGTCAAAAAAGAATTACCTATAAATATATTTAAAGCTAGATTATATAAGCTGCTAGTGAATAATCCTGTTTATACTATTAATGAATTTCTTGAACTGAATATACTGCATTATAATTTGACGTCTATTGCTGTACAAGTTGAATGACAGTAAAACTTTTTATTATTATAATACAGTTTCTTTCCAATATAAACTATAGAGCAATTATTAATAAACTTCCAGGTACTTATAAATCTACTTTTAAGCTCCTCCACAATATGGAGGTGCATAGAAATCCACCATAAAATGCCCCATTTACGAGGGTCACTACAAAAGTTTTGTGATACACAAACTAAGGTGGATCAATTTAAATGGATTGCACCATTGGATAGCCACATTCTTTGCGAGTGTAAACATGTATCAGTTTGCATCCTCCCTCTCCCCTCGCAGTCTACAGCCCAAGGTCAACAACCTTTAGTATGGCATCAGTTGCCTGCCAGCATGGAGGTGGAAAGAGCACACTTTTGTGCCATGATTTTGTATGACTTTAAAATGTGCTTAAATGAAACCAAAGTCTTGAGCGCTTGCAGTAGGCTTTAGGGGACCTTGCTCCATCCCATGTCATATTATTTTGGTGGTTTCAAGAGTTTAAAAGAGGCCGAACTTCATTAAACGACGAGGTTAGGAGGGGTCATCCATCTACTGAAGAAAACTTAGCTGCTGTGGAAAGAATGGTCTGTGAAAACATCATGTAACATTTAAGGAAATTGAAGCAAGTATGCAGATTGGATCACCAGTAATTTCGAAAATATGGCACTACTATCTTCGTGTGAGGAAGGTATCATCCCGTTAGGTGGCCCACAATTTAACCGATCTCCAAAAATGCACCCATGCTGAATGGTGGGAAGAAATGCTGGCCAAATTCGATGGAGGCAATTCTTGGTGGGTTTCTGACATTGTCACTAGTGATGAAACTTGGATTTACCAGTTTGATCCTGAGACTAAGCATCAGTCAGCTGCGTGGATCTTTCCAGATGACGATCTTCCAATGAATGTGAAGCAGCTAGGCAGCATCTGGAAAAAAATGGTGGCCACTTTCCTCTCCAAATCTCATCATGTGGCTACCATTCCACTTGTGGAACAAAAGAGAGTTACTGCGCACTGGTACACAACAGTTTGCTCACCAGAAGTTTTTGAGAAGCTTCGTGAATTGACACCAAGAACAGGAGGAATCTTGTTCCACCATGACGCCTCCATGCACACAGCCAACAATGCAACCGTGCAACGATCCAATTTCTGAAGTCCACAGAGGTGAAGTTGATGACTCATCCCCTCTAAAGTCCAGTGAAAAATCGCACACTTGGTACACGGTTTTCGAGCCCTCAAGAAACTGTTGCAGTATTCAAAAGTGAACTTTTACACCCACATGAAAATGAGTGGTAGGAATGCTTTTAAAAATGGTTTGAGAGACTGAGAAAGTGCATACAATGTGATGGTGAATACTTTGAAAAGCTTCAGCACTCAAAGTGATTTTATCCAGTTTAGTGGGCATGTACAGATGTCTGGCACAGGCATCACATCTAGTAATTTTCTTTCTTGAATTTATTTAAACATTCTTACAAATGCATTTAAGTAAATTCTTTGTAGTTGTGCAAGCTCAGACAATTATTTTCTGTTGGGAAAATCCTTTTGGGTAAATATGTTTGCCCCAGTTTTTTTTATAGTGTGTAACACCCGCTTTTACTACTATGACACTGATGAAACATGGAATGAAGATGGAGCACTGATGGAATGTGATGATGAGAGGGAACCGGAGAACCCGGACAAATACCCACTCCTGCACCACTTTGTCAACCATAAATCCCACATGCTGATGCCTGAGATCGAATCTGGGCTGCCTCATTGAGAGGTGAGTGGCCAAAAGCTGATGTTACTCCTGGACGATTAAATCAAGCAACCTTTTGATTTAATCGTTCTGCAGTATTTTATGGACCACGTTCAGAAATCTGTGGTGCTATTGCCTTTTTGTCCCAGTCTGAACATTACAAGTAGTTTGGATTTACCCCCTGCATGCACAGGCCTCACAGTTTGAAATGAAGTTGAGAGCTGCTGTTATATCAAAGTTCAGGCATATCAGAGTTTTGCTTCCTTGCTTACTTTTTTTTGGAGAGGGGGATGCATTTAGAAGTCTTGAAATCAAACTGGATACTGACATCCAGCATGTGAAAAACACTTGTTTTACAATACTAATTTTCTTTTACTATAGAAAGTTATACTCAGTGTACAATATTTAGGGCATATAGAGGAGATGTGGAATTGAAACATCCCACCCTGCAACTTTTAAAAACTTGAAAGTTTGTCTTAAGTAACATCAAAGAAATATCAAATTAAAACAGTTGGATAAATCAGCAGTAGCCAATCATTTCTGGAGTACCAACCACGAAATGAAATTATTGAAAGCCATTAATACTCCTTCAGAGTTGGATATTTGGGTAAAAATATTTATTCATAGTAATAGCAGCAATGTGGTTAATTTTGAAATACCACCAGCAGACGTCATTTTAAAATTTGTACAAACAATTGAAAGTCAAGCTATAGACTCAAAACTAGCAAACAGTTCCGAGTTGTCTCACCAGAGGTCACCAAGGACTTGAAAAAGAAGACAGTTGTCAAAGATGTCCGGCTTCTACCACCTGCTGCTACTACTATCGGTCAGACGCCTATATTAGATGTCGATGCTGTCCAACTTCCTCAGACGTCTGCTACCCTGCAAGAGGATGCCAACGAAGGTTGTTGAAATGTGCATCCAGGGTAACTCCATCTCATTACGATACCTGCATTATGCTGTGTAGGTATCGTAATGTAGCTGGGATAGAGCAAAGATCCACAGGGCTACTTAGATCAACTGTAGTGGACCAAGGCGGTAACCACGAGGCAGAAAAACTGATTTTTGTGTCTTGTATATGCCTTCCACGACTAAGAAACAATCCAGGCAGCTAAATCCAACATTTATCAGCCCAATTCAACCTTTTTGCGGAGATAAATACAATGCAGACATTGGCACTCGAAAAATACAGCTGTGTTGGAAATAGATGTCCAGATTTGAACACATATTTGTGCACCTCTCAGTAGTAATTGTATACCCAGCTTCTAATGCTATTATAGCAATATGGTCCATTTAGAAAATAACTAGCAACCATCTTCTTAGTAATGTCTGACTTTTGTAGCCTTACGTTCTGTTTATTGGACTTATTGAGCTGAATGACTTTTCTTTACAGGATCATAACAATAAATCCAAGATTCATCTCCAGAAATATTTGAAGTGCCAAATATGAAATTTTTCCAGAGTTTTTCTACACCAATTAATCCATTGTTAAACAACCATTTTCAACCATCATTTTATTGGAATATATTGACCAATAAAATTACTTTCTTAAATATCTTAAGACTCTTATCAGTAAAAACCAAAGCAGAAATTAAACTAAATCTTTACTCAACAGCAGCTGTATTACGAAAACAATAATGTACTTCTTAAGCCTTTCAAAAGAAAAACTCATTCTACGTTCCAACAAACAAGATTTGTAATGCAAAAAAGTTTATTCCACTCATATGATGTGCGAGCTATCAATTCCCTATCAGCATCACCAAGCAAATAGCATTTGTTGGGATCTAAAAGTGCAGCTGGTATGCGATACATCACACTGAACCCTGCATTCTTTTCAATTACACTTTTCATTTTCATCTTTATTTCAGGTAGGGTGCTCGTGGATAGATTGATCTGTCTTGAAAGTTCTTCTAATGCCACACAGATTCAGTTCAGCTCCATATCTCTGGACTGTAACAGTGTGCTAGTTGAGTGTAACTTTTTGAACTAATTTACAATCACTAATATATTTTGGTGAATCTGTTCTGTTACTAGACTTTTGTATACTAGAACTGCCATCGGTTTCTAAATAAGTACATGAAAAAGTACACTGCTAGAAAACTTACTATGGTTGTAAAACAAATTAATTTTGCTGACATTTGAGCAGAACAAGATGTCTTCCTTCCTACCGGCGTGGTTCTATTAAGCAGTAATAGTTGTTTTCCAGTAATGGGTTGCACTCTACGCTGACCTTTGCTCATGCAACTCGCATGGTATTGCCAAACCTGGCTGCTCTTACTCTGCATAAGGAACTTGGTATGAACTTCCCAACTCTGCTAATAACACTTCTTGGGTTTAAAATTCGCTGAAAAGCATGATGTAATGAAATGAGATATGCTTACCTGGTGGCATTTCAGGTTTGCACGGTCAAAAGCATAGGTTGCCAAAGCTGTCCCTTCAAATCCATATCTAATGTAGCTCAGGTAGGTGAGCCACCGAAGGTAGATGGGTATCGCATCAAAGCTCACAAAGAAGCCAGAGAACAACAGGAATGGTACAGACATCACAGGAGCCAAAAATACACCATTCTAAAAGAAATTAATATTTTATGCTGTTAAAAACCATTATACTTGAGGATTAACAGAACTGTAATGGATAAAGAGATGCTTTAGAAGTAAGTAAGTAGAAATTTACAATTGCTTAGCCTATAATATTTGTTTGCAATTCCATTTACATATTTGTATTTTGTAAACTATTCAATAGTGACTTTAAATGAAGTAGTTATAAGTAAAATGACTAAACTGGATTGCCCCGTTTTTTACCCTCGTTTTTAGGTTATGTTTCTGACCAGAGTGAAAATGTTTCTATTTTAATTAAACTCACATAACTATTAGCACATATATCTGTTTATAAAATAAAATGTAATTATTGCGAACACGGCATGAACTTTGTGTCACTGCCTACTCATTTTAATGACATACACCCATAGAGAAGCATTCTAGACTTCTGCATATTTCTTTATTTAATAATGAAACTTTGTCTTTAAGCCTTGATACTAGTTTACCTACTACAGTTGTATAATTTCATTAAAAAGATTCTTGTTCTTACCAAGGAAACACAAGAGTTAAGGATAACACTTTTTTTAAATATTTTTACTTTCTCTACACGTACTATGTGCATAGTGTATAGAGAAAGTATTGCATTCCACACAATTTGATACAGAGATTTTACTGGAAACACATGTTTTGGGTCCCCCATGAATCCATAAAAAGCATTTTTAGAAAAATATATGTGTGTGTGTGTGTGTTTGGGGGGTAGGGGGGACAGCACAGCTCAAAAATGAAAAGACCTTTGAATACCAAACTTGGTATTTAAGTTTGGTTACTTCCAAGGATGTGACGCAAAGATTTTCAAGAAAATCCCCCCACCCCAACTACCCTTTACATGGAACTTTTTTCCAAATTGTTGATTTTCTCAAAAATGGGTCTAATGATTTTGATTAAAATATATATTAAAGATATTTACCTGACAAATAAAATGTATATCTTGAATTTTCTGGGAATAACCTCTAAAGACTACTTTATTCTGGATGAATTTACAGAATTTTGCAGAACTGCTAAACCATAAGAGATGTAGAGCATGTTTCTTGGAGTTGATCGTTTTTGAGATATTCCTTGTTTTTGGTTTCAGCTTTGAAAAACTCATACTTTTGTAATACAGGAATTTGTCAACCCCTGTCCATACAAAGGAACTTCAGTCACATAGCAACCAGCTTTTGACTTCACTTTCACCTATGGTACTCCCTTATTTTGTTTCTACTTACAAGAAAGCAAGTAATAAAACTATTTCAGCTATATTTTTCCCGATTAGCATGGCTATATTTTTCTCGATTAGCATGAAGTAAATAGAAACATAAGCTTTTTAACAATAATTTGATGCAGAGATGTAGAGAAAGTCATGTGAATGGAACACATCAGATGTTTTTTAGTTATTTTTAGTTATTTATTTTTAGTTATTTTCAGTGACGAAGCCTTGTAAATATATTATTACAAATGGTGAATAACATGTGAAAAACTCTTGCATTATTGCCACATTATTTTTACTTGTATAACCACAGCTGGTTGTTAAGAGAAGCACACCGCATAGAAATTGTTAAATCTACTGCCTTCTGATTGCATATTAAATTAATGACATCAGAATAATGTTTAACACAGATTTCTGCTCAGGGAATGAGAACTCCCCGATAACTTCTTAGTTTTAACCTTAAGTTTTAGATCTGATTTAAAAATATGGTTTATATACACTTTTTTCGTTTTCTTAATTCATTTCAACATAATATGTCCAGCAAACAGAAAGGGTCAGTTTTTGGAAGAATAATGGATAGTGAAATAAGGGGCTTAAGAAAGGTGCAATAAGGTGTATGTAAGTATGGCATTGAGGGTCTATTTTAATTGTTCTAATCCAAACACACAATGGCATACTTTTGCTTAAGGTATGGGAATGTCTGATGTATAATTGCGCCATATTCTCAAGTGAGTTGATTATAGTTATAGAAATGCTATAGCTATTGGAATTATATATATATTCAATTCAATCCAGTGTTTAAAGGCATAATAAAATAAAATAAAATTTGCTGTATGTAAACTTATAATATTTCAGTGTAGTCTGTTTCGTATTTATAGACACAATAAAATATTTAATTTACATGACCTATCTGATGCTCATCAGATAAATATATGGTATTGGAGGCAATTGATTCCTGGACATACAGTATATGCAGAAAAACCTGAAGTTACATTCCATAACTCTCCACCCTTTCTTCTACAAAATATTGTTATTATAAAAAAAACGAAATGGCATTTTATTTATGGATGCTCTTTAACTGTTGAGGTTCTCAGTGTCCCATTCTACACTGGGTGTGAAAGACCACTTTATTTTGCTCAGAGGCCTCTCTATCAGGCTTGAGGCTCTTTTACTTGCTGTAAATCTACAACACGGGACCAACAGCTTTACTTCCCTTCCGAAGGTAGCCATGCTAAAGATCTCATGCCTGAAAAAATCCATCGTCCTCCACCGAGTTTGAACCTGCGACCTTGGGTGTATGAAGTTAGCATTACACCACGGAGGGCTTATTCTTCTATCTATTTTATATTAGTCAAGATAAATGTTCGCAGATATAGTTATAATGCATTTTTCCTTAAAGAGACAAGTGGAACTAGGCTTAAGTGATAATCAAATGTTTTTATGAGCGAATTGTGGTGGAATGACTTCAAATTTCCATTCTCTTTTCACGATTATGAGAAAGAAAACCAATAATGACTTCCCATTGGAGAAACGTGTAAGTATTGGAAAATTTAAACCAATAATTAAGAAATAGTTAACTGCACAACAAAATGTATTTATTTGCTTTAACAAGACCTAATTTTTTGCCTAGTAACATTTTATCTACTTCTTACAATTTACTAGTTAGGCAAAAGTCATCCAGGATGAAGAGGACTTCAAGGGTTATTCCCAAAATATTCAAGATACATATATATTTCATTTGTCATGAAAAAATCTGAAGTATATAGTACGTTAATCAAAATCATTAAAGTCATTTTTGAGTAAACTAAAATTTTTTAAAAGTCTTCCTTGTAAGTAGTAATTTGGGATGGGGGATTTCCTTGAAAATCTTTGTGTGGCATGTTTAGAAGATGCTGAACTCACTTAACATAAAAACCTAAGCATATTCAGGTTTTTAATATTTAAAAAATAATAAAATCCTCAGTATACTCAGGTATACCATTTCCTACTGACATATTTTAAAAGGCTGAATTTCAGAGAGAGAGAGGGGGAGAGAGAGAGGGGGGGGGAAGAGAGAACTTATTTATTTAGATATAAAAACACTTAATGAATTTTGATACTCTTAGTATTCTTTCTATATCCGGTCAATTATTTAATTTGATATTCTTTCTCACAAGATTTCCATTGAGATTCATCTGGAAAGCACACTATCACACAGCTATCACTAACAGATATCTTTGCACTGAAACAATTCCTGCAAGCAGATAGTTTGCAGCAGATGGAAACAGTGAAATTAGTTTGAGTAAATAAAGAAGTAAGTGAAGTTTGTAAGCATCTGATTATATTTAAGCACAGAAGCTTTCCGTTTCTGGTTATTGATAATCACATCACGGAAAATTAATTAAAGGATTTCTTTGGAGACTTTGAAGATTTTGGTCATAAGACTATTAGAAGAAGTTCTACGAGTCCTCAGTGTTCTGAACTTTTCTTTCCAGTTAAGCAGTTAATATACTTTTATCAAAATAAGAGCCAAGGTTTTCCTGGCAAATATTTACTTCAAATTACTCTCAAGCAATATATTTATCTGTTTTTTATTTTAGTAGCCCCTTAAAACAAGAAGAATTTCAAATTCGTACCTGAACATTCATAGCTGCACCAACAACCAGTCCAACACTCTGAGCAACAAAGGAGATCAAAAGGCACGCGCCAAGGAACATAGAAAACCTTGCCAGCTCAGGTGGTTGAGCAGTCAGGAAGTACACTATGGTCACATAGATCACGCAGAAGATTGCCTGCAATTCAAAATCATTATTCATTCATTTATTATCTGCTTAAAAGAATACAACCATATTCAAAGCATTGTCAGGTTAAATATGTACAATAACGTATACAAAAACAGCTTTTAAAATAACATTTTACAATTCATAATTACTGTATTATATAAATACCACTTGTATTATATAAATACTATTTGTTTTGTCAGTATTAGTTAAGATATTCGTCAATTGAAAATAACATCCTTCAGTACAAAATTTCTTTAAATCTTTCCTGAATATCTTAAAATTATTAACATTTTTCAGATAAGCAGGGAGTTTATTATACAGTTCATGAGCTCAGCAGTAGGTTTGGTTTTATACTTTTCTAGTCTATGTAATTGTATATGAAAATGTGTATTTCCTCTGGTGTAATGTTTATGCTTTTGTTTATTTGCTTTACGTATATCTTGCCTGTTGAACAGTTGTACTATTCAAAACTTGCAAATATGCATAGAAGCTTGTGACAGTGATGTGATTAAATAAAAAATAAAAGAGTGAGTCGGTTTTTGTAACACAAACATCACTTGTTTTTACTTACTGGGACCAGTTTTGGGAACACTTGTTCCCATTTTCAACCCTTAATTCTGACTCTTTATTTTACTACTATGCGTCTCATTTTGTTGCCAGGTTTGTGTGTTTTACGTAGGGCATACAATCTGGGTAAGGTTGGTAAATCTGGCTTTAATTTGGATTTCTCTTTTTCTGTTATGGTTTTACAATTTGATAATGTTTCTTGTAAAATCTTTATACTTTTATTTAGTGGAATGGATATTTCTTGATATTCCAGATTGCTTAGCAAGGATTCTATTCTTTGATTGTAGTCTTCTTGGTCTAATATAACTATTTGGTTGCCTTTGTCTGATTTTGTGTAAACAACTGGTTTCTGAGTTAAGGATTTTATGATTTTTTGCGGATTTTTTCTTTTTATTCTTGTATGTACTTGATCCAAAATTGGTTCACATTGCTTCTTAATTGCTTTTTGGTCCATTTCTTTTAGGTGGCTTGTGGCTATTTCTATATCTGCTACCAAGTTTTCCGTTTTTTGGCAATAATCTACACACGTTTGTTGAGGATGGCTAGCTGAGATTTGTTAAAAGCTTCATTTTTGGATACGTTTATAACATGGTTTTTGGGAGGTCTCTTGTGTCTGATTGGTCTATTTTTATTCTGTGTTTTGCGAAGATGATGTAATTTTTTCTTTAGGGTAAGGAGTCGGAATTAAGGGTTGAAAATGGGAACAAGTGTTCACGAAACCAGTCCCAGTAAGTAAAAACAAGTGATGTTTGTGTTACAAAAACCTTCTCAAATTCTTTTATTTTTTAATTGTACTATTACTTCATATATGTATAGTGAATATACTGTTAAAATATTTAGGTCTCTGAAGGTTTGCCAATGAATTTGGCTCCTATAGGACCTTTTTATTTATCAGAATTAATTTTGTTTGAATCTGTATTAATAAAGTATGTGTATGTTTTGTAATGGTTATTATTTAGTTCTTAGCCAATATCCTTACCTGGAATGGTATATCTGACAGCGTAATGGCCAAATAATATGATCGTAATGAGTACCATCTATTGAAGTTTTCTTTCACTAGTACTGGCATTTCCAGTGGGACTGAAATCAAAGCAAATGTTCATTAGTGAGCAAAACAAAAACAACATAGACATTTTGATAACTGCAACAATTAAACAGGTTTTCTACCCATTTAATCTCTTCAATAAAGAAGTCATCTTTAGCGATTCAAAATCTGCATTACACGCCATTTGTACCAACATATGTACAACAAAAAGAACAGCTGAAATCGCCAAAGTATTAAACACTTTATAACCTCTTCACAAATCAATAGTTGTATAGAGGATTCCCTCTCTCTTTCTGTGGTTTCCTTGATAGTGAAAAGGCAGTTTGCCTTAGCAAAATAAGGCACAACAATCCATCAAACTAAAAGTTCATTGTTTTGCTCATCAAAACTAATAATACAAAAAAAAAACATCCAACAAAAAACATATGACAAGAGAGTATAAATAAACAATGGAAAACCTTGTTGAACAATGCAACTATAATTCCAGAATATCCACGATCAAAAGCTGTTGCTCTTTTTTGATTACATACAGGGCATGATTGCTTGACTGCCCATCTACATAAACTTCCAACTTCAAATTGTGTACTTTGTAGAGAAGAGGATTCTACAATGAATATGGCTCATCTTATGAAGTGTCAAAATCTAACAGCTACAGATCTCTCATTGCGTTACTGGGAAGCAAGAAGGCAAATGGAAGAACTCCAATATGCTGAGCATTACCAACCATAATTAAATTAGAGTATCTACCTGAAAATTTTATCAGCACATAACACAATGCCATGTACACAAGTATATCAAAAGTAGGATACTTGATGTAATATTTCGGGCTACAGTTTGTATGAATATACAAAAATGCCAAAGGTAAAAGGTAGAGTTAGTAAAATTTCAATAGGAGCTACTCATGACAATGCTTCATGAATATTATACAAATTACTTTAAATCGCTAAAACAGGCTCTATTCAAATATTTTCAGCAGTATTTCTTCAAAATTACTTCAAACAAATGAAAGACCCTTTAACAAATATTATAGCACAGCCTCATTAAAATACTCTTAAGGGACTGAGGCTACATTGTTTATGAAATGGGGGAAAAACACACTTGACATTGTGAAATGAGAATACAAATATGAGCTTATTGGACTGTATTTACAGAGAATTGGCATTTTTTATTATACAAGATGTAAATACAAATATATATTAGAATCCTCAGTGGTGGATTGATGGACGATCATGTTGGCTGCTCTGAAATATGGACAATGATGTTAACAGTACAGATCACAAAAGAAAGCAAGAAATAAGTAAAAAGGAAAACTGAAATACTGTAAGCAAATAAAATGATAATCAACTACTGCATGTATTCGAAACAGCTGCTGCTAATTTGATACATTTTGTGCATTCCTGCCAAACTAAGAGTTCAAACTCTGGTGTATGACATGTTTAAAGATGTCTGTCCATAAAGGGTTTGATAGGACCTAAGGTGCTTATTTTATTTAAATGAATCTTTAAATTTGGAAACATGGCAAGAGTTGGGCAATGCCTGTTGGGATAATGTTATTGATGCAGCTGGTAAGCTACTCTTGAATCCCTTCAGGCTTTCCAGGACTGTATTTATGTAAAGTCCACCATTGTTGATTCCCAATTGACAATACCCTATCCACACAGATGATTATGAGGGTGTTCTGAAAAGTTCTCGGCCTGATAGTGAAAAACGACAATTCATGCTTTCAAAGTAGTTTCATTTTTCAATATAATCTCCTCTAATATCAATACATTTTGTCCAGCAGTGTACCAATGCCATTATCTCCCTGTAGGTTCCTCTGGAAGTGCTGCAAAGTACCCATTTACAGCTTCTTCATTGGATGAAAAGCGCCTACCAGCGAGGAATTTCTTCAGTTTTGGAAACAGATGGAAGTCCAAGGGAGCCAAATCTGGGGAATAGGGTGGATGTCCCAGCACTTCATAATGCAGATCTCTCAATTTCCCCATTGCTAAAACGCTTTTGGGGCAGGTGCATTGTCCTGATGGAAAACAATGTTTTTCTTTTTTAACCCGGGTCTGTTTTCACGAATGTTTGCACTCAATTTGGTTAGAAGTTGAGAGTAGTATTCTCCAGTAATAGTTTTACCTTTTTTGAGATAGTCAATCAACAAAATTCCTTTGGCATCCCAAAACACTGACGCCATGATCTTTCCTACCGATAGCACCATCCTCGCCTTCTTTGGAGTTGAAGAACCAACTTCTGTCCACTGCCTCAACTGCTGCTTGGATTGGATTCGGGTGTGCAGTGATGAATCCATGTTTCATCCATTGTGATGTATAGGCGCACTTCTATTCTTCTGAAAATGCGCCAAGCACTTTTCAGAAAGTGTAGTGCGAATGCATTTCTTATCTACAGTGAGGATACACGGCACCCATCTTGTGCAAAGCTTTTTCATGTTTAATTCCTGATGCAAGATATGATCAATACATTCCTTTGAAATTCCAAGAGTATTAGCAATTTCATGCACCTTTGTATACCAGTCTTCCAAAATCATGTCTTGCACTTTTTCAATGATTTCTGGTGTGGTTACAGTTCTTGGACATCCTTCGCGTGGATCATCTTGGATGCTTTCACGGCCACATTTAAAATCGGCCACCCATTCTTCACAGTGGAAATTGAAGGTGAAGAGTCACCATACACATTTGCAATCCACAAATGGATTTCTGTAGGTGTTAAACCTTCTTTTATGAAGAATTTTATCACAGCACAATACTCGAATTTCTCCATTTTCAAAGCAATGTGCACTTCCACTGCTTCAAACAACTGCCTACAGTCAACTATTGCCTGGAATTACTTGTAATTTTACATAAGGTCTATTAACATGTGCACCCACGTAAGGCAAAAAAAAAAGGCATGCATGTAGTGCCACGATCTTTTCAGACCACCCTTGTATTGTAAAGCAGGAAACTACTAAACAGATTAACACTAAATACTGCTATTGTCTGTAGTGAGGACAGTTGTGCATCACATAACAGCTGATGCAGAAAACAGTAAACGTGCAGGAACTGGTTACCAACTCTTATGAATGCACATCTACTACTTTTGCAGAGTCTGCAGTTTACCTAACCCTTCTCTTCCACTTTCATAGACTGACTCTAGCGCAAAAACATTGAATTTCTGAAAATGGGATAACAAAGAAACTATAATTATGGTACACATCTATATACACCTGAACCTCATAACTTTATAAATTAGACCGACAAAACTTGGCAGTAGATAGATAACCTTATGTGAATCATATTTTGTCAAGTAACCTATGGGCTGCGGTGCTTCATTTCAGAGCAACATGGATATTAATAGGAAGCAATTGGAGAAAACAGAGTACACTTGTGTCAGTCCAAGAGGTGTTTGTTATTACTATCACTAGGTTTGTTTACTTCCAGAGCTTACTAGCATTCAGTATTGTTTACAACATGTTTACTTCCCAGTCTGCCCCTTCTAACTGCTACTCCACGTACTGCTTCAGTTGTAATGCATCTTTTATCTTGAACAGAACAGTAATGTTTGGGAAGTACTGCAGACATGGAATGTTACACATGGCATGAATTGGCGGACATGCATTTGGTATACGGTGAAGCACTAACATGTGGTTGTTTGGCACAGAGGCTTTACTGGGAAAGATTTCCAAACCGCCAGTGTGCTCACCATACATTTGCCAGTATTTGTCACGAGCAGATGGGCAAGAACGAAAGCATGTTGTACGAACACCTGAACTCGAGGAAGCCGTGCTGCAGTGGGTAGCGAATAATCCTTCGCTGAGAACTCGAGAGATCCCACGACACTTTCATACTGGCCATGTCACGATCTGGAGAATTTTGCAAGAAATGCAATTGCATCCATATCATCTTGAGAGAGCCCATGCTCTTACACCAGGTGACGATCCACTCCGAGTGAAACTCGGAAATTGGTATTTGAACAAATGCATACTCCAACCAGAGTTTGCAAGCTGTGTATTGTTCACAGATGAGAGGATATTCAATTCCTGCAATTCTCATGTTTGGTGCTTCGAAAACCCCCATGCTACGATTGTGCAATCACATCAACAGCGATTTAATGTCAATGTCTGGGCAGGGATTGTAGACGACTTCCTTGTGGGACCATACATTTTGCCCAATCGACTGAACGCGAATAATTATTTAATATTTCTTCAATATGTTCTGCCTGAGTTACTGCATCTACTTCCTCTCAACATCAGAATGAATATGTGGTTTTAGCATGATGGGACACCAGCTCATTTTGGGAATCACGTATGCACCATCTACATTCGGCAATCGTTGGAACGGTCGAGGTGTACCCACTGCCTGGCCACCACGCTCTCCTGATTTGATGCCAATGGATTTCTTTTTGTGGGGCCACATGAAGGCAATGGTTTAAGAAACTGCTGTTGACACGGAGGAAATCCTTGTAGCACAAATTGCCAGCAGAGCAGCTGAAATCAGGGAAACTCCTGGCATCTTTGGAAGGGAAAGATAAGGTATGGCACGGCGATGCACTTCTTGTCCGGAAGTCAATGAATGTGTGTTCCAGCACTTGTTGGTGTGATAAGACAACCAATTGGACCAATTGTCTGGGTTTTTTTTTTTACAGTTGGGTGAGTGTTTGAACTTTTGTTTTTTCGTTATGTTTAGTTTCTTCTTGCCTGCCACAAATGTATATAAAACTGAATGGCTTATTATTTGCACAAGCCTCCTTATGTCCACTCCTTCCACTAATAAAGCGCCACAGCCCATAGGTTCCTTAACCAAACATGCTATTTGCTCCCAAAGTTTGTCTGTCTAATTTAGAAACACCCTGTATATATAAAGCAAAAGTGTGCTCTTGTATGTTTGGATTAGAGCCATTAAAAAGACCCCCATTGCCATACTTACATACACTTTATTGCACTGTCCTTAAATTATAGTATCTACTGTTTGAGATGTGACAACAGGAGTGCCTCAAGGATCTATTCTGGGTCCTTTTCATTGTTGCTGTTAATCACTTGCCTGCTGCTACTCCAGGTAAAGTGATCTCCTATGCAGATGACACCACTGTGCTAAATATTATTTCTGCAAATACTTTTGATTGGTCCAATTCTTTAGATCAAATTTCTGATTGGTTTGACGCAAATGGCTTGCATATAAATAAAGAAAAAACACAAACTATCTTATTTACTTTAAATGATAAACAAAGTACACAGCAAAAAGAAAAACTTCTCAGAACATGGTTGGAAAAACCTTTCCTGGAAATTTCACATAATGGAAATATGCAAACAGTTGTCTACTGTTTTATTTATCTTAAGAAGACTTAGGATGCTGTTTCTATTAGCATTTTAATGACTGTCTATTATAGTTTATTTCATTGTCATTTAAACTATGTATTTTGCTCTGGGGTAGCAATGGGGAATCCAAGTATTTTTGCTCCAGAAGAGGGCTCTTAGAATAATAAAAAATTGTGATTCTCGCCAACATTGTGAACCTATTTTTAAAGAATTTGGAATTTTAACTGTGGCATCTTTGTATGTATTTGCATACTTGAATTTTGTTCATCTCCAAAAGATAGATAAGTTACTTTTCTCTGGCATCATAACCATGATACAAGGGATAGAAATAACATGGTACCTCTTAAGTTTCAGTTACAGAAATCACTTAACACTCATCTTTATCTTGAAAATTATATAATAAACTACCTTTAAATATAAGACAAATTGTAAATGCAAATTCTTTTAAAATTAGTATTAAAAACAAAACCAAGCAACTTAATTTTTACAACATGCAAAAATATTTAAATATAAATGCATTTTAATGACTTGTTGACAAAACCTATTGCGTTGTATGTATGCCAAATGGTGAAATAAATTACCATCATCATTATATTATTAAAATAAAAATGCTGTTACATTTTACTTACCCTTGTGTTACAGAGAGTAATGTTTTGTTCTCCAAAAACTTTAATCATGTTTCTTTATTATGGATATTCATTACATGAATTTCAGTTTCATTATAAAATGTAATACTCACATGAAAGTATAGTGATTGTCATTGAAGTATACATGAGGAACAGCATGTTGAAAAACAGGAATCCAAGGTTACTGAGTACTTTGGCACCATCATTTCCAATATCATAGTACAGTGCTCCAATAAGAAGACCGACAAGTATATGAGCAAACAAACGGAGATACATAAGAGTCTGAAAAAGAATAGCAGTGGTAAATTAGAACCAGTTGAAAAATTCAATGCCACAGCCGGGATTTGAACACAGTTCTCCCACTCTCCGTGCAGACATACTGGTTGGTTGAACCAGGTAAAACATACATAATCAGTTGGAAGATTGAATGCCATACTGGCAAGTTGTCACAATATTATTACAACAACAACAACAACAACAATAATAATAATAATAATAATAATAGTGGCTTCAGAAAATTTGACAACTTCAATTTCATTTCTTTAGTTCAATTTTGCATTACAAAGCTAATATAATTATAAAAAAAAAAAAATATTTAAGTATTTTTATCACTTGCTAACTAAAACTGTTGTTTTTCAGATGTAGACAATGTGCAGATTTGAAATTTAACATCCTAGACAGCTTCTTACCCAATCTCTCCTACTGAAAAGAAGTGTGCGCTTCAATACAACCCAAAACTGGGTGAATTCAGAAGTTGGGTATCGTCTTGGACTGGCCACAAATCCTGTGTCCAAAAGAGCTGTTGTGACATTGTCTGGTGCCTTTTCAGAAGCTGTAAGGTCTACAGGTATTACAACCTGTGGCACATCACCGTTTCCACCTGAAATTTGTATAAAATTTAATATCAGGAGAAATAAAGGATAACAAGGATATACCTTTTGGTAAATGTTAGTTCTGCTTTATTAGCTTTCAGTGCAAAATGCCATAATTAGACAGCATATGTATTCTAAACTGTAGTACAGTGAAGATGTTGTGGGCTTGCCACAAGTTTCACTTCTTAACTTTAAACACACATAAAGAGAGATTTTGGCAATACTTCAGAGCTTACAAAACCTGCTATATCATATAAATAAATTTGAAAAAGTTGTATTATTATCTGACTCTAAAGCAGCTATTATATCCAGAACATCTGATGTAACACCAAATAACCTAAATATTGCAGAATGCTGCAAAATCATAAAACAACTAATGAATTTAAATAAAAGATTAATACTTCAATAGATACCAGCACATTGCAGAATATAGGGTAATGAAACAAGCTGACTTTCTAGCCCAGAAAGGTAGTAAAATTACATCAAATTCATCTGATCCAATAAGTTATCACTCTATCAAAAGAATCATTAAATCAACATATAATAGAAAAAATTAAAGAAGATAATGTATTACAAACAAAAGAAAAACCATGGGAATATTTATGTAATAACACAACCAGAATCACTACACTACCAAGAAAATCCTCTGTAGCAACTTTTAGACTCCTAGCAGGCCATGACTGTCTCAATAAACATTTATTCAGGATTGGTATAGTGAGATCTCCTCTGTGTCCTTTCTGTACACTTAAAGAAGATATGGATGGAAATCACCTAATGCGCTGCCCAACCTTTAGTCAACATGATAATATAACATCAAAATACTGGAATGCAAGAGAGCAAATGGCTTCATTGCCAACTGCTCAACATTAGATACCAACCAACTAACTTTCAAGACAGTGAGAGTGTGTTAAAAAACATTTATTTGCTTTGCCATCTCTGATTTTATGCGATTCATTCATTCATTTTTTATTAGTCTATTTAAAACATATACATGTTGTTGGACACATCAGGTTACAAAGAATATAAATATAACAGAAAAAAATAAAACAACTTACAAATAATTCAGTAAAAATTATTTTCAATGTTTATATTAATTATTATTTGCACAAACTATAAATATAATTTACGAAATTGAATATGTACCTATTATTTACAATTCATTTAAAAATTCATCTACGGAATAAAAACAAGCATTTATACAAAATTGTTTAAGTTTCTTCTTAATGACTTTAGGTTTTGTATATTTTTCAAGCATCCAGGAAGTTTATTGTAGAGTTCGCAAGATGAAGCTATTGGTTTGGTTTTATACAGTTGTAATGAATGTGCTTGTAGTGCATTATTGTCTTTATTTCTTGTAAGATAACTATGATTGTTTCTATTTAATTGTCTACTACTATCCTTAGTTTTTAAAAACATTATTGCTTCATATATATATATATATATATATATATATATATAATGAGTACAATGTCATAATATTTATATTTTTAAAATCGTCTTTATAAGATTCTATCTGTTTTAGTCCCGGGACCAAACTCACTGCTCTTTTTTGTAATATAAAAAAAACTGTTTGTGGTTTTTTTTACTATGACCCAAGCTGTGATACTGTAAGAAAGATGTGGGTGGATTTGTCCATAGCATATTGTCATTAACAGCTCTTTGTTTCCAAAACCTACAAATCATTTAATAATAAATAAACCTTTACAATTTTTGTTCCATATTTTATCCTTATGTTTATCCCAATCAAGGCGTTAAGGTCAATAATGACTCCTAAAAAGTTGTAACTTGTTCAATTTTGTCTTTCCTGATAAAAATTTCAATCTATTTTATGTTTTTAAGAATAAGAATAAAGTTTGTTGACCATTAAGCTGTTTTACAACATTGCAATTGGTCTTGTCAAGTACATAATCTATCACATTACAAAACTGGAGCTTTATACAATTATTTACACCATTTAAAACAGTTGAATATATTTGCTAATATTTGCATATTTTGTGGGGAATGGAAATTTATACAATTTAATGAGTGATAGCTGTGTGTAATAAAATTAAAAGCTCTAGAGCATGGCATATATTGATATTATCTTATGAATATAACTCATGAAAACTTGTGCTTCCAGAAACTTGTATACTATGAAAGAATTAAATATTTAATGCTCTTCCCAGTAATTTCAAGGAAAAAATTGGCAATCATTTTAAAGCTTCTTTTAAACAGACCTTTGTGAAAAGTCATTTTATTCTGTAGGAGAATACTTGAATCAATAATCAGCCTAATTCTTTTCTTTTAATGGCATATTAAGTGAGGTGACACAGACTATTAAAGCCAAGGGATGTGCATTTGTGTTTAATGCACATACATAATATTTTTAGAAAGTATATCTTAATATCAAATTCTGAAAGTCTTTACACACCTTTAATACATTAATGTATCTATATTTTAATACCGAATTTTGACTTTCGTGCACATAAGTAAGAATGAAACACTAAGTGATATGATTCAGGCTAAAAGTCAAGTGAAATTTTTTATCTTTAGTAACTGTTTCATTAAATGGACCTGAAAAATAATATTTATTACGTATATGTATTTTAGTACTGTAATTTGAAATATACAATTTGTATATATAATTTTGAGAGTAATAACTAGCAATTTAGAAATCACATTTACAAAATTTATATATACACATAATAATTCTTACATTAAATTTGGACACCTAAGCACTGTATAGTAACAGGCTGTAAAAGCCAAGTGATATAATTTTTAAGATTTAATACCTGCCTTATGTTTTAACATACTTAAAACGTTTAAGATGTTTACTATTAATTGTAATGCAAAACTGATGTACACTTAGTATATTTAATTTTGAATGTTTTGACATATTCTATGTTCAAGGTCAAATCCACATTCAAAAGGAGAGTTTCTTCACGGTCTTCAATAATTTTTGCTTTCTCTACATGTACTATGTACATACTGTATAGGAATTTCACCAGAAATAAACGTTTTAGGGTCCCCTATACTCGAAAGAAAAGTAAGTGTGTGTGTGCGTGCGTGCGTGCGTGCGCGTGTGCGTGTGCGTGTGCGTGTGCGTGTGCGTGTGCGTGTGCGTGTGCGTGTGCGTGTGCGTGTGCGTGTGCGTGTGCGTGTGTGTGTGTGTGTGTGTGTGTGTGTGTGTGAACATAACTCAAAAATAAAAGGTTGATAAAATACCAAACTTGGTATATACGTTTAGTATCTTCCAGGATGCGACACAAAGATTTTGAGAAAAATCCCCCCCACCCCAAAGTACCCTTTATATAGAAAAAAATTTCAAAACTTTTGGTTTTCTCAAAAATAGCTAACGATTTTGATTCAAATACCATATATTAAACATATTTATATGGCATATTTATATGGCAAATATAATGTATATCTTGAATATTTTGGGAAAAGCGTCTAAAGACCTCTTTATTCTTAATGAATTTTGCTGAATTTTGCATAACTGGTTAACTGTAAGAGATAGACAGAAACTTACTACATAAAAAATGTAGATCATGTTAAAACACACAATTTATGTCATATAGGTCTTTTTCATGGAATTTACCATTTCTGAGATATTCCTTCATATTTGTTTCAGATTGAAATACTTAAAAAAAAAAAAAATTTCCCTCCCACACGGAAAGTTGTAAACTCATTTTAACCGTTTCTACTTACAAGAAAGCAAATAATTTCTGCAAATACTTATCTCGACTATCACAAAGTAGATAGAAGAAATAAAAATAATTTGTTACAGCAATTTAGAGAATGTCATGTGAATGGAACACATCAGATTTTTAGAAGAAATGAAAATGAATGTAGATCCTTCATTAATTTTTTTTCTTACCAATTAAAAGATGTTGGCCATCATGAGCCTACAGAATGCAATCTAATCTAATCTAATCTAATCTAAAGCAGAGAACTGCTGAGAGGTACTGTATCTGGTTTGAGGAAAAGTATTGACTGCTACAGTGACATTTATAAACAACAGGTATGTGGACTGAGTCATTGTTACTGATTAACTGATACAAATTGGGATTTCCATTTTCCTTCAAGCCGCCCCATATAGTCTCCTTGCTATCATTTAATCTGTCTCATATTGTTGGAGGTATCAGGTGCCATCAAAGTTGGGTTTTCTATATAAGACACAATAACTGCTGCTGAAATTGATATACTATGAAATTATACATTCTCAATTGAATTATGGTATTGAATTGTGGGGCACAGTGTGTAAGATGTAAATCAAAAATAAAAACTAATAGATATACATGGGCATGACAACTGAACTAAAGATAATATGTATAGGGATGGGAAAAGAAAAAGTGTTTTGATAAAAATCCATTAGTAACTGGAAAAACATTTTATAATAATTCCAAATCTTCTCGGGCTTCTAGCCAGGTAAAAACTTGGCTTGACACCAACGTTTCGAAGAAGTGCATCTTCCTCGTCTTCAGGGTGAAGACGAGGAAGATGCACTTCTTCGAAACGTTGGTGTCAAGCCAAGTTTTTACCTGGCTAGAAGCCCGAGAAGATTTGGAATTAACACGTCGCCAGGAAAGCTTCAGTTCTTATTTTATAATAAATTACAAGCTGCAATTAAGCAAGAAACAGGCATTTTATTCACTAAGCAGCTAAAAGCTATTTAATTAATTGTGCCTTTTATGATATAAATGAATACTTTTAGAGATACATTTTTACTTTCTCTCCACGTACTATGTGCATAGTATATAGAGAAGGTGTTGTAATGCACCCAAAAATTTGATACCAAGTTTTTACCGGAAATACTTGTTTTGAGACCCCCTTGACTACTTGTTTTTTTTAGAAAAATGTCCGTTTGTGTATGTGTGTGTTTGTTTGTGTATGTGTGTGTGTGTGTGTGTCTGTCTGTCTGTCTGTCTGTGTCTGTGGACAGCATAGTTCAAAACCGAAAAATCTGTTAAAAACCAAACTTGGTGTTTAGGTTTGGTATCTTCCAAGGATGCAACACAAATATTTTAAAGAAAATTCCACCCACTCCGAATTACCCTTTACATGGAACTTTTTTCGAACATTTTTATTTTCTCTAAAATGGCTCTAACGATTTTGATTAAAATATCGCATATTAAAGATATTTACCTGACAAATAAAATGTATATCTTGAATTTTCTGGGAATAGCCTCTGAAGATTATTTTATTCTAGATGAATTTTACAGAATTTTGCATAACTGCTAAACCGTAAGACATGGACAAAAATTTGCCACACAAAAAATGTAGAGCACGTTGAAACACAGAATTTATGTCATCAATTTTTTACTTTCTCTACATGTACTATGTACATAGTGTATAGAGGAAGTATTGTATCCACCCAAAAATTTGATACCGAGATTTCGCCAGAAATACATGTTTTAAGATCCCCTGAATCCAAAAAAAAAGTATTTATAGAGAAAGGTCCGTGTGTGTGTCTGTCTGTCTGTCTGTGTGTGTGCTCAAAAACGAAAAGACCGTTAAATATCAAATTTGGTATTTAGATATAGTATCTTCCAAGGATGCGACACGAATATTTTCAAGAAAATCCTCCCACTACAAACTATCCTTTACATGGAAAAATTTTCGAAAATTTTGATTTTCTTAAAAATGGCTCAAACGATTTTGATTAAAATCACGTATGTTAAAGCTATTTGCACCCCGAATAAAATGTATATCTTGAATTTTCTGGGAATAGCTTCTGAAGAACCTGTTTATTCTGAATGAATTTTGCTGACTTTTGCATAACTAGTAAACCATAAAAGATAGACAAAAACTTACTGCACAAAAAAATGTAGATCTTGTTATAAAAACAATTTATGTTGTATACTTTATTTTCGTGGAGTTAACCATTTTTGAGATATTCATTGTTATTGGTTTCAATTTGAAAGTACTTATAAAAAACCACATTTTAAAACATTTGACTTTGGTTTAGCCTAGTGTATTGCCTTATTTCCCTCCTACTTATAAGGAATTAAGCAATAAAAATGTTTTTGTTAATGTTTATTCAATTAGCATGAAATAGGAGAATAAGCTTATAAACAATAATCTGTTACAGAGGTGTAGAGAAAGTCATATGAATGGAATACATCAGATTTTTAGAGAGTATAATGAAACAAGAAGACCATCCAAAGAACTAATTCCTCTCTTGCAAACTGTTGAAGCAATACTTATATCAACTTTTGAGTGCAAAAAGCTTTCAGCACAAAGTACATAATCATAAGCTAAAAGCTTCCACATTGAATGAGTTTGGGACCACCACTGAACAAGCTCAACGCACAATGCTTTGTCAAGCAGGAAGGTCAGTAAATGACAGCTCCTGTTGTAAAAAAGAGGTTATACCAAATTTTGATTTTCTCAAAAATAGCTCTAACAATTTTGATTAAAATACTGTATATTAAAGATAATTAAATGGCAAATAAAATGTATATCTTGACATTTCTGGGAATAGCCTTTAAAGATCTCTTTATTCTGAATAAATTTGGCTGAATTTGGCATAACTGGTAAACTATAAGAGATAGACAAAAACTTACTACACAAAAAATATAAATCACTTTAAAATACACAATTTATGTCATATACGTTTTTTAAGTGGAATTGAGCATTTCTGAGATAATCCATGTTATTTGTTTCAGGTTTAAAATACTTTTCTTACTTGGAAGTTGTAATTTTCTGGACCTGCATAGAAACGTATTTCAACCACATGACAACCAGCTTTTAAAAGATTTTACTGACATTTTAGCCTAGTGTATTACCTCATTTTCCTTTTACTTACAAGGAAGCAAGTAATTAAGACAATTTCTGCTAATATTTATCTCAATTATCTATAAACTAAATAGAAGAATATGCTTTTTAGCAATAACTTGTTATAGTGATATAGACAAAGTCATATGAATGGAACTCATTAGATTTTTCATTAATATTACTCAAAATTGGAAGTTCAATTACCACGTTCAGTTTGAAGTACACAAAAAAAAAATCTGATGTGTACCATTCACATGACTTTCTCTATACCCCTGCACCAAATTATTCTTAAAAAGCTTATACTTCTATTAACTTCATGCTAATCAGTAAAACATTAGCAGAAATAGCCATATTATTTGCTTCCTTGTAAGTAGAGGTGAAATAAGGGAGTACCATAGGTTAAAGTGATAATCAAAAGCTGGTTGCTATGTCACAGAAGTTCCTTTGTTTGTACGGACAGCAGTTAACACATTCCTGTATGAGAAATGTATGTTTTTCATAGCAGAAACCAAAAATAAGGAATGTCACAAAAACGACGAACTCCACGAAAAAAATGTATATAACATAAATTATGTGTTTTAAAGTGCTCAACATTTTTTGTGTGATAAGTTTTTGTCCATCTTTTACAGTTTAGCAGTCATTCAAAATTTAGTAAAATTCATCCTGAATAAACTACTTTTCAGAGGCTATTCCCAGAAAATTCAAGATATACATTTCATTTGTCAGGTGAATGTGTTTAATATCCGAAATTTTAATCAAAATCGTTGGAGCCATTTTTGAGAAAATCAAAATTTTCGAAAAAAGTTCCATGTAAAGGGTAGTTGGGGGTGGGGGGATTTTTCTCAAAATCTTCGTGTCGCATCCCTGGAAGATACTAAACTTAAATACCAAGTTTGATACTTTACCTACTTTTTGTTTTTGAGTTATCGTGTTCACACACACACACGCATGCGCGCGCACACACACACACACACACACACAGACGTTTTTCCGAAAATGTTTTTTTTAGATAAAGGGGACCCTAAAACATATATTTCTGGCGAAATCTCGGAATCAAATTTTTTGGTGGAGTGCAATACATTCTCTATACACTATGTACATAGTGCCTATAGAGAAAGTAATTAGATATCCTTGAGTTATCTACACTCAGATTATAAGTTTTACACAAAGATAATATAAAAATTTCATTTTTACTTACTTGGGCTATCTTTAGCAATGTCATTAGTGACAAAAGGCTGGAAGAGGTTAATATTTGCTGTTGTATTGTTGCCATCTGCAGGTGTAGTGCTCTCACTAGCGGGAGGAATTATACCATTGCCGTTTGTTACTTTCATATTTGCATTATTCAGTTCCGAAGGAGGTAGCTCAGGGAAAGGCTTTCCTACTCTGATATCATGCTTTCCGTTCTGTATAGCAGTTACCAATTTGCGAATGTTATCTCCATATTCTCCACAGGAGACCTCAATCACTGCAACAGTATTACATACATGAGAGAATAAGCAGTGTCATCAAGATTTAGAAATAAGAATATATAAAAAACTTAAGTATCTATGATGTCTTCTGCTATTATTTTTAATTTTAACAGTGTAGGGTCGGCTGATAAGTCCTGGGCCTCACACAGATATGGCACTACCAGACCAGTTAGATGGTAGTATCGTCTAGTTTAACTCTAGTCTAGCTTCTATCCATAGTTACAGGTCAATAGCTTGTTTAGTTTTCGAATGACAGCATTTTAAACAACACAACTTTAGAGTTTTCATGAAAATGGAGGATTTGAAAAAACGAGCAATGATTAAATACTTCTGTTTGAAAGGCTTAACACCTAAAGAAATCAAGGAGGAAATGGACAGTACATTGAAAGACTCTGCCCCTTCATATTCAATGATTAAAAGGTGGGTTACAGAGTTTAAAATGAGACGTATGAGCACTAGTGATGAGCCTTGCTCTGGATGCCCTGTAGAAGTGACAACACCAGAGATCATTGAAAAAAATTCATCGTTTAGTACTAGAGCACCGCAGATTAAAGTTGTTTGAGATAGCAGAGACTGTAAACATATCAAAAGAATGTGCAGGTAATATTTTAAGTAATGTTTTGGGCTTTCACAAGGTCTGTGCCAGATGGGTGCTGCGTTTGTTGACACCTTATCAAAAGTTGCAAAGAAAAACTGTTTCTGTTAAGAATGTGGAGCTCTACCGTAAAAATCCCAGTGAATTTTTATACAACTTATTACCATGGATGAAATTTGGATACATCACTACACTCCAGAAAGTAAATCACAGTCAAAACAGTGAATTGTGCCATGTGAACCAACTCCAAATAAAGTAAAGTCAATTTTGTCAGCTAACAAGGTTATGGCAAGTGTTTTCTGGGATGCACAGGGAATTATTTTATTGATTACTTGGAAAACGGTAAAAGAATCACTGGTAAATACTACACCAGCTTACTGCAATGTTTGAGTGATGAGGTGAAAAGAAACAGACCTCATTTGGAAAAAAAAAAAATTGTTTCATCACAACAATGCTTCAGCCCATTGTTCAGTCTTTGCAATGAAAAAAATGTGCGAATTAAAGTTTAAATTGCTTAACATCCACCCTATTCCCCAGATCTAGCAACCAGTGACTACCAACTGTTCCCAAACCTCAAAAAATTTCTTGGAGGATGAAGATTTCACAGCAACGAGGAGATCATTGATGCAGTAAACAGCTATCTTGAGGACCTTGATAAATCGCACTACTGAGATGGTTTAATTAAATTAGAACACTGATATGACAAATGTATTAGCCTTTCTGGAGATTATGTTGAGAAATAAAGCAAAAAAAAATATTTTTAAATGCTGTTTTCATCGTGAGGCCTGGGACTTATCAGCCGACCCTCGTATTAACTCTCTGTAAATACAATGTTAGCTGGTTTCCACTTACCAAAAGAGGCAGGGTTGTGATAGCTTGGGCACACAAGACCCAGTGTACTTAGGAAAGGAACCAATTGTTGTGTGGAACCCTGATACACACACTGCCCTTCAGCAAGGGTGTACAGGTGATCAAACATCTCAAACAGCCTTGCACTTGGTTGATGAATGGTGCAGATAATGGTTCTACCACCACGAGCTAGTGATTTCAGTAGCGATATACACTGGAAACATGATGAGCTGTCCAGACCACTGCAAAATAAAACATAAAACATTAACTGTATTTCCCAATCTATCTTAAAGAGAAATATGAAAAACTTAAGTCAATGAAACCAATTTGGATTCAAATGAGAACTAAGTCAGTTGCACACCCTCTAGAACAGGCATGTTCAAATTAAGCGGCAGAGGGGAAGGTGCAGTAACTCATTTCTTTCCGTCACAAACATTAATGCATTCTACTTTGCAATTTAATGGAACAACAACAACAATAATAATAATATTGATTTGTCTGAGACCAGTATACCTGGGTGGTCTGAAAAGTTCTCAATCTGATAATGAAAAATGACAATTCATGCTTTCAAAGTAGTTTTATTTTTCAACATAGTCTCCTCTAATATCACATTTTGTCCATTTCTCCCTCTCTGTAGTATTCCTCTGGAAGTGCTGCAAAGTACCCATTTACAGCTGCAATTGCTTCTTCATTGGACGACAAGCACCTACCAGCGAGGAATTTCTTCAGAAACAGATGGAAGTCCGAGGGAGATAAATCTGGGGAATAGGGTGGATATTCCAGCACTTCATAGTGCACATCTCTCAATTTCCACATTGCCAAAACACTTTTGTGGGCAGGTGCATTGTTCTGATGGAAAACAATGTTTTTCTTTTTTAACCCTAATCTGTTTTCATGAATGCTTGCATTCAGTTTGGTTAGAAGTTGAGAGTAGTATTTTCCAGTAATAGTTTTACCTTTTTCGAGATATTCAGTCAACAAAATTCCTTTGGCATCCCAAAACACTGACGCCATGATCTTTCCCGCTGATGGCACCATCCTCGCCTTCTTTGGAGCTGAAGAACCAGCTTCTCACTGCCTCGACTGCTGCTTGGCTTCAGGTGTGTAGTGGTGAATCCATGTTTCATCCATTGTGACATATCAGCGCAAAAAGTCACTCCACACATTTACAATCCACAAATGAATTTCTGTAGGTGTTAAACCTTCTTTTACGAAGAATTTTATCACAGCAGAATACTTAAATTTCTCCATTTTCAAAGCAATACACACTTCCACTGCTTCAATCAACTGCCTACAGGCAATTATTGCCTGGAATGACTTGTAATTTTACATAGGGTCTATTAACATGTGTACTAAGTATGGGGAAAAAAATCATACAAGTAGTGCCATGACCTCTGGGTGAAGCCAAGAACTTTTCAGACTACCCTCGTATACCATAATTTCCATATTAACTACTCATAAACCTTATAACATAAAAATTAATGGTTTAATTAATTTCACATTTGGTTAACTTCACAGTGCAGTGTCGGCATAAACATGAAATGTACTTAAACAGACACTCATACTTGCAAAAATTTCATTAGAAGCTTGACAAAATAAGATACTGCATAAATGAAGTACATAAGCTCAGTAGTGATAGTAAGATACTCTGTGAGCCTTTTCAGATGATAGAGTCCAAAGAAAACAAGGTACTCACCTAGTTGGTTCATCAAAGAACATGATGGGTGGATTGTTGACCAGCTCAAGAGCAATTGATAATCTCTTCTTCTGGCCACCAGAGAGATTGCTGGTCATTGTTTTCCTGTGCTCTTGAAGACCCAATGTTTCAAGAATTTCTTGAATCTGTATTTAAGACAAATAAATGTTTTTTGGAAACATCCCTGAGGCATAACATTATCAAGTTTTTAAAAAGGTTTTATCATTTCATTAATATTGCTACACAACTCAGCTGCATACACTGAAAACTCAGGGAGCACTGTTTTAACTTTTGAATTTCTCAACTGACTTGCATGTTTCTCAGTAAACCACAAGGTGGTTTCAAATTATTTTTAGATGACAACCCCAATGGCGATTTACACCATTGTAAGTACTTTAAAGTTCAAGGATTCATAGTATAGCCAACTATTATGGCTAATGTGTATTGGTTTAATTGTTTTTTCACACAAGCTGTTTGTAGGCCAGGAGTTGGATAGGTAGAGTCAGACTGAAAAATGCCATAGCCGGGATTTGAACCACGGATCTCCAGGTCTCTAGAACGTTGCTCTACCACTGAGCTACTATGGCAACATGCTCAACTTCTGATTGTTTAATAAACTGTTGAATTTTAAGCTATGCGCTATTACTTCAATATGACTTTTATGGACTAGAGACCACATATCAGTTTTAGCAACGATATCCATTCAGTAGACCACCACTTAGACAAGGCCATTGTCTTAATACTTGAATTAAGAGTAAAAACATAGATTACACTCAAACTTCACTCTCGAAATAAAGTAACTTACTTCGGACATGTTTCGGTGGCTGTTGCCACCATTTTCAACAGAGATGAATTTTGAGGAGAGTCTATCCAGAAGAGAGACTACCACAAGCCGCTACCACAAGTTCATCAGTGAATCTCCGTTGAAAATGGTAGCAACAGCCACCGAAACATGTCTGAAGTGAGTTATGTTATTTCATGAGTGAAGCTTGAGTGAAATCTATGTTTTTACTCTTAATTGATTAGTTGCTTCACTGTGCATTTCCATTATGTTTAAATACTTGAATATTTATATGCTCCAAGATGGTTAAAGACTACAGTTATGGAGAAACAGAATGATATGAAACTTGCACACAATTCATAAGATCAACTGATAAGTTTGTTTAAACCCTTCTGTGTGCACTACTTGAAATATGTATATAGCTTTTCAGAACAGTGAAATTAACATACAAAAATTCACAATACCTTAAGAGTTCCATCCTTATGAACCTTGTTGCATTAACAAAAGCATGCAAAACTATTACAACTGTGCTTAAACCTAATTTCAGACTAATAAAAATATCATAAACAGCATTCAATTAAATTAAAATTTTAGATTAGTGTTTTTCGTAGATCCATTAGTAAAACTCTTAACTATTATAACAGTTTTATAATTAGGAATATGCACAACAATGTAATTTTGCTTCCATAACATGCACAACAAAAAGTTTAGGCAGAATCTGAAAATAATAACTCTAAATAGCATTAAAATTACAAATTAATCTGCAAAGAAGTTACATGAGATAATAACACATCCTCTTTGGTCTGATATCACTATTTAGTTTGCACTTCTTAGCATAAAGAATCAAACACATTCTGTTATGTAAAATGAAGATACTCAGTTTTATTTCCCTTTAATCTTGTGTAAAGTGCACTCTTTGAGTAATATATGCAGCAGAACATTTTGATTTTTGGATCAACATGAATTCTGACAAGAAGTTCAAACAGACACAACATATCTCAGATTTTCAACAAATTGCTTATTCATGCACCAAAAAAACCTCAAATCTGGGGAAAAAGGGATTTTGCCTTACTGGAGAAATGTTTACTATATATAGAAGAAATCTACAATGCATTATCGCAAGATTTGTTTGAGCCATTGTTATTTTTGTGTGTTGTAGCTTAATTTCTTTCTACTGTCAAATCATTGTAAGCATATCTTGCCACTTTTAACGCCTTAAAGAACTGCATTTGTCATTTCAGAGGACATTCTTATACATAATTCATTCATTCATATTACATTACCCAAAATATAATATTATATTGTGTCAAATTAGGAAACCATTGATGATAAATCAAAACTTCTGACAATTCTCTTGTAAGCAACTAATGTTTCTTATTATCACTATAATTATGATCATTATCTTCATGTAACAAAATAAAATCATGCTGATTTATTTACTCTTGTTTATTTCTCCTGACACCACAAATTAAAGTGTTTTTATAGCTTTCTAGCTTTAAATTTATGTAGGGGTGCATATTTTACAAAGCCAGCTGACTTTCTAGCCAAGAAAGGTAGTAAAATTACATAAAATTCATCTGTTCCAATAAGTTATCACTCTATCAAAAGAATCATTATATCAACATATAATAACAAAATTAAAGAAGATAATGTATTGCAAACAAAAGGAAAACCATGGGAAAATTTATGTAATAAGATGACCAAAATCACTACATTACCAAGGGAATCCTCTGTAGCAACTTTTAGACTCCTAACAGGCCATGACTGACTCAATAAACATTCATTCAAGACAGGTATAGTGAGATCTCCTCTGTGTCCTTTCTGTACACAAAAAAGCATATGGATGGAAACTACCTACTGTGCTGCCCAACCTTTAGTCAACATGATAATATAGCATGAAAATACTGGAATGCAAGAGAGCAAATGGCTTCACTGCCAACTGCTCAACATTAGATACCAACCAACCATTTTCACAAAGCAAGGGAAACATTGCTTTCACTTTAATTTTTGGTAGTACATTAATTTTTATATTTCCTTTAAAATCACTCTTGTGGAAGATTTAGTGATTCATTTTCAGCATTGAGGATGAATTGCTACAGAGCTGTATTTTGCAAGTAGCTTTCTGGGGTCCCAACAGATGCAATGAGTATTTGCTGATGGTAGATATTTACATACACTGTCAATATAATCTTGTTTTGTGGAAGCAAGATATTTCTTGCTTTTTAGTTCCCTAAGAACAACAAAAGTTACTGTTTGCTATAGGTTAGGAGGGAAAATCAAATCAATTAAATTTTCTTTATAAATAATAATAGCTGTTTGGTATTATGCAGAGTTGCAGAAGTTTCTAATTAAATTTTATTTGATAAGTTACATTTCTAAATACAAAATTGCATGTGTTTTAGTAATTAGGAATAGTAATTACTGGTAGCAATATTGAAGTGATGAGATAGTAAATTAGTCTTTTGCAATCACAGTGATCGCCCTCGACAATCACTAATATTCATGGTAATCTTCTGTAAGATTATTGCATAGCTAATACACCAATGCAATACTTTGAATCCATAAATTTAAAATGCAATATGAAAAAAACATACAATGTTTTCTGGCACATAAAAGAACATTTCTAATGCAGAATTAAAACTAAATAACTACACTATTGAAGAAGTAAAATCATATAAGTTTCTTGGGATTGTAGTGGAATAAACAATTATCATGAGCCCAAATTGTGAACCATATATGTCATAACATCAGCAAATCTAAATACCTTCTGAGATATTTTAAAAATTACAAAGAATTAAAATGATCTACTAGGGATGGATATATCCATAGTTTAACTATGGGATTGAAATTTGGGATGCAGCTGCAAAATGTCACATGGACAGGTTGCTAATTTTAAGAAGAATAGTATCAGATTGATGTATAACCTTAAAATAAGGGAATTGTGCAGGGAAACATTCATTAATCAAAACCTGCTCACTGTCTACTCTGTGTGTGCGTGTGTGCGTGTGCGTGTGTGTGTGTGTGTGTGTGTGTCTGTGTAGAACTATTCTATTTGTAACTGACTTGCCTTGATAAGAAACAATCAAATTCACAACTATAGCACATGAAGCAGTGAAAACTATCACAGATATAATATTAGCAAATGTATCAGTGAAAAAGATATTAATATTAGAAGAATTAAACTGTACAATAAACTACCCACCTTGATTAAATCGTTGACAGATATTTCAAAATCAAAATTTAAACACAAACTAAAAGAATATTTGTTGAGCAAATGAGTTTTAAGTTGTAAATGTATTAAATATTGTATAAATATGTACTATGTATGTACTTTAGCTCTAAGATTGGAAGTGTCCAAAATCAAATGTACTTTGATAAACTGGATCAATAAATCAGTTATTATTATTATTATTATTATTATTATTATTATTATTATTGTTATTATTAAGTGATTAAGTCTCACTTCCACTATGCAAGTGATACTGTGAATGTGTGAACGACTCAATAATAACTGCACACTGCTTTCAGAGTTAAATGAGATTCCCGCTGAGGCAGGAATAATCTGAAATGGCTTATTCAGAAGCCCTAAAGCTTTATAAACTTGTAATGAAATTCTAGCAACTACTTTGTTCATTGAATGAAGATTTTCTACACTTAAAAGAACAAAGATATTTCTCAGAAACACAGTCAGTCAAGACAGACTAAATAATCTGGCTGTTTTGAGTATAGAAAAGGTATTAATTAAAGACTTGGGTGGAAGAGCTTAATTTTATGAGAGTAGTATTTCGATTTTGCAAAAAAGAAAGAAGAATCCTCTTCATTACAAATAAATCTTTAGCCCTATAAAACCACTTTTTACTTTCTCTACATGTACTATGTACTTACAGTTTGATACAGAGATTTCACAGAAAATATATGTTTTAGGGTTCCCTGTATCCAAAGCATTTGTAGAAGTGGTGTGTGTGCGTACTTGTGTTTGCGTGCATATGTGCATGTGTTTTGTGTGTGTAGTGTGTGGGTGAGTGAGTGAATGAATGCATGGGTGTGTGTGTGTTGTGTGTGGTGTGTGCATGAGTGTGTGTGCATGGGTGGGTGCGTGCATGTGTGTGTGTGAGCTCGTGGGTGTGTGTGAACATGATAACTCAAAAATGAAAAATTGATAAAATACCAAACTTGGTATTTAAGTTTAGTATCTTCCAAGGATGCAACATGAAGATTTTGAGAAAAAATCCCCTCACACCCCAACTACCCAGAAAAAATTTCGAAATTTTTGATTTTCTCAAAAATGGCTCTAACGATTGTGATTAAAATACTGTATATTTAAGATATCTATACAGTAAATAAAATGTATATCTTGAATTTTCTGAGAAGAGCCTTTGAAGACTTCTTTATTCTGAATGAATTTTCCTAAATTTTGCATAAATAATAAACCGTAAAAGATAGGCAAAAACTTACACAAAAAATGTAGATTGTTTGAGGAACTCACAATTTATGTCAAGCGTTTTTATCATGGAATTGACCATTTCTGAGATATTCCTTGTTCTTTGTTTTAGATTCAAAATACTTCAAATTTTCCTACACGGAAAGTTGTAAACTCCTGGCCCTGCATAGAAATGGATTTTAATCACATGGCAACCAGTTTTTAAAGGATTTGACTATCGTATTAGCCGTGTATTCCCTTATTTCCCCTCCATCTTACAAGGATGCAAGCAATTAAGACAATTTCTGCTAATGTTTATCTTGATTACCATAAAGTAGATAGAAAAATATGTTTATCAATAATATTTCTTTACATATTGCTCCCATATGATAGATTGTCAACACAAGCCACTGCTTTTGGGTCTCATAGTATCACTAATTTTCATTCTGCACCAAATGGTACTTTATGCTTATGTAATACAGATTAATAGGCAAAAACAGCTGCTGGTCAAATGAAAAATAGTTTTAGGTCATTATTTTTGAAAATCAAGTTACCGTTGATTGATTCATACATGGCAAATTATCTGATTGTGATTTTTTAAACCCTTCATTTGTCATTTTGATATAATAATGTGAAATCAAACCTCTAGTAAACAATAAACATCCACCATCAATGTAAGAATTAAAGCAAAACTTTAGTTCATATTAAATGATCACATCACAATTCAGTGGCTTATATCAGAAGCATTTTCGAGAGCCTTGTAAAGTAAGGCTTTAAAAATGTTTTCCCTTGCTTTCAAAAAGCTGCAATGTTACAATTAGTATTATTTTATGCCTAACTTGAGGATGTGCTTTTAATTAAAATATTTTTAGCACTCGTGCATGTTCCCAGTTATATAAATAAAAATAATGCTGCTTGTTATAGTGAAAATAAAGTTTTTAAATTTTTAAAATACATTTTTCTTTTTCTCATAAAATAAATAAATAAAAGTATGCTAAAAGTAAACCATTATCAACAATCTACTTTTCTCCTGCTTTTAGTATAAAGTAAATCACTCAAACTATATATCTTGAAAAGATATCTTATGTTTTCATGATTTTCACAGTATATGGCAAAACATTTATTTCATCTTGCATATTTGGAGAAAAATGATGTTTTCCCTTCTTTTCCAATTCCTCAATAAAAAGACTATCAGAAATTAAATAAATAATATGAAATAAATCATAAATATTTACAAATGCAAGGATTTACACAAAAATAATTTGCATTTTACAGAAAGATAGTATCATTATAGCAATAAGTTTTAATTTTACTTGCCATATTACATACCAAACAACAGCATTAAATACAATGAATAGAACCACCAGAATTAGAAGAATACATTAAACTGACAAATTTGTGCATTGAACAAAACTACTTCACTTTCAATAGGAAATATTACAGGCAAAAATTAGGACTTTCTATGGGCAAACCTCTATCTCCCTTTTTGGCTAATTTATTTATGAGTAAATTTGAAACATACTTTAAGAAAGCATGCCCATGGATTTTCAAGGTGTGGTACTACTATGTTGAGGACATATTTGCAATAGATGCTGCCATCAAATTACTAAACCTACAAGAAAAAACATAATGCAGAACTCCCATTTTTTGGGGCCTAAAAATTATCAGAAACAGCACGAAAGTAAACTTTGGAATGTACAGTAAACCAACTCAATCAGAAAACTACATTAAAGATGAAAGCTACAACCCATTACCACAAAAACAGCCTCACACATAGATTAGTAAATGAACCAATGAACACAACTGAATTCAATAAAGAGTTAAAAACCACAATTCAAACAGCGGAACAAAATGGATACAAAAAACTTGACAAAGCAAAGCAGAAAAAACCATAAAAGAAATAACTACCCTAACAGCAGGAAGAGACAGTAACAACACATTCAAAATATTCACTTACCACCCCGAGCATTTAGAAAATTAAAAAAAAATCTTCAAGGAACAAAACATCACCCTAGCTCCAACAAATAGATTTTTCTGTCATAAAGTTCCTAAATTCAAAAATCAAAGATGAAATTCCAGCATAAAATAGATAAGGAATATATCAAATTAAATGTACAAATTGTAAAAAGTTCTACATAGGTTAAACCAAAAGAACTTTAAAAATCAGATCCAAAGAGAACTTTAGAAATCTAAAACTAAAACAAGAAGATAAATCAGCAGTAGTATTTCACTTTTGGAAAGAAAACCATAATCTAGATACAAATCCAAAATTGCTAAAAACCATGTCAGGCCACAATGAACTCACAACCTGGGAAAACATCCTCATATGGAAACACGAAGATCACTTAATAAACTTTGAAATCCTGTCAGTTGACAACTTAGTTAAGAAGTTCATCCTTTCACCACTAGAGAAGAGAACACAGGCAGATGCAAGCAACAATGACAGTTGGACCCGTGAGGTTGAAAATGGAAGCATACACTTCTGAAACTGGTCCTTCATAATAAAAATGTAAGTGACGTAGTATTAAAAATACTGACTCAACAAATTAATACCACATATTACATACCACTTCAACTTTTTCATCTTTTGGCATGTCCTTTCCCAACTTGAGTGCTGCTGCTACTTGCATTGCTTCTTCAACCGTGAGATTTGCATGAAGCTGGTTGTCCTGCATGATGTAGCATGACAGCTTGCGGAACTGACTGAGATTTCGTTCTTGTCCATTTATTGTGATGGAGCCACTCATACCAGAGGTCCTGCAATAATTCACATAACAGAATGAAAACATTGTCATACAATATTAGTTTATGAAAGTAAATTTTTATCACATATTTAGACATATTTTAATGCTAGTAACATATTCTGTAGCTAGTAAAAGATCATCCCCTGTATGTATTTTGAACACAATTTTTCATCCTCTTATCAAAAAATGAACACATATAAAGACTGTAGAAGTTAAACAAAATCCATGATCCATGGTTCAAATCCTGGCTTTGGAATTAAATTTTTCTGCCTATCCAAAGTATAAATATAATCTACCATGCAATGTTAGGCAGTCAACTGGCATTAAATAAACAAACAATTTATATAAAAATTATACTAGACCTATACTGTTATAATTCTGTTTTTCATTGAAGTAAGAAATTCAATACTCTTGTTAAAAACATACTTTTACATTCAGAAAAAACTACTACAGGCACTATTGCATTTCCCATATTGGTTACATGACTTCAAATAAAACTTATTTAAATATATTTATTTTAAAGATGCTGCCATTTACAGTTCCAGCATGTACCAGGAGAGAGAGAGAGAGAGAGAGAGAGAGAGAGAGAGAGAGAGAGAGAAAGGACTGGCATTACATTCACATGGCTTCCTCTAGCCATTCTTCAACAAAACATTTAAGGCTAATAAGGCAGGTTCAACTAAGACAAATTTCAAAGGCTACCTTCCCATTTTGAATTATTCTGTCACACATATCTTTTTGTAAACATGTTTTTTATTCAGGCAATCTCAAAACGCCATTGGGGGAGTGGCGAGGGGGACAAAACCACATGAATACTCACATCATAAATAGACCTACTATCTACATTATCTGCTTTAGGTTCCCGGCATGACTTGTGAACATCCCCAGTAACAAAGGTATTAAATCACCTAACAGCTATAAGCTGAACATAATCCTCCCCTCCCCCTTCCTTTTGGGAGCGAACATCAAAAGTCAACATCAGCAGACACCAGCAGAGCAGTGGCAAGGATGTTGCTCCTGAAAAGGTAACCATTGGGGAGACTATACACAAAAGTGCTATCTCCTTAACATCTTCAATCTCAACCTATACACCAACCAACCTATAAACATCCCAAATCTTTGATGTGGTACAGCCCTAATAAGGGCAGGAACACAGCATACTACATGACGAGCCTACATATATTCGTCGTCGTTGCGTACTACGTTACGCTAGTAGCTTGTAACAGCATTGCTAGCTGTTTTCTAAAGACACTTATTGATGAAATAGAGCCGTAGTTTTTCTTAGATGACGTTAGAGCTGTTTATGTCAACACATTCTCCTGCTTGGAGCACAGCATGCTGACCTCAAACTTTTATACTATTCCCATGCAATCCCCGAAAAACATCTAAAAATCGACAATACGCTAAGATAATGACGAAGTGTTGAACATTTCAAACCATTAATAATGGATATATTCAGTGGTGGCCGGCCTTTAGGGGCACGTGCCCTCCCTACAAAAATTTCAGACAATAATTTCATTATACTATTAGGTAAAATGCTATAATCTATAACGCATTTTGTATAAATTTAATACTGCACACTGGAGAGTTGTTGTAGTGAAGATGGCTGTTGGAAATAGTAACCGGCTGCATTTTTCGGACACAAACGAGTTTGTGGTCACCCTATGCGCACGTGCAGAAGAATTCAGTGCTTTCAGATGTAGTTAATTTGTTGATGCGGGGTTCACGCAGCCGAGAGGGGAAGGTTCTCTTAGGACACGAAAGCCTCTGTGGTCATTTGCCGCGCATGCACAAAGAGAAAATAAGAACCGGCAATAAGCAAAAATGAAAGTTTGAGTCAAATCCCTGACAAAAATATTTAACCAAAGACCTCTTCACATGTAAGAGTAAATAATAATAAACATTTCTTAAGTTTGAATGTCTTCTTATTTGAAAACAAAGTTGATCTATAAACCTGCCGAACGAAATATACAAAAAGAAGCTTATGTGATAAAAATTTACAATGTTGGTACTTGGTACTAAGCAGACGACAAGGTACGCTCACGCGTCAACACCCAAGGCGTACAAGCAGTGAGTTGTGTGATTACCCTAAGTTGTAGCTTCATTTGAAAACAGGAAAAGACCAAATAACTAATAGTTATTGAAATTATGAACTTGAACAAACAGTAAAATGGACCTTACTGATTAGTGGCTAGTGTTTTGAAAATGAGTGCTGAGTTCCAGTATCCACCTTAAGAGTAAACCGATAAGAAGTGGTGAAAGAGTGTCTTGAATGTATTTCACGTGTTAATGAAACATAATCCGAATGCACTGGAGAATAATTGACTGCAGAATAATATGCCGAATTATCACTTACTAGCGTTCAAAGAAACGGCAGTGTTAAAACTCGCCTTAAGAGGCAAAATTCCAAACATCGTCACGAAAGTTTGTCAAGGTTACAATTGCTTATAAAGAAAATGCTAAGATATTAATATCATGATCGCGACCTACTTTACTTTAAGGGTAGTTTCCATTATTTTATGAGAGAAAAGCGAGCTTCGTTTGTGAAAAGAAACATAGTGAACGTTGTAATTGACATACTTAAGCTATTAAAAGTTGTGTAGGGTAGTATTGAAGACTGGAATCTTAAACTCGAATGCACTAGCGGTTAAGACGAGCTATGCATTAATTTGCAGCAGGATCATCTTTCTGATAATGTTGTTGACAAATGATAAACAGTGTTCAAATTTCTCGGAACATGTCGCGTCCGGTTTCTGACTTAAATCAAAGAATTATCGAAGTATTTTTTCAAGCAAAGGGTCGAAGGATGGACTTCATCTACAAACAGAAAGGTTAGTTCTAATACACAAATTAGGATTTCATTTCTACTGATAGCTTTTAGTAACCACTAATTTTAGTCTGTCGTCATCCGTGATCTAGGGGTAACATGCTAGCCTCTGGTTCTCAAGGTCGCTGGTTCAAACCCGCAGATTTTTTTTCAGGCGTAAAAATCCCTTCCTACATAAGGGAACGAAAGTCGTTGACACCGTGTCGAAGATTTGCAGCTCGTAAAAAATCCCTCAAACCTGATAAAAGGCCTCTGAACAATATTATGCGGTCTTTTGCACCCAAAATAGAATGGGACTCTTAGAACCGTAGCAGTTAAAGAGCGTTCATAAATAGCATTTAATTAGCTTTAATTTTAGTCAATCTTAAAATTGTGCCGTACCAGATAATTTGGCCACGAGCCACCACTGGATATATTCGAAATACCTTGACACAAAAATGTTGCAAGTATATCACCAAGTGTTTCTTTAATACCATTTGTATAAAATTAATAACTTTCCTAAACTAGAAACTTAATGTATTGTGATAAATGAGCATAAGGTCATGCCGCAGTTAAACATTTAAGGAAAGAACATCCATGGCGCGTTTCCGCATAAAGGGAGAGAGGTGTTTTCCTCTACAAACCTGCCAACAATTACGCTCCACAACCGGTTTATCTCACCAACAATGAATGGATATCAGCCTTCAAAACGACAGTTTTACGTGTTCACTGAGTTTTACACCAGGAAAATACCGAGACGGGAACGACTTACCATTGCGGCAATCGGATTTAAACAAGTTTGGCCACGTTTTGAGTGCTGTCCTTGCAGAAATACTGCTGCCGAAGGTTTGAGGAAGAAAGATCAGTGTCTATACGAGCAAGTCTTGTCGATAGTGTTCGTCGGCCTTATGGTAAACACGTTCTGCTTGAGGCAATCTTATAAAAAATCAGAATTTTACGATCGCATAAGACACATTATCAGCGGAAATACAATCTTAATTCAATCCAAAGTTTAGGCTAATATTAATTTAATACATCCATTTTTTACTTTCTTACACGTACTATGTACATAGTGTATAGAGAAGGTATTACACTCCAACCAAAAAAATCGATACCGAGATTTCACCAGAGATATATGTTTTAGGATCCCCTGTACCTAACCAAAAAACATTTTCAGAAAAAGCTCCGTGTGAGTGCGTGTGTCTGTGAACACGATAACTCAAAAAACAAAAAGTCTGTAAATACCTAACTTGGTATTTAAGTTTGGTGTCTTCCAGGGATGCGACACAAAGATTTTGATAACCCCCCCCAAACTACCCTTTACATGGAACGTTTTTCGAATTTTTTTATTTTCTCAAAAATGGCTCTAACGATTTTGATTAAAATATCATATATTAAATATATTTACCTGGCAGATAAAATGTATATCTGGAATTTTCTGGGAATAGCATCTGAAGACTATTTTACTCTGGGTGAATTTTACGGAATTTTGCATTTTTTTTTTCGTGGAGTTGATCGATTTTGAGATATTCCTTGTGTTTGGTTTTAGCTTTAAAAAACTTATGCTTTTCTCACATTCGCACAAAGGAACCTTAGTCACATAGCATCCAGCTCTTGACTATCACTTTAAACTATAGTACTCCCTTATTTCGGTTCCACTTACAAGGAAGCAAGTAATAAAACTACTCCCACTACTGTTTTCTCGATTAGCATTAAGTAAATAGAAGCATATGCTTTTTAACAATAATTTGTTGCAGAGATGAAGGGAAAGTCATGTGAATGGGACAAGATTTTTCTCTCTGCTGTAAAAAATGGAGCTAATTTGGCGAGTTAATTTACTAAATTCCCAAAAATTGATAGAATATGTATGTTACAGATAATGCATATGTTGCCTGTTTGATCAATAAGCATAATATTTCAACAATTTGCCAAGTATGCTGCACATTTGCTTGCTTTACGTGTATATTTATAAATGTACTAGCCGACCCGGCGAACTTTCTTCCGCCTTAGAAGCAATAAATGAGCAGATTTGGATTTTATTATGTTCAATTTTTTATTAAGATAAATATAAATACAAAAAAAAAAAAAGTATTTTAATGATTATTTATTGGCCGTGTATTTTGGTGCATGGGTTGCACTTTTCAGTGAAGCATCTTGTGATAGACGACATTTCTTGTTTTATTATCAGGCGCAAGAACAAATAACGCAGATGGTCTTCCGACCCGTGAACATGCCACATATAATTGACCATGGGAAAAACATGGATTTTCTAGATTCAGACCACAAATTTTCAAGGATTGGCCTTGTGATTTGTAAATGGTCATGGCGAATGCAAGACGGGTCGGAAATTGAAGTCGTTTAAACTCAAACGGCAAATCGGTTGGGATCCTCGGAATGAGAACTTCCTCACCTTCGAATTTTTCTTTGAATATCGTCGCGTAAATCACATTGTCCATCAATTTACTTACCACCAAACGCCCTCTGTTGCACAGTTTTGGTTGGTTTATGTTTCGAAGCATGATTACTACGGAACCAACCTTCCTTTAGTCGTAAATTGTGCGGTGGTAAGCCAGGCACATCTAAGGAGTTTACAAATTTAATTGGATAGTTGCTCTTCACGTGCAATTTCATTCGCAATGTTTCGGGGAAAGATTCGATTGCGTTGGCCGCGGCATTGTTAATGATAATATCGGCACAATAAGCTAATAGTAACTCGAAACACACACCATAGACAACAATGCGTTTAGCTGTCTGTTGCGTTTTGTTATACCACGTTTTATGTCACGTCCCACGGAAACGGGATAAAAGGTTATTGTATTAATTTTATTGTCATATTTAATATACAAACACAATATTTCTAAATAAAATTAGTTATTGAATCTGCCTTGAAATTCGGCACACTCGCAATGCAATAAATGTTCCCTGGCCAGAGTATTTTATGGCAGTGGAAAGAGTCACGGTAGAAAACGGTTCTTCGTGACCAGATCGGTTACGTGTGTCGGCGTGTGAAGCGCCGGTGCAACCATATGACATCCTTGAAATGAAATTGAGTTTTGGTTATGGAGCTCTTTAACCACTGTGGTATATATTGGGCCTGAAAACAGCTTAATTCTGCCCACAGGCTTGAGTTTTTTACTTTCTCTACACGTACTATGTAATAGTGTATAGAGAAGGTATTGCACTCCATCCAAAAATTCGATACCGAGAGCATTTTTGGAAAAAGGTCTGAGTGTGCGTGTGTGTCTGTGGACAGCATAGCTCAAAAACGAAAAGACCGTTAAATACCAAACTTGATATTTGAGTTTGGTATCTTCCAAGGATGCGACACGAAGATTTTCAAAATAATCCCCCACCCCCAAATATCCTTTACATGGAACTTTTTTCGAAATGTTTGATTTTATCAAAAATGGCTCTAATGATTTTGATTAAAATATCGTATATTAAAGATATTTATCTGACAAATAAAGTGTATATCTTGAATTTTCTGGGAATAACCTCTGAAGACTAGTTTATTCTGGATCAATTTTACGGAATTTTACATAAATGCTAAACCGTAAGAGATGGACAAAAACCACACAAAAATTTAGAGTACGTTAAAACACACAATTTATGTTATGTATATTTTTTTCGTGGAGTTGGTCGTTTTTGAGATATTCCTTCTTTTTAGTTTCAGCTTTAAAAACTTATATGTTTCTCATACAGGAATTTGTCATCCCTTGTCCACACAAAGGAACTTTTGACTATCACTGTAACCTATGGTACCCCCTTATTTCGCTTCTACTTACAAGGAAGCAAGTAATAAGACTATTTCTGCTAAGTTTTTTCTCGATTAGCATGAAGTAAATAGAAACATTAGCTTTTTACAATAATATGTTGCAGAGATGTAGAGAAAGTCATGTGAATGGATCACATACATTTTTTTTTTTATGTACCGCAAATCTACGACGCGGGTAAAATTTGCCTTTCGACTTAGGATTTTTACGAAACTCGTAACCTCTGAGCTACTATGGCAACATGTCCATACATTATTAAATTGTAAATACTGCTAGAGAAAGTAAAAATGAACTGCAAAGCTGATTTACAATATATCCCAACTTTTCAATATTAAAAGTAAATTTTGCGAGTAAAATAACTCATACGGTTTCTACAATTATTTAGTTCAGGGATAGATTACATAAAATTTATACAACTATTTATGTAAATATAGCGTTTTAATACCTTTTATATGGGTATATTTATGTGCGTATTATGAAGTTTTCAATGGATAAATGACAAGCGACCGCATGTGAGATTTTTGGTGGACAAAGCGGTGCATGGGCGGGTTTTCTCTGGATTCTCCGGTTTCCCCGCCATCGCATTCCACCGGTGCTCCATCTTCATTCCATGTAACACCAGTGTCATTGCATGCGGTGCCATGACAGTAAAAACAGACTTAAACACTGTCAAAAAATGGATAAATGCATACAGATTGTAAGATTAGAGCAAACAATAAACAATTTTCAGCTTCGTCATGAAATAAATAAATAAACAGATTAAGCTTAGCCAAATATATATATATATATATATATATATATATATATATATATATATCGATTCCCGGTATACTACCCGGTCCGGGATGCACTCAGCCTCGTGAGTTCCCTGGGCGGCCAATTGAGGAGCTAATTGATGGAGAAGTAGCGGATCCAGGTCATGAGGATCGCATTTCGAGGCGCTGGCCACATCTCACCCTCCAATACTGTCATGGACCTAGATGGGGAAGCAGCGGCTGGGCGGTAGGCCAAAGTTCCTTGTGAGCTGTCATGCCATGGAGTTAGTTTACGTCAACATAATTGTCATTCGCTTACGTACCCAGAATACAGGAAGTATTTGCCTTTGATTCAACATGAAGTATTTTGTTTTCACCGGAGTGTTTACAGAAATGTGCGCCTAGTACGCATGATGTCTCGGAACAGCATAAACAGCATTGAGCTTGACACTTCGCGACACCTTTTAAAGATGCAAGGTAAGGATTTTCGTGACATTCTAACCACTCAAAATCCATCTACTTTGGAAACCTTTTCGTAATTTATTTTTAGAAATAACTATCTATGTTAAAACATGCCATATGTTTGAAGTAAGACGCGGCCTCTGAAATTCCTCCATCACTGAATTGTAATTAGTTGGAAAACCGCATAAGAGAAAATATCTGATGTGTTCCATTCACATGACTTTCTCTACAACTTTACAACAAATTATTGTTAAAAAGTTTATGCTTCTACTTATTTCATGTTAATCGAGAAAAAACTAGCAGAAATATTCTTATTACTTGTCAAAAGCTGGTCGCTATGTGACTCAAGTTCCTTTGTTTGTATGGATACGAGTTGACAAATTCCTGTATGATAAAAGTGAAGTTTTTCAAAGGTAAAACCAAACAAAAACAATCATTTCCACGAAAAAAAATGTATATAACATAAATTGGGTGTTAACGTGCTCTACGTTTTACTGTGGGGTAAGTTTTTGTCCATCTCTTACGGTTTAGCAGTTATGCAAAATTCCGTAAACTTCATCCAGAATAAAGTAGTCCTCAGAGACTATTCCCAGAAAATACAAGATATACGTTTTATTTGTCAGGTAAATATCTTTAAAATGCGATATTTTAATCAAAATCGTTAAAGCCATTTTTGAGAAAACCAAATTAAAAAAAAATCCATTAAAAGGTTATTTGGGAGTGGGCGCATTTTCTTGAATATCTTCGTGTCGCATCCTTGGAAGATACCAAACTAAAATGCCAAGTTTGGTATTTTGTCCCTAGACACACACGGACCCTTTTCAAAAAATGATGTTTTTTTTTTTTTTTTTTTGGATTCAGGGAAACCCAAAACATATATTTCCGGTGAAATCTCGGTATTGAATTTTTATTATTGCTGCTAATTTTTTTTTCTCAATTATCGTGAAGTAAATAAAGTATAAGCTTTTTAACAATAATTTGTTGCTTAGATGTAGAGAAAGTCATGTGGATGAAACATTTTATTTTTGCGTTATTAGGTACGTACAATCGGATTCTATTGTCCTTGTCATATAGTCTATGGAGTCCTCTTTTTTGACAATGAATGTTGTATAATCTGAGAAAAAAGTTAAGGGGACAAGGTGCTCTGAAATGTAAAAAATAACACTTTTTGTTTCAGACACTAAAAAAACTTCTATTTCTAGTTTCAGAAAATGTATACTTTTAGGGGGCTAAGAGGATTTTGATCAATTTAAATATAATTTAAATGCTAGTCTGCATATCTTTAAATTCACATTTCTCAAAACAGCACTTTTTATACTTATGTGCCTTTTTCTCAGAAACTATGAGAGTTGGAAAGCTGAAATTTTCAGCACATATATACAACACATAGTTGAACTTTCTGAACCACAATCGTGATGTTATAGTACACATCGATCTTATTAATAAAGAAACTACATTGTAAATTTTCCACATTTTTACTTTTTTGAATTTGCAAATATATTTCTTTTTTCATTTCTACTGAAATTGTATCATAGCTAAATAATTGAGGTTCAGAAGATAGCTGATTATACTAAGAACAAACATACAAAAGTGTGATTATGTATTGCAAGTAGTATCAGAGATAAAGGTACATACATGAATTCACATGTTTTAAGACTAGGTTTTTATTACTTTTCTGCCGAATGAAATACTTTTTATAGAGTTAATCACATAAGCTATTAATGCAAAAAAAAAAAAAAAACACTTGAAATACTTTTTCACGATTTACAGAACAATTCATACAAATTTCTGGAGAAAAAACCAATTGAATACTTTAAGAGCAGTGGTAATTTAACTCACTTATGGTGGAATTTCAGTCTAGATTGTCCCCTTAATGGTTTGTGAGTACAAAAATAAGTTTTAGAAGACTTAATTCAATAAACCTTTCTCGGAATTTCCTTTCTAGATTCTAGAAACAAAAGTATGGAACGAAGAGTTTTAAAATTCATTTCCTAAATTATCTCAATCTATAGCTACTTTTTCTACCTTTGTGTAAATTAATTTACAACTTTCGGTACACTAATTTTAACAAATTAACTAAATCCTCTTTTTAAATAGCTTTTTATAACGGTTCTTTTCAAACATTTTTGGGTAGTAAAATTCTGCGCCCTGGCCATAATATTTCATACCAGGTCTTTCTAAGTTGCAATTGCTCGGTAACAGTAGGTATCCTGAACAATTTTTCAAACAGGGTCTTCGAGGCCACGTTGTTTCAGTGCTTTGGTAAGAAACGCAAGTTTTAACTGATCTTGAAATAAGAGAACCTTGCAAAAGCTGCGGGGGAATTTTTTTGTTTTTTTTTCCTTAGTTACCAGAGGAACCGGTCCGACGAGATTCTGAAGAATGTTGTGGCCATAATTGCTAGTAGGAAGCATCTGGTATCGCAAATTGATGAGGGGAAGCCGGGAGGGGGAGGGGGGAGTGATTTGCGAATAATAGTTTCAAGTTTCTACAGACAATTTGTTACAAAAACCAAGGCTAACCGTACTCTGTTTATGAAGTCATGTGACGAACACATACATGAACTGGATGCGTAACCAGCTCACAAATTACGTATTTGGATTTACACAAACTACTATGGACTATTGCACTACGCACTCCAACGTAGGTGAAAGTTGAAATGCTTACAGAAGAACGGCCATCTTTCTAGTCGTCGGAAAATGTGATTACATCATTCATGCTATGCCTTAAACCGCTAAATATGTACTCAACCTATTCTGAAATGAAATGCTATGAGTATAACAAAGAAACCGCAGTTCAAAATTCAAGCAAGGAAAAAAAACCTGGCAAAAGCAGCAGCAAGGAACAGCGACATGCAGATGTGCTACAAGAGAAGTACTAAGAAAACTTCAAGAAAAAACTCTGATGTCTTCCATTCACATGACTTTCACATAACGTTCTCTATAGATTACTGTTAAAAAGCTTATTCTCCTATTTACTTAATGCTAATCGAGAAAAAAATCAGCAGAAAGGGTCTTATTACTTCCTCCTTATAAGTAGAAAGGAAATATGGGAATACCATATGTTAAATCGATAGTCAAATATTTTAAAAACTGGTTGCTATGTGATTGAAGTAACTTTGTTTGTATGGACAGGAATTGACAAATTCCTGTATGAGAAAAATATCTTTTTTAAAGCTGAAATCAATAACAAGGAATATCTCAAAAACGATCAACCCCACGAAGAAAATGTGTATAACATAAATGGTGTGTTTTAACGTTCTCTACGTTTTTTGTGTGGTAAGTTTTAGTGCATCTCTTACGGTTTAGCAGTTATGCGAAATTCCATAAAATTCATCCAGAACAAAATAGAGAATGATATACTTTTTATTTGTCAGGTAAATATATTTAATATACGATATTTTAATTAAAATCGCTACAGCTATTTGAGGAAATCAAAATTTTCGAAACATTTTCCATGTAAAGGGTAGTTGGGGGATTTTCTTGAAAATCTTCGTGTCGCATCCTTGGAGATACCAAACTTAAATACTAAGTTTTTAATTTAACATGTTTTCGTTTTTGAGCTATGCTGTCCACAGACAAACATGACACAAAATGATTTTTTTTTTTAACTCGGGGGACCCAACACATGTATTTCCGGTGAAATCTCAGTATTGAGTTTTTGGGTAGAATACACTACCTTCTCTATACACTAGGTACATGGTACGTATAGAGAAAGTAAAAAGCACGTCCCAAATCTCGCAATATATTACAAGACTGGCAACACTGTGATAAGAAATGCTTAATCATAGCTTCTGTGAGATTTCGTGCAGGAAACGGTGACGGATTAGGTCACGTGCTATTGTGTATTGTGAGAGCAGAATGTTCCCATACACACAAAGTCGGCATTAGCTTTAGACTGGATTGCAAGTGCTCTTCCGCTCCTGTGAAGAAAAACATCTCATTCACATGACTTTCTCCACAGCTCTGCAATAAATTATTGTTAAAAAGCTTATGCTTCTCTTTACTTCATGCTAATCGAGAAAAAATTACCAGAAATAGTCTTATTACTTGCTTCCTTGTAAGTAGAAGCGAAATATTATTATTGATAGTGTTTAACGGCCGCTTTAACTACTTTTGGCACCGCAGCCGATGACGCAGATGATACAGGAATGAAGATGGAGCACCAGTGGAATGCGATGGTGGGAGAAACCGGAGAAAACCCGCCCCTGCGCCGCTTTGTCCACCAAAAATCTCACATGCGGTCGCTTGGAATCGAACCCGGGCCGTCTAGGTGAGAGGCGAGTGTTCTAACCCTCGGCCACGGCGCGGCCGAAGCGAAGTAAGGGAGTACTATAGGTTAAAGTGATGGTCAAAAGTTGGTTGCTATGTGACTGAAGTTCCTTTGTTTTTATGGACACATCCCATTTTATTTGCAATATAAATATCTTTAATATACGGTATGTTAATCAAAATCGTTAGAGCCATTTTTGAGAAATCAACATTTTCGAACCCTATTCCATGTAAAGGCTACTTTGGAGTGGGGGGGGGGGTTGTCAAAATCTTCGTGTCACATCCCTGGAAGATACTTAACTCAAATACCAAGTTTAGTATTTTACCGACCTTTCGTCTTTGAGTTATCGGGTTCACATACATACACACACACACACACACACACACACACACATGGAACATCTTCCAAAATATTTTGGGTTATAGGGGACCCAAAAACGTGTATTTCCGGTGACATTTCGGTATCGAATTTTTGGGTGAAATGCAGTACCAAGTAAATGGAAGAATATGACCTATATTAATAGTTTGTGGGGGAGTGAGTAGGAAAAAAAAAAAAAAAAAAAAAAAACATGTATATGTAAAATATTGGAACTTTACGGTTGGAAATATACAGTTTTATTTGAAGATGATTTTCCTCTCACTTTAACGAAGATGAACCTTGTTGATTAAGTGACTACATTTATTTGAAGAGTTAGTGTACAAAGTGCAAGTGGTATTCTGCAAACAAAAGAGGGTTAAAGACCGAAGAGATTGTCCTGTTTCTTCACACGCTTACCGCATTGGCAATCACGTCTGCAGCACCCAAAGAAATTGCCACACACGTCAAGCACCTAAACATGTCAACGTAATCAGTGTCAGCTCGTGCGTGATGCAAATTAAATATCTACCTTACACCTGTAATCTAGATAACTACCTTTTTTACTTTCTCTATACGCACTATGTACATAGTGTATAGAGAATGTATTGCACTCCACCAAAAAATTCGATACCGAGATTTCACCGGAAATATGTTTTAGGGTACCCTTTATCTAAAAAAAGCATTTTCGGAAAAATGTCCGTGTGTGTGTGTGTCCGTGAACACGATAACTCAAAAACGAAAAGTAGTTAAAATACCAAACTTGGTATTTAAGTTAAGTATCTTCCAGGGATGCGACACGAAGATTTTGAGATAAATCCCCCCACCCCAACTACCCTTTACATGGAACTTTTTTCGAAAATTTTGATTTTCTCAAAAATGGCTATAACGATTTTGATTAAAATTTCGTATATTAAAGATATTTACCTGACAAATAAAATGTATAATTTGAATTTTCTGGGAATAGCCTCTGAAGAGTAGTTTATTCTGGATGAATTTTACTAAATTTTGAATAACTGCTAAACCGTAAGAGATGGACAAAAACTTACTACACAAAAAATGTAGAGCACGTCAAAACACACCATTTATGTTATATACATTTTTTCCGTGGAGTTCGTCGTTTTTGTGACATTCCTTATTTTAGGTTTCTGCTATGAAAAACTTATACATTTCTCATACAGAAATTTGTCAACTGCTGTCCATACAAACAAAGGAACTTCAGTGACATAGCAACCAGCTTTAGATTATCACTTTAACCTATGGTACTCCTTATTTCACGTCTGCTTACAAGGAAGCAAGTAATGTGGCTATTTCTGCTAATGTTTTACGATTAGCATGAAGTTAATAGAAGTATAAGCTTTTTAAGAATAATTTGTTGCAGAGATATAGAGAAAGTCATGTGAATGGTACACATCAGATTTTTTTTCTTTCTCTACACTTACTATAGTGTATAGAGAAGGTATTGTATTCCATCCAAAAATTCGATACCGAGATTTCACCGGAAAAACATGTTTTGGGTCGCCCTAAAAAACACATTTTTGGAAAAAGGTCCGTGTGTCTGTCTGTATGTCTATGGAAGGCATAGCTCAGAAACGAAAAGACCGCTGAATAAAAGTTAGGTATCTTCCAAGGATCCGACACGAAGATTTTCAAGAAAATCCCCCCAACCCCAACTACCCTTTTAATTTTCTCAAAAATGGCTCTAACGATTTTGATTAAAATATCGTATATAAAAGATATTTACCTGACAAATAAAAATGTATATTTTGAATTTCCTGGGAGTAGCTTCTGAAGACTACTTTAGGATGAATTTTACGGAATTTTGCATAACTGATAAACCATAAGAGATGGACAAAAACTTGCCACACAAAAAGTGTAGAACACGTTGAAACACACAATTTATTTATAAACACTTTTTTCGTGGAGTTGATCGTTTTTGAGATATTTATTGTTTTTGGTTTCAGCTTTGAAAAACTTACTTTTCCATACAGGAATTTGTCAACTCCTGTCCATACAAGCAAAGGCACTTCAGTCACATGGCAACCAGCTTTTGACTAACACTTTAGCCTATGGCACTCCCTTGTTTCGCATCGCCCTCCGTGGTGTAATGGTTGCCATGCTAACTTTATATACCCAAGGTCGCGGGTTCAAACACGGCGGAGGACGATGGATCTTTTCGGGTGTAAAAATCCTTAGCCTTCGGAAGGGTCGTAGATTTCCGGCACGTAAAAGAACTACAAGCCTGACGCCATTTTCATTTTTACCCTTGCTTCGCTTCTACTTACAAGGAAGCAAATAATAAGGCATTCTGCTAATTTTTTCCTGATTAGCATCATGTAAATAGAAGCGTAAGCTTTTTAACAAAAAATCGTTGCAGAGATGTAGAGAAAGTCATGTGAATGGAACACATCAGATTTTTATTTACGGTTGCAACAGTTACATAAACATGTAAACAACTTAAATGGAGGCGGTCGACGTAAAAAGGCTACGGGCCCATTTTATGCAGAATGCACGAGTTTGCCGGTCATGTGTTGTTGGTACACCTGTTTGAAGTTAGCTGTGCAAGCAATATTGTTTCTACCGCCTGTTCTTGTGTTCTTATGAATCTCAATTTGGTTAATGTTGACATGCTTTCTAATATTAAAATGAGTGAAAATAATTGTAATCAGTAGAGACGGATTATATGCAGCATAAAAACCTCGAAATATGCATGCAAATATGCATGAAAAGTGTCAAAATATGCAACATCAAATAATGCAAAGTAATGATTAGTTTTATATATATTATTTCAAAAATAACATACGCGTGGCAATTTTTATTATTTACTTTAACAAAAAAATGTATCGTTTACAAAATCGTTTTATGTTATTATTTTATTACTATAGTAAACAGAAACGATCAGACACTCTTCCAAATACTCAGTACTAAAATTGTATCGTCGATCGCTCAAAACATTTTTATAAGCAGAAACGGTCCGTTCTACATCAACTGAGGTCATTGGACAGTATTTGAATTTGTCTGCTATATTGGCACTCGTTTCTGGTAAAAGTTCACCCGTCCCATTAATAAAAAGCTGACTTGTTCCATTCACATGACTTTCTCTACATCTCTACAATAAATTATTGTTAAAAAGCTTATTCTTCTATTTCCTTAATACTAATCGAAAGAAAAAAAATTCGCAAAAAGTGCATTATTTTTGCTTCCTTGTAAATAGAAGTGAAATAGAGGAGTACCATAGGCTAAATCGATAGTCAATTTTTTAAAAGCTTGTTGCTATGTGATTGAAGTACTATTGATTGTATGGACAAGAGTTGACAAATTTCCGTATGAGAAAAGTTAAATCTGAAACTAATAACATGAAATATCTAAAAAAAAAAAAAAAAAAAAAAATGGCGAACTCCACGAAAAAATGTATATAATATAAATTGTGTGTTTTACAGAGATCTGCACTGTTTATTCAGTAAGTTTTTGCCTATATCTTACGGTTTATGAGTTATGCAAAATTCATCCACAACAAACATCTCTTCGGATGTTATTCCCAGAAAATTGAAGATATACATTTTATTTGTCATTAAAATCGTTAGAGCCATTTTTTAGAAAATCAAATTTTTCGAATTTTTTTTCCATGTAAAGGGTAATTAGGGATGGGGGGATTTTTTTTTTTAAATCTTCGTGTCGTATCCTTGGAAGGTACCGAACTTAAATACCAAGTTTGGTATTTAATGGTCTTTTCGTTTTTGAGCTATGCTGCCAACGGACACACACACGGACAGTTTTCTAAACGTTTCTTTTATTCAGGGAGTCTCAAAACGTGTATTTCAGGTGAAATCTCGGTATCGAATTTTTGGGTGGAATGCAATACTTTCTCTATACACTATGTACATAGTATGTGTAGACAAAGCAACAACTGTTTCTGTTAGGAATGTGGAGCTCTACCGTAAAACGTCAAGTGAATTTTTGAGACGGTTTATAATCATGGATGAAACTTGGATACATCACTACACTCCAGAAAGTAAATCACAATCAAAACAGTGGATTGTGCTAGGTGAACCAAGTCCAAAAAAGACAAGCCAATTTCGTCAGCTAACAAGGTTATGGGGAGCGTTTTCTGGGATGCACAGAGAACTATTTTTATTGATTACTTGGAAAAGGGTAAAAGTATTACTGGTAACTACTACGCAAGCTTATTGCAACGTTTGAGTGATGAGATGAAAATAAAAGGATCTCATTTGGCAAAAAAATCTTGTTTCATCACGACAATGCTCCGGCCCATCGTTCAGTCATTGCAATGGGGAAAATGTGAACTGCTTGAACATCCACCCTATTCGCTAGATCTAGCACGCAGTGACTATCACCTGTTCCCAAAACTAAACATGTCTTGGAGTACGAAGATTTCACAACAACGAGGTCATTGATGCGGCAAACAGCTATTTTGAGGACCTTGATAAATCACAATACTGAGATGGTTTAATTAATTAGACAAATGTATTAGCCTTTCTGGAGATTACGCTTAAAAATAAAGAAAAAAAATGTTAATTGTTGTTTTCATTGAGAGGAACTTATCAGCCGACCCTAGTACATATATTTTGAGATAAAATGACGACTATTAGCTTCAAAACAACACTTAGAGGTACATTAAATAATAGAGACTTGGATAACATGGGAAAAGATTACCAAAAGAAATAAAAGAAATTCGTAACACTAAAGTGGATCTAAGCACAACAAAGAAGGTTTAACTGAGAATGCATTTTATAGCGTTGAAGAGTACAAATGTAAATTGTAAATACAAATAATAATCACGTACATAGATTTAAACATTGGCATGTCCTTTTCAAATACCATTTGGTCACCAAATTCGGTTCCTGATCATAATATTTCACTAACGTCACAGTTTTGCGAGAAGGTTGCCGAGACAAACACTAATGACATGTCTAATAGTGGTTGTTTCTCTCAAGGTATGTTAAATTACAGAGCTATTAGTTTTATGGCCTTCATTGTCCTTGCACACGACATGTATTTTCAGTGCGATTGCTTTTAGCTCCATTTGTTCGCGTTCCAGGTCTAGGTGCCTGCAATCCTGAGTTTCTCCTATAATTAATTACATAACATACCGATTATTAAGGTCATGGTTGTAAACCGATGTTGCCCGAGGTATGATTTCAGTGTTCATCAGCAATGTCCAATTATGAAAGCTAATTTACCATAGGTAAAGGTATAGGACCTAGATTACACCACGGAGTGGGACATTCGCGCACTGCCACTTAATGCCACAGGCTACTCTGAAATGGTAAAAAAGAAATCTGATGTGTTCCATTCATATGACTTTCTCTATATCTCTGCAACAAATTATTGTTAAAAAGCGTATGCTTCTATTTACTGCATACTAATCCAGAATGTTTTTTTAGCAGAAATAGTCTTATTACTTACTTCCTTGTAATTAGAAGCGAAATAAAGGAGTACCATAGGTTAAAGTGATAGTCAAAATGTGACTGAAGTTCCTTTGTTTGGATGGACAGGATCTGAAAAATTCCTATATGAGAAAAGTATAAGTTTTTCAAAATTGAAAACCAAAAACAAGGAATTTTTAAAAAACGATCAATTCCACAAAAAAAGTATATAACATAAATTGTGTGTGTTTAACGTGCTCTGCATTTTTTGTGTGGCGAGTATTTTTCCATCTCTTACGGTTTAGCAGTTGTGAAAAATTACGTAAAATTAATCTAGAATAAAGTAGTCTTCTGAGGCTATACCCAGAAAATTCAAGATATACATTTTATTTGCGAGGTCAATATCCTTAATATACGATATTTTAATGAAAATCGTTAGAGCCATTTTTGAGAAAATCAAAATTGTAAAGGGTAGATGGGGGTGGGGGATTATCTTGAAAATCTTCGTGTCACATCCTTGGAAGATACCAATCTTAAATACCAAGTCGTCTTTTCGTTTTTGAGCTATGCTGTCCACACACACAAACACACACACACATACATATGCATACACTCGGACCTTTTTCCATAAATGCTTTTTTTGATTCAGGGAGACCCAAAACACGTATTTCCGATGAAATCTCGGAATCGAATTTTTGGGTGGAGTGTAATACCTTCTCTATACACTATGTGCATAGTACGTGTAGAGAAAGTAAAAAGCGGTGTCTTTAATAACGTTACTTAGCGTTGTTAATGCCGAATACATACATCGACAATAAATAGCATGTTACAACGTTAAATTAAGCTTGCAACATGCAATGTTGATAGAATAGAATGCAATGCTTTAAAAACCTAGTTCCTTGGCGCTTATATAGTGGTGTGGGCAGTTTATATGCCATACTCTGGATAACTTTTGCTTTTCGTCTCTAAACTATAAACCCAATTATCATTTTCTATTACACATTCAGATAAGTAGGAATCTATACATTTTTTACTCTCTCTAACACACATGTACATGAAGGTACCTATTGTATCCCACCTAAAAATTCGATATCGAAATTTAACCGGAAATATATGTATCTATGAGTCCAAAAAATATCCGTTGTGTGCGCGCGTGCGTCTGTGGATAGCACGGCTCAAAACCGAAAAGACCGTTAAATACAAAACTTGGTATTCAAGTTTGGTAAGTTCCAAAGATGCGACACGAAGATTTTCAAGAAAATCCTCAACCTCAAACTACAGTTTACATGTAAAACGTTTTGAAAAGTTTTAACGCTTTTGATTAAAATACCGCATATTAAAGATATTTACATAAAAATAAAATGTATATTTTGAATTTCCTGGGAATAGGTTCTTTTCTTTTCTTTTTTTTTTTTTGTAGTGTTTAACGCCCGCTTTAATTAGTGTCTAGGTGAGAGGCGAGTGGTCTAACCACTCGGTCACGGCGCGGCCGGAATAGGCTCTGGAGACCTCTTTATTCTGGATGAGTTTTGCCGAATTTTGCATATCGGTTAAACAGACAAAAACTTAAGTAACTATAACTGCATGGAATGACAGATCACAATGAACGTTTGCCTACCGCTCGGCTGCTGCGTCCCCCATCTCGGTCCATGTCTGACGTCATGGATAGGGTGCAGTATTGGAGGGTGAGACGTGGTCAGCGCCTCGAAACCCCCCGGGCGGTTAATACGGTCCTCATGACCTGGAGCCGCTACTTCTCCATCAAGTTGCTCCTTAATTGGTTCCCCAGGACCTCACGAGGCTGAGTGCACCTCGGACCAGGTCTCCCAGCGGGGGAAAAATTCCCACACCGGTACCGGGAACAAAACTCCAGATCTCGTTAAAACATATAATTTATGTAATAAACATTTTACTTGTAAAGATATTCCTTCTTATTGGTTTCAATGTCAAACTACTTAACTTTTCTCAAACAGGTAGATGAAAAGCGAACCGAATTTCAATTGTTTAACATAGCGACTAGCTTTCAAAGGATTTAACTACTGCTTTTGTATACTGTATTTCCTTATTCTCCTTCTACTTACAAGGAAGCAAATAATAAGCCCAATAATGTTTATCTCGATTAGCATGGTGCAGATAAAGAATAATCGTTTGTATATGGAACAGCTAGAGAAAGTTATGTGAACGGATTTTATTTCTGATAGGTACTCCACAATTTTATATCACTGTCAAGCAGACATCGCAACTTCTTTGAAAATGGTGTAGTTCATTCTTAATACTAGTTCTCGTGGTCTAGGAAAAGATACTCACTTGTAGCCCGTAAGGATGTTGAGAAGTGTGGATTTGCCCGCACCAGAAGGACCCATAATGGCCGTGAGCTCTCCTGAACGCAGTCTTCCACTGACGGATTTGAGGATCTGCTTTCCATCTGCAACAAAATAAGCTTGTTATATTTTCAACTTTTAATTAACCCATCTTCTGTATTATTTTTATAAGACTGCATAAACTCTGGCAATGATATCTTGGAAGGAGGAAACAATATGACATTCAAGACATCCATTTTATATCACACAAAATTCATCAGAGAAATATTTACGTTAAACACATATCTGTGATTCACACAGCGAACATGGCATTCAACTGTTTTCTGTTTACCTGTTAATGTATTTGCAGTATCGTTTTGAACATATTTCTTTTAACAGATTTTAGCGTCTTCAGGTTTATTCGGCCTTTGGTGCCAGTGGGTTTAAATGCATGACGTCATTATTGGTTCAACGAGCCCCTTATCTCAAAGGGGAGTACAGAACTATTACTGGGCGGTACAGGCCGATTTTTACCAGGAAATCTTGTGCGTTCATTTCACGCGAGATAGAAGTGGGCACCGATCAAGAAATTGCATAGCAGAGTACTACAGAGTGAGTGATTTATATAGAACTAGCACATTTTTTTCTTTAATTATTCCGTTGGAAATTCATTCAATGACCCAATTTTAGCACCAAATTAAGCAGAGTTCTGGAGTATCGATTCCTTGTCACTAGATGCGCAGATGTTTTTTTTATTCCTAATTGCATTGTTGGCACCTGTTTCGACATTTTGTTCTTGTAGTCAACGTGAAAATGCAGTACGATGTAGAACTGAGTCAAGGATATTTTCAGCAAGATGGTGCTACATACCACACATCAAATGAATCCATGAACCTAATTGCAAGTTTCTTTGACGACCGGATAATTTTCAGGAACCTGTGGCCACCGAGATCTCCGGATTTGACATCGCCGGATTATTTGAAAGACAGGGTTTACGCCACACGTCCCCAGACATTGGACGATCTGACAAAGGAGATTCAAGCTATTGACAACAGAGTCCTCCAACGAGTGTCCAGTAACATGGAACGTGTTGAGTTGTGCCTTATGCAGGATGGAGGACATTTTCAACATTTGCAATACAACTAAATAATCTCCCAAAATTCCTCTACAATTTAGGTAAAATAAGTTGTCGGTAGCATAACACGTTTTGAAACAATTAATGAAAGAAATGTGTCAGCTCTATATAAATCATCCTGTACTTCCGAACTGTAAGAATACGTTACCTATCAGCATTAATACTGCGATTGCGAGTTTACGAGACGCAGGCGAATGTTCCAAATTTAAATATTGGAACGGTATGATACAAGTACCATTTCACTAAGGTGACCTCGAAACTGTTGACTTCCACCCCTTCTACTCATCGTTCGCTAGTTCGCTGCAAGAGGCAATGCGTGATAGACTCGCTACTTATAGTTTGAAACTAGTTTTTCCGTATATTGTTTATTTAACGTAATAGGTTTAAGTCACTATAATTTGTCATTCACCGCTAATTTAAATACTGAATAATAAAGAGGTCAAAGATCCCTTGTTGCAGTAAGTTGTCCTTGATGGTCTATAGCATAAGATCTTTACATGCATCTAACATGTGGTCCTGAGGGGAACTTAATTGTGCATAGAATGAAACTGCGGGGACGGAGGGGAGCTATGACGAGTTTCGCCATATGCTAATTACGTTAGAGTGATGATTAGCAAGAGGTGAATTATAATGGTTGACGTGTCTGTTCTTGTGATGCGTCATGGTGGTTAAAGAGGAAAGTTGCCTTGTGTAAAGAACTAAAGGACCTAAATCAGTTTCAGCCGTGGCGCATATAATCGTTATCTACAGCAGTGAGTCAAAACTTTTGTTAATGCTCCTTTAGGTAATGCAAATGGATGCTTTAACTGAAGGTAACTTCATCAATTTCACAATTGAAAAGTCGCCATCAGTTGTTTTCTTTCTCATGGTCATGCAAAGATTGTGGAACTTTACAGCTTACTGGATTCTGCATCTAATGTGGATGGAAAATTTATCTAGATTATCAAGAAGTAAATAGAACAATAAGCATTTGTAAGCACAATTTGTAGAAACGTAGTAGAAACAGTCATGCTGGTTCAACACTTTCTTTTTCAATTCCTGTTTTATGTTTTTCCGTAGGCAGGAAAAAGTAAAGAGGATTCTTCTCTGGAACACATGTTTGCTCACTTAATTTTATTTTATTACTTTCTCTACACGTACTATGTACATAGTACGAGGGCCATTTATTTTTTCAACCTCCAAAAGGCTATAAATAAAAGACAAGTTCATACAAAACACACTACAGAACGACAGCTCTACAGCATCATAGAAAATATATCCTCAACACTGAATACTCCACAAAAATTCAAGCAAGTTCTGCTCTTTCTTAGAAGCATAAAACTGGACTTCAAACTCTAATATACAGTTCACAATATTTTAAATCTTTGTAAAACTGACTTTTAATAGCAAGTACCTTTTCAAAATATTTTATTTAAATGTATGTAAAACTTTCTATTGTAATGCAATTTTAATTCCCAGACCTGTGTTTAATATGTAAATAACTTATTGTAATAACTTGCTTTTTCAATGTAATTCTAATTCACAGACCTGTGTTTAATGTGTAAATAATTTATTGTAATAACTTGCTTTTGTAATGTAATTTTAATTCACATACCTGTGTTTAATGTGTAAATAATTCCATTGTAATATAATGAATTAAATTGTTATAACTATTGTATGGTCGCGATATAACCTAGGAGTTAAAGCAACCTAAAATAAATACATTTTAAAAAAATTATTTTATTACTAAAAGTTTTGAACACTTATGGTTACTTTTCAATATAATCACCGAAAATATTGAGACATTTATCGTACCTGTGCACAAACTTTGCAATACCCGCTTTAAAAAAATGTTGCCGCCAATGATTTCAAATGAGCATTGACGTTGTTTTGAAGATCTTCGTTGCTTTGAAAGTGCTGCCCTCCTAGCCACGTCTTCAGTTCAGGGAAAAGGTGAGTCACTGGGTGCCAGGTCAGGACTGTACGCCGGATGATCGAAAATGTCCCATTGAAATTGTTCAAGGAGCCGATGGGTTGTGCCAGCAGTGTGTGGACGAGCGTTGTCATGGATCAACACAATTCCTGAAGTCAGCATTCCTCTTCGTCTGTTTTGAATGGCTCTCCGCAAGCGTCGTAAAGAACGAAGATCTTCAAAACAACGTCAATACTCATTTGAAATCATTGGCGGCAACATTTTTTGAAGCGGGTATTGCAAAGCTTGTGCACAGGTACGATAAATGTTTCAATATTTTCGGTGATTTTGTTGAAAAGCAAGCATAAATGTACAAAACTTTTAGTAATAAAATAATTGTTTCCTATGAACTTGTTTTTTATTTATAGTCTATCAGAGGTTGAAAAAAAAAAGCGCCCCTCGTATATAGAGAAGGTATTGTAATGCACCCAAAAATTGATACCGAGATTTCACCGGAAATATAGGTTTTAGGATCCCCTGAATCCAAATAAGCATTTTTAGAGGAATGTCCGTGTGTGTGTGTGCGCGCGCAGCGAAGCTCAAAAATGAAACATCCGTTGAATACCCCACTCCCAACTACACTTTACATGGAAAAATGTTCGAAAATTTCGATTTTCTCAAAAATGGCTCTAACGATTTGATTAAAATATCCTTCTAACAAACAGAAGTATTATATTTTTCCCAGTCAACAGTAAAGGTAATTCATAATATACCTTGAAAACTTTAGCTCTATATCTTGAACAGTTGCTGAGCCAAAGGGTCAAACTTTAACATTGGCAAGATAGGGCATATCGACTCCCATTAACAGAGAATATACGGCCACAGCCCATTCACTTAACGGGTTATTGCACTCAACTCATTGTCCGACTGAGCTGGGCGAGAGAAAATTACAATAAATGTGGCGGTGCCAGTGATGTGTGAAAGTGTATATTGAAATGCTAAAGTGGCGTGACTTTACATCGTAATTTCACACAAATTAGGAACGCTAATAATACTAAACACATAAGTGGAAAGCGGCAGCCAGAATCGTGAACCGGAAACGAAACAGTATAACCCACCTAATAGTGTATCAAAACAAATTTTTACTTTCTCTATACGTACTATGTACATAGTGTATAGAGAAGGTATTGCACTCCAACCAAAAATTCGATACCGAGATTTCACAGGAAATATATGTTTTAGGGCCTCCTGTATATATATTAAAAAAAAAAGCATTTTCAGAAAAGGTTCGTGTGAGTCCGTGTCTGTGAACACGATAACTCAAAAACGAAAAGTCGGTAAAATACCAAACTTGGTATTTAGGTTTAGTATCTTCCAGGGATGCGACACAAGATCTTCAGAAAAATCCGCCCACCCCAAATTACGCTTTACATGGACCTGTTTTTTGAAAATTTTGATTTTCTCAAAAATTGGTCTAACGATTTTGATTAAAATATCACAAATTATATTTCCTGACAAATAAAATATCTTGAATCTTCTGGGAATAGCCTCTGAAGACTACTTTATTCTGGATGAATTTTACGGAATTTTGTACAACTGGGAAACAGAAGAGATGGACAAAAACTTACTTAACAGAAAATGTAGAGCTCTTTAAAACATACAATTTATGTTATATAGGTTTTTTTTTTTTTTTCGTGAAGTGGATTGTTTATGAGATGTTCCCTGTTATTGGTTTCAGCTTTAAAAAACTTAACTTTTCTCTTTAGGTACTCCCTTATTTCGCTTCTTCTTACAAGGAAGGAAGTAATAAGACGATTTCTGCTGATATTTTTCTCGATTAGCTTGAAGTAAATAGAAGAATAAGCTTTTTAGCAATAATTTGTTGTAGATATGTAGAGAAAATCATGTGAATGTAACACATTAGATTTTTCAAATATAGCTACACTTTTATTTTTATAGTACTTCTACTAACCCTATTATTATTATTATTATTATTATTATTATTATCATCATCATTATTATTATTACTATTAGGTGTAGCACTGATGTAGCATATGGGGGTTTGTGTAAATCTACTGTTAGGAGGGGGGTTAACAGATAAACATTGATTGAGAAATGTTCATTAATTGACAGTTGGTATAAAATTCATTAGTGACAATTTACATAGGTCGTTGAAACAATTCGCCAGTTTGAAACGTCCAATCTTGGCCTAGTTTAGTTCCGCCTAGCGCCACGCTCGCATGGGGGACTGCAGCGATAGAAGGAAGCTACCTACAGTCAGTGTCAGTGGCTTAGTGAATCAAGAATTCGGCGAGAGCTGCTGCTAGGAAGCACACGCACCAGGTGCTACGGCCACCAGTTTAGGATGCCTGGTTACAGATACATAAATAGGTGTTTAATTTATAATGCTGTAACTTTATCAATCTTTCCTTTAGCATAATTACTCATGACTGCCAGTGGAATCTCGGTATGTCTCACATGTCAAACGAGTCACCTGTTATTATGTTTGTGTTGCATTTGTAAAGAAATATTTTCCTGTTGCTGAGTGTGTGTGTTGTATTCAGCAGCAGCAGCAGCAGTAGAAGATTACTGTCAATATTGTTTATTTTCAGTATACAGTAGCAAATGTACGAAAATCGCCTGGGCAATATGACCATATAGTTCCAAGTTTCTTATTTCTTAGTTTTCAAGAAATCTATTGGCTGTTTCACAACATCTAAATCAAATAAAAACATTGAAACAATGTTTCTGAATAAAAAATTCAAATATTAAACAAATAAATTCTTGTAAGTGAAAGAGAAAGAAAAGAGAAAAGAAAGAGAAAGAGAGAAATTTGATGTGAAACACTTCCCTGATGCTCTATGCCTGTTTCCAGTACAAACTCATGTCTATAAATGTTAACACTCATAAAGAAAAGTAATTTATCATTTAAATTAATCACGTTTACCTAGAAGTGGTTTCAAATTAGACAATACACCCATCATATGGAAACTCACATAACTGCTTATAAACAAGGCACTTTTTGTTAGTAACGAGATTACCTCAACCTGCAAATAGTAGGTTAACAACCAATTAGAAACGATTACTACTATAAAACTATTTTAAGCATTTTTAACGTATTTTAATTCTTCCTAGACTGCATCCTTGCCCATCTTTTATGGCTTCGCGTCTACATTAAACTAAATGAAAATGAACATATTCACGAGCTAGGTACATAAGTCAACATAATAAGCTTTATTTTCCCTGGTACCAATATTTATTTACAATCTTATAATCAAACTCCTAAAACCATTTAGTAAGCGGAGACAAAGAACAATCATTTTCGCCATTTAAAGACTATTTTGGCGATGCAGTTTCCACGAATCTTGGCCTTGCATTCTTAAAAAGTTTTGCACTGAAAATAACAATTTGTGTTAAGCATACATGCAGTATTTCTACTTTCTCTACACGTGATATGTACATGGCGTATAGAGAAGGTATTGTACTCCACCCAAAAATTCGATACCGAGATTTCACTGGGTCCCCCGTAACCAAAACAAGCCTTTTCAGAAAAAGCTCCGCGCGCGCGTGTCCGTAAACACGATAATTCAAATAGGAAAAGTCAGAAAAGACATAACTTAGTATTTAAGTTTCGAATCTTCCAAGGACGCGACACTAAAATTTTGAGAAAATCCCCCCACCCCAAACTACCCTTTACGAAAATTTTGATTTTCTCAAAAATGGCTAAAACAATTTTGATTAAAATATCGTATATTAAAGATATTTACCCGACAAATAAAATGCATATCTTGAATATTTTAAGAATAGCCTCTAAAAACTACTTTCTTCTGGATGAATTTTACGGAATTTTACATAACTGCTAAACCGTAACAGATGGACAAAAAAACTTACCACACAAAAATATATTGAGCACCTTAAAACGCACAATTTAGGTTATTTACATTTTTTTCGTGGAATTGATCGTTTTTTTTTTTTTTTTAGATATTCCTTGTATTTCGTTTCAGTTTTAAAAAACTTATACTTTTCTCATACGGGAATTTGTCAACTCCTGTCAATACATACAAACAAAGGAACTTCAGTCACAGAGCAACCAACTTTTGACTATCACTTTAACCTAAGGTACCCCCTTATTTCGCTTCTAATTACAAGGAAGCAACTAATAAGACTGTTTCTGCTAATTTTTTTCTCGACTAGCATGAAGTAAATAGAAGCATAAGTTTTTTAACAATAAATTGTTGCAGAGACGTAGAAAAGGTCATTTGAATGGAACACATCAGATTTTTTAGAACATTATGACCCTGCCTACACTTCTTCGAAAGTTTCGCTGTGGTTAGGGTGTGTGGAAACCAACTCTCGCTGTTGGCAAATCTTCCACTTACTCCTCCCTTAACCGAGGCATTATTCTCGACTTGCAATCCGTCTCCAGGAAACAGATTTTACTATGTTGCCTCTAGCTCCTAGTACAGGATCATCTTTTGTTTGCTAATGGCTATTGCCCAGTAGTAGAGGAGAGCGATCCCGTTTGAGGGTCATCATGTTTTGGAGAAAACTATACATGCGTGCGCACACACATTTACATCGTTCTGTCTTTTTGTATTGTATTCCAACCAAAACTTCGATGTAAATACTAACTTTGGAGCTCTTGAAAAAATATGTGTTCCATTCACATGACTTTCTCTACATCTCTGCAACATAATATTGTTAAAAAAGCTTATTCTTCTATTTACTTAATTCTAATCGAGAAAAAATTAGCAAAAAGTGTCTTATTACTTATATCCTTGTAGGCAGACGGGGAATAAATAAGTACCATAGTCTAAATCGATAGGTAAGTTTTTTTAAAATCTGGTGCTAGTGATTGAAGTTCCTTTGTTTGGACAGGAGTTGACAAATTCTCGCAAGAGAAAAGTATAAGTATTTTAAACCTGAAACGAATAACAAGGAATATCTCAAAAAGGTAAACTCCACAAAAAAAAAATGTATATAACATAAATTGTGTGTTTTAATGAGCTTTAAATTTTTTGTTAAGTAAGTTTCTGTCTATCCCTTACGGGTTACCAGTTATGCGAAATTCGCGAAGTTAATTCAAAATAAACTTGTCAGAGGCCATTCTCAGAAAATTCAAGATATACATATTTGTGATGGAAATGGCTTTTATATGTGGTACTTTAATCAAAACCGTTAGATCCATTTTAAACAAAAACAAAATTTTCGAAAAATTGTCCATGTAGTTAGGTGTGGGGGGACTTTCTAGGAAATCTTCGTGTCGCATCCATGTAGGATACCAAACTTAAATACCAAGCTTTTGAACTCTGCTGATCCCCCCCCCCCACACGGGCTTTTTAAAAAAAATGTTTTTTTTTTTTTTTTTTTTATTCAGCGGGACCCAAACATATATTTCCGGTGAAACCTCAGTATGGAATTTTTGGGTGCAGTACAATACCTTCTCTATACACTATGTACATGGTACGTGTAGAGAAAGTAATAAACTTTTATAAAAACTGTTTGTAGGAGTTATATAATAGTAAAAACAATAGTATGGCCGTAAAGTACAAAAGATTGTATTACTTCACATTATTTCTTTTTGCGGTGGAATCATCAACTCCATCTTGAGCGAATGTAATGCAGGCTCTACTTTAGGTAAAGGTTAGAGTAAGTAAATAGAAAGGAGAGGCTGATATAGTTGATCTAAGCACTAAGGAATCATATTTGACTTCCGTTAGAGGTAAATGTCTTTCAGTTGTCAGAACAGGGTCTTATCACTGACCATGTGCCCATGCTAAAAAAACCTGTGTTCCATTCGCAAGACTCTCTACATCTCTGCATCAAATTATTGTTAAAAAGCTTATGCTTCTATTTACTTATGCTAATCGAGAAAAATTAGCAGAAATAGTCTATTACTTGCTTCCTTGTAAGCAGAAGCGAAATAAGGGACTTCCATAGGTAAAAGGATAGTCAAAAGCTGGTTGCTTTGTGACTAAGTTCCTTTGGTTGTATGGACAGATGTCAGCAGATTCCTGTATGAGGAAAGTAGAAGTATTTTTAAAGCTAAAACCAAATACAAGGAATATCTCAAAAACAATCAACGCCACGAAATAAATGTATATATCATAAATTGTGTGTTTTAATATGCTCTACATTTTTTGTATGGTTAAGTTTTTGTCATCTCTTAAGGTTTAAAAGCTATGCAAAATTCCGTAAAATTTATCAGTCTTCAAAGGCCATTCCCAGAAAAGTCAATATATACATTTTATTTGCCAGGTAAATATCTTTAATATACTATATGTTAATCAAAATCGCTATATCCATTTTTGAGAAAATCAAAATCTTCGTGTCGCATCCCTGGAAGATATTAAACTTAAATACTAAGTTTGGTATTTTACCGGCTTTTCGTTTTTGAGTTATCAATTTGACAGACACACGGACACACACACGGACCTTTTTCTAAAAATGCTTTTTTTTTATATAAAGGGGAGCCTAAACATATATTTCAGGTGAAATCTCGGTATCGAATTTTTGGGTGCACACCTCTATACACTATGTATATATCACACGTGGAGAAAGTAAAAAAGTAATGTATTTAAATCAAACTGCACTTGTGTTTGTTTTCCTACCAACGAACACTAAAATAGCTGTTGCGAAAGCTGAAAGAAAATATCCTTGGAACGTGTGGTGAACCTCAGGTAAACAATGTCGAAATAACCTTCATTTCTAAATCTGACAAAAGCATTAAATGCTAAGTAACAGGAGGAAAAATTTACGAGTTTTTCCTTTTGTACCGAATATTATGAAGAAAAAAATCTGATATGTTCCATACACAGGTCTTGCTCTATATCTCTGAAACAAATTATTGTTAAAAAGCCAATGCCTCTATTTACTTCATGCTAAGCGAGAAAAAATAGCATAAATAGTCTTACTACTTGCTTCCTTGTAAATAGAAGCGAAATAAGGGAGTACCATAGGTTAAAGTGATGGTCAAAAGCTGGTTGCTATGTGACTGAAGTTCCTTTGTTTGTATGGACAAGAGTTGACAAATTACTGTATGAGAAAAGTATAAGTTTTTCAAAGCTGAAACCAATAACAAAGAATATCTCAAAAACGATCAACTCCACGAAAAAAATGTATATGAGATAAATTGTGTGTTTAATCGTGATCTACATTTTTTGTTAGGTGAGTTTTTGTCTAACTCACGGTTTAGCAGTTATACAAAATTCGATAAATATCATCCAGAATAAAGAGGTCTTTAAAGGCTATTCCCAGAAAATTCAAGATATAAATGTTATTTGTCCGGTAAATATATTTAATACATGGTATTTTAATCAAAATCGTTATAGCCATTTTTGAGAAAAACACAATTTTTAAAAAATATTCCATGTAAAGGGTAGTTTGGGGAGTAGGGATTTTCTTGAAAATCTTCGTGTCGCATCCTGGGAAGATACCAAACCTAAATACCAGGTTTGGTATTTAAAGGAATTTTGTTTTTGAGCTATGCTGTCTACAAACACACACACATACACGTACCTTTCACCAAAAGTGCTATTTTTGGATTCAGGTGGGCCCAAAACATGTATTTGCTGTGAAATCGTGGATTACCTTCTGTATACACTATGTAAGTACGTGTAGAGAAAGTAAAAATTAATGAACGCACACAAGAAGAGATGTGTAGTACAAGACTTATGAACTCCGGAACTTTCAGTTGCTGTCTAGCAAGGAGGTGATCTGCTTCTGGGTGTAATTTGAGAGCAGAATCCGTTATTCTAAACGGTGCAATAAAGGCTGAAATACCAGGGCATCCACTCCGTGCAGAATTGCAGCAGTCGATATTTATTGTTCGGCATTATTTGGAAAAGTAAAATGTAACCTCAATACGGTTGAATTAATCGTACTACAACGATGATATTTTCCGTTTTTCTTGTACGTCTCCGCATTAGAACAATTTATTCTAATATTATCGTTAAAATTGTTCTGTCTATAACATTTTGCTTGCTAAATTCTTCTCGCGTGTTTCTCAGCCTAGTCTTTTTTACTTTCTCTACACGCATGTACATATTGTATAGAGAAGGTATTGCACTCCTCCCAAAAATTCGATACCGGAAATATATCTTATAGGGTCCCCTGTATTTAAAAAAAAGCATTTTCATGAAAAGGTCCGAGTGTGTGTGTGTCCATGTGTCTGGGAACACGATAACTCAAAAAAGCAAAGACGGTAAAATACCAAACTTGGTATTTAAGTTTAGTATCTTACAAGCATGCGATACGAAGACTTTCAAGAAAATCTCCAAATCCCTAACTACACTTTACATGGAAAAATTTTCGAAAAATGTTATTTTCTTAAAAATGGCTCTAACTATTTTGATTAAAAGATCTTATATTTAAGATATTTACTTGCCAAATAAAATATATATCTTGAATTTTCAGGAAATAGCCTCAGAAGACCTCTTTATTCTAGATGATTTTTATTGAATTTTCCATAACTGATTAACCGTAAGAGAAAGACAAAAAAAAAAGTAGATGACGATAAAATACACAATTCATGTTATATACATTTAAAAAACTAATATTTTTCTCATACAGGCATTTGTCAACTCCTGTCCATACAAACAAAGGAACTTCAGTCATATAGCATCCAGCTTTTGACTATCACTAACGTATGGTACTCCCTTATTTCCCTTCTCCTTTCAAGGAAGCAAGGGATAAGACTATTTATCTGTTTTTTCTTGATTGCATGAAGTAAATAGAAGCATAGGCTTTTTAATAATAATTTGTTGCAGAGATGTGGAAAAAGTCATGGGAATGGAACACATGATTTTTTAATTAATCATTTGCCTGTTATATTTTACCAGTCTAAAATACTTCACTTTTCTCAACTGGTAAGATGCTATTTGTTCATTTCTCCCCCTTGTGGTCATGCAAAAGAATATGGAATTTCAAATCCATCACACACTATAAAAATCTGACATGTTCCATTCACATAACTTTCTCTACATCTCTGCAACAAATTATTGTTAAAAAGCTTAGACTTCTATTTACTTCATTCTAATCGGGAAAAAATTAGCAGAAATAGTCTTATTACTTGCTTCTTTGTAAGTAGAAGCGGAATAAGGGGGTACCATAGTGTGTCTGAAGTGCCTTTGTTTGTATGGTCAGGAGTTGACAAATTCCTGCATAAGAAAAGTATACGTTTTTCAAAGCTGAAACAAAAAAACAAGGAATATCTTAAAAACGATAAATTCAATGAAAAAATGCATATAAAATAAATTGTGTGTTTTAACGTGCTCAACATTTTTTGTGTCGTAAGTTTTTGTCCATCTCCTATGGTTTAGCAGTTATGCAAATTTCCGTGAAATTAATCCAGAATAAAGTAGTCTTCAGAGGATATTTCCAGAAAATTCAAGATATACATTTTATTTGTCATGTAAATATCTTTAGTACACAACAATTTAATCAAAATCGTTACAGCCAGTTTTTAAAAAATAAAAATTTTTGAAATGTTTCCATGTAAAGGGTAGTTTGGCATGGGGGGATTTTTCTCAAAATCTTTTTTTTCGCATCCCTGGTAGATACTAAACTTAAATACCAAGTTTGGTATTTTACCGACCTTTCTTTTTTTAGTTATCGTGTTCGCAGGCACCCGGACACACACACGGATTTTTATCTTAAAATATATTTTTTTTTTGGATACACGAGACCCTAAAACGTATATTTCCGGTGAAATCTCGGTATCGAATTTTTGGGTGGAGTTCAATACCTTCTCTATACACTATGTACATAGTACGTGTAGAGAAAGTAAAAATCTGAGTATCGCTTTACTTGAATGTATCCAACAACAAAATGTGCAAAACTAAATTGAAAGTTTATCTGGATTAACAAGCAATAGGTAGGATAATAAGGTTTTGTAAAAATAAAGTGAGAAGAGAAACTCTTGTGAATGCAGCATATCAGATTTGTTTAATCTTCTTGTACGATCAAAATTTGTGACCTCTGCTTTAAGAAATCCCATACTCCCGCCATTAGGTGTAGGAATCCCATCTGTATGAGGCAAGCGTACAGAGGTCACATAAGATCGCAGTTCAAGAACCTAAGGTCACAGTGAGACAACGGCCACGATGTCTCCTGCAGCAGATTCTTGTGCACATGCCTTGTTGACAATGTCGTATTTCTTCCAAACCTGTTTCATTTCAATAACGGCAATAGTTTTTTTTCCCCTTCCTTTCTCTACACCTACTAATACATAGTGTACATAGAAGGCATTGTATTGCACCCAAAAATTCAATACCGAGGTTTCACCGGAAATACATGTTTTGGGTCCCTCTGAATAAAAAAAAAATCTTCTATGCTTCTAGTTACTTCATGCTAATCGAGAAAAAATTGACAGAAATAGTCTTATTACTTGTTTTCTTGTAAGTAGTAGCGAAATAAGGAGTACCATAGGTTAAAGTAATAGTTAAAAGCTGGTTGCTATGTGATTGAAGTTTCTTTTATTTGTATGGACAGGAGTTGACAAATTCCTGTGTGAGAAAAGTAAGTTTATCAAAGCTGAAACCAAAAACAAGGAATATCTAAAAAACGATTAACTCCATGAAAAAAATGTATGTAACATAAATTGTGTGTTTTAATGTGTTCTAAGTGTTTTGTGTGGTAAATTATGCAAAATTCTGTAAAATTCATTCAGAATAAAGTAGTGTTCGGAAGCTATTTCCAAAAAATTCAAGATATACATTTTATTTGTCCGGCAAAATTCTTTAATATACGATATTTTAATCGAAATCGATAGTCATTTTTGAGAAAGCAACATTTTTTAAAAAAAAATCCACGTAAAGGGTACTTGAGAGTGGGGGAACTTCCTGAAAATCTTCGTCTCGCATCTTGGAAGATACAAATCTTAAATACCAAGTTTGGTATTTAAGTCTTTTCGTTTTTGAGCTTTGCTGTCCGCAGACACACACACACATAAGGACCTTTTTTGGATTCAGGGGGAGCCAAAACATGTATTTTCGGTGAAATACCGGTATCGAATTTTTGGGTGGAATACAATACCTTCTCTATACACGAAGCGCATAATACGTGTAGAGAAAGAAAATGCATTTTTGGAAAAAGGTCAGTGTGTGTGTGTGTGTGTGTGTGTGTGTGTGTGTGTGTGTGAACAGCAAAGTTCAAAAAATTCGTTAAATACCAAATTGGGTGTTTTAAGTTCAGCATCTTCCAAGGATGTGACACTACCCTTTACACGGAAAAAATTTCGACAATTTTGATTTTCTCAAAAGTGATCTAACATTTATTAAAATATAGTATATTAAATATACTTACCTGACAAATAAAATGAATATCTTGAATTTTCTGGGAATTGCCTCTGAAGACTACTTTATTATGGATGAATTTTACGGAATTTTGCATAAGTGGCAAACCGTAAGAGATACACAAAAACTTACTTAATAGAAAATGTAGAAATCTTTAAAACACACAATTTGTGTTATATACATTTTTTTTCGTGGAGGTCGTTTTTGAGATATTCCTTGTCATTGTTTTCAGCTTTAAAAACATACTTTTCTCATACAGGAATTTGTCAACTCTTGTCCATACAAACAAAGGAACTTCATTCACACAACAACCAGCTTTTGACTAATACTTTAGCCTATGGTACTCCCTTATTTCCCTTCTACTTGCATGAAAGCAAGTAATAAAGACTATTTCTTTTAGAGAAAGTCATGTGAATGGAACACCTGCTACGTCATGCTGAACTTGACCTGTGCTGGATATGACGTCATTCACTTTAGGATTCCGATGATTCTATAAAGCTTGCTATAGGCTTTCTCCTCCCTCCTTTTACTGCTGGGACTTACATAACTGTATAGCTTTTGCTCCTTTGAAAATTGGCTTTGCTTTTCTTCCGCATTGTTTTTGTTTATTCCCTCTTAAATCACTTTAATCTAATAGCAACATCAAGTGCAACGAACAGTATGAATAAAACATTCAATATATTTCCGGTTTTAAGACTTGCGCAATTATGAAAATTGTCCGAAGCAGTGTAGAGCATGCGAGCCTAAAAATCAATAGGTCCCGGGTTCGATTACGATTAGAGGTGGACATTTTTCTTTAGCTAACCCTCAGGTGCCGAAATGTGAATGTGAGTGAATTTAATGTTTATAAAAAATCTGATGTGTTTCACTTGCATGACTTTCTCTATATACATGCAACAAATGATTGTTAAAAAGTTTATGCTTCTAGTTACTTCATGCTAATCGAGAAAACATTAGCAGAAATAATCTTTTTACTTGCTTCCTTGTAAGTAGAAGCGAAATAAGGGAGTACCATAGGTTAAAGTGATAGTCAAAAGCTGGTCGCTATGTGACTGAAGTTCCTTTGTTTCTATGGACAAGAGTTGAGGAAAGTATAAGTTTTTTAAAGCTGCAACCAATAATAAGGAATATCTCAAAAATGATCAACTCCACGAAAGAAGTATAAACTGTGTGTTTTAACTTTTTTTTTTGTAGTGAGTTTTACCCATTTCTTACGGTTTAGCAGTTATGCAAAATTCATCCAGAATAAAGTAGTCTTCAGAAGCTATTCCCAGAAAATGTAAGATGTACATTTTATTTGTCAGGTAAATATCTTTAATATACGGTATTTTTATAAAAATTATTCCAGCCATTTTAGAGAAACTCAACATTTTCGAAAAATGTTAATGTAAAGAGTAGTTTGTGGTGGGGCATTTTCCTAAAATCTTCGTGTCGCATCCCAGGAAGATAAACTTAAATACCAAGTTTGGTATTTTACCAACTTTTCTTTTTTGAGTTATTGTGTTCACACACACACACAGACAGACACATATGGACCTTTTTCTAAATGATCTTTTTGGACACAGAGGACCCTAAAATATGTAGTTCCTGTGAAATCTCAGTTTCGAATTTTTGGTTGGAGTGCAATACCTTCTCTATACACTATTTATATAGTACGTGTAGAGAAAGTAAAAAACCTAACATCAACCCAAAGATTAATATAACTGCAAACGAGTGATCTTCGCGAATGAGGAAGTATTCCAAACGCTAACGTAAAGATGTCAGTTTAGAGCTGGGGAAAAAAAAAAAAAAAACACCACGGTAGTGGTTCTAACACTCGCATAGTTTTTTTACTTATTTATATTGTTTTTAGTTCCAGTAACGAAGGCAGACCGATTCCCGTAGACTAGGTCAGCGATGTTATGTTAAGCGCATTCACCTGCCTTTTTCTTTGCGGCCAAATCGTTTCTGGACGTATATCTTTTTAAGATGCACAGGTGATTCATATTTTTGATTGACTGATCGAATTTGTTCTGTCTCATGGCCCGCCGCAGGGGGATGCTCCGACCTCTTAAGCTGTGTCTGGCGTTACTAGAAGTAATCAGGTCGAACACAGTTGGGATTGAGTTGGTCTCGACTTGGCAGTAGCCCGATGCCCGGGCGGAATTGTGAGACGCCTCAATTTCCTCCCGTACTTACCTGGAAGGAAAGTAAGATACTAGCTGGTACATGTCGGAGAGAGGACGGATTGTAAAATATACCCCCGCCGCTGAATCCTTGCACTTGACAGTTCGGGTATTTTCGCGTAAGGTTGGCTATGCTGCCTTTGTGACGTTGTCAGAGTAATTAGTAAACAACAACAGCTGATTACAAATTCCTCTATCGTGTGTAAAGACGAATATAAACAGTGTACATAGTAAATGAATGCAGATGAATAATGAAACTAATTCGTTATTATTGATGTTAATTTAAAATAACAGTGATACTATAACGTATGTAGTATACATTACGTATTTACGACAATATAGAACAAATGAATGCAAAATAGCTTGTTACAATGAAAGGTATAACAAAGTGAGTTTCATCAGTTTAGAATTTTAATGGCTAAATTCCATCCAAGTCTCAGTCGTCGTCATTATCATTATAGTTCACATTCACTGATGATTCCTGTGCTTTTCGTATTATTTTCAGCACATGATTCACTTTCTTCTTCCATGAAGCTGCGTCCACCCTCGCCACACCTTCCGTAAAAATCCATCCACCTCTACAATTGTGAAAGTCTTGTTATGTTCCCTCACGCACTAACAAACACCAACAATATTAACAAATATAAATAACAACGAATAATTGGTTGCACAGAACCGCTGAATGCACGAGTTAGGATTTCACAAACTGACCACGTGGTTAGAAATAGCCAGATATTGCATCTAGATCCGTTTCTGTTGCCTGACCGACCGACCGAAATGCTGCTTTATGATTGGTTCAGAAAGTCAAACGGGTAAAGCTTTTCATCTGTTTTTAGCTGATGTACCAACTTAACTCCCAACTGTCAAGTGCAAGGATTCAGCGGCAGGGGTATAGGTGCCGGCCTAATGGATAAATCCTACGGATTTCCCTGGGCTCTGCACGCCTACTTAGATCAGAGTATACAGCAATAATTTTAATTGCTTACTCACAGAAACCATGTGTAGCACAGGAGTAGGATAGGTAGAGTTACACTGAAAAATGCAATGCCATAGCCACGCATCTCCCGGTCTCTAGCAGATTGCTCTACCACTGAGCTACCATGGCTACATGCCGGCATAGCATTGAATTTTTCAATCTGACTCTACCTATCCAATTTTTGTCCTACACATGATTTCTGTGAGAAAACAATTAAAATTATTACAAGTGTCCATAATAGTCGACTAAAACTATGAATCCTGGGATTTAAAGTACTTACAACATTGTAAGTCGCCATTGGGGTTGTCATCTCAAAATAATTTGGGAACACCCAGTGCTATGCCGGTATGATGCCATGGTGGTTCAGTGGTAGAGCAACTGGGAGATCCGTGGTTTAAATTTCGGCGAAGGCATGAATTTTTCAGTCTGACCCTACCTATCCAGTAGATAGCAATAATGTCACGTGGCCCAAGGTTGGCAAATAGGCTGTTTGATTGGCTAGTAGCGAAAACCTTCTACCAGTCACTAATCATGGTACGCCCTAAGGGACTTTCGTGACCATTGGTAGGGAAGGATAATAGGAGATACCCGAAGAACGAACAGATCGGCTAACGACGAACGCAAGCACGAACGGGGCCCCTAACGTTTGGCTTTTAACCTCGATCCCGTATACGATTCCAGCCCGAAGGGTTGAAATTTGTTTTTATCCAGAATTATTCCTTATCCTCTTTAGAGTCTGGAAGTTTGAATGTGAGTATGTGTGCCAATGTGTGCAAGTTTAATGTAATAACCAAAAGTAGTATCAACCGAAAGAATAAAACCACATTATTGCCGATGAATGAGCAATTGCTCCAGGTATGGCCCGAGATGCTAAAAAGGTACCTAAATTGTACAAACAAATAATAAATATAAATGGAGACTTAATAAACCACAGGTATTAATTTTTTCATGGAATTTTGTCAAATTTTACGAATGTTGTGTTAATGATCCCTTTCTGTATTGTTTGAAGCTCAGTTTCTTAACTGTGTAACAAGATAATACGAGGGCCTTTTTTTTCTTCTTCTTCTTCAAGCTCCGATAGGCTCCGATGTTCATAAAAACAATTATTTTATGACTAAAATGTTTGTACATTTATGGTTACTTTTCAAAATAATCACCGAAAAGATTGAGACATTTATCGTACCTGTGCACAAGCTTTGCAATACCCGCTTCAAAAAATGATTTCAAATGAGCATTGACGTTGGTTTGAAAGTGCACGTCTTCAGTTCAGGGAAAAGGTGAAAGTCGCTGGGTGTTGGGTCAGGACTGTGCAGCGGATGATCGAAAATGTCCCATTGATATTGTTCAAGGAGCCGATGGGTTGTGGACGAGCGTTGTCATGGATCAACACAATTCCTGAAGTCAGCATTCCTCTTCGTTTGTTTTGAATGGCTTTCCACAAACATCGTAAAGTACGTAGATCTTCAAAACAACGTTTAGAAGACATATATTTTTGAAATAGTGTTTAACGTCCGCTTTTACTTCATGCGGTGACACTGGTGACACATGAAAGAATAATTGCGAAAGAAAATTTAGGAAAGCAACATTCAAGACCTAAGACCAACACATGAGAAGGACGGGCCTCTGTCATAGGTACTTTTTTTAATCTTTACTATAACATTTAAATGGGCTCAATGTCCCGAGGCCTGCGCAAAATACTGCATTGAACCCTATAAAAACGAACCTTCGGTTGTGCAAAAAGTAAAGTATACAGGTTTTTTCTTGACTGTCACGTGTTTAAACACCTGAGACTAAGCAATTTTCGGTTTTTTGCCCTCTCGTACATCTTAAACGAAGGTCAATCATGCAAACCTCGCCAAGCCCAAGACAAGCTCCAAAGGTTCGCAGGATCAAGGCAATAAGTGATGACGTAAAACATTAACAAACATGCAACGTCCACGCTGCCTCTCTCACTCTCTCACACGACATTCGTTTGTTCCAACAACCTGCGTAACATTACTTTTAAAATATATGGCAGTTTGGTTCATGTCATTCACTTGTAAAAATATGCTTCAAATTGTGTGTCAAGGTTTTCAGCACAAATATCACTCGCTTAAACAGCAATTTTGCAATGAGACACTAATGTTAATTAGCTCACTTTCCACTTTCACTAACTGCTTGAAAAAAAACTCTCACAAGAGATGAATCTTAAGGAAATCTTAAGGGCTGCTATTTGAGCTTTCAAAGAATAGTAGATATACCTCTGTGTCTGAGGGGAGAGAAAGGGAGAGGGAGAGAAAGAGACCAAGGGAGCGCCTTTTGGAATAAGTACTCTGAATTTTAAAATCTTACTATCAGCGATGCATTTTTAGCCGAATTATTATTATTACTATTATTGTTTTTTTTTTTTTTTTTTTTTAACTTAACGTCCGTTAACCTGGTTATTCATATCGGACGATGAATGACGTTGGTGAAATGTTGCTCAAATGATCTCGGAGTCCATGGAGCTTAAAGTTACTCGACATTTGTCTTCTCAGGATAAGGGAAAACCCCGAAAAAAACCTTATCCGGGCAACTCATCCTAAGTGAGATACGGACTCGCGACCTGTTGATTGTGAGACTGACACGCTACCACCACACTACACAGGCGGGCTTTATTATTATTATTATTATTATTATTATTAATCCAGTGGCGCTACAGCTGTTTGGGGCCTAGCCTACCAAGCAACCGATATGAAAATAAGTGGTCAGCATCACACATCCTTCAGCCAGAATGTGGATTTCGTGGTTGGAATCGCTGCTTATCGCAGGTCCCTATTTCCTGCTTATGCTTACGAGTTCCGGTCCTATATACGAATCTTAAAATCCGCAGCACCATGTGTGGGATCGAAGTCGGCAGTAACCACTGCGCCACGCTGCATAAAAAATGTAAATGGCGTGTTATTTATGGATGCTCTCTAACTGCTGTGGTTCTCAGCGTTCCATTCATTGGGCGTGAAAGACCGCTTAATTTTGCTCAGAAGCCTCTCTAGCAGGCTTGAGGCTCTTTTACATGCCGTAAATCTACGACATGGGACCAACGGCTTTACTTCCCTTCCGAAAGAAGCCATGCTAAGGATTTTTACACCCGAAAAAATCCATTGTCCTCCGCCGGGTTTGAACCCGCGACCTTGGGTATATGAAGTCAGTATGGTAACCATTACACCACGGAGGGCGACGTCACGCTGTATAGTTCATTATTATATCTGGAGCAATTCAGTTTATCATCTTAACAGGTAGGTAGTAATAATAAAACAGTCTTTAATATAAAATATCAAGATTTCATCCGCCGTAGGGTTTGTTATGTTCGTTTTTACATCGTATTTCGTTTCCCCTTCCTTCTTAATTCTTAAATGAAATTCACATTCATCTGCAATTTTATCGATGACCATAAGTGTTACTCTTTCTATTTTACACATTATATTCCTATGACTTGAGTTGAAGTAATAAGGTTGGCTGATAAATCAAGGGTGTCTCAATGAAAACAACATTTAAAAAAATCTGACGAGTTCCATTCTCATGACTTTCTCTACATCTCTGCAACAAATTATTGTTAAAAAGCTTATGCTTCTATTTACTTCATGCTAATCGAGAAACAAATAGCAGAAATAGTCTTATTACTTGCTTCCTTGTAAGAAGAAGCGAAATAAGGGAGTACCATAGGTTAAAGTGATAGTCAAAAGGTGGTTGCTAGTGACTGAAGTTCTTTTGTTTGTATGGACAGGAGTTGACAAATTCCTGTATGAGAAAAGTATAAGTTTTTCAAAGCTGAAACCAAAAACAAGGAATATCTAAAAAATGATCAACTCCACAAAAAAAAAAAAAAAAAAAAAGAATGTATATAACATAAATTGTGTGTTTTAATGTGCTCCACATTTTTTGTGAGGTAAGTTTTTGTCCATCTCTTATGATTTAGTAGTTATGCAAAATTCCGTTAAATTGATCCAGAATAAAGTAGTATTCAGAGGCTATTCCGAGATCATTCAAGATATACATTTTATTTGTCACGTAAATATCTTTCATATAGATATTTTAGTCAAAATCGTTGAGCCATTTTTAAGAAAATCAAAATTTTCGAAAAAAGTTCAATGTAAAGGGTAGTTGGGGGTGGGGGATTTTCTTGAAAATCTTCGTGTCGCATTCTTGGAAGATATCAAACTTAAATACTAAGTTTGGTATTCAACGCTCTTTTCGTTTTTGATCTATGCTGTCCAAACGCACACAGACGGACCTTTTTCTGAAAATGCTTTTTTTGGAGTCAGGGGGACCCAAAACATGTATTTCGGGTGAAATCTCAGTATTAAATTTTTCGGTGGAATGGAATACCTTCTCTACACACTATGTACATAGTACGTGTAGAGAAAGTATTTTTTTTTTTTTATTTCTCAACATAATCTCCAGAAAGGCTAATGCATTTGTCATATCGCTGTTCTAATTTAACTAAACCATCTCTGTAGTGCGATTTATCAAGGGCCTCAAAATAGCTGTTTACCGCATGTATCCCCTCCAAGACATGTTTTGAGGTTTGGGAACAGGTGGTTATTATCGCTGAGAAATTTCCTTGTATCGTCTGCTATCAGGTTGCTGACCAATCACAGTGTAAGAATACATAACCGTCAGAGACATCATGTCACGGCGTTGCAACATCTACTAGTTCAGTGGACATTTACGCGCGCGATCTCGTGCATGACTGATCTTATCGTTTTATTTCATTCTGTGAAAATTCGGTTGTGTTATATATAGTGATTACGTAAGAATTGCATTTAAAGCGTTAGTATATTTTATATATCGCGGACTTTGCTCTTGTTCTCATCCTAGAACACACAAGGTGATTGAAAATGCCTTACAGCCGTGATAAACGAGTTGAGGTTATGTTAAGCTTTTAGGTTTAGTGAAGTCCAGGACTCAATGTTGAAAGGAATAGATGAGGTAACTAGTGAGAAATGGAGAAAAGTAGTTCAATATTCGAGAAGTCTTATAGAACATGCATGGAAAGAAGGCATTTAAGAGGAAGCAGTAGAACATGTGGCGCAGCAGACGGACAGCGGGTAAATATGACAACAGTGTACCGAGAGAGCCACGTATCAGTAGGAATGTCAATCACAAGGTAGTTTCTCACCAATAATAGTCACTACATGCTAGATCTGGCGAATAATGTGGATGTTCAAGCAATGCGAACTTTAATTCACACATTTTCCCCATTGAAATGACTGAACGATGGGCCGGAGCATCGTCATGATGAAACTATTTTATTTATTTATTTATTATATTTTTTTTTTTGGCCAAATGAGGTCGTCTTCTTTTCATCTCATCACTAAAATGTTGCAGTAAGCTTCCGTAGTAGTCACTAGTGATACTTTTACCGTTTTTCCAAGTAATCAATAAAATTAATTCCCTATGCATCCCAGAAAACACTCGCCATAACCTTGTTAGCTGACAAAATTGACTTTGCCTTTTTTGGGAGTTGATCCACTGTTTTGATTGTGATTTATTTTCTGGAGTGTAGTGATTCATGATAATAAGCCTTGTCAAAAATTCACTGGGATTTTTACGATAGAGCTCCACATTCTTAACAGAAACAGTTTTTTTTTTTTGCAACTGTTGATCAGGTGTCAACAAACGCGGCACCCATCTTGCACAAACCTTGTGAAAGCCCAAAACATTACTTAAAATATTACCTGCCCGTTCTTTTGGTGTGTTTACAGCCTCTGCTATCTCAAACAATTTTAATCTGCAGTCTTCCAGTACTAAACGATGATTTTTTTCGATGATCTCTGAAGTTGTCACTTCTATAGGGCGTCCAGAGCGAGGCTCACCACTTGTGCTCGTACGTCCCATTTTAAACTCTGCAACCCACCTTTTAATCATTGAATATGAAGGGGCAGAGTCTTTCAATGTACTGACCATTTCCTCCTTGATTTCTTTAGGCGTTAAGCCTTTGAAATAGAAGTATTTAATCACTGCTCGTTTTTCCAAATCCTCCATTTTCGTGAAAACTCTAACGTTGTCTTGTTTAAAATGCTGTCATTCGAGAACTAAACAAGATATTGACCTGTAACTATGGATACAAGCTGGTCTAGAGTTAAACTATACGATGTTACGGTCTAACTGGCCTGGTGGCGCTATACTTAATGGAAGTATGTGCTCTAAGAGATAAAATATTTGTGTAAATATTGTATAGACTTATTTGGTTTTTGAGTAATCTATATGTATGAATACGTAGTGCAGTTGTGTGTGTGCATGTGTGTTTCCAATATTGTAAAGATATATAAAATAGATATGTAGGTAATATTTTAAATTCAAGTATTTTTAGACAGCATGTATGGTCACCCGACCCATGCGATTGTGTGACGCAATATTGTATTATTGCAAACTTAATAAAACACTTCTACTATGTAATGTGAATACAGCACATCAACGTTTTCTAGAGGCTTTTCATGATCTTCAAACAAGAAGTAGCATCCGCCCATTAATAGCTTTTTCTTCATATCATCAAGCATAAAGAGCAACTACTCGTCATGGGCTGTTAGTGTTGATAAATTAAGAACACATCAAGGATTTCACCCAACATATCTCTATGTTTGAACGTTATAAGGATTTTTGTTAGTAATAATTACTATTATTCAGGAATAAGACCTTGAGTTTCTTCAGAAACCACTTTTTTTGTACTTCACCTTGGAAAGGTAAACCAATCAGCACCGGTTTCTCGTCAAGACTTGCAGGAACTTGAGATATTCAGTCTAACAACTTTCAGGAAAAACGGTTTGATTACCAACTGTTCAATGTTGCCCTTCGAAGTTTTAAGCACATAGTGAGGTTGAAAACCTCCACTTTACCTCACTTGCATTTAAAGAGAGGAGATTACCTTATTTCCGGTGAGCCTTGTTCAACTGCCTGCATGTCCATGACATATATAAAATATTTTACGAGAAGCCGTTAACCGCCTTCCACTAAACAAGTTATATGAGCTGGACAGGCAGAGTCAGACTGAAAAATTCAATGTCATAGCCGGGACTTGAACCACCTTTGGTTTACTGGGGAACATGCGAGTCAGCTGAAGTAAATAACAAGGAATATCTCAGAAATTATCAATTCAACGAAAAAACGACATAAATTGTGTGTTTTAATGTGTTCTACATTTTATATGAAGTAAGTTTTTGTCTATCTCTTACGGTTTACCAGTTACGCAGAATTAGCAAAAGTATTCAGAATAAAGAGGTCTTTAGAGGCTATTCCCAGAAAATTCAGGATATACATCTTACTTACCATATAAATATCTTTAATATAGGCAGTATTTTAATCAAATCGTTTGAGCCATTTTTGAGCAAATCAAAATTTTCGAAATTTTTTTCATGTAAAACGTAGTTTGGGGTGGGGAAATTTTTTCAAAATCTTGTGTCACATCCCTGGATGATACTAAACTTAAATACCAAGTTTGGTATTTTACCGACTTTCCGTTTTTCAGTTGCCGTGTTCACAGACACACGGACGCGCGCGCGCGCACACACACACAAGACCTTTTTTGAAAATACTGTTTTTTATTACAGGGAATCCTAAAACCTGTATTTCCGGTGAAATCTCGGTATCGATTTTGGTTGCAATGCAATACCTTCTCTATACACTATGTGCAAAGTACGTGTAGAGAAACTAAAAAGAGCTAGGAGAAAGTAATATATATATATATATATATATATATATATATGCGTGTGTGCGCGCGTGTGTTTCTGTGCAGCATAACTCAAAAACGAAAACTGAGATGAATTCTAAATTTTGGATTAACGTCAGCATCTTCCAAGGATGTGATATATTTTTCAAGAAAACCCCGCGATCTCAAACCATCTTTTACATGACACATTTTTATTTGTTGTATTTTTCAATCTTTTTATTTTCCCCAAAAGTATTTAACATTAATGATTAAAATAGTTCAATTTTACTAAATATTACGATTCTAAAAGTATCTATATTTTTAATTTTCTTGGAAAGATTGTGAAGTCATCTTATTTCGAATAACTTTTGTAGAACTGGTAAACCATAAGGATATTTATATACAAAATCTTACTGCATCAAAATTATAGACAGTTTATGTCAAATAACATTTTTTTCCTTTCTACTTCGGTCATGTTCATGCAAAGGAAACGAATTTAAAGCAGTCTGATGGTTTAAAAGATTTACCTATCGCTTTAGCTAATTACAACGAAATGTATAAAGCTGTAAAGACGTGTGTGTGTGTGTGTGTGTGTGTGTGTGTGTTTTTTTTTTTTTTTTTTTTCATTTAAAAACCACTGCTGATGTATTCTCACAGAACTGCAGGGTTTATTAATGTTAATATTTTTTCAACACACATCGCGCCACGCCATACACATGCATGCTTCCAGAATGAGGGGGAAGTTAATAAAAATTATTCGCCGCAGCCGGGAATCAAACCCAAGATCTGTAGGTGAGAAGCCAGAACTCTGGCCACTCGACCATAGAAAATATCATTTTTATTGACATGAAATATATAGAAGAAAGAGAGTTTGTAACAATAATTTTCAGAAAAGTGAGTGGAGGAAGGGACGTCAATGTAATACAAAATATTTTGTTTTCTAAATAAACTTCAGCAAGTTTTCATGATCCAAACAATAAATTCTATTAGCAGAGTCAGACTGAAAAATTCAATGCCATGGTAGCTCAGTGGTAGAGCAACCGGCTGGAGACGAGAGATTCGTGGTTCAAATTCCGGCTATAGCACTGCATTTTTCAGTCTGACTCTACCTATCCAACTCCTGTTCTATACACGGAAAAAACAATACCAATTGACCATAATAGTTGGCTATACTATGAATCCTAGTACTTACAACATTGTAAGTCGCCATTGGGGTTGTAATCATTTGAGATAACATTGTGGTTTACCAGGAAACATGCGAATGCTATGCCGGCGTATTGCCATGGTAGCTCAGTGGTAGAGCAACCGGCTAGAGATCCGTGGTTCAAATCCCAGCTATGACATTGCATTTTTCAGTCTGACTCTACCTATCCAACTTCTGTCCTACATACGGCTTGTGTGAAAAAAAAAAGCAATTAATTCAATACCAATTGACTATACTATGAATCCTGGGACTGAAAGTACTTACAACATTATAAGTCGCCATTGGGGTTGTCATCTCAAAATAGCTTGAGAACATCTTGTGGTTTACATGCGAGTTAGTTGAGAAATTCAATGCTATGCCGGCATGTTGCCATGGTAGCTCAGTGGCAGAGCAACCGGCTAGAGATCGGGAGATCCGTGGTTCAAATCCTGGCCATTGCATTGAATTTTTCAGTCTGACTCTACCTATCCTAATCTTATAATACTTCGCACCTCTACCTGTTTCATTTTAATTGAAAATAGCTAACCTTTGCATACATTTCATTATAACATTAGAAGTAACATTAACAGCGATAATCAAATGGACGCTATTTATATTGGTTTTAAAGTGCCATGCAATCGCGAGAAACAGCTAAACATCGAAAAGACTTGACAAAGTTTTGAACAATTCCAACCATTAATAACGGATATCTCGGTAATCGCTTAGGTCACAAAAACGTTATTTGGAATAACTTGCGTGTGACAAAGATATCTACATCTTTTGTGCCGCACGTTTTCGCCTATCCGCTTAACGTATACCAGCAATACAACAGAAGGTATGCAAAATCCCTGCCGAATGAACTTGACCTCACGGACTATTCCCAGAAAATTCAAGATATCTATTATATTTAACTGTAAATAAAGTCAAACTTTAAGGTGAGGCAGCACGCCCTATCTCGCACATGTTAAATTGTACAACTAAATTACATGCACATGCACATACATGAAACGTTTACAGCATGTTATATGGTAGAACACTGGTCTACAATGAAGTTTGTATTTGCATTCTGAAGCAATTTATATTTTTTTTCTTATCCATTATTTTTTCTTGATTTTTTAATATAAACATAATTATAACATGGGGCTCAATAAATAAATTACTGTTTGTAGATCCATAGCTTTCCTGTAGTTGGTTTTGTAATCTGAGAAAGTTTCATGCACATATCTTGAATATTTCCTGAGAAAATAGTGGCAAATGTTTAAAAAAATGTAATTCTGAGAAAACAAAACTTTAATAAAGTTATTTGTAACTTCCCTTTAGTAGCACTTGGAGGAGTTGTTGAGTATCATTTACATTGCCTTCTCCAGGCAAGGACACTGTTTTGATAAATGCACAACAGACATTTGTTTACAAACAAAACTCCAGCCATAGAATAACGAACTCAAGGGAATCGATACTTCCAAGGATAATAGAATAATGAAGATGGCAGTCGTGCCAACCCAAGCAGTAGAAATCACTATAAAAACAAACCATTTCGCATTTCCTAGGTGAAATAGCTCTAGACTTATTAAAAACCTTGCAAATGGATGCTAAGGGACATAATAAATGACATCTGTCACTACATTTTTAAAATTCATTTAAGTGCACTTATATTTACAATTAATGACTATATGATATACTAAAATGTGCAGTAAAGTATGGACTATTTAATTATACAAAAAACAAATAAACGAAATATTTTCGAATTTTGGCCTACCGTCTCACCTTAAACGAAAGTCATTAGTCATTTTTGAGAAAATAATAATAAAAAAAATCGGGAAAAAGGGGCTCCATATAAAGGTTAAGTGCGAGTTCCTAAAAATGTTGTTTTGTATTAGGGTCCTCAAAATGTGTATTTCCAGTGAAATCTTTCTACGGAATTTTAGGGGAATCCAATTGGTTTTCTACATACTACTAGGTAGTAGGGAAAGTAAAATGTGAGTTCCTTAAAACGCTTTTCTGTATTACGGGACCTCCAAACGTGTATTTCCGGTGAAATCTTTCTATGGGGAATCTTTCTTTTATGGGAATGCAATACGTTTTCTACCTACTACGTAGGTGGTAGAGAAAATAAAATGCATTTGTGGGATTCAGGGGTGCTAAAAACTTGTATTTCCTGTGAAATAATTGTGTCGAATTTTTGGGGGGAATACAAAATGTCCCCTTCTTACTGTACGTAGTGGAGGAAGTAATAAACAATTGTAACTGAGAAGAATATGTGAATAAAACATTAGATTCTCCCACAGCCATTGTCTCTGTTTTTTTAGGTACCCTAATAGGCTCTTAAGTTATGGATGTGTGAAACTTGCAATAGGTTTTTGCTCATTAGCTTCAGCATAAGAGATATCCTTGCTAGAAGGTTCACAGACTTTACATCCACGTGATTTTGGGTCACGTGTTCCTCTCCTAGAACAAGTTTAGGTTTTTGCTTCTTGTCAAGAACCTTTAATCTTCAGTTCAGCCTTCAATTGTGCTCTACGGCAAAAACAGAGGTCTCTGCAAGCTAACATTCTGATTCCAGCCTTGGTGGGGGAGGGGCAACTATTTGCTGAAAACTGTCTTTAAGATTGGCAACAGGTGTGACTTACACATTGCAACAAACTGTTTCCACTGTGAATAAATTATCACCAGCAATATCATTAAGACGTCTGCTCTAAACGACAAATTCTCGACCGAAGTGAAGAAATTTACATTTCTGGGAAGGTTAGACAGTCGAATGATATTTGGACTATTTCATATATAGAATATGAATTTAACCCTTTCCAGCCCAATTGTGCTATATGTCATCATTGTTTTTACTTTCTCTACAAAATTCGATACCGAGATTTCACCGGAAATATGTTTTAGGGTCCCCCTGTAACAAAATAAAAAGATTTTCAGAAAAAGGTGTGTGTGTATGTGTGTGTGTATGTGTGAACACGATAACTCAAAAACGAAAAATCGGTAAAATACCAAGCTGGTATTTAAGTTTAGTATCTTCCAGGAATGCGACACGAAGCTTTTGGGAAAAATCCCCCACCCCAAACTACCCTTTACATGAAACTTTTTTCGAAATCTTGGATTTTCTTTGTATTTTCTATTTTATCTTTAATATTTGACATTTTAATCAAAATCGTTAGAGCCATTTTTGAGAAAATAAAACATTTCGAAAAAAGCCACATGTAAAGGGTAGTTAGGGGTGAGGGATTTTCTTGAAAATCTTCGTGTCGCATCCTTGGAAGATACTGTGGGCAGCATAGCTAAAAACGAAAAGACCATTAAATACCAAACTTGTATTTAAGTTCAGTATCTTCCAAGGATGCGACACGAAGATTTTCAAGAAAATCTCCCCACCCCAACCATCCTTCACATGGGAAAATTTTCGAAAATTTTGATTTTCTAAAAAATGGCTCTAACGATTTTGATTAAAATATCGTATATTAAAGATATATACCTGACAAATAATGTGTATATCTTGAATTTTCTGGGAATAGCCTCTGAAGACTATTTTATTCTGGGTGAATTTTACGGAATGTTGTGTAACTGGTAAACCGTAAGAGATAGACAAAAACTTATCAAACAAGAAATGTAGAGAACATTAAAATACACAATTTATGTTATATACATTTTTTTTCGTGGAGTTGATCGTTTTTAAGATATTCGTTGTTTTTTGTTTCAGCATTGAAAAATATACTTTTCTCATACAGGAATTTATCAACTCCTGTCTATACAAACAAAAGAACTTCAGTCACATAGCAACCAGCTTTTGACTATCACTTTAACCTATGGTACACCCTTTTTTCGCTTCTAATTACAAGGAAGTAATAATGTCTGCTAATTTTTTCTCACTTATCATGAACTAAATAGAAGCATAAGCTTTTTAACAATAATTTGTTGCAGAGATGTAGAGAAAGTCATGTGAATGGAACACATCAGATTTTGTTTAATATTATTACATGCACAGTAAAGAAACAAGCATTGCTTTTTACTAATGTTTGTCAACATCTTTTACAAAATATTTAAAATCCACTTCCAGTTCTGATGTTGCAATTTTAACATAACATTGAATCAGTTAATCTGTTTCTGGACTTTAATTTAACTAGTTTCATAGCAGAGAAGGTAGTTCCACATATGGAAGTAAATATGGAAGTAAATTTTAAAGCCCAGTTTCTAAGATGTGGAAAATGTTCCTTTGAAAAGGATTTTCAAAAATCAACACCAGTTGCCGCTGTTGTTTGAAGAGATGTATCACATTAGAGCTCATATAGTTCTAACTGTAAATCCCCGGGTTGGCATTCTACTTAACATCTCATGGCATTGTTGAAAAGTTCTATCTGATAAAGAAATACTTCAAAATATTGATATCTAACATCAAATTCTAAAATGAGATTATGTAGGAAGTTAAGAAATGCAATAATATATTTATTCGCGGACCGCCATTTGGCCATCACTAGTGAACACAATTAGAAACGGCGTGAAGAAGCCAGACTGACAATATCGATTCAACCATCTGGTCGAAATACTTCCCGGCTACTTCGAGCTAATCCCACATGAAAAATTGAAAGGGTTTCTTGCTCCCTCGTCTGAGAGAAGGTTCTTAATAACACGAAAAATATATTGCTAATGCCAACTTTAATTGTGACAAAAATTATAATTATTCAAAATATTAGTGGGATTATTATTATTATTATTATTATTATTATTATTATTATTATTATACTCAGCAATACAGAATTTGGAAGGAATTCTAAAACATTATTTTTAGAGATGAATAGTTTTGTTTTGATTACAAGGGATCAGAGCATAACCAGGAATATATTAAGGGTGATGATGTATAAGGACCCATTTTACGTTCTCTACACGTACTATGTACATAGTGTATAAAGAAGGTATTGCACTCCACCCAAAATTCGATACCGAGATTTCACCGGAAATATACGTTTTAGGGTCCCCTGTATCCAAAAAAAGTATTTTCAGAAAAAGGTACGCGCGCGCGTGTCTGTGTCTGTCCGTGTGTCTGTGAACACGATAACTCAAAAACGAAAAGTCGGTTTAATACAAAATTGGTATTTAATTTTATCTTCCAGGGGTGCGACACGAAGATTTAGAGAAAAATACCCTCACCCCAACTATTCTTTACATGGAACTTTTTTCGAAATTTTTGATTTTCTCAAAAGTGGTTCTAACGATTTTAATTAAAATATCCTAGATTATAGATATTTACTTGACAAATAAAATGTATATCTTGAATTTTCTAGGAATATCCTCTGAACACTACTTTATTCTGGATGAATTTTACGGAATTTTGCACAACTGCTTAACCGTAAGACATGGACAAAAACTTACTACACAAAAAAATGTAGAGCACGTTAAAACACTCAACTTATGCTGTATACATTTTTTTCATAGAATTGATCATTTGAGATATTTCTTGTTATTTGTTTCATATTCAAAATACTTAAAACTTTTCTCACACGGAAAGTTGTAAACTCCTGGCCCTGTATAGGAACGGATTTTAACCACACTCCCGTGTTTTCGTTCTACGTACAAGGAAGCAAGTAATTAAGACAATATCTGCTGATGTTTATCTTGATTGTTATAAAGTAACTAGAAGAACAATAGTTTGTTACAGCGATTTAGAGAAAGTCTTGTGAATGGAACACATAAGATTTTTTTTAGTAAGGGGATCCAGCCACCAAAATCCTCCCTCGGCTACCCTTTGCAAGGGATGGTTTCAAATGCTCAGAGATTTTTAAAGTTCATTATCTCCAAGTTTCTGCTGAAAAGTTGAATAACATTTGTTACAAACTATTGTATTGCGAGGAACATTTTAAATGCACAAAAATGTAAGACAATTCAAAGTGGAATTCAAAACGTTAGAAGTAATATATTAGGCCGTGTGCTCATGGTAACATTTAAAGCATCACGTGATGGTGCATTAAAAAGCTCTGGGAGAAAAATCTAAAACGGTCAAACTAGTTTTGGATACAAAAACTAATTCTTGAATTGTTTAAAATGTTTTAATAATATTCAGCGCCAACTATGCGTATCTTTAGAGCAGCTCGATACCGAGATTTCACCGGAAATAAATGCTTTGGGTCCCCTGTATCCAAAAAAAGCATTTTTAGAAAAATGTCCGCGTGTGTGTGTCTGTGGGCAGCATAGCTCAAAAACGAAAACACTGTTAAATACCAAACTTGGTATTCGGTATCTTCCAAGAATGCGACATGAAGATATTCAAGAAAATCCCCCCGCACCCAACTACTTTGACTTTCTCAAAAATGACTAACGATTTTGACTAAAATATCGAATATTAAAAATATTTATCCGACAAATAAAATGTATATCTTGAATTTTCTGGGAATAGTCTCTGAGGACTACTTTATTCTGGATGAATTTTGCATAATGGCAACTGAAAAAAAAAAAAACTCAGCATGTGTCTTAAATAGTTTTCAGAGATAAATTGGAAATTAATTTGCACATTTACCATTGGATATAACTTTTTAACCTCCCTTTAACACCAAGTGCGAGAGTTGAAGGAGTTTCTGGCACAGCGTGGGTCACGTTCCCTTGGTTGAGTAACCCATCTTTAGGTTAAGGTTGTGGGCTATCAGTTTCCTCTTCGTCACGTACACCATGCATGCTGCATATTCGAATGTTCTCGGACAGCATCAAGTTAGCACAACCTTGGCGAAATGCTCCGCGACGTCTACTATGTATGAACGTCAGTAAACATTGTTTGCCTATGAACATCAGATGAATAGGCCTAGTTGCTAACGGTCTCTCTCTCTCTCTCTCTCTCTCTCTCTCTCTCTCTCTCTCTCTCTCTCTCTCTCTCTCTCTCTCCCCCTCTCCCTCATATTTTTTATGCGTCCTCCTCGCCCCATTTAGTTGACGAATAAGGTTTATTTGCTATCGCGAATTTTCCCATAGCTAATTTATTTTAGTTTTCTTTCATCAGCATTCTATCCTAATTTAAACAGATACGGGATGTGCTCTAGTCTAATATACATTTTATTTGTCAGTTAAATATCTTTAATATACGATATTTTAATCAAAATAGTAAGAGTCATTTTTGACAAAATCAAAATTTTCGAAAATGTTTTCCATGTAAAGGTAGCTCGGGTGGGGGGGGGGGGGATTTTCATGAAAATCTTTAACGGACTTTTCGTTTTTGAGTTATGCTGTCTACAGACACATACACACGCGCACACACGGGCCTTTTTCCAAAATTTTTTTTTGATTCAGGGGAACCTAAAACATGTATTTCCGGTGAAATCTCGGTATCGAATTTTTGGGTGCATTACAATACTTTCTCTATACACTATGTATATAGTACGTATAGAGAAAATAAAAAGCAGAAACATTTGTAACACCAATAATAACAATAATTAATTAAATTTGATAAGCAAGTAAATTAAAAACTATAACTATTACCACCAGATCAGTTCCTTCATTTTTAGGTAGTAGCTTGGAAAACGAAAGCAGGCTAGTTACGAAAAACCTTCACATTACGCTAGTCTTTATTTTGTTCTTCCTTTTAAAAGCTGATAAAAAAATGCGTTGTTTTAAATACAGCAATTTGTTCAACAATAGTGCATTAAATTACATAATATTCCAAACTAGTTATAATTTTAATAAATTATGCAAGTATTATTTATAAGGAAATTTTGAGATTTGTTACCAGATATTCCGGATAGATGCTTATACAAAAATAGAAAATCAACTGTGTTGAACCGCCTGTACTAAAAATATTTAATCCGTGTAATATTTTATTGACAATTTTCAAATCGTACATCCTATTAAGAACATTTAAAAAATAATTTATATCTACTGACATGGGCGTGTCGATTTTAAGCACAAGTAAACACCATCGATTCGAACCCGCGACCTTGAGTTCAGAAGGTCAGCGTCTTAACAACTCAGCTATCCGAACCGACACGTACATACTGGTAAGCCTAATCTAAACTCAGATATTTCAGAAAATGTAATGCAATAAAATTCAACTTACTGACGACAGTCTCAAAAAAAAAATCTGATGTGTTTCGTTCACATGACTTTCTCTACATTTCTGTAACAAATTATTGTTAAAAAACTTATGCTTCTATTTACTTCATGCTAATCGAGAAAAAATTAGCAGAAATAGTCTTATTACTTACTTCCTTGTAAGCAGAAGCGAAATAAGGGACTACCATAGGTTAAACTGATAGTTAAAAGATGGTTGCTATGTGACTGAAGTTCCTTTGTTTGCATGGACAGGAGTCGACAAATTCCTGTATGAGAAAAGTTTGTTTTTTAAAGCTAAAACAAAAAATAAGTAATATCTAAAAAAACGATCAACTCCATGAAAAAAATGTATATCATATAAATTGTGTGTTTTAACGTACATTTTTTGTGGAGTACGTTTTTATCTATCTCTTACGGTTTAGGAGTTATGCAAAATTTCGTAAATGTTATCCTGAATAAAGTAAGCTTCAGAGGCTATTCCAAGAAAATTGTAGATGTACATTTTATTTGTCAGGTAAATATCCTTAATATACGATATTTTAATCAAAATCGTTATAGCCATTTTTAAGAAAAATAAAATTTTCGAAAAAATTTCCATGTAAAGGGTAGTTTGGGGTGGGGGGAGTTTTCTCAAAATCTTCGTGTCGCATCCCTGGAACATACCAAACTTAAATATCAAGTTTGGTATTCAACGATCTTTTCGTTTTTGAGCTATGCTGTCTACACACACACACACACACACACACACACACACACACACACACACACACACACACACACACACCTTTTTCTGAAAATGCTTTTGTTTGGATTCAGGGGGACCCAAAACATATATTTCCGGTGAAATCTCGGTATCGAATTTTTGGGTGGAATACAATACCTTCTCTATACACTACATAGTACGTGCAGAGAAAATAAAAATAGGCCAACACTTGTTGAAATGATGATATTCCCAGATGCTCAAAACAGTAATACTGAAGTACAGCAGCGTGTTTCGTTTTCTGTAACTGTTTTACTTTTTCTATACGTACTGTGTACATAGTGCATAGAGAAAGTATTGCACTCCACCCAAAAATTCGATACCGAGATTCACTCGAAATATACAATTTAGGGTCCCCCGTATCCAAAATAGGTATTTTCATAACAAGATCCGTGTGTGAGTGTGTGTGTGTGTGTGTGTGTGTGTGTGTGTGTGTGTGTGTGTGTGTGTGTGTGTGTGAAACGATTAACCCAAAAACGAAAAGTCGCTAAGATACCATACTTGGTATTTAAGTTAACTATCTTCCAGGGATGCGACACGAAGATTTTGGGAATCATCCCCCCCCCTACCCCAAACTACCGTTTACATGGAAAAAATCGAAAATGTTGATTTTCTCACAAATGGCTCTAACGATTTTGATTAAAACAGCATATATTACAGATATTTACCTGACAAATAAAATATATAGCTTGAACTTTCTGGGAATAACTTTGAAGATATTCTGGATGAATTTCACAGAAGTTTACATAACTGCTAAACCGTAAGAGATGGACAAAAACTTACCACCAAAAAATGTAAAGCACGTTAAAACACACAATTTGTTGTATACATTTATTTTCGTGGAGTTGATCGTTTTTGAGATAGTCCTTGTTATTGGTTTCAGCTTTAAAAAAATTATACTATTCTCATACAACGAATTTGTCAACTCTTGCCTATCACCATATGAATGGAACACATCAGATTTTTTAATTTTAGTTTTAACGTCCTTTATCTGGAGTCCGTGGAACCGAATTTCATATTCTGGATAAGGGAAAACACCGAAAAACAGCAATAATAATAATACTAATAATAATAACAACAACAAAAACTTAGTGAAGATACTTGTAAACTCACAATTTTCCCTATCAAATATAATTTTATTAAATGAATCTGAAACGAATTAAAAATGTTGCGTTATTTAGCCCGTATGTACAATGTACATAGTGCATGGAGAAGGTATTTTATTCCACCCAAAATCTCGATACAGAAATTTTATCGGAAATACATGTGAGTCACCCTAAATAAGAAATGCAGTTTTAGAAACATGTCCGTATGTCTCTCTCTCTCTCTCTCTCTCTCTCTCTCTCTCACTCTGCGCGCACGTGTGTGTGTGTGTGTGTGTGTGGGAGGGGGGGACAGCATTGCTCAAAAACGATATGTCCGTTAATTTCCAAACTTCGTATTTAAATTGAGTAGCTTCCAATGATGCGACACGAAGATTTTCAAGAAAATCCCCCTACCCGAAATTGCCCTTTAAATATGCAATTTTTCAAAAGTTAGATTTTCTTAAAAAGTGGCTTTAACGACGTTGATTGAAATGCCATATATTTAAGATCTTTTTATGGCAAACGAAATGTATATCTTGAGTTTTCTGGGAATAGCCTCTGAAGACCTCTTCATTCTGGATGACTTTTGTATAAATGGTGAACCGTAAGAGATATGCAAAAGCTTGCTACACGAAAGTGTAGATCTCCTGTTTTAACACACAATTTATGACATATACTTTTTTTTTTAATAGAATTAACCGTTTTCAAGATATTCCGAGTTATTGGTTTTGGTTTTAAGGTACATAAGCTTTTCTCAAACGGGAGACACACTTCTTTTCGTCTCTCTTGTTTACCCCTTGTAAGCAAAGAGAACCGAATTCCAATTGTTTTACTTAGCGAGCGGCTTTTAAAAGATCAGATTATCGCTTTAGTCCAGTATATTCCCTTATTTCCCTTCTATTTACAAAGAAGCAAGTAATAAGACCTATTCTGGCATTATCTTGGTTAGCATGACGTAGATAAAAGAATAAACTTTTGTAACGAAAGTTTGTAGAGCACCTAGAGAAAGTCATGTGAATGGTACATATCAGATTGTTTTAATTAAACGTTTCTATCCCATAATACAGTGATTCGTATAAAATAGCTTTCCAGTTTAATTAGCATTACATATATCGTTTTCAGCGAAGTTTAAAATGTGCAATATTCTTTTTCACTTGTAAAATGAATGTGTAGATTTCACTCTTAAGATATTTCCATATTTCATTCACACAATGAGATGACTGGAAAGTAGCCTAATATGGGGTTGTGCTTAATTTGGGGTACTTCAGTGTATGTATATATATTTTTAAAATAGTTCCGGAGGCTTGTCAGGACTCCGGCGCTGCATTCCTTTTTTCTAGCTTCCTATATTTCCTTAGTAGACCTTACTATTCTTAACGTTTTTCTTTTACATATACACACACAAACAGACACATTTACAAACACCCATGCCCAAGGCGGGACTCGAACCCACGATGCGCCAAAGCGAGACAGACACTTTAGCGAGCGCGGCCACTAGTATTTCAACCTCCTGCTGGAAACCTAATGAACCAAGAGCGGTTTGTCTACAAAGGATTCTGGGAGCACGTCACCACATTGTAGTATCGGATCGCATCACAATGAGATAAAGAAAGAAGTTTGCTGCTGTTTACATCTTCGCATACAAATACAATAATGTAATTATTCTGTTAAACACACTTATGCTCATGTAGTTTTAAGATCAAGCTATCTTCTAATATGTTATACCTCGCCTAAAGTCAATTACAAAAAGGGCGGGAAGAATTAGCACACTAAAATGGCGAGTTCCCTATTATGGGGTAGCATGGGCAGCTTAATTTAGGGTATTAGGATTTACTTTACACTTCTTTAATAACGAAGATGATTATTAATAAGCATATAAATATACATTTTAAATATATGTTTTAAATAAACGTTGCCAGAGAGAACAATATCTGCCTCCCTACTCGCAGAACCTTGATATGGCCCTTGATATGGCTTTCATGGGGCCATTGCAGACCTATTACTTGCCAGGAGATTTAAGCATTGCTGTAAATTATATTGGTCGAATGGTTACGGTTTACCGGATTTACTCTTTGGAAACGCTTATCTACATGCAGCATGTGCAGAAACAGCAAAACGGAGAAATGTCTATTCAAACCCAATCTTTTCAGGCCCCAGGATTTTGCAACCCATGAAGATGAAACTGAACAAGTGCTTCAAGAAAGTGAACAGTAGGAAGCTCCTGAATCTACAAGTGTGTCGCAAGCGCTCTATTCACCAGTTTCACAGGAGAGATTGGTTCCAGCAGTGGACATCAGCCCAGTCCCATCACTGAAGCAGAGGGCAAGCTCACCAGAACAAGCCAGTTCATCTAGAGCTGGGACATCTTGTGTAATTATACCATACAGGGCTCAGCTCACTGGGCAGAAAATAAAGAAGGCCAACAAGACTGCCAAAAGCCAAACGGACCTTAGCATTACAAACCAAAGCAACAAAGACAACCAGAAAAGGAAGGATGCGCGTTACTGAATCTTCATCCTCTGAACACGAGGACGACGTTGTGACTCTGGAATCGGAAGAGAAGTGGGGAAACGAGAATGACGACGATGATGCAGAGAACTTCTATTGTGCAGGCCTGTTCTTGGAGAACCGAGAGGGAGAAACTTGGATCAGGTGCTGCAAATATTTCAAGTGGACACACATTGTGCAGATAGTGATTCCAATAAATTCTTCCCTTCAAAGTGTGTGAGCAAAGGAAATAAATAAAACAATGAACTGTCTAGTTATTAGGGACAAAGGATACCACACCGAGCGCGGTACCGAAGCCTCCCGCCGTCAGAAAAATAGCCCCGAAGCCTCCCGAACCCTTAAAGATCCCTAATTACATAGCCCCCAAGCCTCCCCAAAGCAGATAGCCTCCCGGTCGAGACAGGTAAAAGTTGCAGTTTGGTGTTTATAATATTTGATGAAGCATTACATACTTCTAGTGGAAGATGTTACAATGGTTACTTCTTCCGTGTTTTCTCTCTTCAGTTGCTGCTATATTAGTTTTGATGGTCTTTCACATAAATCTTCCGTAGCTTTTCTCTTCAGATCACAAAGTACTTTCTGTCTATGAATGTTGTCACTAGGTGGTGCCGAGTGGTTATGGTCCTCTTGAATATCCAGGACATCTATTTCTTCAATGGAAAAGGTTTCAATAAAACTTTTGCAACTTTTAACATTGCATGTCCATCACGCTACCCCACTTTTTAAACACTTCTGGAATCCGAAGGTGTAACCGTTCGGAAGTAGACTTTTTCTTCCTGTCCTACTTACCATAATTTCAGTCTCGTAGGAAAACATGTTTTAGCTGTGAACTAATTTGCCGTACACTCAAAGAAATCGAGGAAAAAATTAGGCATACCCATTCCACCCCATCTGCTGCTAATTACACCGGTTTCGTGGGAGGCTTGGGGGTTGTTACCGGCGAAGCTTACCTGGTCCTGCGCCCAATATACCAGTATTTTAACATTGAACTTTCATTTGGCCATCAACCAATCATATTTACTACAGGCATTAAGTAATGTAAACCTTTGTACTTGTACTGTTCTAAATTAACACTAAAAAGCCATCCCATATTAGGAATCCAATTTTACTATTTTAGAAAGGTATATTGTATTTGCACAAGTGTATTTAAGTTCGTGCATTATATGACTTAAATGAAATAAGTAGGCGGGCTGCCGCAAACAAAATGGCAATTAATGCTAGGAAAAGTAAGTCACTTGTTTTTGGTCGAACTCAGGGGAACGTTCTTCATAGCCATCATATGGGCAGGGAACAAATTCTACAGGTGGACGGCTGCAAACATTTGGGAGTGTGCTTGTCAAGTAATGCCGGATCAGATAAACTCTACATCTAGGAAAGCGTGAAAGACATTGCATTTCGTAATGAGAATACTGAAGAAGGGAAGCGCAAAGTCCAGGGAAATTGCACAACACAAGGGTTAGCCGCACTATTTAAAGCTTATACTGGTTTAAATGCATGGGTGGACGTTAGAAAAAAAGTTAGAAACCCGAGCATACTACGGATTTGTATAAAATTAAGGGTAGAAGGTACAGAACCGACGTAAGAAAATTTTCTTTTGTTAATAGGACAATTGAAGAATGGAATGAACTGCCTGTAGCAGTCTTTCAGGGATGACCTCTGACCTTTAAAAATTTAGGGATAATTTAAAGAGAATAAATGTTAGATATTAAAGTAAATATTGTGAAGTAATTAAGGATCTCAAAAACGATATTAATGTGTATATTTATTAATGATTATATTAGTAATGTGTAGTATTAATGTTGAGGCTTCATAATAACTGTTTATAAACCTACCGGTAATTCAGATAAATATTGCTTTACTGAATATAAGGTAGTTAGGAATTTAAAAAAATCTGATGTGTTCCATTCACATTACTTTCTCTAAAACTCTGCAACAAATTGTAGTTAAAAAGCTTATGCTTCTATTTACTTCATGCTAATCGAGAAATATTAGCAGAAAGTCTTATTATTTGCTTCCTTGTAAGTAGAAGCGAAATAAGGGAGTACCATAGGTTAAAGTGATAGCCAAAAGCTGGTTGCTATGTCACTGAAGTTCCTTTTTTAGTATGGACAGGCGTTAACAAATTCCTGTATGAGAAAAGTTTGCTTTTCAAAGCTGAAACGAAAAATCAGGAATATCTTAAAAATGATCAACTCCACGAAAAAAATGTATATGACATAAATTGCGTTTTATCGCGAGCTACGTTTTCTGTGTAGTAAGTTTTTGTCCATTTCTTACGGTTTAGCAGTTATGCACAATTCCGTAAAATTCACCCAGAATAAAGTAGTCTTCAGAGGCTATTCCCAGAAAATTCAAGATATACATTTTATTTGTCAGGTAAATATCTTAATATGCGAAATTTTAATCAAAATCGTTACAGCCATTTTTAAGAAAATCACAATTTTCGAAAATTTTTCCATGTAAAGAGTAGTTTGGGGTGGACGGATTTTCTTGAAAATCTTCGTGTCGCATCCTTGGAAGATACCAAACTTAAATACCAAGTTTGGGCTTTAACGGTCCTTTCGTTTTTGAGCTATGCTGCCCACAAACACACACACACACATTTTTCTAAAAATTTTTTTTGTTTGTTCAGGGAGTCTGAAAACATGTATTTCCGGTTAAATCTCGGTATCGAATTTTTGGGTGCAATAAAATACCTTATCTGTACGCTATGTACATAGTTCGTATAGAGAAAGTAAAAACATATATCATATAATATGTTGTATTACTATTCTTAATGTAACTGTAAGATTATTATTGTAAGTGAATTTTGTACATTTAACTCTGCCACCGGGCAGTACCCAATTGCAGAGAATAAATACATACATACTCTGCAAGGGAAATAAATAGTTGGAGTACACAATCATATTATTCATCAATAATCCATGTTACTTTTGAAATTATTAGAAAAGAATGTACCCCATATTAGACTACTTTCCTCTACTGACGCAATTGCCTCAGCGACAGATGTTCTCCTTTGAACTAAGGTTTATGGCAGCATAACTATCTTAAGACACTTTCCGCAAATTCATTTCATAAGCAACCAATGCATCTCGTAAAAGGCTTTAACACTATAAAACACTTTTATCCATGTCAATATATGTCTCGTATTTATTTCAGTTGGCAATTCTGTGATGCTATACAAAAGTGCTTAGTTACTAGCCCCTAAAGTAACAAAATTGACACCTTTATAGAATCTGCATCGTTTTTGAAAATATATGCTTGAGTGATAAGTGTTCTCCAGTGGGGAATGAAAAAAAAAAATCTGATGTGTTCCATTCACTTGACTCTCTCTCTACATCTCTGCAGCAAATTATTGTTAGAAAGCTTGTTTCTATTTACTTCAAGCTAATCGATAAAAACTTAGCAGAAATAGTCTTATTACTGTCTTCCTTGTAAGTAGAAGCGAAATAAGGGAGTACAATAGGTTATGATAGTCAAAAGATGGTTGTTATGTGACTATGAACAGGAGTTGACAAATTCCTGTAGAGATAAATATTTTAAAACTGAAATCAATAACAAAGAATATCTCAAAAATGATCAACTCCACGAAAAAAATGTATATAACATAATTTGTGTGTTTTAACATGTTCTACATTTTGGTGTGGTAAGTTTTGGTCTATCTCTTACGTTTACCTGTTATGCAAAAGTCCGCAAACTTCACTCAGAATAATAATGTCCTTAGGGGCTATTCCCAAAAAAATGAAGATATAGATTTTATTTGTCAGGTAAATATCTTTAATATACAACATTTTAATCAAAATCGTTAAGAGCCATTTATGAGAAAATCAAAACTTTTGAAAAAAAGTTCCATGTAAAGGGTAGTTGGGGGTGGGGGGATTTTCATAAAAATCTTCGTGTCGCATCCTTGGAAGATGCCAAGTTTTGTATTTAAAAGTTTTTTTCGCTTTTGAGCTATGCTGTCGCCACGCACTTACACGGACCTTTTTTCTAAAAAGACTTTTTACTTTCTCTACATATGTGCATAGTGTATAGAGAAGGTATGGCATTCCATCTACAAATTCGATACCAAGATTTCACCGTAAATACATGTTTTGAGTCGCCCTGAATCCAAAAAAGGATTTCTGGAAAAACGTTCGTGTGTGTATCTTCCAAGGATGCAACACGATGATTTTAAGAATCCCCTCCCACCCCAAACTACCCTTTACATGGAAAAAATTTTCGAAAATTTTGATTTTCTCAAAAATGGCTAACGATTATGTTAAAAACCTCTTATATTTAAGATATTTACATGCCAAATAAAATGTATATCTTAAATTTTCTGGAAATAGCCTCTAAAGACCTCTTTACTTTGGATGATTTTTATTGAACTTTGCATAACTGGTAAACCGTTAGAGATAGACAAAAATTTACTGCACCAAAAATGTAGATCACGATAAAACACAATTTATGTTATATACATTTTTTCGTGGAGTTGATCGTTTTTGAGATATTCCTTGTTATTGATTTCAGTTTTATAAAAAATTACTTTTCTCATACAGGAATTTGTCAGCTGCTGCCCATACAGACAAAGGAACTTCAGTCACATAGCAACCGGCATTTGACAATCTCTTTAGCCTGTGATACACCCTTATTTCGTTTCTACTTACAAGAAAGCAAGTAATAAGATTATTTCTGCTAATTTTTTCTCGATTAGCATGAAGTAAATAGAAGCATAATCTTTCTAACTATAATTTGTTGCAGAGATGTGGAGAAAGTCATGTGAATGGAACACATCAGACCCAATGGTGAAATCTCGGTATTGAATTTGTGGGCGGAATTTTCTATGAACTACGTATAGTACGTGTAGAGCAACTAAAAATCTGCTGAACTGACAGTTGAGGATGGTAGTTTCTATATATACAGAGGTAATTTGTGTAGATTCGTTCCTTCTCGCTGCGTGAACGGATCCGCAATTCCCTAAAGAACCAATGTCAACACTTTCGGGCTTGGAGAGGCTGCTGTCCAAAGTGGTATACTATCCTTGACCAGTATGTTAATCACAGAATGACGAAGTTGAATTTCAAATTAAATAACAATCTAGAGTTTTGAAGATTGTCACATGAAAACACTAGAGCTGTAGTACTTTTCCGCTTACTGTTGAGGGCGAGGAGAATTGCTTACATTGAATTATCCGTGCGAAATGACAGTGACTAAAACTATGGTCACCAGGGTTATCTTTGTATTTTTAAGCTGTAGCTGAATTTAAGGATATCTTTCAATTTATCCTCACCTTAAAATAAAATTTTTGTTTGTTTATTTTCTCTACACGTACTATGCACATAGTGTATAGAAAAGGTATTGTAATATACCCAAAAATTCGATACCGACATTTCACCGGAACTGCATGTTTGAGACTCCCTGGAGCAAAAAAAAGCATTTTCAGAAAAATGTGCGTGTGTCTGTGTTTGTGTGCCTGTGGGCAGCATAGCTCAAAAACGAAAAGTCCGTTAAAAATCAAATTTGGTATTTAGGTTTAGTATCTTCCAAGGATGCGACAAGAAGATTTTCAAGAAAATCCCATACCTCCAACTACCCTTTACATGGAACTTTTTTCGAAAATTTTGATTTTCTAAAAAATGGCTCTAACGATTTTGATTAAAATATGGTATATTAAAGATATTTACGTGACAAATAAAATGTATATCTTGAATTTTCTGGGAATAGCCTCTTATGATTACTTTATTCTGGATGAATTTTACGGAATTTTGCGTAACTGCTAAACCGTAAGAGATGACAAAAACTTACCGCACAAAAAATGTAGAGCACGTTAAAACACACAATTTATATTATATACATTTTGTTCGTGGAGTTGATATTTTTTTTTAGATATTCCTTGTTATTGGTTTCAGCTTTGAAAAACTTTTCTCATATAGGAATTTGTCAATTCCTGTCCATACAAATAAAGGGACGTCAGTCACATAGCAACTAGCTTTTGACTATCACTTTAACCTATGATACTCCCTTATTTCGTTTCTACTTACAAGGAAGCAAGTAATAAAACCATTTCTGCTATTTTTTTCTCGATTAGCATGAAGTAAAACGAAGCATAAGCCTTCTAACAATAATTTGTTACAGAGATGTAGAGAAAGTCATGTGAATGGAGCACATCAGATTTTTACTTTCTCCATACGCACTATGTACATAGTGTGTAGAGAAAGTATTGCACTCCACCAAAAAATTCGATACGGAGATTTCACCGGAAATATATGTTTTAGGGTCCCCAATATCCAAAAAAAGCATTTTCACAAAAAGGCCCGTGTGTGTCCGTGTGTCCGTGAACACGATAACTCAAAAACGAAAAGTCGGTAAAATATCAAACTTTGTATTTAAGTTTAGTATCTTCCAGGGATGCGACACGTAGATTTTGAGAAAAATACCCCCACCCCCAACTACTCTTTACATGGAACTTTTTTCGAAAATTTTGATTTTCTCAAAAATGGCTCTAACGATTTTGATTAAAATTTCGGATATTAAACATATTTACCTGACAAATAAAATGTATATCTTGAATCTTCTGGGAATAGCCTCTGAAGAGTAGTTTATTCTGGATGAATTTTACTAAATGTTGAATAACTGCTAAACCGTAAGAGATGGACAAAAACTTACTACACAAAACATGTAGAGCACATTAAAACACACAATTTATGTTATATACATTTTTTCGTGGAGTTCGTCGTTTTTGTGACATTCCTTATTTTTGGTTTCTGCTATGAAAAACTTATATTTTTCTCATACTGGAACTTGTCAACTCCTATCCATATAGACAAAGGAACTTCTTCATTGACATAGCAACCAGCTTTTGACTATCGGTTTAACCTTCAGTTGTCCCTTATTTCGCTTCTACTGACAAGGAAGCGAGTAGTTAGACTATTTCTGCTATTTTTTCCTGATTAGCATAAAGTAAATAGAAGTATAAGCTTTAAAAAGCTTATACTTCTATTTATTTATTCTAATTATTTGTTACAGGGATATGGAGAAAGTCATGTGAATGGTACACATCAGATTTTTTATATAGAAAACGTTACTGCAAAACATCCCTGACATGGCTATTCCAACAGCGAGAGTACTGAGCCAGCACGTGCAGAAACAAATGAACGATAAACCGATCAACCAGTTCCGCAAAACTGAATGACGTAACTGAAAACTATTTCCAGAGGTGGGGGAATCTAGCACACAAGGTTTATGTGAATGAAGACTCCTAGCTTCCTGGTATTAAAAAGTTGTCTTGAACCGGTACAGGCTATGAAATTATCTCGATCGATGCTCGACTACTCGATTAACTGTTCTCAGAAAAACCTGGATGCTTTGACATTTTCTATCGCAATATGTTAACAGTTTTTAACACCCGCTTTTACTGCATATGCACCAGGTAGTGATGCTGGTGATACATCAACTGAAAATTAGAAAAGGATATTTGGGAAGTACAGACACTAGGCCTAATTAGGGTACCTCTCCGGCATTTGCCAGTTCTGAGAAAACATGGAAAGAAAGAAAAAAGAAAAGAAAATTCCAGAATCACGATCGCACAATATCACAATTATTTTGTACGCTTTTGACTTTCTGTACACGTATTATGTACATCGAGTATAGAAAAGGTATTCGATACCGAGATTTCAACGGAAATACACGTTTTAGGGTCCTCTGTATGAAAAAAAAAAGTATTTTCAGAAGTGTGTCTGTGAACACGATAACTCAAAAACGAAAAGTCGGTAAAATACCAAACTTGGTATTTAAGTCCTTCCGGGGATGCGACAAGAAAATTTTGAGAAAAATTCCCCCACCCCAAGCTACCCTTTACATGAAAAAAATCGAAAATTTTGATTTTCTCAAAAATGGCTCTAACGATTTTTAATAAAATACCGTATAATACAGATATTTATATTGAAAATAAAATGTATGTTTTGAATTTTCTGGTAATGGTCTCTAAAGAGCTCTTTATTCTGAATGAATTTTGCTTAACTGGTAAACCGTAAGAGATAGACAAAAACTCACTACACAAAAACTTTAGATCACGTTAAGACACATAATTTATGTCACATACGCTTTTTTTTTTTTTTTTTCGTGGAATTGACCATTTTTGAGATATCCTTTGTTATTTGTTTCAGCTTTAAAATACTTAAATTTTTCTCACACGGGAAGTTGTAAACTCCTTGCCCTACATAGAAACAGATTTCAACCACATGGCAATCGGCTTTTAAAAGAGTTGACTATCGTTTTAGCCTAGTGTATTCCCTTATTTTCCTCCTACTTACAAGGCAGCAAGTAATTAAGACAATTTCTGCTAATGTTTATCTCGATTATCATAAAGTAGATTGAAGAATATGCTTTTTAACAATACTTTGTTCCATCGATGTAAAGAAAGGCATGTGCATGGAACACATCCAAGTTTTAAGATATGTTATTGTAAGCTTCATATATCTATGGAAATTAAACTCTCATTTAATGTGAAACATTCATTTTATCGCTATCAATTAACTTCATCGTTTCAAAAGATGGGACAGTAATCTGATGACACAAAATACTTTACTTAAGGGGAATCGAAATGCCCTATCTTGCCAATGTTAAAGTTTGACCCATTATCTTAGTAACTATTTAAGATAATGAACTAAATTTTTACGGTATATTCAGCAATACCTTTACTGTTGATTGATGAAAAATAGAATACTTCTATTCATTAAAAGAAAAGGTACGATTTTTTTAAACACAACTCTTAAAAATTGTATTGAAAAATGATTTTTAAATTTTAAAAAATAACTAATCCATATGCATAGAACATTTTTCGTTAAAATAAAGTCTATTTTAATTCAAACTCTTCTCGGGCTTCTAGCCAGGTAAAAACTTGGCTTGACACCAACGTTTCGAAGAAGTGCATCTTCCTCGTCTTCAGTTCACCCTGAAGATGCACTTCTTCGAAACGTTGGTGTCAAGCCAAGTTTTTACCTGGCTAGAAGCCCGAGAAGAGTTTGAATTAACACGTCGCCAGGAAAGCTTCAGTTCTTATTTTAAAGTCTATTTTGATGCAAAAGTGTGGTAAAATTTTAGCCCTTACTGTCAAGTAGTTACTGAATTAATGGGACATTTGTATCGACAATTTTGCATTTTTAGAAATTGCTTTAACATAAAATTAATTTAAAAAAATGTAACCTAATTTTCCAAACAAAACTTCGCAGTATTTCGAAACACGAAGGAAATATGAGCGAATAACAAAAGTAAAACTTTCCGAACAAAATAAAAAAAGGACCTCTTCTCTAACACTAATTTTTACAAACCTATTGATGTTTTACCAAGTGATTGTACCAGAATGTTCTAAAAATCTACTGCGTAGGAGTATTTTCAAGAATATTTTCAAACTAGTTATAATATGGAACCTCTATGAAAATTATACTTAAATGAGCAAGAGATTCAAAATTTTCATATCCAATTAAAAAAAAATGAAAATTCCATTTCTACTCCCCTTAAATTTTTGTGCAAGTTCAGTGTTACAAATGAAATTTACACTGATTCCCTCCCCCAAACGAACAATCTGGCACTTCAGTCCTTAGTGTTTAGCAATTTATAATTTATCACATCTAGGAAAAGTAGTCCCTTACTTGGTACGCATCGAATGTTGCATGCATGTTACAGACTTGAAAAGTCTTACAAATTGCAAAACAGTTCAATAGAACATGATCCAAAATTTATAGTTGTGTTCTGGGCTCGTGAGCCCCATAGGATATGTTGGGACAGGGGAAAGCGATATCTAGTTACCCGGCGAGCTGTTATGCAGTAATCATCCCTGCAGATATGCGTTTTAATCTAGTGTAGCCCATTTTGTAGAAGTACAATGCTGTAAGAAGATTTATGTTCTTTTCACCATGTCTGAAGTTAAGAAATGTAAGGTAAGGCATTCAGAAGGGCGTGAAATTATAAATAACATGATAGATAAATGTGATAAAGAAGCTCTGAATAAATAGTATTTATATTCAGTGTCAGAAGCGACACAACGGGCTGCATGTTATACTGGTATTTCCATGCAATTGATAAAGAGAATTAGTAAGGAGGAGAAAGAGCTGCGGCCAAGAGGAGGAACTAGTGTATTGAACACTCCTGGAAAAAGAAGAAAAACTGGACCAGAACTGTGCAGATCGATGACTTTGATGCTGTCGTTATACGAAGAATACATATTTTTTCTCCAGGAGAAACGAGTACCAACAGCCAGGAAAGTACTGCCCATTGTACATTTTTTGGGGGGAAGAAAATCAGAATTGTCGAAAAATAACACACGTACACGGTAGTGGGGGTGGCGGTTTTTCTTGAAAATCTTTGTGTCGCAGCTTGGAAGATACTGCACTTAAATAGGTAGCAGCTTTGGTATCTAACGAGCTTCTCGTTTATGAACTGCCAACAGACAGACACACACACACACACACACACACACACACACACACACACACACCTCTTCCTGTTCATCTTCTTCTTCAGAAAATGAAACAGCGTGATCGGAATTGGCACGGACACTACTATATTAACCTAGGCTGCATGTTATTCTTCAACAGCGTTTCTATCTGCGTGTGTCACCTTATCTGTACTCATGTGCGTGTTGTGTACGCATTCCTTTCGGAGTCCACTAGCTGGGAACACAACTATAATAGTAACAGAATTAAAGAGACAATAAAAGCACACCTAATGTATGCATGCAATTTTGGATACTAAGCAATTAGCTGGAAATCTCTTGGCAGAAAGTTATGCAATAATTTTCAAACAGTTGAATAACCACAAATACCACAGTTTGTAATGATTTCTCAAGGATGCAGCTGAGTGACTTTCGCGTTGTCCGTTCAGAATGTCTCGTCGCTCTTGAGAGAGAAAATCTCAGTTGGGAAGAAATAATAGAATATTAAGTAACCTTGTTTTTTCCGTAGAGTATTTTTTTCCATCACAAAAGGATCTTATAGATCATTCAGTATTTCCAAAACTTGGAAGATTGTCGGGTGAAGAGTTGAGGAGACGGATGTTTCACATCCTTTTGCGTTAATATCTGAGAATTTGACATACATTATTTGGAATAGTCGGGACTGTACAAAATTACATTATAAGGGGTAAGGCAAAGGATTCACCATAAAAATGAATCTTATGTGTTCCATTCACATGACTTTCTCTACATCTCCGCAACAAATTACTCTTAAAACGCTTATGCTTCTAGTTACTTCACTCTAATCGAGAAACAAATTAGCAGAAATAGTCTTATTACTTGCTTCCTTGTAAGTAGAAGCGAAATAAGGGAGTATCATACATTAAATTGACAGTAAAAAGCTGGTGGCTAAGTGACTGAGGTTCCTTTGTTTGTATGGACAGCAGTTGACAAATTCCTGTATGAGAAAAGTGTGTTTTTCAAAGCCGAAACCAAAAACAACGAATATCTCAAAAGCGATCAACTCCACGAAAAAAATGTACATGACATAAATTGTGTGTTTTATCCTGATCTACATTTTTGTGTAATAAGTTTTTGACTATCTCTTTCGGTTTGCCAGTTATGCAAAATTCAGTAAAATTCATCCAGAATAAAGTAGCCTTCACATGCTGTTCCCAGAAAATTTAAGATGAACATTTTATTTATCAGGTAAATATCTTTAATACATAATATTTTAAACAAAATCGTTAGAGATATTTTTGAAAAAAACAAAATTTTCGAAAAAAGTTCCATGTATAGGGTAGTCGGAGAGGGGGGATATTCTTGAAAATCTCCGTGTCACATCCTTGGAAGACAAACTTAAATATCAAGTTTGGTATTTAACGATCTTTTGGTTTTCGAGTTATGCTGTCCACACCCACACACACACTAAATGTTTCCAAAAATGCTTTCTCTGGGTTCAGAGGGACCCAAAATATGCATTTTTTGTGAAATCTCGGTATCAAATTTTTGGGTGCATTACAATACCTTCTCTATACACTATGTACATAGTGCGTGTAGAGAAAGTAAACACCCCTCTAGATAAACTCTAACAGTAATTCTTTGATTGCTTGTCGAAGTTCATACCTGGAACACAAACTTTACCCGCTGCACAACAAAGTCCATTTGGCTGGTATTTCCATTTTTTGTGCAACATTTTGGACAGATGTTATCAGAGGACAGATTGTATACTATTTTGGCTGGCATACTAAATATTTTAATAATAAATAAAGGCTAATCTGTGTACGTAAAGGGAAAGGTGTTCACAGCTCCATGTCTGGCTAAAAATTCTTCTGATTCCTGGTACCTTGGTGATCCATCAAGGTTAGTTTCGTTGGATTCCAACTATGATGGGCCAACCAGGTTCGATTCATCGGATTCAAAATGCAAATGGAATAGAGTTTTATTTATGGATGCTCTTTAACTGCTGTGGTTCTCAGCGTCCAAAACTATACTGAGCGTGAAAGACAGCTGATTTTGCTCAGAGGTCTCTTTTTATCAGGCTTGAGGTTCTTTTACATGCCGTAAAGCTACGACACGGCACCAACGGCTTTACTTCCCTTCCGGAAGAAGCCATGCTAAGGATTTTTACGCCCGAAAAAATTCATCGTCCTCTGCCGGGTTTGAACCCGCGACCGGATTCAAAGTGCGTTTGATCGGCGAAATAACATTTTGGGAATTATGCTACATTCACAATGAAATGCAAGCGCAGACGCAATGTAAGCGCAAGAACTAGGACTATTTAATGTAAGCATTCACATAGAAACACTCAAGACGTAACGCATTGCAATGCAACGCAAGAGTTTGCAAATTCCAAACTTTACCCTTGCGTTGCATGCAAAAAAAGAGACATTCTGCTTCTTTTCCCTATCCATTGCCTATGAACTCAATAACAAACGATCGCACTGCGAGAATTTGCAGGGCCTGCTGTACATGCATGCTCTTCTATTTGACCGTGCAGTGCCGCGCCATCTCTAATTTCGTTCAGGAGGTTATGACAGTCTCCTTGCGAATCCTGCTTTGATTTAATGGATGTAACTATCATCTGCGTCTAGATTTCTTGGTTCTCATAAATCGATGTCGCAGAGAGATAATGCTTAGTTCATTAAATGTATAGCTTTATCACTTTCTGAAGTCTATTGTTGTACTATTTTCAACCATTTTGAATGAGCAATTATTGTGACGTCACTGCATCGAGCGTCAGTTGTTAATATGCAATTTTATAACAGATTTATTTGTAAAAGAGTGCAATACCCTCTCTATACAGTATGTACATAGTAAGCGTAGAGAAAGTAAAAATTCGCGGCTCTGATCTGGGGTATTTGCAATTTATTAAAATGTAAATACATACTGAAGACAACCAGCTGTCCTAAAGTGCGGTGTTTTGGACTTATGGTGGACCATATACGCACAGCGTGATTCACGCGTATTCTGACATCAATATGACCCAGTTTTAAAGAAGACATAATTTATGCCTTCGGAAGGAAAACAAAATGTGGCAGCTTTCTTCTGCTGCCGCTGCTGCTCGATTCCGCGTCCAATTAAGTTAATCTCTTTAATGAGCAAAACTGTGTCAAGCACAAGTGAACAAGATGGAGGTCCTTGGCAGATGAGTGTGATAAAAGTTTCAGATTTGCATTATAAAATATTACTAAAACCTTCATTTTCTGATGGAGATCCAGTAAATACTCGCCTTGAGTGAGAACGCCTTCCAGAAGGTCAATCAGGATAAAATAAATAATAAATAAAGACAACTCAGAAAGGTGTAATTAAAGAAGTCCTTGTGTAAAAATGCTTTCGTAGTAAAATTATGCGTATAAATGAAATCTGATGTGTTCCTTTCACATGACTTTCTCTACATCCCTGCAAAAAACATTATTAAAACGCTTATGCTTCTATTTACTTCATGCTAATCGAGGGAAAATTAGCAGCAGTAGTCTTATTACTTGCTTCCTTGTAAGTAGAAGTGAAGTGAGTGCTTGTGAGTTTAACACATCTTGTGGCATCCAAAGAGCATTAATTTTGAAGTCATTTGAAATCTTTCTTACACCTGCAAAGAAATTAGTAAATGTGTAACGAAAGTTAATCTGGACTGATGAATACCTTTTGTAAGAATAGTTTTGAGTAGAGAAAGTTATGTAATTAATACACATTTTTGCCCAAAGGGCACTGGCGCCATCGGCTCGTGTCAACACAAAGAAATAAATTTTAATTGAGTAGAGAAAGTTATGTGAACAATACAATTGTTTACTTTCTCTGCATGTGCTATGCATAGAGAAGCTATTATTCAACCCAAAAATTCGATACTGAGATTTCACCGGAAATATATGTTTTAGGGTCCCCTTTATAATTAAAAAAAAAAAAAAAAAAAAAAAAAAAGCATTTTCAGAAAAAGATCCCGGTGTGTATGTGTGTATCCCTGAACACGATAACTCAAAAACGAAAAGTCGGTAAAATACCAAACTTGATATTTAAGTTTAGTATCTTTCAGGGATACATCACGAAGATTTTGAGAAAAATCCCCCGCCCCAAACTACCCTTTACATGGAACTTTTTCGAAAATTTAAGATTTTCTCAAAAATGGCTCTAACGATTTTGACTAAAATGTCATATTTAAGATATTTACCTCACAAATAAAATGTATATCTTCATTTTCTACAAATAGTCTCTGAAGACTATTTTATTCTGGATGAATTTTACGGAATTTTGTATAACTGCTAAACCGTAAGAGATAGACAAAAACTTGAAACTCAAAAAATTTAGATCTCGTCAAAACACACAATTTATGTTATATACATTATTTTCGTGGAGCTAATGGTTTTTGAGATATGCCTTGCTATTGGTTTCAGCTTTACAAAACTTTTACTTTTCTCATACAGGAATTTGTCAACTCGTGTCCATAAAAACAAAGGAACTTCAGTCACATGGCAACCAGCTTTTGACTATCACTCTAACCTATGGTACTCCCTTATTTCGCTTCTACTTACAAGGAAGCAAATAATAAGACTGTTTCTGCTAATTTGTTGTAGAGATGTAGAGAAAGTCATGTGAATGGAACACTTCCGATTTTTGGCCAAAGGGCACTGGCGCCATCGGCTCGTGTCAACACAATGAAATGTGGGACAATACACCCACTATTGAGGCCAGGGTGTCAACACACACACAAGACAATTTAAAGGTTCAAACCTGCTCCTACCGAAATGGTTATATAACCTTTACTTGGTATCTGCAGGATGAATTGCATACACATTTACGTACTCCTGCTGTATCCGTACTCTTACATTATGTAAAATATCTCGTGATGTAAGGAATGTTACATAAATTCAGGATGCGTTTTCCAGATGAGAGGTTGGTGCCAACAAGTGCATGACGTTCAGCACTATCGCTGCTGCTTTTGCTGAGGCGCAGTAGTACAAGGGCATGCAACAACGGTGGCCAATCTATTTTGAGCTTAGAATTTTTTGAAGCTTCATTTAAGTACTTTTTTAGCGGGGGGAGGGGTTTATATTTATGTGCCGCCTTTAACATCTTAGGTCACGTCGATGGCTTTATTTGAGGAACAGCAATTTAAAAAAAAAACTGATGTGTTTCATTCACATGACTTTCTCTACACTGCTGTAACAAATTATTGTCAAAATCATATTCTTCTATTTATTTTATGATAATCGAGATAAACATTAACAGAAATTGTCATAATTACTTGTTCCTTGCAAGGGAATACACTAGGTTAAAATATAGTAACTTTTTTTAAAAGCCGGTTACCATGTTAAAAAACCTTCAAAATGGAATTAAGAGGCGGGCTGCATCATTTCGTCGAAACGTAAAATTCTTAGAAAAATGTTACAACTCGTCCACTACAGTTTTACGGATCCTTAAACTCGATAATGAGTTCTTAATGAGCATCATTTCGTCCCCCGAAAACAGGAGTTGGGCCAAGTACCCGACTTAAGTCATTGGGACAATTTTTACTTTCTCTACACGTACTATGTACATAGTGTATAGAGAAGGTATTGTATTCCACCAAAAAATTCGATACCGAGATTTTACCGGAAATACACGTTTTGGGTCCCCCTGAATAAAAAAAAAGCATTTTTGGAAAAAGGTCCGTGTGTGTGTCTGTGGACAGCATAGCTCAAAAACGAAAAGACCGTTAAATACTAAACTTGGTATTTAAGTTTGGCATCTTCCAAGGTTGCGACACGAAGATTTGCAAGAAAATCCCCCACCCCCAACTACCCTTTATATGGAACTTTTTTCGAAAATTTTGAGATTCTCAAAAATGGCTCTGACGATTTTGATTAAAATATCGTATATTAAAAATATTTACCCGACAAATAATATGTATGTCTTGAATTTTCTGGAAATAGCCTCTGAAGACTACTTTATTCTGGAGGAATTTTGCATAACTGCTAAACCGTAAGAAATGGACAAAACCTTACCACACAAAAAATGTAGAGCACATTAAAACACACAATTTATGTTATATGCTTTTTTTTTTCGAGGAGTTGATCGCTTTTTAGAAATTCCTTGTTTTATACTTTTCTCATACAGGAATTTGTCAATTCGTGTCCATACAAACTTCAGTCACCTAGTAACCAACTTTTGACTTCACTTTAACCTATGATACTCCCATATTTCGCTTCTACTTACAAGGAAGCAAGTAATAAGACTATTTCTGCTAATTTTTTCTCGATTAGCTTGAAATAAATAGAAGAATAAGCTTATTAACAATAATTTGTTACACAGAAGTAGAGAAAGTCATGTGAATGGAACACATCAGATGTTTAAGAAATTTCTCCTTCTTTATCCAAATTGACTAAAATGTTGGCATATTAAATGCATTACCTATGACTATTTCAAGCATTTGAGTAATATCGTTTAAATGGCAAAGCGCAAGCTGCAATTTAGTTTTGGTACCAGGCCTTAAATGTCTCCCCCTATTGCAGCACTTCTATGGAGCCGTTAACTATCTTAAAACTCTATAAAAAGGAAGTTTCAATGCATTCGTTGACTATCGTGCAAGTTCGGCGATTTTTTGTTATCATAAAGTTGTCACAATCCAATGTTGGTGTGGGAGTATTCACAATATTTCGAAATGAAACTAATGATATTATTAAAGCTCACGAAATATGTTAATTTTATGTAATATAAGTGCAAAACGATAATATAGGCCCTCGCAGCATTGCCAGATTCTCCACTTACAGCGTAAATGAAATCAATATCCGCTAATTTGACATATGTAAAGCCATTCATTACATAAAAGAAAAAAACCGCCTGAGATATTGACAGACAGCGAATAATTGCGCAATGCACGGAGAAGGTTTCGTTAGAAGTACAGTCTGAGCTAAAATCGGAGTGGGGTAAGGACAGCATTGCCAATTTAGTTGCTCTACAACTAAACCTGGTCTTTTTGAACGACTGCCTAGTTGGGAAAGTAATCTTTTAGTTGCTAGTGGTGAATCTACTTCTTAAAAAAAAAAAACAGCTAGTTAAATACTTGTTTTCTTTTTTTCATATGGTTTCGGATTATATTTTAGAAGCTATTTAGAGATCATTTTGCCTGTTGAATGGCCTTATACATACCAATGTATACACAGGAAAAATATAAAATTTGGATTAGGTCATCGTGATATGAACATCAACTTTAGTCAATTAAATCTGTTGAAAACCAAAACAAAGAATCGAATATATTGAAAATCCGTGCAGGTCTTAGCAGAAATAACCATTGCTGTCACAATTATACAACCATTCTAAAAACAATAGGTGCAGTGGAAGTATATAAATCTAAACCAACATCTACTGCGTTGTCACTGTCACTTATTTTATGTTGTGTGCAAGTGGCTTTGCTATATTTCTTTTAAATGTAAGATACAGAATATATTATAGAAATCTAGTTCTTTAAAGCCGTTTTTGGTCTTTTTATACGCCAAATTTAGTTGGAAAATTGTTTTACTGTTGGCAACACTGGGTATGCAACAATACATCAACTCATTAGAGAGGGGCGTGTATTTGTCTAGGAGCATGGCGGAGCATAAAAACTGCTGACGAGAATGGTATGAGAATCTGCCCCATTTGCGAGGAGTAAGAGTCGTGGACCCATATCTTGGCAGGATGTAAGGGTACGGAGAAATGGAGGGAAACATATTTACTGCCATTCTTTATCACCGCGAATATAGAGCTACAAGCATGTTGGACGCTACTGGCAGGCACGGAAGACGTGGACGGGCTAAGTAAATTTATACTTTAGGCAAAACAGCTGAGATCTGAGAAGGCTGACAATAGAGAAGAGGAGAGGGGTAATAAAAATAGCTAATCAAAAGTGATTATAATGTTTTACATACATATATTTTATATCATACTTGTCATACTTATGTCATTGTGTTGTGGAGTTACATATTGTGTATATATTATGTTTATACATATCTCTTAAGTGTATTTGTCTGTTATAATAGGGTACATTAATGTAGCTGAATAAGGTGTACTCTTGTGTGTTGTAAATTTAAATTGCTGTACCTATTCGAATATCTTTATCTTTTTAGTTTCGTGTTTGCTCTTTTAATTATTTGTTGTTGTTTAATATTGCTTACTATTTTGTGTATTACAAAAACACATACTGTCTGTGGACCCGTGCGATTGATGAAGTTCAATGTATGATACAGTTATGCCAACAAATGCACCTATTCATTCATTGATATAAAAGAAGTTTGTGACTGAATCGGTCCCTCGTTTTTTCACAGAGTCATGTCGGCGGTATACAAGTTAGGTTCTAAACAAAGGAGCTTGAGTGATGGATGTAAACCCAGGAACATTAAAAACGCATTAGACTCTGGAATTTGAGCTTCGTTTGACAATGTTATTAGTAAGCGGACAAAATGAATTAGTTATTTTATGCATTTTTCTCTACTAAATATCAAATTATTTGCACCTATTCACCTCCCATCCTAAGTATGTATACATATGGCATGAATTGTGTGTTTTGACGAGATTTACTTTATACTTTCTCTACACGTACTATGCACATAGTGTACAGAGTAGGTCTTGCACTCCATCCAAAAATTCGATTACGAGATTTCACCGGAATTATATGTTTTAGGGTCCTCTGTATCCAAAAAAAAAAAGCTATTGAAGATTTAGAGAAAAATCTCCCCACCCCAAACTACCCTTTACATGGAGCTTTTTACAAAAATTTTGATTTTCTCAAAATGGCTAACGATTTTTATTAAAATATCTTATATTAAAGATATTTGCCTGACAAATAAAAGGTATATCTTGAATTTTCTGGGAATAGGCTCTGAAGACTACTTTATTTTCCATGAATTTTACGGTATTTTACATAACTGCTAAACCGTATTAGGTAGACCAAAAATGTAGAGCACGTTAAAACACACAATTTATGTTACATACATTTTTTTCGCGGAGTTGATGGCTTTTGAGATATTCATTGTTTTTGGTTTCAGCTTTAAAAAACATACTTTTGTCATACAGGAATTTGTCAACTCCTGTCCATAAAAACAAGAACTTCAGTCACATAGCAACCAGGTTTTGACTATCACATGTTCATGCTTAAACTCAATTCAAATTAAAATGTTACTATTTCTATATAAAAAAAATCTGATGTGTTGCATTTACATGACTTTCTCTACCTATTCTGCAAACTATTCTTACAAAGGATTGTTCTTCAATGAGATAAATATGAACACAATTGATCTTATCACTAGCTTTCTTATAAGCAGAAGGGAAATTGATTGCAAAAACTTTAGTTAATCAGAACTGGAAACATTTTCAAGCCTTGAGGGATTTTGAAAGATTTTTAAAAATAATATCTCCAGTAGCCATAGTTATCCAAAGAACAAAATATTTTCGTGAAAAGCACTGCAATTCAATAAACAATTGAATGTTGACGTTAGCTCTATCATTTATCATGGATCTCTGCAGCTATTGCAACAGTAGACCCCTTAGTGTTTAATGTCTGATTCATGATCAGAAAAGGAGTTGGATTAACAGGAAGTGTCATTAGGCTGATTTACTCAGAGATAAACAAATGACAAGAAGCCAGCGAGCGGGCAGGACTTTACTACCATTAACCGACTTTTGCGTCACTGCTTTGAGCCATAACTATGGAAAACTACAGATTCGGATGGAAACTAGGGTTGCCAGATCTCGAGTGTCAGGGTTTGGAATGCATTCTCCGGGTATACGGGCCAATGTCTTTCTTCTACGGACTTGAATGCCACCTTACTCACGAATAATGTGGTTTGAATGTTAATTTTTTATTGCAATAAAACGCGATATTTAATTTCTCTATACGTACTATGTACATAATGTATAGAGAAGGTATTTTAATGCACCCAAAAATTCAGTACCGAGATTTCACAGGAAAAAAAAACTTTTTAGAAAAATGTCCGTGTGTGTATGGGAAGCATAGCTTAAAAACGAAAAGACCGTTAAATACCAAACTTAGTATTTAAGTATGGTATCTTCCAAGAATGCCTCCCGAAGAGTTTCACGAAAATCCCCTCCTAACTACCTTTTACATGGAAACATTTTCGAAAATGTTGTTTTTCTTAAAAATGGCTCTAACGATTTTGGTTAAAATACCACATATTAAAGCAATTTCTATCACACAAAATGTATATCTTGAATTTTCTGGGAATAGTTCTAAAGACCTGTTAGTTCTGGATGAATTTTGCTTAATTTGGCATAACTAGTAAACCGTAAGAGATAGACAAAAACTTACGATACAAAAACTGTAGATCTTGTTAAAATACACAAGTTATGTCATATACATTATTTTCGTGGAGCTTGTTATTAGTTTCAATTGTGAAGTACTTATTCTTTTCTCAGACGGAAGCGACCGCTTTTCTTTTGTTCTAATCCTGGCCAATCAAAGAAATGATTTGCAGTGACAATCGCATAACGACAGTTTTTAAAACATTTGACTTATCACTTTAGCCTAGTGCATTCCCTCAGTTCCCTTCTACTTATAAGGAACCAAGTAATAAAATTCTGCTAATGTTCATCTCGAATGATTTTTGTAAGACGCGTGTTTGTAGGGTAGCTAGAGAAAGTCATTTAGTTTGTATAGGTTCGATTATAGGTAATGGTAGCATAGGTAGGCTATTAATATTAGTAAGTTAATTTTATTATGTTAGTAAAATTGTGACCGTAATACAAAAAAATATGTTTAACAATTTCTGCCCCCACTTAAATATCCGTTGCCCGTTGGTTGGTCTCCGGGCTTGGCTCGAGTACATTCTGGCAACCCAAATCTACACTGTTTAGATGTTGTTACATAAAAAAGGTCATTACTCACGTTTCTTCCTGCCTTCTGCAACAGTGTACGTCAAGTCGCTGAAGCCGATGTCGACGGGCTGTCGTTTTGGAAGATGGGTCAACTGTTTCGGTTGGCACGGCGTGATGGTCACCTTCACCGATGACCCTTTCCTGTTACCAAGAAGACCATTATAAGGATTACAACCATCATCCTCCACTACACCACCGTTTCCTTCTACTAGCTTCATAGTAACACTTAAAGATCGCGTCGAGCTAAGTTCTGTTAAAAACTTCCTTGTTCACTTTCTCTCAACTTGGTGAGATAGGATGTCACAGGAGATTTGTTCAAAAAGAGATTTTCGGACGACTTAGCACATCTCCTCACGGAAAGAACTCAACTCGACCTCCGCCAGCACTACAGCGCCTGTGCGCCTCTTTCACTTGCTGGCCACGGACTGACTACCAGAGGGAACAACGCGGTGGACAGTTTCCCAGTATGACGTCAGCATTTCGACAAGCAGTAGCCTCGCCGTGCAACCTTGTATAATGCTATAATGCTTTCCAGCGCGCATGGCCTGGCCATTAGCATTGTGACTAACCTTCGCTCCGCGTTGAACTCTGTACTCTGAACTGGGTCTCAGAATTTTTATCGAAGATCACCTGCTATCTTTTGATACACATTGATGCTCCAAAGGTACATAATACGCTTCTTTGGAAGATAAATCTAATCTCCATCAATGGCTACGAACTATTAAGCGGACACTGAAGTGCTAAAATTGATTGTTAAACTATTGAAAAATCAAAAAACTGATCTATTACACTCACGGGACTTCCTCTAATTGCCCCACAAACGTCTTATAAGTAGGAAGAAAATAAGGGAATACACTAGGTTAAACCGATAGTCATATGTTTTAAAAGCTGTCGTTATGCGCATTGCAAATCGCTTCTTTACTTGACCAGGATTAGAACAAAAGAAAAACGGGCACTTACTGTCTGAGAAAAGTATAGGTACTTCACAACTGAAACCAATAACAAGGAATATCTCGGAAACGGTTACCTCCACAACAAAAATGTAAAGGACATACATTGTGTGTTTTAGCGAGATCTACATTTTCTGAGTAGTAAGTTTTTGTCTAGCAAAATTCGGCAAAAGTCATTTAGAATGAAGAGGTCTTCAGAGGCTATTCCCAGAAAATTCAAGATATACCTACATTTTATTTGGGATGTAAATAGCTTTAGTATACGGATTTTAATCAAAATCATTTGAGCCATTTTTGAGGAAATCAAAATTTTCGAAAAAAGTTCCATGTAAATGGTAATTGGGGGTGGGGGGACTTTCTTGAATATATTCGTGTCGTATCCTTGGAAGATTACAAACCTAAATATTAATTTGGTTTTAACGGACTTTTCGTTTTTGAGCTATGCTGCCCCCTTACCACACACACACACACACACACACACACACACACACACACACATTTTTCTAAAAAAATTGGATCCAGGGGTCTCAAAACATGTTTTTACGGGGAAATCTCGGTGTCAAATTTTGAGTGCATTACAATACCTTCTTTATTCACTATATACATAGTACGTGTAGAGAAAGTAATATAAGTACTTTACAACAGAAACCAATAACAAGTAATATCTCGGAAACGGTTACCTCCACAACAAAAATGTACAGGACATAATTTGAGAGTTTTGACGAGATATACATTTTGTGTAGTAAGTTTTTGGCTAGCAAAATTCGGAAAATGTTATATAATAAAGAGGTCATCAGAGGCTATTCCCACAAAAGTCAAGATATACCTACATTTTATTTGGGATGTAAATATCTTCAGTATACGGAATTTTAATCAATATCGTTTGGGCCATTTCTTAGAAAATCAAAATTTTCGAAAATTTTTCCATGTAAAGGGTAGTTGGGGGTGGGGGGATTTTCTTGAAAATCTTCGTGTCGAATCTTTGGAAGATACCAAACCTAATCTTTTCGCTTCTGACCTATGCTGTTCTCACACACACACACACACACACACCTTTTTCTGAAAATGCTTTTTTACTTTCTCTATGCGTACTATGTATATAGTGTATAGAGAAGATATTGTAATGCACCCAAACTTTCGATACTGAGATTTCACCGGAAATACGTGTTTTGGGTCCACCTGAATAAAAAAAAAAATTCAGAAAAAGGTCTGCGCGTGTGTATGTGTCTGTGGACAGCATAGATCAAAACGAAAAAACGTTAAATACCAAACTTGGTATTTTAAGTTTGGTATTTTCCAAGGATGCGACACGAAGATTTTCAAGAAAATACCCCCAACACCCTACTACCCTTTACATGGAACTTTTTTTCGAAAATTTTGATTTCCTCAAAAATGGTTCTAAAGATTTTGATTAAAATATCGTATATTAAAGATATTTACCTGACAAATAAAATGTATATCTTGAATTTTCTGGGAATAGCCTTTGAACACTACTTTACTCTGGATGAATTTTACGGCATTTTGCATTTTCTGCGAGCGGTCTCTCATAAGACGCGACTGTTTTATTCATATCACCCATCATTGCAACGCCGTCTCACTCATTAGTGTTCAATAATTACAATAAAGTTAATTGTCTTTTAAATTTAAAAAATGTTACTATTTATGTCAAGGCTACAAAAACGCTTTACTTTAGTTCAAGTTTTAGTTACTTTTTAGATTCAACGGGGAAAACTATTAAAGCTAGTCTGTCGTTTCAATTCTTGTTATTGTTTGATATTATTTGAACTGTCTTTAAAATATTAGGTCTCAAAATTCTATGCATGTATGATGCAACACGGAAATAAGTAATTTGAAAAAAAATTTAATAAATGGTTCTAAATAGCAATTGCTATTAATATAACCGAAATCCGGAAATGTTAGTGCCGATTTACCAAGGAATTGAAAAACATGCGTACATGTTAGTGATAACAGGTTTATTAGCGATTTTGGATTTTTAGTGCAAAATGCACAATACTTTATTAAATGGTTCTCCATTTTAAAGTTCAAGTAACTTTGTTATATTTTCCCGTGTTCAAAAATTATCTTCTGCCACATAAAATGCAGCTAGCTTTCTGAAAGTTCTTCTGCAGAATGGTGTAATAAAATGTCTGACTGGGATTTTGATATTGGTCATTGATTAGTTTAAAAATTTGATTAGTGTAACTATGGGCTTTTTTTTTTCAGTTTTTTTCTACGTCGTGATGTAAAATAAATTCACAAAAAAAAAAATGCTCTCCATTTTATGAAAGTTTCAAACAGAAAATTCGTTGTAAATATATTAAGTAATGTAATTCCAAAAGTTCAATATCTGTAGAAGAAGGTATACTTTGATTTTAGTTAATTGAATAAATTATTCAATATATCCAGACCTGAAGACATATTTGAGAGGAACTTGACATAAATGCCTTCTTTTTATTGCTTTCTCTACATGTACTATGTACATAGTATATAGAGGAAGTATTGTATTCCGCCTAAATTTCGATAACGAGATTTCAACGGAAATACATGTTTTGGGTCCCCCCTGAATCCAAAAAAAAAAAAAAAAAAAAAAATCTGATGTGTTCCATTCACATGACTTTCTCTACATCTCTGCTACAAATTATTGTTAGAAAACTTGTGTTTCTATTTACGTCATGCCCTTCGAGAAAAAAATTAGCAGAAACAGTCTTATTACTTGTTTTCGTGTGAGTAGAAGCGAAATAAGGGAGTACCATAGGTTAAAGTGATAGTCAAAATCTGGTTGCTCTATGACTGAAGTTCATTTATTTGTATGGCCAGGAATTGACAAATTCCTATATGAGAAAGTATAAGTTTTTCAAAGCTGAAATCAATAACAAGGAATATGCCTAAAACTGCTAACTCTACGAAAAAAATGTATATAACATAAATTAGGGGTTTTGACGTGATCTACAATTTTTGTGTAATAAGTTATTGTCTTTCTATTACGGTTTTCCAGTTACGCAAAATTCATGAAAATTCATTCAGAATAAGAGGTCTTTAGACGCTATTCCCAGAAAATTGAAGATATACATTTTATTTGCCATATAAATATGTTAAACATACGGCATTTTAATCAAAATCGCTACAGCCATTTTTAAGAAAATAAAAATTTGCGAAATGTTTTCTATGTAAAAGGTAGTTTTCGGGTGGGGGGATTTTTCTGAAAAGCTTCGTGTCGCCTTCCTGGAAGATACTAAACTTGGTATTCACACTTTTCGTTTTTGAGTCCTATTCACAGACGCGCGCGCACATACACACACACACACACACATACACAGGGGACCTGCTCCTGAAAATACTTCTTTCTTTTATACAGGGGACCCTAAAACGTCTATTTCCGGTGAAATCTCGGTATAGAATTTTTGGGTGGAATGAATTACTTGCTCTACACACTATGTACACAGTACGTGTAAAGAAGGTAAATATGTACGATTTAGACATTTCACACACGTGAGGATTTCAACCAGTGCTACCGACTGCTGTCTGAACGACCTCTAAGCCACGCAAGCAATGGAGTAATGTTGAATACATGACATTAAAGTTAGCAGACACATCATGAATTTACAAACAGCACATCGGACTGACTTTTGACCTTCGTAATTGCAGATCGCCTGCAGAGATTTCTCAGCCAACTGCATAATGCATCAGCGTGTTTGGTGAATCATTAACATTTACATCTTCGTCAAAAGCTTTGTATGTAAGAATTTAGGTACAGCTTGTTGTGGCACGCTCACACAAAAACTCTTAGTTCCATTCACATGACTTTCCCTACATCTCTGCAACAATTTATTGTCAGAAAGCTTATGCTGTTAACTTCATGCTAATCGAACAAATCTTGTGTTACACTCACATGACTTTCTCTAGCTGTTCAACAAACTTCATACATAAGATTCTTCTTTCTGCACCTTGCTAATCCTGGTTCTCATTAAGCACAATATTCTTATTATTTAGTTCCGTATAAGTAGGAAGAAAATAAGGGAATACACCAAGCTAAACCAATAGTCAAATGTTTTAAAAGCTGTCGTTATGCGATTGTCATTACAAATGGCTTCTTTTCTTGGCCAGGAGCACAATAAAAGAAAAACGGACACTCCCGTCTGCGAAAAGTATAAATACTTCACAACCGAAACTAATAACAATAAATACCTCAAAACGGTAAGCTCCACGAGAAAAATGTATATGACATAACTTGTGTATTTTAGCAAGACCTAATTTTTTTTTTGTCTAGTAAGTTTTTGTCTATCTCTTACGGTTTAGCAGTTATGCCAAATTAAGCATAATTCATCCAGAATAAACTGGTCTTCAGAAGCTATTCCCAGAAAATTCAAGATATGCATTTTATTTGTTAGGTAAATATCTTTAATATATGATATTTTAATCAAAATCGTTAGAGCCATTTTTAAGAAAATCAAAATTTTCGAAAAAAGTTCCATGTAAAGGGTAGTTTGGGGTGGGGGGATTTTTCTCAAAATCTTCGTGTCGCATCCCTGGAAGATACTAAACTTAAATACCAAGTTTGGTATTTTGACTACTTTTCGTTTTTGAGTTATCGTGTTCAGAGACACACACACGGACTTTTTTCTCAAAATGCTTTTTTTTTGGGGTCCTAAAACATGTATTTCCGGTGAAATCTCGGTATCAAATTTTTGGGTGGAATACAATACTTCTCTATCCCTATGTACATTGTACATATGGGGCTAGAGAAAGTAAAAATCTGATGTGTTCCATTCACATGACTTTCTCCACATCCCTGCAACAAATAATTCTTAAAAAGTTTATACTTCTATTTACTTTATGCTAATCAGAAAAAATTACCACAAATAGTCTTATTACTCGCATCCTTGTAAGTAGAAGCGAAATAAGGGACAACCGTAGGTTAAAGTGATAGTCAAAAGCTGGTTGCTATGTCAATGAAGTTCCTTTGTTTATATGGATAGGAGTTGACAAGTTCCAGTATGAGAAAAGTATATGTTTTTCATAGCAGAAACCAAAAATAAGAAATGTTACCAAAACGACGAACTCCACGAAAAAAATGTATATAACATAACTTGTGTGTTTTAATGTGCTCTACACTTTTTGTGAAGTAAGTTTTTGTCCATCTCTTACGGTTTAGCAGTTATTCAAAATTTAGTAAAATTCATCCAGAATAAACTACTCTTCAGAGGCTATTCCCAGAAAATTCAAGATATACATTTCATTTGTCAGGTAAATATGTTTAATATCCGAAATTTTAATCAAAATCGTTAGAGCCATTTTTGAGAAAATCAAAATTTTCGAAAAAAGTTCCATGTAAAGGGTAGTTGGGGGTGGGGGGATTTTTCTCAAAATCTTCGTGTCGCATCCCTGGAAGATACTAAACTTAAATACCAAGTTTGGTATTTTACCGACTTTTCGTTTTTGAGTTATCGTGTTCACAGACACACGGACACACACACACACACACACACGGACACACACACACACACACACACACACACACACACACGGACCTTTTTGTGAAAATGCTTTTTTTGGATATTGGGGACCCTAAAACATATATTTCCGGTGAAATCTCGGTATCGAATTTTTGGTGGAGTGCAATACTTTCTCTATACACTATGTACATAGTGCGTATGGAGAAAGTAAAAATAGTAGAAATAGTCTTATTACTTGCTTCCTTGTAAGTAGAAGCGAAATAAGAGGGTACCATAGGTTAAAGTGATAGTCATAAGCTGGTTGCTATGTGACTGAAATCCCTTTGTTTATATGAAAGGAGTTGACAAATCCTGTATGAGAAAAGTATAAGTTATTCCACGCTGAAACCAAAAACAACGAATATCTCCAGGAAAAAAAAAATGTGCATAGCATGTACATAACATTGTATGGTGAGTTTTTGTCCATCTCTTATGGTTTAGCTGTTATGCAAAATTACGTAAAATTCATCCAGAGTAAAGTAGTCTTCAGAGACTATCTCCAGGAAATTCAAGATATACATTTTATTTGTCAGATAAATATCTTTAGTATACAACATTTTAATCAAAATCGTTGGAGCCATTCAAAATTTTCGAAAGAAGTTGCATATAAAGGGTAGTTGGGGGAGGGGTTTTTTCTTGAAAACCTTCGTGTCGCATTCTTGGAAGATACCAAACTTAAATATCAAGTTTGGTATATAACGGTTTTTTCGTTTTTGAGCTAGCTGTCCATAGACACACGGACATCTTTTCAAAAAGGTTTTGGATTCAGAGAGACCCAAAACATATATTTTCGGTGAAATTTTGGTATCGAATTTTTAGTGTAATACAATACCTTCTCTATACATGTACATAGTACGTGTAGAGAAAGTAAAAATCTAATGTGCTCCATTCACATGACTTCCTCCAGAGTTTCCACATTTCATTGGAAATATATGTTTTGAGACTCCTTGATACCAAACGCATTTTTAGAAATATACCAGCGCGCGCGCGTGTTTGGCTGTGTTTGGGCAGCATAGCTCAAATACGAAAAGTTCATTAAATACCAAACTAGATATTTAAGTTCACTATCTTCCAAGAATGTGACACGAAGATTTTCAAGAAAATCCCCACCCTAACTACCCTTTACATGGAAACATTTTCGATTTTTTTTTCTTCAAAAATTGCACTAACGATTTTGATTAAAACCTCTTGCATTTAAGATATTTACATGTCACATAAAATGACGAGGGAGTTTTCTGGGAATAGGCTCTGAAGACCTTTATATTCTTGAGGTTTTTTCTGAATTTTGCATAACCGGTTAACCTTAAGAGATAGATAAAAATTTAGTACACAAAACATTTAAATCTCGTTAAAACACACAACTTATGTAATATCGATATATTCACGGTGTAGACCGTTTTCGAGATATTCCTTGTCATTGGTTTCAAGTTTTCCAATTCTTAAACTTTTCTCATACGGGAAGTTGCCAACTTCTGGCCTCATAAAGCGAAGAATTTCAATCCCATTGCAGCCACATTTTGACTATCGGTTCAGCCAGGTGTATTCCCTTATTTCCGGCGTAAAAATCCTTAGCATGGCTTCCTTCGGAAGGGAAGTAAAGCCGTTGGTCCCGTGTCGTAGTTTTACGGCATGTAAAAGAACCTCAAGCCTGATAGAGAGGCCTCTGAGCAAAATTAAGCGGTGTTTTACGCCCAGTATAGAATGGGACGCTGAGAGCCACAACAGTTAAAGAGCGTCCATAAATAAAACGCCATTTCATTTTTCCATTATTTTCCTTCTACTTATAAGGAAGAAAGTAATAAGTAAATAGAAGCTTTTTAACAATAAGTTGTTACAGAGATGTGGAGAAACTCATGTGAATGGAACTATCGGATTTTTCTGTACTCTTCTCACGAAAATGTAAGGCGAATTATTTGTTCCAAGTGTTTACGGAAGATTATATGTCAGCCTACTGTTATACACTCAAGAAACTCGCCTGGCTATGACAGGTTGTATTAGCGAAAATGTAGTACTTTTCTCTGCACTCTATTCCATCTTTTACAACAACGAAAATAACCTACATAATCCAGTAAAGGAACAGGATGGGTTAACTTAACTACTCATTTAAAGACGAACACTTCTAATCAATATGAAAGTTATATTGTTACCTTATGTTCCATCATGGCACGGGCCAAGTTTGGCGTCCAAGAGGAGTCAACGCTCCATCTTCACAACTATTCCATACTATGTCCACAATTCAAAAGAGGAAAATGTCACTCTGACGGTGGTTTTTATGAATGAAAAAGTTGGCAATGTCGCCAACATATGAAACATTATATATTCCCAGTATTACATTCTGTGCACACAACCAGGATGTGACAATATAAGGCATCATTATATTCCGTGTCAGAAAGAGCTCGTGAATATTCCCAATCATTTATTATTATTATTATTATCATCATCATTTTATTAACATTATCTTTATCATTAAAAGCTATGCGCAAATATAATTTAATAGATCCATCAAGCCATAAACGAACTTCAAAAATCTGAGTGTTCCATTCACATGACTTTCTCTACATCTCTGCAACAAATTATTGTTAAAAAGCTTATTCTTCTATTTACTTCATGCTAATCAAGTAAAAAAAAAAAAAAAAAAAAAAAAAAAAAAAAAAAAAAGAAGCAGAAATAGTCTTATTACTTGCTTCCTTGTAAGTAGAAGCGAAATAAGGGAATATCATAGGTTAAAGTGATAGTCAAAAGTTGTTTGCTATATGACTGAAGTTCCTTTGTTTCTGTGGACAGGAGTTGGCTAACTCCAGTATGAGAAAAGTATAAGCAATGACACTGGCATAACGAAAGTTTTTAAAGCATTTGACTATCACTTTAGCCTAGTGTTTTCCTTTAGTTCCCTTCTATATACAAAGAAATAAGAACATAATGTTTATCTCGATTAGTATGATGTTGAAAGAAGGATAATCGTTTGTAGAGCAGCTAGAGAAAGGCATGTGAGTGTAACACATCAGATTTGTTGCACTTAGCACTAAAGTGAAAGTACAGAAAGGCACTCGGTTGACTTTGCACTGACACATGCGAAGCTTAAAGGGGCTATCGGTTTATTTGAAAGGACCTCTGCGACATACCGCATATTTCATCAGACGTCGGGTCCTCTCGTCACACTGGCTGACCCGGCATTCCAGGTCAAGTAAAGTTCTGTTCCAGGACAGTCTCTTAAACATGCATATATTGCAATGTTCTTCAATACGTCGACTTTCAACTACACTGCTTCGGTAGGTTGTTACTCTGCTTTTCTGTGTCATACAACTGCAATAGTGTATATAATAATAATAATCTTTCATCCTACTCGACAAAAAAATAGCAGAAATAGCTTTATTGCTTGCTTCCTTGTAAGTAGACGCGAAATAAGGGAGTACCGTAGGTTAAATTGATAGTCAAAAGCTGGTTGATATGTGACTGAAGCTCCTTTGTTTGTATGGACAGGAGTTGAGAAATTCCTCTATGAGAAATATATATTTTTCAAAGCTGAATCAAGGTCGCGGGTTCAAACCCGGCGGAGGACGATGGATTTTTTCGGGTGTAAAAATCCTTAGCATGGCTTCCTTCGGAAGGGAAGTAAAGCCGTTGGTCCCGTGTCGTAGATTTACGGCACGTAAAAGAACCTCAAGCCTGATAAGAGAGGCCTCTGAGCAAAATTAAGTGGCCTTTCACGCTCAGTATAGAATGGGACGCTGAGAACCACAGCAGTTAAAGAGCGTCCATAAATAACACGCCATTTCCATTTTTCAAAGCTGAAAACAAAAACAAGGAATATCTCAAAAACGATCAACTCCACGAAAAAAATTCATTTAACATAAATTGTGTGTTTTAACGTGCTCTACATTTCTTGTGCAGTATTTCTTGTCAATCTCTTACGGTTTAGCAGTTATGCCAAATTCCGTAAAATTCCGTATGCCTCAGAATAAAGTAGGTTATTGCCAGAAAATTCAATATATACATTTATTTGCCAGGTAAATATCTTTAATACACGTTAATTTAATCAAAATCGTTAGAGCCATTTTTATGAAAATCAAAATTTTCTAATTTTTTTCCATGTAAAGGGTTTGGAGGGATTTTTCTTAAAATCTTCGTTTCGTATTCCTGGAAGATAGCAAACTTAAATACCAAGTTTGATATTTTATCGACTTTTCGTTTTTGAATTTATCGTATCCATGGTCACATACATACACGGACCTTTTTGCAAAAATGTTGTTTTTCGATACAGGGGATCCTAAAACGTATATTTCCGGCATATCGAATTTTTGGGTGCATTACAATACCTTCTCTATACACTATGTAAATAGTGTAGAGGAATTAAAAATCGAGGTTTAGGATCAACTAACAGGGCCGGCAATTCCACTCACATTACTGCCTTAATTATGGTACTTTTACCCTCTCCCTCGCCTCTCTCCCTTTTTTCATCCATCCTGCGTCCCCTATACATCCGTCAGTCTCTGTACATGCCATGTACGTTTTGTTATTCATAGAAAAGTCAACGCACTATACATTTATTAATCACCGAGATCATTTTACTTTCTCTAGCTCGTATGTGCAATGTAGATAGTGGATAGAGAAGGTATTGTATTCCACCCAAAAATTCGATACCGAGAAATCATCGGAAATATATCTTTGAAGTCCGAAAAAGGTCCGAGGTTAGAAAAAATGTGATTCATTCACATGACTTTCTCTACATCTTTGCAACAAATAATTGTTAAAACGCTTATGCTTTTATTTACTTCATGCTAATCCAGAAAAAGTAACAGAAACAGTCTTATTATTTATTTCCTTGTAAGTAGAAGCTGGTTGCTATGTGATTAAAGTTCCTTTGTTTGTATGGATAGGAGTTGACAAAGTTTGAGAAATGTATCAGTTTTTTAAAGCTGAAACGAAAAACAAGGAATATCTCAAAAACGATTAACTCGACAAAAAAAAAAAAAAAAAATGTACATAACATAAATTGTGTGTTTTAAAATGCTCTACATTTTTTGTGTGTTAAGTTTTTCTCCAACTCTTACGGGGTTAGCAGTTACGCAAAATTCCGTAAAACTCATCCAGAATAAAGTAGTCTTCAGAGACTTTTCTCAGAAAATTCAAGATATATTTATTATTTGTCGTATCTTTAATATATGATATTTTAAGCAAAATCGTTAGGGCCATTTTTGAGAAACTCAAAAAATTTTAAAAAAAGTTCCATGTATAGGGTAGTTTGTGGTGGCGGGATTTTTCTCAAAACCGTAGTAGGAAGATACTAAAACGAAAAGTTGGTTAAATATCTAACTTGGTATGTTTAAATTCAGTATTTTCCAAGGTTGCCACACGAGGATGTTAAAGAAAATCCTCCAACTCCCAATTACCCTTTACCCTTTTTTTTCAAAATGTCGATACTCTCAAAAATAACTCTAAGCTTTTGATTAAAATACCGCATATTAAAGATATTCACATCATAAATAAAATTATACTTTGAATTTAATGGGAACATCCTTTGAAGAGCTCTTTATTCTAGTCGAGCTTTGCAGAATTTTGCATAACGGTTGAAATGAATACATAGATAAAAACTTACTACACAAAATATGTAGATCTCATTAAACACATAATTTATGTCATATACGTTTTTCTTATAGAGTTGACAGTTTCCGAGATATTCGTTTTTATTGGTTTTTATTTTAAATTAATTAACTTTTCTCATACGGGACTATGCAAAGCGGACGAATCTTGCTTATTTCACATAGGGAAAAGCTATCGCTTTAGCCTAATGTATTCCCTCGTTTCTCTTCTACTTACAAGGACGTAAGTAATAACATTAATTCTGCTAATGTTTGTCTAGATTAACTGACGTAAAAAAACTTTTGTATGAGACATTTGTTTGTAGAACAGCTATAGAAAGTTAAGTGAATGGAACACACCAGATTTTTTAACATGTGGAATTTTAATCAAAATCATTAGAGGCCACCATTTTACTTTCTCTACACAGACTATGTATAGAGAAGATATTGCACTCCACCCTAAAATCCGATACCGAGATTTCACCGAAAATATATGTTTTAGGGTCCCCCTTATCCAAAAAAAGGTCCGCGCGCGCGAGCGTGTGTGTGTGTCCGTGTGACTGTGAAGACAATAACTAAAAACGAAAAGTCAGTAAAATAGTCAGTATGTATTTAAGTTTAGTATCTTCCAGGGAGGCGACAAGAAGATTTTGAGAAAAATCCCACCACCCCAAACTACGCTTTATATAGAGCTTTTTCGAATTTTTTTATTTTCTCAAAAATGGCTCTAACGATTATTTCCAAACTTAAATACCAATTTTGGTATTCAACGGTATTTTCGTTTTTGAGCTATGCTATCCACAGACACATACATACACTCAATCGAACCTTTTTCCTTACACTATGTCATAGTTTGTGTAGCGAAAAAAAAAAAAAAAAAAAAAAGGAGTTTCCAAACACTTTGTCCTTACATAATACTAATCACAAAATGCCACTAAAAGCTCCGCTAGTCGCGAAAAAAAAAATCTGATGTATTCCATTCACATGACTTTCTCTACATCTCTGCAACAAATTGTTGTTAAAAAGCTTATGCTTCTATTTGGTTCATGCTAATTGAGAAAAATTAGCAGAAATAATCTTATTACTTGCTTCCTTGTAAGTAGAAGCGAAATAAGGGAGTACCATAGGTTAAAGTGATAGTTGCTATGTGACTGCAGTTCCTTTGTATGGACAGGAGTTGACAAATTCTGTATGAGAAAAGTATACGTTTTACAAAGCTGAAACAAAAAAACCAGGAATATCTAAAAAACGATCAACTCCACGAAAAAAATGTAAGTGCCATAAATTGTGTTTTGTCATGATCTACAGTTTTTGTGTAGTGAGTTATTGTCTGTCTCTTACGGTTTACCAATTATATAAAATGCCAAAAAAAAAAAAAAAAAAAAAAAAAAAAAAATCATACAAAATAAAGAGGTCTTTAGAGGATATTACCAGAAAATTCAAGATATACATTTTATTTGGCAAGTAAATATCTTAAATATATGGGATTTAATCAAAATCGTTAGTCATTTTTAAGAAAATAAAACATTTCGAAATCTTTTCCATGTAAAGGGTAGTTGGGGGTGGGAGAATTTTATTGAAAATCTTCGTGTCGCATTCTTGAAAGATACCAAACTTAAATACCAAGTTTGGTATTTAACGGTCTTTTCGGTCCGCGCGCGCGGACATTTTTCTAAAAATTATTTTATTTTGGATTCAGGAGGTCTCAAAACATATATTTCCGGTGAAAGCTCTGTATTGAATTCTTGGGTGCAATACAATACCTTCTTTATACACTATGTACATAGTACGTATGGAGAAAGTAAAAATATTTAAGAATAGAGGACGTTTAATTTAAGCTCACTGACATCACTTAAAAGAAAATGACATTTTCTCTACTGTACCTGACCTGATGGAAAGAGTGGCTTGGTTTTTCTAAATCTTTCAAAGAAAACCTCATATTTTGTAAATCTTACTTACGTTTACCGTCGTACGAGGGACTCAAAAGCAACAGTCCAATTTCATTAGATATACTGGCATGTTAAAAAAAACTCCTGCGGGACAAAATTCCGACACAATAGCAGCGCTGACATGGTGCTGGTAATTGACACCGTCGTTAACAAAACAAATAATCATTATATGTAGGGCTTACATACACCTAAGTGCTAGGAGGATCACAAGCCTGTCGAGGAGCAGACGAACATTGAATCAGAGTGAAGAGCACGGCTCATAGCCAGTTATGACAGTGAAGAAGATGATATGAACTGACGGCGAAAGGTGAAGATGGAGAAGTTGGTGGAATGAGGGGCTGGGAAACGGAAGATTCCGAAGAAAATCAACCCAGACGCCGCTTTTTACTTTCTCCATACGCACTATATACATAGTGTATAGAGAAAGTATTGCACTCCACCCAAAAATTCGATACCGAGATTTCACCGGAAATATATGCTTTAGGATCACCAATATCCAAAAAAAGCATTTTCACAAAAGAGTCCCGTGTGTGTGTGTGTGTGTGTGTGTGTGTGTGTGTTTGTGTGTGTGTGTCCGTGAACACGATAACTCAAAAACGAAAAGTCGGTAAAATACCAAACTTGCTATTTAAGTTTAGTATCTTCCAGGGATGCGACACGAAGATTTTGAGAAAAATCCCCCCACCCCAACTACCCTTTACATGGAACTTCTTTCGAAAATTTTGATTTTCTCAAAAATGGCTCTAACAATTTTGATTAAAAATTTCGGATATTAAACATATTTACCTGACAACTAAAATGTATATCTTGAATCTTCTGGGAATAGCTTCTGAAGAGTAGTTTATTCTGGATGAATTTTACTAAATTTTGAATAACTGCTAAACCGTAAGAGATGGACAAAAACTTACTACACAAAAAATGTAGAGCACATTAAAACACACAATTTATGTTATATACATTTTTTCGTGGAGTTCTTCGTTTTTGTGACATTCCTTATTTTTGGTTTCTGCTATGAAAAACGTATACTTTTCTTTTACAGGAACTTGTCAACTCCTATCCATATAAACAAAGGAACTTCATTGACATAGTAACCAGCTTTTGACTATCACTTTAACCTACGGTTGTCCCTTATTTCTCTTAAACTTACAAGGAAGTGAGTAATAAGACTATTTCTGCCAATTTTTTCTGATTAGCATAAAGTAAATAGAAGTATAAGCTTTTTAAGAATTATTTGTTGCAGGGATATGGAGAAAGTCATGTGAATGGTACACATCAGATTTTTACATTACAAATCCTACATGAGCTCCTTGGTAACAGGCGAACGGCGTCATCGCTGTGGTGTTATGGTTACCATGCTAACTTCATATCCCCAAGGTCGCGGGTTCAAACCCGATGGAGGACGTAAAAATCCTTAACATGGCTTCCTTTGGAAGAGAAGTAAAGCACGTAAAAGAACCTCAGGCCTGATAGAGAGGCCTCTGAGCAAAATTAAGCGGTCTTTCGCAACCAATTTAGAATGGAACGCTGAGAACCACAGTAATTAAAGAGCGCCCATAAATAACACGCGGAGTCGACTAGTGAACGCCGAGCGAGACGGTCGTGTCTGGCCGCTCTGCTTTGTTTATCTGTACTAGTGCTTCCTTGTGTTGTGCAGTTCGCTGTGTTTGCTCTTCTAGTGTGTTTCATTTTTGTGTTTAATTTTTTTTAAAACTATTATCATGGCTCTCCAGCCGGACAATACCGGCAAGATCTTACATTCTGCTATAAATGTGGTATATAACGATACCACGTGTCAGGATAACTCCACTTCTACAACACATGTTTCACCAACCAGTCAACACTACCTACATCAACCGTCGACTTCTGCATTACAACACACTTCATTTTCTACTTCTGTGTTACCTGCAGATAATGCTGCAAGTACATCTATACTACGGCCATCCCAGCTACAATTAAGTCGGCCGCTTAATTCAGTTGACAACACTGTCCAGCAAGATGATGATACGATGACTGACTTTGCCCCATCGGACTGTTTAGGTCGCGACCAACGTTCGCAGCTCTCTCATTCTGAAAGCTCCTATCAGAACAAACGCCGCTGCACTGACCCAACAACCTCCTGCATCTCGTTATGCGTACACAATTCCTACCTCCAACAGTTTTTATCTTTAAGTGAAACTGCTGATCCAGAAACTACTGATACTGTATTCATCTCTCAAAAAGAGAAAATTCCTCCTATTTGTGTGCGCAATGTTCACAATTATCAATTATTTTTGCAAGACATTAAGAAATATGTGCTATCTGAATTTCATACTGAGCTTCGAGGGGCTATTCTTAAAGTTTATGCTACGACTACCGCTGACTTTCGATGTCTTACATCGTATTTCACCTCCATTAACCAGGAGTATTATACTTTTCGCAACCTGTCGGACAAACTGTTCTCCGTTGTTATACGCAACACACCATGCTCGCTCAGTGATCAAGAGCTTTACGACGAACTCTGTGTGTTGAACTTTCCTGTTCGTAAAGTTACCCGTTTACTTCGCAAAAACAAGGAACCCATTCCCATCTGTGCTGTAGACCTCGTGAATAATGACGCCGGTAGAAATATCTTAAATCTTTCCCGACTGTTGTACAGTGTGGTGAAAGTTGAACATCGACGTCAGAATACAGAACTGCCCCAGTGTACTAATTGCCAAAACTATGGTCACACCAAGAACTATTGTCATCTAGGGCCCCGCTGCGTTCGCTGTATCGGCAGCCATCACTTCTCTAAATGTACAAAACCATTTACTACACCGGCTCAGTGTGTTCACTGTGAACAGGACCACCCAGCAAACTATCGTGGCTGTCCTCATTACTTAAAGCTGAAAGAACGTCAGTCTCGGCGCTCCCAGCAGCCGGCAGCACCTACACACCACAGTTCAGAGCGGCCACCCACGCCTTCTCTTCAACAGCGCCCACAACAACAACAGCAACCACAACGTCAACAGAGTCCTTCATCCCCTCATGTATCTACAAGGCCCTCTCGGGCTTATTCTCATGTATTGAGTGGTCGTTCTCCTGCCTTCCAAGACCGTCCTTCCGCCTCTTTACCGGAGGCTCCTACCTCCACAGCTCCGTCTTGGGCTTTTCTTAAAGATCTGCTTGCACAGCTTGGTACATTTCTCCGCACATTGTTTTCTCCGGTTCTGCCGCAAATGATGCAGCTTCTTCGCTCCCTACTCTCTCCTGTGTTTTCTGATGGCCAACCGTGATCTATTGTCTCTACGTCAGCTCACCCTCCTAAACTGGAACTCTAACGGCCTACGTGCAAAACGCTCCTCCTTTATTGCCTTTCTCACTCAGCACAATGTTGATATTGCTTGTGTTACGGAGACTCATTTTCTTCCCAATGAGACCTTCACTATTCCTGGCTATCTTATTTACTGGCAGGACCGCGAGGCAGAAAAGGCATCTGGTGGTGTTGCTCTTTTCATTAGACGTTCTCTGCGCCACAGCGAGATCTTTCTTCCACACGTGCCCAGTCTGGAGGTGGTGGGTATTAAACTTCACAGTGCAAATGATAGTGATCTCGTCATTCTCAGCGCCTACAAACCGCCCAATCGCCGGCTGAATACTACTTATCTCTCACTCATCTTTCCTTTGGAGAACAGTACTCTTCTTTTGGGCGACCTTAACTGCAAGCATTCCTCCTGGGGGTACCGATTCACCAATCCCAATGGTCGGCTTCTGTTTACGGCTCTACACACCTATGGCCTTTCGATATTGGCGCCTGAGGATCCTACTTATTACTCTTCAAACCCCTTAAGTGCTCCTGATATTCTGGACATCGGTGTGCATCGCAATCTTCACCTTCCTACCTTCGTTTCCTCCCTGGGAGAACTTGGCTCTGATCACTGTCCAGTGATTGTTACCTTTCAACTTCCACCGGCCTTACTCCCACCGATTCCCAGACTCATAAATGGATATGTACATTGGGATAAATTTCAGTCTCATCTGGATGCGACACTCTGCAACTCTTATCAACTCGCCACAACCCTTGATGTTGACCTTGCACTACAGCACTTTACTGACACCATATGCCGTTGTGTCCGTCTTTCCACTTCTCCCAATGTGCGACCTTATTCTCCACCTTCCTTACCCCTCTTCATTTTAAATCTTCTCCGAGAAAAACATCAAGTTCGTCGACAGTGGCAACGAGACAGACAGCCCTGGCTCCGTAGGAAGCTTAACGGTCTCATTCGACGGGTGAAGCTGGAGTTGGAGCGACATCGGCTTCAGTTCTAGGAGTGCTATCTGGCGTCACTCTCTCCTCACGACCATTCACTTTGGGCAGCCACCAAACGTGTTCTCCGTGAGCCGACTGTTGTGCCGGCGCTCTCTGCAAGCGGAAGACTTGTCACAGATATTGCTACCAAGTGTGATATTCTGGCCGATCATTTTGAGCGGGTGTTCACTCTCCCTCTGCCAGCCGCAGATGTTGCTGCAGTAGAACAGGAATTAACCACACAGCGCACTCGCCCTACAGTTCATCAAAGGATTTCTTTTACTAGCCCGCGGGAACTGTCTTCTCTGATTCGAGCTTTCCCAATTAAGAAATCTCCTGGACACGACTTGATTCCCAACATTGTTCTCAAGAAACTCTCCAAGAAAGCTCTTGCCTATTTGTCATCCCTCCTAAATGCCTGTCTACGCCGCGGCTATTTTCCTCGCTCCTGGAAGCTTGCTCATGTCGCGGTTTTCCATAAGCCCAATAAACCAAAGCATCTACCAGACAGCTATCGTCCAATTAGTCTGTTGCCTACCTTCTCCAAGCTGTTTGAAAAAGTGATCCATCGCCGTCTACTCTCTTACCTTACTCATAACCATGTTCTTCCGCCATTCCAATTTGGGTTTCGCTACAAACATTCCACTGCACATCAGCTTTTGCGTTTAACCCAGTCAATTGTCCATGGCTTTGAAGCCCGTCAATATACCACGGCAGTCTTTCTAGATGTGGCGCAGGCGTTCGATAAAGTTTGGCACGCCGGCTTGCTTCTCAAGTTACACCGCAGCGGTATTCCTCATTATTTATTGTCCTTAATAGAGAGTTTCCTATCTGACCGCAGCTTTTCAGCGCGTAATGGTGGTTTCCTTTCCTCTCCACGCACTATTACCGCCGGTGTCCCACAAGGGTCTATCTTGGCCCCCACACTATTCAGTATCTACACTTCTGATATTCCAGATTTGGCCCCGACTTCTTTAGCTCTCTATGCTGATGACACCGTTCTCTACTATTGTCATTCTAATCCTCAATACGCCTATCAAGTGGTACAACACTCCTTGGATCGCCTCACTCAGTGGTTCAACAATTGGCGCATCTCCTTGAACCCTCAGAAGACTGAGGCTAAGATTTTCACTCTACGTCGCTATCCTACCCTTCCTCCGTTGCGTCTTTATAGTAACGATGTGTCTTGGCTTCCTGTTCCTGTCAAGTGTCTTGGGGTGCTTATGGACACTCGACTGACTTGGCGCGCTCACATCGATCGCCTCATTTCCCTGGCTTCCAGACGGCTTTCCAAACTCTCGCCATTGCTTCATCGTCGTACCACTCTTGGATTGGAGTCCTCCGTATTACTCTACAAGTCTCTCGTTCGTCCGCTTATCACCTATGCCTGCCAGGTGTGGGGAGCCGCCCACACAAGCCATCTATGTCGTCTCGCTTTATGCGCATCGCTACCAACGCTCCTTGGTTTATTCGTAATCAGCAGCTCCATCTCGACCTGGGACTCTTACCTCTTCACGACTTTATTCGGAGGATCGCCCGTCCACATTGAAGAATGTTCCTGGAGCAGTGCACTATAACATAGGCGTTCGTACGCGCCAGCCAACCCGCTTGAAGAGAAGACTACCGCAAGATCTACTTCTGAGTGATCCCTCTGATTCTAACTCTAGTGATTGATATGCTCTTTTACCTCTTGTGTGCTGTGTCTTGTATCTGATGTTCGTTTATAACATACTGTAGATAGGGGGTGGCCTGTAAGCCTCCTCTAAATGTTAATGTCATTGCCCTGTATGTTATCACTGATCTGTAAAGCATTGTACTGCTGATCGATCAAAAATAAATAAAAAAAAAAACAAATAAATAACACGCCGCTTACATTTTTTACTCACCACGACGCAACCTTCGTAAATCTTACGAATTATATGTTCATAAAATATAAATATTTTAACAAATTATGAAAAAATCACTTTTCTTTCTCTACACGTACTATATACATAGTGTATAGAGAAGGTATTGCATTCCACCAAAAAGAGATTTCACCAAAATACACGTTTTAGAGTCCCCTGTATAAAAAAGCATTTTTGGGAAAAAGTCGTGTGTGTGTGTGTGTGTCTGTGGACACGATAACGCAAAAAAATAATCGGTAGCATTTTTTATATTTGGAATTTAAGTTTAGTATCTTCCAGGGATGCGACAAGAAGGATTTAAGAAATATCTTCCCACCCTAAACTATTCTTTACATGGAACATTTTTCGAAAATGATCATTTTCTCAAAAATGGCTTTAACAATTTTGATTAAAATACCGTATATTAACGATATTTATAAGGCAAATAAAACGTATATCTATAATTTTCTGGAAATAGCCTCAAAAGTCCTCTTTATTCTGAATGAATTTTGCTGAATTTTACGTAACTGGTTAACCGTAACACAGATAGAAACTTGCTCCACAAAAAAATGTAGATCACGTTGTTATTGCTTTCAGATTTAAAATAATTAAAACTTTTCTGACACGCAAAGTTGTATACTCCTTGCCCTGCATAGAAACAGGTTTCAACCACATGGCAACCAGCTTTAAAAGATTTGACATTCGTTTTAGCCTAGTGTATTCCCTTATTTTCAGTCTACTTAGAAGGAAGCAAGTAATCAAGACAATTTCTGCTAATGTTTATTTCGATTATAATAAAGTAGATGGAGAATAAGTTTTTTTAACAATAATTTGTTACACCGATGTTTTTTTTTTTATAAGAAGTCATATCAATTATTGATTTGATTAACACATGTTTATAAAATGGTAGTGAAAAAAGATAAGAACAAAAATTCTGATGTGCTCCTTTCACATTACTTTCTCTACATCTCTGCAAGAAATTATTCTTAAAAAGCTTACGCTTCTATTTACTTCATGCTAATCGAGAAAAAAATAGCGGAACTAATCTTATTACTCGCTTCCTTGTAAGTAGAAGCGAAATAAGGGAGTATCATAGGTTAAAGTGATAGTCAAAAACTGGTTGCTATGTGACTGGAGTTTCTTTTTTTTTTATAAGGACAGGAGTTGACAAATTCCTATATGAGAAGAATTTAAGTTTTTCAAAGCTGAAACAAAAAACAAGGAATATCTCAAAAACGATCAACTCCACGAAAAAAAAATGTATATAGCATAAATTGTGTGTTTTAACGTGCTCTACATTTTTTATGTGGTAAGCTTTTGTCCATCTCTTACGGTTTAGCAGTTATGCAAAATTCCGTAAAATTCATCCAGAATAAAGTAGTCTTCAGAAGCTATTCCCAGAAAATTCAAGATTCACATTTTATTTGTCAGGTAAATATATTTAATATACGATACTTTTAATCAAAATCGTTAGACCCTTTTTTAGAGAAAATCAAAATTTTCGTAAAAAAATTCCATGTGAAGGGTAGTTGGGGGGGGGATTTTCTCTAAAATCTTCGTGTCGCATCCTTGGAAGATACAAACGTAAATTCCAAGTTTGGTATTCAACGGTCTTTTCCTTTTGGAGCTATTCTGCCCAAACACACACATACAGACATTTTTCTAAAAATGCTTTTTATTCAGGGGACCTCAAAACATGTATTTCCGGTGAAACCTCGGAATCGAAATTTTGGGTACATTATAACACCTTCTTTATCCACTATGTACATAGTACGTGTAGAGAAAGTAAAATATGGGGTATAGTACGCTTGGATCATATACAACTAAACAACTGAAAAGAAGGCAGGGAGTTAGAGCATATTTATTGCACTGGTAAGTTACTTGGACAAAATAATTAAGTGCCTGGAAGTGTATCAACTGAAACAATGCCGCAATCCGGATGGTCTTGGATAAATCTTAACGCAAACAGAAGTGATCATTTACATATTGCTTGAGGTATATATTATGGTTCATAATTTTGAGCACCAAAAATTCTCTTTAACCGAAATCAATATAATTAATTTAACCTAAACCATTAAGGCTTTTTGTCTAATACTTCATGTACAATGAAATGCAAGCGCAGACGCAATGTAAGCGCAAGAGTTTGGACTCATGTTATTTAATGTAAGCATTTACATAGAAACATGCAAAACGCAACGCAAGAATTTGCAAACTCCAAACTTTATCCTTGCGTTGCATGCAAAGAGCAGACTATGTTTCTTTTCTCTATGCATTGCCTATGAATTCAATAACAAACGATCGCATTACAAGATTTTACAGGCCTTGCTGTACATGCATGCTCTTCTATTTGGCCGTGCCGCGCCATCTCTAATCTCCCTCAAGAGTTTATGACAGTCTCCTTGCGAATCCTTCTTTGATTTAATGGATGTAACTATCATCTGCGTCTATACTTCTTGGTTCTCATAAATCGAAGACGCAGAGAGATAATTCTTCGTTCATAAATGTGTAGCTTTATCTTTTTCTGAAATCTCTATGCTTGTACTATTTTCAATAATTTTTAATGAGCAATTATTGTGACGTCACTGCCGCGAGAGTCAGTTATTAGTATGTAATTTTATAACATATTTATTTGTAAAAGATTGAGTGAATTCGTAAGTGGTATTGTTGGTTATGTTATTCAGTTTGTAACATGCGGCACTTGCGTATCTAGAAACCCGTGCCAACTTCTTGCGTTGCGCTTATGCTACGTTACGTCTGCGCTTGCATCTCATTGTGAAAGTAAAATAACTCCTATTCATTACCTGAACGAAGGATTTGGAATCGAGTATACGCAGTGTGGCATCAGTATCTATTATGCACCAATATCATTTTTATAAAATTCTAATAGTAAAAAAGCAACCTTTTAAAAGATATGTCTGTTTCCTTTTCCTGAATAACTCGTTTCAGTTATTTGCATTCATTTCCTTTTTGCAAAAGATTTCTTCGATTACAGTAATTATATCAAGCAATAAGATTAAACAGCAACCGAGGCTAACAGCTTCTGGTTGGTTGAAGCAAATGTCTGAAGGTAACCCACTTACAGCGAAGCAGGTAATGCGGAAGAGACAAAGAGAAAACAATTTTATGTATTCCATTCACATGACTTTCTCTACATATTCTGCAGCATTGTTCTTAGAAAAGCTTATTCTTCCATCTACTCCATGATAATCATGACAAATGTTTACAGAAATAATGGTATTATTGATTTGCTTGAAGGCATTAGAGATAAAAGAGTATACCTAGGGCAAAGCAAACTCTCTTAAGAGCTGGTCGCTAAGTGATGGCTTTGAAATTCCATCCTCTTTACATGGAAATGAATAAAAAAGAAAAAGAAAGAAAAGGAATGACAACTTCCAATGGGTAAAGTATAAGTATTAGAATTTAAACCGTAATAAGGAATATCTCGGAAATAGAGATTTTATTTTTGATGTTAATCAAAATCGTCAGAGCAATTTAAATAAAAAAAAATCAATAATTTAGAAACATCTTACACGTAAAGGGTAACTTGGAGTGGGGTAACTTCCTTTTGAAAATCTTCGTGTCGCATCTTTGGAAGATAATGAACGTCCTTTAACCTGCTTTGGTCATATTGGACGTTGAATGAAATCTGTGAAATGATGCTCAAATGATTTCGGAAACCATAGAAGTTAAAGTTATTCGACATTAGTCTTCTACGGTTAAGGGAAACCTCCCCCCCCAAAAAAAAAAGAAAAAAAAACTTACCCTAAGCGAGATTCGAACTCGCGACCTCTTGAATGTGAGGCAGACCCGCTACCCCCACATTACTGAAGTGGTTTATCACATTCTTAAATTTCTATAATATTAAAATCCTTTCACGAATATTCGTTTAGCATTTAACATTTATTACCCGCACTATTTACGTAGTGTATAGAGAAGGTATTGCACTCAACCTAAAAACTAGATACCGAGATTTCACCGGGAATATATATTTTAGGGTCCCCTGTATCCAAAACAAGCATTTTCAGAAAAAGATCCGTGTGAGTGTGTGTCCGTGTGACTATGAACACGATAACTTAAAAACGAAAAGTCAGTAAAATACCAAACTTGGTAACTAAGTATCTTCCAAGGATGCGATACGATTTTTAAGAAAATCCACCCACCCCAACTAACCTTTACATGGAACTTTTTTCGAAAATTTTGATTTTCTCAAAAAAAAAAAAAATTAACGGGTTTGATTAAAATATCGTATATTAAATATATTTACCTGACAAATAAAATATATATCTTGAAATTTCTGGGAATAGCCTCTGAAGACTACTTTATTCTGGATGAATTTTACAGAATTTTGCATAACGCTAAACCTTAAGAGATGAACAAAAACTTACTACACGAAAAATGTAGAGCACGTTAAAACACACAATTTGTGTTATATACATTTTTTTTCATGGAGTTAATCGTTTTTGGCTTCAGGTTTAAAAAAATTATAATTTTCTCATACAGGAATTTGTAAACTCCTGTCGATACCAACAAAGGAACTGCAGTCACACAGCAACCAGCTTTTGACTATCACTTTAACCAATGGCAATCCCGTATTTCGCTTCTACTTACAAGGGAACAAGTAATAAGACTATTTCTGCTACTTTTTTCTCGATTAGCATGAAAGAAATAGAAACATAAGCTTTTTAACAATAATTTGCTGCAGAGATGTAGAGAAAGTTGTGTGAATGGACCAGATTTTTTAACTTCTGTTCCAATACAAGCCATTCCAAATTTCTACGTCTGAAAAAATAATAGCTGTTTCAATTAGTGACTTCGGGTACAAGAGGCTAGTAGCATGCTACCCCTAAACCATGAAGGACGACATAAAATATGTTAAGAGGCAGCACAAGTACTTAATATCCAACATCTTCTAAAACGGCATGTGGTTATAGAAGTTATAGTTTATGCGTTTGAATTTAAGGGTCTATAAACATCCGATCGCCGGGAAACATCTTGTTCCCTTTGGGAGGAGAATTTGTGACCACCTTGTGGTTTACCGGGAAACATGTGATTCAGTTGAGAAAGTCAATGCTATGCCGGTATGTTGCCATGGTAGCTCAGTTGTAGAGCAACCGGCTAGAGACTGGGAGATCCGTGTTTTAAAGCCGGCTACAGCATTAATTTTTCAGTCTGACTTTTCCTATCCAACTCCTGTCTTACACACGGTTTCTGTGAGAAAACCATTAAAATTATGATGCTCTCATGTCGTCCTTCGTGGTTTAGAGGTCACATGCTAGCCTCTGGTTCCCAAGGTCGCGGGTTCAAACCCGACGGAGGACGATGGATTTTTTTTCGGATGTAAAAATCCGTAGCGTGGCTTCCTTCGGAAGGAAAATAAAGCCGTGGTCCCGTGTCAAAGACTTATGGCAAGTAAAAGAGCCTCAAGCAAAATTAAAAGATCTTTGACGCCCAAAATATATTTGGAAGCTAAGAACTGCAGCAGTTCAAGAGCGTTCATAAATAAAACTAAAATATAATTTCATTCTCCCTAGTGCATGAAAATTCCCGTTATGTTGGCTACGAGCCCAAACGAAGGCTCTGTGATTGTGAATATTTAAACAAGTGAACAGCGTTTCGGCTTTGTATTATGGTTGGTTTTCCCTTCTATTGTTAATAAGTTGCCCTCCGTTGTGTAGTGGTTACCATGCTGACTTCATATACCCAAGGGCGCGGGTTCAAACCAAGCGGAGGGCAATGCATTTTTTTTTTTCAGGCGTAAAAATCCTTAGCGTGGCTTCCTTTGGAAAGGAAAATAAAGCCCTACTCCTTTGACACAGATTTATGGCACGCAAAAGAACCTCAAGCCTGATGAAAAGGCCTCTGATTAAAATTAAATGGTCTTTGACATACAAAATAAAATTGGACGCTAAAAACTGCAGTAGTCCATAAATAAAACTCAAATATCATTTCATGCTCCCTAGTTCATGAAAACTCCCGCAGGTTGGCCACGAGTCCAAACGCAGGCTCTGTGATTGTGAGTCTTTAAGCAAGTTAACAGCGTTTAGGCCAACGCTCCTGGTTGTAATATGGTTGGTTTTCCCTTCTACTGTAATAAAAATTAAATAAAAATGAAAAACAACTTATTTATTTCCTCCCGTCTATCGGCATTCGTTTCACTGAAGCGTTTTTAGCACGTAAAGTTTCAAAACCTCGGTTCCGAATTATACAGCTGTAAGCCTGATTCCTTACCGATCTCAATCAAATCAAAAATGTATTAGAATCAAATGGTGATAAAGTATGATTATAAATTATTGCAGTCAAGTTTTGGTGATACATCTCCAGACGAAGATTCCGTAATTAAAAGTGGCATTAGTAAGAGGAAGAAAGTCAGCAATGTATTAAGTGACAGCCACGAGAATGGGGCTTGTTCCATTTCAACTCAACCATCCATGACAGTTACTGAACTTAAATGTAATGTTACTACTAAAATAAAAAATCAGATGTGTTCCATTCACATGACTTTCTCTACATTCCTGCAACAAATTCCGTAAAATTCATCCAGAATAAAGTAGTCCTCAGAGGCTATTCCTAAAACATTCAACATATACATTATATTTGTCGGGTAAAAATATTTAATATGCGACATTTTAATCAAAATCCTTAGTCATTTTTGAGAAAACTAACATTTTCCATGTAAAAGGTAATTGGGGATGGGGGGATTTTCTTCAAAATCTTCCTGTTGCATCCTTGGAAGATACTGAAGTTAATTACCACGTTTGGTATTTTACCGACAATTCGTTTTTGAGTTATCGTGTTTACAGACACACGGACCTTTTTCAGAAAATGCTTTTTTTGGATAAAGGAGACATTAAAACACATATTTCCGGTGAAATCTCGGTGTCGATTTTTTTGAGTGGAGTGCAATATACCTTCTCTATACACTATGTGCAGAGAAAATAAAAAGTAAAAATCTGATGTGTACCATTCACATGACTTTCTCTATATCCCTGCAACAAATTACTCTTAAAAAGCTTATACTTCTATTTACCTTATGCTAATCAGAAAAAATTAACAGAAATAGTCTTATTACTCGCTTCCTTGTAAGTAGAAGCGAAATAAGGGACAACCAAGGTTAAAGTGATAGTCAAAAGCTGGTTGCTATATCAATGAAGTTCCTTTGTTTATATGGATAGTATACGTTTTTCATAGCAGAAACCAAAAATAAGGAATGTCTCAAAAACGACGAACTCCACGAAAAAAGTGTATATAACATAAATTGTGTGTTTTAATGTGCTCTACATTTTTGTGTAGTAAGCTTTTGTCCATGCTTTACGGTTTAGCAGTTATTCAAAATTCAGTAAAATTCATCCAGAATAAACTACTCTTCAGAGGCTATTCCCAGAAAATTCAAGATAAACATTTTATTTGTCAGGTAAATATCTTTAAAATACGAAATTTTAATCAAAATCGTTAGAGCCATTTTTGAGAAAATCAAAATTTTCGAAAAAAGTTCCATGTAAAGGGTAGTTGGGGGTGGGGAAATTTTTCTCAAAATCTTCGTGTCGCATCCCTGGAAGATTCTAAACTTAAATACCAAGTTTGATATTTTACCGACTTTTCGTTTTTGAGTTATCGTGTTCACAGACACACTGACACACGGACACACACACACACACACACACACACACACACACACACGGACCTTTTTGTGAAAATGTTTTTTTTAGATATTGGGGACCCTAAAACATATATTTCCGGTGAAATCTCGGTATAGAATTTTTGGGTGGAGTGCAATACTTTTATTCACTATGTATATAGTGCGTATAGAGAAAGTAAAATTCCAAGAATGTCTACAACGGCTGCAACAAACCTAAGTTTTAGAACATTGCAATGATGTCTGAGATACACAACGATTGTGATTAAGGCGTGCTTGAACTAAAATATTGGAATCTGGCCCAGAGACAAAAAGATAATAACAACAAGGTCACTCATTCCATGCGTGTCACAAGCAAAATGAACTTTATCACTGAGATAATGTCCCTGTTGATATCAAAAACAGCTGATTATATGCTTTATGTTCAATTCTTATTTTGTTCACAAACTACACTGAGGAGGAATGACTCTTATAACCAAACAGCTTATTCGCGACGTCCTCAAAATATTTACAAAGCAATTAAACACTTCAGAAGACAAAATCTCTGAAGGACGAGCTTTTGGAACAAGGAAGTTTAACATCGCTTACATAAATCAATGTTAGAGCAACAGTTCTACTAATAGGAACCAAAGATAAAAAATATACGACTTTCTCTACATCTCTGCAACAAATTATTGTTAAAAACCCTATGCTTCTATTTACTTCATGCTAATCGAGAAAAAAATTGTAAGTAGCAGCGAAATAAGGGAGTGCCTTACGTTAAAGTGATAGTCAAAAGCTGGTTGCTAAGTGACTGAAGTTCCTTTGTTTGTATGGACAGGAATTGACAAATTCCTGTTTGAGAAAAGTTTAAGTTTTTCAAAGCTGAAACTAATAACAAGGAATATCTCAAAAACGATCAACTCCACGAAGAGATGTATTTAACATAAATTGGGTGTTTAAACAAGATCTACATTTTTTGTGCAGTCAATTTCCGTGTCTCTCTTACAGTTTACTAGTTACACAAAATTCAGCAAAATGCATTCAGAATAAAGAGGTCTTTAAAGACTATTCCCACAAAATTCAAGATATACCATTTTATTTGCAATATAAATATCTTTAATATACGCAATTTTTATCAAATAGTTAGAGCCATTTTTAAGAAAATCAAAATTTTCGGCATGTAGTTTGGGATGGGAGCAGCAGCAGCAGCAGCAGCAGCAGCAGCAGCAGCAGCAGTAGTAGTAGTAGTAGTAGTAGTAGTAGTAGTAGTATGGCTTTAGGGCGCACAACTGCATTGGTTATTAGCGCCCTAGAGTAGTTAAAAGTGCCAAAAGTTAAAAGGCCATAAAAACCACTAAAACAGAATTACCACACAAGGGTTAAAACTTGAGAATATAAAGGCTACCTAAGCCAGATTAAAAACAAGGTACTAAAAAAAGTCGGGAAAGGATAAAACCAAGATAAAAATTTAAACCCTACTGTACATCCCGCAGCGGCGGAGAAAATTAAAAAGTCCGTCACAGTATACAGGATTGTCACCGAGAAGGGATATCAGTAGGCAGACATAGGGACGCACGCAGCACAGTATAAAGGTGGCACTCCAATAAAAAATGACGCACCGTCAAAGGCTCGTTACACGAAGCACATTGCGGTGCGGTTTCCCCACGTAAAAGGTACTCATGGCTAAAACGGCAGTGTCCAATAAGCAGTCGCGCTAAAATCACTTCATCGAGGTGAGATGCACGCGAAGTAGTAGTCCAGGGGACAGGAAGGGACTTGAACTCTCTGAGTTTGTTCCCACGCACCCCGGACCATTCCGCGAACCAGCGCGAAAGAATGGCCCGGCGCAGGAGGACACGAGCATCATTGGGAGGAACAGTGGAGCTAAAAACAGTGGAATTTAAAATCGCAGACTTGGCAGCTGCGTCCGCTTGCTCATTCCCGCTCACACCTACGTGACCAGGAACCCAAACAAACGACACGCTGACGCCAGCATCAGCGAGCGAATGCAGACGATCCTGAATACGCTGTATCAAAGGATGGTATGGATACAGCTCACGCAGGCCCTGTAGTGCACTGAGGGAATCGCTACACATAACAAACTGCCTAAAATCCTGTCCCCGGATAAAAACAAGAGCTTGATAAATACTGAAAATTCGGCGGTAAAAATTGAACACTGCCCCAACAGGTGAAACGCGTAACTCCGCGAATTAAAAACAAAAGCACATCCCACACCACGGTCATCCTTTGAACCATCCGTGAAAATAAAACAATGGTTGGGAAACTCGGCCTGCAACTCTAAAAAAGCGGAGCGGAAGGCCGAGGGTGGAGTAACTGATTTCGTCATGGATGCCAACCGTAGGTGGACCGGGGTGTCGCAGCGTAACCAAGGAGGAGATGAATATTCCCCCAGTGACAGCAGAGCCGGTAGCTGAACATCCAACAGGCGAAGCAATTCACGAAAGCGAACCCCGGCAGGAAGCAAGGCCAGCGCACTAACAGCATATTGACGGTCAAGAGACTCGTCAAAGAATAGCTTGAAAGACGGGTGATCCGGCATTGCATGAGGCGGAGAGCAAAGAAGGACCTCACGCCTATAGCACAGCGGAGGTTCAGCAGCCTCAGCAGACAAACTAATAACTGGGCTCGTGGGAAACTCACCCAGTGCCAGGCGAATCCCTCGATGGTGAACGGGGTTTAAACGACGTAAAACTGAACGACATGCCGAAGAGTACACAATGCACCCGTAATCAAGCTTAGAGCGAACAAGCGAACGATATAGCTGTAATAGTACCGTGCGATCTGCTCCCCAGGATGTGTCACATAAAACACGTAAAATATTAAGTGCTCGATCACATCGAGCCCTCAACGAAGAAATATGAGACGACCAGCTAAGCTTCCTGTCAAACACTAGGTCAAGAAACTTCATAGTTTCGGCGAAGGGCAGCGGTACCGGTCCAAGGTGTAGGGAAGGCGCCGCGTAACGTTTCCGAGGCCAGAAGTTGACACAAACTGTTTTCTCGGCAGAAAAACGGAAACCATTCGCAACGCTCCAACTATGCAGACGGTCGAGGCAGGCCTGAAGGCGACGCTCCAAAAGGCATGTGCGCCGAGAGCTGCAATAAATTGCAAAGTCGTCAACAAATAAGGATGAGGAAATTCCAGCACGAAGACAATCAGCGATAGGATTGATGGCGATGGCGAAGAGGGTGCAACTGAGAACCGAACCTTGAGGTACTCCATTCTTCTGACTAAATACGCGGGAGCAAACAGAACCAACACGTACACGAAATACCCGCTTCTCCATAAACTCGCGGAGGAACACTGGAAGGCGGCCACGGCAGCCCTACTTATGCAACGTACGCAATAAGCCAGCCCTCCAGCAGGTGTCATATGCTTTCTCGAGATCGAAAAATATGGCCACAGTTTGGCACTTGCGCAGAAATCCATTTAGGATATGAGTCGAGAGGGAGACTAGGTGGTCAGTCGAAGAGCGGTATCGGCGAAAGCCGCACTGGATATTGCAGAGGAGTTTCTCAGACTCGAGCCACAATCGTAACCGCCCATTGATCATGCGCTCCATCACCTTACAAGCTGCACTGGTGATGGAGATAGGACGGTAACTGGAAGGAAGTCTACGATCCTTTCCCGGTTTTAAAATGGCAACAACCGTGGCTTCACGCCAAGCCGCAGGAAACACACCCTCTTGCCAAACACGGTTATATAGGCTCAGGAGATAGAGTTTACCATCAGAAGAGAGGTGCTGCAGCATGGCAATGTGGTTACCATCGGGTCCTGGAGCGGAATGCCGAGAAGATGCTAGTGAGGCATCCAGCTCTCGCATGCTAAAAGATGTGTTATAGCACTCAGTGTCAGAGGACCGGAAAGAGAGACTCTGAGACTCCACCTCCGTCTTAATGGCACGGAACACCGGGTGATAATTGGCGGAACTGGACACATTTGCGAATGTGCTGCCTAGGACGTCTGACACAGCAACCGGATCAACTACGGTGTCGGTGCCCACGAGTAGCCCCGGTATGGAGGTACCAGTCTGCTTACCGGCAACATGGCGGAGCTTCTCCCACACAACGGATGAAGGTGTTGTGCGGTTAAAGGTAGATACAAACGAATTCCATGAAGACCTTTTGCTATCTTGAATAATTCGGCGTGCCCGTGCGCGTGTTTGTTTAAAAATGATCAAGTGCTCCAGCTTAGGGTGATGGCGAAATACCCTAAGAGCCCTCCTACGAGCACGAATGGCATCGCAGCACTCAGCAGTCCACCAAGGGACCCATAAGCGTTTAGGTCGGGAAGATGTCCGTGGCATGGTTTGCTCTGCGGCAGAGAGTATAACACAGTTAAAGTGTTCAAGCATATGGTCAACCGTGTGGAACTGACGGTCGCCAAACACAGCCAGAGAGGAAAAGAGCGCCCAGTTAGACTTAGACAGCTGCCAAGTGCTAGCACGCGATGAGGAAATGTGGTGTGAAAGCATGGTGAGGACACAAGGAAAATGATCGCTGGAATGAGTGTCAGATACTACGTTCCATTGGAAGCAGTGAACAAGCTGTGCTGAACAAACAGAAAGGTCCAGGTGGGAAAGCGTGGCAGAAGAATCGGAAATGAAAGTAGGTTCACCGGTGCTCAGAACACACAGACTATTTTGATCGAAAAGGTGAGCAAGAACGGTCCCCCGCGCGCAGGCCCTAGGAGAACCCCATAGGGGATGGTGGGCATTAAAATCACCCAGCAGAAGAAAAGGTGCTGGGAGCTGTGACAAGAGATGGAATATGTCAGCGGCGCAGAGGATAGATGAAGGCGGAAGGTAGACATTACATACGTAAAGCAGAAACCAGGAAGGGTAAGTCGGGTAGCAACAGCTTGCAAGGTAGTAGTAAGCGAGACTGGCTGACCGCAGATGTCATTGCGCGTGAGGATCATAACACCCCCATGAGCCCTCCTCCGGTGTAACGTCAAACCGCATGGGAAGGTATTGGTGCAGGGCAAATGCATCATGGGGGCAAAGCTTTGTCTCCTGCAAACACCGAATCAGAGGGTTATAGGACCGTAGTAACAGCTGCAATTCGGCCCTATGGGTACGGACACCGCGGATATTCCACGTCAGGAGAGCCATGGGGCATAGTTAGAGGCGTGAAAGCTTACCGAATAATCATAATATGAGTTTGCAGCTGGGATGCAAACGAAGGGTGGAAACGAAGTAGATGGAGTAAAGGTGGGCGTTTCTTGTGCTTTGCACTTTTTTGACCCACAAGAGTATAGCCACCTTCGTCGGCGCTATCCGCTAATGTTCGGGATGCGGAAGATCCCCTACGGCTCCTAGAACGAGAACGGGATTTGGAAGGTTTATCAGTGGCCTTGAGTTTCTTGCGACTGCGCTCATGAGGAGCAGCGACAGATGGTGTCGGTCTCACTAGCGGCTTACGTGCAGGTTCGGGAGAAATAGAACTTGTGGCAGTGGGTGGTGTGAATGTTGAAGACTGCGAGGTTGTTGTGGTCGGCGTCTGTTCTGTTTGAGTACACGCGTCGACTACAGACACGGTTTGTAGTACCACTGAGGAAACAGGAGTGCGGCGGAGCGCTGAGGCATAGCCTGAGATGGTCGCAGGCTGCAGATTTTGGAAGCGACGCCTGGCTTCCGGAAAAGTCAGGCGTTTCTTAACTCGCAGCTCCTGGATGGCCTTTTCCTCGAGAAAACGTGGACATTGCCCGGAGCTAGATGGATGCTTCCCTGTACAATGGACGCAACAAGGGTCTCGAGCACAAGCAGTTTCTCCGTGGGCAGCTTGTCCGCAACGTTCACAGGTAGCGTCGAAGGTGCACCGAGTTTGCGTGTGACCGAACCGTTGGCACCGAAAACAGCGCATTGGGTTTGGCACATATGGTCGCACAGAGACGCGTTCATATCCACAATATAGGGTCTCGGGTATTGTGGTGCCCTTAAAGGTCAGAAATACCGTACGCAGTGCCACTGATTCACCATCTCGTTTGCCGAGCAGACGGTACGCTTGGCATACACCCTGGTCAGATAAATTAGTGACTATATCTGCTTCGGAAAGACCGTCTAAACAAGAGGTAGTTACGACGCCTCTACAGGTGTTCAAAGTCTTGTGTGGGGCCACCTTTATGGGGTAGGAACCCAACAAGCTGGCCTTCAGGAGTTTCTTGGTCTGGTCTTCCGTCTTCGTTTCAATCAAAAGCGTACCGTCTCGCGTTCGGGTGGCATTGGTCACTTTACCGCATATCCTGTCAATCTCGCGTTGTATGTAAAACGGACTGATATCTCGCATAGTTTTCTTTTCACATGCCAAGGTCACAACTATAAAGCGGTCAAAAGAAGAGGTTTTGCGCGGAGATAGCATTATGGAAAGACCCCCTTCCGGAACCGTCGGCGTCAGCCTGCCATCCGGGGGTAGATAGAAAAGACACCAAAATACTTTCCGGTCTGTGCTACCTGGTAGACCCCTACCAGACCGATGTCAAGGAATACCTCAGAAGGAGTTACCCTCCAGCCACCACTACTGGTCCATACGGGTAAGCCCTTCAGCATGTACAACCCGGCTTTAAGCCCCTACCACAGGTATAACCACCTGTGGCTCCCCACTTTAGGTCATGCTGCGCAATAAAGCAGACATGGATTCAGGGGACTTGTGGTTGATTACACCGGGTTTTCCGTTAGCGGTAACACGACCGGTCCGTAATTCTAACCCAACGAGCAGCGCAGTAGGAAGGGTCCACTCAACTTTCACGCCTGAGACCTCCGAAGAGCACACATGTTGGAAGCCGCGCTGGAACCGTGGGACAGGAACCACGGAGATAGAATAAAGATCCCTGTTGGTGAGGCAGGAGTTAATAAATCTAAAGCCTTAATACTAACATGTAAAGAATAAGCCTAGAAGGGGAAGAAGATGAGGCGAGTAAATTCGCTCTCACAAAACAAACAAATATGCACACAAACACAAAACGTGGCTCAGTTGGCGGCGATGTTGATGATGAGATGGCGGCGAGTGGCTCGGGAACCCCCGGGTGCGCCAAACCCGTACCTATCGTAGTAGGCCCCTGGGGGGTTGGGTTGGGAGGATTTTTCTCAAAATCTTCGTGTCGCATCTCTGGAAGACACTAAATGCTAAGTTTGGTATTTTACCGACTTTCGGTTTTTGAATTATCGTGTTCCCAGACACACACACACACACACACACGCGCGCGCGCGCGCGGGGACCTTTTTCTGAAAATACCTTTTTTTTTTCTTCGGATACAGGGGACCCTATAACGTCTATTTCCGGTGAAATCTCGATAACGTTTCCCAAAAATTCGATAACGAGATTTCACTGGAAATACACATTTTGGGGTCCCCTGCATTAAAAAAAAGTATTCTCAGAAAAAGGTCCGCTCGTGTGTGTGTCCATGTGGCTGTGAACACGATAACTCAAAAACGAAAAGTCGGTAAAATACCAAATTTGGTATTTAAGTTTAGTATCTTGAAGGGATGCGATAGAAAAAGTTTGATTTTCTCAAAAATGGCTCTAACGATTTTGATTAAAATAACGTATATTAAAGATACTTCTATGGCAAATAAAATGTATATCTTGGATTTTCTGGGAATAGTCCCTAAAGACCTCTTTATTCTGAATGAATGTTACTGAATTTTGCGTATCTGGTAAACCGTAAGAAATAGACAAAAACCTACTTCACAAAAAATGTAGATCAGTTAAAACACACAATTTATATAATCTACATTTTTTCGTGGTATTGGCCATTTCTTAGATATTCCTTGTTTTTTGTTTCAGATGTAAAATACTTAAAACCTTTCCCACACGCAAAGTTGTAAACTCCTGGCCCTACATAGAAACGGACTTCATCCACATGGCAAGCAGCTTCTAAAAGATTTGACTATCGTTTTAGACTAGTGTGTTCTCTTAATTTCCTTTTACTTACAAGGCAGCAAGTAATTAAGACATTTTCAATTATAATAAAGTAGATAACAATAAATTGTTACAGCAATGTAGAAAACATCATGTGTATGGAATACATTAGATTTTTGAATCTAAGATTATTTAAGATATGTTCATAACTAACAAAAGGTATATAATGAATTTTGGGGGGGGGGCGGTAGGAGGGTTAACCGTTCCCGAGATATTCCTTATTATTAGATTCAATTTTAAACTACTTAAACGTTTCTCAAACGAGAGGTTGGTTTGGGTTTCACATAGGTAACTACCGGCTTTTAAAAGACCATCCTTAAACATTTGTAACTGATATGTATAAACTGCTGCCACACTGCGCAGTTTCACAACCAGCCACGAAAGACAAGGCAATTTCCGAAGATTTTTTGTGCGAGGCGAAACCTGTTATTAGCAGCTAAGTACCCATCTTGGGCCTCCAAGAGTCTTCTGTTTGTGTAGTGTTGTGTTTAACAGCCGGCTTTCCATTGAGTTTATTAATCATTAAGAGGGAATCTGTATGTTTTCCAGCATATACGATGATCGAAATTATTCGTGTCGTAGACTTGTTCATTCTTATTTCTCCGCATCGTAACTTTGAGTTATTCAAATAACTAGATCTTCAAATCTCCTAAGCAGTATGAATAGACACAAAACGTTCATTTGTGGTATTTTTTCAACGCATTTAATGTAATAGTACATGACATACTGAATAAATTACAAGATAATGGCTCTTTAGTGCTTCTATTAGACAATGTGGCTCCAAAGTTCATTTGGAACAGCGATAAGATAATAAGAAGGAACGATCTTGCCATTTGCTTCAGGGGAGTCGAAATGGGATTTTCATAATTACTTTCTCCACACATACTATGTACATAGTGTATAGAGAAGGTATTGTATTCCACTCAAAAATTCGATACCGAGATTTTACCGGAAATACATATTTTGGCTCCCCTGAATAAAAAAAAAAGCATTTTTGGAAAATAGTTCGTGTGTGTGTGTGGACAACATAGCTCAAAAACGAGAAGACCGTTAAATACCAAAACTGAGCATTAAAGTTTGGCATCTTCCAAAGATGCGACACGAAGATTTTCAAGAAAATCCCCACCCCCTACCATTTAAATGGAAAAAAAATCGAAAATTTTGACTTTCTCAAAAATGGCTTAACGATTTTGATTAAAATCTCTTACATTTAAGATTTTTACATGCTAAATAAAATGTACATCTTTAATTTTCTTTGAATAGCCTCTAAAGACCTCTTTATTTTAGATGATTTTTATTGAATTTTGCGCAACCGATAAACCATACGGATAAACAAAAACTTACTTCACAAAAAAGGTAGATGTCGATAAAACACGCAATTTATGTTATATACATTTTATCGTAGAGTTGATCGTTTTTGAGATATTCCTTGTTATTGTTGTCAGCTGTAAAAATTTATACTTTTCTCATACAGAAATTCGTCAACTCCTGTCCATATTGTACAAAGGAACTTCAGTCCCATAGCAACCTGTTTTTGCCTATTTTTGCAGAGATGTAGGGAAGGTCATGTGAATGGGACACATCAGATTTGTTAGTTTATTATTTTTTTTTTTCTATTTTCATGTTTTAATTGCATATGAGTATTAGGAATATCCCGCTCATTTTTTATAATCTTTCATAGAGGTGCGATATCTAGAAATATATATAAAATATGGTTGCAAATAGTCCTGCGTATTATTTTTTTCCGAACATTTTAGTGCCCTTACTTGGTAAAACATCAATAACTTTGTAAATATGAATGCTAGAAAAGACGTATTTTACTTTCTCTACACGTACTATGTACACAGTGTATAGAGAAGGTATTGTATTGCACCCAAAAATTCGACACCGAGATTTCACCGGAAATGCATGTTTTGGGTCCCCCTGGATATAAAAAATGCATTTTTGGAAAAAGGTCTGTGTATGTGATTGTTGACAGCATAGCTCAAAAACGAAAAGACCGTTGAATATCAAATTTGGCATTTAAGTTTAGTATCTTCCAAGGATGCGACACGAAGATTTTCAAGAAAATTCCCCCACCCCCAAGTACCCCTTACATGGAACTTTTTTCGAAAATTTTTATTTTCTTAATGGCTCTAACGATTTTGATTAAAATATCGTATATTAAAGATATTTACCTAACAAATAAAATGTATATCTTGAATTTTCTGGGAATAGCCTCTGAAGACTACTTTATTCTGGATCAGTTTTACGGAATTTTGCATAACTGCTAAACCGTAAAAGATGACAAATTTCTGTATGAGCAACGTATAAATTTTTATAAGTTGAAACTAAAAACAAGGAATATCTTACAAACGACCAACTCCCGAAAAAAAATGTATATAGCACAAATTGTGTATTTTAACGTGCCCTACATTTTCTGTGTGATAAGTTTTTGTCCATCTCTTACGGTTTAGCAGTTATGCAAAATTCCGTACAATTCATCCAGAATAAAGTAGTCTTCAGAGGCTATTCCCAGAAAATTCAAGAAATACATTTTATTTGTCAGGTAAATAACTTTAATATACGAAATGTTATTCAAAATCGTTAGAGCCATTTTTGAGAAAATCAAAATGTTCGAAAAAAGTTCCATGTTAAGGGTAGTTTGGGGTGGGGATATTTTTCTCAAAATCTTCGTGTCGCATCCCTGGAAGATAGTAAATTTAAATACCAACTCTGGTATTTTACCTTCTTTTCGTTTTTGAGCTACTGTGTTCAAGACACACGGACACACACATGGACCTTTTTCTGAAAATGCTTTTTTGGATACAGGGGCCCTAAAACATATATTTCTGATGAAATCTCGGTATCGATTTTTTGGGGGGAGTGCAATACCTTCTCTGTACACTATGTACATGGTACGCATAGAGAAAGTAAAAATGGATTAGGATTTTCCTTTTGCGATATGTGTTAAGTATGTTAAAATTGAAATAAATAACTAGGAATATCTGGAAACTGTTAATTTCACAAATAATGCATTTGACATAAATTATGCGTTTTGGCAAGATGTACATTTTTTGTAGAGAAAATTTTTCTCTGTCTCTTATGGCTAAGCTGTTAAGAAAAAGGCATCGGAATTAACAGGACTTCAGAGGCCATTCAAGATAAACATTTCATTTGGATTAAAGAATAATCTGATGTGTTCCATTCACATGACTTTCTCTACACCTCTGCAACAAATTATTGTTAAAAAGCTTATGCTTCTATTTACTTCATACTAGTCAAGAAAAAATAGCAAAAAGGGTTATATTACTTGCTTCCTTGTAAGTAGAAGAGAAATAAGGGAGTGCCGTAGGTTAAAGTGATGGTCAAAAGCTGGTTGCTATGTCACTGAGTTCCTTTGTTTGTACGGACAGGAGTTGACAAATTCCCGTATGAGAAAAGTATAAGTATTTTCAAGCTGAAACTAAGGAATATCTCAAAAACGGTCAAATCCTCGAAAAAATATGCATATTAACATAGCTTGTGTGTTTTAACGAGCTCTACATTTTTGTGTGGTTAAGCTTTTGTATGCCTTTTACGGTTACCAGTTATGCAAAATTTCGCAAAATTCATCCAGAAGCTATTCCCAGAAAATTGAACATTTACATGTTATTTTGTCATGTAAATATCTTAAATATAAGAGATTTTAATAAAAATCGTTAAGAGCCATTTTTGAGAAAATTAAAGTTTTCGATTTTTTTTCCATGTAAAGGGTAGTTGGTGGTGAGGAAATTTTCTTGAAAATCTTCGTGTCGCATCCTTGGAAGACACTGGACTTAAATACCAAGTTTGGTATTTAACGGACATTCCGTTTTGAGCAGACAAACAGACACACAAGGGCCTTTTTCTAAAAAAAAAAAAAAAAAAAAAAAAAAAAAGATGCTTTTTGGATTCAGGGCGTCCCAAAACGTGTATTCCGCTAATCGAAATTTTGGGTGCAAAAGGTATGATGTACTTATTAGGCATGTTTCTCGTACATCCTACTTCCATTTCCCCATTTAATTCTATCTACGCGTTATACCTACAGAATTCACTCTACGAGAAAGCAGTTCGCTTTTATAGTCACTTTTATTTCTAAAACATTTCTTAATAACAAAGAATACTTAATTGAAAAAGACAGGTCTTCGGAATCCTTGCAGTACTGAGTATGACCTACTTACTCTTTGTTTTATTTGCGTGAGATTTCGAGGTCACCCCTGCAGTTAAACGCAGTCGGTCACGTGGAATAAGAACCTTTATTCCTAAGAATGCTTCAACGTCACATGAGTTCATATCGATTACGTTTCCATGCGGAATGGAAATCGATTCGAGTTCATTAATTCCATTTGAATACGATCCGCGTTTCCAGCGTTAAATTCAATACGAAATGCGATCGTTTTGAATATGCAACGTTCAATAATGTAAACTCAGGCTTTGTTTTGAGTTGTTCCTGTCAAGTTTATTTAAGAAAACATCTTATGTGTTGCGTTCGCATGACTTTCTCTATATATCTGCAACAAATTATTGATAAAAGGCTAATGCTAATCGAGAAAAAAAAATAGCAGAAATAGTCTTATTACTTGCTTCCTTGTAAGTAGAAGGAAAATAAGGGGGTACCATAGGTTAAAGTGATAGTCAAAAGCTGGTTGCTATTGATAGGAGTTGACAAATTCTTGTATAAGAAAACTGTTAAGTTTTTTTTTTTTTTTAAAGCTGAAACCAATAGCAAGGAATATCTAAAAATAATCCAATCCACGAAAAGAATTATGCAACATTAATTGTGTGTTTTAAGAAGCTCTACATTTTCTGTTAAGTAAGTTTTTATCTATCTCTTACGGCTTGCCAGTTATACGAAATCTCGAAAAATGTATCCAGAATAAATCAATCTTCAGAGGCTATTCCCAGAAAATTCAAGATACACGTAAACACCAAGTCACTTGACTTTCTCTAGCTGCTCTACAAAACTCCTACAAAAGATTCTTCTTCTTTGTACACAATGTTAATCAAGATAAATGTTAGCAGAATGTTATTACTTAGTTCCTTATAAGTAGAAGAGAATAAGGGAATGCGCTATGCTAAAGTGATTGTCAAATGATTTAAAAGCTATCGTTATGCGATTGTCATTGCAAATCGCTTCTTTGCTTGGCTAGGAGTAGAACAAAAGAAAAACAGACACTTCCTGTGTGAAAAAAGTTTAAGTACTTCACAATTGAAACCAATAACAAGGAATGTCTCGAAAACGGTTACCTCCACAACAAAAACTTGTGTTTTTGTCATGAGGTACATTTTTTGTGTAGTGAGTTTTTTTTCTATCTCTTACGGTTTAGCAGTTATGCGAAATTCAGCAAAATTCATCCAGAATAAATAGGTCTTCAGAGGCTATTCCCAAAAACTTAGACATATACATTTTATTTCAGACATAAATAGCTTTAATATACGGGATTTTAATCAAAATCGTTAGAGCCATTTTTAAGAAAATCAAAGTTTTCGAAATAATTTCCATATTAAAGGTAGTTTGAGGTGGGGGGATTTTTTTTTAATCTTCGTGTCGCATCCTTGGAAGATACTAAACCTAAATATCAAGTTTGGTATTTAACGGTCTTTTTGTTTTGGGGCTATGATGTCCACACACACACACACACACACACACACCCATACGGAGCTTTTTTTAAAAATGCTTTTTTCGGATTCAGGGGACCCCAAAACATATATTTCCGGTGAGATCTCGGTATCGAATTTTTGGGTGCATTACAATACCTTCTCTATACACTATGTGCATAGTACTTGTAGAGAAATTAAAAATAATGACGAACCTTCTGTGTCTTGAATACAGAGCTACAGAATATAGTATATTTGGCGTAAAGGAAATGGCGTGTTATTTATGGACGCTCTTTAACTACTGTGGTTCTCGGCGTCCCATTCTATATTGGGCGTGAGGCCTCACTATCAGACTTGAGGTTCTTTTACGTACCGTAAATCTACGACACGGGACCAACGGCTTTACTTCCCTTCTGAAGGAAGCCATGCTAAAGATTTTTACACCAGAAAAAATCCATCGTTTGAACCCGTGACCTTGGGTATATGAAGTTAGCATGGTAACCATTACACCACGGAGGGCGACTCTATTTGACGTATTCAATACGATTTGATGTTTCCATGCAAAATATTTCGATCTGATCCCGTTCGGATCCAAGATTCGGACTTTCTTCCTTTGGCTATCCAGATTTGTCTATATATTATACGACCGTTAGGAGCACTTATATAGTTGTTTACAAGTTGGCTCCGTCACTATGATTCATTATGGCGGTGGCTGCAAGCATTAATACAGAAAATACCGCACGATGACTATTCATTTATACTAATATCTGGGGGCTTGTATATTTTTATGCTTAGAGGAACATATGCGATTCTATAGTATTTCCGTGGATTATGGATGCGCCCTTTAAGTAATAATGCTTTACTTCAACATTTACTTATAGAAATTCATTGGTGTTTGCTTTAATTTGGAAATGTAAAAATTTAGTTTGGTATTTTATCGACTTTTTGTTTTTGAGTTATCATGTTCACAGGCGCGCGCGCACACCCACGCACGCACGCACGCACACACACACACAGAACTTTATTGTGAACATGCTTTTTACTTTCTCTATACGTACTATGTACATAGTGTATAAAGAAGGTATTGCACTCCACAAAAAATTCGATACCGAGATTTCATCGGAAATATATGTTTTAGGGTCCCCTGTATCCAAAAAAAGTATTTTCAGAAAAAGGTCCGTGTGTGTGTCTGTGTGTCAGAACCAAACTACTTACATATGACTACTATTTTAACATTATTCTGTTGCCATTGGGTCCATAGGGTACCAAAAACGAAACGAAATATTTTACATTAAGTAAAAACAGCTTCCTTTGTGTGTGTGTGTGTGTGTGTGTGTGTGTGTGTGTGTGAGAGAGAGAGAGAGAGAGAGAGAGAGAGAGAGAGAGAGAAAGAGTAGTCTAGCGAGAAAAAAAAAACAAACGAAAAGTCTGTTAAATACAAAACTTGGTATTTAAATATTTTCTGAAGCGAAGATTTTCATGCTACTTTTAACATAGAACATTTATCGAAATAATTTATTTTCTCCAAAATAGTTCAAACTAATTTGTTTGAAATATCATGTACACATATATAATTATTTTGTTAATATTATATCCTAATAGTAAAATGGTAAAAATAGTTGTATATGTGTGAATGTACGATTTTTCTCGTTAATAGCAAGTACTTATTCTGAGAGAAATTACATCAAACCAAAACCTTGTGCTTAACTGCCACAAAGTGGATTACCTTGTTTTTCGTAAGGAAGCATTTCCTTGCACAGAAAGAATTGCGATGCCAGTCTCGGCACCTGTCTTATTTCAAAGTCAATAAACATGAAAAAAGTATCCACCGAAACCGGTTGTTACGGTCCGATGCATAACAACGGATATCAAGATATGACCAAGGTCAGTTCAATGTCATGAAAAATGCTAACGGGCCTAGTTTTTGGTCAGGCATTTTTCTCTGTTCCGTGATAGTGTTTTTCAATAAACAAACTTGTGATTTTTGAAAGTCTAATAAGTATACATTTTATTACATCTACGAGTACTCTGTTTGACAGCTAGATTTACAGTTTTAAAAACGCTTCTACTAGGGTCGGTTGATAAGTCCCGGACCTATCAATGAAAACAGCATTTACTTTTTTTTTCTGCTTTATTCTCAACATAATCTCCAAAAAGAATAATACATTTGTCATATCAGCGTTCTAATTTAATTAAACCATCTCTGTAGTGCGATTTATCAAGTTCCTCAAAATAGCTGTTTACCGCATCAATAACCTCCTCGTTGCTGTGAAATCTTCGTCCTCCAGTGCTAAAACTGGCGAATAGGGTAGATATTCAAGCAATTCCAATAATTCGCACATTTTCCCCATTGCAATGACTGAACAATGGGTCGGAGCATTGTCGTGATGAAACGAGATTTTGTTTTCGCCAAATGAGGTATTTTTCTTTTCACCTCATCACTCAAACGTTGCAGTAAGCTTGCGTAGTAATCACCAGTAATACATTTACCCTTTACCAAGTAATCAATAGCAATAATTCCCTGTGCATCCCAGAAAACACTCGCCATATCCTTGTTAGCTGACAAAATTGACTTTGCCTTTTTTGGAGCTGGTTCACCACTGTTTTGATTGTGAGTATGCAAGTTTCATACATGGTAATAAGCCGTCTCAAAAATGCACTGGGAGTTTTACGGTAGAGCTCCACATTCTTAACAAAAAGTTTTTCTTTGGAAGTTTTGATCAGGTGTCAACAAACGCGGCACCCATCTTGCACAGACCTTGTGAAAGCCCAAAACATTACTTAAAATATTACCTGCACATTCTTTTGATAGGTTTACAGCATCTGCTACCTGAAACAACGTTAATTTGGTCGGTCTTCCAATACTAAACGATGACCTTTTTTCAATGATCTCGGGAGTTTCACTTCTACAGAGCGTCCAGAGCAAGGCACATCACTTGTGCTCGTACATCCCATTTTAAACTCTGCAATTCTCCTTTTAATCATTGAATGTGAAGCAGAGTGTTTCAATGTACTGTCCATTTCCTCCTTGATTTCTCTAGGCGTTAAGCCTTTCATATGGAAGTATTTAATCACTTCTCGTTTTTTTCAAATCCTCCAATTTCGTGAAAACTCTAACGTTATCTTGTTTGAAATGCTGTCACTCGAAAACTAAACAAGATATTGACCTTTAACTACAGATACAAATTAGTCTAGAGTTAAACTATACGATACTACCGTCTAGTTGCGCAGTATTTGTGTGAGGCCCGGGACTTATCAGCCGACACTCGTAAAATGAATATGATACCTATTCTAATCGTTTGTTTATGAAACGTTTAAGTTGTTAAATCTGTTTTGTGAGAAAACAAAAGTCAAGGTTTCCATTCAATGCTTGATATATAAAAACCTTTGTGCATTGCGAGGCTTTGTACATTCGCTCGACATGCCGATTACATTTGTAACATTGGCGACCGAAGTTTTTTTGTTCGGGCGGTAGTGTTTAACGTCCACTTTTACCACTTGTGGCACCGCTGGCTTTGATACTGATAATGCATGGAATGAAACTGGAGCACCGGTGGAATGCAATGGTGAGGGAACCCGGAGAAAACCCGCCCCTGCGCCGCTGCAGCCGAGGCCACAACCGCCTTATACGCATATCTACCGATACAACAGTGATCTCATTATTATGCCATTGCGCAGAAGCGGCGCAGAACGCGTCAAAGGTACGTGTGTCAGATTTGTCTCAATTGTTGCTTTGTCTTCATGTTATGAAGTATTTCGACAATACGTGTTTTGTGTGTGCTTGGCTTAGGAATTATACTCTCTTATTAGACCACGAAAATGTCAGCCAACAAATTCACGCTAGAACAGCGTATTTTTATGTACCATACATACGTGAAAATTGAATCATGTAGATAGCTATGTAGACAATTTCAGAAGCAATTTCCTGTTACCTAGTTCCGGGTAGACACGGTGCAATAACACTTAACACTCGGTGAAAAACGTTAGAATGCTATACCGTAGAAACGAAAACATATATTCTAACGGAAGAAAAGATAGACGAAACTACTGCTACATTCGAATGCTCATCTAAATCCCTCAGTCGTGCTGCACAGCAAGTGAGCGTTTCATAAATGTCTGTTCACAGAGCTAATAAACATTTAAAACTGAAACCCTACTGTGTTACTATGGTACAGAAATTATGAACATTATGCATGAAGAAATTATGCGTGTGAAGGTAAATTCATCCGAAGATGTCAAGAATATCTTCGCGCAGATGGACACTACCTTCAACAATGCTTATTACAAGGTTAATGCTCATTACCAGAACTAGAAAGTTCGTACCATTCGCCGTTTCGTATACAGGTTGCGACCGACCATCTGCCGGATCAAAACAAGTCACTGATAAAAACGCAGGGGAGAGAGGTAAACAAGCCTGTTGTCAACTAAACAGTGCTGTTTCCAGAGAACAAAAGTGACTTATGATACATCCGTAAATGTACAAATATTTAGATCATTAATTATGTACAACATGCAAATTGTTACAATTGTCTGGCTGATTTCCTTCTTTACATATGTGTATTATGAAAACACCACAGCAATTATAACACGAATTGTAATATTTACTGATCGAATGTAAAATGTCTAAATAAAATGTATTTCTTAAATATCTTCAGACTCTTATCAGGTAAAAAAGAAAGCAAGAATTAAACTAAAGCTTTACTCAACTGTTGTCGTATTACTGAAGGCTATTACTGAAGTCATTCAAATGAAAACCTCATTCTGCGTTACGACTAACAAGATTTGTAATGCGAAAAAGTTCGTTCCACTTCGCATGATGTATCAGTATCACCAAGCAAATAGTATTTGTTGGGATCTAAAAGTGCAGCTTGTATACGATACATCACACTGAGACCTGCATTCTTTTCATTTACACTTTTAATTTTCATCTTTATTTCAGGTAGGATGCTCGTGGATTAAGATCCATCTTGACAGTTCTACATGCTGCACAGATTCAGTTCAGTTCCATACCTCTGGACTATAACAGTCTTACAGTTGTGGGTAGCTTTCTGAACAAATTTACAATCAATAATATGTTTTTGTGAAGCTGTTCTGTTACTAAACGTTTGACAGTTTGTTTACTAGAACTGCCATCGGATTCAGAATAAGTACATACATAAGTGCACTGCCAGAAAACTTACTATGGTTGTAAAAGGAATTAATTTTGCTCACATTTGAGCAGAACAAAGCTGTTATTCAAACGCCTTCCTTCCTACCGACGTGGTTCTGTGTCTTACAGAGATATCTGTTTTGCAGTAATGGGTTGCACTTTACTTTGACCTTTGCTCGCGCAAGTAGTGCCGCATAGTACTACCAAACCTGGTCGCTCTTACTCAGCGTAAGGAAATCGCTACACACTTCCTAGGTGTGCTCACTACATACATGCTACTAACACTCCTAAGTAACGCATGAGTTACGGAACGGAAATCCTCCCAGATGTGTGCGAGTACGCATTCGCGCGATGCACGGACATGGCATGAAACGGAGACACATTCCATCAACGGTAGCTTGTGAAAAATCAATTCGAAAATTAAGCCCTACTCATTTGCTTTTGCTCACTGCATATCAGTGAAATGCATTCTTAAAAATCTGACGTGTTTCATTCACACGACTTTCTCTACATCTCTGTACCAAATTATGGTTAAAAAGCTTATGCTTCTATTTACTTCATGCTAATCGAGAAAAAAATTAGCAGAAATAGCCTTATTACTTGCTTCCTTGTAAGTAGAAGCGAAATAAGGGAGTACCATAGGTTAAAGTGATAGTCAAAAGCTGGTTGCTATGTGACTGAAGTTCCTTTGTTTGTATTGACAGGAGTTTACAAATTCCTGTATGAGAAAAGTATGAGTATTTTATTGCTGAAACAAATAACAAGGAATATCTAAAAAACGATCAAATCCATAAAAAATGTATTTAACTTAAATTGTGTGTTTTAACGAGCTCTACATGTTCTATTCAGTACGTTTTTGTCTATCTCTTACCGCTTACCAGTTATGCAACATTCGGCAAAATTCATCCAGATTAAAGATGTCTTCAAAGGGTATTCTCAGAAAAATCAATATATACATTTTATTTATCATATAAATATCTTTAATATACGACATTTTAATCTAAATCGTTAGAGCTATTTTTGAGAAAATCAAAAATTTCGAAAATGTTTCCATGTAAAGGGTAGTTGAAAGTGGGAGACTTTCTTGAAAATCTTCGTGTCGCATCCTTGGAAGATACTGAACTAAAATACAAAGTTTGGTATTTAACGGACTTTTCGTTTTTGAGCTATGCTGTACACAGACACACACACACACACACACACACACACACGGACAATTTTCTAAAAAGTTGTTTTTTTTTGATTCAGGGGGTCTCAAAACATATATTTCCGGCGAAATCTCGGTATCGAATATTTGGGTGCAATACAACCTTCTCTATACACTATGTACATAGTACGTATAGAGCAAGTAATAACATAAATAAACAGAGGGAATTTAAGGAAATATATAAAGTAATAAATAGAATGCAATCATGAATAAAAACAGAAACAAAACTACTGAAATAAAACTAGTTATGTTAAAAGGGAATGGGACTCTTGAAATAGAATAAATTAAAAGTACGTAATCTCATGAATCCAGCGCGAGAGACCAGGACGGGTCGTTAGCGAACAATAGAGACTAGCATTTCAAAGCCTAGAAGTTCAGAGCTGCGGACAGTAAGTGGAAATACCCAGGCGAGATTCACGCTCCACCAAACGGAATGTGTGATGAGGCATCATGCATTAACATCAATATGTTAATTGCTGTAAGAACATAAGAGTGGCGTGTAAACTTATGAGACCCAATGAAAACGCGACAAAATATAAAAATGCAACATATTCTCAGCCAATAAAATCGGCGAAAGTAACCGAAATAGAAAAAGTCTAGGCACATCCTAGAAAATTGGCGACGAATTGTTTCATGTCTAGCCGTCGGAGTCCCTCCCAAAAATATGAAGTTCACATCGTACTCGAAAACTGTAAGCTCAACGAAAAAAATGTATGACATAACATGTGTATTTTAGCAAGACCTACATTTTTTGTATAGCAAGTTTTTGTCTATCTCTTACGGTTTACTAGTTATGCCAAATTAACCAAAATTCATCCAGAATAAACAGGTCTTTAGAAGCTATTCCCAGAAAATTCAAGATATACATATTATTTGTCAGCTAAATATCTTTAATATACGATATTTTAATCAAAATTGTTAGAGCCATTTTTAAGAAAAACAAAATTTTCGAAAAAAGTTCCATGTAAAGGGTAGTTTGGATTGGGGGATTTTTCTCAAAATTTTCGTGTCGCATCCCTGGAAGATACTTAACTTAAATGCCAAGTTTGGTACTTTACCGACTTTTTTGAGTTATCGTGTTCACAGACAGACACACACACACACACACACGGACCTTTTTGTGAAAATGTTTTTTTTTTTTTTTGATACAGGGGACCCTAAAACATTTATTTCCGGTGAAATCTCGGAATCGAATTTTTGGGTGGAATACAATACTTCTCTATCCCTATGTACATTGTACATACGGGGCTAGAGAAAGTAAAAATGAAGTTTTATTTATGGACGCTCTTTAACTGCTGTGGTTCTCAATGTCCCATTGAAAGACCGCTTAATTTTGCTCAGAGGCCTCTCTGACAGGCATAAGGTTCTTTTACGTGCCATAAATCTACGACACGGGACCAGCAGCTTTACTTCCCTTCCGAAGGAAGCCATGCTAAGGATTTTTACGCCCAAAAAAATCCATCGTCCTCCGCCGGGTTTGAATCCGCGACCTTGGGTATATACAGTTAGCAAGGTAACCATTACACCACGGAGGACGACTAAAATGAGTTCTCGAAATACACATATTTGGTTAATCGGTCATATTTCTACAGAAAATTAATATTGCGTAATAAAATAGCAGAAGTTCTATGGAGTTAACTGCATGCTGTTTATCAATTCAACAACGAAGGTGAATTGGCCCTTCCTGAAGCACATTGTTAGGACGTAGGGTTTTCTGAAAACTGTGTTAACGTGACCCGTGACAGTCCATCTCTACAAGACAATGAACACGCACAGCAGAACACGTGACCGGCATTAAAAATGCTACTTCTAGCTTCTTGTTGCCAAACACAACCACACGAGTTGAAATTCTTCCAGGTATTTCGGCATAAATGGCAAGCCCAATCATATGAGTCCTCGGTGCGGGGTCACGGTTTTCTACAGGTCTCTGACTATAAACTTAACCCCTTTTCTCTTCGTCCCAGTACGTAAACCATTTTACTTTCTCTACACGTACTTACTATGTACATAGTATAAAGAGAATATATTGTATTCCACCCAAAATATTACTACCGATATTTCACCGGAAATACGTTTTGAGACCCTCTGAACCCATAAAGAAAAGCATTTTACTTTCTCTAGCCCGTATGCGCCGTTGCACATTGTACATAGCGGATAGAGAAGGTATTGTATTCCATCCAACAATTCGATGTCAGATTTCACCGGGAATATATGTTTTTACATCCCCTGAGTCCGAAAAAAGAATTTGATTTTCTCTACACGAAAAATGTACATAATGTATAGAGAAGGTATTACATTCTATCCAAAAATTCGATACCGAGAATTCACTCAAATATATGTTTTGGTACCCCTGTATAAAAAAAAAAGTATTCTTAGACAAATGTTCGTGTGTGTGTGTCCGTGGGCAGCATAGCGCAAAAACGAAAAATCGGTTAAATACGAACTTGGTGTTTGAGTATCTTCCAAGGATGCCACACGAAGATTTTCAAGAAAATCGCCGCACCACAAACCACCCTTTACATGGAGAAATTTTCGAAAATTTTTATTTTTAAAAAATGGTTGTAAGACCTTGATTTAAATATCGTATATCAAAGACGTTTACATGGCAAATAAAATGTATATCTTGAATTTTCTAGAAATAGTTTCTGAAAACATCTTTCTTATGGATGAATTTCCGGAATGTTGCATAACTGCTAAAGAGTAATATATACACACAAATTTACTGCACAAAAAATGTAGATCTCGTCAAAACATACAATTTAAGTCCTTGACATTTTTATTGTGGAGGCAACCGTTTCGGAGATACTCCTTATTGGTTCCAATTGTAAAGTACTTGATACTTTTTTACTTTCTCTATACGTACTATGTGCATAGTGTGTAGAGAAGGTATTGCACTCCACCAAAAAATTCGATACCGAGATTTCACCGGAAATATATGTTTTAGGGTCTCCTGTATTAAAAACAAGTATTTTCAGAAAAAGGTCCGTGTGTCCCTGTGTCTGTGAACACGATAACTCAAAAACGAAAAGTCGGTAAAATACCAAACTTGGTATTTAAGTTAAGTATCTTCCAGGGATGCGACACGAAGATTTTGAGAAAAATCCCCCCACCCCAAACTACCCTTTACATGGAACTTTTTTCGAAAATGTTGATTTTCTAAAAAATTGCTCTAATGATTTTGATTAAAATATCATATATTAAAGATATTTACCTGACAAATAAAATGTATATTTTGAATTTTCTGGGAATAGCCTCTGAAGACTACTTTATTCTGGATGAATTTTGCATAACTACTAAACCGTAAGAGATGGACAAAAACTTAACACACAAAAAATGTAGAGCACGTTAAAACACACAATTTATGTTATATACATTTTTTCGTGGAGTTGATCGTTTTTGAGATATTCCTTTTTCTTGGTTTCAGCTTTGAAAAACATACTTTTCTCATATAGGAATTTGTCAACTCCTGTCCATGCAAACAAAGGAACATCAGTCACATAGCAACCAGCTTTTGGCTTTCACTTTAACCTATGGTACTCCTTTATTTCGCTTCTACTTACAATAAAACAAGATATAAGACTATTTCTGCTAATTTTTCTCGATTAGCATGAAATAAATCAAAGATAAGCTTATTAACAATAATTTGTTACAGAGATATAGAGAAAGTCATGTGAATGAAACACATCAGATTTTTCAAACAGGAAGTGTCCGTTTTTCTTTTGTTCTTCTCCTGGCCCAGCAAACAAGCGAACTGCAATGACAATCGCATAACGACAGCTTTTAAAGCATTCGACCATCGCTTTAGCCTATGTATTCCCTTATTCTCGATTAGCATGACGTAGAAAGACGCACAATCTTTTGTAAGAGGTCTTTTTGTAGAACAGCTAGAGTAACATCTGATTTTTAGAAAAAGGTCCATGTGTTTGCTGTCTGTGAATAGCAAAGGTGCTCAAAAACGAAAAGACCGTAAATACCGAACTTGGTATCTTTCTTTAGAATCTTCCAAGGAAGATTTTTCAAGAAAATTCCCCTACCACAAACTACCCTTTACATGGAAAAATATTTGAACATTTTGTTTTTCTCAAAAAGGGCTCTAACAATGTTGATTAAAATACCGTATAATAAAAATATTTACTGAGAAATAAAATGTGTATTTTAAATTTTCTGAGGTCTTTATTTTGGATGAATTTTGTCAAATTTTGTAATACTGTTATACCGTAAGAGATACACATAAATCCACTGCACAAAAAATGCAGATATAGCTAAAACACATTGGTTTTTATGTCGAGTCAACCGTTTCGAGATATTCCTTATTATTGGTTTCAATTTTTCACTACTTAAACTTTTCTCAACTGAGAAGTGACGTTTGTTTCATCTATCTTGTTTTACTGCAGGACATGCAAAGCGAAAACTTCATCTGTTTTACATATGTTCAACCTAAGGTATTCCCTTCTGCTTACAAGAATTCAGGTAATGCAATTTCTGTTAAATGTTTACCTTGGTTAGCATATCGTAGGTAAAAGAATACTCTTATGTAAGGGAAGTTGTTTCTGTAGCAGCCAGAGAAAGGCATGTGAATGGATCAGATCAGATTTTTTGGAAAAAGGCATCTGTGTGTGGTGTGTGTGTGTGTGGACAGAATAGTTTAAAAACGAAAACTTCGTTAAATACCAAACTTGGCATTTAAGCTTCGTATCTTCCTAGGATGGATACGACGATTTTCAAGAAAACGCACTCACCCAAAACAACCCTTTACATGGAAAATGTTTCGAAAATTTTAATGTTCTAAAAATATGCTCTAACTATTTTGATTAAAATACCGTATGTTAAAGAGGTTCACAAGACAAATAAAATGTACACATTGAATTTTCTAGGAATAGCTTCTGATAACCAATTCTTTCTGAACAAATTCAGCTCGAATTTGCATAACTGGTACACCGTAAGAGAAAGGCAATACTAGTCAACTTGCTACACAAAACATAGATTGCGCCAAAACACACAATTTATGACCTTTACATTTTTATTGTGACATATTCTTTGTTTTTGATGTCAAGTTTAAAATACTTTTCTCATACTAATACTTTTCTCATACTTTTATTTTTCTCATACAGGAAGTCGCCCGTGTTTTTTTTTTCTCCCCCTCCCAAGCAAAGAAGCGAATTTCAATAACAATCGCATTGCGACAGCTGTTAAAACATTTTACTATCGCTTTAGTATGGTGGATTCCTTAAGTTAACTTCTACTTATAAAGAACTAAGTAATTAAAACGTTTGCTAATGCTTATCTCGATTAGCATGGAGTAGAACAAAGAATAATCTTCTGTAATAAGTTTGTTTGTAGATCAGCGAGAGAAAGTCATGTGAGTGTAACATCAACTTCTAAATATTGAGTATTACCTGATCTGAATGTGTCAGAAAGTTTCCACTTGAATCCATTTTTCAGGCACTTTCTTTTCCTGTACCTGAACAGTTCAGCATTTTGCTTTATTTTTCCGTCCACTCTTTTTACAACAGGCTACACTTATTCCGTTGTCGATTTTACAAGCGCCACCATTCTCCTTATCTAATAATTAAATACCTCATAATCCACATGATTTAACCTTTTCCTTTGCTTTTCGTCAAAACCAAGTGTCTAAAAGTGCTTCGATTTCGCAAATGCATTCTCTTTGCTTTTCTTTGGTCAATCTTTATTACGTGTGTCCTCTTCTACTGCTCCACAGCTTTATCTTTTACCTCCAATAGCTAAATTCCTCTCTTACAAGTAGTTAAGTATCTATTTGCAAATTCCACTTTATTCTTATTCCTTCTAATAGTATTTCTCTTTTTCTGAAAACCATTCTCCAAGGTGTGGCCATCCTGGTTGTACGATTTTTTCTATTATATCTTCTGGTATATAGTCTTCTATCAACTCCCAACGTATCAACTCTGCTCGGCTGAGTCAGAGCATTCAGCTGGAGGGGGAGGTGAAAACCAATAGGCACGTCACTGGGCAAAGTACTTATGCTTCTGTGGCAATTCATTCAGCCGAGACGATAGCTTGTCCTCAAGCATGTATTGCATGTTGCAAGCAAACTCATGCGAGTCATGAGTACTTTGCTGCTCTCTGGCGCACCCACTGCAAAAGTCGGATATAGAATTTAATATTTCTGTGTTTTACTTCCTCTACTACGTTGTAGTTGGTAGGGGAAGTATGTACTCCAACTAAACATTACATGTTAAGAATTAACCGGAAATATTTGTTTAGAGGTCCACTGAATCCAAAAAACGCATTATTATAAAAAGGACGCACGCGTGTGTATGAACAGCATAACCAAATAACAATGCAACCGTTAAATACCAAATTGATATTTAAGTTCAGCATATTTCAAGAATTCGACACGAAGATTTTTCAAGAAAATCCCCTCTTGCAAAGTTCTCTTTATAAGGGAGACTTTTCAAAAATGTTTATTCTCTCAATCAAGAATGAGATACTCTTTCTCAACTACTCTAATGATTTAGATTAAAATGCCATGTGTTTAAAATATTTTCAAAAATTAAATGTATACCCTGAATTTCTGGGAACAGTCTCAGAAGTATCTTCACTCTGGATGGCTTTCGTATAAATGGTACACCGTATCAGGTTATCAGGTAGGCAAAAGTTTTACTACACAGAAACTGTAGATCTCACAACATTTATGTCAAATGCATTTTTAAATATTTTTATTAAATTTTCCAATAACAATTTTTTCAAATGTGATTTTTTTTTTTTTTTTTTTTTTTTTTTTTGTGAGGGATGTCATTCCTAGCCAAGAAAGGAGAACCGAATTTCATCATCAGATACGGACCAGCTCTTAAAAGATTTAATATTCCTTCATTTCCCTTACACCTACAAGAAAATATGTAATAAGAACATTTCTCCTGAGTCCACTGTATCTAAAAATGGTATTTTAAGAAAACTATCCGCGTGCATGTGTCTCTGTAAACAACATAACTCAAAAACGAATAATCGGTTAAATACTAAACTTGACAGTCATTAAGTTCAGCATCTTTCACGGATGTGACATAAAGATTTCAAGTAAATACGCCCACCCCCTACTGCCCCAAACTACCAAAAATATATTATTTTTTTTAATTTTGATTTCTCAAAAATAGCTCAAAAGATTTGATTACAATACACTATATATTAAAGATATTTACATGACAAATAAAATGTACATCCTGCATTTTCTGGAAATAGGCTTTGAAGTCTTCTTCAATCTGGATGACTTTTGCATAACTAGTAAACCGTAAGAGATAGGACAAAACTGTAGATTCTTTTTGTGGAGGTAACCATATCCGAGCCAAGCGGGAGACCTGCGTTCGATTCCCAGTACCGGCGTGGCGATTTTTACCCCGCTGGGCGACCTCGACCGGGTGCACTCAGCCTCGTGAGGTCCCTGGGTGGCCAATTGAGGAGCTACTTGATGGAGAAGTAGCGCCTTCAAGTCATGAGGACCGCATTAATCGGCCGGGAGGGATTTGAGGCGATGACCACTTCTCAACCTCCAATACTGTACCCCATCCATGACGTCTGTCATGGACCGAGATGGGGGACGCAGCGGCCGGGCGGTAGGCCAAGGTTCCTTGTGAGCTGACGTGCCATGGAGTTATTATAACCATTTCTGAGATATTCTTGTTTGTATTTTTAGTGAAATCTCGGTATCGAATTTTTGGGTGGAATGCAACATATTCTCTCACTATGCACTATGTATGAAGTTGAGAAAGTGAAAATCACTCAAAAGACAAATTTATTTCCTACTTTCTCTATACGCACAATGTACATAGCGTATAGAGAAGGTATTGCACTCCCATCAAAATTCGATACCGAGAATTCACCGGAAATATATGTTTTAGGGTCCCCTGTATCCAAAAAAGGTATTTTCAGAAAAAGGTCCGTGTGTGTGTGTCCGTGTGCCTGTGAACACGATAACTCAAAAACGAAAAGTCGGTAAAATACCAAACTTGGTATTTAAGTTTAGTATCTTCCAGGGATGCGACACGAAGATTTTGAGAAAAATCCCCCCCAAACTACCCTTTACATGGAACTTTTTTTCGAAAATGTTGCTTTTCTAAAAAATGGCTCTAACGATTTTGATTAAAATATCGTATATTAAAGATATTTACCTGAGCAAAATGTATATTTTGAATTTTCTGGGAATAACCTCTGAAGACTTTTATTCTGGGTCAATTTTACGGAATTTTGCATAACTACTAAACCATAAGAGATGGACAAAAACTTACCATACAACAAATGTAGAGCACTTTAAAACACACAATTTATGCTATATACATATTTTTCGTGGAGTTGATTGATTTTGAGATATTCCTTGTTTTTGGTTTCAGCTATAAAACACATACTTTTCTCATACAGGACTTTGTGAACTCGTGTCCATACAAACAAAGAAACTTCAGTCATAGAGCAACCAGCTTTTGACTATCACTTTAACCTATGGTACTCCCTTATTTCACTTCTACTTACAAGGAAGCAAGAAATAAGACTATTTCTGCTAATTTTTTCTCGATTAGCAGGAAGTAAACAGAAGCATAAGCTTTTTAAAAACAATTTATTCTAGAAATATAGAGAAAGTCATGTGAATGGAACACATCAGATTTTTTTTTTAATAATTCCCGTAAAATACATTTTCTTACCCGTCGCACAATCCAATTTCAATTCGTCAACACTGTTCGAGCCTTCATCGAGACTAGATTAGCCATGAAGCACCATTTCTTTCTCTATAGTGTTTGGAGCACATTTAGGTCAAATGTACTCTACCTGTCATCTAAAACGCTTGGCTGATATTAGGTTTATACCGCTCATTAATGTCGCACTATGCCCGTATTTTAAAACGGCAATAAAAGTATCTAATGAAACCACTACCTCACCATCAAAGTAAGTGTACTTAGAGTTTAAAAAGGCTAAAGTTAATGTAGGTCAATATGAGTTTTTATCACACTTTAATTCACTGAGGCCAAGTAAATCTCAAGGCTGCTGATACTTCACCTTTGTAAGTATATGAAGATATAATGATAGTTAAAGATATTATTATAGCCAAACTCAAGTTTCTATCCAGAAGTAACATAGCACTAAAATCGTTACCTGGGTTAGCACTCTACAACAGGAGTTTAAAACTTTTTACTTTCTCTACGCGTACTATGTACAGTGTATAGAGAAGGTATTGCAATCCACCAAAAAATTCAATAACGAGATTTCACCCGAAATACATGTTTTGGGTTACCTGAAAATCATTTTTGGAAAAAGGTCCGTGTGTCTGTGAACACGATAACTAAAAAACGAAAAGTCGGTAAAATACCAAATGTGGTATTTAAGTTTAGTATCTTCGAGGGATGCGACACGAAGATTTTGAGAAAAATCCCCCCCCACCACAAACTACCTTTCACTTGGAGAAAATTTCAAAAATGTTGATTTTCTCAAAAATAGCTCTAATGGTTTTGATTAAAATATCGAATATTAAAGATATTTACCCGTCAAAGAAAATGTGTATCTTGAATTTTCTGGGAATAGCCTCTAAAGACTACTTTATTCTGGAGGAATTTTTTAGAATTTTGAATAACTGCTAAACCGTAAGAGACGGACAATAAATTACCATACAAAAAATGTACAGCACGTTAAAACACACAACTCATGTCATATACATTTTTCGTGGAGTCAATCGTTTTTTAGATATTCCTTGTTATTGGTTTCAGCTTTGAAAAACTTATACTTTTCTCATTCAGGAATTTGTCAACTCCTGTCCATACAAACAAAGGAACTTCAATCACATAGCAACCAGCTTTTGTCTATCACTTTAACCTATGGTACTCCCTTATTTCGCTTCTACTTACAAGGAAGCAAGTAATAAGACTATTTCTGCTAATTTTTTCTCGATTAGAATGAAGTAAATAGAAGTACAAGATTTTTAACAATAATTTCTTGCAGAGATGTAGAGAAAGTCATGTGAATGGAACACATCAGAGTTTTAAAATTGCTTTTGAACCTCGCTGACAAGTTTTTCGGTTTACTTTGGACAATGTATGCATGTGTAACATAACTACTCAAAAGCAGTATTATATGGCTGCTACTCTGCAAATCCTAGCCGATTGTGGAAATAGACCTTTACTACTTCAAGTATAAGTAAAAGTCGAATATAAGCCTTAAATATATAACATTATCGTTAATGCAATCGATCGATTCCCACCAATTGCAGTCAAATGTATCTGTGGTAAAGCACGGGGAGGGGTCTTCTAAACTAACTGCTTGGAAGCTGACGGGGTTCATTTGACTGTGGTAGCGTGGATTTTGCTCGTTACTTTCTCCATGCGCACTATGTACATAGTGTATAGAGAAAGTATTGCACTCCATCAAAAATTCGATACCGAGGTTTCACCGGAAATATATGTTTTAGGGTCCCCAATATCCAAAAAAAGCATTTTCACAAAAAGGTCCGTGTGTGTGTGTGTGTGTGTGTGTGTGTGTGTGTGTGTCTGTGAACACGATAACTCAAAAACGAAAAGTCTGTAAAATACCAAACTTGGTATTTAAGTTTAGCATCTTCCAGGGATGCGACACGAAGATTTTGAGAAAAATCCCCCCACCCCCAACTACCCTTTACATGGAACTTTTTTCGAAAATTTTGATTTTCTCAAAAATGGCTCTACGATTTTGATTAAAATTTCGGATATTAAACATATTTACTTGACGAATGAAATGTATATCTTGAATTTTCTGGGAATAGCCTCTGAAGAGTAGTTTATTCTGGATGAATTTTACTAAATTTTGAATAACTGCTAAACCGTAAGAGATGGACAAAAACTTACTACACAAAACATGTAGAGCACATTAAAACACACAATTTATGTTATATACATTTTTTTCGTGGAGTTCGTCGTTTTTGTGACATTCTTTATTTTTTGTTTCTGCTATGAAAAACGTATACTTTTCTCATACTGGAACTTGTCAACTCCTATCCATATAAGCAAAGGAACTTCATTGACATAGCAGCCAGCTTTTGACTATCACTTTAACCTACGGTTGTCCGTTATTTCGCTTCTACTTACAAGGATGCGAGTACTAAGACTATTTCTGCTAATTGTTTCTGATTAGCATAAAGTAAATAGAAGTATAAGCTTTTTAAGAATTATTTGTTGCAGGGATATGGAGAAAGTCATGTGAATGGTACACATCAGATTTTTTTTACTTTATCTACACGTACTATATATAGTGTATAGAGAAGGTATTGCATGCCACTCAAAAATTCGATACCGAGATTTCACCGAAAACATGTTTTAGGGTCTCCTGTATCCAAAAAACAACACATTTTTGGAAAAAGGTCCATGTGTGTCCGTGAACACGATGACTCAAAAACAAGAAGCAGGTAAAATAACAAACTTAATATTTGATAATAAGTTTAGTCCCCCCATCGCAATCTACCCTTACACGGAAAAAAATCGAAAATTTTTATTTTCTCAAAAATGGCTGTAACGATGTTGATTAAAGTGCCGTATATTAAAGATATTTACATGACAAATAAAATGTATGTCTTGAATTTTCTGGGAATAGCTTCTAGAAAACCTCTTTATTCTGGATGAATTTGGCAGAATTTTGATAACTGCTAAAGTATAAGAGATGGACAAACATTTCATACAAAAATAGTAGATCACGTTAAAAAACACAATTTATGTCATATACATTTTATTCGTGGAGTTGGTCGCTTTAAAAGCTTGGCATTTAGGTTTGGTATCTTCCAAGGATGCGACACGAAGATTTTCAAGAAAATCCCCCCACCACAAACTACTTATTGGAGGGTGAGACGTGGTCAGCGCCTCGAACCTCCCTCCCCCGTCCAGTTACTGCGTCCTCGTGACCTGGAGCCGCTACTTCTCCATCAAGCAGTTCCTCAATTGGCCTCACAGGGACCTCACAAGGCTTAGTGCACCCCAGTCCAGGTCTCCCGTTTGACTCGGAAATGGTTACCTCCACAAAAATAATCTATATGACTTAACTTGTGTGTTCTAACAGATCTATATTTTTTTCCTATCTCTTACAGTTTCAATTTATGCAAAAGTTATTCAGATTGAAGAAGACTTCAAAGCCTTTTCCCAGAAAATGCAAAATATACACTTTATTCGTCATGTAAATATCTTTAATATAGGGTACTGTAATCAAATCTTTTGAGCTATATTTGAGAAAATAAAAAAACAACATATTATTGATAGTTAGGGGCTGTAGTGTGGGTGGCGGGCGTATTCACTTAAAAATCTTTGTGTTACATCCCTGAAAGACGCTGAACTTCTGACTGTCAAGCTTTGTATTTAACCGATTATTCGCTTTGAAGTCATGTTTACACACACTCTACTCAGTGACTACAGAGCAACTTTAACTGGAAATTATCTTCCCAATGTTCCTTTCACAATATCATTTCAAGTGTCATCAGTGTTCACCTCCTGTGTATATGTAGTAATAACCTCATGTGTTGCATTGACACAACTTTCTCTACTCACTCTTGTACAATCTACTCTTATCAACATTTAATTCTTCTGAATACTTGAGCTTACTGCAGTAATATATTTTCAGAAATTGATTTTGATTCATTGCATATTAGCTTGTAGGTACAAAAGGATGGGCTATTACAGTGCATTTTTTTTTTCAAGCGATGATCAATATTATGATCAGGTCGCTATACGATACTTTGAAATTGAGTTTCATTTGCTCGACCACGAGAAAAAATAAATAACGATTTCCCATTTTAGATGATGCCCTTCTGATTCCAAAATTACAGGTTCTGACCCAGCCCATAAATACTAAGTTTGGTATTTATCCGATTTTTATTTATGAATTACACTGTTTACGCACACCCACACAAACGAGCCTTTTTCTAAAAGTGCTGTTTTCTTCATTAATGTATTCTCAAAATGTTTTCTGAGAAATCTCGGTATCGAATTTTTGGGTTTTACCTTCTCTACACGTACTATGTGCATAGTGTATAGGGAAGGTATTGCATTCCATCAGAAAATTCGATACCGATATTTCACGGGAAATATATGGTTTAGGGTACCCTGTATAGAAAAACAACAACAAAACAAACATTTTCAGAAAAAGGTCTGTGTGCGTGTGAGTCTGAGTGTCTTTGAACATAACTCAAAAACGTAGTCGGTAAAATATCGTATTTAAGTTTAGTATCTTCCAAGGATGCGACACAATGATTTTGAGAAACAATTTTTGATTTTCTCAAAAATGGCTCTAATGATTTTGATTAAAATATCGTAAATTAAAGATATTTACCTGACAAATAAAATGCATATCTGGAATTTTATGAGAATAGTTTATTCTCTCTGAATTTTACGGACTTTTTCATAACTGCTAAACCGTAAGAGATGGACAAAAACATACCACACAAAAGAAGTAGAGCACGTTAAAATACACAATTTATGTTATGAACATTATTTTCGTGGAGTTGATCTGTTTTTAGATATTTCTTATTTTTGGTTTCACCTTTGAAAAACTTAGTCTTTTCTCTTATAGGAATTTTGAACTCCTGTCCAAAGAAAGGAACTTCAGTCACATAGCAACCAGCTTTTGACTATCACTTTAACCTATGGTACTCCCTTATTTTGCTTCTACTTACAAGGAAGCAGCGATAAGACTACTTCCGCTATTTTTTCTCGATTAGCATGAAGTAAATAGAAGCATAAGCTTTTCAACAATAATTTATTACAGAGATGTAAAGAAAGTCATTAGAATGGAACACATCAGATTTTTTCAAACGGAACATGCAAAGCCTAATGTATGCATTTATTCCCCTTCTGTTTATAAGGAACTAAGTAATAAGAACAATTTTGCTAATGTTTATCTCGATTAGCATTGTGTATAAAGAAGAATAATGTTTTGCAAGAATAGTTTTTATATGGAACAGCTAGAGAAGGTTATATGAACGGAACACATCAGATTGTTTTTCCTTTTTTCCGTGTAACATTAAGGCTTGCTTTATTACTTTAAGCTTTCTGTCTAACGCTTATCCTGAACGAATCATACTGCCCCCATTTTACTCTCTGAGGGCGTTATGCTCTGGGAATTTCGTCACACGCGATGTCATTTGAATGAAGGGGAAAACTAACAATTTGTTGGTGACAGTTGAATCGTTTCTCTTGGAAGTAAATGACAGTTCCCGAGGCTTCACGGTACGCTCTTTAATTCTTGCTTGCGTAATCACACGACATTTTACATGAGTGGATAATCGAACCGCGGTGTAGAGTTTTCGCCAACCAACACTTACAAAAACAAATCTGATGTGTTCCATTCACATTACTTTCTCTGCATCAAATTATTGTTTAAAATAGCACAAATAGTTTTACTACTTGCTTCCTTGTAAGTAGAAGCGAAATAAGGATGTACTATAGGTTAAAGTGATAGTCAAAAGCTGGTTGCTATGTGACTGAAGTTCCTTTGTTTGTATGGACAGCAGTTGACAAATTCCTGTGTGACAAATGTATAAGATTTTTAAAGCTGAAATCATAAAGAGATATATCATAAGCGATCAACTCCCCGAAAAAACCTATGACATAAATTGTGTATTTTAATGTGCTACATTTTTCGTGTAATAAGTGTTTGTCCATGTCTTACGGTTTAGCAGTTATTCAAAATTCCGTAAAACATCCAGAATAAAGTACTCGTCAGATGCTATTCTGAGAAAGTTCGCGATATACATTTTATTTGTCAGGTAAATATCTTTATACGATATTTTAATCAAAATCCTTAGAGCCGTTTTTGAGAAAACCAAAATTTTCGAAAAAAGTTCCATGTAAAGTGTAGTTGGAGGTGGGGGGATTTTTCTCAATATCTTCGTGTCGCATCCCTGGAAGATACTAAACTTAAATACCATGTTTGGTATTTTACCGACTTCTCGTTTTTACTTTCTCTAGCCCCGTATGTACAATGTACATAGGGATAGAGAAGTATTGCATTCCACCCAAAAATTCGATGTCGAGGTTTCACCTGAAATACATGTTTTAGGACCCCCTGTATCCATAAAAAGCATTTTCAGGAAAAGGTCCGTGTGTGTGTGTGTGTCTGTGAACACGATAACTCAAAAACGAATAGTAGCTAAAATACCAAACCCGGTATTTACGTTTAGTATCTTCCAGGGATGCGACACGAAGATTTTGAGAAAAATGGCCCCATCCCAAACTACCCTTTACATGGAAATGTTTTCGAAAATTTTGATTTTCTTAAAAAAGGCTCTAACGATTTTGATTAAAATATCGTATAGGTATTAAAGACATTTACCTGACAAATAAAATGTATATCTTGAATTTTCTGGGAATAGCTTCTGAAGACCTGTTTATTCTGGATGAATTTTATTTAATTTGCCATAGCTAGTAAACTGTAAGAGATAGACAAAAACTTACGATACAAAAAATGTAGGTTGTTGTTTTTTTTTTTTTTTTTTTTTTTTTTTTTTTTTTTTTAAATACACAACTTATGTCATTTACATTTTTCTTACCGTTTTTGAGGTGTTCATTGTTATTAGTTTCAGTTGTGAAGTACTTATACTTTTCTCAGTCGGGTGTGTCCGTTTTTCTTTTGTTCTACTGCTGGCCAAGAAAAGAAGCGATTTGTAATGACAACATTAAAACATTTGACTATTAGTTTAGCCTAGTGTATTCCCTTATTTTCTTCCTACTTCTACGGAACTAAGTAATAAGAACATTGTGCTAATGAGTACTTCGATTAGCAAGGTGCAGAAAGAAGAATAATCTTATGTAAGCAGTTTGTAGAAGAGGTAGAGAAAGTCATGTGAGTGTAACACATCAGATTTTTACTTTCTCTATACGTGCTATGTACATAGAGTATAGAGAAGGTATTGCACTCCACCAAAAAATTCGATACCGAGATTTCACCGGAAATGTATGTTTTAGGTTCCCCTGTATCCAAAAAAAGTATTTTTGAAAAAGGTCCGTGTGTCTTTGAACACGATAACTCAAAAACGAAAAGTCGGTAAAATACCAAACTTGGTATTTAAGTTTAGTATCTTCCAGGGATGCGACACGAAGATTTTGAGAAAAATCCTCCAACCCCCAACTACCCTTTACATGGAACTTTTTTCGAAAATTTTGGTTCTCTAAAAAATGGCTCTAACGATTTTGATTAAAATATCGTATATTAAAGATATTTACCTGACAAATAAAATGTATATTTTGAATTTTCTGGGAATAGCCTCTGAAGACTACTTTATTCTGGGTCAATTTTATGGAATTTTGCATAACTGCTAAACAGTAAGAAATGGACAAAAACTTACCATACAGCAAATGTAGAGCACCTTAAAACACACAATCTATATTATACACATTTTTTTCGTGGAGTTGATTGTTTCTGAGATATTCCTTGTGTTTGTTTCAGCTATAAAAACTTATAATTTTCTCATACAGGACTTTGTGAACTCGTGTCCATACAAACAAAGGAACTTCAGTCGCAGAGCTACCAGCTTTTGACTTTAACCTATGGTACCCCCATATTTCGCTTCTACTAACAAGGAAGCAAGTAATAAGACTATTTCTGCTAATTTTTGGTCCATTAGATGAAGTAAATAAAATAATTTGTTGCAGTGATATAGAGAAAGTCGTGTGAATGGAACACATCAGATTTTTTACTTTCTCTATACGCACTATGTACATAGTGTATAGATAAGGTATTGCACTCCACCCAAAAATTCGATACCGAGATTTCACCGGAAATATATGTTTTAGGGTCCCAATATCCAAAAGAAGCATTTTCACAAAAAGGTCCGCGCGCGCGCGCGCGCGTGTGTGTGTGTGTGTGTGTGTGTGTGTGTGTCCGTGTGTCTGTGAACACGATAACTCAAAAACGAAAAGTCGGTAAAATACCAAACTTGGTATTTAAGTTTAGTATCTTCCAGGGATGCGACACAAAGATTTTGAGAAAAATCCCCCCACCCCAAACTAGCCTTTACATGGAACTTTTTTCGAAAATTTTATTTTCTCAAAAATGACTCTTAATGATTTTGATTAAAATTTCGTATATTAAAGATATTTACCTGACAAATAAAATGTGTATCTTGAATTTTCTGGAAATAGCCTCTGAAGAGTAGTTTATTCTGGATGAATTTTATTGAATTTTGAATAACCACTAAACCGTAAGAGATGGGAAAAACTTACTACACAAAATGTAGAGCACGTTAAAACACACAATTTATGTTATAACCATTTTTAATTGAGTTCGTCGTTTTTGAGACATTCCTTATTTTTGGTTTCTGCAATGAAAAACTTATACTTTTCTCATACAGGAACTTGTCAACTCCTATCCATATAAACAAAGGAACTCCATTGACATAGCAACCAGCTTTTGGCTATCATTTTAACCTATGGTAGTCCCTTACTTCGCTTCTACTTACAAGGAAGCAAGTAATAAGACTATTTCTGCTCATTTTTTCTAATTAGCATAAAGTAAATAGAAGTATAAGCTTGTTAAGAATAATTTGTTTCAGGGATATAGAGAAAGTCATGTGAATGGTATACATCAGATTTTTAGTTATCGTGTTCACAGACACACACACACACACACACATACACGGACCTTTTTCCGTAAATGCTTTTTTTAGATAAAGGGAACCCTAAAACATGTATTTCCGGTGAAATCTCGGTATCGAAATTTTGGGTGGAGTGCAATACCTTCTCTATACACTATGCACATAGTACGTATAGATAAACTAATTAGCAGAAATAGTCAAATAAGGGAGTACCATAGGTTAAAGTGATAGTCAAAAGCTGGTTGCGATGTGACTGAAGTTCCTTTGTTTGTACGGACAGGAGTTGACAAATTCCTGAATTAGAAAAGTATAAGTATAGAGAAGGTATTGCTCTCCGCCCAAAAATTCGATACCGAGATTTCACCGGAAATGTATGTTTTAGGGCCCCATGTATAAAAATAAAGCATTTTCACAAAAAGGTCCGTGAACACGATAACTCAAAAACGAAAAGTCGGTAAAATACCAAACTTGGTATTTAATGATTACGACACGAAGATTTTGAGAAAAATCCCCCCGCCCCAAACTACCCTTTACATGAAATTTGTTTGATTTTCTCAAAAATGGCTCTAATGATTTTTATTAAAATATCATATATTAAAGATATTTACCCGACAAATAAAATGTTATCTTGAATTTTCTGAGAATAGCTTCTGAAGACTACTTTATTCTGTATGAATTGTACGGAATTTCGCATAACTGCTAAACCGTAAGATATGGAGAAAATTTACAAAAAAAAAAAAAAAAATGTGGAGCACTTGAAAACACACAATTTATGTTATATGCACTTTTCTCGTGGAGTTGATCGTTTTTGAGATATTCCTTGTTTTTTGGTTTTGTCTTTACAAAACTTATACTTTTCTCACACAGGACTTTGTCAACTCCTATCCTTACAAACAAAGGAACTTCAATCACATAGCAACCAGATTTTGACTGTCACTTTAACTTATTTCTCTTCTACTTACAAGGAAGCAAGTAATAATACTATTTCTGATATATATTTTTTTTTCTGGATTAGCATGAAGTAAAAAGAAGCACAATCTTTTTAACAATAATTTGTTGCAGAGATGTAGAGAAAGTTCTGTGAATGGAATACATAAGAATTTTAAAGGAGAAACCAAAAGCAAGGAATAACTCAAAAACGATCAACTCCACGAAGAAAAAGAATATAACATAAATTGTGTGTTTTAACGTGATCTACATATATCGTATATTAAAGATATTTACCTGACAAATAAAATATGTATATTGAATTTTCTGGGAATAGTCTCTGAAGACTATTTTAGATCAATTTTACGAAATTTTGTATAACTGCGAAACCGTAAGAGATGGACAAAAACTTACCACGCAAAAATGTAGAGCACATTAAAACAATTTATTTGATATCTATACATTTTTTTTTTCGTGGAGTTGGTCCTTTTTTAGATATTCCTTGTTTTTGGTTTCAGCTTTGATAAGCATACTTTTCTCATACAGGAATTTGTCAACTCCTGTCCATACAAACAAATGAACTTCAGTCACATAGCAACCAGCTTTTGTTTATCATTTTAACCTATCTATGGTACTCCCTTTTATCGCTTTTACTTACAAGGAAGCAAGTAATAAGACTTCAAGGTTATTCTAAATTAGTTACCTGATAATAAAGCTAAATTAAACATAGTTATCTTAAGTAGTTTATTTCGATTTTCCATTACATACATTCACATAAGATTAAGTTTTATTTGCAATGCTTACAAATGTTCAATGTGACTCTCTTTTGTCATTCGTCAGATATCCCACCTGTACGACAGTTCATCCCAGATACGCGTCTGCATCTACCCGAGCTACCGCTACGTTAATTCGTTGACGAAGCTCATCCAGATTGGTCGGCAGTGGAGGGTTGTGCACGTTATCTTTAACGTAACCCCACATACTGCGGTGTTAAATCGGGAGATCGTTGAGGCCAAGCTATGTTCCCGCCACGTCCAATCCAAGCGGGAGTGGTGTGGGATAGATACGTAGTGACCTCATGGTGGTAATGATGAGGTGCTGCATCTTGTTTAAAAATGAAATTCTCACATATCTTTGCAGCTGTGGCATCAGCTAGTTTTATTACATATCTGGATATGTGATGCCAGTCACAGTCCTCTCATAAAAACGAATGATCCATACATTTTCATGGAGCTTAACGCACAGTTTTGGTGAGTCACGTATTTTCACCTGTGGGGAAGCTTTTTGATACTCTGCACGAACACGTCTTTGTATGGTATTTGCGAGTTACTTTCATGAAACCACAGGCAACACATAGCTGTAAGACTCCATGGCGACTCTAGGCTCCAGGTGTTGCGAGTGCTTCACATTTTCCCCGACAGACGAGCGAGCGAGTGCTTGGATTGTACAATTTTGCTTGGATTGTTTTGAAACTTTAACACAGCAATTGCAGTATTAAGAATAGTTTACATGCTAATTTTCAGACTTTTGTGCAAAATAGTTCCTGTGATATTAACATATTTATGGTGTTTTATTGTCATTAAATGAAATCATTCAGCACGAGGCAATTTCAGTTAGAGAAATATAATACTTTGCAGTTATACTAATAAATACATATAAGTAAATTGATAAGATGACATTTTTATCTGAGTATTGGTTTAGGAGGTCGTCTCCTTAGCGCGGTGGTAGTGTTGCTGTTTGCCAAGCGGGAGACCTGGGCCGGGGTGCACTCAGCCTCGTGATGTTCCTGAGGGGCCAATTGAGGAGTCACTTGATAGAGAAGTTGCGGCTCCAGGTCGTGAAGACCGCATTAACCTACCGGGGGGATCGAAGCGCTGACCACGTCTCACCCCCCCATTCTGCACCTCATCCATGTCTGTAGTGGACCGAGAAGGGGGACGTAGCGGCCGGACGGTAGGCCAAGGCTCTTAGTGAGCTGTGCCAAGGAGTCTATTGGTTTAGGAGAAGAAAAAAAATTAACTGTCATTTTATTATCTTTTTTATTTTTGCTATTGAAGTATGAAGTTTATTATTTAATTACACAAGCACTGTTGATACTATAAAAAAAAAATCATCTCTTCAATGTTCTTTTGTACTATTTTTATCCAAGCACAAACCTTTTCAAGCTTCTGTTTCGAAAACTGCATCGTGTGGAACAATTTAAAATTTTGAAACCGCTGAAAAATAAAAACACGAGAAAATAGGTTTTAAGGTTTAACATACAATTAAACACTGTTTCTTTGTAAATCTTAGAATGTCATATTCTCCTGCAACAAATTTTAAACCAACAATATCTGTCAACTCTCACGGACTGATTACAGGAATATATAAAGCAAAGAAAAGCTGCAAGTCATTTGGTCCGAGTCAAGTTGCACTCTGCAGCTAAAAAGTGTCTATTTCACGGCCGGAAATATGATGATGGGTGTGGGGAGGCCCGCCGGGTGCTCTATCTCGCCTGTGGTTTAGGATGGGGAGGGCTCAGGTGTCCAATAGTCGGTGGTACGGCATGCCTGGATGATGACGGGGCAGGTAGACATATTTAAGGCCAAATGCTATTGGTCAAAACCAAATTTCGGATTTTTAGCAATTTTTCACCATAGTGAAAAGGTTAAAGGTTACAGTCATACATTTAAATCGTCACGTGATACGGTTTAAAACGCCGCATGGTAATAAAAACAACAGGAAATTGAACAATCAAAGTTTTTTTAACTTTTTGATCAATTTTCACAGATGGGTATCCTTAAGGATGAAATATGAAAAATCTACTATAGGTATATCTTGATAAGTGATAATTTCACCAAGCATCAAAATTCTAGCTTGCACGGTTATTTAAATATTACCTTTCTACTGCCTAAATTCGTTATTCTAACAAAAATGAACAATGTGATGCATTTTTAAAAATATTCAAATAAAAAAACTCCAGTTTTACATAAGTGAGTTTACAAATAAATCTGTTTATTATTTTTATATATTAACCCTAATTAGTGAGGACAAATTGTTACTTTTCGTACTATCTCTTGATTTTTCAAAATTTAATAATTTATTTTCTCAAAACGGGAGCATTGATTTATAAAAATGACTATTTTCATGAATATACTTTTGAGAAGCGGTATAGCAATTTTGAAACAAATTAATGAAACATTGATTGTGTGGAATATTTTGAATATGGAAAAGTATTGGAGTTTGTGAAACAATAAGGTTTAAATTTGCAAGTGCCTATTTTAATAAGCATGCGACGCCTACCAATTTATAGCTTCAATTAATTGGTAGTTAAAGTGGTCTAAATGGAGAAAACTATATATTTTCTTAAAGTTTAGAATTTATATACATTTTTTATGAAAAATAACTTTTTAATTTTTGACAATTTTTAGTAAAATTTCACAGATGCGAAATTAGACGATCACAATTGTATGGATGGTTTAACTGAAGAATTTGAACTATAATCTGAAGTTTTACTGGTGTAAATATCAATAACCACTTACAATTTGAAACTTACGTGGTACCGTTAACATTTTATATAATATTATGAAATGCAGAAAAAAATTAACGACAATTTAAAATTCTAATCACAATTATTGTTTCCCAGCAGTATCAACTAGTAGTATATACCAAAAAATCTTATGTGTTGCACTCACATGACTTTCTCTAGCCGTTCTACAAACTTCTTACATAAGATTATGCTTCTTTCTGCACCTTGTTAATCGAAGTATTCAGCACAATTTTCTTATTACTTAGTTCCTTATAAGTAGGAAGAAAATAAGGGAATGCACTACGCTAAATCGATACTCAAATGTTTTAAAAGCTGTCGTTATGCGATTGTCATTACAAATCGCTTCTTTTCTTGGCCAGGAGTAGAACAAAAGAAAAACGGACACTCCCGTCTGAGAAAAGTATAAGTACTTCACAACTGAAACTAATAACAATGAATACTTCGAAAACGGTAACCTCCACGAAAAAAATGTATATGACGTAAATTGTGTATTTTAACAAGGCCTACGTTTTTTGTATAGTAAGTTTTTGTCTATCTCTTAAGGTTTATTAGTTATTGCAAACTAAGCAAAATTCATCCCGGTCTTCAGAAGCTATTCCCAGAAAATTCAAGATATACATTTTATTTGTCAGGTAAATATCTTTAATATACGATATTTTAATCAAAATCGTTAGAACCATTTTTAAGAAAATAAAAATGTTCGAAAAAAGTTCCATGTAAAGGGTAGTTTTTTGTGGGGGGATTTTTATCAAAATCTTCGTGTCGCATCCCTGGAAGACACTGAACTTAAATACCAAGTTTGGTATTTTAGCTACTTTTCGTTTTTGAGTTATCGTGTTCACAGACTCACAGACACACACACACACACACGGACCTTTTTCTGGAAATGCTTTTTCTGTGTTCAGGGGGTCCTAAAACATGTATTTCCGGTGAAATCTCGGTATCCAATTTTTGGGTGAAATGCAATACTTCTCTATCCCTATGTACATTGTACATACGGGGCCAGAGAAAGTAAAACACTGAACTACTGAATTAATCTCTTCTGGGTCTAAATGGAAGTTGTTTTACCAAATTATTAAGCCAGCTCGTCTAACGCATTTTATTCAGATAACATAAGAAGTGGAATTTTAAAAGGAATTTCATGACTTGTGCTGTAACATACAAGCTAAGGTTTGTACGGTTTTCACCATCTTAGCAGACCAAAGTGTTTTCCATAGGAGAAATCGGCGAATGTCAGTATTTGTTTAGCATTCTTTGCATAACGGGCGAGACGTCAAGATGAAGTATCTTTTGTTTTTACTTTCTTTACACGTACTCTGTACATAGTGTATAGAGAAGGTATTGTAATGCACCCAAAAATTCGAAGCCGAGATTTCACCGGAAATACATATTTTGGGTCCCCCTGAATTAAAAAAATCTGATGTGTTCCATTCACATGACTTTCTCTACATCTCTGCAACAAATTATTGTTAAAAAGCTTATGCTTCTACTTACTTTAGACTAATCGAGAAAAAATTAGCAGAAATATTTGTTATTACTTGCTTCCTTGTAAGTAGAAGCGAAATAAGGGAGTACCATAGGTTAACGTAATAGTCAATAGCTGGTTGCTATATGACTGAAGTTCCTTTGTTTGTATGGACAGAAGTTGACAAATTCCTGTATGAGAAAATAAGTTTTTCATAGCTGAAACCAAAAACAAGGAATATCTCAAAAACGATCAACTCCATGGAAAAAATGTATATAACATATATTGTAACTAAGAAATGTTTCCGGGCTGTTTTGCCGTGGTCTGCTGGTGTTAGGAGTACCAGACGTTTCGTCCACAACTACGGTGGACATCTTCAGTGGCGCGGTCGAAGTTTTCTAGGAGAAGGTTTCGCTGCGTCTGAAGCGTTGACCAGTCCAGTGTGATTGGCAGGCTGAGGGCAGCCCGAGGTGTGTTAGACGTGTCCCTGTTCTCAGAGAGAACTTAACCACGTTCTGACGGGATTGTGGGTTTTGTAGGATGGCGGGTGTGTTTTGGGGTTGTGGAGTGACAGGAGGAGGCGAATATTGCTCCTCGACGGTTGCCTTGATGGTGCAACGGCCCTTGTGCACCGCTGGTGTGTTTTTATCAAAATGTTTCTTGAGGTTAAATTTTGAATCCAAGCAACTCTTGAAGGATAATAAGGAGCTTAGCCGTAGCAGCTGTTGGTGGTGCTCCTTCGTTACCGGGGATGCCCGCAAGCCATGTGGGGAAGCCGGTATCGCCTGAAGCGGCGGTTTGTGGGATCGTAATCCCCAAGAGACCTAACGAGGGCGCTCCGATGGAATGGTAACCCTTCGTTGAATTTTGTTGCCCGACGCCTAATCTCGTCCTCCAGGTATGGTAGACCAGAGGCTTCGTGCAGGAGTCCCGTTGGAAAGCCTCGAGGCACCGAATAGATAGCCCGGAGACATCTATTCTGTACCCGCTGAAGCAACAGCAGACTGGAGTCTGCCGCCATGCCCCAGATCTCACAGGCGTAGATTAATAAGGGGACAATGAGAGCCCTCAAAAGGCGCAACTTAAGGGGAACCGTCATCGAGGACCTCAGCATCGGGTTCAGTGAGGCCGCAGCCCCATTGCCCCGGCACCACAGCCCCCGGACGTGTTCCCTAAAAGTGACGCCCCTGTCAAGCTTCACCCCCAAGTAGGTGATGGTGTTGGTCCATTGTATCCTTCGTCTGAGGTACGTGAATGTGGGGAAGTTTGCGGGAAAGCGGCGCTTGGTGAAGAGAATAGCGTGGCTTTTCTCCGGATTTATGGACAATCGCCAACGCTCGCACCACTCTTGGATGAGGCAGAGGTGTCTCTGGATAGGGTTGAAGGCTCTGCGTGGGTGTTTGTTTGTACAGTATAACAGCACGTCATCAGCATACTGAGCTATGTTGACTTGCTGCACTGTTGGTAGGTCGGCCATGTAGACGCTAAAGAGCGTAGGGGAAAGTACAGAGCCTTCGGGGACTCCGCCTCTTACTGGCCTAGGTGTTGATTTGTGTCCCGCAACTGAAACTACAAAAAATCTGTGTTTAAGATATGAGTGTAGTAGGTGTATGATGTGTGTCGGGAGCTCCAGTCGGATGAATTTGAGGAGCAGACCCGCGTGCCAGGTCGTAGAGAAGGCTTTCTCCACGTCCAGCGACACCGCCGCAGTGTAGGCTATGTCCTGGAAGCCCAGGGCAGCGGCCTCCACCACTCTCAGTAGTTGCTGGTGTGTAGAATGCCCAGGACGAAAACCAAATTGGTGATCTGGGATGGCATGAATGTCGCCCAAGAGAGGGGACAAGCGGGCTAGTATTAGCCTCTCGAAAACCTTCGAGAGAACTGATAGGAGACTGATGGATCGGTAATTGGATGGGTGTAACGGGTCTTTCCCCGGCTTCAAGATGCATATCACCCGGGCCTCCCTCCACTCGCGTGGAAAGTGGCACAAGGTGAGGCACATGTTGAAAACCTTGGTTAGAAAGAGTACCGCCTTAATGGGAAGGCATTGGAGCATGGCGGGGGTTAGTCCGTCAGGACCCGCTGCCTTTTTGGGGTTGAGGCGCCGGAGTGCGCCCTGGAGTTCACTAGGTCGGATGACGGGAAGTCGGTCCGCCTCGTCGGGGGGGCGCCGAAGGTATCGACGCACCTCCCGCCGAGCACGGTCCGAGAAGTCTTCGTCCTGGGGGTCTTCTCGTGGCCTCATAGACCTTTCGAGGTAGTCGGCGAACACATCGGCTTTGGCTCGGGGTTCATAAGCCAGGCCTTGGGTGCCTTGGATTGGGGAGGTGGTTTGACCTCCGCGGTGCCGGAGAGCTTTGGCAATCCTCCACACGTCGCCATCCTCGAGCCTCAAGCGGGTCATAGTCTCCTCCCACACTCGCACCCTGTGCTCGCGTAGTCGGGTCCGGACCTCTCGGCGTAAACGCCTCAGGAGTGCTCGGTTATGTGGCGTGCGGTGACGCTGGTATAGTCTGCGGGCAGCCCAGGAACGGCGTACAAGCAGATGGAGTTCTAGGGGTAGGACATCTGGGTGTAGAGGAGCTGGGGTGTGAACAGTTAGGTTATGGGCAGTTCGCACCACGATGGAGGTAAAGGATTGGACCGCAGCCTCTAGGGATGGGATGTCTGTGATCCTAGGGTTCGGCCGGATGGAGTCGTTGAGGCAAACCCTGACGCATTCCCAGTCAACGTCGCGGTTTTGAACCGAGACGTCGTGACTGGCAACCCGTGTGTTAACCTCAGCTAACACGGGATTATGATCGGAATGAAGTGCGTTGATCGATGTGAGAGATGTATGAAAAGGGAATTGTTTGATGATCGCGAAGTCAATAACGGATGCCCGTCCTTGACCTCGTGGATGGTGTGTGGGTTGCCAGGGGCCCTCTACTCTGAGTTGAGGGTCCGCATCTATCATGCGTATGATATCATTGCCTCGGGCGTCCGCCCGGGGGCCGCAATGCCAACGCGGATGTTTGGCATTGAAGTCCCCGGCCAGGATGACATTAGGATGAAGGGCTAGGATGGAAAGATAATCGTTTAGTACGAACTGCCTATGGGGTGGATGGTATACAGACACCAGTAAAACTTCCGTACCGCCTAGGTCAACACAGACTGACGCGTTGACTGTCGGGATCGCTACTTTTATACTGGCAAGTGGGGGGCGGGGCTTGGGCTCTCCGGCGAACGTGGCTTCTGATTGGACCGCTTCGTTGCTTCTCGTTTGATGACGTTTCCTGCTTTCAATGACGGGAAGCCAATTCCTATTGAGTTTTAGTGCCTCTTCCAACTGTCACCAGCAGAAACCTCTTTGCCTGCCAAAGGGGGCAATTTCGCGGTAGTCACACCGTTTCTACCAGTTGAGGACATCATTTCTAACATTGAATCGGGAATACGGGGCTTACCGGGAGTAGCTGCCGACGAGATACGCCGGGAATCCGCTAGGATTCTCCAGTATGCCAAGACCCCGCGCAGTAATCTAACTTTCAAAGAGAGAACTGCCTTGAAGAACCTGAACACCAACAAAGACATCATTGTGTGCTCAGCAGACAAGGGAAACGCCACCGTCATTCTCAAGCAACAGGAGAAAATTCTGGATCTTTTAAAGCCAGACACATACAGAAAAATACAACGCGATCCCACAGCTCGGATTTTAAAACAGACCAATCAACGCTTCAACCTACCAACAGTGCAGCAAGTCAACATAGCTCAGTATGCTGATGACGTGCTGCTATACTGTACAAACAAACACCCACGCAGAGCCTTCAACCCTATCCAGAGACACCTCTGCCTCATCCAAGAGTGGTGCGAGCGTTGGCGATTGTCCATAAATCCGGAGAAAAGCCACGCTATTCTCTTTACCAAGCGCCGCTTTCCCGCAAACTTCCCCACATTCACGTACCTCAGACGAAGGATACAATGGACCAACACCATCACCTACTTGGGGGTGAAGCTTGACAGGGGCGTCACTTTTAGGGAACACGTCCGGGGGCTGTGGTGCCGGGGCAATGGGGCTGCGGCCTCACTGTACCCGATGCTGAGGTCCTCGATGACGGTTCCCCTTAAGTTGCGCCTTTTATCCCCTTATTAATCTACGCCTGTGAGATCTGGGGCATGGCGGCAGACTCCAGTCTGCTGTTGCTTCAGCGGGTACAGAATAGGTGTCTCCGGGTTATCTATTCTGTGCCTCGAGGCTTTCCAACGAGACTCCTGCACGAAGCCTCTGGTCTACCATACCTGGAGGACGAGATTAGGCGTCGGGCAACAAAATTCAACGAAGGGTTACCATTCCATCGGAGCGCCCTCGTTAGGTCTCTTGGGGATTACGATCCCACAAACCGCCGCTTCAGGCGATACCGGCTTCCCCGCATGGCTTGCGGGCATCCCCGGTAACGAAGGAGCACCACCAACAGCTGCTACAGCTAACCTCCTTATTATCCTTCAAGAGTTGCTTGGATTCAAAATTTAATCTCAAGAAACATTTTGATAAAAAACACACCAGCGGTGCACAAGGGCCGATGCACCATCGAGGCAACCGTCGAGGAGCAATATTCGCCTCCTCCTGTCACTCCACAACCCCAAAACACACCCGCCATCCTACAAAACCCACAATCCCGTCAGAACGTGGTTAAGTTCTCTCTGAGAACAGGGACACGTCTAACACACCTCGGGCTGCCCTCAGCCTGCCAATCACTAGCGTAGCGTCAACGCTTCAGACGCAGCGAAACCTTCTCCTAGAAAACTTCGACCGCGCCACTGAAGATGTCCACCGTAGTTGTGGACGAAACGTCTGGTACTCCTAACACCGGCAGACCACGGCAAAACAGCCCGGAAACATTTCTTAGTTACAATGACTCCGGCCGTGAAAGCCTACGTTCTCTCATAACATATATTGTGTGTTTTAATGTGCTCTACATTTCTTGTGAAGTAGGTTTTTATCTAAGTCTTACGGTTTAGCAGATATGCAAAATTCCGTAAAATTCATCCAGAATAAAGCAGTCTTCAGAGGCTATTCCCAGAAAATTCAAGATATACTTTTTGCTTGTCAGGTAATATCTTTAATCTTTGATATTTTAATCAAAATCGTTAGTCATTTTTGCGAAAATCAAAATTTTCGAAAAAAGTTCTATGTAAAGGGTAGTTTGGCATTTAAGTTTAGTATCTTCCATGAATGCGAAACGAAGATTTTGAGAAAAATCCCCCCACCCCAAACTATCCTTTCCATGGAACTTTTTTCGAAAATTTTGATTTTCTCAAAAATGGCTCTAACGATTTTGATTAAACATCGTATATTACAGATATCTACCTGACAAATAAAATGTATATTTTGAATTTTCTGGGAATAGCCTCTGAAGACTACATTATTCTAGGTGAATTTTACGAAATTTTGCATAACTGCTAAACCGTAAGAGATGGACAAAAACTTACCACACAAAAAATGTAGAGCACATTAAAACACACAAGTTATGTTGTATACATTTTTTTCATGGAGTTGACCGTTTTTTTAGATATTCCTTATTTTTGCCTTCAGCTTTGAAAAACTTAACTTTTCTCAACCTGGAATTTGTCAACTCCTGTCCATACAAATAAACGAACTTCACTCACAAAGCAACCAGTTTTTGACTATCACTTTAACCTATGGTAGTCCCTTATTTCTCTTCTACTTACAAGGAAGCGAGCAATCTATTTATGCTAATTTTTGGTTGATTAGCATGAAATAAACAGAAGCATAAGCTTTTTAACAATAATTTGTTGCAGGGATGTAGAGAAAGTCATGTGAATGGAACACATCAGATTTTTTAAAACTGTCCTTTACTTTTTCTAGTAGAGAGCAACAAGGGTTATGACAAAAGGAAGTGTTTTCACACACAATTTCCTAAATGCACTGTTTACGAACCTTGTACTGCTTCTTATATGTACACTCCGTCAATTTCGTCCTTGTAGCTTGCAGCAATATTGACTTTCAAATGAAATGTGGAAACGGACTGGTGTAACTCATTCCCCCCACTCCCAAAAAAAATGCACATTGGAGACGTCGCACGCATAAATAGACCACTAAAATATATTCTTGTCGTGCGACACGAAATCGCATGCACGTCTATTGTTAAAATGGACTTGTAATTAAGAAGAAAATGTTCACATTACCTTCTCTAGCTGTTCCACAAACAAGCTTTCCTTACAAAAGATTATTCTTTTGTCTACGTCATGCTAATCGAGATAAACATTTGCAGAAATGGTTTTATTACTTGCTTCCTTGAAAGTAGAAGCGAAATAAGGGAGTACCATAGGTTAAAGTGATAGTCAAAAGCTGGTTGCTTTGTGACTGAAGTTCCTTTGCTTGTATGAACAGGAGTTGACAAATTCCTGTAAGAAAAAAGTATAAGTTTTTCAAAGCAGAAACCAAAAACAAGGAATGTCTCAAAAACGCTGAACTCCGCGAAAAAAAATGGTTTAACAAAAATTGTGTGTTTTAATGTGCACTACATTTTTTGTGTATAAGATATTGTCCAACACTTATGGTTTAGCAGTTATTCAAAATCCCGTAAAATTCATCCAGAATAAAGTACTCTTCAGAGGCTATTCGCAAAAAATCCAAGATATACATTTAATCTGTCAGGTAAATAGCTTCAATATACGATATTTTAATCAAAATCGTTAGAGCCATTTTTGAGAAAATAACAATTTTCAAAAAAAGGGTGGTTGGGGAAGGGGGGATTTTTCTCAAAAGCTTCGTGTCGCTTCTCTGGAAGGTACTAAACTTAAATGCCAAGTTTAGTATTTTACCGACTTTACGTTTTTGAGTTATCGTGTTCACAGACTCACAGACAGACAGACACACACACACACACACAGACGGACCTTTTCCCAAAAATGCTTTTTTTTTAGATAAAGGGGAACCTAAAACATATATTTTCGGTGAAATCTCGGTATCCATTTTTTGGATGGAGCGCAATACCTTCTCTATACACTATGTACATAGTACGTGTAGAGATAGTAATTAGCAGAAATAGTCCTATTACTGGCTTCCTTGTAAGTAGAAGCGAAATAAGGGAGTGTCATAGGTTAAAGTGATAGTCAAAAGCTGGTTGCTACGTGACTGAAGTTCCTTTGTATGGACAGGTGTTGACAAATTTCTGTATGAGAAAAGTTTAAGTTTCTCAAAGTTGAAACAAAAACAAGGAATACCTGAAAAACGATCAACTCCACCAAAAAAATTGTATATAACATAAATTGTGTGTTTTTACGTGCTCTACATGTTTTTGTGTGGTAGGTTTTTGGCCACCTCTTACGGTTTAACAGTTATTTAAAATTCCGTAAAATTCATTCAGAATAAAATAGTTTTCAGAGGCCATTCCCAGAAAGTCCAAGATATATATTTTATTTTCATGTAATTACCTTATATTTAAGAGATTTTAATCAAAATCGTTAGGGCCATTTTTGAGAATTTCAAAATGTTCGAAAAAATTTCCATGTAAACGGTAGTTGGGGTGAGGAGATTTTCTTTAAAATCTTCATGTTGCATCCTCGGAAGATACCAAGCAAGTAAATAACTTAAATATACGAGTTTTTAATCAAAATCGTTAGAGCCATTTTTAAGAAAATAAAAATTTTCGAAAAAAGATCCATGTAAAGGGTAGTTGGAGGTGGGGGATTTTCTTGAAAATCCTCGTGTCGCATCCTTGGAAGATACCAAACTTAAATACCAAGTTTGGTATTCAACGGTGTTTTCGTTTTTGAGCTATGCTGTCCACACACACACACACACACACACACACACACCACGGACCTTTTTCCTAAAATTCTTTTTTTTTTGGATTCAGGGGGACTCAAAACATGTATTTCCGGTGAAATCTAGGTATCGAATTTTTGGGTGCAATACAATACCTTCTCTATACGCTATGTACATAGTACATGTAGAGAAAGTAACTAGTCCTGAACATACTGTTGCGCAAATCAATGACTTTAATGCTACCGTTATACGAAGAATAATACGCTTACTTATTTTATATTTATTTATTTAAAGAAAAGTATATGTCATAAAGTTGAAGCTAATTTTGATAAAATAAAAATTTTCGAAAACATTTCACATTTTTCAAGTTATCTCTATACCCGTAACATGCTGCAGGGTAATGGGGAAGGGGAGGATTTTGTTGAAAATCTTTGTGGGGCATTCTTGGAAGATTTTGAACTTAAATACAAAGTTTGGCTTTTGAGCTATGCCGTCCACAGACACACACACACACAAACTAATCTTCTTCTTCAGAAAATGAAACAGCATCGCGTTCAGAATTGGACACGGAATTGGCACGGCCACTAATCTATTAAGGCTGCAATACCGTTTCTGTCAGTGTCACCTTATCTGTTCTCATGTGTGTTGTATACGCATAGGGTTCACGAGCTAGGAACACAACTATACCATTTCAGGTCAGAGAACAACAAAACTCCAATGCTTGAGTATGTTTAATTCGTTTTCAGGACAGTCCTGTTAGCAATCGTAGACGCCTCATCTGGACGGCTTCAACCAGTTTCTCTTCTGCTTTTGCAGTGATGCAATTTCACACTATGGCACATCATTTAATGTTTGCGGATTATTCGGGTGTCCATTAAACCGGAGTACCTCCGGTTCCATTTATTTGAATTTCTTGTATACGTGTTCAATTCCAGAAGCTCTGGCCAGAGGAAATGCTTCACGAAAGATGTTCCACTTCTGCATCCATTGTCAACACGGTAGCATCTTACTCGTCTAGCAATGTGAAAGTTACGGCAGAAACTTTCCCCTCGAAAGCAATTTAAGACAGACATGAAGTCGCGTCAGAGAGAAAATGCCTTCTTTGGTGTGTGAGTGGCTCATCGACTCATTGCTCACATGTTCCCAGCTTTAGGAGAAATTTGCATAGCATGTTAAATCAACCTGGTTTAACTTTTTCTAGCATCTACATATTTATTACGGAAACTCTTGTCCCGAGGCTCAAGCACTGCTTGAATGTGTGAGAAATAAAGGAGAATGCTGGTGTGGCAAAGTAAAAAAAAAATCTTATGTGTTCCATTCACATGACTTTCTCTACATCAAATTATTGTTAAAAAGCTTATGCTAATCGGAAAAAATTAGCAGAAATAGCCTTATTACTTGCTTCCTTGTAAGTAAAAACGAAATAAGGGAGTACCATAGGTTAAAGTAATAGTCAAAAGCTGGTTGCTATGTGACTGAACTTCCTTTGTTTGCGTGGACAGGAGTTGACAAATTCCTGTATGAGAAAAGTTTTTCAAAGCTGAAACCAAAATCAAGGAATATCTCAAAAAACGACCAACTCTACGAAAAACATGTATATATCGTAAATTGTGTGTTTTAACGTGCTCTACATTATTGTTCATCTCTTACGGTTTAGCAGTTATGCTAAATTCCGTAAAATTCATCCAGAATAAAGTAGTCTTCAGAGGCTATTCCCAGAAATTTCAAGATATACATTTTATTTGGTATCTAAATATCTTTAATATACGGGATTTTAATCAAAATCGTTAAGAGTCATTTTTGAGAAAATCATTTTTCAAAAGAAGAACCATGTAAAGGGCAGTTGGGTGTGAGGGGATCGTTTTAAAAATCTTCGTGTCGCATCCTTGGAAGATACCGAACTTCAATATCAACTTTGGTATTTAACGGTCTTTTCGTTTTTGAGCTATGCAAGCCCACAGACACACACACACGCGCGCGGACATTTTTTTTTTTTTTTGATTCCGGAGGTCCCAAAACATATATTTCCGGTGAAATATCGGTATCGAATGTTGGGTGCAATACAATATCTTCTCTATACACTATGTACATAGTACGTGTAGAGAAAGTAAAAACATCTGATTTGTTACATTTGCATGACTTTATTTTTCAACACTCTTCTTACAAAAGCTTATTCTTCTACTGAACTTCAAGCTAATCGAGATAAAAATTTTCAGAAATGGTTTTATTGAATATTTCGTCTTAGGAATAAGGAAATAGCATAGGCTAAATCGGTAGTCAAATCTTTTGAAGAGCGGATCATTAAGTGACGGCCTTGAAATTCCGCTTCCTTTGCAAGGTCAGGGGAGATGGAGGGAAGGAGGGAGAGACAGAAACTTCTCTATGTGAAAAGTGTAAGTATTGGACAACTTCAGGAATATCGGAAATAGCTAATTACATAAAAAAAGTATTTGACATAGTTAAGGAGATCCAGATTTTTGTTTGGCAAGCTTTTGTTCATCTCTTACGGTTTACCAGTTAGAGAAAAGCCAACCAGAATGAAGAGAACTTCAAAGACTATTCCCATACAAGTTATACGTGTCACGAATTCATGAAAAATAGAAAACATAGTATTTTAATCAAAATCGCTGTCATTTTTTCAAACGTACATAGTACGTTTAGAGAGGACATTGTATTGCACCCAAAAATTCGATACCAGATTTCATTGGAAATACATATTTTGGGTCTCCCTGAATAAAAAAAAAAATCTTTTTTGGAAAAAGTTCCGTGCGTGAGTGTGCGTGGACAGCATAGCTCAAAAACGAAAAGATCGTTAGATACCAAACTTGGTATTTAAGTTTGGTATCTTCCAACTATGCGACACGAATATTTTTGAGAAAATTTCCCCATCACAAGCTACCCTTTACATGAAAAAAATTTCGAAAATTTTGATTTTCTCAAAAATAGCTCTAACAATTTTGATTAAAATCTCTTATATATACAATATTTACATTCCAAATAAATGTATATCTTGAATTTTCTAGGAATAGCCTCTAAAGACATCTTTATTCTGGATGATGTGACTAAAGTTCCTTTGTTTGTATGGACAGGAGTTGACGAATTCCAGTTTGAGAAAAGTGTGCGTTTTTAAAACTGAAAATAATAACAAGGAATATCTAAACCACGATCAACTCCTTGAAAATATTTATGACATAAATTGTGTGTTTTATCGTGATCTACACTTTTTGTTTGATAAGTATCTGTCTATCTCTTATGGTTTACCAGCTATGCAAAAGTCATCTTTAGAGGTTATTCCCAAACAATTTCAGATATACATTTTATTTGATATGTAAATATCTTAATTATAAGAGACTTTAATCAAAATCGTTAGCCATTTTTGAAAAAATCAAAAATTTTATGTAGTTAGTTTTTGTCTCTCTCTTACGGTTTATCCGTTGTGCAGAAGTCATTCAAAAGGCTCCAAAGGCTATTCTCAGAAACTGAAGATATACATTTTATTTGTCATGTAAACATCTTTAATATACACCATTTTAATCAAAATTGTTATTGCCATTTTTGAGAAAATCAAAATGTCGAAAATTTTTCCATGAACAGGGTGGTTGTGGTGGGATGATTTTCCTCAAAATCTTCGTGTCACACCCTTGGAAAATACTGAGCTTAAATGCCAAGTCTGGTTTAACGGAATTTTCGTTTTTGAGCTATGTTGCCCACAGATACACACATACACACACGGACATTTCTCTAAAAAGATTTTTTGGATTCCGTTGGTCCTAAAACATGTATTTCCGGTGAAATTTCGGTATAATTTTTTCGGTGCAATACAATAACTTCTCCATTCACTATATACATAGTACGTGTAGAGAAAGTAAAAATATGTGTCCTGTAGCTGTTCAGCTGTTATTCAAAAGATTAATGTGTTACCTACATTATGCTAATCAATACACATAAGCAGAATTTGTCTTATTACTAGTTCCTTGTAAGTAGAAGGGAAATAAAATGCACAGGCTAAAGCGATAGTCTCGTCCTTTAAACGCCGGTCGCTATGTGAAACAATTGAAATGTCAATCTCAGTTTTCCAGGAATAAACAAACGAGAAGAAAGTTGTCTTCCCGCTTCAGAAAAGTTTAAGTGGCTGAAATTTAAACTAATAATTTTCTTTATTCAGGCGTCCTCAAAACATGTATTTCCGGCGAAAACTCGGTATACGCTTTTTGGAGGGAATGGAATACCTGCCTTCTCTACCTACTATGTTCATTGTTCATACGTGATAAAGAAATGTTTCCCCTTTTAGGGGATCTTAAAACACGTATTCGGTGAAATCTCGGGATCGATTTTTCTGGTTCGTATACAATACCTTTTGTACGCACATAGTAGTTGATAGAGAAAGTAAAAACTATTGAAGTTTGCTATGATATTAATCTTCATTGTGTTTTGTACATCATGGTCTGTGAGCTTTTGTGTGAGTGTTTGTTTTGTGTATGTTATTAGTTTTACAATAAAATTACTGAATACCAAACGAATTAGCTACAGTGCGCTTCATAGAGCAAGGGCTTATATAACACAGTCGCACTCATGCGCACTTGATAAGAAATGTCAGCATGAAGTGATGGTCTGATGGTTTCAACTTCACGACCTTCCTGAGTGTGATCCGGAAGCAAACAATAAATTCATTAAATAGTATAATATATTAACAGCTCAAAACAAGCAAATAACCGTATTGGATATTATAATTTCCGGTGATGATTAAGTTACATTTAATTGTTTAATCAATTATCTGTCAAGTGTCGGTCGGAGGTTAGTGCGATGAGTTATTCTTAGGCCAGTGACATACCTTAATCTTGGTAATGTAGGCACTAGGACAGATTGCTACTTAGAAGAAAACCGCTGAAGTTCTGAATGATAGATTTATTTTGTCGCAACTCTTTCGTCTACCTTGGAGTCGGTCTAAATTAGTGCCAGTGAAATACTTTTAAAATAAAAGGGTACATACCTCATTGATATTCGGTGATGCGCTGGCTATACTCATCGATATTAGAACACACTAAAATTGACTCTCACCAAGGGGAGGAAGAATAACTTAGGTATGCCACACTGGGTAGACTGACAAAATTAAGTACTTCACTTAGATTCCTCAGAATTGATGCTGTTTATTCAAACTTATTATTATTATTATTATTATTATTATTATTATTATTATTATTATTATTATTATTATTAAGGCACCAATCCGTCGAGCGACACCCGACATAGTTCATGTAGATTAGTAATATATGCTTATAACTGGTACTATTTTTCTGCCTACAAAATTTCTAGTTGCCACGGTCGTTAATAGTTAACGCTTACTTCACTATCACGCGATATAAAACTAGCACATCAACTAATGCGGCAACTGCACTTTTTCGCGTAAGAATGTCACACAATCAAGAACCAACAATACAAAACAGTCCCATTCTTGTGTCCACTCTGCTTTTATGGCCAAAATAACCAAGTTTCAGGCTCATTTCTGATTGGTTACTAAGTAGCGCGAAAATATTGTTATCACGTGGTTAGTTTTGGTAGTTTCTTGTATTTTACTCACGTGACCGCTCTTTATAATGAAAGAGTCCCGCACTACGAACTTTTTGGGGGGGAAACCTGTCTCTGAGAAGCTCCCTGTTACCTAGACCTTTAATACACCAAAACCTGTCTCTTACAAAAGTATCTGTATTTCTGGATTGACAAAAGAGATCAACCTTGGCATAAACAATAACACATTCTTACCCAAATATCTTTCCTTTACTAAACCTGCGCTAGTTAATAATTAAAATAATGAAATGCAAAACGTTCTAGTATAGTGTTGCAATTTCTATTGTTGGGTACTGGATCCAAGTGGCACTACGCGGGACCTGGTTTCTTGGACTTCCTCAAGTAGTTTATTTGAAGTTACGGGCCGAAACTCCTATACTGGATATATGGTGCAGCAATTTTAATTTCCTTTCTTACTTAATCTTATTTATCGAAAGTTTTTACACTTTTCTGTACAATACAAGCGAACTTTGGGTCGCGCGTATGTTCTTGCCTTCCCTGATGCGTGAATTACCTTGCACTTATAATACCGTTATCACTTCGCTTACTCGCGGAATCATGTGCTGCTTTTCTTTAAGCAGTTTCTATACTTATACATCATGAAACTGAAACATGCGTAAGACTCGGCACAACGCGCGAACTTATAAATTGGGAGCTGGAGAGCAACGTAGATATGGCATATAAACTTGTCAACTAAATCTTTTAGAATGACTTGGGTCTCGGTTGGACTCGTTAAGAAATCAAAAATATTTCAAATCTGATGCATCATTTTCATTGGTTGCCAAACTCAGACGTAGTGGGAGTAGATCACATGGTTCCTTTGAGATACCATCATATGATACACACCGATATGCAGGACTCCCCGAATTATTTCACAGAAAGGTGGTTTACCCGGCAGGTCGTATTTGGCTCCTAAATACACCAACACAACGCGCGAACTTATAAATTTGGAGCTGGAGCTAGATATGGTACGTAAACTTGTCAAATAAACCTTGTAGAATGACTTGGGTCTCGGTTGGACTCGTTTAGAAACCAAACTATTTCAAATCTGATGCATCTTTTTCATTGGTTACCAAACTCAGACCTAGTGGGAGTAGATCACATGGTTCCTTTGAGATACCATCATGTGATACACACCGATATGCAGGATTCCCCGAATTATTTCATAGAAAGGTGGTCGTGTTTGGCTCCCAATACACGAAAGCAAAGTTCTCTGACAAAGAAGCGAGTAACATTTTATCAGTTTTCACTATAAACGCTTGACCTTGTTCCGTCTATAGAAACTCTCTTCAGGGTAGAAGTGCGTACACAAATACATCGCCTTTGGGTGCAAAACTCAAGATTTCTGTCCGTAGCTGAGGGAAAATATCGCTTGCCTATGGAACAATGCCTGTAACCCCGATGTTCCAACTCTATGAAGTGATGTTTTTACTTTCTCTAGACGTACTATATACATAGTGTATAGAGGAAGTATTGCACTCCACCCAAAAATGCGATACCGAGATTTCACCGGAAATATATGTTTTAGGGTCCCCTGTAAAAAAAAAAGAAGCAATTTTCAGAAAAAGGTCTGCGTGTGTGTGTCTGTGAACACGATAACTCAAAAACGAAAAGTTTGTATTTAAGTTTAGTTAGTATCTTCCAGGGATGCGACACGAAGATTTTGAGAAAAATTCCCCCACCCCAAACTACCCTTTACGTGGAAATTTTTTCGAAAATTTTCATTTTCTCCAAAATGGCTCTAACCATTTTGATTACAATTTCGTATATTAAAGATATTTACCTGACAAATAAAATGTATATCTTGAATTTTCTGGGAATAGCCTCTGAAGACTACTTTATTCTGGATGAATTTTACGGAATTTTGCTAAACCGTAAGAGATGGACAAAAACATAGAACACAAAAAATGTAGAGCACCTTAAAACACACAATTAGTCTTATATACATTTTTTCTGTGGAGTTGATCATCTTTAGATACTCCTTGCTTTTGGTTTCAGCTTTAAAAAGCACATACTTTTCTCATACAGGAATTTAACAATTCCTGTCCATACAAACAAACAGAACTTCAGTCACATAGCAACCAGCTTTTGACCACTTTAACAATAATTTGTTGCAGAGATGTAGAGAAAGTTATATGAATGGAACACATCAGGGTGTTTTTTTTTTTGTTTTGTTTTTTTTTCCCAAAGAGGCAACCGTTTTTGAGATATTCTGGATTATCGGTTTAATTTTAAGCCACAAACTTTTCTCAAACGGGAAGACATCTTTTTTCGCGTATCTCGTTTGTTTACTCCTAGCACTTAAAGAGAATGGAATTTGAACTGTTTCACATAGCGACCGACTTTTAAAGGACTAAACTATCGCTTTAACAAGTGCATTCCCTTATTTCCCCTTCTTCTTACAAGGAAGCAATCAATAACACTAACTATGCTTAGCATAATGTAGATCAAAGATTAGTCTCTTGAATAAAAGGTTTGTTTGCCGAAGAGCTACAGAACATCATTGAATGGAACGCATCAGAGTTTTTCCCTTCTACTTACAAGGAACCAAGTAATGACAATTTCTGCTAATGTTTACCTCGATTATCATGAAGCATATAGAAGATTCTTTTCAACTTGGATACTTCATTAAAACAAGTTTGCACTTGAAATGCCACTTGGAAGTAAGCGATAAATTCCAAAATATCGGAGAGTATTTAATTTTGCAAATTATTTCAAGAAAATTACGTACATTTGGAGAGTCATAAATCCAATAAAAGCCAGTCCAAAAGGCTTGCGCAGACATCATGAGTTTTCTATGCGTAGGAAATCCAATCTAACTTTCATACATCTGTAAACTTACAATGCAGGACTTAAAAAAAGCTCTCTTTCGACAAAACGGTGTTTCTAAGTTTACTTTTCTAATTTTACGGACAACATTGCAGGAAAGCCCATTCATAGAATACTGAATTGGCTAATTAAGAGGCATTGAGAGTGAACAAGCGGTCGAAAATTAGAAAATTGATTTTTTTATTGTCACTAATTGTTGAAGCCTTTGGACGTTCTATAGAGAATAAAATTTAGCTTTCCTCCCCTTGCTTCGGGCTCTACAGCCATTTAAATAATATTTCCCAGCATATTATTTCATTTAATAAGTTTTTCCCAAAACTACATTTCCACATTTTTAATACAAATTAAATTTCCCAGAATGTTCAGAAGTGTCAACTAAAGGACAACATTACCCTAACACCAATAGTAAGTTTTAGAAAAAAATATATTTTATGAAAAAAGTACACTTTTTCCACCGTTTGGAGTTTTTGTATGCTTTTCAAAGCTCTAATTCGGAAAATGCCAACCAATTTTCTCAAAATTTAAGACGCGTGGAACATTTTGATTATGTAACATATTTACATAATAAAATGTAAGAAATAATTTATATCTTGCAAAGTATTTATACAATTTGAATGAAATTATATATATTAACATCACAGTAAAATTTTCAGAAAAATGTGTGCCATTCACATAACTTTCTCTACATCTCTGTAACAAATTATTGTTAAAAAGCTTATGCTTATTTTTACTTCATCCTAATCGAGAAATAATTAGCAGAAATAGTCTTATTACTTGCTTCCTTTTAAGTAGAAGGGAAATAAGGAATAGCATAGGCTAAAGTATTAGTCAAAAGCTAGTTGCTATGTGCCTGAAGTTCCTTTTTCTATGGATGAGAGTTCACAAGTTTTTTAAAGCTGAAACTAAAAACAAAGAATATCTCAAAAACGACCCACTCCGCAACAAAAAGGAACGTAACATAAATTGTGTTTTAACGAGCTCTACATTTTCCGTTGAGTAAGTTTTTCTCTATTTCTTACGGTTTGCCAGTTATACAAAGTTCCGTAAAAATCATCCAGAATGAAGTAGTCTTCAGAGGCTATTCCCAGAAAATTCAAGATATACCTACATTTTATTTGTCAGGCAAATATTTGTAATATATGATATTTATCGAAATGTTAGAACCATTTTGAGAAAATCAAAACTTTCGAAAAGATGTTCATGTAAAGGGTAGTTGAGGGTGGGAGGGTTTTCTTGAAAATCTTCGTGTCGCATCCTTGGAAGATACTGATCTTAAATGCCAAGTTTCGTATTTAACGGACATACACACACGGACCTTTTTCCAAAAATGCTTCTTTTGGATTCGAGGAGACCCAAAACAGTATATCCGGTGAAATCTGGGTACCGAATTTTTGGGTGCATTACAATACCTTCTCTATACACTATGTACATAGTAGGTCGTGTAGAGAAAGTAAAAATATATACCGGAATATAAAAAAGTCAAAATTCACTCCAGTTGAACCTTAATGGATACCAAAGTCTAAGCATTGAGCTTGTTTGTCCGCTTAGAGGTAACCTTATGCCCCCCAAAAAAAGGACTTCAATTCAATGCTACTCACAGATAAAGCTTAAATGAATACATACATTCTTTTACTGATTCGTGCGCATTTTTTATTAGGAGTTAGTCAATAAGGTCACAACCTTCAACGCTGTGAACTCTGTACTTCACACACTTGAAACGTGAGTACTTACTCTGGAGAAAAGAGAAACCAAAGAAACCATCAGCTCATCTGCAGATTATATTACGGAGGCGGGTCTTCCCTTTATTACAATGGAGGATGTTTACATGTTCTTTTCTATTGCTACACCTTAGGGTAAATGCTTCCTTTAATATTTGACAACTTAAAAATCCGATGTGTTCCATTTACATGACTTTCTCTACATCTCTGCATCAAATCAAAGCTTATACTTCTATTTACTTCATGCTAATCGAGGAAAAATTAGCAGAAATAGTGTTATTACTTTCTTCCTTGTAAGTAGAAGCGAAATAAGGGAGTATCATAGGTTAAAGTGATAGTCAAAGTTGGTTGCTATGTGACTGAAGTTTCTTTGTTTGTATGGACAGGAGTTAACAAATTCCTGTATGAGAAACAATAAGAAGGAAAGTCTAAAAAAAAAAAAAAACCTATCAACTCCAGGAAAAAAATGCATATAACATAAATTGTGTGTTTTAATGTGCTCTACATTTTTTGTGTGGTAAGTTTTTGTCCAGGTCTTAGGTTCAGCAGTTATGCAACATTCCGTAAAATTCATGCAGAATAAAGTGGTCTTCAGAGGCTATTCCCAGGAAATGCAAGATATACATTTTATTTGTCGGGTAAATATCTTCAATATTTTAATCAAAATCGTTAGAGCCGTATTTGGGAAAATCAAAAATTTCGAAAAAAGTTCCATGTAAAGGGTAGTTGGGGGTAGGGAAATTTTCTTGAAAATCTTCGTGTCGCATCCTTGGAAGATACCAAACTTAAATGCCAAGTTTGGCATTCAATGGTCTTTTCGTTTTTGAGCTATGCTGTCCACAGACACACACAAACAGGCCCACACACACGTAGGACCTTATTCTAAAAATCTTATGTGTTCCATTCACATGACTTTCTTTATATATCTGCAACAAATTATTGTTAGAAAGCTTATGCTTCTATTTACTTCAGCTAATCGAGAAAAAATTCGCATAAACGGTCTTATTACTTGATTCCTTGTTAAGTATAAGCGAAATAAGGGAGCACCATAGGTTAAACTGATAGTCAAAAGCTGGTTGCTATATGACTGGTTCCTTTCTTTGAATGGACAGGAGTTGACCAATTCCTGTATGAGAAAAATATAAGTTTTTAAAGCTGAAACCAATAATAAGGAATATCTCAAAGACGATGAATTCCGCCAAAAAAAAAAATGTATACGACATAAATTTGTGTTTTATCACATTTGGTATTTAACTTACTTTCCAATTTTGAGTAGGTAATGATCGCAGATACACACGGACTTTTTCTAAAATGATTTTTTTTTTTAATAGTGGATCCTAAAACTTGTATTTCTAGTTAAATTTTGGGTTGAATACAGTATTTTTCTACCTATGTACTAAGTGGAGAAGTAAACATATTTCAGACACCTACTGGTGAAATTAAAACTTTAAACTAAAATACCAAATTAAAACTCGAACATTATACCCACTTATTACTATAAAACTTAGAACATTCCATTGTCACCAACTACGGTGTTTTAGGTGGTTAAGAATGTTGTTAGAATCTATTTAAGGGATGCATATTAGAAATTGTGTAGCAGATTAGGAATTTATTACTTTCTCTACTTCGTGCATTGTTCATAGGTGGATAAATTATTTCATTCCAACAAAAATTCCATACCGAGATTTTACTGGAAATACACAAAATCTGAATAAAAAAAGTGTTTAGATAAAGGTGTGTGTTTCCGTGAACAACATAACTTAGAAGTGAAAAGTCGTTAAATACCAAATTTGATGTCAAAAACGAAAAGTCTGTTAAAGAACTTGATATTTAAGTTCAGCATATTCCCAGAATATGACACGAAAATTTTCAAAAAACCTCACCCCAAACTACTCATTACATAGGATTATTTCGAAAATGTTAATTTTTTTTTCAAAAATAGTTCTAAAGATTTTGATTAAAATACCGTAATTAAAGATGTTTTGCGACAAATAAGAGTTATATCTTGAATTTCCTGGTAATATCCTCTGAAGTACTGTTCATTCTGAATGGGTTTTTTCATAACTGGTAAACGTAAGAGATAGAACAAAAACTTATTACAAAAAAATTGTAGATATGAAACTAACCATTTCCGAGATATTCCTCGTTAGTTGTTTCAGTTTTAAAATAGCTGTGTTTCTCAAACAGGAAGTTGTCATTCGCTTTTCTTTTGTTTTACTCCTGGCAATGCAAAGAGAACCGAACTTCAAAGCAAATCACATAGCTACAGCTTTTAAAAGATGTGACTACCTAGCCTAGTGCATTTCCTTAGTTCCTTTCTCGTACTTACAAGGAAGTAAGCAATAAGACCATTTCTGCTAATGCTTATCTCGATTATGCATGCATGCATTAATACACACACACATATTTATACATTTTTTAAATGAACTACATTGAAATAATTTCAGAGTAAGGGTTTATCCTAGCTAAGTAATTTGAAATTGGAAACGTATGGCTTGTTTAAAACTTTCGAACCCACGAACCCATGCGCCACAAAGCATCAAAGAAAGCTAGGCACTTTAGCGAGCACAGCTATGGGGACCGGCACTAGGCCTTTCTGTTGTAAGAAAAGGAATCACATATAGCATTTAGGCAGTCTCACTAATTTATTTACATTTTTAAAACACCGTCGTTATAACTAGAGCCCGGATGTTAGCTAAAATACGTTTTTTAATAGGTAAATGTAATTTTTTATTTTATTTTTAAAAAATGACCGTGTGTGTGTGTATGTGGGCGTAGGCAGCATAGCTCAAAAACGGAAACACCGTTAAATACCAAACTTGGTATTTAAGTTTGGTATCTTCCAAGGATGCGACACGAAGATTTTCAAGAAAATCCCCCCCCCCAACTACACTTCACATGGAAAACTTTTCGAAAATTTTTGATTTTCTAAACAAAAGCTCTAACGATTTTGATTAAAATACCGTATATTAAAGATATATACCTGATATATAATATGTATATCTTTGAATTTTCTAGGAATAGCCTCTGAAGACTACTTTATTTTGTATAATTGGTAAACCGTAAGAGATAGACAAAAGCTTAGCACACAAAAATTGTAGAGCACACTAAAACACACAATTTATGTCATATACATTCTTTCACAAAAAGGTCCGTGTGTGTGTGTGTGTGTATGTGTGTGTGTGTGTGTGTGTGTGTGTGTGTGTGTGTCTCCGTGTGTCTGTGAACACGATAACTCAAAAACGAAAAGTCGGTAAAATACCAAACTTGGCATAAGTTTAGTATCTTCCAGGGATGCGACACGAAGATTTTGAGAAAAATCCCCCCACCCCCAACTACCCTTTACATGGAACTTTTTTCGAAAATTTTGATTTTCTCAAAAATGGCTCTAACGATTTTGATTAAAATTTCGGATATTAAACATATTTACCTGACAAATGAAATGCATATCTTGAAGTTTCTGGGAATAGCCTCTGAAGAGTAGTTTATTCTGGATGAATTTTACTAAATTTTGAATAACTGCTAAACCGTAAGAGATGGACAAAAACTTACTACACAAAAAATGTAGAGCACATTAATACACACAATTTATGTTATATACATTTTTTTCGTGGAGTTCGTCGTTTTTGTGACATTCCTTATTTTTGGTTTCTGCTATGAAAAACGTATACTTTTCTCATACTGGAACTTGTCAACTCCTATCCATATAAACAAAGGAACTTCATTGACATAGTAACCAGCTTTTGACTATCACTTTAACCTACGGTTGTCCTTTATTTCGCTTCTACTTACAAGGATGCGAAAAATAAGACTTTTTCTGCTAATTTTTTTATCTGATTAGCATAAAGTAAATAGAATTATAAGCTTTTTAAGAATTATTTGTTGCAGGGATATGGAGAAACTCATGTGAATGGTACACATCAGATTTTTTTAGATATTCCTTGTTTTTTGTTTCACCTATGAAAAACTTACTTTTCTCATACAGGAATTTTTCAATTCCTGTCCATACAAAGGAACTTCAGTCACATAGCAACCAGCTTTTGATTATGACTTTAACCTATGGTACTCCCTTATTTCGCTTCTATTTACAAGGAAGCCCTTGGGCACCGAAGGTGTAATTAGTTTACAACATATTTATTTTGGGGTTGAACTTTTTAAGACCAAGAAACTCTTAGAGGATTGTAAGGAGCTTAGTCGCGGCAGCTGTTGGTAGTGCTCCTTCGTTACTGGGGATGCCCGTAAGCCATGAGGGGAAGCCGGTATCGCCTAATCTCGTCCTCCTGATATGGTAGGCCAGAGGCTTCGTGCAGGAGTCTCGTAGGAAATTCAGACTTCTGGCACTTTTATGCCGGTCTTGTTGTTCGCACGGCAGCTTAATTCTCAAACGCAACAATGTGAATTCCTACAGATTATATAATTTTGGGATCTTTATTGTGGGCTTACTATTTGTAAAGATGCAGGAAGTAGCTATTAAAATAATTAAATTATTCTTCTAACAAAATGTCTCAACGTTCTCATAGAAATCGTCACATAGCATTCTGGTCAATGCACTTTCGTCTCAGCCAATGAAAAATTGTAGTTTCAAATATTATTGTTGTTACAATTGTGTGTTGCGTGCTTTTATTGTTGTAGGAGGAAGAAATATTTGCTCGGAGCAGTCAGTAGTGTCAGTACTCAGTTATGGTCGAGTGAAAGTCGATGTTTTTTGTGTAATGAAAAATATTTTGTCGGATAAAAGTTTAATATGACACAAGAACATTTGCAACAATGTGCAATCAGCAAAAATGTAAGTTGTAATGATGCATTGCAATTTGTTCGCAAAATACATTATGCCTTTTTACTTTCTCTATACTCAAAATGTACATAGTGTATATACTCACTATATACAGTGTATAGAGAATGTATTGCACTCCACCAAAAAATTCAATACCGAGCTTTCACCGGAAATATATGTTTTAGGGTCCCCTGTGTCAAAAAAAAGTATTTTCAGAAAAAGGTCCGCGCGCGCGCGCGTGTGTGTGTGTGTGTGTGTGTGTGTGTCAGTGTGTCCGTGTGTCTAGAACACGATAACTCAAAAACGAAAAGTCGGTAAAATACCAAACTTGGCATTTAAGTTTAGTATCTTTCAGGGATGCGACCCCCAACTACCCTTTACATAGAATTTTTTTCGAAAATTTTGATTTTCTAAAATATGGCTAACGATGTTGATTAAAATATCGTATATTAAAGTTATTTACCTCACAAATAAAATGTATATTTTGAATTTTCTGGGAATAGCCTCTGAAGACTACTTTATTCTGGATGAATTTTTCATAACTACTAAACCGTAAGAGATTGACAAAAACTTAACCCACAAAAAATATAGAGCACGTTAAAACACACAATTTATGTTATACACATTTTTTTGGTGGAGTTGATTGTTTTTGAGATATTCCTTTTTCTTGGTTTCAGCTTTGAAAAACTTACTTATCTCACACAGGAATTTGTCAACTCCTGTCCATACAAACAAAGGAACATCAGTCACATAGCAACCAGCTTTTGGCTTTCACTTTAACCTATGGTACTCCCTTATTTCGCTTCTACTTACAATAAAGCAAGAAATAAGACTCTTTCTGCTATTTTTTCTCGATTAGCATGAAATAAATAAAAGATAAGCTTATTAACAATAATAATTTACAGAGATATAGAGAAAGTCATGTGAATGGAACACATCAGATTTTTAAGTCTATGCCTTTTAGAAAATGTATTCTGTTTTTCTTTTTTCTCTGTACGTACTATGTACATAGTGTATAGAGAAGGTATTGTAATGCACCCAAAACTCCGATTCCGAGATTTCACCGGAAATGCACGTTTTGGAACCCACTGGATAAAAAAAAACATTTTTAGAAGTGTCTGTGGGCAGCATAGCTCAAGAAGGAAAAGACCATTAAATACCAAACTTGGTATTTAAGTTTGGTACTTTCCAAGGATGAGACACGAAGACTTTCAAGGAAATCCCCCAACCCCAACTGCCCTTACACGGAAAAAATTTCGAAAATTTTGATTTTCTTAAAAATGACTAACGATTTTAAGTAAAATCTCTCATATTTAAGATATTTGCATGACAAATAAAATGTATATCTTCAATTTTCTAGGAATAGCCTCTAAAGAATGTTTATTCTGGATGAATTTTGCGGAATTTTATAACTCATAAACCGTAAGAGATATGCAAAAGCTTTCCTAACAAAAAATGTACATCTCATTAAAACACACTTTGTGTTATATACATTTTTTTCTTGGAGTTGACCGTTCTTGAGATATTCCATGTTATTAGTTTCAGCTTTAATTATTCTCATACGCGAATTTGTCAACTCCTGTCCACACAAACAAAGGAACTTCAATCACATAGCAACGAGCTTTTGACTACTTTAACCTATGGTACTCCCTTATTTCGCTTCTACTTACAAGGAAGTAAGTAATAAGACCCTTTTTGCTATTTTTTCTCGATTAGTATTGAATAAATAGAAGAATAAGCTTTTTAACAATAATTTATTGCAGAAATGTAGAGAAAGTCATATGAATTAAACACATCAGATTTTTAACGTTTTTGTTCTTTTTATATCTGCCTATTTTAAGTGCTATAAATGCCTAAACATCCGGGCTCTAGCTATAACTTTGTTGCAACCATCGAAATGCCAAAAATCGAGATGCCACATTTTTTTAGATATTTTCAATGTTATGAAAGTGATAGCTAAAAACTGTTCTTAGCACAACTACGCTGCTGTTCCCAGTCGGTGCGGCGATGTCCTTCAAATTAAGTGCATAATAGCGTTAAGTACCTATTTAACAACTTGTTACTTTCTGGGAAAATTCTGGGTTATTATTCTTACTCATGTAATAACTTTTTTTAACAGCTTAAATGTAGAAGAGATATATAAGAAGGGATAGAATGGGTGAGCTGTTGAGTACTTTAAGTCAATTTCTCATTGTGCAAACCCACGGCTTATACGAAGGCCACCCCGAAAGTGACAGACGATTTGGCAAACTAAATAATAACGAAAGTTATCAACACAAAACTTTATTTACAGAGTTACAGTACCTTACTCTATTTTTGCTTTCTCTACACGTACTATGTACATAGTGTATAGAGAAGGTACTGTAATGCACCCAGAAATTCGATACCGAGTTTTCACCGGAAATACATGTTTTGGGTCCACCTGAATCAAAAAAAAAAAAAAAAAAAAAAAAAAATTTTTAGAAAAATGTCCGTGTGTGTGTCCTTCTGTCTGTGTGTGTCTGTGGGCAGCCTAGCTCAAAAACGAAAAGACCGTTTAATACCAAACTTGGTATTTAAGTTTGGTATCTTCCAAAGATGCGACACGAAGATTTTCAAGCAAATCCCCACCCTCAACTATCCTTTACATGGAACTTTTTTCGAAAATTTTAATTTTCTAAAAAATGGCTCTAACGATTTTGATTAAAATATCCTATATTAAAGTTATTTACCTGACAAATAAAATGTATATTTTGAATTTTCTGGGAATAGCCTCTGAAAACTACTTTATTCTGGATGAATTTTACGGAATTTTGCACAACTGGTAAACCGTAAGAGAGGGACAAAAACTTAGCACACAAAAAATGTAGAGGACATTAAAACACACAATTTATGTTATGTACATTTTTTTCGTAGAGTTGGTAGTTTTTTATGTATTCCGTGTTTTTGGTTTCAGCTTTGAAAAACTTATACTTTTCTCATACAGGAATTTGCCAACTCCTGTCCACACAAACAAAGGAACCTCAGTCACATAGCAACCAGCTTTTGTCTATCACGTTAACCTATGGTACTCCCTTATTTCGCTTCTACTTACAAGGAAGCAAGTAATAGGACTATTTGTCCTATTGTGCTGGTTTGGTCATATTGGACGATGAATGAAATTGGTGAAATGATGCTCAAATGATCTCGGGGTCCATGGAGCTTAAAGTTACTCGACATTCGTTTTCTCAGGGTAAGGGAAAACCCCGAAAGAAACCTTATCCGGTAACTCGCCCTAAGCGAGGTTCGAACTCACAACCTTTAGAATGTGAGGCGGGCTGCAAATTATTGTTTTAGTGGTCAGGGTAGTTTTTAATAAAGCCGGTGCAGATTTACGCAATTGTGGAGGCAACTGTATAAAAGTTTATCAACATTTTTTCGCTGTTAGTTATATATATTTAACTAAGCAAACTTTATATCTGTAAAACTTGCTTAAATACTGTCATTTTCCCAATACCTAGGAAATAAAACGCAGTTCAATTATCGACATTTGTAAGATGTACATTATTATCACACTGGAAACGAATTTTACTTTCCCTAGCACGTATGTACAATGCATATAGTAGATAGAGAAGATAATGCATTCCACCCAAAAATTGGATACCGAGATTTCTTCCGCTATTTTCGGAACCGTCTTTGTAGAGCTAACCATTTCAGAGTTAATCTTTTTTTTTAATTTTTTCTTTCTTTAACTTCAATGCTCATATCGGGCGCTTTGACTTGTAAAACTGAAGCTTCAGAACATTAGGTTAATCAAGTTTATATTACTAAGCACATGCACATTTACTCTCACATTTATACTTCCAGACTTTGTGGGGGATAGGGAATGATTCTGGTTAAAGAAAAATTCCCTGCCCCAGCCGGCAATCGAACCCGGGACCTCGCTGGGTACTCGACAGTAGTTATTCATCTCATATTTATTTTATTTTAGTTCCTGGTCAATGCAAAGAGAACAGAATTTCAATCATATAACGTCAGCTTTTAAAAGATTTGGCTATCACTTTAGCCCAGTGTATTCCCTATTCCCCTTCAACCTTATAAGGAACTCAGTAATAACATTTCCGCTGTTTATTTCGATTGGCATGAAGTATGTAGAAGAATAAACTTTGATCTGGGAAAGCACCCCCCCCGCTTCTCAAGCTGCGGTGCGCACTCTACATACATACAGTATTTTTCCTTCTTTCTCTTATTCTTTTTTTTTTTTTTTTTTTTTTTTTTTTTTTTTTTTTTTTTTGTATGCAGCAAGTCATGTGGAGATCTTAGTATAACTTGCACGTGACTTGAAGTTTATTGCATCATGAGTTCAGGGTCCAAGTAGAACAGCAGCGCAAAGGTTCGGAGCTTACATGAAGGCGTATACATCCAAATCAAATTGGTGCTGATGATAATACAAAGATATATCATCCGCAGCAAAAACTACATAAAGGGAGTCTAAATGCCCTTTCTTGCCAATGTTATCTCAGCGAATATTTAAGATAGTGAGCTAAATATTTCAATGCATATTCAACAAAACCTTTACTGTTGATTGATGAAAAATAGAATACTATGTTCATTAGAAGCAAATATATGTTGTTGTTTTTTACTTTCTCTACACGTACTATGCACCAAAAAATTCGATACCGAGATTTCACCGGAAATACATGTCTTGGGTCCCCCTGAATAAAAAAAAAAACATTTTTGGAAAAATGTCCGTGTGAGTGTCCGTCTTGTCTTATCTGTGGACATCATAGCTCAAAAAACGAAAAAAACAAAACAAAAAAAAATTAAATACCAAACTTGATATTTAAGTTTGGTATCTTCCAAGGATGCGACACGAAATTTTTGAAGAAAATCCCCCCCCCCCCAAACTACCCTTTATATGGATTTTTTTTTTTTTTGAAAATTGTTCTTAAAAATGACAAACTGTTTTCATTAAAATATCGCATATTAAAGATATTTATCTGACAAATAAAATGTATATCTTGAATTTTCTGGGAAGACTACTTTATTCTGGGTGAATATTACAGAATTTGGCATAACTGCTAAACCGTAAGAAATGGACAAAAACTTACCACATGAAAATGTAGAGCACGTAAAAACACAATTTATGTTGTATACATTTATTCGTGGAGTTGCTCGTTTTTTAGATATTCCTTTTTTTTTTTTTTTTTTTTTTTTTTTTTTTTATTTTTATTTTTATTTTCAGCTTTGAAAAACTTATACTTTTCTTATACAGGAATTTGTGAGCTACGTCCACACAAACAAAGGAACTTCATTCACATAGCAACCAACTTTGACCATCACCTTAACCTATGGTAGTTTCTTATTTCGCTTCTACTTTCAAGGAAGCAAGTAATAAGCTTATTTCTGCTAATTTTTTCTCGATTAGAATGAGGTAAATAGAAGCATAAGCTTTTTAACAATAATTTGTTGCAGAGACGTAGAGAAAGTCAAGATTTTTTAATAAAGCTCTCAAAATTGTATTGGTTTTTAAATTTTTACAAAATATTGATCGACATACATAAAAACTTTCTCGTTAAAATAACGCCTATTTAGGTGCAAATGTGTTATAAAACCCCGAGTTCTTAGTCTCAATTAGTTAACGAGATAATGGGGCACTTGTATAAACTTTTACTTCTTCAGAAATTGCTTTCAAACATAACATGTTTGGGTGGTAAGTTTTGTCCATCTCTTACGTTTAGCAGTTACGCAAATTCATCCAGAATAAAGTAGTCTTCAGAGGCTATTCCCAGAAAATTCAAGATATAAATTTGGGATGTAAACACCTTTAATATACGGGATTTTAATCAAAATTGTTAAAGCCATTTTTTTAGAAAATCAAAATTTTCGAAAAATTGTCCCTGTAAAGGGTAGTTGGGGAGGGTTTTTTTTTTGTTTTTCTTTTTTTCTTGAAAATCTTTGTCGTATCCTTGCAAGATACCAAACTTAAATACCAAGTTTGGTGTTCAACGGTATTTTTGTTTTTGAGCTATACTGTCCACAGATAGACACACATACACGTGGCGGAGTGGTTAGACCACTTGCCTCTCACCTAGACTTCGATCCCAAGTGAGATTTGTGATGGACGAAGTCTCTGGGTACTACGGTTTCCTCTGCCATCGCATTCCACCGATGCTCCATCTTCATTCATGTATCGTCAGTGTCATCGCCCGCGGTGCCGTAAGTATATATATATATATATATATATATATATATATATATATATATATATATATATATATATATATATATAACACATGGGGAGACCCAAAGCATGTATTTCTGGTGAAATCTCGGTATCGAATTTTTGGGTGCATTATAATACCTTATCTATACACTATGTACTTAGTACGTGTAGAGAAATTAAAAATGAAGGAAATATGAAGGGGATGTCAATGCTACGAATAGCTAAAGTAAAACTTTCCGAGAAGATAAAAAAAAATCTCTTCTCTAACACTCATATTTACAAAGCTATTGTTTTGCCAAGTGAGTGTATCAAAATATTCTAAAAATACTACTACGCGGGTTTATTTTCAACAATATTTTAAACTATTCACAATTTTTGTTGCAGAATAAAGAGATAAAGGCATGTGAACGGTACACATCAGACTTTTTAGTGCCATATACATAGTGTATAGAGAAGGTATTGCATTCCAAAAATTCGATACCGAGATTTCATAGGAAATACACGTTTAAGGGTACCTGAAAAAAATTAGAAAAAAGTCCATGTGTCTGTGAACACGATAACTCAAAAACGAAAAGTCAGTAAAATACCAAACTTGATATAAGTTTAGTATCCTCCAGAGATACGACATGAAGATTTTGAAAAAGCCAAAAACCAATAGTTTGTTAAGTACCAAACTCGGTATTTAAGTTTAGCATCTTCCAAGGATGCGACAAGACAATTTTTAGGAAAATGCCCCGTCCCAATACCATCCTTCACAATTTTCGAAATTTTAGATTTTCTCAAGAGTGGCTCTTACGATTTTGGTGAAATTGTCGAATAATATATATATCATTCTGAATGGATTTTGCATAACTCATAAACCATAAGAGATAAAGACAAAAACTCGCTACACAAAAACTGTAGATATCGTTAAAATACAATTTATGTCATATACACGGGAAGTTATCTTTCGTTTCATACATTTTTTATTTTCTGCCGTACATGCAAAGAGAACCAAATTTCAAATGTTTCACAGTGCAATCAGCTTTTAAAAGATTTGATTATCGCTTTAGCCTAGTGCATTTGCTTATTTTTCCTTTCTACTTACAAAGAAGCAAGTATAAAGAGCAATTCTGCTAACGTTTATCTAGATTCGCATGATATAGATAAAGGAATAATCTTTTGTAAGAATGGCTTTTGTGGCACAGATAGAAAAAGTCATGTGAAATGAACACATCAGATTTGCTATGTGCACGTTCTATTGCTTCACCTGTTGTACAACATAACATAAAATTCCTTCCGGATGAAAGTGATTTGCAGGTTATTCTTATAAAATTCAATATATGCATTTTACTTATTATGCAAATATCGTTACATATTATGGTATGTTAATCATAATCGATAGACCCATTTTTAAGAAACTTTAAAAGTTCTATTAATTTTTTAAGTTCAAAATAGATGTAAATAAAACTATCACTCAACAAGCACCAAGTGGAGAGAAGATGGAAACTAAGTGCCCAAAAGAGTAAACTGTCTCAGGTAGCGTGTTTATATACTACATACTGTAGCTTGGGAACATGTTGTATAGCTTATTCCTACATTTTACCTTATATCCTCATGTGGATGGAAGTCAGATTTTTACTTACATTTTAAAATGAAAGTTCGAACATGTCATAGGTACATGTTCTATACTCTGTGTCTTTACTATCGATATCGTTTACGAGATCTACGAAGTGGTAAAACATGTTGGTCACACTGGTTCTGTTGTCTAACCTGCGTACTGCATGATAGTTTTAAAGTTCATCTGTATAACCTAAAAGTTCCCACTTTGGAGCCTTGTTGCTAAATTTCAGACATGGCAGCAGAAAAACGCAACTGGTTCGACGAATTTGCTGTATGCATGGATAGAAATATTCGAGGAGTTCAGTATGGTATTTATTCTGTGGCATTTATTGGATTAGCAATCGCATTTCGAAGTGTTCGTCCGTTAAAAAAGTTCACGGCTCCTACGGAAATCCCATCCAGCTTTGTGAAGAAACACGTCACATTAAACGGGAAAGTGGTTGGTTTGGGCTCAAACGAAGGATCTCCAGTGTTGCTTGTGGATCACTTTCCTGCTATAGCATTGTGGCAGAAACAAAATGGGAACAAACTTCTACCTGTTCAAGTTTCCAGCATAGATGTCAGAACCCATGGAATTTCCTGGCTGCAGACGATAGTTGTTGGTTCTAATATCGATTTCCAACTGTTAAAAATCACGCCTCAGGCAGCTAGCTGCATTGTAATTACAAATAAAAGCAAGAATATTGGTTTTGAGCTAGTGTCACTAGGTTTTGCGTCTGTTTCGGAATATGATTTTGAACTGGACGATGATCCACTATATTTGAAATACTATCGTAAGCTTCTAGTGGCTGAAAACAAAGCAGAAAAACGGGGATTGGGGATTTGGGCTAAAGGGAATACCTCAAATAATTCTTGGTGGTTAAGCATGCCTGTACTCTGGAGTAAGGTTAAGGCAGCTGCACGCGACAAAAATAAAACAGCTGTTGCCGGGACACCAAAACTCGCTAATGTATAATAGCAGCAATTAAAATGTACAAGTATAGTTATAATTAGATGGAATTGCTTTAGCTAAAGGATAAACAACAGTAATAGTTCTTCAAATTCTGTACCATCGCTTCATAGTTTCAAAAAAGATGGGAATATGTGGACAAGGGTCTTCACAACGTTTATACTTTTTATGGAATATTACTATTTGATAAAATTGCAGAAGATTCCACCATACATCAGAGTCCTACTGTGTAAACATGTGAATAAAGATAATCTTCAGCATGTATAACAATTTTCACAAAATCTATGGCTGCAAAATCCTTAACAATTTCATTGTCATTTATCCTCATTAGCTTTAGTATAAGGTTTCTGTGCAAGTATTTTTGTATGAAAAATATTTTCAAAGCAAAATAAATAAAACAGCAGGAATCAGAATAGAATGAATGAACATTTTATTGACTTATAAGAATTTTACAAAATATAAGGTATTCTGAGTACTGGAAATGAAAAGAGATAACTACAAAGAAGTTTTTGGGATTTGTTTCTATTAATGCTGTATTTTATACGGGAAAAATTTTCCTAAACGTATTAAAATTTAGTTATTAAAGAGGTAGGTATAAGCCATTAAAATATTGATGTTCACAACATGTCTGTTGTAATTCAAAGCTCAAAGTTGAACTGTTAATCAGGCATATCACCAAGCTAAAAATAACACAGTTTTTACAAACTATATTTAAGAGCTGAAATAATATCTAATATTGCCTTTAATTTTCACCCAGAGTTTGTGAATTGTGCTTTGTAGGAAATATAGAACACAATACAAATAACTCCCATGAGTCTAGAAAATGAAGTATAAGAATTCCCAATTCCGTCCATGAAAGCATATACTTAAAATTGATTTGTAAATGTTCCCTGATAATTGTATTAATGCATTACTGAAAAAAGAATGGTTTAAAGTTTTAACTTAAAATACTTGAATAAATCAGTCAATACATTAACCTATGAATGCCAGAATTTATTCCTTGCAGCTGTATCACCAGATAGTATAAATATATATTTTTTGTACCATATTATATTTATGTTGTTCCCTATATTTTTCTTGCTAAATGATGACCTTCACCTCATTTCCATGGAGAATTCATTTGAGTTCGTATTCTGTATTAAGTACTGCAATCTGATCATATGGAAACTTGGATCTGATCCTCTCTTAGAAAGTAGGATAGGAATGAGATCGGATCGAAATACATTGCATGGAAACACCTTTGTCTTCACTATACTCTTTGCAACCTACTGCATGCTTGTTTGTTTTCTTCAATAACTTCCCAGAAACTGATATAATAGACACCAGTCATTTTTATAATCTCACAATTTATTATTTTCAAAAACAATCATTTAATCAAAATATCTGCATAGAACTATGTGTAGGAGATTCACCAACGTAAATCCAAATCAACACAAACGTTTAAACGATTAATTTTCTAACGTTATACATCCAAAACAATCTCAATTCACCTGAATTTAAAATGTGAAATGCAGATTATATTCAGATGGAATTGGGCTCAAATGAATTTCAATTCCCCATGGAAACATGGTAACTAGCTGATATTTGTGTCACTCGTCAAAGTGAAGTACGTATTTTATTAAAATTAAAGATTAATCATTCACTGTGGTGCCTGGATAAGAAAAAGACAGTACCAGCGTAGTTCAGACATATGTCAATATGTATCCTATGGTCTGAGAGGAAGTATAAAACCAGTTGTTGAAAAGTAAATGGTAACAGTTTAATTATAAATTCTCCACAAGAAAGACTGAACTGAGAAAATCCATTATTCAAAAGGCAATTCCTATTAGTTTTATTAAAATGTTGTTCTATAATTCATATGCTGCAAAATATGTGGCATTTATTTGTCGCAACTGTGGAAGTTGTTTCAAACTGTTTAATATTAATGAGCTTCAAGTTTTGTTAGCAACTTATGGCCTTAAAGGTGTTTAAAGTTCCTGAATATAAAACATGTGCATCATGAACAGTTGCATAGATTGCAACAAATTCCAATTTACCTTTGTACATAAGGTTTTTTCTTAAAATAAAAATGAGAAAAGTATATAATCTGGTAGAGATACTATGTAGGGCTGCTGATGAGTATTTGCTTAATGTGACTGATCAAATGTGTATGTGGAGTTTCTTTTTTTCCCTTCCTTTTTCTTTCTTTCTTGCAGGAAGCACAGGAATGATATGTTTGGCTTTTCATTAATTTAACAGCCAAGATAACATCTCTACTAGCATCATTTTGTAATATAAAAACTGTACATATATCTAATTTTGTAATTTGAATTGTATTAAAATATTTAATTTATTATCCTGTTTCTCTATTCATATTATGTGCATTTCTCCAGTTTCTACCAATATATTTGTATAAATCCCATTTAATATTTTGCTTGAATTTATTGCTTTTCACTACTGTTTATAAGTAGGGAGTATGACTGTCAATATTTTGATATTAAGATTTCAATAGAAATGCAGGTTATACATTTCCTTAATTAATAAATAAAAAGTGTTCTTAGAAAAACAGTCTATAAGGATTGTGAGAGAGAGAGGCAACATCCTAACTAGAAAAAAACAAAGGTTTTCTAATACCAAAAGTATTTTCCTAGGATGCACCACAAGGATTTTTAAGAAAGTTCGCAAACTCAAAATTACCATTTTTGACTTTGTTACATATCTGCATGGCAAATAAAATTTATATCTTGAATTTTCTGTGAATATCAATTAAAGACTTGAAGCTTTCTTGGTGTTGCATATTAATGATGACCTTACGGGATAAAAAGAGTTAAATTAGAGTCGTAAAATATCCAAGCTCAACTCTGGGTCTTCGTCAAGGAAGAATTCTGTGAATAGTCTGCAAAGTCGTCATCTTTCAAAATGGATTTAAATAAAGCATAAAAAATAAACCAAAACCTATAATACAAAAAAAACGTAGATCTTGTTAAAACACAATACCAAATAGTTGTTTGTGACATATACCATTTTCAAGATAATGTACTTTAGTCATTGGTATGAATTTTCAAACATTATACTTTCTTCAATGTTGAGTTGCTAGATTTTTTTTCTTTTTAACTTAAATTCCTTTGACCTGGTTGATTATATGGACAATGAAATGATCTCGAGGTCCACGGAGCATAAACTTACATGACATTCATCTTCTCAGGATAACATAAAACCTCGGAAAAAACATCTGGGTAACTCACTCTATGCGAGATTCAAACTTGGACCTGTTGAATGTGAGTCAGATGCGCTACCACCACACTACCCAGGCAAACACTTGTTTTAATTTCTCTACTTTATATGGATAGTATATATGAGAAGCATTGTATTCCACCTAAAAAGTCAATGTTAATGTTTGCCAGATAATCTTGTTTTGAAGTCCCCAGAACCCCAAAAAGGTCATTTTAGATGTGTGTTGACATTTCTAAAAAACGAAAAGTTGCTTAAAAATAAACTTGGTACTTCTGTTTATATCCACCAAGGATGCAACAACAATGGTAGGCATCCTATCTGTTCAGCCTCAATGGTGAATTAAATAGATTTATTTTGCAAGTTGAGTTTGACTGCATTGTTTATAAGTTTTCTCCAAAACTATACAATTTTTTACTTTCTCTACACATACTATGTACATAGTGTAAAGAGAAGGTGGGGCATACCACCCAAAAATTTGATACTGAGATTTCACCAGAAATTCAGGTTTCAGGGTCTCCTGTATAAAAAAAAAAAATTAGAAAAAGTGAACATGATAACTCAAAAACGAAGAATCCACAAAATACCAAATTGGTATTTGAGTTTAGTTTCTTCCAAGGATGCAACATGATTTTGAGAAAAATCCCCCCTCACACCAAACTACCCTTTACATGGAAGGAATTTCTAAAATTTTGATTTTCTCACAAATGGCAACATAAAAGAAATTTACATGTCAAATAAAATGTATGTCTTGACTTTTCTGGGAATAGTCTCTAAAGACCTCTTTATTCTGGATGAATTTTGCTGAATATTGCATAACTGGTAAACCATAAGAGATAGACAAAAACTTGCTACAAATAAAATGTAGATCTTGTTAAAACATATAATTTATGTTATATATGTTTTTTTTTTTTTTTTTTTTTTTTTTTTTTTTGAGTTGCCCTTTGTGATGTGTGGCTCAAAATTATTCATGAATAAGTCAGTTATAGTGGCAGGATTCCCCATTGCTAGTCCTGTTGTCTATCCTGAAGGTCTTATACATAAATTGGTTAGCTGAACAAGATCTTCTACTTCCTGTCAGTACTTTTCAGCCACGTTTTAAGAGGTTTTTGGAGTTCATCTATGGGTATTCTAGGAAATAGGGAGGTGACATCAAAGGATACTAATTTATCTTCAGATGAGATTCTGATGTCTTTCAAGTGGTTAATCAGCTCTAGTGAATTTGAATCACTTTTTATTGAATTTTGGGAAGAAGTTAAATTTCTGTGTGAGCTAATTGAAAAGGTTGTGTGGGTGCATTCATATTATCTATTATGCTTCTAGTTTTGAGTATTTTGGGTAGGGTATACAATCTAAGCAAGGTTGGTAGATCTGGCTTTAATTTGGATTTTTGTTTTTACTTTCTCTATACACACTATGTACATAGTGTATAGAGAAGGTATTGCACTCCACACAAAAATTTGATACCGAGATTTCACCGGAAATATATGTTTTAGGGTCCCCTTTAACTAAAAAAAAGCATTTTTGGAAAAAGGTCCATGTGTGTGTGTGTCATGAACATGATAACTCAAAAACGAAAAGTCGGTAAAATACCAAACTTGGTGTTTAAGTTTAGTATCTTCCAGGGATGCCACACAAAGATTTTGAGAAGGATCCCGCCACCCCAACTACCCTTTACATGGAACTTTTTTTTAAAATTTTGATTTTTTCAAAAATGGCTCTAATGATTTTGATTAAAATATTGTATATTAAAGCTATTTACCTAGCAAATGAAATGTATATTTTGAATTTTCTGGGAATAGCCTTTGAAGAGTACTTCATTCTAGATGAATTTTACAGAATTTTGAATAACTGCTAAACCGTAAGAGATGGACAAAAACTTACTACACGAAAAATGTAGAGCATGTTAAAACACACCATTTATGTTATATACATTTTTTTCATGAAGTTCATCGTTTTTTGAGACATTTCTTGTTTTTGGTTTCTGATTTGAAAAACTTATACAATGTATTGTACTGTCTTGACACTTTTATTTAGTGGATTGGCTATTTCTTCATGTTCCAGATTGCTTGGCAAGTATTCTACTCTTTGGTCTTCTTGATCTAGTATTACTAATTGGCTGGCTTTATCTGATTTTGTGTACACCACTGATTTCAAACTGCATAACACACACAAAACCCCCCTACAGAACCTCAGTTCAGAACATTCACTTATCAATTTTGGGTACAAACAAATTTCAGAAAATCTTCAAGAATTATAACATCACCTTAGCTCCAAAAAACAAATTCAGAAACTGCTGTGCAGAAATTTAAAAGACCCTACCGGGAATTTATGAAATTAAATGCTCAGACTGTAATCTGGTGTATATCGGAAGGACAAAGAGAAGTTTGGAAGCCAGATTAAAGGAACGCATGAGAAACCTAAAATACAAACAAATAGAAAAATCAGCAGTTGCCTATCATTTTTGGACATCAGGACACTAAATCACACCAAATATAAAACTATTAAAACCAGCTTATAAACCCACAGAATTAGATGTCTGGGAGAAGATCTACATCATGAAGAAAAGGAGCCATATCATGAATTTTGATTTGCCACCTTACAGCAACCTCTGGAAGTTCATAGATCCAGCAACAGATGCCTCCACAGTTAATACACCACCACCCATCGTCGCCAACGAAGAAAGATTTAGTCGGAATTAAGGGTTGAAAATGGGAACAACTGTTACCCGAAACCGGTCCCCAGTAAGTAAAAATAAGTGACGTTTGTGTTACAAAAACCGACTCAAATTCTTTTATTTTTTACTTGTCCACATTGCTTAATTTGAGATTATTTCTAGTCATGAGTACTTAATATAAAGTCCTGCATTGTGATGCAGTATGCTAGAACAGGCTGTTGCAACTCGACTTGTCTGAGCAATGTTCACATGCACAGAGCACTCAGGTATACTAGAGCAAAAAACTCAGAGCAGAGCTGAAGGAGAGCATGTTAGCCAATAAGTCATTGGGCAAAGGACATATCACAACACTTGCTCCTGCCACTTTATTTCCAGCTCTTGATGATAGCTTGTCCTCAATGCTGCACCATATTGCAGGTAGATCCTATGATGCATGAGTTACTTGCTGAGCTTTTCACGCACACCCAAGTTGGAACATCCTGGGCTAGTTTCAGCTCTGGTTACTGACCATAATGCACTCACATTTGATTCCCCATGGGGATGCAGATTTTAAGACTCCAAGTATAGGAACTGGTATCTTGAGGAATTTGAGTAACAGCCATAGGCATGATCCTGGCCATGTACACCAGCATTCCTATTGAGATGTGCGATGCTCATCTACCTCTGCCATGCATAAGTGGGCATGAGACCAATATATGGGTTGGGCTATAGTGTCACAGGATGATAATACTAATAGCATTATTAATGTTATGTAAATACTACCTATGGGAATCAGATGATAAGTCCCGAGCCTCACACAGATATGATACCACCACTAGGCCAGTTAGACAGTAGCATTGTATAGTTAAACTCTAGACTAGCTTGTATCCATAGTTACAGGTCAATAGCTTGTTTAGTTTTCAAATGGCAGCATTTTAAACAAGACAACTTTTAGAGTTTTCATGAAAATGGAGGATTAGGAAAAACGAGCAGTAATTAAATACTTCTATTTGAAAGATCTAATGCCTAAAGAAATCAAGGAGGAAATAGACAGTATTATTGAAAGCCTCTGCCCCTTTATATCCAATAATTAAAAGGTGAGTTGCAAAGTTTAAACTGGGACGTATGAGCACTAGTGATGAGTGCCGTTCTGTAAAAGTGACCACTCCAGAGATCATTGAAAAAATTCATTGTTTAGTACTACCGCAGATTAAAGTTTTTTTGAGATAGCAGAGGCTGTAAACATATTAAAAGAATGTGCAGGTAATATTTCAAGTAATGTTTTGGGCTTTCACAAGATCAGTGCAAGATGGGTGCCATGTTTGCTGATACCTGATCAAAAGTTGCAAAGAAAAACTGTTTCTGTTAAGAATGTGGAGCTCTACTGTAAAAATCCTAGTGAATATTTAGACAGCTTATTATCATAGATGAAACTTAGAATACATCACTATACTCCAGAAAGTAAATCACAGACAAAACAGTGGATTGCACCAGGTGAACCAACTCCAAAAAAAGCAAAGTCAATTTTGTCAGCTAACAAGGTTATAGCAAGTGTTTTCTGGGATGCACAGGGAATTATTTTTATTGATTACTTGGACAAGTTTAAAAGTATCACTGGTGACTACTATGCAAGCTTACTGCACGTTTGAGTGATGAGGTGAAAAGAAGAAGGCCTCATTTGGCACAAAAAAAAAAATCTTGTTTCCTCACTACAATGCTCTGGCCCGTCGTTCAGTCATTGCAATGGGAAAAATGTGCGAATTAAAGTTGGAATTGTGGCCCTCCATGGTGTAATGGTTTCCATGCTAACTTCAAATACCCAAGGTCACGGGTTCAAACCCGGCGGAGGACGGTGGATTTTTTTGGGTGTAAAAATCCTTAACATGGCTTCCTTCGGAAGGGAAGTAAAGCCGTTGGTCCCGTGTCCTAGATTTAACGCATGTAAAAGAACCTCAAGCCTGATAGAGAGGCCTCTGAGCAAAATTAAGCGGTATTTCACACCCAATATAGAATGGGATACTGAGAACCACAGCAGTTAAAGAGCGTCCATAAATAACATACCATTTCCAATTTTTTAAAGCTGGAATTGCCTGAACATCCACCCTATTTGCCAGATCTAGCACACAGTGACTACCACCTCCCAAACCTCAAAAATTTCATGGAGGACAAAGATTTCACAGCAACGAGGTCATTGATGCGGTAAACAGCTATTTTGAGGACCTTTGATAAATTGCACTACAGATATGGTTTAATTAAATTAGAACACTGATATGACAAATGTATTAGTCTTTCTGGAGATTATGTTAAGAAATAAAGCAAAAAAATGTTTTTAAATGCCCTTTTCATTGCGAGGCCCGGGACTTATCAGCGGACCCTCATACAATGTGTAAGGAATTTTTCTTATATATATATTTATACAGTAACTGGCTGAGAAAGTGATGTGAGTAGGACATACAGATTTTTAAACAGCTACATCATAAATCATTTGCAATGTTAAATATTATTTATTACATAGCAGACCTGATATATATTAATAATCAAATCAGAACTTGAATCATTATTTTTAAGGTCCAGTCAGCTGAAAAACTGAAATGTTATGGCTGGGTATGAACATGGATATCCCACTTTCTGTCCATTATTCTTGACCATAGAGCCACAATGACAACATACTGGCATGACATTAAAATCACCAAATGGCTCTTTAAACAATTTTATAATACCTTAGTTTGAAATGTCTGCATAACAAAACAAAATGTATATCTTGAATTTTTTTCAAATAGTCTTTGAAAGTCTTCCTTCTGAATGAATTTTGCATAATCTATATCTTGTAAACCATATGACATACAGAAAAAACTACCACAAAAAATGTACATCTCTTAGTTCATACCACAAACGTTATTAGGCATAAACTGTGTTTTATTTTTAAGAAAACAAGTTTAACGTCCTGCTATAAAGATCTATTGGGACAAAATGGATGAAATGATGCTCAAATGAACCCATGATGCAGATTTTGACCCAACATATTTTGCCCTGCAAGGATATTGGAAATTCCAAGAAAAAGTTATCCAGGTAGCACACAATGTAAACTCAACAAAGGAGATAAGGAGAATTGAGTTATTTATGCACTCTTTAATTGCTATGGTTTTATTATCCCATTCTATGTTGGGTATGAAAGACTGCTTAATTTTGCTCAGAGATCTCTTTATCAGGTTGAGGTTCTTTTACGTGCTGGAAATTTGTGACACAGTACCAACTTTATTTTCCTTCCAAAGGAAGACATACTAAGGATTTTATGCCAAAAAAATACATCATTCTCTGCCAGGTTTTAGCCCGCAACCTTGAGAACACTCAAGAAGGTAATGAACCATTAGGAGTAGAAAAAAAAAAATCTTTCTGGAGATATTTTGTTATGAGGATTGCCAGAATTGAGCTGTTTGGATGCAACCTTTATTGGGAGCCAAAAATCTTTGGAAGTTAAAAAGGGGATACACAATACATCACTGTTGCAGTGCATTAGGCAATTTCTTGCCCTCTCTTTCTTTTAAACAAAAAAGTCTGATGTGTTCCACTCACATGACTCTCTCTAGCTGTTCTGCAAATAAATGTTTCTCACAAAACATTGTTCTTTTATCTATACCATGCTAATTGAGATAAACATTAGCAGAATTGGTGTTATTACTTGTTTCTTCTCAAGTATAAGCGAAATAAGGAAATGCATTAGGCTAATGCGATAGCCAAATCTTATAAAAGCTATCACTATGTGAACAATAGAAATTTGATTCCCTTTTGCATTCTGGGAGTAAAACAACACAGATGAAAAGAAAGTTGACTTCCCGCTTGAGAAAAGTTTAAGCATCTTAAAACTGAAACCAAAGGAATATCCCAGAAATGGTTAGCAAAAAATGTACAGCGCATAAATTGTATGTTTCAATGTCTATCTTATATGGTTTACCAGTTATACAAAGGCATCCAGAATGAAGAGGTCTTCAATGGCTATTTCCAGAAAATTCAAGATATACATTTTGTTTGTCACAAAAATAGATTAAACATACAGTATTTTAATCAAAATCATTACAGCCATTTTTGAGAAAATCAAAATTTTCAAAAAATATTCCATGTGGAGGGTAGTTGGAGGTGGGGAGGATTTTCCTAAAATTTTTACTTTCTCTAGCCCCATGTGTCCAATGTACATAGGGATAGAGAAATATTATATTCCACTCAAAAATTTGATACCAAGATTTCACTGGAAATACATGTTTTAGGACCCCTGTATCCAAAAAAAGAATTTTCAGAAAAAGATCTGTGTGTGTGTGTCTGTGAACACGATAACTCAAAAACGAAAAGTAGCTAAAATACCAAACTTGGTATTTAAGTTTAGTATCTTCCAGGGATGCGACACGAAGCTTTTGAGAAAAATCCCCCCCACCCCAAACTACCCTTTCATGGAACTTTTTTTCGAAAATTTTGATTTTCTTAAAAATGGCTAACGATTTTGATTAAAATATCATATATTTAAGATATTTACCTAAAAAATAAAATGTATATCTTGAATTTTCTGGGAATAGCTTCTGAAGACCTGTTTATTCTGGATGAATTTTGCTTAATTTGGCATAACTAGTAAACCGTAAGAGATAGACAAAAACTTACTGTACGAAAAATGTAAGTCTTGTTAAAATACACAAGTTATATCATATACATTTTTCTCGTGGAGCTTACCGTTTTTGAGGTGTTCATTGTTATTAGTTTCAGTTGTGAAGTACTTATACTTTTCTCAGACGGGTGTGTCCGTTTTTCTTTTGTTCTACTCCTGGCCAAGAAAAGAAGCGATTTCTGATGACAATCGTATAACAACAGCTTTTAAAACATTTGACTATTGGTTTAGCCTAGTGTATTCCCTTATTTTCTTCCTACTTATATGGAACTAAATAATAAGAACATTGTACTAATGAGTGCCACAATTAGCAAGGTGCAGAAAGAAGAAGAATCTTATGTATGAAGTTTGTAGAACAGCTAGAGAAAGTCATGTGAGTGTAACACATCAGATTTTTTGTGTTACATCATTGGAAGATAGTAAACTTAAATACCAACTTTTGAATTTGGCATTTCTTTTTTGCATAAAGCTGAAGACATACACACAGACATGGTGCTTTTTACTGACAATGCTTTTTTGGATTCTGAGGACCGTAAAACATGTATTTCTGGTGAAATTTTGGTATCAAATTTTTGGGTCGAATACAATACCTTCTCTATTCTCTATGTTCATTGTACATAAAACTGTATCAAAAAACTAGACTGATGACAGACTTGAAAGACCTGTGAAGTCACTTGGAGAACTGTATTATTGCTCAAGCTAAATATAACTTTTATGGCCACCCACTGCTCTTATATTTAACACTGGGGATTACCAAGATGATGTTTAACATGACTTTATTTCTTAACATCGAAATGGAATCTTATTTATGGACGCTATTTAACTACTGTGGTTCTCAGCATTCCATTCTACACTGGCATGAAATACTGCATAATTTTGCTCAGAAACCTTTTTATCAGGCTTGAGGTTCTTTTATGTACTGTAAATCTACGACACGGGACCAACGGCTTTACTTCCCTTCCAAAGGTAACCATGCTAAGGATTTTTACGCCCGAAAAAATCCATCGTTCTCCACCAGGTTTGAACCCGCGACCTTGGGTATATGAAGCTAGATGGTAAGCATTACACCGTGGATGGTTCCCTGTTATGGGTAGGGACAATGCCCCAAGGGCCATATTGTATATTGCAAATAGTTGAGTGCACACTAATGATAACACTCAGTACAAACAGTAGCTCACTCGCTATAAAGTAGCATGTAACATTACAATTAAAACAATCTGATGTGTTCCATTCACACAACTTTCTCTACACCTCTATAGCAAATTATTGTTAAAAAGTTTATTCTTTATCTACTTCATGCTAATTGAGAAAAAATTAGCAGAAATAGTCTTATTACTTGCTTCCATGTAAGTAGAAATGATGAGTAGCATAAGTTAAGGTGATAGTCAAAAGCTGGTTGCTATATGACTGAAGTTCCTTTGTTTGTAGTTAAATCAAAATCGTTAAGAGCCTTTTTGATAGATTAAAATTTTCGAAAATGTTTCCATGTAAAGGGTATTTGTGGATGGGGTGATATTCTTGAAAATCTTTGTGTCATGTCCTTGGAACATACTGAACTTAAATACCAAGTTTGGGTTTTAACAGACTTTTCGTTTTTGAGCTATGCTGCCCACAGAGACACACAAACACAGACATTTTTCTAAAAATGCTTTTTTTTGGATTTGGGGGGGTCTCAAAACATATATTTCTGGTGAAATCTCGGTATCGAATTTTTGAGTGCAATGTACATAGTATGTATATAGAAAGTAAAAAGGGCAAAACTTAATTTCTGTCAATCATAAATAAAAGCCCAAGCCTAAATATGCTGTAATTGAAGTAGCTAAAAAAAAAAAAAAATCTGATGTGTTACTCTCACATGACTTTCTCTAGCTACTCTACAAACAAATGTCTTACAAAATATAATTCTTCTTTCAACACCATGCTAATCGAGATAAACATTAGCAGAATCTTGTTACTTAATTCCTTATAAGTAAAAAGGAACTAAGGGAATGCGCTAGGCTAAAGTGATAGTCAAATGTTTTAAAAGCTGTCGTTATGCGACTGTCATTGCAAATTGCCTCTTTGCTTGGCCAGGAGTAGAACAAAAGAAAAACGAACACTCCCATCTGTGAAAAGTATAAGTACTTTACAACTGAAACTAATAACAAGGAATACCTCTAAAACGGTAAGTTCCACAAAAATAATGTATATGACATAACTTGTGTATTTTAACGAGATCCGCATTTTTTGTATAGCAAGTATTTTTCTATCTCTTACGGTTTACTAGTTATTCTAAATTAAGCAAAATTCATCCAGAATAAACAGGTCTTTAGAAGCATTTCCCAGAAAATTCAAGATATACTTGTTATATGTGATAAAAATGGCTTTAATATGTGATATTTTAATCAAAATCATTAGAGCCATTTTTAAGAAAAACACAATTTTCGAAAATTTTTCCATGTAAAGGGTAGTTAGGGGTGGGGGGATTTTCTTGAAAATCTTTGTGTCGCATCCTTGGAAGATACCAAACTTAAATACCAAGTTTGGTATTTAACTGTCTTTTCGTTTTTGAGCTATGCTGTCCACAGACACACACACACGCGCGGACCTGTTTCTGAAAATGTTTTTTTTTGGACTCAGTGCGTCCTAAAACATGTATTTCCGGTGAAATCTTGACATCGAGTTTTTGGGTGGAATACAATACTTCTCTATCCCTATGTACATACGGTGCTAAAGAAAGTAATAATGCCATCAAACCATCAGATTGCCACATATCATTGTCACGTAAATCCCATAGAACTAGCTGGGCTGAACTAAAGAGCTGTTACAAGATGCAAACTAAACACATAATTTGGCAGAAGTAAAACCACTTGCACGGGAAGTAATAGATGATGAGGCACCAAAGAAGAGGAGGAGTACTAATAAAGATGATTAAACAGCGCAGGCAACTGTCAATCATTCTGTGAGGTTTTTTAATCTTTTAATGTCCTGATGACGGTATACATGAAATATTACATGTTTTACATTTTTATTGTGTGACTCGCAAGGTTCTTGATTTAGCTGCTTTAATTTCTTCCTTTTGCTGAGCCAACTTTAACATAGCGTCTTCAGTTTTAAATAACTGTTTTTTTTTGTTTTTTTTTGGGGGGGGGGCTCTCTCTACACGTACTATGTACATAGTGCATAGAGAAGACACTGCATTCCACCCAAAAAATGTGATACCTAGATTTCACCAGAAATACACGTTTTGAGACCCCCTGAATAATAAAAATAGAAAATATGTCCATGTGTGTGTGCAGCATAACTCAAAAACGAAAAGACCATTCAAAACCAAACCTGGTGTTTAAGTTTGGTATCTTCCAAGGATGCAACACAAAGATTTTTAAGAAGATTTTGATTAAAATCTTTTATATTTAAGATATTTACATGACAAATAAAATGTATATCTTTAATTTTCTGGAAATAGCCTTTGAAGACATGTTTATTCCAGATGAAATTTGTGGAATTTTTCATAACTGGTAAGCTGTAAGAGGTAGACAAAAACTTATCACACAAAAAATGGGGAGTTCATTAAAACACGCTATTTATGTTATATACATTTTTTTCATGAGCTTGACCGTTTTTGAGATATTCTTTGCTATTAGTTTCAGCTTTAAATACTTGTACTTTTCTCACACAGGAATTTGTCAACTCCTGTCCATGCAATCAAAGGTACTTCAATTACATAGCGACCATCTTTTAAAAGATTTAACCAGATTTAGATGGTACTCCTTATTTCCCTTCTAGTTACAAGGAATCAAATAATAAGGCCCTTTCTGCTAATTTTTGATTGATTAGCTCTTTAACAATAATTTATTTTAGAGAAAATCATGTGATTGGTACACATCAGATTTTTTTCTTCAGTGTTATCTCTTGCCTTTGTCACAAGCATGATTTTCATTTAATCCATCCTTTTCATATAACTATAGAAGAAATAATTGGGATATAAGTTTGATGTACTGGAAGACTATAGTTCATTTTAGCATATCAGTACTTGAGCACACCAATAGTTGAACACCAAAATCAGTGTTCAACTACTGGTCCTAAGTAACAAATGTTTATCCTAATCTCAAATTATTATTCTTCTAATTTTTACTACATGTATATGCGCAATTAATTCAAATAACAGCACTTTTTTAAAAACACCAAAAGATGAACAATTGTTCAACTACTGGATTTTGCTTCTTATAGCGTATCAGAAGTTAAACATGCTTTTTAAACAAAACAGCAACAACAATGTTCTTAGTCATGATGATAACCAGCTTACACAATCTCTAAGTACCAAAAGGAACAAAATAGTTTATAAAAAAGTCAGCGTAACTTAATGTAAAAAACTGTAACAAGAGTTTACTTAGCATTTCTTAATCTTTGAAGGAATGGTGCATTTGTTCACTTGAAAATTAATTGTGCTCACAAAATTGCAAACATGAAATTCAAAAGTATTGGAGCTGGCTTGGCAAACTAAAAAATTTTACATATCTAGTGGTGGAAACTTAAACATTATGCACTGTCTTATCAAATGGAGCTAAAGTGGTACTGTTCAATCATTGGCACTACCACTTTGGAGTTTCTGTAAAACCTCCACAGGCGACCAGGGTTTGAAAGTGTTGAAAATATTAACATGTCCAGATTTGAAATCTTGCTAGATTGTCAAGGTTTTTGCTTCTTCTTGGGATCATTGGGTACTTAACTTCACATATCTCTTGTATACGCTTTGCAGCTTAGGGCCCTCCATTTTGGGCTGCCCTTTGCAGCTTAGGGTCTTCCATTTTGGGCTACACTTTGGCAGCTTAGAGCCCTCCATTTTGGATTATGCTTGCGGCTTGGTACCCTGACATTTTAAAACGGATCACTAAATAACTAAAATGGCTCTAATGCCAGAATAACAAAAGACCAAATCTAGTTTAGGTATGGAAGGATGAAGGGAGTACCTCCTATACTTGTGTGGATGATTGAGGTTTTAGATGCACAGATCCCTCGGCTTGCAGCTTAGGATCTTCAACATTGGGTTATATTTAAGAATGTGCCTTTAAACACAAGTATCGGAGATTACACGACAAGTATTGGAGATTACCTAAATATTTAACCACTTGTAGTAACGGTAGTGCTCATTAAAAAGTGAAAAGATATCTTCATTAGACTCTGCACTTATTACTGGCTCCACTTTGATGATTAGTTCAGATTATTTTCCTTTACAGTGATACATCTTGCACTCAATTGAAATATAACTAGAAGTGATTGTTGCTTCAGAGAACAATATCACTATTGTCAAGTCAGATATGCTAATTGTATGTTTCATTATTACTTTTAGCACCAAAGAAAAATCTCAGCACAATATCAAAATTTCAACATTGCTTACAATGTTAACTGTGCCCAATTCAGAATTATTACAGTACCTTTAACCTCACTTTTATATTCTGCCAGCTACATTATAATTGATATACTATTTACATACCTTTTATTATTGAATATAAAGGATGCCATCGCGATAGAATCGCATACGCATATGTGACAGCTTACAATATCTTGAAACTCTCACCAAAACTCGTAGTACCGCCAATCTCCAGTATAACCTACTTTCTTTCTGGACAGCTTTTCGCTTAAGTAAATAATATAGCTGGGAAGCACTCCTATTTATTGCCTTTTATACCAAAAAATCGTGCCGTCACTGATATATACTTTTAAACAATCAAAGGCAAAAATTCTAATCTACGTATGTTTAAAAAATATTAACTTTCCTCACAAACACAGATCACGTGGAGTATATTTTCAGTACAGTTGTACACAAATATATAGTGTTGATTTCCCGCTGCTGTCACAATTAAATTTCACTTTTAGATTTCAAATACCAGTAAAAGATTATTTAAATACGAAATATAATTAAAAACAAAGACAATGTTTCATGATGAATTCCTTTCATTTTAAAAAACAATTAAATAAACAATAACATCACTGACAGGAAAACATTAAACATTTCCAGATTGGGTAGTAGCACTGGTAGTAGTGAGCACTTTTTACAGATTTTTACATTCGCGGGTTATCTCAAGATGTATTCCTCTATTTTGAGACGTCAACAACATAAATCAGCTGGATGTCAACTCAACAATTTGCTAATCGTGCCTATGCAGCTTACTAATATACACTTTGAAATGTATTTTTTTGGTATTGAAGATGAAATACAGAAATGTCTTACAATCACGGTGACAGTCCAGTTATCTTCTAAAGAATAAGTGAATTACAAAATAAATATAATAAGTAAATGCAGATACATGCTTCAAATTGTGAAGATGAAATCCATTAATTTGCATAAAGATTACACATTTATTTGGGTTTGATCATTGATGTCTCTATGGTGGAACAAAATGTAACTGTGAGTTATATCACCTATATCATAAGTAGGTTTATAATCTTCACCTTCTCCAGATATGGTACAATGAGGAACATGTAATTTATAGGATTTGCATATTCAACATTCTCTCGTTTTCGTAAGATACCTATACGTATACATGTATATATGTATGCTGTATATACATGTGTATACAGTGGAACAAGCACCTTTAAACCAATCTTTCCTAATAATTCCTATACCAAGAATAGAACGTGACTCAAAACATTAGGCATCAGCAGTTTTTCTTCTGCACATATAACCTGAGGAAGGTTAAATTGTATTGTATTCCAAATTTTCACAGAGGAACTTCACAGGAAACGAGTATTTTGAGGTCCCCTGAGTTTTTCTCAAGAATTTTTAAACAGATATCTGTTAGGGTATATGAGAAAAAGAGAAAACAGAAGAGAGCACAGCATAGCTCTACTACTTACATCCCTGCATATTAATTAGAAGAAGCATTGCACTTCATTAAAAAAAAATATGATACGGAATTTTCGCCAGAAATACCCATTTTGGTGTTCCCTGAATCTAAAACGGTACTTTAGAAAATAAAGGTTTTATCTTCGGACAGAATATTTAAAAAAAATTGGTAATTAAGTTGTGTCTTACAGAGATACGACACTTCGAAAAAAACATTTTATTTTCGCAAAAATTACTTCAACAATTTTATTTAAATGTCATATTATCGCAATTTGAAGATATTTGGTTGAAAATCATGTCGTTTTCCTCGACCAGGGGTAACATGCCTGGTTCCGAGATCCAGAGCCGGCGGAGGGCGATGGAATTTTTCGACCGTAAATATCCTTAGCATGGCATCCTTCAGAAAGGAGGTAATGCAGATGATCCCGCAGATTTGCGGCTTGTAAAAGAACCTCAAGCTTGATAAAGAGGCCTCTGAACAAAACTAAGCGGGATTTCACGTTGAGAACTATTGCGGTGAAAGAAAGTTCTAAATACATTTTTAAAAAGATAAATTTATGCAAACGTATGCAGATTATTGCGTGAATAAAGGAACTGTTGGAAACTGACACGGATTATGTGAGAATGAAGTTTATGTAACTAATCTGTTTATTAAGAAATACAGACGCAAACAGGTTGCATAGTAGTAAACAGAGATTTTTAATATAGAAACAAGTCAACTTGTCCCTCGAGTGTGCCATTGAAATTAGGCATGTTTTTGAAACAGTGTCGCAGCTGGAGGTTGAAACTTCTTTGCCAAAAAAATGCAAGAAGTAATAGAAAAATATAATTTTAAGAGGCACCAATTGCTACATCAATCTATGAATATAAAATCGAATTTTTTAATAAACTATTTCAACTCACCACTAATCCATATAGCATCCATAGGGTATTTAAGGCTCCAGAACGGGCACCTTTAGGTTATGGATAAGGTGTTTTAGCTCTTTTTTCATTCCTTTGCTAGAACTTTGAAAGTCCGCTGAGTAATGGAACAGGTATTTCAATGTGCTTTTAATGGAATGCATATAATGACATTTTGAGCTTATCTGGGGCTCAAGAACAGGTATTTTTAGGCCGTGGATCATGTAGTTTAGCACTTTGTAAATACATTTTAGGTTATTTTTTCAGTATTTTGCAATGTTTAGTAGCTATTTCAACACTTCTACAGGTATTTCAACAATTTCGAGGATACTGAGTGATTATTAATACTTCCACAGGCATTTAAGACATTTTAAGGTTATTTTTCAATATTTTGTTGTGGTTTTATGCGGTTTTTTTTAACCTTTACAATACGTTTATAACATTTTTTATGTATTCAGAATTCAAGAACAGGGGATGAGCCCTCAGGCGATAGGTATTTCAAAGAGAGTTTATTAGACTTCCTTTTAGGGACTTTAAGAGTAGCAGTAAAAATATATAGATGAAATTTTAAAATTTTAGGAGCATTTTGAGGGTATTTTTATTCGGAACCCGGTATTTTCGGTGATTTTAAATGCACTTCAGATCATTTTTGAACGATTTAGGGTAATGGAGCAGGTATTTTTGGTGCTTTGTAGCCATTATATGTTTTTTATCATACATTGCACCTTGAGCGGTTGACTATTTTCTGCGTTTCTGCATTAATTTCTCCTGTCTTTACAGTAGTTCCGAAGTTTTTCACGATAATTGCTCTGTTTTAGAGAATTTCCACATGTTCCTGCGTTACTTGAACTCTTGTATAGACTGTGATTTATAGTTTTTTATCTCGCTAGTTTGGATCCTTATGAATATGTTTGAACATTGTTAACAATATTTTGCTGTGTTTCAAGAGATATATTGTATCCGTCTGTAAACTTGTGCATGTTCAGATGCTAACATGTGATCCGAGGGTATAAACTGTGTCAGATATACAATCTTTCTTACTTATGTACACCTAACCTAAAACATTCTAGCCTAAACCAATCCAGGGAGAAGATTATATCTCTCATCATACCTTCGACGAGCATTAATTTTTTACTGGCATAATCATTTTTTTTTTTTTTTTAATTTTATTAATGATCGATCAGCATTACATGCTTTAAAGACCTCTTAGAATATTAGAATATAAATACACAATTATTATTATTAATAATATTTAAGTAAAACCTAATAGGTTCCTTTTAGCTATGAAATATGGATAAAGAACTGCATAGTGGTATTGTGAGAGTAAAGTGTAGTTAGTGATCGGAATCATCGGAGTTATTGAGTAGCAGATCCTGTGGTAGTGGTCTCCTCAGGCACAGAAGAGAGTATACAGAAAGGAAACTCGAGGGCGGCTCCTTTGATGTGCTTGAAGCCAAACTCTGCGCTAGACGCCATATTGGGACCTAGTAAACGCAAAGCGAACGCATTTTAATACATACCATTTTAAGCAGATTAAAACGTTTAAAATAAAAAAGCACGAACATATGTAATAACAGTCTCATGTGTGCCATACAGACGACTTTCTCTGCTTGCTATCCTACAAACTATTTATACGGCCGCTTATTCTTCTGTTTCTTGTTAATAGAGATACATTTTAATTGCGCATTTCGTTATACGTATAAATAAAAGTCAAATCTTTTCGATGCCAGCAGCTATGTGATGCTTTGAAATCCCATTCTATTTGCAAGAACTTGAAAAAAGAAAGAAAAAAAAATAGAAAAAAACCTGATTGATAATTTCCACGAAAGTCAATGTGTATGTATTTGAAAATTTCGAAAATGGTTAACACCATAAAAAACCTGGTGTGTTCCATTCACATGACTTTCTCTACATCTTTGCAACAAATTATTGTTAAAAAGCGTTTGCTTTTATTTCCTTCGTGCTAATCGAGAAAAATTAACAGAAATAGCCTTACCACTAGCTTCCTTGTAAGTAGAAGCGAATTAAGGGAGTACCATAGGTTAAAGTGATAGTCAAAATGTGTTTGCCATGTGACTGAAGTTCCTTGTTTGTAAGCACAAGAGTTGACAAACTTCTTAATGAGAAAGGTGTAGGTTTTTCCAAGCTGAAACCAAAACAAGGTATATCTAAAAACGATCAACTCCACGAAAAAACATGTGTAAAATATAAATGATGTGTTTTAAAGTACTCTACATTTTTTGTGTGGTAAGTTTCTGTCCATCGCTTACGGTTTAGCAGTTATGCAAAATTCCGTAAATTTCATCCAGAATAAAGTAGTCTTCAGAGGCTATTCCCAGAACATTCAAGACATACATTTTATTTGTCAGGTAAATATCTTTAATAGACCATATTTTAATCAAAATCGTTAGAGCTATTTTTAAGAAAATCAAAATTTTCGAAAAGTTCCATGTAAAGGGTAGTTGGGGGTGAGGGATTTTCTTGAAAATCTTCGTGTCGCATCCTTGGAATGTACTAAATTTAAATACCAAGTTTGGTATTCAACGAGCTTTTCGTTTTTGAGCTATGCTGTCCACAGACACACACACACACACGGACCTTTTTTTGAATTTTTTTTTTATTCAGGGGACCCAAAACATGTATTTCCGGTGAAATCTCGGTATCGAAATTTTGGGTGGAATGCAAAAGGTTTTTTTTAGGTAGTGTTTAACGCCCGCTTTAACTACTTATGATATCGCAGGCGGTGACACTGATGATACATGAATGAAGATGGAGCACCAGTGGAAACCGGAGAACCCGGAGAAAACCCGCACCAGCGCCACTTTGTCCACCACAAATCTCACGTGCGGTCGCTTGGGATCGAACCCGGGCCGTCTAGGTGAGAGGCGAATGGTCTAACCACACGGCCACGGCGCGGCCCAAAAGGTACCTCTTGTATAACTACGTGCATAGTTCGTAAGGAGAAAGTAAAAATATACATGACAAATTGTGGGCTTTAACAGGATTTACATTTTTTGTGTAGTAAGATTTTATCTACATCTTACAATTTTGATTAAAATGCCGCAGGTTTAAGATATTTTTATGACAAACGAAATGTATAACTTGAATTTTCTGGGAAGATCCTCTGAAGACTTCTTTATTCTAAATTACTTTTATATAACTGGTAAACTGTAAGAGATAGACAAAAACGTAGTACATAAAAATCTGACGTGTGCTATTCACAACGTTCTTCAGCTGTTCCACAAACAAAATTTTCTCTAAAAGATTATTCTTTTATCTACGCCATGCATATCAAGATAAACATTAGCAGAAATGAACTATTACCTACTTGCTTCCTTGTAAGTAGAAGGGAAATAAAGGAATAAATTATACCAAGGTGATGGTCAAATCTTTTAAAAGCTGGTCGGTATGTGAAACAATGTTCGGTTCGCTTTTATGGTCCCGTTGCAGAAAAGTTAATTAGTTTAAAATTGAAACCAATAACAAGGAATATCTTAGAAACCGTCAGCTCTACATAAAAAATCTGCTGTGTTCCATTCATATGACTTTCTCTACATCTCAACAACAAATTATTGTTAAAAAGTGTTTGCTTCTATTTACTTCATGCTAATCGAGACAAAAATAGCAGAAATAGTCTTATCACTTGCTTCCTTGTAAGTAGAAGCGAAATAAGGGAGTACCAAAGGTTAAAGTGATAGTCAAAAACTGCTTGCTATGTGACTGAAGTTCCTTTGTGTGTATGGACAGGAGTTGACAAATTCCTGTATGAGAAAATTGTTTTTTCCAAGCTGAAACCAAAAACAAGGAATATCTAAGGAACGATCAACTTCACGACCAAAATTTATATAACATAAACTGTGTGTTTTAATGTGCTCTACATGTTTTGTGTGGTAAGTTTTTGTCCATCTCTTACATTTTAGCAGTTATGCAAAATTCCGTAAAATTCATCCAGAATAACGTCTTCAGAGGCTATTCCCAGGAAATTCAAGACATACATTTTATTTGTCAGGTAAATATCTTTAATATACGACATTTTAATCAAAATCGTTAGAGCCATTTTTAAGAAAATCAAAATTTTCGAAAAAAGTTCCACGTAAAGGGTAGTTGGGGGTGGGGGGATTTTCTTGAAAATCTTCGTGTCGCATCCTTGAAAGATATCTATCTTAAATACCAGATTTAGTATTTAACGGTATTTTCCTTTTTGAGCTATGCTGTCCACAGACGCACACACGAACCTTTTTCTGAAAATTCTTCTTTTTTTTTATTCAGGGGGACCCAAAACATGTATTTCTGGTGAAATCTCGGTATCGAATTTTTGGGTGCAATACAATACCTTCTCTATACACTATGTACATAGTACATGTAAAGAAAGTAAAAAACGTGTATGACATAAATTCTGTTTTAACAAGACCTACATTTTATGTAGTAAGTTTTTGTCTATATCTTACGGTTTAATCGTTAAGCAAAATTCTGCAAACCCCAACCAGAAAAATAAAAGCTCTTCAGGGGCAATCTTCAGAAAATACAAAATATACGTTTTATTTGTATAAAATAAAATATACGGTATTTCAGTTAAAATTGTAAGAGACATTTTTGAGAAAATCAAAACTTTCGAAAAATGTTCTATATAAACAGTAGTTGGGGGTGTGGGGATTTTCTTGAAAACCTTCGTGCCGCATCCTTGGTAGATACTAAGCTTAAATACCATAGTCACCGGTGTTTATAAGATTTGACTAACGCTTTAGCCTGTGCATTCTCTTATTTCTCTTCTACTTACAAATAATTAAGTATTAAGACAAATTCTGATAATGTGTACCTTGATTAGCTGATGTAGATAAAAGAATAATCTTTTGTAAGAAAAATGTGTTTGAGGAACAGGTAGAAAAAGTCATACGAATGGAACTCATCAGATTTTTTATGCTGCTTTACTTGCTGTGCTTATCTACAAAACAAAGCGTTGCAACATGAAATAATGGTTAGAAAATATGTCGATAGGAGTAAATAACCGAGTGATTCAATGGGCTGTCAAGCTTTATTTAATAAAATAATAAAAAGGCTTAATACTTGATTCAGAATGGACAGTAAATATGATTAGGCAGAATGAATCAGTCCTATTATAGAAAGAAAACAACCCCCCTCCCAAAAAACAAAACAAAACTGAAGATTGATGCAAACACACGATAAACATTACTAATTTTACAGGAGGACATTCCATGTTTCTTTGTCATATTAATTGTATTTTAATTATTTTTGCGTTAGAATCTGAGCAGTAAAGCTTTAAGAGTCAATAAATACTTTAACTTGTACAGTGTATAATATATCCATTGAGTAGCGTATAATCCCAGTAGCTAAAATACAATTTATAACATTAATCAGTGGCGGCTCGTAGCCAAATTATCTGGTAGGGCACAATTTTAAGATTGACTACGATTAAAACTAAATTGAATGTTATTTATGGACGCTCTTTAACTGCTACGGTTCTAAGCGTCCCATTCTATTTTGGGCGCGAAACACCGCTTAATAATGCTCAGAGGCCTCTTTATTATGCTTGAGGTTTTTTGTACGTGCCGTAAATCTACGACACGGTATCAACGGCTTTGCTTCCCTTATGAAGGGAGGGATTTTTACGCCTGAAAAAAAAAAAAAAAATCAGCCGGGTTTAAACCCGCGACCTTGAGAACCAGAGGCTAACATGTTACCCCTAGATCACGGATGACGACAGACTAAAATTAGTGGATACTAAACGATATCAGTAGAAATGAAATGCTAATTTGTGTATTGGCATTAATCTTTCTGTTTGTAGATGAAGTCCATCCTTCGATCCTTTGCTTGAAAAATACTTCCATAACTGATTTAAGTCAGAAACCGAACGCGATATGTTCCGAGAAATTTGAACACGAACCGTCACCTTCACTGTTTATCATGTCAACAACATTATCAGAGAGGTGATCCTGCTGTAAATTGATGCATAGCTCGTCTTAACAGCTGATGCACTTGAGTTTAAGATTCCAGTCTTCAATACTACCTTACACAACTTTAGTAGCAATGTATGTCAATTACTGTTCACGATGTTTCTTTTCACCAACGAAGCTCGCTTTTCTTTCAGAAAATTATAATAACTACCCTTAAAGTAAAGTAGATCGCGATCGTGATATTAATATCTTAAGCACTTTCTTTATAAGCAATTGTAAACTTTACAAACCATCGCCTAACAATGTTTAGGATTTTCCCTCTTAAGGCAAGTTTTAACAGTGCGGTTTCTTTGAACGCTAGCAACTAATAAATCGGCATATTATTCTGCAGCTAATTTCACCAAATTATTCTCCAGCGCATTCGTATTGTGTTTCATAACACGTGAAATACCTTCAAGGCACTGTTTCACACTTATCAGTTTACTCTTACTCAGCACTCATTCTCAAAACACTAATCACCTCTCGCAAGTAAGGTCAATTTTTCAATAACTATTGGTTATTTGACCTTTTCCAGTTTTCAAGTGAAACTTCAAATGTACCGCGAATCTATTTCTTAGTAAACTTAGGATAATTACACAACACACTGCTTGTATGCATTGAGCGTTAGCGCGCCAGCGAACCTTATCGTCTGCTTGGCAGGGAGGAGAGAATACCAAGTACCAACATTGTACATTTTTACCACATAAGCTTCTTTTTGTATGTTTCGTTCGGGAGTTTTATAGATCAACTTTGTTTTCAGATAAGAAGACATTCAAACTTAAGAAATGTTTCTTATTATATACTCTTTCACGTGGAAATATCTTTGGTTAAATATTTTTGTCAGGGATTTGACTCAAACTTTAACTTTGGCTTACTGTCGGTTCTTATTTTCTCTTTCAAATTAACTGCATCAGAAAGCATTGAATTCTTCTGCGCGTGCGCATAGAATGACCACAAAATCGCTTGTGTCCGAAAAACGCGGCCGGTTACTATTTCCGACAGCTATCTTCACTACAACTGTCCAGTGTGCATAGTAGGTTTAAATTTACACAAAATGTGTTATAGATTACAGCATTTTACCTAATAATATAATGGAGAAATTACTGTCTGAAATTGTTGTAGGGAGGGCACGTGCTCCTGTGCCCCTAAAGGCCGGCCGCCACTGAGATTAATAACATGGGACTTCGCTTCGAGATGCCGAAGAGGAAGCAACAACGCAGACCAGCAGCTCCTACAGCAGCCACCGCTTCTCCGGCAACCGCCGGTAGGAAGCGCTCAACGGCATCTCCGCCACCTGCCGTTTCGCCGGCAGTGAGCGCTGCACCTTTGCCGCGCTCACCATCACCACTGCCGCTGACCGCCGCTGCTTCACCGGCTGCCAACACTACATCGCCGCCACCGCTGAGCTCCACGCCGCCGCCGCCCCGGTACAGTGCCGTGGTTAGGGGGGTCCCTCGGGATCTCTCCACCCGGCACCTTCTCGCCGCTGCACAATCTAGATGGCCTTCATGTTCGAGGGCCACTAGAATTATCTGTGACCGTGGCCCGATACCACTAGTTAGGGTGGAGCTACAGGACCGATCAGACCTGGAGGCTGCCTTGGCGACAGGGTTGCCCTTATTAGGGCGACTTCTGCACGTTGAGGCAAGCAGACAGGAAAGACACCGGCCCTGCCGTCGCTGCTGTGCCTACGGGCACAGCCAAGAAGCCTGCTCTTCGCCGCCGAAGTGCCACTACTGTGGCACCAACGCATACACTTCGGAGTGCATTGGGCACGACCTCCGCCGCCGTCGCCGGTTCTGTGCCACCTGTGGTGGTACGGGACATTTCACCGGGCAAGCCCAGTGCCCCAGCTACCCTAAGAGCAGGCACTCATCGCCTAAACCAGCCCGGACACCATCATATACACAGCCATCTCCGCAGACTAAACAACCAACACCAACCACCCTGCAGCAGGAAATCCAGGGCCTAAGTGAGGCCATTCAGGACCTCCACGCGGAGGTCCTGATTCTTACGGCTAAGCTGACGGCCTTGGAGGACAGGCTTCAGGAACAGGACAGCACCAATTCACATCCAGAACTTCACCAAGCAATAGCAACAGCAGTCACCGACATCTTCAGGGAGGAGGTGAGAGCTCTACTGGAGAAGTCGGCACCTCAAACTTCCAGATTCAACATCCAAAGTAGACGCCAAGGGCTTAGGCTCGAAAACGTCCCAGGATACGACGACTGGCTCAACAGAGTCAACCAGCACTAACTCCATCCTTCACCCTAGAATTCCTTCATTCCTCTCCCCGAATACTCCGCGGTGGCAGTCTGGGCCTCGGTCAAGTCTGTCTCCCGGTCCTCATTTCACCCCTCTGACTACACCCTGCAGTCAGTTATATTATCGCCTTGAATCCGCGGGTGCAATCATGCGGTACCGCCTCTCCTTTCTTCCTTCTAATACCGGTGGAGGGGTTTTTTTAGTCGGTATGCCCACATGGGAGATCCCGACACTCCGGGCTTGCCCGGGTTAGTCCATAAGGTGGATTTTTCCCCTCCACTCGAAAATTAAAAAAAAAAAAAAAAAAAAAAGTGTTTAACTTCAACAACATAACTATTTACTTGATCCAAGAATGGCGGAATTCGCGCATGAGCACTGAATTTTGGCGCACGGATTACAGCGTAGTTTCTTTTCTGTATACTCTAATCTGTGCCTCAGGCGTGTGGGTTGGTGAGTGCTCGCCGATGTTGTACGTATGTCACAGCTCCTGGAACGTCCGGTAAGTGTAAGAAGAAACGAGAGGCGATCTTGCATATAAACTTGTTGTGAACTGGAAGGAGGCCAAATTCTTGATGTAGATGCTGGTTCCTGACAAATCAAAGAGCATTGGTAGCGATTTTTAGGAATTTGGTTTGGAGTACCTGTAAACGGCGTATGCGAGTTTTTAGCAGTGCCCCAGACTTGAGAAGCATATGTAAGGATGGGTCGAACAAGAGATATATAAAGAAGAAGGGAGCGGTGCGTTTATGAAATAGTGGATAGAGTTTAGAAAGTCTTCCGGATGTCAATGAAATAAGGCCATCGTATGGGAACGCCAAGTGAGTTTGGTGTACAGCATTACTCCAAGATACTTGACAGATGTGGTAGAAGGTAACCAGATGATTTGTTTATTACAAATATTCAGCACAGAGGGGTTAGTGATACGTCATAATAAAAAAATCTTAGCTTCAATTTTTTCTGAGTTAAGAAGTATGCGCCAAGCGCGAAACCAGTCTGCAAGACGATTAAGAGAAGATGCGTGAATAGCGAGATCTGTCTGTGAGTAGAATAACACAGTATCGTTGGCGTATGGAAGTGAGGGCCATGTCAGGAAGTTCGTAGGCGCAGATATTGAACAAGATCGGAGCGAGTATGGAGCCCTGTGGAACTCCTGTTTTAACAGAGCGCCGAGATGACTGAGTACCACGAACGACAAAGGTGCGTTCTGATAGAAAACTGCAAATTGTAGTGATCCGATATTTAGGAAAGCCGATGCGGTAGAGTTTGAGTACTAAACCATCGCGACATACTTTATCGATGGCACGTGCTACAGGGCCGTTGTGTGCTGACGCTTTTCAAATCCATTAAAAATTGCTTGTTATACGTAACAGCTGGTGCGAAATAGAGTGCTTAGAACGAAACCCAATCTGGAAGTCTGGGATTATGTTGTTTTGAGACACGTATTTAAGAAGACGTTGAAGTATTACATTTTCAAGGATTTTGAATAACGTCGGTATTAGACTAAATGGACGGTACCCACCCGAAAGACTTTTAGGCTTATTTGATTTGTGGAATACTATGATGTGAGCAAACTTCCAATTCTATGGAAAGTAACCGAATCGGAGTCAGGCTTTCAGGATAGATAAGTAAACTTGTCAGGTATTTTAGTGCTACATTAGACAGCAGATCGTGTCCTGGAGATTCTTTTAAGAGGAAGACATCTAATCAAATATCGAAGTTCACTGGGAGTCGCGAAGAAGATGGGTTGGTGTCGCTGAACATGGAGTTCTTTTTCAGCGTCTCGTATAGTAGCTACAAATAATGACGGATTTAGAGTGAATGTCTATTCTTAGTGGGAAGCAAGACATGTCACATTTATCTTTTCTGTGACAAGACCTTCACCGGTAGAAAGAGCTGAAATGAGTTGGTTCACGAAGAAATTTCAGTTGACGTTGGTAGGTGTCAAGACGATGTCGTTCGAGCTCAGCTTTTACAAGATGTGTTAATCCATTAAGTTTTCGACGCAGCCAAGGGTGTCTTTCTTGTTAACATTGCCAAAGAACGCTGTTATTTTAACGTATAAGATATAGGATGGCAGTCGGTAAGGAAAGGACTAACTTATGCCACTTTGAACAGCTAGTGGAAATGCGCACACAGTGACTTATAGTGTCGGTGAAGTGCTGAACTGCAGCATTGATATCGGCTGTAGTGACAAAAGAATAAGCTGTATGTAATGTTGAATCTAAATGAGTATGAAATAGATTCCATTTTACATAACCATTAATAAGTCTGGAGTTATGGGGAGTATATCAGAGGTGAGTTGAAAAGTAATCAGGACTGGACAATGACCCAAATCAAGTTCTCCTAAGGCTGTTACAAATGCTGGAATATCCGTGAATCCCAATATCAAGAATGTCGGGAGCAGACAGTGGATTGCTGGGAAAGTAGGTAGGTTCTGTAGGAGCTAAAATGGATAATCTGCTTATAATCAATATGTTGTAGAGATGTTGGCCTTTGGGATTAGTAGAGTGGAAACTCCATGAGGAGTGCTTACAGTTAAGATCTCGAAGTAGGAGAATGCTGCTATCGGTCAGAAAAAGTAGCTTCCTGTTAGTAGACTTGTAGGCGCTGATATTAGTGATACCGATACCATCAAATGTAGGCAGTTTGATTATTATCACTTCAAGGTCAGGGATGCCTGGTAAAAGCATGGCATGATGAATAAGATTACGACGGATTAGAATAGCCATACTTCCAGATGCCTTTGTAGTGCTTGATCTTGGCAATTAATATTGTAGCCAGGAAAGGTGAAAGTCTCATTAGCACATGTGTCATTAGCATTCCAGGTAAGGATAGTGATTTTTTTAAAAGTGAGAAGATTACGTGCTACCATTGTGAAGCACAGAAGAAAGAAGAGAACGGATGAACTATGTTATTTGTGGCAGAATTGGAGATAAAATGGGATGGGGAAATGAAAACAGCTTTGCGAGCAGATCAGCAAAGGAGCTCCAAGAAGAGGTGCTATCGGTAAGCATTTCATTCTGTGGATGTGATAGAGGAGAAGGTGAAGAAGAGGCTGAATATATCAGTGTATGAGAGTAGAAATGCTGGATTGTGGTGGAAGATGTATTCTGTGGTGCCTTCTTTGAAATCTATATATTTGATTGGAAAATGTTGATGTTTACTATTTCAAAAGATGTGATTATTAAAAGCAATTTCATGCATAAAATCAAAGCATCAAAGTAGACAAAACTTTTTTTTTCACAATCCTGAAAATTGGGCATTTTGTAGATATGATACATTCATTTGACACTAAGTCATTTGAGTTTCTCTGCAGTATACACGAGCTGGTTTGCTTTGACAATTTCTAAACTTTCTCTCTTGGTTAAATTTTCATTGAAATCTAAACCTTTGGTCATGATGTTCTTTCCGAGATGCATAATTGGGGCTTTGTTTTCCTGGACAGTGTGGTAAGGTGCATTATTGAGCTCAACTCTATTGGGTGGGAAAAAAAAAATGTAAATGGCATTATTTATGGACGCTCTTTAACTGCTGTGGTTCTCAGCATCCATTCTAAATTGGATGGAAACACCGCCTAATGTTGCTCAGAGGCCTCTCTATCAGGCTTGAGATTCTTTTACATGCCGTAAGTCTATGACGCAGGACCAATGGCTTTACTTGAATGCTAAAAATTTTTACACCCGAAAAAATCCATTGTCCTCTGCCAGGTTTGAACCCGCAACCTTGGGCATATGAAGTTAGCATGGTAACCATTACACCATGGAGGACAACTTATTGGGTGGGAGATTCAGTATAAGCCTTTCACTGAGTCTTATTTATTTCCCTGTGGCTATCTTCTGCTGCAGATTTAAAGTCATAAATTAATACTGCTCCTTTGATGAAACCGTCTCACTGCCATCATGCACTACTACTGATCTTTACCCTGCTGATTTATTCACCAAAACTCCAGAAATCCTCATTATGTTTCCAACACTTCTTTACAGTACAGTGGACGAGTACTTATGTTTCATCTGAGTAAACTACCAGTTTCTTGGTACGCTTTCTGTTACTTCCCAGAGCCTGCAAATAAGCTGCTCTGTGAGCAACTTGTATATCCTGGTGTTCTACTAAAATGTGCCACATATTTCTACATACCTATGTATATTTTTTGAACCTAAATCCCATTTCCTTTAATAGTCACCCAAATATTTTCTGTTCATCACCAAGATTAATTTTCTCCTTCATTGCATATAACAATTTCTTCAAGGTTGGAATTTCATTGTACACTTATAATAACTCCATGGCATGACAGCTCACAAGGAATCTTGACCTACCGCCTGGCCGCTGCATCCCCTATCTTGGTCAATGACAGACGTCATGGTTGTGGTGCAGTATTGGAGGTGAGACATGGTCAATGCCTTTTTGAAAATTTTTATTTTCTCAAATGGCTCTAACAATTTCGATTAAAATATTGTAATTTCAATTTTCTAGAAATAGGCTCTGAAGATGTGTTTATTCTGGATGAATTTTTTGGTATTTTACGTAACTGGTCAACCGTAAGAGATAAACAAAAACTTACTTCACAAATAATGTAGAGCTCGTTAAAACACACAATTTATGTTGTATACATTTTTTATGGGAGTTGACTGTTTTAGAGATATTCCTTGCTATTGGTTTCAGCTTTACATTACTTATACTTTTCTCGTAAGAAATTTGTCAGCTCCTGTCCATACAGACAAAGGAACTTCAATCACATAGCAACCAGATTTTAAAAGATTAGCATATTGCTTTAGCCCATGGTACTCCCTTATTTCCCGTCTACTTACGAGAAAGCAAGTAATAAGACCCTTTCTACTAATTTTTTCTCGATTAGCATAAGTAAATAGAAGAATAAGCTTTTTAACAATAATTTATTACAGAGATGTAGAGAAAATCATGTAAAAACTGCACATAATATTGTTATTATTTCCTTTATTTTCTTTAGATAGCGGAAATCTGTGCAAAAAGGAATGAGTATGGTAAGAAAGTGACAGACATTAAATAAAACAATATTTTCATTAACTTGCAAAATTGATATGATTTTATTATAAAGCTGTACATAATAATAGCCTTTTATGTTTGGAATGAAAAAATCAATACTATTTACAGTATCATTGTACCTACTCTTATTTGGATACTAGATGAAAGGTCAGTTAGTCAAAACTATTACTGCCTTTGTAAGTGAAAATGGGATATAGAATTTCTTAAGTACATTAAAATGGTTTGAACCGCACTCAAATTATAACACCTTATTACTTTATAAAATGTGTAAACATTACTAAGATGGAGTTCATTACATACATAATAGTATTAAATCTATTACCTGAACTAGGAAGTTTGTACCAAAACATTGGATTCTAATTGAATGCAGTAACATTTACACATATGTGAAACTTGCTCTTCATTCTTTCCTACATTCAGCGTCATCCGTTTGTTCAGATGTGATACATTTCTCTAAGTGACAAAGAGTGAGTACAAACTTTCTAGCTCTAATGTATTACATTCCACAGTTATTCATGCACATTAGAGTCCACAGCCAAGTATCAAGTTCTACAATAATTATGTAATTATCTGGTAGAAGTGTAGTCAATATCACTGAGCATATGTTTGTTGCCTTAGGTGAGAATCACGTGTGGCTTAGGCTTTGTTCAGTTAAGAATATCACTAATGTCATTCATTAAGAAATATCAGTTATACTATCTTGACCTATGATTCCCAAGAATTGCAGCTCTCCACTTACTGGATAATTTAATAATGTGAACATTGCACAGCAATGTTAGGGAGGTAAACAAAAATCATACATTTCTTTCCTACTCCCATTTTCTATGTCCAATACTTGCTAAGTTTAAAGAGGTTTTGCTATTTTAAGTCTTAATCTATACCCTCTGCTACATTGCATGTATGTACATAAATGTGGTGATGCCCATTCATTGATATCACAAAACAATATCTACTTTTAAAGGAAACACAGACAACAAAAAACAAAAATCTTAAGATATTGCACATTAGATTTACAAATTACTGCTACAAAACTTTCACTACTCAAATTACAAAATAAAACAGAACTTTCATAATAGATACTGATATATTTAAAACAAATATATGATATCCTTAGCAGTATAAAAATGGTGAGTATTATAAGCTATTTTATCTTTCCTTTTAAACCCTCTAAAATTGTTTTCATAATTTGAAATTTCTTTTAATTTTTGAACATTCATTGCTACCCATATATAAATGTTCCATAAGCAATGGCTAAAAGGCAAATATGCATATTTACATGTGGGTATCAGAATTCTCAACTCTATCTCTACATGAACTTACAGTATCAATAATTGCTTCTTGCATACAAGATTTAGTGGCACAAAACTGCTGACTAAAACCACTTACTTTAATAAAGTGTATATTTACAAATAAACAATTAGCAAAATCTGGTGTTTAATGATGATCAGAGCAATAGTAAATTCTATTCATGCCTCTTCAGTTTCATTACACTGCATATATTTAATGGCATTTGTAGCACATTCAAACCCATTTCAAAAAGCATTATTAAGAGCATTCTCTGATCAAAAGTTTCTTACAATTTCAACTATTAACTATACTTATTTTTTGTACAATTTTCGATGCAATTCATTTACAAACTAGACACATGATAATAATAATGAATTGAAAGTGATATACTGTGAAGCTCAGTTAATAGTAATGTACTATAGGTTGTTTTATGCAAGGTTTCATCAAAATTGTTATTTACACAGCATAACCAAAACACATGACCACCAGATGCAGAGGAGTTATTTATGGTGACCGGCTTCTCCTTTGGTGGGGGGTTAACAAACTTCAACAGAAAATGTTATTCTAGTGGAAGATCAAAGTTCATAAGTGGTTTTGAAATTTTCCACATATATAAATTTTCCCCAGGTACGCAGTTCAACAGCTTTTGGTACACGTTTTTATTTGTCTGTGTTCTATTTCATATTGTTCATACCAACTGGTTGAAGTCCATAGATTTAACACCAGAAGTTATTTAAGATATCAAAAAACTTGCTTTAACCTGCATTGATCAATCACACTTCAGTTCACAAAATAAATTCTACAAATGGAACTCAGGCCTAACTATGGGTCTCCATTTGAGTTTTCTTGAGATACATATTACTAGCTCTTTCCCCCCACATCTCCAAACTGGTACAGATATATTGACAATGTGTTTACCATGGCTAATGGAAAATTAATAGGCAATGCAATTAAATTACTCAACCTACAGGAACCAAAAATAAAGTTCACAATGGTATTAGAAAAAAAACAATACATTAGCATTCTTGGATATCAAAATTATGAAAAGCAATGAAATGTTAAAGTTTGGAATTTACAGGAAGGAAACCCAGACGAATAATTACAAAAAAACAAATAGTTTCAACTCAAAATCATATCAACATGCTGAATTTAACAGCTTGATCAATAGACTAGTAAAAATGCCTCTGGAAAAATAAGGATACAATGAAGAGCTTAATCTCATTATAGACATAGCAGAAAATAATGGATTTATAAAGAAATGGTGAACAAAAAATTACAGAGAGTTAAAAGAAAAAAACATACCGTAGAAATGACCAATTTTAAATTGGTGAAAGATAAAAAGGTGTTTAAAAAGCTGAAGTTCCATCCATGGGTTAACAAAAAATCCAGATTTTTAATAATTACAGTATAGAATCAATTCAGTAACAGAAACCTCCTCAATTTCAGCAACTTAAAATTAAAAACTACAAAAAATTAGGCATATATAAAATCAATTGCAAAGACTACGATAAAATATACATTGGCAAGGACAAAAAGGAATTTAGGAATTAGATTGAAAGAACATTTTGGTCATGTAACAATCGCACTGAAAAATCAGCAGTTCGCCCACTCTGGTATGAACGACATGAAATAGAACACAATATTCACCTTCTAAAACAAGAACAAAAAGCTGTTGACCTGGATACCTGGGAAAAAATATATATGGAACAATTCAAAACCAGACTTATGAGCTTTAATCTCCTGCTAGAAGAAAATTCACTTCAAGTGCCCTGCTTGACTGAACGACAGAAGGAACTTAAACCTCAAGAGTGATCTGTATTCCATTTTTAACACCACCGAAGGATGCAGAAATGTTATTAAGTTATTGACAATATCACAAATGTTGTCTTTTATATAATGTACTTTAATTGTTATAACCAGAGTTTGATATTATTATAATTCTTTACCAATTTTCATGTACTATACTTTACTGTTACCAAAGTTCAAATACAGTGGAACCTCAATTAAATGTTTTTCAAGGGAGGCTACTAAAATACTGTATAACTGAGAAAATGTATAACTGATTTTCTCTTCTGGTATGGACCTCATCCAGAATTTTTAATTTTTCACCAAGAGTTAAGGATTTTCTTGTTTTCTTCCTTGCTGGTTGATTGATATTCACACATGTTTTTTCTCTTGTTTGCAACTCGAAACTCCACATAAAATAAATAAGTTACTATTGGAACGATATGACAATGAAAGGATAAATGACAATGAAAACAGCACACTAGCAGTACTCAACTTAAAGCAGAGAAGTGAATGTTGGAACCAAGGTTAATAAACTGTTGGAACAATATGATGACAATGAAAAGATAAGCATCAATGAAAACTGCAAACCAGGCTATACATAGCAAGGATACCACTAAAATGTGTAAATGGGTACATTTTGTGCGAGGATCAGAAAATGACACATCACTGAGAAAACGTATAATTGAGCAACATTTTAACGGAGAACAACTGGTCCTAAAATTTTAGCATATATGTGTGAAAAATGTTGAAGTGAATAAGGTATAAGTGAGTTTCAACCATTGATCTTGATATTTAAGAATATTGTGGTTGCTGATGACCTTTACTATAAAGTGACCTTAAATAAATTAAAAAAAAGTTTGCTGTTGAAGTTTGTCAACCCCCACCAAAGGAGAAGAAGTGAACCACACAAATAACTCCTGCATCTGGTAGTTCATATACAGTTGATGATGTAGGACAGATCCTACAATACCGTCTGCTGTGTAACAGTTTTGATGAAGCCTTGTGTATGTTATTATTAGACACATGATGTTGCACAACTTTTTAGAATATTGTTATTTAAGGGATATTTAATCTCCAAAAAAGCAAATTGAATTTGAACTTTTCATTCATTCTTCAAAGTTCAATGAACCAGACTGCCATGTAAAGCAAACATAATAAATGATGAAACCTCTTCAAGAATTCAACATTTTGCTTTGAAAGCTATTTTTTTATCAATGAATAGTATAAGAGTTATAAGAGGCGTAAATCTTCGAAGTTCTCTCGGGCTTCCAGCCAGAAGTAGATATGGTGAGGCACCAATTTTCAGGAGCATACTTTGTTCCCATCTTCAGAGTTACTGAATGAATTGAACTGATGCGGTCTTCTTATATAGATATGTTCATGGGTTCTGTGCGAGCCAATCAGTGCGCCGAGGTGTGGCCGGCGAGGTGGAATGGAGCACGGACATGAAAGAAAACATTGCGATTCAGGAGACTCTTTTAAGGCTCTGATGTATGTTTCTCTGCTGGCTTTTTTTGCAGGTCTAAGGCCGGTTTCCAAGCATTGCTCAATTGTAATCCTGAATCTGTTGAGATTGCATCTTTTGAGGTGATAGCCAGTGCTTCTTTTACCGTATGTGGCCAGTATCCAGTCTCCTTGGCAATAATTGTGGTGTTATCAAAGTTGGCCCTGTGCTCATTTTCAAAACAGTGTTCTGCCAGACCTGATTTTTCAGGTTGCATCAGACGGATGTTTGCTTCATGTTCTTTGATCCTGGTGGCTATTGTTCTTCCAGTTTGCCCAATGTAGGGGACCCTGCATTCACATGGGATCCGGTAGACCCCTGGCACTCTCAGTCTGAGGTTGTCTTTGACTGGTCTGACCAGATTTCTGATTTTGGGTGGAGGGACATGTATCGCTTTCATGTTGTGTTTTGCTAATACCCTGCTGATTATACTTGATAGCCTGCCAGTGTAAGGGATACTTGCGTTAGCCGTTGGCTCATCATTCATTAACCCTGAAGACAGGAATATGTATGCTCCCGAAATGTTGGTGCCTCACAATATATACACCTTACTGGAAGCCCAAGAGAATTTCGAAGTGTATAAGAGTTGTTAGAACTATTACAGTTTTAACTTTTTAGTTGTGGCCTTTTGTTCAAGTGATTATCTTTACAAAATGTTTCATCAGAAGGTTAGTGTTATCCTTTTCACATATTCTCTTCAACTGAATTAGCTGTTACATTGAGGAATGGAGGGTGCAGGAGAAAGTCACGAAAACCTATGCAATTAAAAGTTATTACATAAAACATATATATTATTTCATATGCTTTCAGAGCCAGCCTCTTCATTTTTAAACCTACCATGATGTCTGCTTTTTGGCCATGGCTCATTAGTTAAAATCATCAGAGGGCATGTATTTAACAATCAGCTTTTACAGATGTGCAAGTTGAGAAGCACATGTTAAGGAGAGAATGTCCAGGACCTAGAGTGTCAAAATGCATTTAATAGCCAAACTCATTTTAGAATTTTATTCACTAATTTATCCACCACTGCCATACACAAAGATCATTTAAAAACTGAAATTGAAGGAATTTTGTATGAAATTTGTACGTAGAAATTAAGCTGTATGTACACATTATGCAGCAGTTTTTTTGTTTGTTTTTTTTTTCAATTAAAGACCACAGTGTGAAATGAAGCTATTTGAGGCAAAGAAAACTCTTCTTTCACTTCTACTACCTAATATTACTATGATACTTTTATGTTTTGTTTAACTTCTTATTTTTTATGTTAACTAAATGCATTCCTATTCTGTTATGTGAAAATAAATTCATCAAATAATTTATAATATTAAACTAAAAAGTGAGTCAAACTTAACCTTCTAAAGCTTTGTTGTTTTAGGTATTTGCCTAGAACGTGTTTCACAGAATGTTTCTTACAACTTTAGCTGGAGTTGAGTTGAGTGTCTGATCCCAGTGGGAAACGGGTTCAAACAGTTTATTCCAGCTGAGGATGCAGGAACCATCTTGTGAATGTTCTAGGTAAATGCCTAAAATAACAAAGTTTAAGAGCATTATGATGGACTCATTTTTACTTTCTCTACATATTATGTACATAATATATAAAGAAGATATTGTATTGCACCCACAAATTTGATACCTAGTTTTCACTGGAAATATACGTTTTGGGACCCCCTAAATCAAAAGAAATCATTTTTAGAAAAATTATTTGTGTGTGTGTATGTGTGGATGCACGCACGCATTGCTCAAAAACAAAAAGTTTGTTAAATACCAACTTAATATTTACGTCAGTATCTTCCAAGGATGCAACTCTAAGATTTTCAAGAAAATTCTCCCACCCCCAACTACCCTTTACATAGAAACAAATTTGAAAATTTTGGCTTTCTCAATAATGGCTATAATGATTTTGATTAAAATATCCTATATTTCAGGCATTTATATGACAAACAAAATATATAACTTGAATTTTTTGGGAATATCCTCTGAAGACCTCTTAATTCTGGATAAATTTTGCACAACTGGTATACTATGAGAGATAAGACAAAACTTACCATACAAAAAAGTATAGATCTCCTTAAAACACACAATTTGTCATATACCTAAATTATGTTGACCGTTGAGATATTCCTTGTTAATGATTTCAGTTTTAAAATACTTAAAACTTTTCTCATATGGAAACCTGTCAACTCCTGGCCATGCAAAAAAATGGCTTACAATCCCGTAGCAACCACATTTTAAAATATTGACTGTCAGTTTAGCCTAGTGCATTTCCTTATTTCCTTTCTGCTTAGGACTCATCTCAAAATTTGTCTCTCTATTAAGAGAGACATCCACAGGTCACTACCATGAGTTCATCAGTGAATCTCTGTTGAAAATGGTGGCAACAGCTACCGAAACACATCTGAAGTTACTTTATTTCAAGAAATTTGAGTGTAATCTATGTTTTTACTCTTAGAAGGGAGAATGTAGTTTTCTTGCATTTAATGATTTAAAAACAATACCTATAGATCATTTTCTGCACAGCTTTTATTTATTTATGCTGGCATATGAAAAGGAAATGATCATAACTATTATCATAACCCTCATTGCTTCCCTATGCTTTGCCCATCCTAGAAGTGATTCTTTCCTGAATGGTAGTACTTTTTTTTATGTTTAAATCTGTTAATTATGCACAATTACCCATGTACATACACATACTGGACCCGTGATAAGTCCTGGTAGAAGTCTCCTCCCTGTTTGTCACAGAGTCAGTGATAGATCCCTATTAATCACAAAGTTCCATATAATTCATCTGGTAAGGGGAAAAATGACATGGTAGCAGAGAAAGTAGAAATTTATATTTTATTGTATAGGTCTCCAAAACTGTGACTATTTAGATTTAGAAGCCTGCTAACATTATAGCACTGCACCATAGTGACTTCTTTAAGGATACTGCCTTGAATAATATTTTGTTTCATGGTTCCTGTCCACCTACGGGAGGCACCATCACTAAAGAAAGGGGAGTTCAATGACTGCGCTGAAGACCAGGATCACACATTTCCAAATTTAATATTAAGTTCAATGTTATTATTAAATGTAAATGTTTAAGAATGTAGTCAATGTTTAGAATTTGTTTTATATCTTTTGGAGAAGCCATTAATTCTGAAGGTGAATAACATTATTTATTTATTTTATAACCCCATCCTGCCTTATTGACAGCCTGTTAATAACACTGAATGAAATGCATTCAAAAGGCGTTTAATGAACTACTTTAGGCCACTTTTTAATAAGGCATTTGCCAAGTATATATATAGGTGTGATCAAAAAGTTTCTGGAATGACGTCATACATACTACACAACAGTTTGATTTGGCTAATCTGCACTCTCACCCTCGAAGTAGTTTCCTTGGGAGTTGATACACTTGTCCCAGCGCTTCAGCCACTGCTGGAAGCACCTCTGGAAGTCCTCTTCTTTCAACATGTTCAGAGCCTTCTGTGATTTGCGATGGGTGATATTGATGTCCTCAGAGCAGCATTTTAAGTCATAGGAAAAGAAAAAAGTCTGCTGGAGCCAAATCTGGAGATTTGACGGGATGAGGAACAGTATTTGTCCTATTTTTATCCAAAAATTGGCAAACAGAAAGGGCTTTGTGTACAGGAGCATTGTCATGATGCAGAAACCAGTCACTACTCCTCCATTTCTCCAGCCGTTTGTGTTGCACATTCTCCCTTAATCTTTGCACCACTTGTTTGTAGAACACTTGATTCATTGCTTGACCCTGTACAATACCTTTAATGTCAAAAAACACAATCATCATTGACTTCACTTTGGATCAAACTTGTCTGGCCTTTTTTTGGACATGGAGATGAAGGACTCTTCCATTGTGAAGATTGTTGCTTCGCTTCTGGATTGTACCCATAAATCCATGTTTCATCACCAGTAATAATTTTTTCCATAAACTGTAGGTCATTTTGTAGCTGTTCTTTAATATCTGTGCAGGCAATCACACGGCTTTCCTTTAGGTCATTTGAAAGCAGGCTTGGTAGCAATTCTTCTCATGTCCAGATTGTCTTTCAAAATGCTTTGAACACTTCCAAAGGAGAGTCCTAATGAACAGAAAGTTCTCTTAATGTAATGCACCTATCATTTAAGACCATTTCCCTCACCTGATTGATATTTTCATCAGTTTTGCTAGAACAGGGTCGCCCCAAACGATCTGTATCTTTAACTGATGTCACACCACTTTTAAATTTCGAAAACCACTCAAATGCTTGAGTTTTGCCCATAACTTCCTCCCCATAAGCTGTTCTTAAGCTTTCATAGGCTTCTGTTGCAGTTTTACTGAGTTTAAAGCAAAATTTGATGTTCGTTCTTTGTTCTTCGTAATGTGACATTTTTGCTATGCGGAAAAATCGCAGCACATGCTAAACACAAGTTCACTTCAGAGCATCTCACTGCAGGGTCACAGGAAGTCACTTGACCTGTCATTTTTATCAGGAAGGAATGCTGCATGTATAGTCTAGGTAAGAATTAAAGAAATCTCAGCGTCAGCATTGTTGTGAAGCCATTCCGGTAACTTTTTGGTCACACCACAGCAAAACCCTGCGATTTATGCTCTTCAAGAGACTTGTCCTAAGATGCAATAGCCCTACACACAGATATGATTTATTAAGTATGAAAAAGCAATTTTGACACAATTTATTAGGTAATGTAATATAATAAATGTTTCTGAATATTCAGGTAGAGAAGTACAAAATGATGAACAAGAGAGCATTTCTTATGAAAAAAAATCTTTGATTGTTGATTGCTGTGTACTCTTACTGCTAATTATTATATTTACAATTTGCCATTTTGTACTACTGTATGATTACTCACTATAAACTGTAGAATTCAAAGAGGTTACATGAGGTTTATGTTAAAACATGACCTTTTTTTTTTTTTGCTACCTAGGGATGGAGTGGACAGTTCAAATGGTGAAAAATTCTGTTACAGTCAGGATTACTCTCTCAGTATCAGTTGTAATTGTGTTAGTACCAGCTGTGTTTGTTTTCTGGCTGTGAAATATGCTGAGATCTTTTGCCACTTCATATTGTTCCAAGTGGGTGTTGGAAAATGAGGAAAACATTGAGGAAACTTAATCAGAGACTGAGATTAGGCAGTTAAGGATTGCCAACTGCCATGGAATGTATTTCTATCTCTTTCTACTTACCATTCCTCAAGTTAAAGCACCACAATAAAAGGATAAATCACTTTGACAGAAAGCCTTTTGAAAGTGTAAATTCCTTACAAGAAAAGTATTGTTATAGCCAGATACTGCTGATCGTAGGGGTTTTCTAGGTAAAGCACTCGAGCCCTCAACCACTGAGTACAGTTAAACTATTAAAACATTCAAAATGTTGTAATTTATTTACAATATTTGTGTTCTTTTCTGGCCTTAAAAAGCACTAATAGCAGGATTTGGTAGCGTTAAAGGGTGTAAAATCATGCTGTATTAATTTGGAACATCCAGGGAATTTACACTAGTGAAACTTAAGTGATAATGATTTAAGAAATTGGTTGCAACATTTTTCAGTAATATAAGGTATCCACAAAAAGTTCTGAATACATTTTGGTAGGTTTAAGTCAAAACTTTTGATCACTTAAATTTGCCCTTAAATTTTATTTTTTTCTCCTTGGCAGTGTCTGTTGTGTATCATATAATAATAGAAAAGTTACAACATACATTTGCCAATTATTACTATTAATCTTACATTTCTTAATTCATGCTCTCAAACACAAGCATTTACAATGGAATTTTTTTCACCAAAGAATGATACATATATGTATACAATGAGATGTACACAGCAGCCTTTTGTTTTTCTTTCTTTTCCAGGGAAATCACATAAATAAGAAGCATCTCCATAAACCATGAAGTCATTGTATTATTTACACGTTTTCTATGAAACATTTCAGTATCAAAATGATGTTTTATCTTTCAAGGAGGCTGTGTTCTTTAAAACTCCTCTGTAGTGCCTACACGAGAGTCACTAGATAAATGTTGAGACAGGGAATATTGTCACTCTTGGGAGAAGTATTGTTACTATGTCAAATAGCTGCCTCATTGGTAGTAGGCAGAGCATTGTTGCACTGTTCATTTTCCATAAATTTGTGCTTGAGGTCTGGAAAGTGTGAACGTTCTTGCAAGTGCAATAGATTCAAAGAGAGAAATTTTGTGCAAAGCTCTTGTATAACTTCAAATGTGGCTTAAGGGGAGTCAAAATGTCCTATCTTGCCAATGTTAAAATTTGACCCATATTTCAGCAACTATTTAACATAATGAGCTAAATTTTTCAATGTTTATTCAGCAATACCTTTACTGTTGATTGATGAAAAATAGAATACTTCTGCTGGTTAGATGGAAAGGTATGATTTTTTAAAGTAAAGCTCTTAAATGTTATTGAAAGCACACTGATTTTTAAATTTTAAAAAAATAACTAACCCTATCCATAAAAACTTTTTTGTTAAAATAAAGCCTATTTAGGTGAAAATGTGTGGTAAACATTTCTGCCCTTAGTGTCAATTAGTTTCTGAGATAATGGGGCATTTATAAAGACAATTTTACTTCTTCAGAAATGGCTTTCAAACATAACATTAAAAAAAAAATGTAACCTAATGTTCCAAACACAACTTTGCAGTACTTTGAAACTCTCACATGAAGGAAATATAAGCGGGATCCAATGTTGCCAATAGCTAAGTAAAAACATCTGATCAAAACAAAAAACAAAAAACAAAAAAAAAAAACAAACAAAAAAAAAAAAAACACATTCTCTAACACTAATATTTACAAATCTGTTTACGGTTTATTAAGCAAATGAACTAGAATGTTCTGAAAATCTACTATGCAGGATAATTTTGAACATATTTTTAAACTATTTACAATTAGCTTACCTCTATGAAAGTCATACCAAAACAAGTGGGAGGTTCGAAATATTCATTTGTAATTAAAACATGAAAATGGAAAAAAATTATGAAAACCCCATTTCGACTCCCCTTAAACGAAACATGGTCACTTAAGCATTTGGAGGGGGCTTTTGGGGGAGTGATCCTTGACACATGCCAATATGTTCTGCTGGTTTGAAGAATTTATAAAAGGCAGCAATTTCTTAAAGATGAAGAGAAGAGTGGTAGACCAACAACATTAGTGATTGAGATAAACACCACCACTGTGGAAACAATGATTAGGGAAGATCCAAGACCCGAAGGACAATGGGCGGCATTAGCAATTAAGTTCAGAGCATTTCAATCATCCTTCCTGAACATCTTTGTATTAAAAAGAAAAATTCTTCAAGATGAGTGCCTTATAATTTATCTGAAGCATAGACGGTGCATAAGGTGGAATGCTACTAAGAAATACTGTCACTGTGTTTCAGATATTGTTACAAATAACAAAACAAGGATATATCAGTTTCACCTAGAAACAAAATTTTCCTTTGGGTATTCCCAAATGACCAACCAAACTATCCATCGGGCCAAGACAGCAAGGAGTGCTTTTTTCCCCACAAGTGATCACTTGATAACAGTTTTACTCAAAAATCAGTAAAATTTTAATCCAAAATGGTACACAGACTTTTGCCTTCAAAAGTACTTAAAAAAAATCCAAGAAAAGTGTGCATAAACAAGACTAAAGGGCATTTTGTTGCATAATGACAATGCATAAGCTCACACTGCTAATTTAACACTGGAGTTTCTGCAAGAAACTGAGGCAAAACTATTGACTCATTAATCTCAATCTGGCACCATGTGATTTCTTCCCGTTCCCTACTGTAAATAACTGGCTTTGATGTCACAGATTTTCTAGCCCCTGAAGAAGCAGGTGCAGCATACCAAGAGGTGTTATCTACAGCGCCGGAAACTGAGTGGCGTGGATGCTTCCAGAAGTGGTTACAGAGGATGGAATGCTGCATTCAGTGCCAGAGAAAATACTTTAAGAAACTGGGATAGACAAAACGTTTCTATGAGTATTCATTATTTGCTGCCTCAATTAGGGGTACCAGAGTGCCCAGGTTTGGAATGAATTTTCTGGCTATATGGGCCAATGATTTTAATCTATGCGCTCGAATGTCACCTTACTCATGAATAATTTTTAATAATTTGGTTTGAATGTTAATCTAACTGTAACAAAACGCTAATATTTCTATTTTTATTCTGGCAACTTTTCATTGTTGCGTCTATAGTATTTGACTCACATTATTAAAGAAACACTGGCAAGTTGTGGCTGGTTCGTTGTCATTTGCCATTTAGCAGATTACCGACAATTATTAGAACACTCAGAGTCTTGAGTGGATAGACTACCACTACCTTTTATAATTCAAAACAGTTATACATAGTTTGTTGTTCTGTGTTAGTGAGTAATAACAATGAAATGAAGAGGTGATATCCAAGTTTGTTCCGTGAAGAATGGTTGCAGCAGTAGTAACAGTAATAGTAGTAATAACGGTCATCGCCGTAGCAGTAGTAGTAAGTTAATTTTATTGTGTTAGTAAAAATTGTGACCTTGTGAGTGTAATAATACAAAAAAATCTGCTTAACAATTACTATCCCATTTACTCAAATATCCGTTGCCTGTTGGTTGGTCTCCAGGCCTGCCTCAAGTACATCCTGGCAACCCGAGCCTCAATATTTATCTAGTGACTGTTATACCTTTGTGCCTTTAAAACTTTGAATTCTTCATTGAGGTACTTACTCACTTGAAGGTGTGCTTACATATAATCACTGTGTTTGAAGTTTAGTTATTATCAATACAACTTACCATGCATTTTCACAATTTTAGTACCCATAGAATGTCAACAGCTGATACCTTTGCCACCTTGCACAGGGAGGACTTGAATATTGAAGTAATAAAGCTGTGTACTGAGTTTAATTGCAAGTAGTAGCTTGAGAAGAAAAGCTTATGAAGCTGTCGAAGAAAGTTAATCATGGAAATGCAATGAAAGAAAAATGAGATTAAATAGTTGGACAAATTTGTCCTTCATAACTAAAACTGAAAATAATGATTAGTGGATAGAGTTTGTATAATGAGATCACATAATCTATTTTGAAATACTGTGTTACCTTCTAGCCTATAAATTTCAACTACAATTATTTTCATTACTGTACTCCTGATTAGCATGTTAGTTTTTAAACATTTCAATCCTTTATGTGAAAATTACACTTTTTTCATTACATGTCTTAGCTCTGGTGAACTCCTTAGTTATTAAAAACAAAAGGATTTGAGTCGGTTTTTGTAACACAAACATCACTTATTTTTATTGTTTACTTACCGGGACCATTTTTTCCCATTTTCAACCCTTAATTCCAACTAAATCTTGCTTCTTTGGCATTAACGATGGGGGTGGTGGTGTATCACTTGTGGAGGCATCTGTTGCTGTATCTATGAACTTCCAAACACCTAATTCTGTGGGAAGTTTGGAAACCAGATTAAAGGAACACATGAGAAACCCAAAATACAAGCAAACAGAAAAATCAGCAGTTGTTTATCATTTTTGGACATCAGGACACAAAATCACACCGAATATAAAACCAGTGTATAAACCCTCAGAATTAGATGTCTGGGAGGAGATTTTCATCATGAGGAAAAAGAGCTATATCATGAATTTTGATTTACCACCATACAGTAACCCTTGGAAGTTCACAGATTCCAGTAACAGATGCCTCCACAAGTGAAGTGTTCCCAAAACCAGTCCTAGTAAGTTAAAATAAGTGATGTTTGCATTACAAAAACTGACTCAAATCCTTTTGCTTTTAATTTAATCACATCACTGTCACAAGTTTCTTTGCATATTTGCAAGCTTTCAGTCCTTAGTTACTGTTTGCAATAACCCCTAAAAAGTTTTCCTTTGTTTTAAAGGTAGCCACAATCCAATTATGTAACTGCAACATGTTTACATTACAATAAATGCATTACACAGTTCAGTAGCGATGAGAAATAACATTTTTAAATAAAGAAAAGGAGACACAAATGTAATTCTTCTATAATCTGCTGCCATTGTATTTGCTTTGTTTTCTGAAATATTGTATGTACCAGATTGCTATAAACTATGAATTTATTATCCTTCATAATCTGAAGTATCAAGACAAAGAGGATATTGCAATTACAGTGTTATAACAAAGATATCTATTGAGCCTGCAAAGTTGAAACAATTTATATGCTACAATATTTTCAGGCACAGATCCACTATCTAAGCGAATACCCATTGTATACCAATACTGGCTTGTGTCAAACTTTTTTTTATCAACCATGATATAGGTACAATTCTAATAATGTTATGAAAAAGACATTAGCAACAATCTTGTATAAATATTTTAGCATTACTAACAGTTTTACCACAGAAAAATAATTATATATTTACAGAAAGAGAATGAAATTATAACTTAGTCTGCGTTATGTTTAACCAGTATAAAAGCAGGCTTTCATAGCAGCATGTCCTTTTTAAATTGGGGCATGTGATTATATTTTTAATTTCTGGAATTACATACATTTGTGGTGGAAGTTATGGAAATGTATCCAAACAACTTACCTAGTGCCAATGCCAATACGGTATCATCAAGAAACAGCTTGATTAAAAGTCATTCTTTGACACGAAACTAAGTAACAATAAAACAAATTTTCAGAAAATGATCTTAAATCCATTTGCAACAGTACCATTATTTACGGAAAATACTGAAGATATAATTTATTATTTATGAATGTAATTTGTTCTTTTTACACAAGATTTTACCAAGAATTGCTTTTAGCACAACTTGACTTCCTGCATATTCATGAAGAATTATGACTAGTCTTTAAAGGCATTTATAGCAGTGATGTTTTATGATGCAGGGAGAAAAAATAGTAGAAAATTTGAAAAATATCTTTAAATTATATGCAAGCATTAATACTCCACTCTTTACATATAAAGATGTGACACAACTGCAGCAGATGCATAACTGGGAGCTGATCTAAAAGAGTAACATGTCCCACATTATAATTACCCTTCATAGCTGCACACACTGGTCCAGTTCTAATTATGGGTATGGTATGAGATGGATAACTTTGTTTTTCTTTTATTTTGTCAACATAATATCTCAATCTAAATTGTGGCTGAGGAATGAGGAATTTACTATCTATAGTAATGTGTATTATTCATTCTTTCATATTAAGGTTTAGTGTGTATTTTAATTAAAAATGAGAAATTAATTTATTAAAAATAATATTTATATGCAACATTTCTGTAAAGTTGTGGAAGCCTGTGTATAAATTTACAGCTGAAAAAATTGTTCACATATAAGAGCAAAAACTGACGTCATGTATGTTTTTATAAAAGCTTAATTTTGTAATTTATAAATTATATTTTCTATATGCTTCCACCAGAAAACTGACATAAAGGAGTTTAGAAATGACAAAGAGTTTAAAGTAAAATAACAATGTTTAATTGTGAATATAATAAACATATTCTTTCCTTAGTTGTTTAAAGAAATTTGCATAGAACTTTTCTCCTTATATAGCCAAATATAGCATGTGCACTACCTTCAATTGCTTGTTTAAAATGTATAGGTAATATAATGCATGTTGTAAGCTTGGCTTAGATGTGTTCTTTTCTCACTTAACAAAACTTTCATATGGTTTTAACCATTCTTTAGAAGTTAATAACTACCTATATCTGAATTAAATTTTACATGGTAGTATGCCAAATGTACTTCTATATAAAGTATCCATTTTAAAGTTTACTAAAGAGCCATAAAAAGGCATTTTCTACTTATGTAAATACTTTAACAGTAGTTCAGGAGGAGAACTATTGAACCCAACTTTGGTGGTACATTTTCTTTTACAGGAAAAATAATGCCATGAAAGGAAAACATGTCATGTTGCCTGTGATGTGCACCTACCAATTCGTTGCCAACATAAAAATGAAATGGTGTTTTATTTATGGATGCTCTTGAACTGCTGTAGTTCTCAGCATCCAATTCTATACTGGGCATGAAAGACCACTTAATTTTGCTCAGAGGCCTAACAGGCTTGAGGTTCTTTTACGTGCCATAAATCTACGACATGGGACCCACGGCTTTACTTCCCTTCCGAAGGAAGCCATGCTAAGGATTTTTAAGCCTGAAAAAATCCATTGTCCTCCACCAGATCTGAACCCGTGACCTTGGGTATATGAAGTTAGCATGGTAGCCATTTCATCACGGAGGGTGACTGCCAACATAAGTGGGAGATTGTAATCCGCTAGATTGGCATGGCAACAAGATACGTTTAAGGTTATTATGTGTATTAGTGATAATAAAGAAGTGCAATTGGTTGTCCTACTGGTTTTGTAGTGTTTATGTGGATCCTTCTTTGTTGGGGGTTTTAAATTCACAAACCTCTTGGCTGTGCCATGGTTCATTTTGGTTTGCTCTTCATGGATCCCTTTATGCCCTGTTGTTGCTTTGCAGTCAGGCCCTTTAGCCACAAACATTCCTCAGGTGTGCCTTGCAGCTTGGGTCCTGAATATTGTGCTATGCCTTGCAGCTTGGGTCCTCAATATTGGGCTATGCCTTGTAGCTTGGGTCCTCAATATTGAGCTATGCCTTGCAGCTTGGGTCCTCAATATTGGGCTATGCCTTGCAGCTTGGGTCCTCAATATTGGGCTATGCCTTGCAGCTTGGGTCCTCAATATTGGGCTATGCCTTGCAGCTTGGGTCCTCAATATTGAGCTATGCCTTGCAGCTTGGGTCCTCAATATTGGGCTATGCCTTGCAGCTTGGGTCCTCAATATTGAGCTATGCCTTGCTGCTTGGGTCCTCAATACTGAGCTATGCCTTGCAGCTTGGGTCCTCAATATTGAGCTATGCCTTGCAGCTTGGGGACCAGCATGTTTGGAAGTGCCACTGCCCAGCAGCATTTGTTAGTCATTTGTTGGCAGTTCTGAATGAGTGGATATCAACAGCAGAGCCAGTGCTACCTACTTGGTGTGCTTACGTGCGCATATGTGTGTGTGTGTGTGTGTGTGTGTGTGTGTGTGTGTGTGTGTGTCAAAATAGGCCCCCCGTATAGAACATTGTGAGATAGTATATATTACTTTTATAAAAGCATGTGATGTATTGAATTTAAAACCAAGAAAACAGTACAGGTTGTATGGTCTTTCATATTTTGCTTATTCACTTCCAATTTTAATGCAAGAGTTTGCCTAAATTCACTCTAGATGTGTGCATTAGGTATATTGGAATAATTTCAGTAAAAATTGTTTGCAGTAGCCATTAAAATAAACAACTTCCTCCCATGTTACTATTTTCACTGATTAAAATGCTTTTGGGTTTTAGCATAATCAATTGAACAATCTTTCACAGGCTGTACAGCTCGTATGCTATGCCTCTAAGATTCTTAAAGATTACATAATATAGAATTATGAATCCAATGATGTGATGTTCATTTTTGTGATTTCTTCTAAGTTATTAAATGAAATAAAGAAAGCAAGGGAAGCTTATGAATAGCAGAGAGAACCAAATGGTATTAAAGGAGGAATTAACACCTCTTATCAAATATGCACATTTGAGTAGGCCTTAGATAAATGTGACATCAAAATATTATGATGACATAACAGTATTTATAATGTTAATGCTTTAAGAGTTAAGTAACAATAGTTGATTGGAATATAAGGCTGCCATAAAAGTGAACATGAACAATGGTCATCAGTTAGTTACCATATCCGCCAATTTACATGTTGTCGCCCTCTGTGGTGTAGCAGTTAACATGTACCCCAGGTCATGGGTAAAAACCTGTGAAGGTAATAGATTTTTTTGGGCATAAAAATCCTTAGCATGGCTTCCTTTAAAAGATTAGCAAAACTGTTGGTTCCATGTTGTAGATTTATGGGACATAAAAAAACCTCAAGCCTGATAAGGAGGCCTCTGAGCAAAATTAAGCAGTCTTTCACGCCCATACAGAGGAATGCTAGAACCAGAGGAAGAGCATCCATAAATAAAACTCCATTTCCATTTTTGCATGTTAAGTATTTATTCTTGTCATAATCTTGAAAATATATACGAGTTGCATAGTTGACTATTTCAAAATTGCACATTTTGTTGCAGCATAACATTTTGAGATAGATATACTCATGGGATTCTGTGACTACTAAAGCTGCACTCACTCTCATCACACACCATAAGACCTGAACTGTCTTCATTCTGTAAACACAATACGAGGGTCATTTTGAAAGTTTTGAGATACACAAAAACTAAAATGGATAAAATCACTGAGTGCTGGAGCTTTTCAAAGTACTCACCATCACAATGTATGCACTTTCTCATTCTCTCAAACCACTTTTGAAAGCATTCCTGCCACTCATTTTCATGTAGGTGTAAAAGTTCACTTTCGAATGTTGCAAAAGCATATCTGGACTCTAGGGGGCGGATGAGTCATCAACTTCACCTTTGTGGACTCCAGAAACTGGATCGTTGCATTGACTGTGTGCGCAGAGGCATTGTTTGGTGGAACAGGATTCCTCCCAGTCCTGTTCTTGCCCTCAATTCACGAAGCTTCTCAAAAACATGTGGTAAGCAAATGAGATTTAGAACACCATTTTCTTCCTGACTCTGCGTCGCCGCTTGACTTTCACTGGAAGATCATCTGGAAAGATCCACATAGTTGACTGATGCTTAGTCTCAAGGTCAAACTGGTAAATCCAAGTTTCATCACCAGTGACAATGTCAGAAACCTGCCAAGAATTGCCTCCATCGAATCTGGCCAGCATTTCTTCACACCATTCAGCACTGGTGCATTTTTGGAGATCAGTTAAATTGTGGGCCACTTAACGGGATGATACCTTCCTCACGCAAAGATAGTAGTACAATATTTTTGAAACTGTAGATGATCCAAGCTGCATACTTGCCTCAATTCCCTTAAATGTCACACAAATGTTTTCACAGAACATTCTTTCCACAGCAGCTATGTTTTCTTCAGTCACTACCGTAGATGGACAACCACTCCTAATCTCGCCCTTTAATGAAGTTTGGCCTCTTTTAAATTCTTGAAACCACTGAAAAACTGTGGCACGGGATGGAGCAAGGTCCCCAAAAGCCTGTTAAAAGTGCTCAAGACTTTGTATGTTTTTAAAATGGGTTTAAAGGAGAGTCAAACTCACTGTACGAAAGTGCTCTCTTTCCACCTCCATGCTGGCAAGCAACTGATGTCACACTAGAGGTTGTTCCCCTTGTGCTTTAGACTGCAAACTGATATAGGTTAACACTCGCAAAGAATGTGGCTATCCAATAGTACAATCCATTTAAATTGATCAACCTTTGTTTATGCATATTTCAAAACGTTTGTATTGACCTTTGTACACACTGCTTTAAAACAACTGATTTAATTTAAAAAAAAAGTATATATATAAAGGTTAGACATATAAATCTATAAATTATTTCAATAAAAGTTGCATAGGCATTTAGCAAATTTAAAAAAAAATTACATTTGATAAGAGGTTTTATCAAAGTGGCATTTGCGCTTAAAATTTAAGATAGTCAAAGATGTACATTCCCCTTTATAAATTAAGCATTTGTGTGCATATGTATTTTAAACACTGACTGCAATTTATGCAAACTTTAAGGAAAATATGTTTAGAAGAAAGTGAAACACTATCTACTTTATTTTTAGGCTCTCTAGAATCGCATTTATTGCAGTCATAAAATATAATAGGTTTGCAAGATGTCATCAGTGTAATACATGCACAATGCCTTCATCTTTATAATTACTTTAATTTTTCCACCAATATTTATTAAGAGACAAAAGAGTGAATTTTTGAACAGCGACTCATTAATGTTTTTAGTGAGTAATAAAGAATTAAAATATTTGCTAGGTGCCTGCAATCATACTAAATGGAGTATATAAGTAGCAGTCTTCGTGCAGAAAGTATGATACAAACAATACTCATTATAATTTTAATTACTGGAAGTGGTACACTGTGAAGCTAGCAATTAGTTTTAATTTAATTGGAGTCAAGTATACTTACATGTGCTTCACAAAAACTTATACAGAGCTAGTTTCGCAATGCATGTTGCATGCATTGTCTACTGTCTACGACATGAAATTAAACAAAATATTCAACTTTTGAAAAATGTACAATGGACAGTAGAACATGGGAAATATACATGAAACCACCTCATGAATTTTGACTGTCCTTTTGAAGAGAACTCACAAAGTTGAAGTTCATCAATCCAACACCAGAGGGAAGGCAGTCATATATCAAGGATCCTCATGTTGAATCCGACAGTCAAAAGCAGTGGACAATGCATGCAATACACATGCGAAACTAGTTCTGAGAAGTAAGTTTTTGTGAAGCACATGTGTGTATACTAGACTAATATTCATTATGTGTTAAATAGATCATTTTGCTAATACTGCCTTGAGACAATAGCAAGATGTTAATTCCAAATTTCTTGAAGCATTTTATTGTAATCTCTGTATATAAACTTGTTCAATAATGCTGCCTGTAGCCAAGGCTTACATAACAATACTGGAAGCATATTAACCCTCTTGTTACACGTGTTGCGGAAGTCCACAATTTTAATGAATTAGAAAATCAAGATTTCTGTTAGCTGCCTTTTCTCCTTCCTTAATGAATCACTGATAATAATTGGACACAGTCATTATTGTCTGAAGCAGCATATTGGTGAGGTGCAGAGTGTTAGTCCAGGTGCGTGTATTCTTGCGAGTCAGTCTGTCATCAATTCTGTTGCGATATTTGTTAGGTAAGAGAGGTTTCTCCCTTGTAATATTACAAAATTAAATAATAAGGTTTAGAAAACTTGTTCATTTATTTATTTAGAAAATTTATTTATCATAATTGTCATTCAAACTTCTTTTCAACGACCAGCATTGAATTCTGAAAGAAGCTTTATTTCTTATTTTCAGAAGAATGATAAGCAGCTGTTGAAATGGTTGGAGGAAGAGCTTGCTAATGAATATTGTAGTGATATAGAGTCAAGTGATCACAATTCTAAAGTGAGCAGTCTTTGGAAGATGATGATACTGTTGATAAATTTGACCTGTACATTGAAAAAGATGGTATACAATGAGGTCATTGACCTCTAGTTCTAAACAGGAGAGTAAGAAACACTCAACATAACATAATCAAGCACTTACCGGGAGTCATAGAAGAAGCAAAAAATGCAGAGTTGAATTGTTTGCAGCTCTTCTTCACAGATGCCATTTTAGAATGAACTGTTTGCTGCACTAACATTTATGTATCTACCATTCGTTCCAAGTATTTCAAAGCAAGGGATACATCAGACACTAATATTACAGAAATCAATCTTTTCTTGGTGGGTGTTCTACGAACATTACACACAAATTTACAAGATATCTGGTCTGCAGATGGTAGTGGAGTGGAGTACTTCAGACTTCCAATGGGCATAAATAGCTTTCATTTCTTGCTGACATGTCTAAGATTTGATGACATTAGAAGCAGAACTCATCGGGAAGAAACAGATGAATTAGCCGCTGTCCGATTCTTGATCGATCAGTTCAATGAGAACTGCAAGAAACTATAATTTATCAGAACTAGTAACAGTGGATGAGATGCTGGATGCCTTCCAGGGAATGTGGATTTAGAAAATACATTCCATAAAAGCTGGCAAAATACGGCAGAAAGATTTTTACACTTACAGATGCGAAGATGTTTTACACTAGTCATCTAGAAATATACTGTGGATGGGCCACATTTGGGTGACAACATACCTCATGCTATTGTCAAAAGAATGGTGAAATGCATATCCAAATGTGGCAGAAATGTAATATGTGATAATTGGTTCACATCAATTCCACTTGCTGTTGACTTGCTGGAAAATAATAAGTAACAATGGTTGGAACAATTCGAAAAAAACAAACATGAAATTCCTCCATTTATGACAGTAGCAAAAAATCGTCCTCTGGAATCCAGCATTTTTGCATTTAGGAAGAATAGGAAACTAGTTTCATATAAGGCTGAGAAAGACAAGGTTGTTCTGTCGCTGTCTATTTTACATGATGTGATGATGATAGTATTAAGAATGAATCGGGAAAGTCCAAACCAGAAATCATAAATTTTTATGATTCCAAATCTGGTATGGATAAAGTTGGTTGGTATCTAATGTTAAATGCTTGATAATGAAATCATTTGTTTTCTTGCACTCCAATCCTCTATAAAAGTTGGACAACTTAGAAGATGATTACGATGCATTTCTTCATAAAGGTTACAGAAAGAGTCAAAATGGAAATGGAAATGACCTGTTATTTATGGACGCTCTTTAACTGCTTTGGTTCTCAGCGTCCTGTTCTATATTGGGCGTGAAAGATCGCTTAATTTTGCTCAGAGGCCTCTCTATCAGGACGTGCCGTAAATCTATGACACAGGACCCACAGCTTTACTTCCCTTCCGAAGGAAGTCATGCTAAGGATTTTTAAGCCCGAAAATATCCATCGTCCTCCGCCGGGTTTGAACCCGCGACCTTGGGTATATGACGTTAGCATGGTAACCATTACACCACGGAGGGCGACACAGAAGGAGTCTCTGCTATGTCAAATCTATATAAGTATTTTTGTAAGCAGTCATGTCCTGTTAGTAACCTGAAGGTTGCAACTGCAGATTTTCATGGTAATGTAGAAATATTGTAATCTTGTAAATTTTTCCATTGTTTTGTAGATGTTTTGTTTGTGTATTTTTCATTGGTTTTATTTTTGTACTTGTTTGATATTTTTCTTTTAATAGAGCAAAATGGGAGTAAACTAGGTGTTGATTTGATGATAATTTTACTTCCCTTTTTGGTCAAAAAATCAGCTAATTAATTACCTATTTTTCCACAATGGGCTGGAATCCATTGGATTACCACTCCTTTATGTAAATGGGTTAATTGTTCTATTATTTTACGGCATTCTAGAGTAATAATGCTTTTGGGTGTTGTATCCTGTGTTATAGCTATAATGGCTGCTTTTGAATCAGATAAGATTACAGTTTTTTCAAATTTTTTTTATATGATAAAAAGATTTTGTAGACTTAAAGAGAATTGCCATGATTTTGCCATCAAAATTTGTTGAATACATATCTAATTTTTGATAAAATGAGAAGAGTGGACAAGTTGCTCCAGCACCAGTGTCCCATCATTTGGTAGACTGAAACCATCTGTAAAATTCTGGTGTGTTCCATTCACATGACTTTCTCTAAATCTCTGCAATAAATTATTGTTAAAAAGTTTATGCTTCTATTCACTTCATGGTAATCGAGAAAATATTAGCAGAATTAGTCTTATTACTTGCTTCCTTGTAAGAAGAAGCGAAATAAGGGAGTAACATAGGTTAAAGTGATAGTCAAAAGCTGGTTGCCATGTGACTGAAGTTCCTTTGTTTGTATGTATGGACAGGAGTTAACAAATTCCTGTTTGAGAAAAGTATATGTTTTTCACAGCTGAAACCAAATACAAGAAATATCTCAAAAATGATCAACTCCATGAAAAAAATGTATACAACATAAATTGTGTGTTTTAACGTGCTCTACATTTTTTGTGTTGTAAGTTTTTGTCCATCTCTTATAATTTAGCAGTTATGCAAAATTTCGTAAAATTCATCCAGAATAAAGTAGTCTTCAGAGACTATTCCCAGAAAATTCAAGATATTCATTTTATTTGTCAGGTAAATATCTTTAATATACGAAATTTTAATCATCATTAGAGCCATTTTTCAGAAAATAAAAATTTTCGAAAAAAAGTTCCATGTAAAGGGTAGTTGGGGGTGGGGGGATTTTCTTGAAAATCTTTGGGTCGCATACCTGGAAGATACTAAACTTAAATACGCAGTTTGGTATTTTACCGACTTTTGGTTTTTGAGTTATTGTGTTCACAGACACACGGACACACACACACACACACACACAGACCTTTTTGTGAAAATGCTTTTTTTTTTTTTTTTTTTTTTGTACAGGGGGCCCTAAAACTATTTCGGTGAAATCTCAGTATCAAATTTTTGGGTGGAGTGCAATACCTTCTCTATACAATATGTACATACTAAGTGTAGAGAAAGTAAAAATATGTAACCATTCAGGTGAAGGATATTGTAAATTTATTATTTTCGGTGACATTTGTTGTAAGATGTCTGGAGAAGTTTCTGAATTCTTGACCTATTCTGTTAGAGGTTATATTGAATTTCAAAGAGTTCTAGAGGATTGTTTTTTATTTGTAAATTTTCTTTTAAATTTGGGATTTGTAATTTCTGTTTGATTTTAATGTTTGAGAAGCTTTTTTGGGTTTGGATTAAGTTGACAAGATGAAATGTACATACTCTGTGACCAGAGTTATATGAGGAGCCATTTATAATTTTTTCCTCTCTTCTGAATATTGCTACAAACAATGGATATGTAATTTACAAGAGCAATTCAAAATCAACTATTCCCAGAAAAGACTATCTAAAAACTCTAATTGTTGCATGATTATTTGAAAGTGGTTGTTCAGCTAAATACTCCTACAAGCATCAGGGAAATATTGAGTTTACCAAAATCTGAATTTACTCCTACAGCTCCACAAGGAAGATGCAACTTTTGTGACAGGAAGAAAAACAGACCAACAAGGTTTTCTTGCAAGTTGTGTAGTAAATTTGTGTGCCTGGAGCATGCAGCATATTTGTGCAGTGAGTGCAGTCAGAACAGCATCCACCGTAAATGATTTTCTTGAAATTAACAGTGAAAAACTTTCTGAACCATTTTTCTACAAATAAATGTTTTAATGTTTATTCATAAAAGCAGTGAAATAGGATGAACGTTAATATCAGTGACTACAATAAATGTTCTTAGTAGTTTATGAATAAATTACGACTTAAAATTATTTATTTTCACTAATGATGCTTACATATATTATGTTTGTAAATTCACTATACTTTTACGTTGTTCAGGTCTAAATATATTACATTTCCAAACCATAACATTAAAATGGTATATCAAACTTGTATAAAAACTAATGCAGACTCTCATTTGAGTAATGGAAGTAAAAAGATTGCTCGTGTAGCGGAGGGTTAAAGCAGCAATCTCTAAACCAAACAAATTTCCTCAAATGTTTAATTTGTTATATAATTTGGGTACAGAAGTTAGTAACTGATGTATGTGAGTTAGAAGTTTATTTGAGTTAGATAATAGTAACACTGTAACATCACTAACAGATAATTTTTACCTGGACATGTTTCAAAGCATGTGTGCGCTTTATCTTCAGCAGACTTCAACTCAAACTTCTAATTTAATATTTTTTTTTTTTAAACTACAGTACCTAGTCATATTATTAGATGTACCTAGATTATTTCACAGTTCACTGAATTCCGAGAACTAGCTCATGTTTCACTGAGCCTTCACTCGACAATGTTAGGGGATGTTGTCTACAATGAATGTGTGTTATGCTGTTTCTGGGTGGTAAGAGTCGAAATTATTGCTTCACAGGTATTAGTTGCAGAAGTGCTAACAAAAGGAGAAGGCACATTATACGCTTGTGCTATTAATACTTAAACTTGTCAGTTTGTTCGTGGTTTGAAAGGTGAATTTAATGATTTTGTGTTTTCTATTCACAACATCTGACAACTCAAAAAGTTTCAGAGGTAAAAACACCTTGATTAAAACCGATTTATTTTCAAATCGAGAGATTTCTTGAAGATTGGGGATGTCTGAATCACCTGTGGGGCGAATTAAGAAGAGAATTGAATTTGTTATAAACCTAGCTCCACAACAGAAGAACAAATGTGGGCAAAAACAGATTCTCACACTAAGAGGTGTGCATTGCTTGAAATACATCAGTGAAAGAAACAGATTAAATTCAAGCTTGAAGAGATTGAAATTGCTTCATCTGAAAGAATTATTAGGTGTAAACTTTCAGAAATGAAATTAAAAGGCTACAGACCTGCCAAGAAACCAAAATTAATTCCTGCTATGGTTACTAAACAACTCAGCTGTGCAAAGGAGCTCCAGGATAAAGACCTAAACTTCTGGAAACCAGTAATATGAAAATCTTCATTGTAAAAATTCTTAACACATTGGAGCCCAAGCCTGAGTATAGCTCAGGCCATCAAAACGTTCATGAGACCCATGAACATAGTTCGGGCAGGTACTTCCAACACTTTTAATGCAATTCCATGACCTTAACCAGTCTTGGGCTATGCGGCAAAGAACATACATCAGTTATCGTTTAGTTGTCTGATTTGTGCTGCCATCTGTCATTGCTTTAGCCAACTATTAGGAATTTTAGGAGGCTTATTAATATTGGCTGCTCTTGGGTAGTCGCGCCATTTTCTTTGAAGGTGGTGATCTGTTTGTTATGTTTGTGCTCTTAAATGTTAAAATGCTGCATTTTCCTAGATTTTTGTGAACTGAAGCTATATTTCAGGACACAAATGAAGTTGTGGAAAGTTCTGATTCTGAGGGAGAGTTTTTCGAACTTTGAATAAATGGAGTGTAAGCAGCTTTATGCAGTTTTTATCAAACTCATATTTGATACTTGTAAATTTAAAATAAAATATTAATATGGAAGTTATGACTATTTTCTTACTTGCTGAGAAAACCTTGAATGTCATACTTTTAGATTGTCCCAATTTAGATTTAATTGATGTACTGTAAATAATAACTCAAAGTAGGCATAAAAACTCTGGGTTTCTTGGCACTTCAACTACCAAAATGTGTTAATGAGTTAACTTTACATTTGAAATGGATCATCCAGAACTAAGGGTCAGATTTGAAATAATTCAAATTGTTGTCTTTTGTTTCAGGTTTGCTTTAATGATGTCGGCACTTTTGAAATTCTTGCAAACAAAGCTCAGTTTGTGCAAAGGCATCCTGGTGAAATGTATCATCCAGACTGTGTTGTGAAGACTATAAAACATCCCACCAAAGTGATATGGTCAGTCATCAGTGGCTAAAGCACTGGATGTCTCTATGTTGTTAAAGGAACAATATGGCAGGATCAGTACAAAGAAGTGTTGAAGAGCATGCTGCCTCAAATAAGAAATGGTTCCCAAATGGAGAATCATGCATATATATGTAAGACGGAGCACAATGTCACACTGTAAAATTAGCGATAGCTTTTCTAAGAGAGCAAAACATACCTTTGCTGCCATGCCCTCCCAATTCAGCAGATTTGAACCAGATTGAAAATGTCTGGAAGCTAGTGAAGAAAGAAGTGGCAAATGAAGTGATTACAAAAACTAGACTTATTGAAAAGATCATAGAGGTCTGAAATCATCATCCACATATACCAGAGACAGTTCAGGCATATATAAATAGCATGCCAAGGTGAATTAAAGCATTGATAGCTGCCAAAGGTGACTCAACTAAATAGTAACAATTTCATAAAATTGTAAGAGTCTGGTAACAATTCAGAAATATATCAATTACCACCATAAGCATGTATATCTACATTTTTTGTTTTAGATACTAATAAAACCTCTATTATTTCTAGTTTCAGAAAATGTATGCTTTTGGGGGGTTAAGAGGATTTTAATCAATTTAAATATAATTTAAATGCTAGTCTGCATTTCTTTAAAGCTGTTATGCAATGCCCCATTTTTGAACATTTGCATCTTTAAATTCAATTTTCTCAAAACAGCATTTTTGAATACTTATGTACCTTATTCTCAGAAACTATGAGAGCTGGAAAGCTGAAATTTTCAGCACTTATATATAACACATAGTTGAAGTTTTTGAACCACAATCATGATGTTATAGTATATGGTGATCATATTAAGAATGCAACAACATTGTAAATTTGCCAAATTTTTACTTTTTTTGAATTTGCAAATATATTTCTTTTTTAATTTCTACTGAAATTGAATCATAGCTAAATAATTGAAGTTCAGAAGATAGCCGATTATACTAAGAACAAGCATGCTAAGTGTGATTATGTATTGCAAGCAGTATCAGAGAAAAAGGTACATGAATACACCTGTTTTATGACTAAGTTTTATTCTTTTCTGCTGAATGAAATACTTTTTATAGATTCAACCACATAAGCTATTAATGCAAACAATCACTTGAAATAATTGCCAAAATCTATAGAATAATTCACACAAATTTATGTAAACACAATAGAATATTTTAAGAGCAGTGGTAATTTCGTATGTTCAGAGTACTTTATCCTCTTAATAGATAACAGTACACCCCTTCCCCATCTCTCGTACAGTCTGTTTGTTAAAATAGAGATTACTAATAAAAGATCTCAATAACCAATTAAGAAAAGCTTTTCTATTCTAAATTAATAAATAAGCCCCTCCTTTCTTTCTATAATATATTTTTATTGCCATTATCTTTTTAATTTGTTATGTCTTAATTGCTTTTGATGTTTGTATACGTCATTCCCAAAATCATGCTTTACGTGACATCAATCACCCATGGCCACTGTTGTTTGTATTGTAACTTTAAGCAAACTGTTTAAAAAGTCCTAGCCTGGTCATTACTTATTCAAGTTCTGCTCATTTCTGTTTAATTTGATTAGAGACAATATGCTCTCAACAAATGTATTGAAACTTAAAGTAATGGAAATGAAATGGAGTTTTATTTATGGACGCTCTTTAACTGCTGTGGTTCTCAGCATCCCATTCTATACTGGGTGTGAAAGACTGCTTAATTTTGCTCAGAGGCCATAAATCTATGACATGGAACCAACAGCTTTACTTCCCTTCCGAATAAAGCCATGCTAAGGATTTTTACACCTGATAAAAATCCATTGTCCTCCACCAGGTTTGAACCTGTGACCTTGGATATATGAAGTTAGCATGGTAACCATTACACCATGGACGACGACTATATAATAATGGAAAAATCTATAGTGTGTGTTACCTGGAATACAGACAGACCCAAAGCCAGGTGGACATTATGAGAGAAAATTGAGGCATTTTATGTTGAATATTAGTAAACTGCATTAGTAGCCGTTATCATTTACCATCAAACTTTAAGCTGTTTTTTTGTGGTGTTTTTAAATAATTTTTTTTTTCTGATAATTTAACAAAGTATCAACAGAGATAAAAATATATGAAATCATGAACTGAGCATATTTTATGAGAAAAACTTGAGATGGCAACCCTTACTTATGTGCTAAATACACATATACGAGGGTGTGCTGAAAAGTAATGCCTTCAAATTTTTTATTCTATTCGCAACATCGGTGGAGGTAACACAGGTCATGCATATTACTTGGTCATCCTTCCTGCTTCACTAACGCAAGTTATAACTCTCTGGCGCTAGAGGGCTCCAATTTGTAGCATGAAACATGTGGTGTGCAACATGACTATGTCGATAGGCCAGAAACAGCATGCTGTAATAGAGTTTCTAACTGCAGAAAACGTGCCTCCAATTGAAATGCATAGAAGAATAAAAGCTGCGTACGGTGACGAGTGCATCACTGCAACATCTCCAAGAATCGAAAGCCTCTAAGAAATGAATATTCATGCATATAATGCGAGTTTACTTGGAGAAAATGTGGCAACGTCACTTTCTATGTCATTGAATACCGGGTTCACTGTCATCGATCATCATCTGCACAGTCCCAACTTGGTCCCAGCGGATTTTCATCTGTTTCCTATACTTAAAGAACACCTTCGAGGTGTTCACTTTGATACTGATGAAGCAGTGCAAGCAGAGGTGAGGATATGTCTCCGTCAAACATTCTACAGTGACGGTATACACAAACTGGTCTCTCGTTGCTAGAAATGTGTTTTGTCGCCAGGGTGATTAAGTTGAGAAATAAATATGTAGACATGAGGAATAAGGATGTGGAATGGTAATATAGTTCTTTTTTTACTCCAAACGTTTAAGGGTGTTACCGGAACAAAATCGGAGGCATTACTTTTCAGCATGCCCTCGTTCATTTGCTTATCAAATAATGCATCTAGTATTATGAGATGCTCAAGTAAAATGATTTAAAGAAAACTTTTTCAATAAAGCAACAAATCCTTTTCTTAATGTTAGTATTGGTGTTCTCAAAGTAAACAGCTCTTTTGGGTTTCTCCCATATTTTTAATAAAATATTAATGGCCTAATTCTTCTAAAATCAGGCACTGCAGAGGTTGATCAGTTATCCAAGAGCTAAAATGTTGCTGAGACAGCATCTTGTCAACAACAGAAACCTAATGGTACAGAAACTTTTATAAAATATTTAGTTCAAAATTACCTCTGTTTTAGGAATAAACACTTAACTAAATGTACTTTTTGTACACATTTATTTTATTTTGTAATTCAAAGCTTTGTAGGTGGCAAGAGGTAAAAAAAGACATTTCAAGCTCAAAATTACATAATGCATACTTACATACAAACATACATAACATACACACATTCATACCTACATACCACATAAATAGATGCACATTCACACATACCTGGATCTTTGTTTAAATACAACTTTGCTTATATACCATGCATCCTGGTATTTTATGGTTATCACAGTTAACCTTTTCTCTTCTGAAATACTTAAGCAGCTCATTTATAGTTACAGACAAGCATTTTGACTAATTAACTTATGGAAGACAATATACATATAGCATAGTACCTAATCAAAGCCAATTACTGCACTGTTGTGTGTTTACTATAGATACATATCCTAAAGATAAATTATTCAGAAAAAAAAAGAATGAAAAGGTATTTGAAGAAGTCAGAGAAGTGATTTATCTGACTTCTTGAATAGGCAACAACTTTGGCTAGGCAAGTGAAAGGTATTAACTTCATTATGATTCTCATTGGTGAATGATATTACCTGTCTAGTATCAGCATTTCTTTCTGAATGCAATATGCTTAGACCAAAATCAGACATTTAGTTTTGTTTGTTCTTATGTGCACTAATAAATTAAAATATACTGCATTGAAATAACAGTGCATGTAAGCATTCTGGTAGAAAACACCAAAGCTAAAAAACAATCATTCACAAACCGTGTTTTATTTCAGCTTTCGGAATGTAGGAATAACAAACATGTTCCAAATATTAGTTGCTTGTAACTTCTATAAAAAGTACTTGGCATGTATACATCCACACAGTGAAAGGTAATTCTGAATTTAAGTACTAGTATTGATACTTTGATACGAGACTATTATCTCATTTCCAACTTTGGTCATATGTTTATAAAATGTTAAAGAGAAACTTGTGCTCTGCATCTCCAATAATTTATCTTATTAGATGTTACTAATGTAACAATTTAAAATATATACAGTGCTACAACAACATAATTTATAAAAATAAAGTACCAGGCAACATTTTTAAATTGCTGTCTAGGCAAGATATGGGATCGTCTATGTTTCTAATGCATCCACAATGTCTCACTTTTACTTTTTCTTCCAGACCTTATAGCATTTTGGTGCAGTACTTGATCCTTTCGGAAAAGGCCAGTGTAAGTAAACGAACTATAAAACAATTAACGATCTTGCTACTTAAAAGCCTGGCAACTTCCATTTTTCCTCACTTCTTCAAATGCAATTTCAACCGCAACACAAAGTATGCCACACAACGTAGAAGCAAGAAGAAACCAATTAGTGCTACCACATCAATCCAATACTCAGCTTGAGCCATGTCCATTTCTTCAAGGAACTTGGTTGGATTTTTAAAATGGCAGTACACTTCTGAACACTCAAGTTTTGCCCTACCATATCCATAAATAGAAACCATAGCTCCTTCAAAACCATAGCGTATATAGCTTAAATATGGTACCCATTGCAAATATCCAGGTATTGTACTGAAGTTTACGAAGAAACCCGAAAAAAGTAAGATTGGCACTGAAGCCACTGGTCCAAAGAAAACACCATTCTGGAATAAATAAAAATATTTTGTATATAAGTTCTCCTAAGCACTAATTAGCTTGAAAATCCTAATGATGAAAAACAAAATAGTAGAAAGTAAAATACATTTAATGTCATTATATTACTAGCGTTAACACATTGAAGCCCAGGCGTTTCTTTGGTCGAAGGGCCAAGAAACCCAGGGTTTTTACGCCTACTTTGAGTTATTATTTACAGTACATCAATCAAATCTGCCAAAGAGTATTGGGATAATCTAAAAGTACAGTATGCAAGGATTTCTCAACAAGTAAGAAAATAGTCATAACTTCCGTATTAATATTTTATTTTAAATTTGCAACAAGTATCAAATATGAGTTTGAAAAAAATCTGCATAAAGCAGCTTACACTCCATTTATTGAAAGATCGAAAAACTCTACCTTGGAATTGGAATTTTCCAGAGCTTCATTTCATAGAAGTCGAGGAAAATGCCGCATTTTAACTTTTAAGAACACAAAATGTAACAAATAGATCATCATCTTTGAGGAAAATGGCGGGACTACCTGTGAGCAACCAATATTATTAACTCTCCTAAATTTCCTAATAGTTGACTGAAGTGAGGACAGATGGTAGCACAAGTCAAGACAACTAAACGATAGCTGATGTATGTTCTTTGCCGTATAGCCCAAGACTGAGTCAAGGTCATAGAATTGCTTTAAAAGCATTAGAAATACCTGCCCGAGCATGGCCTGAGCTATACTCGGGCTCGGGCTTCAATGTGTTAATGGTTCACTGATGAGTGAGACTTCAGCAGATCAAGAATATAACTCATTTGAAACTATCATCATTTTAAGGATACTGTCCCTCTAGCAGCAAGCTTCTTTAACCTTAAGAAAATACCATATGTTTAAATAGTACACATGATATTTATGTATATATTTTCAACTCATTAAAGCTTTTTTCTGCCTCCAATAAAATGATCATACATACCTCAACACTCATAGCAGCTCCGATGAGAAGTCCCAGACTCTGTGCTACTAAAGATGTCAGTATACACATGAACAAAAGCATGAAGTATCTCTGTGATTCAAGTGGTTGAGATGTCATGAAGTAGACTATTGAGACATAAATAATTGAAAACACTATCTGCAATGCAAAAACATTATAAATTACTTGTGTTGGTAATTAAACAACATAATAAAATATAAAAGGAGACACAGTGAAGAAAACTGGAACTTTTATTTATTTTATTATACACTCAACAATAAACTACACTATACCCCCACCGCTAAACCCTTGAACTTGACAGTTTGGGTGGTTTTACGTAATGTTGCCTTTGTGGCATTGCCAGAGTAACTAGTAGACAACAGCTGATTTTAAAAACAAATATAAATAATGTACACAGTAAATAAATGCCAATAAATAATTAAACTAATTCATTATTATCTATATTAATTGAAAATAACAGTGATACTATAACCTATGTAGCACACATTACGTATTTACAACAATACAGAATAAATTAATGCAAAATAGCGTGTTACAATGAGAGAAAGGTATAACAAAGTGATTTTCACCGGTTTAGAATTTTAATGGCTCAATTCCATCCAAGTTTCCATCGTCATCATTCTCGGAAGCATCATTGTCATTATCATCATCATCATCATCATCGTCACCAAGACATATCATTAGTGATTTACATTCACTGAATGATTCCATCTAATTCCTGTGCTTTTCATATTATTTGGTGCACATAATTCACTTTCTTCTTCTTCCATGAAGCTGCGACCACTCTCGCCACACTTTCCCGCTAAAGTTTATCCACCTCTATAATTGTGAAAGACTTGTTACGTTCCCTCAAGTACCAACAAACATCATCAACAATGACAACAAATATAAATAACAATGAATAATGTGTTCCTTGTACAGAACAACTCAATGCACGTGTTAGGAGTTCACAAACTGAGCACGTGGTTGGAAATAGCCAGATATTGCAATAGTGCGGCATCTAGATCCGTTTCCGTTGTCTGACTGACCGACCAGAATGCTGCTTTGTGATAGATTCAGAAAGTCAAACATGTAAAGCTTTTCATTTGTTTTTTGTGGGTATGCCAACTTAACTCCCAACTGTCAAGTGCAAGGATTCAGCAATGGGGTATATAAATGGTTTGGTTGTATTTAAAATAAAAAAGCTATAAATTAATCAACTATATATTGATTATTTACCTGGAATGGAAGATCTGCAATAGTTTTAGCCAAATAAAATGACTTCACTGAATACCAGTAGTTCAGATGTTCTCTTACAAATACTGCCATTTCTGTCGGAACTGAAACAATTATACATTAATAATTAACGTGGCGGCTTACAGAAATGGTTTTAGCATTACTTATTTCTGGCTGCATTCAAAGCAACAATGTCGCTGATATATTCTTACTTACAGAAATATTCTTTTGGCTGATATACAGAAAGGAATGGAATTTAATGTTATTATAATGGTAATGCTCCTTTCTTTTGTATATTTTGAAAGGTACACAGGGTATTAGAACCAGTTGAAAAATTCAATGCCACAGCTGGAATTTGAACACAGTTCTCCCGCTCTCCATGCAGTTGTTCTAACCATTGAGCTACTGTGAACAACTTGCCAGTGTGTCATTCAATCTTCCAACTGATTATATGTGTTTTATCAGGTTCAACAAACCAGTATGTCTCACTTCAGAGAACTACCTTAATGGCGACTTACCATTGCCCTCCGTGGTGTAATGGCTACCATGCTAACTTCATATACCCAAGGTCGCGGGTTCAAATCCGGTGGAGGATGATGGATTTTTTTGGGTGTAAAAATCCTTAGCATGGCTTCCTTCGGAAGGGAAGTAAAGCCGTTGGTCCCATGTCGTAGATTTACGGCATGTAAAAGAACCTCAAGCCTGATAGAGAGGCCTCTGAGCAAAATTAAGCGGTCCTTCACACCCAATTTAGAATAGGACGCTGAGAACCACAGTAGTTAAAGAGCATCCATAAATAACACGCCATTTACATTTTTTTTTTAGTTAGTATCCAGGTAATATTAACTTTGTTATCACCAGCATACAGGCTATTTTTACTTTCTCTACACATACTATGTACATAGTGTATAGAGAAGGTATTGCATTCCACCCAAAAATTTGATACCGAGATTTCACCGGAAATACACGTTTTGGATTCCCCTGAATACAAAAAAAGCATTTTTACAAAACAGTCCATGTGTGTTTATGTGTGTGTCTGTGTGTAACATAGCTCAAAAACGAAAAGATGTTGAATACTAAGCTTGGTATTTAAGTTTGATTTTTCCAAGGATGCGACACGAAGATTTTGAAGAAAATCTCCCCACCCCAAACTACCCTTTAAATGGAACTTTTTTCGAAAATTTTGATTTTCTCAAAAATGGCTCCAACGATTTTAATTAAAATATCATATATTAAAGATATTTACCTGACAAATAAAATGTATATCTTGAATTTTCTGGAAATAGCCTCTGAAGATTACTTTATTCTGGATGAATTTTATGGAATTTTGTATAACTGCTATACTGTAAGAGATGGACAAAAACTTACCACACAAAAAATGTAGAGCAGGTTAAACATACATTTTTTTCATGGAGTTGACCATTTTTGAGATATTCCTTGTTAGTGGTTTCAGGTTCGAAAAATTTATACTTTTCTCATACAGGAATTTGTCAACTCCTGTCCGTACAAACAAAGGAACTTCAGTCACATAGCAACCTGCTCTTGACTAACACTTTAACCTATGGTACTCCCTTATTTCGCTTCTACTTACATGGAAGCACGTAATAAGACTATTTCTGCTAATTTTTCTCAATTAGCATGAAATAAATAGAAGCATAAGTTTTTTAATATTTTTCGCAGAGATGTAGAGAAAGTCATGTGAATGGAACACATCAGAATTTTATTATAATGGTAATGTTCCTCTCTTTTGTATATTGAAAGGCACATAGGGGTAACAGTATTATTAGAACCGGTTGAAAAATTCACTGCCTGACAGCTTTTGTTGAATTTGGTTCATCTTGAACAATCCATGCAGTCAACTGCTGTTTACATTGTGGTCCGTGTGCATAGATCCATGATTTGTCACCTGTTACAATCTTATATATATCTTTTGATGCTGACCATTGTATTTCTTGAACAGTGCTACAATAACATGAGCATTCTTTTGAGATTGGTTCAAATTATATGGATCTAAGGACAGCAAATCTTTTCCACGGCTAAATAATCATGCAACATTTTATATAAGCTGGTGGAGCTAATGCCTAGGGTTGCCTCTTTCTCACCATATGTAGCATGATGATCTTGCACTATCAGTTTTTGCACAGCATCAATTGATTTTGGATAACCTACACAAATCTCATCAGTGAGCAAACAGTGGTCACAATTAAACTCATTCACAGTGGCAAAGGATGAGGCTTTATTGCCAAATGTAGTAGTAGGTTCATCAATGCACTCCATGTCTTGGTAATTCACCTCAAAAATCCTAATAAATCATCATACAAACATTTTCACAAGTTAATTCCATCTTTTCAGTGAGACAATTTTAAAGTCACTGTAAACAACACAAATAATGCTCTACTGTCAAAATATCTGCAGCATTTTAAGGCCAATTTTATAAAACATGTAATAGAAAAGGCAAGCTATAATGGCAATGCATGAAATAACATAAAATCCCTCACACTAGAGATGGCAATGTTATCCAGAGTAAAAATTCTACCAATGCTGATGTATGGCATAGAAATCACCTGGACAAATTAATTTAACAATGACGAAACTTTCCTCTCTAGAAAGGATGAAAATGAGATATATTAAGGAAGTATTAGGAGTATCAAAAGAAACGAAGTCAAGACTCTCATACCTACTGGCAAAGGAGCTCTCCTCATACTCCTACCCAGCACCAGTGCATCACAGAAGCTGATACAACCCTGAATATGAAAAGAGAAGAAATACACTGGGGCCATGGTGGACCATGCGTGGACAAAGGAAAATTTAGAAATGAGGCATGCCATCACTAGGTTCGCAGTCCACAGATTCTCCCACCTGACATGCAAGAACACAAAATTCCATGAACCCAATATAGATTGTAAATGTATGCTATGTGAAAACACACGTGACCGATATCATATTGAGCTATGCACAAAAAGAACAAAGACAGTATGTGAATATGCAAAATTTAAATGTATTCTTACTATAATCCTGGCTATTTGGCTGCAATAAAATTTATTATTTTAAGTCAAACTTTCTAGTGGAAACACCAGATGGCACCTACAGCAATCAGTGTTGCCACAGCTCAAAATATAAGTAGTGGCCCTCGTATTCTGTTGGCCACTAATTTTCCGTGAAACTACCCCATGAAAAGACTCATCCCTTCCATATGGAAGATGAAATTAGGTGAAAAATTAAATGATAGTTTACCTCAACATCACAGTGGTTAGATTTCTTGTGAATTACAATTCTAAAACTTGCCATTTCAGGTGATATTGGGTTCCCTGCATAGCTTAATGGGCATACCAGGTAACACTGCAGTGCCTTCATCAGTAGCACAAAGCTCTATTCAAAATCCAACTAAAAGCTGAATGACTTTTGAATTCTTTCTTCCAGCCAATAACATTTACAGAATTTTATAACCACATACATCTGCCTTCAGAGCATATCACAAGGTTTGTCCCTTTACAACAAATTACCAGATAATTAGAGATTAGTAAACCATAAACAGTTCAAACAAAGTCAAGCAACACTTATTAAATCATATGTTTTATAGTGTTGACGAGTTCATGTCCACTTCATTTTAGGCTCATGCCTTTAAGGGGAGCCAGGATGCCCCATCTTGCCTATGTTAAACTTTGACCTATTTTCTCACTATTTAAAATAGTGAGCTAAATTTTTCAAGGTATATTCACCAATAACTTTACTGTTGATTGATGAAAAACAGAATACATCTGTCTATTAGAAGGAAAGGTATGATGTTTTTAATAAAGCTCTTCAATTTTTATTGAAAAATTATGATTTTTAAAACTTTAAAAAAAATAACTAATCCACACATATATAAAAATTTCTCGTTAAAATAAAGCCTATTCAGGTAAAAATGTATGGTAAAAGTTTCAGCCCTTAAAGTCAATTAGTTTCCGAGATAATGGGGCATTTATATAGAAAATTTAACTTCAGAAATTGCTTACAAACATAAAATTTAATGAAAGATATAACCTAAGTTTCCAAACACAACTTTGCAGTACTTTGTAATTCTCACATGAAAGAAATACGAGTGGCATGCCAATGCTGCGAATAGCTAAAGTAAAACTTTCCAATCAAAATAGAAAAATGTCTCTTCTCTAACACTAATATTTACAAAGTTAATGATGTTTTACCAAGTTAGTGTACCAAAATATCCTAAAAAACTACTATGCAGGATTATTTTCATCAATAGTTTCAAACTATTTACAATTAGAGTACCTCTATTAAAGCTGTAACAAAATGAGCAGGAGATTCAAAATATTCCAATGCAATTAAACATGAAAATGGAAAAAAATTATGAAAATCCCATATCGACTCCTCTTAAAGAAAAAGAAGAGGAAGAAAAAACTAACATGTAAGCTCTCTAATTTAAACTTTCTATTTTTTGAATAGTGTACATATTAGTAAAAGTTGTGACATAATGTAAATAATGAATGTGTTGTTAATCTGTTATTTGACAAAGCCTTTGAATTTTTGTAATTCTTTTGGTGAATAAAACATCTGTTTGTCTGTCTGTCTATCTAACAGCCATTGAGGAGCAACATCCTACTTCCTTATCAGTCTAGCCATCCTAAACAAAAAAGTCACTCTTATCCCAAAATAAAAAGTCTGATGTGTTACATTCACATGACTTTCTCTATATCTCTGCAATAAATTATTTTTAAAAAGCTTATGCTTCTATTTACTTCCTGCTACTCGAGAAAAAAATAGCAGAAATAGACTTATTACTTGCTTCCTTGTAAGTAGAAGCGAAATAAGGAAGTACCATATGTGACTGAAGTTCCTTTGTTTGCATGGACACAAGTTCACAAAGTGTATGAGAAAAGTATGTCTTTATAGCTGAAAAAAAAAAAAAACAAGGAATATCTCAAAAACAATCAATTCCTCAAAAAAGATGTATATAACATAAATTGTGTGTTTTAAAGTGTTCTACATTTGTTGTGTGGTAAGTTTTTGTCCATCTCTTACGGTTTAGCAGTTATGCAAAATTCTGTAAAATTGACCCAGAGGCTATTCCCAGAAAATTCAAAATATACATTTTATTTGTCAGGTAAATATCTGTAATATACAATATTTTAATCAAAATCGTTAGAGCCATTTTTCAGAAAATCAAAATTTTAGAAAAAAGTTCTATGTAAAGGGTAGTTTGGGGTGGGGGGATTTTTCTCGAAATCTTTGTGTCGCATCCCTGAGAGATGCTAAACTTAAATACCAAGTTTGGTATTTAACCGACTTTTCATTTTTGAGCTATCGTGTTCACAGACACACGGACACACACGGACCTTTTTCTGAAAATACCCTTTTTGGATACAGGGGACCCTAAAACATATATTTCCGGTGAAATCTCGGTATTGAATTTTTTGGTGGAGTGCAATACCTTCTCTATACACTATGTACATAGTACGTATAGAGAAAGTAAAAATCTGATGTGTAGCATTCACATGACTTTCTCTACATCTCTGCAACAAATTATTCTTAAAAGCTTATACTTCTATTTACTTCATACTAATCAGTAAAAAAATAGCAGAAATAGCCATATTACTTGCTTCCTTGTAAGTAGAAGCGAAATAAGGGAGTACTATAGGTTAAAGTGATAATCAAAAGCTGGTCACTGAAGTTCCTTTGTTTGTATGGACCGCAGTTAACAAATTCCTGTATGAGAAAAGTATAAGTTTTTCATAGCAGAAACCAAAAATAAGGAATGTCTCAAAAACGACAAACTTCACAAACAAAATGTATATAACATAAATTGTGTGTTTTAACATGTTTTACATTTTTTATGTAGTAAGGTTTTGTCCATCTCTTACGGTTTAGCAGTCATTCAAAATTCAGTAAAATTCATCTAGAATAAACTACTCTTCAGAGGCTATTCCCAGAAAATTCAAGATATACATTTTATTTGTCAGGTAAATATCTTTAATATACGAAATTTTAATCAAAATCATTAGAGCCATTTTTGAGAAAACTGAAATTCTTTAAAAAAGTTCCATGTAAAGGGTAGTTTGGGGTGGGGGGATTTTTCTCAAAATCTTTGTGTTGCATCCCTGGAAGATACTAAACTTAAATACCAAGTTTGATGTTTTACCGACTTTTCGTTTTTGAGTTATTGTGTTCACAGACACACGGACACACACACACACAGACCTTTTTGTGAAAATGATTTTTTTAGATAAAGGGGACCCTAAAACATATATTTCCGGTGAAATCTCGGTATCAAATTTTTGGCTGGAGTGCAATACCTTCTCTATACACTATGTACATAGTGCGTATAGAGAAAGTAAAAATCTTATGTGTTCCATTCACATTCTGTACAATAGAATATTTCTGAGTTGGGTTTGTAACACTCAAGTACAACTTACTACTATATATAAGTGATACTTAAGTGTTACAAATTGTTATTCTATTCATACGTATCATTGTTCCAAAACACCTTTCATTAAAATTGTTGTTAAATTCAGTACAACTTTTATTTATGGCAACAGGCTTTCTGGAACCCTATATGATGTTTGTATTACATCAGTTTAACTAACAATGAAAATGCTAGTGAAACAGTAGGGTACCTAAAATTAATTTCTTGATGGTAAATAAAAACATTACTTACAGGTTAAGATAGTTGGCATCATGGCAGTGAACATGAGGAAGAGAACAGTAAAAAATATGCACCCAGAATTGCTTATTACTTTCGATGCTTCATTGCCTATTCCATAGTATATCATTCCAATTAGTAGGCCAACAACTACATGTGAGAAAAGCCTCATCTGTGTTAGGGTCTGAAAAAGAAGAAGCAGATTCTCAAAAAGCATGTATTGGTGGTTTGTCCACATTCAATGAGCTATTAATCCTTCTTAGATGAAACATGCAAAAATCATTATATGATGCATAATGTTAATGTTTTGATGCTTCAGATTATGTTGAAGAAAATATTATTGAGACTCAAATTTCCAAGATTCTAATGTGATTGATCCAGGGGCTAAAACAGAAGACAGAATCTTGCATAGAAGCATTATAACATTGTACTTATACATATGAAGCAATAATGTCTTTAAAAAGTAAGGATAGTAGTAGACAATTAAATAGAAACGAAACAATCATAGTTACCTTACAAGAAATAAAGACAATAATGCACTACAACTGTATAAAACCAAACCAATAGCTTCATCTTGCGAACTCTACAATAAACTTCCTGGATGCTTGAAAAATATACAAAACCTAAAAGTCTTCAAGAAGGAACTTAAACAAATTTGTATAAATGGTTGTTTTTATTCTATAGATTAATTTTTAAATGAATTGTAAAAAGTAGGTACATATTCAATTCTGTAAATTATACTTATAGTTTGTCTTAACAATTATTAATGTAAATATTGTAAATAATTCTTACTGTATTATTTATATTTTGTTTTATTTTTTTCTATTATATATACACACAGTTGAAACTCGCTTATACATTATTCACTTCAACATTTTTCGCACATATACGCTAAAATTTTAGAGTCCAGTCATTCTCCATTAAAATTTTGCTCAATTATACGTTTTCGGTATATGTTTTCTTGGTAATGCGTCATTTTTCTGATCCTCATACACAAAATGTACCCATTTATATATAATTAAAAAAAAAACATATTGTGGTATGCTTGCTGTGTATAGCCTTGGAATTGCCTGGTTTGTGGTTTTAATTGGTGCTTATCGTCATTGTTGTCTATCATTCCAACAGTCACTTATCTATTTTATGTGGAGTTTCGAGTTACAAACAGGAGAAGAAACGTGTGAATATCAACCAGCAAGGAAGAAAACAAGAAAATCCTTAACTCTTGGTGAAAAATTAAAAATTCTGGATGAGGTCCATACCAGATGAGAAAATCAGTTACACTTTTCTCATTTATACAGTATTTTAGAAGCCTCCCTTGAAAAACGCATAAGTGAGGTTCCACTGCGTATACATTTCTTTTTAACCTGACGTGTCCAACAACATGTATATGTTTTAAAAGAACTACTAAAAAAAGAATGAATGAATGAGTGCCAGCAAAAATGCAAATGAAAAGTAAAACGCAAAAATGTTACTTACCTTATCTCTCATAGTAGATATTATGGTACGTTTCATCAAAAGCCAGAACTGTGTAAAACTGGATGTCGGAAAGCCAGTTTTCTGTTTGCGATTATTAAGGCTTTCATCAGAATCCAACAAAGATGTGGTGCAGGTTACTCCTGGAACTGTCACAGAACCAGTTCCAGAATGATCAGGTACTCCATTTGCAACCACCTCTGCAAAATTTCACAGACATATTAATAAAACAGAATATTTCTAAGTTTCTCCAAGCTTTCAAATTCAAACAGTTTTACCAAATTACACAAAAGTAGATGTACTGACATTTTAGACAAATGCACTATACTAATTTAGAGTGTTAAAAACACTCCTTACCCATTGACTCACAAATATGGTGATTATTATTATTATTATTATTATTATTATTATTATTATTACTACTACTACTACTACTACTACTATTTTTTCATATCGCACCATTTGCAAAAAATGTGATGTGCAAAAGTCATATGAAATCTATGCAGTAAAAATTCACAAATGTATCATGTTATACATTAAAAGTCATCAATATAAATAGATGAATTTTGTTTTCAATATTTGCAAGCTACCAAGTTCATATGTGTCATTGGATATAGTTTTAGGCAAGCATTTATAGTAATTAATGGAAAGTGGATCAATTCTATATTTTTTTAAAGAATGGTTCGTAGAAGATATATACAAATAAACAATAGTAGATAAGCAAAGTCATGTAATATAATACATAATGTTATTTTGTTTGAACTTGCAGATAACGTTTGTATTTTCATTGAATTTTTATCAAATTTTTACGTTCAATACTTCCTTTTTTTAATGATACAGAAAACAAAAGTTAATTTCTCATTCAAAATGGTAACATAAAAATGTTCAAACAACAGATTAATTTTTATTTTTCTACTTGTTAAAACAGTCAGGTGGTGCTTTCACTTAATATTGAAAAGTCAAAATTCATAGCTCATTATGGTGGTTGAAACATTGTGTCTAGCCAAAGGCTACGAACCAAAGAGAAAATAAGAGCTTCAGTTCGCGACGTATTAGAAGAAAGCGAGTGATTTTGAATTTTCAGACCTTGATGAAAGAGTTTCTCACATCGACGAAAGAAAGGAAGAAATATATTTTAGCTTCAGCAATGAAAATGCACCCGATAGCTATGAACCTCATGCACATGCAAATAATTGGTGTACTTATCAAAATGGATTTACAGAGGTACCAGACGGCTATGTTTTTGGTTAATTTTTTTATCAGTTTCTGGTTACGTGAATTCATTTTTAGTATTTTAAAAAATAAAACATCAGATCAAAACAGGATGTTTTTAGTAAAGAAATAGCTATACTTTCATTTAATTAGCTTGAACTTTCTGTGTAGTATGCTTCTGTATGCCTAATTATTGATTATTTTGAGATTTTTAATTTTATTTTCAAATTGTCTTTTGTTTTCAATTTTTTTTAAATATTGAAGAGACTTCTCATCCATATAATGCATATTATACAGTAAACAAAATGGTTTACTAAAAGTGAAAAAAGATTCAGCTCTCTATGTCATTTGGTGCTCATTTTATTACTAATAATTTAAAATTCTCTATAATTGCTTGGCACTTTTCAGACAGCATTTTGCTATCTGGGCTGATACTATAAAGGGTTAAACATGTTCTTTTTATTTAATTTCATTATTTGGCAACAAAAATGGAATAGCTTGGGTGGGGAAATATTAATTAGGAAATTTTGAATGTAAAAGGGGGAAAATATAAAAGTTATTTGAGTAATGTCAGAGAGAAATGGCTAAGAAGAGTGGAATAAAACAAGATTAAAAGTAGAACAGAATACACAAAAATCAGGAGTTGTATGTGCCGAGACCATGAAATACAAGCATAAGCAAGAAACCAGAACTTAATGTTAATAATTTAGCAAGCTAGTTTGACATTTTTAAATATTATGTAGATGAAAATGTACATAATTTAATTATGTAACTTTGAAAGTTGAGAAGTAAATATTCATTCATACTACATATTTTTCTTTCTTCTTTCACTCTATACAAATAATATGATGTGATACAGAATTTTATATTTCAAGCACGCAATTGGTCAATATTTTAAGTTATACTTGCTGTGTAGGGTCAAGATTATGTTATATTCTGTTGATTTATTTTTTTTCCATGTGTGAAATGTAAACCTGCTGTATTGTTTTCTCTCTTGATACAGTGAAGTATTTTTTACTTTTTAGCTTTTGATTTTGTTGTCTATAATGTTCAAGGTGTAACAATTATATAGTGCATTGTGTTCTAGATCCCGGCAAATTCAACATACCTATACTGGATGTCTCCAAGTACATGCAAGAAGCAGCTAAGTTCTACCAATTGGCCTACAGCTGATGATGAAGGCAATAATCCAAAAACATCTGCTGTATGTTGTAGCATACCAAGTTAGTGTTATGATAATCAAGTTATTGGTTATTTGATTCCTCCACTTTATTGTTACTAGCTTCAAACTCAAATTTGTTATTTAAAAAAAAATTACCTACAAGCATTAAAGATAGTATTGTTTAGAAAATATGAGTAAAACTACTATTCCCATAATTAAAAACTAAGCTGTTTTATAATGTGTATTTAGAAAATACATCAATTTGAAATATAATGTTGTGCATTAAAGCATAACTCAAGAATACACCTATTATGTGAAGCAGGTGATAGTTCATTTGGTAGTTCTACCAAATATATAGAACCACTACAGTATATAGAATTATATAAGCAAGCATCAGAAGAGATATACCCTTTTGCCTTTATGTAAATTCCATTGCTCTTGTATTTATGCACTCAGGTAATGCTGTGCAGAACTGTCAATAAATAAATGCATAAATACCCATATATAAAAAGAATAAGTAATATAAAATAGTTTAAACTTTATTCTTCAAGATTAAATAATAATGTTCCTCTCTTTACTTTTTTTTTTTTTGTAGATAAAGTCTATGAATTTGACATAGATGTTATGAAATAAATAAAAATACCATTTAAATCCTAATTTTTAGCATACCCTTATGGTAGCATTAGTTTTGCAAATCACAAGGTTATCAGTTACAAAAATTGATTATTACTTTTACTTACTTTTACCATCATTTTTAATAATATCATTAGCTATACATGTAGCTTCTGTACTGGCAGAAAGTTGCTGTTGGTTGAGGTTATTACATTTGCCATTATTGACAGCAGTGACAAGTTGCGGAATACATTCTCCATGCTCACCACAAGCCACTTCCATAACTAGAAGAAAGGAAATTATTTATTTTAAATATAACATAACAACTCATCTGACTTGTGATTAAATTTCTTAAAATATGACAGGAGCATTCTGGTTGCAGGGGCAGGTGCAGGGGTTGACAAGATTGTCTCTAGCAGTTTCCTGAATTTTCATGTGAATTATAATGACATATTTACCACAAAAGAAAAAGAAAATGATCTTTTATTTGCTTTTAATATTTGTATTAAAAGTACAATTTTCACATTTTTTTTGTAGAGCAATAAAAATCATTAGTTTAATTATTTCTTTCAACCTAAGAGGGAGCAAAATGCTCCCCCAAGTGAAATCTCTGCATTAGAACTTATACTTTTATACTTACACATGTACAAATACAAATGGCATAGCAGAAAAATTAAAATCAGATTTTCAGATGGTTAGGCAAGGAGTACCGCAAGGTTCAAAATTGGGTCCATTTTTGTTTTTATTATATGTGAATGATATTTTCAAAATAGCCCAAAAATGGGGGTACAGCTAAAATGGAGTAAGAAGTTGAAAATAAATCAAATGCTATATTAACCATCATAAAACAATATTCCAGTTTAGACATGATATTAAAAAAAAAACAGCATGAATAAATTTTGAACTTAGAAGCTGTTTTACAAATAGTATTAAATTAGAAATAGATGGAGTATTCCAGAAACTGAGTTTGCAAATTTTTTGGCTGTAATAATCGATAAACTCCTAAACTGGAAGCCGTATGCAAAGCATATAATGAAAAAACTAAATAAAGGTAAAATAAGAACTAAAGCTTTCCTGGCGACGTGTTAATTCAAAATCTTCTTGGGCTTCTAGCCAGGCTAGAAGCCCGAGAAGATTTTGAAATAAATAAAGGTATTTATATTATGAGGCAGGTTAGGAAAACAATGGACGATGATACAGTAAAACAGGTGTACCATGCATTTATATACTTTCACATTAAATAGGGTATAACACTGTGGGGGAATATTACAGCTGCAAAAGGAAAAAGGGGAAAAGAAAGAAAAAAAAAAAAAAAAAAACAAAAACAAAAAAAAAAAACAAAAAAAAAACAAAAAAAAAAAAAAAAACCAGTTGTAGGAATATTTTTAAAAGTTTAAATATCTTAATTATCCTATGCATATATATTTATGAGAGTGTATAGCAAATTTTGCAAGATTTAGATGTATCCAAAAATAGTAATACACATACATATATATTTTGAGAAACAATGATGACTATTACAGAACAGCAATTAGAGGTACATTGAATAATAGAGACTTGGATAACATGGGAAAAGAATTATATAACAGATTACCAAAAGAAATAAAAGAAATTCGTAACACTAAAGTGGCTCTAAGCACAATAAAAAAATATTTAATTGAGAATGCATATTATAGCATTGAAGATTACAAATGTAAATTGTAAATACATCTTGTAATCTTGTACTTAGATTTAAACATTGACATGTCCTTTATTATACATTTTAAAGGATGAATAAAATGACTTATGACTTGTGTATTTAAAGGGATCTTTTCATTGTCAGCCACGCCTTTATACTCATTAGAAACCAATCAGACTTATGATTTTGAAATTTTTATTTGTGGTTTGATACTATAATGAACAAATAAATACATTTAAGAGATAATAAATACATAGGTGAGTAAATAAATTATATAAATATTCATTTTGTTGTTGCTCAGAAGTGAATTTATACCTTCAGCTCCAAATAAATGAGAACAAACCCTTGGAAGGAGCTAAAAGAAAATCTGATGTGTTCCATTCACATGACTTTCTCTACATCTCTGTAACAAATTATTGTTAAAAAGCCTATTCTTCTATTTACTTATGCTAATCGAGAAAAAATTAGCAGAAATAGTCTTATTACTTGCTTCCTTGCAAGTAAAAGCGAAATTAGGGAGAACCATAGGTTAAAGTGATAGTCCAAAGCTGGTTGCTATGTGACTGAAGTTCCTTTGTTTGTATGGACAGGAGTTGACAAATTCCCATATGAGAAAAGTATGTTTTTTAAAGCTGAAATCATTAACAAGGAAATCTCAAAAACGATCTATACATTTTCTGTTAAGTAAGTTTCTGTCTATCTCTTAATGTTCGCCAGTTATACAAAATTCCTCCAGAATGAAGTAGTCCTCAGAGGCTATTCCTAGACAATTCAAGATACACATTTTATTTGTCATGTAAATATCTTTAATATACAATATTTTCGAAAATTTTCCCATGTAAAGGGTAGTTGGGATGAAGGGATTTTCTTGAAAATCTTTCTGTTCAATCCTTAGAAGATACTGAACTTAAATACCAAGTTTGGTATTTAAAAGACTTTTTGTTTTTGAGACACGCACGTCGGTGCACACACACACACACACACACACACACACACACACATGCGCGTGCATGCGGACCTTTTCCAAAAATACTTTTTTTGAATTCAGGGAGATCCAAAACATGTATTTCCGGTGAAATGTCGGTATTGAATTTTTGGGTGCATTACAATACCTTCTCTATACACTATGTACATACTAGAGAAAGTAAAAATGCTGACTAAGCTATGAACTTTTAAATACCTCCAGCGACAACTAAATCCAACTTTCAACCAGATGTCCATGGTCACAACATCAAGTTCCTCTCAAAACATTAGTAGCCATTGTTGAACTAGAAGACAAAGGTCTTTGAAACATGTCCAAAGGTTTAAAAACTGTATAAAATGGACTAAAATGTTTTTATGCAACTCATACAACTTCTACTTAGTTTGATCTCCACTATTTTACAGAATTTATTTGATAGTTGCAAAACAAATGCTAATAGTTTTAGGTTTGAAAGGCATCAGATTTGATGTATGCACTGGATATCTATACATGTCATCATTTGTGACCTTATTGCCAAACACAAGCATAAGTGCACGCCTGTGCGTACACATATTTTTGATTCAAACAAACAATTTTAATGCTGTTTCATTACTCAAAACAATAAGTCTTATTATCATTAAGATGATTTCCTTTTGAATCAACATAATTAGTAATTTTTACATTTGTTTAAATAACAAAATTGTCAATATAAAGTGCTATTGATTCACTTTCACTTTGTCACCCTCTGTGGTGTAATGGTTACCATGCTGACTTCATATACCCAAGGTCACGGGTTCAAACCCGGCGGAGGACGATGTATTTTTTCGGGTGTAAAAATCCTTAGCATGGCTTCCTTCGGAAGGGAAATAAAACTGTTGGTCCTGTGTCGTAGATTTACAGCACGTAAAAGAACCTCAAGCCTGATAGAGAGGCCTCTGAGCAAAATTAAGCGGTCTTTCATACCCAATTTAGAATGGGACGCTGAGAACCACAGCAGTTAAAGAGCATCCATAAATAACATGCCATTTACATTTATTTACTTTCACTTCATGCAGAATTCCCATTCCATTCCAATTGAGGCAATTGTATCTGAAAACCAGTTCAAGCTGGATAATTTTGGGGTTAGCTGCTGTGGTTATGAACTTTTCAGGCTTCAAACTGGGGCACTTAATAACAAGAGGATGGTTGAATTTGCCTTGGTTTCAAACAAAACATAAATATAATACAGTGCAATTCTGTTCATATTGGAAAACCAGTATTTTAGAATTTTATGGTCTCAGTTAAATGCTAGTTGTTGTTGTTTAGATAAATGTTTTTTTCCCTAGTATCTTATTTATGTATATTAACACAGAAATATACTTTAACATCATATACTGCCAAGGATTAGGGGTTATCATGCCTATAATACTCTAAAAACACAAGGCAATACACTTACAGTGTCACCGACTTAATACAACTCTCAATAAAGGAATAATTCTATATAATAAGATATCCAGATCATTAAAAGCTGTGCCAGGAAACATTTTTAAATCTAAACTGCATAAATGATATTAAAACACAAATTTTATAACAATGATTTTCTTAACTCTGTTATTTAGTGCCTATTGTATTAGGACAACTGTATTATACTACACCTGTATATTTCTTGTACTATTTTATTTGTAAGTGATGATGAAGCCATATATACAAATTGCATATCTGCAGTGAAAAACATTGAATTGAATTGACCTTTGTATAACTAGATGCCACAAGTGGCTGAAAATTAAATTTTGGTACTGCAAGGTACTTTGCAAGAAAAGGGAAGGCAAGACAGCTGGAGAATAAAAGGATTTCTTATATCAAAAGCAGAAAAGCCAAACTTATCTTAATACATACCATAGTCTGCTGGATTGTGGTAACTTGGACATTCCAAGCCCATTGACGATAGGAATGGTACTAGCCCTTGAACACTGCCTTGATATATACATTGTCCCTCAGCCAGAGTATATAAATGATCAAACATTTCAAACAGTCTTGCACTGGGTTGGTGGATAGTGCAGATGATGGTGCGCCCACCACGAGCCAGGGATTTGAGCAAAGATAGGCACTGGAAGCAGGTTGAACTATCCAGACCACTGTGGAGAAAATGGTTAATTAGCTAAAACAAACAATTGCTGGAAATGCTGTAATATTACAGTGTGAGATTTATTTAATGACAATTTGATAAATAGGAACACAGAGATGGTCAAAATCAGTCTGTGAGGATACAATAATTTACATCATTATTACCTCTGTAATAATTGTGGTTTGCCATATCACATTAAACATCTGAAGTGTTCCATTCACATGACTTTCTCTACATCGCTGTAGCAAATTATTGCTAAAAAACATATTCTTCTATCTACTTTATAATAATCAAGATAAACATTAGCAGAAATTGTCTTAATTACTTGCTTCCTTGTAAGTCAAAGGAAAATAAGGGAATACACTAGGCTAAAATGATAGTCAAATCTTTTAAAAGCTGGTTGCCATGTGGATGAAATTCATTTCTTTGCAGGGCTAGGAGTTTACAACTTTCCATGTGAGAAAAGTTTAAGTACTTTACTCTGAAACAAACAAGAAAGAATATCTCAGAAATGGCCAGTTCCATGAAAAAAAAAAAAAAAAAAGGATATGATATAAATTGTGTTTTAACATGATCTACATTTTTTGTGCAGTAAGTTTTTGTCTATCTCATACGGTTTACCAGTTACCCAAAATTCAACAAAATTCATTCAGAATAAAGAGGTCTTTAGAGGCTATTCCAAGAAAATTCAAGATATACATTTTATTTGCCATATAAATATTTTTAATATACAGTATTTTAATCAAAATTGTTAAGAGCCATTTTTGACAAAATCAATTTTTGAAATTTGTTCTATGTAAAAGGTAGTTTGAGGTGTTTTTTTTTTTTTTTTTTTTTTCCTCTCTCTCAACATCTTCATCCCGCATCCCGATAAAATACTAAACTTGAATATCAAGTTTGGTAATTTACAGACCTTTTGTTTTTGAGTTATAGTGCTCACACATGGACCTTTTTCTGAAAATGCCTTTTTTTTTTTTGAAATTATGATATCAAATTTTTGGGTGGAATGCAATACCTTCTCTATACACTATGCACATAGTACATGTAGAGAAAGTAAAAATAATATTTACATCTGGATCTTTGTATCCTTTAATGTTGGTTGTTTTATCTCGCCAAGTCATTCAGTAACTGCAACTATTTTTTGAAATGAAATAGGGAGTTGAAAGTTTTTGTGTTCTTTTAGGTAAGTAATTATTCTCAACAGTTTCTTTATTACTTTCAAATATCAATATATGATTCGGACAACTGTTTTACGAGGATAATCTCATGAAGCATACAGATTTTACAGCACTAAAAAGTAAGTATCTCTAATAGTTAAAGTTAATTGCCTACACAGTGCAGAAGTATATCCAGAATGATTTATTATTTTGTGTCAGTCTGCATGATGTTGTACTTTATATTAAAATGCAATAGTTTTAATTAAGACACAAACTTGTTTGCTTATTTTATATTTTAGAGGATGCTGTGTTATCAATTATTACATAACTCTAAGGGCCGGTTGTACGAACTCAGAATAAATCATGGAATAGTTATTCTTGGAATACACTATTCATGGTATGTGGTGACGAGTTGTACGATGCAATTTTATTCCTTAGATATCTATTCGACTGTTTGTAGATTTAAAACTAATGTTGGCTATGCTGTGAGTCATTCGTGGCCAACTTGATACGTAATTACTGCTTTGTTTTGCTGAAAACTTTATAGTTTTCACAATCAGCTGTTCCTAAACTATGTATTATTTCTTATTTTAACTACTTACGGTACTATGAAATCATTATGAATGTTCATAAGCGTGTTCGGATGTAGAATTGCTATACATTTTACAAAACATAAACACATATGTATACTGTGACTTCTTGCGATAGGTTAGGAGTATGGGAATATAACCTTACCATATGTGCAAAGCTGTATCTTGTGCTGATATATATCTTTCCGTTTCGGTGATCAAAACGTACTTAGCCTCATTTCTGTATTTTATTTATTAAAATACTTAGTAAGTGAATTTTGAAAATTACATTTTAGTGTTGCCAATGCCACTATCAACTTAAGATATGTATAATTGAATCGTTGCACCAAGAAAAATAGAAAACAATTTGCTATATAAGTATTATTAACCAACAGAAATATTAGTAGTTACGTCGAATAGTACATTAAACCGTTCCCATTACAGTTCGAACTTTGCTGATGGCAATATTTAATACAAGAGCTAGAAATTGTCAACCAAACCAATAAAACCGAGAACATATTTTAGGGAAAGTATTCTCTATTCAATCAAAATTGTCTCTAATGAGTTAAACCTACAGCATATAATATGAAAAATTATGAATTTATTGTAAAATAATATATTTAGATTTACGAGCTCTGATGGCATCTTTTAATCTGGGCATCTCCTCCCTACATCACAAAGCTTGTAGTGTTATAGTTTTTAAACTTGCACATAACTTCCAAAATCTGATTATAGTACAGAATGTCGCTAACATTAATACTTGTTTTTATTAAAATCTGGACATCTATTACCAACACGTGCTTCACTTGGTCATGGTATAGATGGAGTACAGCAGGGTACTCCATCTACACCATGACCAAGTAAAGCACGTGTTGTGGAAATAGATGTCCAGATTTTAGTAAAATTGACAGCTTCATTGTATGTAATGGCTTTTTTAACATTTAAAATTAATATTTGTGGTTATCTTACGTTTTGAAGCATATTGCCGTAGAAGTAACCTATCCTTTGTATTTCGTCAATAAAACGTAACCTCACTCTTTACAACACTATGCATTGTGCTGGTGAATTGCTGCACTACACTATTTTATATTTATCTTGGGTTGAATCAAATGTAATTGTTTCCATAAAATAGAGGTACTTTGATGATAATATTGTAGGTAGATTTTACTTTTTTATAAATGAAACTTTATTTTAAACTTTATCTTCTTGTCATATTTATCTTATAACCATCAAGTTGTCTGTGTGATATCATTTCTCAACTTTAATTTCATTATAGCCGTGTTCATTTATCAGACTATCTCTACAAAATATTGTATTTAGGTATAATATATCCTTAAAACATATTATAAGGAAATGAATCTGTTATATCGGTCAAATATGGGTCAAAATTGTGCCGAGTTCCCAAGCGGCCATTTTCCTTTTTATACTCTATTCTCGGAATATCGGCTTATCCCCGCAAGGAATCACGGAATAAGTTATTCCATGTTTATTCCCTTGATAGTCTCTATTCCGTTGTCGTACAACACAATTTTGCACATAACCATGGAATAACGACTAACAGAGGTTTATTCCAATTCGTACAACTGGCCCTAAGTGTTCTCGGGCTTTTAGCCAGGTAAGTGCCTCGTGAAGTCCCTGGGAGGGCCAATTGAGAAGCTACTTGACAGAGAAATAGCGGCTCCAGGTCATGAGGACTGCATTAACCAATCAGGGGGGTTCGAAGCGCTGAGCACGTCTCACCCTCCAATACTGCACTCCATCCATGATGTCTGTCATGAACCGAGATGGGGGACGCATCGGCCGGGCGGTAGGCCAAAGTTCCTTGTGAGCTGTCATGCCATGCAGGTATTATGTGAAGTATTAATGCAACTATTCTGAGTTTTATGCGAGATTAGAAAATAACTATTTTATGTACAATTTGAAAGGTTGTGACATGAACATGCTGTTAAAGCATGTATATAATATTGTAAATAACAAAAATAAAAATTATCATTATGATAACTGTTTTTATAGAAAGTGTTGCTGATATACCAATCCCTTCCTGGCCCAAGGGAGACTCCTGAAAACTAATTTGCAACGTAATGCCACCAGAAGTTATGACATTTTATATTTTATTAAAAATGCATATTTATAATACATGAAATAACACAATTGACTCACCTTGTTGGTTCATCAAAGAACATGACAGGTGGGTTATTGACAAGCTCTAAGGCAATTGAGAGGCGTTTTCGCTGTCCTCCTGAGAGATTTGTGGTCCTTGTGTCACAGCACTCCACGAGACCTAACGTCTCCATTATTTCCTCAATCTGCAAAATTATACACCATGTAATTATATAAAAATTTAAACAGTGTCAGTTTGCAGGTTCAGAATATGGTAATTCAAAATGCTAACACTAACACACAATTTTTTAGGCATTAGTGTTTAAAATGGACAGAACATATGGACTATATATATGCAGTCTGGTTAGCAAATCAATATATTTACTGATGTACACTACGTGATCAAAAGTATTTGGACAATCCCACAAACATACATTTTTCATCTTAGATGCGTTGTGCTGCCGCCTACTGCCTGGTACTCATTATCCACAAGCTCAGTAGTCATTAGACATCATGAAACAGCAGAATGGGATGCTCCGAGGAACTCATGGACTTCGAACGTGGTCAGGTGTCACTTGTGTCAGAAGTCTGTACGCAAGATTTCCACACTCCTAAACATCCCTAGGTCCACTGTTTCTGATGTGATAGTGAAGTGGAAATGTGAAGGGACATGTACAGCACGAAAGTGAACAGGCCGACCTCGTCTGTTGACTGACAGAGACCGCCGACATTTGACGAAGGCAGAATCTATCCAGACCATCACACAGGAACTCCAAACTGCATCAGGATCCACTCTAAGTACTATGAAAGTTAGGCGTGAGGTGAGAAACCTTGGATTCCATGGTCGAGCAGCTGCTCATAAGCCACACATCACGCAGGAAAATGCCAAATGACACCTCGCTTGGTGTAAGGAGCATCAACATTACACAATGTGGCGATCCGATGGCAGGGTGTGGGTATGGCGAATGCCCGGTGAAAGTCATCTGCCAGCGTGTGTAGTGCCAACAGTGAACTTCGGAGGTGGTTGTGTTTTTCTGGAGGGGGCTTGTACCCCTTAGTGTTTTTCATGGCACAATCACAGCAGACCTACATTGATATTTTAAGTATCTTCTTGCTTCCCATTGTTGAACACCAATTTGGGAGTGGTGGTTGCTTCTTTCAACACGATCGAGCATCTGTTCATACTGCAGGGGCTGTGGCGGGGTGATTACACGACAATAACATCCCTGTAATGGACTGGCCTATAGAACAATCCTATGAACAACTTTGGGATGTTTTGGACTGCCAACTTCGTGCCAGGCCTCACCGACCTTCATCAATATCTCTCCTCAGTTCTGCACTCCGTGAAAAATGGGCTGGGATTCTCCAAGAAACTTCCAACACCTGGTTAAAAGTATGCCTGCAATAGTGAACACTGTCATCAAGGCTAAGGGCAGGAAAACACCATATTGACTTCCAGCATTACCAATGTAGGGCACCACGTAGGTCATTTTCATCCAGGTGTCCGGATACTTTTGATCACAGTGTATTTTCAAATTATGGTGACGTTCAAATTTTAAAATTAATTAACTTTGCATGCATCTATCCTGAAAATATAGGGGGGGGGGGTGCTGCTAAAACTAAGATGAATAAGCTTCTTATTTTACAAAAGAAAAGCATCAGATTAATGTAAAAGATGAAATCACGGGAAACATGTAGAACTGCATTTATCAACAATAAGCTTTTAACCAATTATTCTCTGTATGTTTAAAGAATTATATTATACATAACAGATAAGCAACCATTAATAAGAAACAATCAAGTGCACAACCATTATACAAGAAATAACTGCAATATCTGTAGACACACAAATAAAAGTTTCACTGAATCGGATGTTGGTACAAGAGGGGTAATTTTATACAATAGGTTACCAGTAGCATAATCAATACCCAAAAAACACGATTGAAACATAAGGAGAAAGAATATCTCAATAAGTATCTGTATAATTTAGATGAGTTGTAAATAGCACATTGTAAGCAGTGGTATGTATATATGTATATTATTTATTTATGTAACAAATGACCTGTCCAATCTACAAAGAATTTATTGTATCAATAAAATCATCATCATTAGTTCAGGCATTTTTCATAACTTCACATTTACATGCTTTTATTTTGTATTTCCATAAAATTTTATTCTCTAGATTTTATTTAGAGACATTTTTTTGTTTTAATCCAAAAGCACTTTACTAAAACAAAATAAAAACGTTTTACATTAAAAATCAAAACTTTAGAATGGAAACCCTGACAGAGGAATAAAGTTTTGTAAATGTATAATGGTGCACACAAGTGAAGATAAAATTTTAAATGAAATATTTATATATAATTTGCCAAGTTTTACAATTATTATAACAAAATGTCCCTTTGTTCCATAAACACTACTTTAGAAACTTAAAACTTATTGTTTCATTTTAAGACTTTCTGGAAATTGTAAATTAGCATTTTACACAAATATTTTACAAAGCCTCTGTAATAGTGATTGATGAAATCACATGGGAATGTTATCACTGTGACATTTATGGAACATTTCAATTCAGCATCTGCATAATCATGACTTGCTATTACATTTGCAACTTCTTGTTCTAATAAAATAGCATTGCTAAGATGTATAACCATTTTACTTTCTCTACAAGTACTATGTGCATAGTGAATAGAGAAGGTATTGCACTCCACCCAAAAATTTGATACAAGGATTAAACCAGAAATACACGTTTTAGGGTCCCCTGAATCCAAAAAAAAAAAAAAAAAAAAGAATTTTAAGAAAAAGGTCTGTGTGTGTATGTGTCCATGAACACAATAACTCAAAAATGAGAAGTCAAAAAATACCAAATTTAGTATTTAAGTTTAGTGTCTTCGAGAGATGCAACACAAAAGATTTTGAGAAAATTCTCCCACTCCAAACTATCCTTTATATGCAAAAAATTTCAAAAATTTTTATTTTCTCAAAAATGGCTCTAACAATTTTGGTTAAAATACTGTATATTAAAGATATTTCTATGGCAAATAAAATGTATATCTTGAATTTTCTGGGAATAGCCTCTAAAGACCTCTTTACTCTGAATGAATTTTGCTGAATTTTGCATATCTGGTAAACCATAAGAGATAAACAAAAAATTACTGCACAAAAAATGTAGATCACGTTAAAACACACAATTTTTGTCATATATGTTTATTTTGTGAAATTGACCATTTCTGACATATTTTTTGTTAACTGTTTCAGGTTTCAAAACACTTGAACAGAAAGTTTTAAATTCACATTCACTTACATTGCTGTAAGAAATTATTGTTAAAAAGCACATTCTTCTATCTACTTTATGATAATCTAGATAAACATTAGCAGAAATTGCCTTAATTACTTGTTTCCTTCTAAATAGAAAGAAAATAAGAGAATACACTAGGCTAAAATGATGGTCAAATACTTTAAAAGCTGGTTGCCATGTTGATGAAATCTATTTCTATGCAGGGCCAGGAGTTTACAACTTTCCGTGTGAAAAAAGTTCAAGTATTTTACATTTGAAACAAATATCAAGGAATATATCAGCAACGCTAAAAATTAATATGACAGAAATTGTGTGTTTTAATGGGATCTGCATTTTAATGTAGTAAGTTTTTGTCTCTCTTATGGTTTACCAGTTACACAAAATTCTTCGAGAATAACGAGGTCTTTTTAGAGGCTATTACAAAAAAAATTCAAGATATACATTTTATTTTCCATATAAATATCTTTAATATAGTGCAGTATTTTAATCAAAATTGTTAGTGCCATTTTTGAGAAAATCAATATTTTCTAATTTTTTTCTATGTAAAGTGTACTTTGGGGTGGGGGGGATTTTTCTCAAAATCTTTGTGTCACATCCCTGGAAGATACTAAACTAAAATACCAAGTTTGGTATTTGACTGACTTTTCATTTTTGAATTATCGTGTTCATAGATGCACAGACACACATACATGGACCTCTTACTACAAATGCTTTTTTTGGATACAGGAGACCCTTTTTTTGGATACAGGAGACCCTAAAACATATATTTCCGGCAAAATCAAACTTTTGGGTGCAGAACAATCTCTATACTGTGTGTACATAGTATGCGTAGAGAAAGTAAAAATGTGTTATATCCACATGACTTGCTCTAACCTCTATCATTTATTAGTGCATATATAGATTATTCTTAAGAAAGCTTATTTAATTTAATTTTTTTTTTCCATTTCATTTTAATCAAAAACCTTTGCAGAAATAGCTTCATTACACATGTCTAATAATACAAAGAGAATAGCAATAGTTAAATAACAGATGCTCTATGCTGGTCTTAAATCTCAAGCTTTTTCCATGCATCATGAGGAACAAATGAATGCTAACTTTAAAAGAACCATTAATAATGGGTATCTTGGAAATGGATCTTTTCATCTAAGCTTAACGTTTACCAGTTATAGAGGATTATATATAATTTTTCCAAATAAACAAGACCTAGAAAATTCAAGATATACATTTAATTGTCATGACATTTATCATTAAACATACTATATTTGTCATCAAAGGTAAAATAAAATGCAGAGAATGATGCTAATTCCTGTTTCACAGTTTTCTTAGAGATCTTTATAACAAAATATTTTGATGATTTTTTAATATAGTAATAAAGTTCCCTATCTTCATACATTAAAAGTGATCTTTGTTTGATTAGGATAGTGGTATGCAAAAATGAAATCACCCTAAAGTTGAGCACTGTATATAAAAATTTCATATCATTTGAAATATACTGCCCACTCAATGCCTTTGTTTATTTGGACATCAACCTTTTCATTAAACTCAAAATTAGCTGGATATGATGCGAGTTTTAAATCTTGAAGATGACACATATTACCTGCTATATATGAAAAATGGTTTTCCTTTTTTCCATATGAGTAAAGGATGCAATTTAAAAGATTTAGCCACAACTTTTCACATATATTTAAAATAACCAAAACATTAATAAAATTTGCAATTATTTGGTGTCTAAGAAATTTTTGAAGTAATATAATGAATGGCATGGCCAGATTTTATCAAAATATATTACATATTATGTCTATTGTGTTATTTAACTTTGGTAGCTTGCTTTATTCCTAGGTAATTTAAAACAATTTATGAATAGCTGGAGTGGTTCAATTTATGTACCTTAAATATCCATTTATTTACAAAAAGCATGTATTTTTCTTTGGCTGGATAACTATAATTTATAACATTTTTACTTTCTCTATATATAGTATATGAATAAAAAAAAAAGCATTTTAGAAAGAGAGAGAGTGTGCATGTGTGCGTCTGTGTTTTATATTATGTTTAATAATCCTTTTGCATCTTATAGATTCCTTTTCGATTGCTATACTGATGAAAACTGTTGATATTACATCATCTTTATAGAAGAGTTTCAATTTTTCTTTTTTTCTTTTAGATGGTTAATTTATAAATGCCTTATTAAATGTTTGTGTTAAGTGCATACAAGGCTTGGACATTTACTTACAATAATGCGTTTGGCACTAGAGGAGATTTCTTTTCCAAGCTTGAGATTTGCAGAAACTTTCATTGCTTCAAGGACGGTAAGATGAGGCATTAATTGATCATCCTGCATGATATAGCAGGATGTTTTCCTGAACTGTCTTAACTTTCGATCTTTTCCATTGATTAGTATTGTACCGTTGACATTTGCTGTTCTGAAAAACAAAACCAAATATATTTTATCTAGCTCAACAAGTTTCACAAATAATTTTAGACATTTTTATTCCACTAAGTTCTAAGAGTAATGGAAATTTGACTTTTAGCATGAGTTTCAAACTTAAAACAAAATAATCAAAAGTTTGAAATACAAGACAACCCCCATTTTTCAGTAGTTACTTAATTTTGAAATTTAAAGTTTTGCCATATATTTTGAACAAACTAAGGGACACAAGCTGATTAAGTTCCCTCCTTTTTTAATTTAATTTGAATTTGCGCAGAAATTCACATGATGGGTAGCAGAGTAGGAAACAGGAAAACATAAATGATGTACAGATGTGTGTGTGTGTGTGTGTGTGTGATCAAAGAAGGTGATATAGTAAATAACATAATGATAATTGATAAGATTTTATAAAACACTCCATTATAAAAAGTTTTACGTGGAAATTCGCGTTTCAGAGAGATAGGCAGGGGAGTGCGGAAATGTACAGGTGTGTGCGATGGTACAACGTGATGGCGGCAACAGAAAATCATATGCATCATCGTCGTTACAGCTACGCTGCCCCTATTTAGACAACATACTTAATATGATACATCATAAAAATGTTAATCTAATTTGAATTTGCGCAGAAGAGAGAAGGAAAATGTGCCGGTATGTCTGTACTCGGTGGTGACGTCACCAACTTACGCTAACAATAATTATGGATGCGATTTTCTATTAAGACAACATACCTACTTAATATAATATATCGTGAAACATTTTATCGAATTCGAATTGGCGCGTAAATTGATGTTTTGAGCGGGAGAGGGACGGAGATGTACAGAATGTGTGCTATGATAGAAGCATGATGGCGGCGTAGCTAAAACGACGATTATGGATGCAATTTTCTATTAAGACAAAATTAATACGAGGTACGTCCAGAAAGAAAGTTCCGTTTGGTAATAAAATTAAATTGTGTAAAGATACAGAATAATTATTTATTGCACAAAATTTTACAAATCTTAAACTCCTTTTCCACATAACTGCCGAAATTTTGCAGGCATTTGTCATAGCGTGGCACAAGTTTTTGTATACAAGAAGTTTGCCGCCTGTACCCAACGTGAGCGAAGTTTACGAAATTTCAGTTTTTCGGTAACAATTTCATGAATTAGTGATCATGAGCTTTGGGGAAATTCCAAAGCGAGAGCACTAATTGTAAACTTGCAGTTTTCCTGTAACCAAAGATGGACGCCCACTTCGTTCTTCATCGTGCACTTCATTACGTCCTTCATTGAACTGTCGGACCCATCTTCTCACCATTGCATCACTCATCGCATTTTGTCCGTAAACTTCGCAAATTTGCCGATAAATTTCAATTGGTTTCACTTTCCTAGCATTCAGAAAACGAATCACAGATCTGATTTCACAAGCGGCGGAATTTTCAATCAACACCGACATTGTAAACAAGCACAACAAAGCGTATGTGACTGACAGCGATCTCAAAATTGTGCACGTTTGTTCTCCTTGATACAGAGCGTCTACCGCGCATGTGCGGAACTGCGATCGCAGCGCTGCAGCGGAGATAAATTGAAACGGAGCTTACTTTCTGGACGTACCTCGTATTATACATGGTAAAACGTTTTACTTAATTCGAATTTGCGCATAAATTCATGGTTTGAGCGGAAGAGAGACGTATATCCCCGCCGCTGCATCTTTGCACTTGACAGTTGGCAGTTAAGTTGGTACACCCGCTAAAAACAGATTAAAAGCGTTACTCGTTTGCCTTTCTGAACCAATCGCAAAACAGCATTCCGGTCGGTCAGAAAACGGAAACAAAACTAGATGCCGCACCGTTGCAATATCTGGCTATTTCCAAACATGTGCTCAGTTTGTGAACTCCTAACGTTCGTGGAGCGATTCTGTGCAAACTACGTATTATTCGTTATTATTTAAATTTTATTGTTGGTGTGTGTTTGTACGTGAGGGAACAACGGCTTCATGGAAGAAGAAATTGAATCACGTGCACAAAATAATACGAAAAGCACACGAATTAAACGGAATTGTCAGTAAATGTGAATCACATGTGAATATGTCTTGGTGACGACGACGATGTTGATAATGACAATGACGATGATGCTTCCGAGAATGAAATTGATGGAATTGAGTCATTATAATTCAAAACCAGTGAAAATCACTTTGTTATACCTTTCTCTCATTGTAACACACTATTTTGCATTAATTTGTTCTATATTGTCGTAAATACGAAATGTATGCTACATACGTTATAGTATCACTGTTGTTTTAAATTAACATCAATAATAACGAATTAGTTCCATTATTCATCGACATTCATTTACTATGTACACTGTTTATACTCGTCTTTACACACAATAGAGACATTTGTAATCAGCTGCTGTTGTTTACTAGTTAGTGGCAACGCCGCAAAGACAGCATAGCCAACCTTACGCGAAACTACCCGAACTGTCAAGTGCAAGCATTCAGCGGCTTGGGGAGTACGTAGATATATGTGGATACGTGACGGCAGCCTAGTTGTAACGACAATTGTGGTCTTCCAATGCTACCTTACGTGCAACCAACCACCGAAGAAAGACCTCTAATTTTCTTATAGTCTCGGAAAGACATTTATGTTCCAGTGAGAATGCTCATAATCATAGCTAATTTTTGGCGCGAAATGAAACGCGCCGTATACGTCTGCGATCTTGGCGGTAATCTCTACAATCTTCGCCAGGTTTTGACACTGCCGTATCCGCGAAGTTTGAAACTTACTTTTCCCCCGCATGATAATCGGAAAGCATGTCGCGAATGCAAGACGACCCTCAAATCGGAGCATTAGTATTTTGGAAAAAAAAACATTGTCTTGTATTAGTATAAATACGGTACATTTGTGTTACTCGAATAAAGGTAACTTACTTGTAGCCTGCAAGAACATTCATTAACGTGCTTTTTCCTGCTCCTGATGGCCCCATTATTGCTGTCAGCTCTCCAGAACAGAACTTTCCACTTACATTTTTCAAGATGGTCTTGAAACCTGTATGACACAAATACTGCTAATTAACTCTATGGTGTGTTTTGTGAATAACTTCTTACAAGTACTCATTGATTGTTCTCTTTGGAAAATTATTCAACAGGACAAGTTAGGGAAAGTACGAGGGACATCCAGAAAGTGACAGACGATTTGGCATAACTAAATAATTACGAAAGATATCAACACAAAACTTCATTTACAAAGTTACAGTGCCTTACTCTATTTCTCAACGTAATCTCCATTCTATCAAGGTATTAATTGTCACGTAGTACCGGTTTTTCAGTGCCGATGTTATACTTTTCTACCGCCAAAGAACTTATTCGTTTTTTGAATCCACAAAATGTTCACCTAATATAATTTTATATGCAAATAACGCAGGTGTTTAGTGATAATGCAATGAACAAGTCTTCAGTTGGGAAATGACGCATCATTTACGAGAAATCAAGGAAGAACCAGTGTGTACGATACAGACTGGAGCGGAAGTTCATCAATCGTTATGGAGAAGTTGAGAGCAAATGTTGATAAAAGAATGCAGAAACACCGGCGTTTCTCTTTGGACACCGTACATGCCTTTTTGAAGACCTCAAAGTGTCAGTGACATCTTGGTTCATACCTTTAGCAATGAAAGAGTACATCTGCATGGAAAAACCGGTACCACGTGATAATAAATACCTTGATAGCAATGATGATTACGTTGAGAAATAGAGTAAGGTACTGTAACTTTGTAAATTAATTTTAGTGTTGAGAACTTTCGTTATTATTTAGTTATGCCAAATCGTCTGTCACTTTCTGGAAATTTATTCCTTTACAGCTGTAGTTCTCAACAATTGTATCATCATTCAATGCAGGATGTACCAATAGCTAGGGGTGGTGATTTTTAGCATTTTGAAATTAGAAATGTAGCATTTTTATTTGTGCATTTAGCATTTTATAGCATTTTGAAGAAAAACATGCATCTTGATTTAATTCTGATAAACAGATATTGTCTCATGAAAAAGCTTTAATGTGGCATTAATAACACATTAGTAAACGGGAACTGAACTCGCAACAATGACAAAATTTGTTGACATAAACAGTACGCATATGAGATAAAAATCATGTATCAATAATATATACATAAGGCCAGTGTTCTCATTTGTGTATACAAATTTATGCACAAATTCTTGTAAATAAAGTAGAGTCCCTTTCTTTAATACTTGTATACAAGAAAATATGATTGTTATTTAAATTTGAAAACCATAACATTGATTTATTTCTCTATGCCAAGTTCAGATTTATGTTTATTTTACAAACAGATGAAGGAATTAGTTCCGCATTCCAGATTAATACGGTGGACAAGTCTGTCAGAATCAAACATTCCAAGGGTCCACAAGCTCATGAGATGCAATTTCTGAAAGAAAAGAAATAAAGAAAGTTTTAAAAAATCGCCGATTTCGCATTTTATCGAATTTTCAAAACACATTAAAATATGATTTAGAGGTCGTGAAAAATGAAAAGAGTACAAGACTTTATGAACATTTCGCGCTATATGGCATTTGCGAAAAATCACCACCCCTACCAATAGCACATTTTATGAGAGAAAGACAGACACAATGGCAAAACAAAAAAAAAAAAAACAAAAAAAAATATCACTTCTCTACAATTATAACAATATTAATGATTTATTTATTTCTTGAATATAGTTCTTAAAATAGATATTTATTGCAGAGAAAACTGTTCAATCGTTTGCCATTCAATGGATTGTTCTGTGAAATGTCTTTAAATTAATTTTATCAAAGTTAAAAAATATAAAGAAACTTCAAAAAACTGATGTTCCTGATATTGTTAGTCCAGTACTCAACTTAAATCAGTAAAAGATATTATCTTTACAAATTTAACTCATTTCTGACTCACACTTTTGTTTCAGTGTTAAGGTTGGCTCATTCATATTTTGAGAACCCTTCCTTTACAAGGTAATAATCTAGGGATAAGAAAGTAAGAATTTTTGTAGCCGGACTAATGCTTATTGGGTGATTTATTACACAGAGTAGCCAAATTCAATTCAAGACATCTAAAGCTATACAAGGTGGTTCACCTGTCCCTTATTCTCTGGTTTTATACAACCCGCAGATTACAGTATAACCTCAAAACATCGTCTCCGAGACCCATCTTCTGCGTGTAAACATTATTATTTTAAGTCTTAGTGAAGTTTCTTTTTCAAAACAATTAGAATGAAAATTAAGGATCGAAAACTGAAGAACACGTAAAATGAACTGCCGTTTGTTTTTAATTCGTTTACCTTTTAGTTTACACCTAAATTTATTAGCATGACAAACACTGAACTAACTTGCACCTTGATGGATAATACGTAAAGAAGAAAAAAGTGCACGCAGACAGTGGGACTCGAACCGCTGACACGCTGAGGGAACACGGAATTAACCAGTTGAGTTACAATCATTCCGCCCGCTTTTTCCGTTAAAACTTGTATGTATAGTGTCCCACATGTCTCCCTCTCCGCTCCTGATCTCTTTATAACTGTTGTGGACTCCTTTTTGTAGCTTAAGCCGTTCGTTTAACCTCCATACATTATAATTTACGTTGCAGAACATATGACACGATCCGAACGATATAACATGCACTGTAACAGGAGTTATTAAGTGCATGTTTTTGGATTGGACGTAACTATTGCTGCTGATATCTATTTTCCTATGAAAAACAGGCTAGAGTTGCGTGGTTACCAAATGGTCGACAAGCACGATAATTTCGATCTTATTGCTTTTAGAGCATGACGTGTTGCCTATCTCCAAAAATAATAAGGGACAGGTGAATCACCTGGTATACACTCATATGTGGCAATACTTATATCCTCCAGTGAAGTTTACTGTAACAGAAATTCCCTGGTAAAGATCAATGATTTATATATGAGGGTGTTTTCGAAGGTTTATTTGTATATTTATTTACTCCCTTTCAACAGGACCCATGTACCTATGCACACAAAAGAAGTTCTTGACCTGGCACAGATATGTTAAGATGATCAAACCGCAAGGAAAGTGTTGGTTTGGGTAAGCCAGTTGGTTAGGTGCAGGTCTTCTGTACAAAAGCTCACAGGTTCAAACCTGGCCCAGACCAATGTTGTTAATTATGCTTAAAAGCGACAGCCCCGTGTCAGTAGATTTACTGGCATGTTAACGAACTCCTGCAGGGCAAAATTCTGGCACACCGGCAGTATTGATATATGATAATCCTGGCAGTCGTCCTCCGTGGTGTAATGGTTACCATATTAACTTCATATACCCAAGGTTGCGGGTTCAAACCCGGCGGAGGACGGTACATTTTTTCGGGCGTAAAAATCTTTAGCATTGCTTCCTTCGGAAGGGAAGTTATGTAGATTTACGACACGTAAAAGAACCTCAAGCCTGATAGAGAGACCTTTGAGCAAAATTAAGCAGTCATTCACGCCCAGTATAGAATGAGAACCACAGCTGTTATAGAGCATCCATAAATAAAACGCCATTTCATTTTGATCCTGGCAATTGAAGCATCGTTAAAAACAAAATAATTTTTTTATTTAAAGTAAGGAAAGCTCTCAACTGCAATTTTACAGATACTGCAATGTACAATTTCTTACATTTGCTGTCATAGGTATTCTGTTTGATTGTTATAGTGCTGCAAATTAAACAAGTGAAATTTCCTTCAAAAATCAATAAAATCAATTAAGTTATTACAGCATTATATGAAAAGATGTAATGACAGCTGAAATAAAAAAAAAGGAATTGGATTCCAATTTGGAAGATTCTTTACCATCTTTTTTTACAATGATGAACTAGGCTGATGAATTTAACGGCCGTAATTATTCAATTTTTCATGACTAACATTCAGAACGTTCAGTTACTATTACCACTGAAGAAAACCTTGCACAATTCCACAGTGCCTTATTTAATGACATATTAATGTAGTCACATGGGCTTTGAGGTGACACTTGAACACTTCTTTTTGTTTATCGACACTTTGATGAGTTGAAGTTTGTTGGAGATTCAGGATTAGACGACCTCAAGATCGAATCTCATCGTTGATGGCTCGTCCTCCGGCCAACTATTTGTATGTACATGGGCACTTGTGGATGGATGTTGACAGGTGAATTAAAAAACACAAAATTGACCAGTTCGAAGCGATGATTAATTTAACATGTTTCCATTAGATTAGAAAGCATTCTGCAGGTTCGTTTAGGCCAGGAAGCCATTGAACATAGAACTTTTCAAGGGATATACATGTATACATATGTTTATATAGAGTGGTCCAAAAATGTATACACTGTTTAACAGTCCATAACTTGCAAACTAATGGGCAGAAACATCTTATTTTTGGTAGTGTAATAGTTTGTAGTTCCGGCAATCGCCACACAATCGGTGTCTGATGACAGTTGCCAGATACATAAGGATTCTTTTGTATGTAGTTATTTACTCGAGTAAACATGGCTGGCGCAAGGCTTACATTCGATGAAAGGAAGTCAGTTTTGAAATGGTACACTAGGTATGAAAACATTAGCGAGGTTCAACGCCAGTGGTAAAATGAGTATCAAACAGAGCCACCGACACGTTTAACAATTGCGCGCATTCGAGACAAGTTCGAAGTCGACGGCTGTATTACAGATGTACAGAGAAAACGATCTGGACGACCTGTAACAGCAACAAGTCCAGCGAACTCCCATCACGTGTTACAATCACTCGCTCACCACACAAGTCTGTGAGACAGTGTGCCCGTGAAACTAGGGTGAGTCGCTCAAGAGTTCGGCGCATTTTGAAGACTGCAAAGTGGAAGTACTACCTCCCAAGATTGCTACATGCAATGAACGAGGACGACCCAGATCGTAGAATGGAGCACTGCGAGTGGTTCAATAACATGGTACGCAACGATGAAGTGTTTTCGGAGATGATTGTGTGGTCTGACGAGGCACAGTTCAAACTCAATGGTGCAGTAAACCACCACAATTGCGTCTCCTGAGCCACTGATAATCCAAACGTCCATGTAGACATAGCCGTGAATGTATGGTGTGACTTGTCTTACCGGGGTTTGATTGGGCCATTCTTCTTTGACGGCACAGTTACCGGTGAGATATACCTTCAGAAGCTTGAGACATCTATTTTACCTGCCATCCGAGACTTGTATGGGGACAAAAGGTTTTACTTCCAACAAGATGGTGCACCAGCCCACTATCATAATCGCGTCAGGGTGTATCTCAACGAAAATCTACCTGCACGATGGATAGGCCAAAGAGGTGCTGTAGAGTATCCACCACGTTCCCCAGACTTAACGCCTCTGGATTTTTACCTATAGGAAACACTAAAGGATGTCGTTTATGGACAAAAGTCATGCACAATGGATAATCTACCAGAATGTATGGTACATTCGTGTGCTGATATCCAACTGAACACGTTGCAGTCGGTAGTTTGTGCTGCAGTTCGACAGCTTCGTCTGTGTATGGCTGTTAATGGTGACAATTCAGTGATAACCGTAAGTTGGACTTTAAGCTACACTTTCACAAAAAATGAGACATTTCCGCCAATTAGTTTGCAAGTTATGTACTATTAAATAGTGTATTAATTTTTTGGACCACTCTGTATACTACTGAAAAAAATGTATAAAGCTCTAGTGCAAAAAGCATGGGTTACAAAAACAGCAGAATAGAACATATATTCACATAATTTACTTTTGAGGCCTGTATCCACTGCACTATACTTAATGTGCTCTAAAAGCATATGTATGTATTTTATTTCACATAAAAACAAAGAGTATCAAAATTAGTATTAAAATGTATAAATATAATTTCATTATATGTAACACCGATGTAATGTCAAATGATGCTATTCTATTATCGACATAATAGTTACTACTAGTAATTATATAAAACCAAAATATGATTATTGTATTATGTACTCTCCACGAATGTCAACGAATTACAATACATATTTACAAACATGTTATAGAATTTACTATGCAAAAATTTACAATTATGTACTAGAGTGTAAAATATCGAAGCATCAAAGCTTTACAGATCTTGTGTCATTGCTAAATACTAAACAGTTCATGACACATTCCTTTGATTTTATTTTACACGAATCTTGCAATACCTAAATTTTATTGTAGTTACACTTATTCGCGCCTGACTTTATTATAATAGAGTATCTCATTCTTAACGGAGTGGAGGACGTGAAGTCTGGCCGTGTTATGACAAACTAGTGCCCGGACTTGGTCGAGAACTGTATTTATATTAGCTGCAACCCACGCTAAACACGCCTGATGTTTGACTACGATTGACGGCCATTTTTGTTTAAATTTAAACATTATTTTCCCATTGGCTCAAAGGTGGCGTTAGGAAGCCTTCTCCAACGAACCTTAAGCGTGGTGGAATGAGAAGGCGCCGCTGTGTCTGTCGGCCAGATGTGCGAGATTTACTCTCCGAGAAAATTAAATTTTGCTAACAGATCTTAAATTATGTCGCTAATTATTCAATATAGTTCAAACTTAAAGCAGATATTCAGTATTATACTGGCTTTCTAATCGTATGTTTTCATTGTTTGTATTACAAAAATTACCGATTTATATTAATTTGGATTATGGTTTTTCATAAATTATTATTATTTAATTGTTTAATTTTGGTCAATAGAATATATCCCCTCAGCTTGTATCTTATTAGATTATGTCTAGAATATTGTGTACAAGTATTTGCACATGAGAAGGCTTGCAGCACAAAAAGTGCTGCAGTTGTTAACTACTAATCAGAAGAGCATCTGAATTATCTCACAGACGTGCTTAGACATGTTCAGAGGCAACTTGACCGAATTTTCACAGTGTTACATTACTGTGGACGAAACTGGACTTTGGACTGCTGCTTCATCACTGGCCTACACAAGATGTACGTATTGGTGAAAGTGCTGAAAGTATACCAAAGGAGGCCTAGTGGTTTCTTCAGCAGGAAAATGATGGCCACTGTTTTCTAGAATATTCGGGTGTTAGTATAACTACTTGGTACCAATTCAGAGTACTTATTAAGGCCAAATGTCCACTTATGTTAAAGAGAATAGTCATTTTTCACTTGCACTACAGTCCTCAAATCTGAAGAAATGGCTTTCTTGATAGAAATTTACCTCAGATGCAGAGATCATATGAGACCATTTTGCAGAGTTTTATACTGGTTCCAATACCAAAGAAAGTCCCTGGGAATGAGGCGCAGACATGCTAAGCCAAGCTGTGGAGGTTTTCTGTTGTACACATTCACTGTCCTTGTCTCACTGTCTAAAAACATACACTACAACACATTCCTTTCAAGGACCTTCTCTCCATTGGTGAACAGTAATGAAGGTATAAAGATGGACTGTTGTTATTCCCAGTATACAGAGATGAAAGGTGACTTGAAAAATGAAGTTGAATTTAAAATCTTGGGTTTTCTTTCTCAGGATAAGCACTTTTAAATAAATCCTTGAATGACTATTAAACCCTCCAAATTTATAACAGTTCCAGATATAGAGCTTATTTCTATAATTGTGAGCTATTTTATCCTAGCATTTAAAATGCTATCACAAAGTACATCGATTAATTGAAGGTGAATAAAACACAATGACAGTAAAGAAAATGAGATACATACCTCTTCTTCTGCCCTCTGAGACATAGTATGCCAAATTTTTAAACTCAATCTCTACCGTTTGTCTCTTTGGCAGATGACTAAGCTCGATGATCTTCTTGTGGTTGGTCGCGGCACTCCCACCAGAGAGTCCCATTGAAGGCAGCGTGCAGCTTTTATTTGGCACTTTCTTCACCAGAACACTACTGTTGCCAACAGCTCCTGAGGCAACCAAATTTGGACTGCTGCAATGAGACAGGGCATTGTCAGGTATTCTGTACTCTTCCTTGACAATTAAAATGTTTGGAAGCAGAAATACATCTTCACATTCATCACTGCATACACTACTTCCATGCAAAGATAAGTTGAGAGAGAATGAACTCTGAGAATCCTTGGTTGAATTGGTGCACAGACTTTCTAGGCTTCCATCACCATCATCTCTGAACCTCATTTTAAATTCTTTAAAAAGTACAATCTTTAAGCAAATGCAATTTGATGCTACAACACAAACACAGAGAAGATATGAATGATGCACTGGAATGTGCTAGCAGTAAACTACTGAGATTATATGGGGCTCTGCTAACCATTTTAATATGTGACATTGCCCCAATTAAGTCGAATTAGAAGTGGGAATGCTGTCTATAATCAACTCTGCCTACAAACATCTCTGAGCCACGGACAAAAATCTCTGATGAGATCAAGCTAATCTGGACCCATCTATAACCTACTAACCTATTTAAGTAGTATCCTGAAAATGGTTTGTTTTGTAGATCTGACATTGTGTAACGGGTTTTAAACATTGATTGATAGTGGTGAAAAGGAGAAAAAGAGAGGAAGGGGGAAAGAGGGCCAACGATGGCTGATAAACATAGCTCAGCATTTTCTAAGTGCCTAAAACTGTCTATTTCACATTGTTAAACTTATCTATTATGGATTTTATTTCTGTAATGAGAACTTTTATTAATACTTTTGCCTACTGACATTTCATTATTTTATTATAATAAGTTATTTATTAATGTTATTATACACTTTTGTTTTACATTATGCTACTTTATAGAATTTAAAACAACCTTAGTATTACAATTACTAGGCGGTGGTAGCATTGCTGCTTGCCAAGTGGGAGACCTGGGTTCGATTCCCAATACCGGCGTGGGGATTTGTTCCCCGCTAGGAACCTGGTCCGGGGTGCACTCGGCCTCGTGAGGTTCCTGGGGGGCCAATTGAGAATCTACTTGATGGAGAAGTAGCGGCTCCAGGGCAGGAGGACCGCATTAACCGGCCGGGAGGTACTGAGGCGCTGACCACGTCTCACCCTCCAAGTCGTCCTCCGTGGTGTAATGGTTACCATCTAGCTTCATATACCCAAGATCGCGGGTTCAAACCCGGCGGAGGACGATGGATTTTTTCGGGCGTAAAAATCCTTAGCATGGCTTGCTTCGGAAGGGGAGTAAAGCCGTGAGTCCCGTGTCGTAGATTTACGGCACGTAAAACAACCTCAAGCCTGGCATCTGAGCAAAATTAAGCGGTCTTTCACGCCCATATAGAATGGGACGCTGAGAACCACAGCAGTTAAAAGAGCGTCTATAAACAAAACACTATTTCATTTTCACCCTCCAATTCTGCACCCCATCCATGACGTCTGCCCTGGACAGAGATGGAAGGCCGGGCGAAGGCCAAGATTCCTTGTGAACTGTCGTGCATGGAGTTATTATTACAATTAATAATTTCTCTCTGTGGGCAAGAAAGTTTGTAATACAAGCGTTCCTTTCCTAACCCCTGCGGTTACTTTTTGACTTTCTCTATACGTACTATGTACATAATGTATAGAGAAGGTGTTGTAATGCACCCAAAAATTCGATACCGAGATTTCACCGGAAATGCACGTTTTAGGACACCCTGAATTTAAAAAAAAAAAAAAAAAGTCTGTGTGTGTCTGTTGGCAGCATAGCTCAAAAACGAAAAGATCGTTAAATACCTAACTTGGTATTTAAATTTGGTATCTTCCAAGGATGCGACACGAAGATTTTCAAGAAAAATCTCCCCACCCCTAACTACCCTTTACATGAAAAAAAATCAAAAACTTTGAATTTCTCAAAAATGGCTCAACGATTTTGAATCTCTTGTATTTAAGATATTTACATGCCAAATAAAATTTATATCTTGAATTTTCTGGGAATATCATCCAAGACCTCTTTGTTGTGGATGAATTTTGCGGAATATTGCACAACTGCTAAACCGTAAGAGATAGACAAAAACTTACCATACAAAAAATGTATAGCACATTAAAACACAGGATTTATGTTATATACATTTTTTTCGTGGAGTTGATCGTTTTTGAGATATTCCATGTTATTGATTTCAGCTTTGAAAACATACTTTTCTCATACAGGAATTTGTCAACTTCTGTCCATACAAACAAAGGAACTTCTGTCACATTGCAACCAGCTTTGGACTATCACTTTAACCTATGGTTCTCCCTAATTTCGCTTCTACTTGCAAGGAAGCAAGTAATAAGACTATTTCTGCTAATTTTTTCTCGATTAGCATAAGTAGATAGAAGAATAGGCTTTTTAACAATAATTTGTTACAGAGATGCAGAAAAGTCATGTGAATGGAACACATAAGATTTTTTAATATAATAAAATAGTAGTTACTTAGTACAATAACGTTCATGGTTCAATTACAAAAATCCATTGGTTTATGACCGGGAAATTGATCAGTTTGGTATTAACTCACTGTTTTGTTCATTGATATGATGACATTGTTCCGTGAGTAGAAATACAGTACTCGCTTAAAAAGCCTAGTCTAGTTCATTGTAAGTGCAATAAATTGTTTAATAATAATACATGCAAATCTACAGGAAGTATATTTTGGTTTACCCTCCATTCAGAAAATAGTTCAATTATGTAATATATGTATATGGGGTGTGGATGTTTAATATTTCTATATTGTTATAGGAAGTCAGAATGTATTTAAGTTGTAAATGAATAAATGCTTATCATTATTGATAGTACTTACATTAGTGCATTTTTACTTTCTCTACACGTACTGTGTACAGAGAAGGTATTGCACTCCACCCAAAAACTTGATACCGAGATTTCACCGGAAATACATGTTTTAGGGTCCCCTTTATCCAAAAAAGCATTTTTAGAAAAAGGTTCGCGTGTGTCTGTGAACACGATAACTCAAAAACGAAAAGTCGGTAAAGTACCAAACTTGTATTTAAGTTTAGTATATTCCAGGCATGCGCCATGAAGATTTTGAGAAAAATCCCCCACCCCAAACTACTTGGAAAAAAATTGAATGATTTAGAATTTCTCAAAAATGGCTAACGATTTTGATTAAAATACCATATATTAAATATGTTTATATGGCAAATAAAATGTATATCTTGAATTTTCAGGGAATAGCCTCTAAAGACCTGTTTATTTTAAATGAATTTTGCGTAGCTGGTAAACTGTAACAGATAGATAAAAAATATAGATCTCTTAAAAAAATGTGGCTTTTTTTTTGGCTGACTAGTTTTGAGATATTGCTTGTTAGTTATTTGAATTTTAAAATACTTGATACTTCTCACATACGAGAAATGGATTTCATCACATGGCAACCAGCTTTTAATGTCGTTTTAGCCTAGTGTATCCCCTTTATTTCCTTTCCGCTTGATGAAAGCATTTCTGCCAATAAATCTCGATTAGCATGAAGTAGATAGAAGCTTAAGCTTACTAACAATAACTTGTCACAGAAATGTAGAGAAAGTCATGTGAATGGACACATAAGATTTTCTGTGTAGTACATCTATCACTTGGCGTTTATCAGTTGTGCAATATTATATAACTTTTCTTCCAAAAGAAGAAAAGCTACTCCTAGAAAATTCAAAGTATGTTTTTTTATCATGTCTTTAGTTTTAGTATACAGCATTTTAATCAAATTGTTATGTCATTTTTGAGAATATAAAACATTTCGAAAAATATTTAATGTGAAGTGTAGTTTGGGGTGGGGGATTTTCTTGAAAGTATTTCGTCATTTTTTGAAAGATACTACTAAACTAAATCCAAGTTTGGTATTTATCCGACTTTTCGTTTTTGAATTATGCTGTTCAGACACACACATGGATCTTTTTCTAAACATCTGTTGTGTAACATTCACATAACTTTCTTTACTCATTATTTAAGAAACTATTCTTAAAACACTTATTCTCCTATCTACTTCACGTTAAACGAGATATAATTTGCATAAATCAGGCTTAAGCGATAGTCAAATCTTTTTAACAGCGGGTCCATTCTCTTTGCTTGACAGGGAGTAAGAAAGAGAGTTCTTTTTAACGAAGTATACTTTTTTGTATAGTAAGTGTTTGTGTATCGTTTACTATTTACCAGAGAAGCACTTATTCAGAATAAAGAGGACTTCAGTGGCTATTTCCAGAAAATTCAAGATATACATTTTATTTATCATGAAAATGTATTAAACATATGGGATTTTAATCCAAATTGTTAATGCCATATTTGAGAGAAAAAAAAATTGAAACTTGTTCCATGTAAGTGTTGATTGGGGTGGGGGATTTGCTTAAAAATGTTCATGTTGGATCCTTGATGGTGAACTTAAACATCAAGTTTAGTAATTATCCCCTTTCCTTTCAGAACTTTGCTGCTGCTCTCTCTCTCTCACACACACACACAAGACATTTTTCAGTGTTTACTTTCTCTACACCTACTATGTACATAGTGTATAGAAAAGGTATTGTATTCCACCCAAAGATTCGATATCGAGATTTCACCAGAAATCTCCCTGAATCCAAAAGAAAAAACACTGATGTGTTCCATTCACAACACTTTCTCTACATCTTTGTAACAAATTGTTAAAAAGCTTATGCTTCTATTTACTTCATGCTAATTAAGAAAAAATCTGATGTGTACCATTCACATGACTTTCTCCATATCCCTGCAACAAATAATTCTTAAAAAGCTTATACTTCTATTTACTTTATGCTAATCAGAAAAAAACTAGCAGAAATAGTCTAATTACTCGCTTCCTTGTAAGTAGAAGCGAAATAAGGGACAACCGTAGGTTAAAGTGATAGTCAAAAGCTGGTTGCTATGTCAATGAAGTTCCTTTGTCTATATGGATAGGAGTTGACAAGTTCCTGTATGAGAAAAGTATACGTTTTTCATAGCAGAAACAAAAAATAAGGAATGTCACAAAGACGACGAACTCCACGAAAAAATGTATATAACATAAATTCTGTGTTTTAATGTGCTCTACATTTTTTGTGTAGCTTTTTGAAATTTTGTTTTTCTCAAAAATGGCTCTAACGATTTTGATTAAAATATCATATATTAAAGATATTTACCTGACAAGTAAAATGTATATCTTGTATTTTCTGGGAATAGCCTCTGATGACTACTTTAACCTGAATGAATTTTACGGAATTTTGCATAACTGCTAAACTGTAAGAGATGGACCATAACTTACTATACAAAAATGTAGATCACGATAAAACATACAATTTTTGTCATATACCTGTTTTCGTTAATCGTTTGAGATATTCCTTTTTATTGCTTTCAGCTTTAAAAACTCATACTTATTTCATACAGGAATTTGTCAACTCGTGTCCATACAAACAAAGGAACTTCAGTCTTATAGCAACCAGCTTTTGACTATCACTTTAACCTATGGTACTCCCTTATTTCGCTTCTATGTACAAGGAAGCAAGTAATAAGACTATTTCTGCTAATTCTTCTCGATTAGCATGAAGTAAATAGAAGCAAAAGCTTTTTAACAATTTATTGCAGAGATATAGAGAAAATCATGTGAATGGAAAATCATGTGAAAATCATCAGACTTTTATTTTGATTCAGGGATCCCAAAGTGTATATTTCTGAATTTCTGAATTTTTGGGTGAAATGAAATGCCCTCATCTACTATTCGTAGTGGAGAAAGTAAAAATGTTTTTGGGGTGTTCAAGGAGCGTCAAAAACATATATTTCCGAATTCTCGAGATAAGTATTGGGTGGAAACAATGCTTATTATGCGTGGTAGAAAACGATATTTCACTGACCATAATTACAACAGAAATGTTAAGCTTTGATTAACCTTTAAGGGTACAAGGTACTATGAAGGGGTAAAAAATGACAATTTTCGTTTTTGGCATAGTTAAATTCTCTGAAGCTTTCCGATTCAAAAAGTATATACTTTTAATATGATGCGTTCATTTTTTAGCATTTAAATGTCCTTTCAAACATGACGCGCACTATTTTAAATGCTCCCGGACAGAGCACCACAACCCCTTTTTTTGCATCATCAATATTTCTGCTTTCTAAGATGATAGAAACTTGAGGGAAATTTTTATACTGAACGAGCTGCCCAACAGTCCACAAAGGAAGCCAGGACCAATAGGAGGAATGCTGAAAAGCAGACAGAGTCCAGGCATAAAGATTCACATGATTATGACCCTGGAATGTATTGAAGTAAGTCAGAACTTTTACTCAGGAACCACTGATGCTGGAATGTTGACATTTTCTACACTTATCTAACACACATTAGTGACTTCTGAATGTCTGATTCATAAGCCTAGCTCACAAAGTATGGAAATTACAAAATTTTAACCATGGCAAAAGGTGAGATATTTTAATCTTCTTTTTTCACAAATGTGGTATTTTTTAAAATAATTGCCTTGAAATATATACTTCTGATTCTGGCAGTTAAATTAGATAAATATAATCAGAATATGTGCAAAGCAATTGAATATTCTGCTTTGAAAAGTTTCTGAATAAGAGATACATGAAATCACCCATGTTTTTTTTTTTATGCATTTTTTTCCAACATTATAATTTCTTTAAAAATAAAGTTTTGCAGATAAAGCTTAAAGTTTTCAACACGAGAAATGTAGACTGTACATTCCTCAAAATTTTCTTGCAAATTCATTAAGTACTTCCTGATTGTGAGGAGATAATTTTGACAAATTGTTAAAGCCTTACAACCACACTACCTTGCACCTTTAAGGAAACTAAGAACCACTTTAACCTCTTCCGATTCAAAAACATTTAAGTTAAAACAGTATCAGGAATCGAACTACGAGAGCCGTTTTTTTTTCAACCTCCGATACGCTATAAATAAAAGACAGGTTCATACAAAACAATTATTTTATTACTAAAAGTTTTGTACACTTATGGTTACTTTTCAACATAATCACCAAAAAGATTGAGACATTTATCGTATCTGTGCACAAGCTTTGCAACACCCGCTTCAAAAAATGTTTCCGCCAATAATTTCAAATGAGCATTGACGTTGTTTTGAAGATCTTCGTTGGTTTGAAAGTGCTACCCTCCTAGCCACGTCTTCAGTGCAAGGAAAATGTGAAAGTTACTGGGTATCAGGTCAGGACTGTACGGCGGATGATCGAAAATGATCCATTGAAATTATTCAAGGAGCCGAAGGGGTTGTGCCAGCAGTGTGTGGACGAGCGTTGTCATGAATCAACACAATTCCTGAAGTCAGCATTCCTCTTCGTTTGTTTTGGATGGCTCTCGCAAACATCGTTAAGTACGAAGATCTTCAAAACAACGTCAATGCTCATTTGAAATCATTAGCGGCAACATTTTTTTAAGTGGGTATTGCAAAGCTTGTGCACAGGTACATTAGATGTCTCAATATTTTCTGTGATTATGTTGAAAAGTAACCATAAGTGTACAAAACGTTTAGTAATAAAATAATTGTTTTGTATGAACTTGTCTTTTATTTATAGCCTATCGGAGGTTGAAAAAAAAAAAACGGCCCTCGTTCATAGGTTATTGTCAGGTCATAACCCTATGCACAGTTCAAAGTTTCTCCATTTAGGTCAAAGAGGACGTCAACGTCAGCAGGAGTTCCCCCCCATAGCAGCCTCTGAATAATTGGCGAGAGTCACGAAATACCACCTCATTAAACCATGCCACTGTAATAAACAAACATAACGCCAACGGCGGTGTTTCCGTCAGGCAATCAACTGTCTTGTTTCTCGAAACTGCTTCAGCTTTTAATGGAATGTGTGATGAAAACTCCAGCGAAACAAAGAACGGAAAAGAATTATCACTCGTAATGTTCTGTAAGGTCACGATAGTAATAATTTTCAGTTCTATGCTCCCGAGAGTCAATCCCCTGCTTTTGCTAGCAAAACAGAGATTTCAGTTGGGATGTCCAAGATCGATTAGTCTATACAGTGCGGTTCAAAACTCTCGCATATTTTCGGTTTCAGCTAAATGGGAATGCATTTCAAAAAAAAAAAAAAAAAAAAAAAAAAAAAACTCTCGGACACACTCAAAGAGTATACTTTTACTTTCTCTATACGTACTATGTACATAGTGTATAGAGAAGCTATTGCACTCCACCAAAAAATTCGATACCGAGGTATCATCGGAAATATATGTTTCAGGGTTTCCTGTATCAAAAAAAAAAAAAAAATCAGAGAAAGGTCCGGGTGTTTGTCCATGTGTCTATGAACACGATAACTCAAAATCCAAAAGTCGGTAAAATACCAAACTTGGTATTTAAGTTTAGTATCTTCCAGGGATGCGATATGAAGATTTTGAGATAAATCCCCCTACTACAAACTACCCTTTACTTGGAACTTTTTTCGAAAATTTAGATGTTCTTAAAAATGACTAACGATTTTGATTACAATATCGTATATTAAAGATATTTACTTTATAAATAAAATGTGTATCTTGAATTTTCTGGGAATAGCCTCTAAAGACATTTACTCTGGATCAATTTTACGGAATTTTGAATAACTGCTAAACCGTAAGGGATGGACAAAAACTTACCACACAAAAATGTAGAGCATGTTAAAACACAAGCTATGCTACATACATTTTTTTCGTGGAGTTGATCGATTTTTCTATATTCCTTGTTTTTGGTTTCAGCTTTAAAAAACATACTTTTCTTATACAGGAATTTGTCAACTCCTGGCCATACAAACAAAGGAACTTCACCACATAGTAACCATTTGACTATCACTCCCTTATTTCCCGTCTACTTACAAAGAAGTAAGTAATAATATTATTTCTGCTAATTTTTTCTCGATTAGCATTAAGCAATTAGAAGCATTAGCTTTTTAAGAACAATTTGTTGCAGAGATGTACAGAACGTCATGTAAATGGAACACGTCGGTTTTTTAAATACATTTTTACTTTCTCTACACTACTATGTGCATAGTGTATAGAGAAGGTACTCCACTCCACCCAAAAATTCGATACTGATATTTCACCGGAAATATATATTTTAGGATCCCTGTATCCAAAAAGAAGCATTTTCAGAAAAACGGCTGTGTGTGTGCGCATGTGTCTGTGAACACGATAACTCCAAAACAAAAAAGTTGGTAAAATACCAAACTTGGTATTCAAGTTTGGTATCTTCCAGGGATGCGACCCGAAGATTTTGATTTTCTCAAAAATGGCTCTAACGATTTTAATTAAAATACATATTAAAGATATTTATATGGCAAATAAAATGTATATCTTGAATTTACTGGGTTAGCCTCTGAAGACTACTTTATTCTGGATAAATTTTACATAACTGCTAAACCGTAAGAAATAGACAGAATCTTACTATACAAAAAATGTAGAGCACGTTAAAACACACAATTCAAGTTGTGTACATTTTTTTCGTGGAATTGACTATTTCTGAAATATTCCTTGTTTTTGGTTTCAGCTTTAAACAACACAATTTTTTCTCTTACAGGAATTTGTCAACTCCTGTCCATACAAAGGAATTTCAGTCACATAACAACCAGCTTTTGACTATCAGTTTAACCTGTGGTACTTCCTTATTTCACTTCTACTTACAAAGAAGCAAGTAATATTATTTGTTATCTTTTTCTCGATTAACATGAAGTAAATAGAAGCATAAGTTTTAATAACATATTTTGTAGAGATGTGGAGAAAGCCATGTGAATGGAACACATCAGATTTTTTTTGAAATACATTTTTTCATGAAACATTTTCAAGGGGTTATTCGTATTACCTACAACTATAACAATTACAAGAAATTCGAAATCTTGCTGTTCGCGAATAGTTACTTGGAGCACGGAGACAGACAAACAAATGCTGAAAGTTAATCCGCCTAAACGAACACTTCTAGAATTAAGATTTTTAGAAATATTTAATTTACAGATAGATTTAGAAAAATTGTACACATCTTCCGAGGAATTACGGCGATGATGTTTGTATTTTAAAACGAAATCGGTTATATTTATTTCCACGATATCCTGGGTGCATTTCAAAGTGTACTATAACATGCTGTATAACGTTACTTGCCTAGCCGCTCAGCCTAAAATCTTTCAGTCCGCCTAGTGCTTCTGCAAAGGCGTGTATCTCGTGTGTTATGCTACATTCTCAATGAGATGCAAGCGCAGACGTAACGTAGCATAAGCGCAAGCGCGAGGGAAGACCATTCACAATGCAATCGCAAGCATAACGCAAGAAGATGGCACGGGATTCTGGATCTGTAAATTAAATACGGATACCTTCCAAGCGCACCGCAACTTTAAAATTGAATAACATAACCCTTAGGAAAATCCACTCAATCTTTTACTAATAAATATGTTATAAAAATCTTACATTCTAACAACTGACGCTCAGGCAGTGATGACACAATAATTTGCTCATTCAAAATTATTGTAAATAGTACAAGCATAGAGACCTCAGAAAATGATAAAGCTACACTAATGGACTAGAATTATCTCTCTGCGCTTTCGATTTATGAGAACCAAGAAATCTAGACGCAGATGATAATTACATCCATTAAATCAAAGAAAGATTAGCAAGGAGGCTGTCATAACCTCTTGAGGGAGATTAGAGATGGCGCGGCACTGCGCGGCCAAATAGAAGAGCATACATGTACAGCAGGCCCTGTAAAATCTTGTAGTGCGATCGTTTGTTGTTGATTTCATAGGCAAATTATAGAGAAAAAATCTGATGTGTTCCATTCAAATGACTTTCCCTATATCTCTGTAACATATTATTGTTAACAAGCTTAGTCTTTTATTTATTTCATGCTAATCGAGAAAAATTAGCAGAAATAGTCTTATTTCTTGTTTTATTGCAAGTAGAATCGAAATAAGGGAGTAGCATAAGTTAAAGTGAAAGCCAAAAGCTCGTTGCTATGTGACTGAAGTTCGTTTGTTTGAATGGACACGAGTTGGCAAATTCCTATATAAGAAAAAGTAAGTTTTTCAAAGCTGAAGCCAAAAACAAGGAATATCTCAAAAACGATCAACTCCACGAAAAAAAAATGTATATAACATAAATTGCGTGTTTTAACGTGCTCTACATTTTTTGTGTTTTAAGTTTTTGTCCATCTCTTACGATTTAGTAGTTATGCAAAATTCATCCAGAATAAAGTAGTCATCAGAGGCCATTCCCAGAAAATTCAAGATATAAATTTTATTTGTCAGGTAAATATCTTTAACATACGATATTTTAATCAAAATCGTTGGAGCCATTTTTTAGAAAATCAAAATTTTCGAAAAAAGTTCCATGTAAAGGGTAGTTGGGAGTGGGGGGATTTTCTTGAAAATCTTCGTGTCGCATCCTTGGAAAATACCAAACGTAAATACCAAGTGTGGTATTTAACGGTCTTTTCGTTTTTGAGGTATGCTGCCCACAGACACAGATACACACACATACACACACACACGGACATTTTTCTAAAAATTATTTTTTCGGATTCAGGTCTCATAACTAGTATTTCTAGTGAAATCTCGGTATCGAATTTTTGGGTGCATTACAATACCTTCTCTATACACTATGTACATAGTACGTGTAGAGAAGGTAACAGTGACAATACAATTAGGTTATGGCACTTTTGAAATGAACATGATGTACGTCACACGTAGATACATACATACACGTACAGTTCATATTTATTGCAAATTATGCATTTTACATGAATAAGGTTTATTTGTTCAAAATCTTCTCGGGCTTCTAGCCAGGTAAAAACTGGTTTTTACCTGGCTAGAAGCCCGAGAAGATTTTGAATTAACACGTCGCCAGGAAAGCTTCAGTTCTTATTTTAAGGTTTATTTGCTTTGAAGGAATTGCTTGGATGAGGTTTTCTTGTGTTAGGAAGACACACATCACGTAACTTGGGCGCCGAAGTCTTCGAGCTCATTCCGTTCATTGCGCGTATTTCCTTGAAAGTTTGGCGGTTGGTTAAGGGTACAATAAATAAATCTGAAGTGTAACAACCACTGAAGGGTAATTCTCTCCCTCTCTCTTTCTCTGCTGGAATTGTTTTATGTGCCTAAAACTAGTGGGAGACTAGGAGTCAAAAGTTGTTTATACCTTGATCTATGTTATTCTTGAACCCTATCGCCCTCCTGTAATGGTTACCATGCTAACTTCATATACCCAAGGCCGCGGATTCATACCCGGCGGAGGACGATGTATTTTTTTTTTGGGCGTAAAAATCCTTAACCTGGTTTCCTTCGGAAGGGAAGTAAAGCCGTAGGTCCCGAGTCGTAGATTTACGGCACGTAATAGAACCTCAAGCCTGATAGAGAGGCCTCTGAGCAAAATTAAGCGATATCTCACGCCCAGTATAGAATGGGACGCTGAGAACCACAGCAGTTAAAAGAGCGTCCATAAATAAAACGCCATTCATTTTATTTTCCTTGAACCTTAAACAAGCACAGGAGCTCCAGGTAAACGCCATATTTTTAAAAATATCTGACTGCCAAATAAACACTAGAAGAACAGGTTTTATTTGAAAGGCTGACATATTAATTTTTTTTCTGTGTAATTGTTCCAAATTAGTACATGCCACTCCAAGCATATGTGTGCATTATGCGTATTTTTCTCATTTTAATCCTAAGCCATTTATTGAACGTTTATGTTACATTACAATGCTTATTTTTACTCTCTCTACACGTACTACATACATAGTGTATAGAGAAGGTATTGTATTGCATCCAAAAATTTGATACCGAGATTTCACCGGAAATACACGTTTTGAGCCTAACTGAATCCTCCCCCCCCCAAAAAAAAAAAAAATAGAAAAGTGCCCTCGTGCGGGCGCGCGTGTGTCTGTGGACAGCATAGTTCAAAAATGAAAAGACCGTTGAAAACTAAACTTTGAATTTAAGTTTGGTATCTTTCAAGGATGCGACACGAAGATTTTCAAGAGAATCTCCCCACCCGAACTACCCTTTATATGGAAAATTTTTCGAAAATTTTTATTTTCTCAAAATGGTTCTACCGATTTTGTTTAAAATCTCTTATATTTAAGGTATTTACATGCCAAATAAAATGTATATCTGCAACTTTCTGGGGATAGCCTCTAAAGATATATTTATTTAGGATGAATTTTGCGGAATTTTGAATAACTTGTAAACCGTAAGAGATAGACAAAAACTTACCACACACAACATGTAGAGCTCGTCAAAATAAGCAATTTATATCATATACATTTTTTTCGTGGAATGGATCGTTTGAGATATTCCTTGTTATTAGTTTCAGCTTTAAAGACTTTATCTTTTCTCTTATGGGAATTTGTCCACTCATGTCCATAGACACAAAAGAACTTCAGTCACATAGCAACCAGCTTTTGACCAGTACTTTAGCCTATATTTATTTCCCTTCTGCTTACAAGGAAGTAAGCTATAAGACCATTTCTGCTAATTTTTTCTCGATTAGCATGAAGTAAATGGAATCATAAGCCTTTTAACAATGATTTGTTGCAGAGATGTAGAGAAAGGCATGTGAATGGAACACAACAGTTTTTTTTAATTCGTTTACAGTAATATTGGTTAGATTCTTAAAATAATCTGTAGTTGCACACTATTATTACTCGCAATAGAGAAATTTGATGCATTCACTTAAACTAAGCGACGAATTTTCTTTTACTAGAAATACAATTTTTTTCACTCCTTGAGTGTTAATTTTCTCCTTACATATGCTGCATAAAGGACAGAGAAGTAATTGTGTCCTAGAAAAATCTGATTGCTCCATTCTCTAGCCTGAACAAGCTTTTATTGCAAAAGATTATTCTTTTATCTACAGCATGCTCATCGAGATAAGCATTAGCAGATTTGGTGTTATTAATTGATTTTTTGTAAGCAGAAGAAAGTAAGGTAATATGTTAAGCAAAAGTGATAGCCATTTCCTTAAAATGGCGGTCACTATGTGAAACAATTGAAATTCCGTTCTCCTTGATTGCCAGGAATACGTAAACAGAAGAAAAACGAAAGAAAGGAGACCTACCGTTTGAGAAAAGTTTAAGCAGGTAAAATTGGAACCAATAACAGGAGTAGCTCTAAAACGGTCAACTCTACAACAAAAATGTATGCGACATAAGTGGTGTGTTTTTACAAGATTTGCATTTTTTATGTAGTAACTTTTCCCTCTATTTCTTACGGTTTAGCAGTTATGCACATTAAAAAAAAAATTGATCCAGAATGAACAGGTTTTCAGAAGCTATTCCCAGAAAATTCAAGATATACATTGTATCTGCCATGTAAATTTCTTTAAAATACGGTATTTTAATCAAAATCTTTAGAGCCATTTTTGAGAAAATCAACATTTTCGAATTTTTTTCCATGTAAAGGTTATTGGAGGTGGGGGTATTTTTTTGCGACACGAGGATTTTCAAGAAAATCCCTCCCACCACAAAACTACTCTTTACATAGAAACATTTTCGAAATGTTGATTTTTTAAACAATGGCTCTAACGATTTTGATTAAAATGCCGTATAGTAAATATATTTACATCCCAAATAATATGTTTATATTAAATTTTCTGGGAATAGCCTCTGGAGTCCTCTTTATTCTGGATGAATTTTGCCGAATTTTGCTTAACTGCTTAACCGTAAAAGTTAGTCAAAAACGTACTCACAAAAAATGTAGATCTCGTCTAAACACACGATTTATGTCCTTTGCGTTTTCGTTGTGGAGGTAGCTGTTTCCGAGATATCCCTTGTTATTGGTTTCAATTGTAAAGTACAGGAATTATCCGTTCTTCATTTATTCTACTCTTGGCCAAGCAAAGAAGCGATTTGCATTGACAATCGCATAACGTAAACTTAAAACATTTGACTATCTCTTTAACATAGCGCTTTCCTTTAGTTTCCTTCTACTTATAACTAAGTAATAAGAACATTCTGCTAGTGTTTATATCGATTATCATTGTGTGGAAAGAAGAATAATCTTTTGTAAGAAGTTTGCAGAGCAGCTAGAAAAAGTCCTGTGAGTGCAACATATCAAATTTATATAGAATGTTTTGACGGAACGGAGTAATACGGAAGTATTTTTTACAGCAATGTATAGTTCATTTCATTGTGGGATACAGTAGGTCAAGTGATCGTCAAGATTTTTAAGGAGCTTTTCGTTACCTGATGGCTTTGATATTCCAAGCCCTTTGTATGACCACGAAGAAAGAGAGAAAGAAAGAACGAACATATAAACGAGAAAAAGCTGGGGGAAAAGGAGAAGGATTTTTAATTTGAGAAAAACATAAGTATTTGAAAATTCAAACAAAACAAGGAGCATTGTGGAAATATTTTTTTGCGTTAAGTTCAAAAAAATTAATTTGACATAAATTGTGTGCTTCAACATTTACATTTTTTGTTTTGGTCTGTGCGGTTCAGTTGTTTATGTGCTGGCCTTATAATCTCAAGGTCGTGGGTTCAAACCCAGACCAGTCCGATGACTTTTAAGTGTGCTTTTTAGTCACATTGTCAGTAGATTTACTGGTATATGAAATAACTCTTGCGGGACGAAATTCCGACACACCGACGGCGCTGATATTCTTCCAATTGACAACGCCGTTAACAAACAAATCATGTTAATTAATTTTTGGTGCAGATTTTGTAATATTTTGTCTATGTCTTGTTTACAAATTATATGAAAGTTGTTTAGAATGAACTGGACTTCACAGGTTATTGCCAGAAAACTCAAAATCTACATTTCCTTTTTTATTAATATATCTTAAACATATGGCATTAATCAAAATCGTTAAAGCCATTTTTGAGTGAATAGAAAGTAATGAAATATTTCTCAAGTACAGGGAATTTACTAGAAAAGCTTTGTGCTGTATCTTTGGAGGATTTTGAACTTAAATAACAAATTTGTCTAATCGATTTTCGCTTTTGGTTATTCGTTAAGCTATTTTCACACACTCGCATGAGCGCGGTCTTGTTTCAAAAATTCTTTGTTTTATTGTTCAGGAAGTGTCTAAGGCTATTTTCAGTAACGAATTTTTGGATCATCTACTCGATATAAGAAGTAGAAAAAGTAAAAATCTGATGTGTTCCATTCACATGACATTCTCTACATCTCTGTAACATATTATTGTTAAAAAGCTTGTGCTTCTGCTTACTTCATGCTAATTGAGAGAAAAAAAAAAAAAGCAAAAATAGTCTAATTACTGGCTTCCTTGTAAGTAGAAGCGAAATAAGGGAGTGCTATAGGTTAAAATGATAGTCAAAAGCTGGTTGCTATGTGACTGAAGTTCCTTTGTTTGTATGGACAGCAGTTGACAAATTCCTGTATGAGAAAAGTATAAGTTTTTTAAAGCTGAAACCAAAACAAGGAATATCTCAAAAACGAACAACTCCACGGAAAAAAATTATAGAACATAAATTGTGTTTTAACATGTTCTATATTTTTTGTGGGCTACGTTTATGTCCATCTCTTACGGTTTAGCAGTTATACAAAATTTCGTAAAATTCATCCAGAGCAAAGTAGTCTTCAGAGGCTATTCTCAGAAAATTCAAGATATACATATTATTTATCAGGTAAATATCTTGAATATACGATATTTTAATCAAAATCTTTTAGAGCTATTTTTGAGAAAATAAAAAATTTCGAGAAAAAAAAAGTTCAATGTAAAGAGCAGTTGGAGGTGGGGGGATTTTCTTGAAAATCTTCGTGTCGCATCCTTGCAAGATACCAAACTTAGATACAGTCTTTTCGTTTTTGAGCTATGCTGCCCCCCCACACACACACGGACCTTGTTCCAGAAATGTGTTGTTGTTGGTTGGTTTTTTTTTGTTTTTTTGTTTTGTTTTTTTTTTTTTTATTCAGGGGAACCTAAAGCATATCTTTCCGGTGAAATCTCGATATCGAATTTTTGGGTGCATTACAATACCTTCTCTATATACTATATACACAGCACGTGTACAGAAAGTAATTACGAGTCAAATATAAATTCGTAACTGAATCATATTAGAAAAGTGTTGTTTTTTTTGTTTTTTTTGTCTTGACAAATAGGTGTATTCGAAAATGTTATAAGAGTGTTTTTGGATCGTCTGTGTTTCTAGTTCATGTTGCTGCAATTCAGAATACAGCACAGCAATTAACAGTTGTATGAATCCACTGAAGGAATAATCTGTTGCTGCGAAAGTTTACTGTCTGCAGATAAAACAAGTGCCAAAGACGGTAGGAATTGGGCAGGACGCATGACCTCGGCGCAGTTTTCGTTCTGCCTCAGTTTATCGACCGCAGAGACATGGCACAATTACAGGGCCAGGCAATGCTTTGCAGACTGTAAGACTCAATTTATTAAGGCAAAGTCAAGCAAAGGAACCACTGTTTATGCCGTATCATTTCATAGCCCTAAGTTTTTAATTATGCCATTGAAAGTCGATTAAAAACAAAAGAAGTGACCGTGAAGAAAGCTTGCCTTGGTGTTGATTCGTCATGTGGCATAACAAGAGACAGCTAGCTAAGACTGAAAATAACTTGTTTTAATCTTTAGAAACATTAAGTTTTATTTGTAAATATTTTAATAAAAAAACCAAAAAATCTGACGTACTCCAATCATATGAATTTCTCTACGTCTCTGCAACAAATTATTGTAAAAAAACTTATTCTTCCATTTCTTTCATGCAAATCCAAAAAAATATCTTTTTAATTACTGATAACAAAAATTGTTATAACATAAATTGTGTGTTTTAACGAGCTTTACAAGTGTTGTATAGTAAGTTTTTGTCTCTCTCTTACGGTTTACCAATTACGCAAAATTCAACAAATTTCATTTCAGATTAAGGTCTTTAGAGGCTATTCCCAGAAAATTCAGGATATACATTTCATTTGTCATTTTATCTTTGATTTTCTTTAAAATCTTCATGTCACATCCTTGGAAGATACTGAACTTAAATACCAAGTTTGGCATTTAACGGTCTTTTCGTTTTTTAGCTATATTACCCCCCCCCCAAACACACACACACACACATACACAGATATTTTTCTAAAAATGTCTCTTTTGGTTTCAGGGAGTATCAAAACATATATTTCCGGTGAAATCTTGGTATCGGATTTTTGGGTGCAATAGAATACATTCTCTATACACTATGTATGTACATAGTACGTATAGAGAAAGTAAAAATATTAGACTATCAATGAATACTAAATTCTCAGAATCAGTCGGATCGAAACAGTAGCAGAGAACTGAATCAGCGTAATGTAAACATACCTTTTTTATTCATTACTAATTCACCGATGATTCTTTTTTAAATACATATATTACTTTATGCTTATTACCTTGTTACCAGAATATGGGCGAAGTTTTAACACTAATTATGTTGTAAAAAGGGTACCACACGTATTATCTACTGGTAACTAGGTTTTATTTATTTATGTTCTATTAATCAATTACCTGCATAACTGTGCCAAGTGATAATTAGAGACAGACAAAGCATGAAGAAAAACTTACCAAAATATAACATATAACAGAACCTATTTTTCAATATAAGTATCTATATTCAATATAACTATATTTGAAGCAGGTTCATATCACTTTAAAAACAGGCTTAGTATATTTTATCCTTATTTAATAATTAAATATAAAAATTATATGAAGTTAGATTTTAATTAAGGTGAAACCCTTAATTTAGAAACAGAAAAATAATTTGCTACTAATTCTACCGATTACAATGCGCCACTAACAGCATCAGAAAATGAAAACTTTTTAAGATTCCTTATTTTACCAGCTTGGTATTGAACTGACTTTTCGTTTTTGGGTGCCGCTGTTCACAGAGGCACACACTTATACGGATGGGTGTTTTTCTAAAATTATTTTTAATTCAGAGAATCTCTAAACGTGCATTTCCGGTGAAATCTTGGTTAAAGAACTTTTAATAGAAATTATTGCCTTCTCTGAGAAAGTAAACACTGAAAACGTAAAAATATAAAAGTTTCTTGCAGCGGAGTTTGCTTTGTAACTGATGAAACAAATGTAAAATATACAGTAAGTGAATGTGAATTAAAAGTGGTTTTAAAGGGTTAAAACAAGAAATGATTTTTAAAAGTTGTTCCTGGGAAGCATTTATATATTTTTTTTTTATTTATTAGTATGACTTATAAATGAGTTTGCCTAGTGACACAGAATAAAATATATATTTAGGGATTTTTACAAAAAATGTTATAACTGAGTATTACAAAAAAGTTTTACAATACGTTATTATAGTTATATAAAATTATAATATGAGAATATATTGTAACAAAGACTATAACATATGTGCAACAAAATTAAAAGTTATAATAATAGAAAAACAAACTACAAAAATAAAGCGATTTATAAACCATTATACATGTTACGTTCTGTTTAAACCATACAATGATTTCGAAAAATAGATACGGAATTTTTTATGATGTTTTCTGTGATTACTTGTTCCACATTTTAGTTAATTTTATACTTTGCCCTCCATTTCACAAATATATTTGCAATTGCTCCTCATTATCCAAAAAATCTGATGTGTTCCATTCACATGACTTTCTCTACACCTCTGCAACAAATTATTGTTAAAAAGCTTATGTCTCTATTTACTTCATGCTAAGCGAGCACAAATTAGCAGAAATAGTCTTAATACTTGCTTCCCTGTAAGTATAAGCGAAATAAGGGAGTACCTTAGGTTAAAGTGATAGTCAAAAGCTGGTTGCTATGTGACTGATGTTCGTTCGTTTGTATGGACAGGAGTTGACAAATTTCTGTATGAGAAAAATATAAGCTTTTTTAAGGTGAAACCAAAAACAAGGTATATCTCAAAAACGTTTTTCATAGCAGAAACCAAAAATAAGGAATGTCACAAAAACGACGAACTCCACGAAAAAAATGTATATAACATAAATTGTGTGTTTTAAAGTGCTCTACATTTTTTGTGTAGTAAGTTTTTGTCCATCTCTTACGGTTTAGCAGTCATTCAAAATTTAGTAAAATTCATCCAGAATAAACTACTTTTCAGAGGCTATTCCCAGAAAATTCAAGATATACATTTCATTTGTCAGGTAAATATGTTTAATATCCGAAATTTTAATCAAAATCGTTAGAGCCATTTTTGAGAAAATCAAAATTTTCGAAAAAAGTTCCATGTAAAGTGTAGTTGGGGGTGGGGGGATTTTTCTCAAAATCTTCGTGTCGCATCCCTGGAAGACACTAAACTTAAATACCAAGTTTGGTATTTTACCGACTTTTCGTTTTTCCAGATGAACTTCTTGAGGCTGGACTTTATTCAGTTCAAAGCGGCTGGTTGAGTCTAGTACCTCTGCTTCTGATTTTCTTCTATTTATCGCAATGATGTATACAACGATTAGTATCACCATCAGCTAGGCAATGAATTTCTCATAAACTCCTGGTCCAGTTTTACGTAGTGCGTTTGCCAAGATGGATCTTATGGTGTTTGAAACATAATAACTTGAAAGCTAGAAAACTCATATAACCCGTTAGCCTTATGTCAAAGTTAAAATTCTATTTTACTTTGAAACTATCATTTTCAGCGCTGAATTCTGTTAAGCGGCATATATTAAAACGGCTGAAAACCTGATTTGTAGTTACTGGTAGAAAAATCACATCTCTGCAACACATTATTGTTAAAAAGCTTAATTCGTGCTAGTTGAGAAAAATTAGCAGAAATAGTCTTATTACTTGCTTCATGTAAGTAGAAGCGAAATAAGGGAGTACCATAGGTTAAGTGTTAGTCAAAAGCTGGTTGCTATGTGACTGAAGTTCCTTTGTATGTATGTATGGACAGCAGTTGACAAATTCCCGTTTGAGAAAGTATGTTTTTCAAAGCTGAAACCAAAAACAAGGGATTTCTCAAAAACGATCAACTCCACGAGAAAAATGTATGACACAAACTGTGTGTTTTATCCTGATCTAAATTTCTTGTAGAGCACGTTTTTGTCTATTTCTTACGGTTTACCAGTTATGCAACATTCAACAAAAATCATCCAGAATAAAGAGGCCTTTAATGGCTATTCCCAGATAATTCAAGATATACATTTTATTTGGCACGTAAATATCTTGAATATAAGAGATTTTAACCAAAATCGTCAGAGCCATTTTTAAGAAAATCAATGTGTCCGAAATTTTTTCCATGTAAATTGAGTTTTGGTGGGGGGATTTTCTTGAAAACCTTCGTGTCGCATCCTTGGAAGACACCAAACTTAAATACCAAGTTTGGTATTTGACGGTCTTTTCGTTTTTGAGCCGTGCTGCCCCAAAATGCTCTATTTGGATTCAAGGGGATCCAAAAGATGTATTTTCCGCTGAAATTTCGGTATCGAATTTTTGGGTGCATTACAATATCTGCTCAATTTTGTACATAATACGAGTAGAGAAAGCAATAATATCATTTCTACTTCAGAATATCGTATTTAAGTAATGCCTGCATACAGTAAAACAAGAGAGTTCAGTGGAAAGCTAAACTGATTAAAAAGCTTTTCCCGGATCAAAGAGCTTACACATCTTCATCTGCATAGAATCCTGGTACACGAGAAGCTTCATTCATGAGATTTCGGTTCAGTAACGCGGCTGCCGCTTCCAGAAACGTCAATAAAATGACGTAACAATGGGAAAGCGGGGGACGAGACAAGACTGCGCGGGGGAAGTAGCCAACACAATCCATCTGGCAAATGTTCAACTTCCATTTGCAGCGCTTCTGTCCTTGACCTCTGAAACAATTTTTTTCTGACAATGCTATTTATTGCAAATGTTTACCATAGCATAAAAATATTCGGCAATGTTCCAAAAGAATTTCCGTAAAAAACGGGACATCCAATTTGCTTGGAGATATATTCAAGAAATGAATGTACAAGAATAGAAAGAAAGAAAGAAATTAGCTTAAGGGGAGTATAGGTGGGATTCTTATAATTGTTTTCCATTCTCGTGTTTTAATTGCATATGAGTATTTATAATCTCTCGCTCATTTTGATATAGCCTTTATAGAGGCACGTAAATTTTAAATAGTTTAAAAATATTGTTGAAAATAATCCTGCATTCCAGATTTTTAGATCATTCAGGTAAAACATAAATAGGTTGTAAATATTAGTGTTAGAGAAGAGATTTTTTTTTTTTATTTTGATCTAAAATAACATTTTACTTTAGCTATTCACAGTATTGGCATCCAGTTTATATTTCCTCCCTGGGGGAGTTATGAAATATTGCGAAGTTGTGTTTGGAAAGTTAGGTTACAATTTTTACTTTCTCTATCCGTGCCATGTACATAGTGTACAGAGAAGGTATACTATTGCACCCAAAAATTCGATACCGAGATTTCACTGGAAATATATGTTTTGAGGCCCTCTGAATCCAAAAAAAAAAAAAAAAAAAAGCATTTTTAGAAACATGTCCGTGTGTGTCTGTATGTGTCTGTGGGCAGCATAGCTCAAAAACGAAAAGACCGTTATAAACCAAAATTGGTATTTAGGTTTCGAATCTTCCAAGGATGCGACATGAAGATTTTCAAGAAAATCCCCCCACCCCAACTACCCTTTACATGGAACTTTTTTCTAAAATTTGGATTCTTTAAAAATGGCTAACGATTTCGATTAAAATCGTCATATATTAAAGATATTTACCTGATAAATAAAATGTATATCTTGAATTTTCTGGGAATAGCTTCTAAAGACTACTTTATTCTGGATGAATTTTTACGGAATTTTGCATAACTACTACACCGTATGTGATGGAGAAAAACTTACCACACAGAAAATTTAGAGCACATTAAAACATATAGTTTATGTCATATACATATTTTTCGTGGAGTTGATGGTTTTTAAGATATTTCTTGTTTTAGTTTCAGCTTTAAAAAACTTTTACTTTTCTCATACAGGAATATATCAACTCGTGTCCATACACACAAAGGAACTTCAGCCACATAGCAACCAGCTTTTGACTATCACTTTAACCTATGATTCTCCCTTATTTCGCTTCTACTTACAAGGAAGCAAGTAATAAGCTATTTCTACTATTTGTTTTTTCTAAATTAGCATGAAGTAAATAGAAGCATAAGCTTTTTAACAATAATTTGTTGCAGAGATGTAGAGAAAGTCATGTGAATGGAACACATCAGATTTTTCTTAATGTTATGTGTGAAAGTAATTTCTGAAGAAAAATTGTCTATACAAATGCCCCATTATCTCTGAAACTAAGGGTTGAAATTTTTACCACACATTTGCACCTAAATAAGCTTTATTTTAACGCAAAAGTTTTTATCTATATGGATTGGTTATTTTTTTTAAAGTTTAAAAATCATTATTCTTGAATAGCATTTTAAAAGCTTTATTACAAAAAATTATATCTTTGCTTCTAATGAACAGAAGTATTCTATTTATGCTCGTAGGCTTTCACGGCCGGTGTTATTGTGGGTGAAAGATAACATGTCCGGGCTTGTAGGTCGTGGTCGAATATTAGCAGCAGCTAGCCGTTCCCGCCCAGGTTCATTCTGAAGATGTCCTCCACAGCCGAGGACGAAACTTCAAGTTTTAATTATTTTAATAATTTTAATATTCGACCACGGCCTACAAGCTCGGATATGTTATATATTACCAATAAGAAGTATTCTATTTTTCATCAATCAACAGCAAAGGTGTTGCTTAGTATGCATTGAAAAATTTAACTCAGTATTTTAAATAGTTGCTGAGATAATGAGTTAAACTTTTAACATTGGCCAGATATGGCACATCGACTCCCCTTAAAAAGAAGCAACATTTTTTTGAATACTCTAGTTAAGCGAACCACAAGCATGCAAATGTGTGATTCTATATTGCAAGTAATATCAGAGAAAAGGGTACATAAATTCATATGTTTTAAGAGCAAATTTTATTATTTTTCTGCTGAATAAAATACTTTTTACAGTCTCAACCACATAAGTTATCAATGCAAACAACCATTTGAAACAATTTTTGTGATTTGTAGAATAATTGATAAAAATTTCAGGAAAAAAACATTGAGAACTTTAAGAGCAGTGTTAATTTAACTCAAATAAGGTGTAATTTTCATATGTTCAGACTGTGTTGTCCCCTTAAAGCTAATTTAGAGAAAATAAAATAAAAAAAATCACATGTACACGGTAGTGGGGGTGGGTTTTTTTCTTGAAAATCTTTGTGTCGCATCTTGAAAGACATAGGTACCAGCCTTGGTATTTAACGTGTTTTTCATTTTTGAGCTATGCCGCCGATACAGACACCCTCTTCTTCTTCTTCTTCTTTTTCAGAAAGTGAATTAGGCCGTAATCAGAATTGGGCTTGGAAATTGTACGGCCACTACTATATTAAGTTAGGCTGCATGTTATACTTCAACAGCGTTTCTATCTGCGTGTGTCACCTTATCTGTACTCATGTGTGTGTGTGTGTGTGTGTGTGTGTGTGTGTACTCATTCCTTTCAGGGTTCACGAGCTAGGAACACAATTACATGCGCAGTCACCAGCTAAACCGCCGCATGCACAGAGGGTGTTAAGAAAGTGTATTAAAGTAATGAACATAGTACATATATCAAACGAATCGCCGCGACGTGTTTACTTTCTCTACACGTACTATGCACATACATATTGTAATGCATCTAAAAATTCGATACCGAAATTTCACCGAAAATACATGTTTTGAGTCCAAAAAAAGCAAAAAGGTCCGTGTCTGTGTGTGTGTGTGTGTGTGTGTGTGTGTGGACAGCATAACTCAAAAACGAAAAAACTGTTAAATACCAAACTTGGTATTTAAGTAGAGTATCTTGCAAGGATGCGATACGAAGATTTTCAACAAAATTCCTCCACCCCCAACTATCCTTTACATGGAACTTTTTTCGAAAATCTTGATTTTCTCAAAAATGGCTAACAATTTTTGTTAAAATATTGTATATTAAAGATATTTATCTGACAAATAAAATGTATATCTTGAATTTTCTGGGAATAGCCTCTGAAGACTACTTTATTCTGGATGAATTTTACGGAATTTTGCATAACTGCTAAACCTTAAGAAATAGACAAACACTTACGACGCAAAAAATGTAAAGCACGTTAACACACACAATTTTTGTTATTAATTTTTTTTTTCTTGCAGTTGATCTTTTTTTTTTTTTTTTTTTTTTTTTTAGATATTCCTTGTTTTTGATTTCAGCTTTAAAAAACTTATAATTTTCTCATACAGGAATTTGTCAACTCGTGTCCATACAAACAAAGGAACTTCTGCCACATAGCAACCAGCTTATGACTACCGTTTTAACCTATGGTAGTCCCTTATTTCGCTTCTACTTACAAGGAAGCAAGTAATAAGACTATTTCTGCTAATTTTTTCTCGATTAGTATGAAGTAAATAGAAGCATAAGCTTTTTAACAATAATTTGTTGCAGAGATGTAGAGAAAGTCATGTGAATGGTACACATCAGATTTTTAAGGTCTGCAATACGCTTAAAGCCAACACCTGGCTTATCTACAGCACAGAATACGAATTTAATTATTGTAAACCTCTATTATGTAAATGAACTTCACCCAGCTACATGGCCGAACCCCTTAGGGATGCATTAGAGGGAACTGGTAAAGTCAGCGCTGTTCTCAGGATACTGCCTTTCCCCAAAGTCCATTAGACAAAATCACCTTAAGCACTCATTTGAAAAGGGGTGGATTATGGTAAGCTTGGGAAGCTACTGGTACAGCATTTCAGTCTACCTTTCTAAAGACCGTATAAAAATCTCAAAAGCTTTCAAAAGTTTATGTTGGTTTCACATGGCTATCCCTTCTCACTGATCCACAAATTATTTTTACTTCCTCTACACTTACTATGTGCATAGTGTATAGAGAAGGTATTGCACTTCACCCAAAAATTCGATACCGAGATTTGGCCGAAAATATATGTTTTAGGATCCCCTGTATACAAAAAAAAAAGCATTTTCAGAAAAAAGGTCCGTGTGTGTGTGTGTGTGTGTGTGTGTGTGTGCGCACGCGCGCGCGCGTGTATATATAAATTTATCGCTGAAATGATTGTACGCGTATCACTTCCGAACGACTGCATCAAATTGAACAATTCATTTTTTGTTATGTTCATTATTGTCACGACGAGGCTTGTGGAAAAGAAAATGTTTAAAAATAGTACGGGAAAGTATTTAACATGTCATAATATGAATAAAAACCGTGTCAAGCGAGCGCATTTCGGTTAATGGCCACCAGATGGCAGTGGTATCACGATTATTTGTTTCTAAATGGTCGTAGTACTGCTATATTTTCCCCTCCCCATTCAAGTTAAGGTAACGCACCAGTGCATTGACACTGACGCAAGGCAGCATTGAAATTCAAATACAGTTTTATATATTAACTTTCCTTTCCTTACTCCTATCGTTTAAAATTAAGAATCAAAGAAGATTTTCTAACGAGCACCTAGAATAAGTACTCATTTATTGTCCAATAGATAGCGATAGTAGTATTTTTCCTCCCCATCCAATGTTAAGATAGCGCAACAGTTTATCGAGATGACACAACGCAGCAGTGAAATTCAAATACATTTTGATGTATTAACTGTCCTTTCCTTACTCCTATTGTTTAAAATAAAGAAACTTTCCTGCTGCCGAACACCTAAAATACTATTTGCCACCAGATGGCCATAGTACCTACTCCTCTATGTTTACTTTCTCTATACGCACTATGTACATAGTGTATAGAGAATGTATTGCACTCCACCAAAAAATGCGATAGAGATTTCAGCGGAAATATATGCTTTAGGGTCCCCTGTATCCAAAAAAAGTATTTTCAGAAAAAGGTCCGTGTGTGTGTGTCCGTGAACACGATAACTCAAAAACGAAAAGTCGCTAAAATACCTAACTTGGTATTTAAGTTTAGTATCTTCCGGGGATGCGACACGAAGATTTTGAGAAAAATCCCCCTACATAGAACTTTTTTCGAAAATTTTGATTTTCTAAAAAACGGCTCTAACGATTTTGATTAAAATATCATATATTTAAGATATTTACCTGACAAATAAAATGTATATCTTGCATTTTCTGGGAATAGCCTCTGAAGACTACTTTATTTTGAGTGAATTTTACGGAATTTTGCATAAGTGCTAAGCCGTAAGAGAGAGACAAAAACTTACCACACAAAAAATATAGAGCACATTAAAACACACAATTTATGTTGTATACATTTTTTCGTGGAGTTGATTGGTTTTGAGATATTCCTTGTTTTTGGTTTAAGCTATAAAAATTTATATTTTTCTCATTCAGGACTTTTTGAACTCGTGTCCATACAAATAAAGGAACTTCAGTCACATAGCAACTAGCTTTTGAGTATCACTTTAACCTATGGTACTCCCTTATTTCGCTTCTACTTACAAGGAAGCAAGAAATAAGATTATTTCTGCTAATTTTTTCTCAATTAGCAGGAAGTAAATAAAGCATAAGCTTTTTAAAAATAATTTATTGCAGAGATAAAGAAAAAGTCATGTTAATGGAACATATCAGATTTTTCTTCTTCAATGCTAAGGGAATGTACTCGGTTATGGAGACAATGACGCAAGATGACTGTGAAAATCAAATATTATTCTTATGTATTAACTATCGTTCCCTTTGTCACATCGTTTAAATAAAGAAATAAGTATGTTTATGTTGTAATTCTTTAAAATAAACAAGTTATAAACAATACACATTAACCTTCTCGGATTCTGAAATGGCGCAGAAATAACGGGATTCGTGCCCATAGTGGTATTTTTCCTCCCTATCCAATCTCAAGGTAACGCAACTGTTTATCGAGATGAGACAACGCAGCAGTGAAATTCAAATACATTGTATGTATTAACTGCCCTTTCCTTACTCCTATCGTTTAAAATAAAGAAGCTTTCCTAGCGAGGAACACTTGAAATACGTACTTATTATTTGCCACCAGATGGCCGTAGGACCTATTGCTCTATTTTTCTTCTTCAATGCTAAGGGAATGCACCCGGTTATGGAAACGCTGACTCAAGATAACTGTGAAAATCAAATATATTTCTTATGTATTAACTATCGTTCCCTTGGTTACATCGTTTAAATAAAGAAATAAGAATATTTTGGTTGTAATTCTTTAAAATGAACAAGTTATAAACAATGCATATAAGCATTAACCCTTCTTTGAATCTGAAAATAACGGGATCCGTTTTAGGTTTAACTTCGTATTGCAGATGTTGTTTATTTGACGTTATGTGATACATGTGCTAGCTAAAGAACATGAAAACACCCGCGTCACCATCACACTGCAATTGCGGTGCTTTTAATACATTTGATTAAGTAATATTTTGGGTTAAATGGAGAAATTTAATACACAAAGATATCATGAAATAAAAGCTTATCAATTGACTAACCATCTCTACTTGTTCTTTAGTTACGTCATTGTTAGCCCTAGAAATTGCTGTTTGGACATAGAAGAAAATAAAGAAAGAGGTGGAAAACATTAGGAGTAAAGGAAAGAAAGAGATTCGGAAGAAGCAGGAATGTCACATTGTGACTTTCTCCTTAATGTAATTCATTACCTACGCCAGTGTATATCCGCCACACTATGGATGCGCTGCCATTACTGTTATTATGCCAACGACATCTTGGTTGCCCACGCTGTTAACTGCATATGTAATCCTTTCCACAATACCTTATGGGTGATCTGACCTCGTCCTTTTCACAATACCAGCTATTTATGCTTCATTGCGCTTTTCAGATGCAAAGGCATTATTAGACATTGACAATGGGAAAATTCCTGTTGACACTTCCACCGACCTCATTTCGTTTCCATCAAATCTTTGCCACTTCCCAACGTCAAAGGAAGAATTAATATCGAAAGTGTTTCCAAATATTGGTGCAAATTACAAAAAGTATGCTTGGTTCAGCGAACGAGCCATTTTAGCAGCAACTTGTACATGTAGATGATTCGAATGTAAAAATTCAGGGTAAAATTGATGGACAAATGCATTCATTTAAGTCTATCAATTCCGTTACCAATCCAAATGAAGTCGTCAATTATCTAACTGAATTCATTGGTTTGCCAGGATTCCCGTCACACAATTTACAGCTCAAGGTTGATTCGGTGATAATTATACTACGCAATATCAATCAGCCGAAATTATGCAGCGTAACAAAATTCACTGTTAAAACAAGTATGAAAATTTTGGTTTAAGTTACTATAACATAGGAAAGTTCAAAGGCGAGGATAAACTTCTTCCAAGAATACCACTAACGTCGACCGACTTTCCGATTGAGTTTAAGCTAGTCTTGCATTCACAATGACACTAAATCCCAAGATCAATCGTTAGAAGTGTGTGTAGTATACCTTGAATTGTGCTTTTCCTTGTACGTTGCGTGCTCGAAAGTTGGCAAACTATCGGCGCCATTTTTTTCTCTTCGGAAGGAAAATTGTTCAATACAAGGCATTACAACAAAGTGTTTGTCAAATTATTTAATTTTAATTTTATTTTATTGCATGGTCGTACTGTAAACGGAAGATTTTGTCTGAGTTTTCATTAGGTACCCCACCCGTGCGAAGCCAGGGCGGGCAGCTAGTCACAAATAAAATGTACCTGTTGAATTTTCTGGGAATAGCCTCTAAAGACACCTTTATTCTAGATGAATTCTACGGAATGTTGCATAACTTGTAAACCGTGAGAGTTGATCATTTTTTTATATTCCTTGTTATTGATTTCAGCTTTAAAATAACTATACTTTTCTCAAACGGGTAATTGTCAACTCCTGTCCATACAAACAAAGGAGTTGACAAATTCCCGTATGAGGAAAGTAAGGTTTTTAAGGGTGAAACCAAAAACAAGGAATATCTCAAAAAGATTTACTCCACGAAAGAAATGTATGTAACAAATTGGGTGCTTTAACGTGCTCTACATTTTTTGTTCGTTAAGTTTTTGTCCATCTCTTACGTAGCAGATATGCAAAATACCATAAAATTCATCCAGAATAAAGCAGTCTTTAGAGGCTATTCCCAGAAAACTCAAGATATACATTTTATTTGTCTGGTAAATATCTTTAATATACGATGTTTTAATCAAAATCGTTACTGCCAGTTTAGAGGAAATCAAAATTTTCGAAAAAAAGTTCCACGTAAAGGGTAGTTTAGGGTGGGGGGATTTTGTTCAAAATCTTCTTGTCGCATCCTTGGAAGGTACCAAACCTAAAAACCAAGTTTGGTTTTTAACGGACTTTTCGTTTTTGAGCCATGCTGCGCATAGGCACAAATACACTTTTCTAAAAAAAAAATTGGGTTCAGGGTGTCTCAAAACATGTATTTCCGGCGAAATCTCGGTATCGAATATTTGGGGGCATTGCCATACCTTCTCTATACACTATGTACATAGTACGTGTAGAAAAGTAAAAAAGTAAAGAAAAATACCCTGTTTCCGCCTGGGGACTTGAATCAGTGACCTCTGGGTTGAGAAACCTGGAAGTTGACACTCGCCTGCAAAGGGAGTCAACAAGACTTGATGATATCGTGTATCTAACGAAATAAATTAGGGTTTATAACGCACATATTGGCCTTCAGGCGTGACCTAATTCGACATCAGGAGGGAGAAAATGACTTAGCTACAAGAAAAACACTTAAGGTTCGTTTCACACTGGGACACTGGTAAACACTCCTGACACTGCAGGTACTGCCAGCTGATTAGTTAGTGAAATGGACCATATTTTTCGAACAATAACACCATAAAAAATGTAAATGGCGTGTTATTTATGGACGCTCTTTAACAGCTGGTTCTCAGCGTCCCATTCTATATTGGGCGTGAAAGACCGCTTAATTTTGCTCAGAGGTCTGTCTTATCAGGCTTGAGGTTCTTTTAGTGCCATAAATCTACGACACGGGACCAACAGTTTTACTTCCCTTCAGAAGGAAGCCATGCTATGGATTTTTTCACCCGAAAAAATCCATCGACCTCCACCGGGTTTGAACCCGCGACCTTGGATATATGAAGTCAGCATGGTAACCATTACACCATGGAGGGCGACTTAACAGGATAAGATGATCCTTAATTTTGTTATAAGAGTTTTGAAATAAAAGTATTTTTAAACTTTCTCTTTATTCGCCTTGTAGGCGTGAGTTCATGATTTCCGCGCTCATTCATTTTTTCATTTCATTTTGTTGTTGTAGCCTTTAATCGTCCATTTTTCTTGCATCGAGACTGCATAACGGTGCACTTGTAAAGGATAGTTAGGGGTGTCGCATCCTTGGAAGATATCAAACTTAAATACCAAGTTTGTAATTTAACGGTCTTTTCGTTTTTGAGCTATGCTGTCCATAGACGCACGCATACACACACACACGCACGCACGAACGCAGGACCTTTTTACAAAAATGTTTTCTTTTTAGATTCTGGGGGACCCAAAACATGTATATTTGTCGCCCTCCGTGGTGTAATGGTTACCATGCTAACTTCATATACCCAAGGTTCGGGTGTAAACATCCTTAGCATGACTTCCTTCGGAAGGGAAGTAAAGCCGTTGGTCTTGTATCGTAGATTTGTGACACGTAAAAGAACCTCAGGCCTGATAGAGAGGCCTCTGAGCAAAGTTAAGCGGCCTTTCAAGCCCAACTTAGAATGGGACGATGAGAACCACAGCGTCCATAAATAACAATGTCATTTACATTTTTTTCAAAGCAGTATTTCCGGTGAAATCGTGGTATCGAATTTGTTGGCGCAATAGTACGTGTAGAGAAAGTAAAAGTATGCTAAAAAGCTTCATAAGTTAACGTTTAGTGTAGTGCAATTTGTAGAATTTTCAAATTTGCACTGCAGGAGCATTTTGTGGACAAGCAGCAATATGCAGCTGCGTGCAGTGGCAAAGCTATTTAGATGGTGTTCCCTTCGGCGACCTTTTGTTTCCAGGAACGATGTTAAGGGCGGGAGCGACTTCGCCACGAACATTACGTTAACAGGTGACAAGCAGATTCCACGGTCAGTTATCTCGTACGACTCAGTTCGCTGTAGATAAATATTTCTCCTCCGGTGAAGTTCTACTAAAAATTTGATCCCTACATCTCCGCAACAAATTATTGTTAAAACGCTTATGCTTCTATTTACTTCATGCTAATCGAGAAAAAATTAGCAGAAACAGTTTTATTACTTGCTTCCTTGTAAGCAGAAGCGAAATAAGGGAGTACTATAGGTTACAGCGATAGTCAAAAGCTGGTTACTATGTGACTGAAGCTCCTTTGTTTGTATGGACATGAGTTGACAAATTCCTGTATCAGAAAAGTATAAGTCTTTTACAGCTGAAACCAATAACAAGGAATATCTTAAAACGATTAACTCCACGAAAAAAATGTATGTGACATAAATTGGGTGTTTTATCGTGATCTTCATTTTTGTATAGTGAGTTTTTGTCTATCTCTTAGCATTCACCAGCTATGTAAAATTCAATAAAAACCATCCAGAATAAAGAGGTCTTTTGAGGCTATTCCCAGAAAATTCAAGATATACATTTTATTTGGCATATAAATATCTTAAATATAAGATATTTTAATCAAAATTGTTAGCCATTTTTGAGAGTATCAAAACTATTCGAAATTTGTTCCATGTACAGGGTAGTTTGGGGTGGAGAGATTTTCTTGAAAATCTTCGTGTCGCGTCCTTGGAAGATACCAAGCTTAAATACCAAGTTAGTCTTTTCATTTTTGTGCTATGCTGTCCTCAGACACATGGACCTTTTTCCAAAAATGTTGTTTTTTTTGGGTTCGGGGAACCCAAAACATGTATTTCCGGAGAAATCTCGTAATCGAATTTTTGGGTGGAATGCAATACCTTCTCTATAACTATGTACATAGTACGTATAGAGAACGTAAAAATGAAATACAGTAACCACTTCCTTTACAGTTGACAATTATGATTTCACCATTGAAACGAAATACACCGATACAACACTATTGGCGTACTAGGCTGAAGTCACCAATGTTGTGTTGTGTTTTTCTCTGCAGCTACCACAATATCACTATTAAATTTTATTTTTACTTTCTCTGCACGTACTATGTGTATGGTGTATAGAGAAGATATTCGATACCGAAATTTCACCAGAAATACACGTTTCAGGGTCCCCATGTAACCAAGAAGAGTATTTGCAGAAAAAGGTCCATGAACACGATAACTCAAAAACGAAAAGTCGGTCAAATACCAAACTTGGTATTTAAGTTTGGTATCTTTCAAGGATGTGACACGAAGATTTTCAAGGAAATCCCCCCATCCCCAACTACCCTTTACATGGAACTTTTTTCGAAAATTTTCATTTTCTTAAAAATGGCTCAAACGATTTTGATAAAAATATCGTATATTAAAGATATTTTCCTGACAAATAAAATGTATATCTTGAATTTTTTGGGAATAGCTTCTGAAGACTACTTTATACTGGATCAATTTTACGGAATTTTGCGTAACTGCTAAACCGTAAGAGATGGAAAAAAAACTTACCACACAAAAAAATGTAGAGCACATTAAAAAACACAATTTATGTTATATGTAAGAAGAGGCCGCGGGAATCGATCCCGCGACATGCCGAATGCCAGTCTCAGACGAGACGCCTGAACCACCTAGCTCGGCATAACTTCACTAAATGTAGCCGGTTATTCCGACACTGAGGTACTATGGCAGTCTGACTCTACCTATCCAACTCCTGTCTTACATACGGCTTGTGTGAAAACAACAAACAATTAAACTAATACCACTGACCATAAGTTGGCTATACTATGAATCCTGGGACTTAAAAGTACTTACAACATTGTAAGTCGCCATTGGGGTTGTCATCTCAAAATAATTTGAGATCATCTTGTGGTTTACCAGGAAACATGGGAGTCAGTTGAGAAATTCAATGCTATGTCGGCATGTTGCCATGGTAGCTCAGTGGTAGAGCAACTGGCTAGAGACCGGGAGATCCATGGTTCAAATCCTGGCTATGGCACTGCAGTTTTCAGTCTGACTCTTCCTATCCAACTCCTGTCCTTTTTTTTTTTATTGTAAGAAAATTCTTTTGTACAATTAGGTACAATGCAGTTGAGCTAATTAGATACACAGAACAGCATGTAATATGTGGTTGGGGTGCCATCCAGCGATGGGCCCAAAGAAATAGTACAAAGATACAAAGAAAGCAGCACAGAAAATAAAAGAGCTAAATGTTCAGTCGCTGATCGGAGTGCCAGCGGCGCTTCAGTCTTCGTCGTTGAGGTTCAGGAGGAAGATAAATATGGCGGAGAAGAGGATTGCTGTGGCGCAAACAGGATCAATGGAGCCTCTTGTAGCTGATGCGGAGGACACACATTACCTCCGTTAGGCCTATATCAGCGTGCAGAGTTGAGTTGCGCACGTACCATGGAGCGCCAGTCATGAGGCGGAGAAAACGGTTCTGTGTGCGCTGGAGTTTGATGGTCTGCGACGGAGCGGCAGAACCCCATATCGCACAGCTATATTGCCACATGGGTCGAATTAAGGAAGTGTAGACAAGACGCTTGTACCGCAAAGGCAATGGCGAGGAACCGGACACAAGATGATGGACGTCGCGGATGCGATGACGAATCCTCTGCACTAAACTGGAGAGATGGGGACCCCAAGTAAGACGGCTGTCCAAGATAAGGCCGAGGTACCTTATAGAAGTCGCGGTGGGTATCTCCGTCCCATTGAGAGAAATGGGATGATGGGTCACGTTCGTTTTGTAGGTGAACTTCACAACACGGGATTTATGAGCGTTCATAGTCACTCTCCAACGTTGGCACCAGGAGTGAATTTGGTTGCAAAAGTCCTGAAGGCGGCTTGCCGCCGTAGCACAAGTACCCACACTTAGCGCCGCCACATCGTCGGCATAGTGAGCAATGGTGAGTTGCGGATAACTAGGAAAATCCGAGGTATAAGCCAGGTATAATAAGGGGCCCAGTACGCTCCCTTGCGGCACACCAGAGGAGATAGGAAGGGCCTTGGAAAATGTACGACCATGTTTAACAGAGAAGGTGCGATTGCGCAAATAGGACTGTACGAGGCGGAAATGTGTGTCTGATAGATGCGGTTTGGGTTTGAATAACAATCCATCGTGCCAAACTTTATCAAAGGCCTTCTCCGTATCCAAAAACAGTCCTATGCATACAGATTGATGCTCATAGGAATCAAGAATAGCGTCAACGACACAATGGAGCTGCTGAGAGCAGGAGTGATGAGAGCGAAATCCAAACTGGGTGTCAGGGATAATCGGTGTGAGCTGAGGCAAAAGAAGGCAGAAGGAGACGTTCGAAGATTTTGGAGAGTAGGGGGAGTAAACTAATAGGACGATAACTGAGGGGATCACTCTTGACTTTATCAGGTTTGGGAAGAAGGATAACTGTAGCGTGTTTCCATTGATGAGGAATATGAGCTGTGCGAGGATAGCGTTGTAGATTTGCGTCAACAAAACCAGCGCATTCCGGGGTAAATGAAGGAGTAAGGGTTGCACAATAAGATCAGGAACGGGAGCTTTGTGAGCTGAAGAGCGAGCGATGATGTTTTTAACTTCAGCAGGGGTAAAGAAGTGGTGGAAAGGAGTGAGCAACAAAGGTTGCATGAGTTCTTCCTCCACACGATGAGCAAAGTCCGCGTCCAGCACAGGATTCGGGGAAAACTGACGTTCCAGGAGTTCTGAGCACAAATTTACCTTTTCAAGTGGCGTAGAAAACCAGGTGTTCCCAACCTTAAGAGGCGGCATGGCAGCAGAAGGACGTGTCAAAGTTTTAATCTTCTGCCATAGTGACCCATCACTGGCGTTTAAGTCTTGCACTATGTCCTATTCCAAGTTGCGCAGCAATTTCATTCACAGTGAAACGCCTATCTCCTGTAATGAGCTCATCAACTCTTTCCTTGTTGGGTTCTGTAGAGGCAGTTCGAGGACGCCCGCTACGAGGCGCACTTTGCAGACTCGTGTTTCCGTCTTTGAAATGTTTCACCCATCTTCTAACACTGCTGGCACCCATGCAGACACCTCCATACGCACGTTGAAGTCTGAGATGAATTTCAGGAGCAGATTTTCCTTCTTTCACAAGGAATTCAATGACAGCACGCTGTCGAAACGAAACATCAATGTCAGCCATTTTTTCAAACACAGTCTGTGGTCACGTGATAGAAGCTAATGACGTCACAATATGTCAACATGTGGCTTAAAGTCTGTAGATTACGATCCTGCAATTTCTTTCGTTACATTGTTGAAATTTAAATTTTTACAATGGGTTGCTCGTGACTTTCAGTATGCCCCTCGTATGCTATATACATTTTTTTCGTGGAGTTCGTTGTTTTTGTGAGATTCCTTATTTTTGGTTTCTGCTATGAAAAACGTATACTTTTCTCATACTGGAACCTGTCAACTCCTATCCATATAAACAAAGGAGCTTCATTGACATAGCAACCAGCTTTTGACTATCACTTTAACCTACGGTTGTCCCTTATTTCGCTTCTACTTACAAGGATGCGAGTAATAAGACTATTTCTGCTAATTTTTTCTGATTAGCATAAAGTAAATAGAAGTATAAGCTTTTTAAGAATTATTTGTTGCAGGGATATGGAGAAAGTCATGTGAATGGTACACGTCCGATTTTTTTTCTCCTTAGCTTAACGTCCTTTAACCTGGTTGGTCACATCGGACGATGAATGAAATTGGTGAAATGATGCTCTAATGGTCTAGGGGTCCATGGAACTCAGTTACTCGACATTCGTCTTCTCAGGATAAGGAAAAACCCCGAAAAAAAACCTTATCCGCGTAACTCACCTTAAGCGAGATTCGAACTCACGCCCTGTTGAATATGAGGCAGACACGCTACCACCACACCACCCAGGCGGGCTTATGATCCATCTTGCTCTGTGACAAAAAGACTTGGGTTGTAAAACTATTCTGGTGAAGAGGCAATTTATTTAGAAATTCAGTTGGCTGCTGATCCAGCTGTTACTGAAATTTATTGTTGGAACATGCAGACGATATTATCTGCATGTTGTTGTACAGCATTTAAAATGACGTCTGGTTTTTCTTTTGTTCAGGCTTCTTGTCATTTCACGAGAGCAGTCGTGCGCGAATATCCCGTGAGTCATGCAAGGAACGGGTCGGAAGCTAAGCCAGAGTTATCACTCGGCGCCACGAGTTTCCAATGTATCACGAGTAATTCCTCCCCCTTTCAGAACGTCATGCGCTGCACTGATAAGCCTGTAGACCCGGCTTCGATTTCCGGTAAGTACAGCTGATTCACACTCTCCGTTACCATAGGGAAACACTATGCGTTGTGGTTGGTAGAGGTTAACTAATATCACACCTCTAGAAAAATAGAAAGCTATAAAGCTAGTCTTCCTTGAATTTGTGTCACCGTTCCGATTTCTAAATTGTGTCTTTACTTTCTCTACACGTACTATGTACATACTGTATAGAGAAGGTATTATAATGCAACCAAAAATTCGATACCAAGATTTCATCGGAAATACATGTTTTAGGACATCCTGAATCGAAAAAAAAAATGGAAAAAGGTGCATGTGTGTGTGTGTGTGTGTGTGTGTGTGTGTGCGCGCGCGTGTGGCTATCTGTTGACAACAACGCTCAAAAACGATTTACTCTAAAATGGCCCTAACGAATATGATTAAAATATCGTATATTACAGATATTTATCTGACAAATAAACTGTATATCTAAAACTTTCTGGGAATAGCCTCTGAAGATTATTTTATTCTGAATGAATTTTACGGAATTTTTCATAACTGCTAAACCGTAACAGATAGACAAAAACTTACCACACGAAAATGTAGAGCACGATAAAACACAATATTTATGTAATATATATTTTTTTCGTGGAGTTGATCGTTTTTGAGATATTCCTTGTTTTTGGTTTCAGCTTTAAAAAAACGTAATTTTCTCATACAGGAATTTGTCAACTCCTGTCAATACATACAAACAAAGGAACTTCAGTCAAATAGAAGCACAATCTTTTTAAGAATAATTTGTTGCAGAGATGTAGAGAAAGGCATATGAATAGAACCTAAGATTTTTTGAAACTATTTTCTGCTGCAGTATAAATTACGTGGGGATTTTGAAAGGCGCTGTATTCACAATGTCTATCATTTACGTGGGGACTATTTAAACATCTAGCAAACTTTTTCTAACCTAGCAGATTCTATAAAAGAAGAATGAAATCCTTATTTTACATTTCCGATATGTTCTGAATATCACTAATACTCTTGCTGGGTAAAAATGACTGTTCTTTAATAAATTGAAAATGAAAACCTTAAGAGTAAAGACTAATTGCCGAGAGACAATTCCCTGATAACATAATTCAATGTGCTGATCTGATATATCATGATCAGAGTAAGGAAGTTCGTACCGTTCGCCATCCCGTCATATAGGTGGCGACCGGCCGTCTCGCCGCATCAAAACAAATCATAGATAACAACACACAGTGGAGAGGTAAACAAACCTGTTGTCAAGTAAAAGTATTGTTTCCAAGGAACAAAAATAACTTACGAGATATTCCTAAATGCACACCTATTTAGATAATTATGTTCAACATACAAATTGTTGCATATATAGACTGAGCTCCTCATTCCCTTCTTTACATATGTACATTATGAAAATACCCAAGCAATTATAATGCAGATTGTAATATTTACTGATTGAATGTAAAATAATATCCAAATATTAACATTAATTTCTTGAATATCTTAAGATTCTTACTAGACAAAAACCAAAGCAGGAATGAAACTAAATCTTTACTCGTCTGCAGCCGTATTACTGAAAACCGTAGTACACTCGTGAAGCGTTTCAAATAAAAACTAATTCTACGTCCCAACAAATAACAAATATAATGCGAAGAAGCTCGTTTCATTTTGCATTGTATCATTCAGGGCATATTTTATCAGTTCCGTAACAGTATCACCAAGCAAATAGCATTTGTTAGGATTTAAAAGTGCAGCTTGTATGCGATATATCACACTAAACTCTGCATTCCTTTCAGTTACGCTTTTCAATTTCATTTTTACTTTCTCTATACGTACTATGTACATAGTGTATAGAGAAGGTATTGCACTTCACCAAAAAATTCGATACTGAGATTTCACCGGAAACATGTTTTAGGGTCACCTGTAACCAAAAAAAGTATTTTCAGAAAAAGGTCCGTGTGTGTCCATGTCAGTGAACACGATAACTCAAAAACGAAAAGTCGGTAAAATACCAAACTTGGTATTTAAGTTTAGTATCTTCCAGGGATGCTACACGAATATTTTGTGAAAAATCCCCCCACCCCAAACTACCCTTTACCTGGAACTTTTTTCGAAAATTTTGATTTTCTATAAAATGGCTCTAACGATTTTGATTAAAATATCATGTATCAAAGATATTTACCTGTCAAATAAAATGTATATTTTGAATTTTCTGGGAATAGCCTCTGAAGACTACTTTATTCTGGATGAATTTTGCATAACTACTAAACCGTAAGAGATGGACAAAAACTTAACACACAAAAACTGTAGAGCATGTTAAAACACACAATTTATGTTATATACATTTTTTCTGTGGAGGTGATCCTTTTTGAGATATTCCGTTTTCTTGGTTTCAGCTTTGAAAAACTTATACTTTTCTCATACAGGAATTTGTGAACTCGTGTCCATACAAACAAAGGAACATTAGTCACATAGGAACCAGCTTTTGTTGCTTTCACTTTAACCTATGGAACTTCCTTATTTCGCTTCTACTTACAATAAAGCAAGAAATAAGACTATTTCTGCCAATTTTACTCGATTAGCATGAAATAAATAAAAGATAAGCTTATTAACAATCATTTGTTACAGAGATATAGAGAAAGTTATGTGAATGGAACACATCAGATTTTTATTTCATGTAGGATGCTCGTGGATTAGTAAATCCGACTTGACAGTTCTATATCCGCACAGATTCAGTCAGCTCTATACCTCTGGACTGTAACAGTGTGTGTAACTTTTTGAACAAATTTTCAATCAACAATATATTGCTGTGAAGCAGTTCTGTTACTAGGAAGTGAAGCTTGTATACTAGAACTGACACTGGTTTCTAAATAAGTACACGAATAAGTACATTGCTAGAAAACTTCCTATCGGCGTGGTTCTGTGTCATACTGCGATACCTGTAATGGGTTGCACTCTATGTTGACCTTTGCTCGCGCAAGTAGCGCCGCATGGTATTGCCAAACCTGGTAGGTCTTACTCTGCATAAGGAAATTGGTACGAACTTCCTAGCTCTGGGTCATGATGAACTCGTAACGAAGTTGATGTCCACCGATACTTTTGAGTTTTGTACTTAAAACTCAATGAAAATATGAGCTGCTTATGGATGACTAATTATCGCCATATAGATTTCCGCTGTTGAAGAGTTCAGAAGCGCTTAAAAAGTTTTGCAATCTAAATCCCTGAAATGAAGAAAGAACATTAACGAGAATAATGATATTGTAAGAAGAGAGGAGGGTGAAAGACTCTCCTCTTGAAGGGCTCGTCTCTTCTCCTTCACGGAGCTTTGAAAGTTTTATGGAACTAAAGTCTTCAAAATGAAGCAAGTGACAGCTGCTTTAGTGCATTACTTCGGTATATAATAGACAACGTTCAAATTCACTAACCCAATAGCGCTAAGAAGTTGACGTGACAACCATGGTTTTAAAGCAAATAGTAAACCTTCACAATAATAATGTAGATGGCACAATGTATAATTGGAGTCGCGAACCAAAGGATTCACACTAAACATCCTTTTTACTTTCTCTGAACTTTTATGTACATAGTGTATAGAGAAGGTATTGCATTCCACCCAAAAATTCTATACCAACATTTCACCAGAAATACACGTTTTAGGGTCCCCAAAATCCAAAAAATCTTACCTGTACCATTCACATGACTTTTTCTACACCTCTGCAACAAATTATTGTTAAAAAGCTTATGCTTCTATTTACTTCATGCTAATGGAGAAAAAGTTAGCATAAATAGTCTTATTACTTGCTTCCTTGTAATTAGCAGCGAAATAAGGGAGTACCATAGGTTAAAGTGATAGTCAAAAGCTGGTTGCTATGTGTCTGAAGTTCCTTTGTTTGTATGGACAGGAGTTCACAAATTCTTGAGTGAGAAAAGTATAAGTTTTTTAAAGCTGAAACAAAAAAACAAGGACTATTTCAAGAACGACCAACTCCACGAAAAATATGTATATGACATAAATTGTGTTTTATCGTGATCTACATTTTTTGTGTACTAAGTTTTTGTCTATCTCTTACGCTTTACCAGTTACACAAAATTCAATAAACATTATCCAGAATAAAGAGGTCTTCAGAGGCTATTCCCAGAAAATTCAAGATATACATTTTATTTTTGAGGTAAATACCTTTAATACAGTACATTTTAATCAAAATAGTGTGAGCCATTTTTGAGAAAATCAAAATTTTCGAAAATAGTTCCATGTAAAGTGTACTTAGGGGTGGGGATATTTTCTTGAAAATCTTTCTGTTGCATCCTTGGAAGATACCAAACTTAAATACCAACTTTGATATTTAACGGTCTTATCGTTTTTGAGCTAAGCTGCCCAAAGTTTTTGTGGATTCAGGGTGACCCAAAACATTTATTTCCGGTGAAATCTAGGTATCGAATTTTTGGGTGGAATACAATACTTCTTCTATACGCTATATACTCGTACATAGTACGTATAGAGAAAGTAAAAATAGAACAATCCCTAATGTTGTTCATGCCGTGACAATACAGTATTTCCTCGACAGCATTCATGGCTCCTGAATTAATATAATCCAGAGTTGAATCGATGCATCTTTCTAAGTAGACGGTAAAGCACCGAAACGAACTTCAACTGTTTTGCATTCTAACTTTATTGTTCTCGGTACGAGTTCAGCGTTATCGAATTTTTCGCATGCAACGTTGGTGCGGCGTATCGTACAACTCCCTCTGGTTTTTATTTCCATGATAAACAAGGTTCGGGTCATATCAATGTAGCATGATGTAGCTATTGGCTTTCAAAAGTACAAAAGTTACAAAAATGTAGTGCTACTGTCTCAGCATTTGGATACCTATGCGCAAATACTTGCACAAAATATTTCTACGGTGGGGCAAATTTATTTTATTAAGCAAGCATCCATTACAAAAAATCAAGTTTGGAAACAATATTTTTTTTTTTTTTTTTACATTCACGTAATTTTTCTACTAATTTGTCAAGATATTATTCCTCTAAGCCCGTATTCTTTTGTCTACTATATACTGATCGAGATACACGATTAAAAAAATCTGATGTGTTCCATTCACATGACTTTCTCTACATCTCTGCAACAAAGTATTGTTAAAAAGCTTATGCTTCTATTTATTTCATGCTAATCGAGGAAAACGTTTTACTTTCTCTAAACTTATTATGTACATAGTGTATAAAGAAGGTGTTGCATTCCACCCAAAAATTCTATACCGACATTTCACCAGAAATAGACGTTTTAGGCTCCCCAGTATCCAAAACATCTGACGTGTACCATTCACATGGCTTTCTCTACACCTCTGCAACAAATTTTTGTTAAATAGCTTATGCTTCTATTTATTTTATGCTAATCGAAGAAAAATTAGCAGAAATAATCTTATTTCTTTCCTTCCTTGTAAGTAGAAACGAAATAAGGGAGTACCATAGGTTTAAGTGATAGCTGGTTGCTATGTGACAGGTTCCTTCGTTTGTATGGACAGGAGTTGACAAATTCCTGAGAGAGTATAAGTTTTTTAAAGCTGAAAAAAAGAAGGAATATTTAAAAAACGATCAACTCCACGAAAAAAATGTATATGACATAAATTGTGTATTTTATCGTGATCTACATTTTTGTGTAGTACGTTTTTGTCTATCTCTTACAGTTCACCAGTTATACAAAATTCAATACAAATTATTCAGATTAAAGTAGTCTTCAGACGCTATTCCCAGAAAATTCAATATATACATTTTATTTTTCACGTAAATATTTTTAATATACAATACTTTAATCAAATTCCTTAGAGCCATTTTTGAGAAAATCAATTTTCAAAAACATTTCTATGATCTTCTTGAAAAGCTTCGTGTCGCATCCTTGGAAGATACAAAACTTAAATACCAAGTTTGGTTTTAACGGTCTTTTCGTTTTTGAGCTATACTGCACACACACGGACATTTTTCTAAAATACTTTTTTTTTTGTTGTATTCACGGATCTCAAAACATATATTTCCGGTGAAATCGGTATCGAATTTTTGGGTGCAATACAATACCTTCTCTATACACTATGTACATAGTACGTATAGAGAAAGTAAAAACCTGATTGTGTTCTATACATATACATTTCTCTAGCTGTTCCATATACAAGCTACTCTTACAAAAGATTTTTGTTATCTACGCCATGCTAATAGAGACAAAAATGAGCAGAATTGGTCTTATAACTTGCCTCCTTGTAAGTAAAAAGGGTATACATTAGGCTAAAGCGATAGTCAAATCTCTTAAAAGCTGAACGCTATGTGAAACAATTGAGGTTCGGTTCGCTTTGCATGGTCCAGTTTGAGAAAACTTAAATAATTTAAATTTAAAACCAACAAGAAGGAGCATCTAATTAAGTGCTTTAACGAGATTTATATTTCTTATTTGTGATCTCTCACAGTTTAAGTGTTATACAAAATTCTGCAAAACTCATCCAGAATAAAGAGGTCTTCAGAGGCTATTTCCAGACAATTAGAAATATAAATTTTATTTATAATGTAAATGTCTTTAATATAGTATTTCAATCAAAATCGTTTCAGACCTTTTTGAGAGAAGCAAAATTTTAGAATATTTTTCCAGTAAAGAGCAGTTTGTGGTGGGGATATTTTCTTGAAAATCTTCGTAGCGCATCCTTAGAAATTACTAAACATAAATACGTAGTTTGGTATTTAACGGTATTTTCGTTTTTGAACTATGCTGTCCACATACACACACACGAATGGAACTTTTTTCTAAAAGTGGTTTTTTTTGGGACTCAGGGGACCTCAAAACATATTTCCGCTGAAATCTCGACATCGATTTTTTGGGTGAAATACAACGCCTTCTCTAGTTACTATGTAAATTGTATGTGCATACGTGCTAGAGATGGCAAAAATGGTTTTATTGCCTATTTCTTGGTAGATACAAGGGGATTAGAAGAATAAGCGATAGTCAAAGCTTTTAAGGGTACAAGGTTGTACAGCTTTAACAAATTGTCAAAATTAACCCGTCACATATCAGGAAGTACTTAATATGGCCGCTCCGTGGCCGAGTGGTTAGACCACTTGCCTCTCACCTAGACGGCCGGGGTTCGATCCCAAGCGACGCTGGTGCGGGCTTTCTCCGGGTACTCCGTTTCCCCCGCCATCGCATTCCATCGGTGCTCCATCATCATTCACGTATCATCAGTATTACCGCCTGCGGTGCCATTAGTAGTTAAAGCGGGCGTTAAACACTACCAAAACAAACAAAAGAAGTACTTAATGAATTTTCATGAAAATTTTGTGACATGTACAATAACATTCAGCATTTCTCTTGGTGAAAAGTTTATGCTTTTATCTGCAAAACTTTATTTTTAAAAAAATTATAATGTTTGGGAAGGGGGGGGTTGAATAAAATTTAAATGAAAAAAACCATGGTAATTTCATGTAGCACCTATTCAAAAACCTTTCAAAGCAGAATATTCAAATTTTTTACACATGTTCTGATTATACTTATCTACTCTAACTACCAGAATCAGAAGTATATGGCTCAAGATAATTATTTTAAAAAATATCACATTTGTGGAAAAAAGATTAAAATATTTCAATTTTCACATGGTTAAAAATGTCTAATTTCCATAATTTGTAAGCTAGGCTTATGAATCAGACAGTCATAACTCATTAATGTGTGTTAGATAAGTGGAGAAAATGTCAACACTCTAGCATCAATGGTTCCTGAGTAAAAGGTACATGTACATCAGAAAATGTAATATCGAGAAAATTGATCTTAAAAATTTGAATGCTCATCTGACTTACTTCAATTTATTCCAGGGCCATAATCATGTGAATCTTTATTCCTGGACTCTGTCTGCTTCTCAGCTTTCCTCCCATTGGTCCTGACTTGCTTTGTGGACTGTTGGGCAGCTCGTTCAGCATGAAAATTTCCCTCGAGTTTCTATCATCTTAGAAAGCAGAAATATTGAAGATGCAAAAAAAGGGGCTGTGGCGCTCTGTCTGGGAGCATTTAAAAGATTGCGCGCCATATTTAAAAGGACATTTACATGTTAAAAATGGACGCATCATATTAAAAGTATATATTTTTTTAATCAGAAAACTTCAGAGAATCTAACTAGGCTAAAAATGAAATTTGTCATTTTGACCCCTTCGTAGTACCTTGTACCCTTAATTGCGTGTCAATACTGATGACCGAAACTCACAAGCAAACATTCTCATGGGGCAGATAAAATGTGTTTTTTTACACGTGTTATTTACATATTAATAAGAGCGGGGGGGGATGTATATGAAATAAACTGTGTTTTTAATAAGATATACATCTTTTGTTAAGCAAGTTTTTGTGTCTCTTACGATTGACCAGTTATGCAAAGTTCAGAAAATTCATTCAGAATAAAGAGGTCTCCAGAGGCTATTCCCAGAAAATTCAAGATATACGTTTTATTTTTTATCAAAATATCTTAAATATGAAATATTTTAACTAAAATCATTAGAGCCATTTTTGAGAAAACCAAAAATTTCGAATTTTTTACATGCAAAAGGTAGATGGGGCGGGGGGGGGGAGGGTATTTTCTTAAAAACTTCGTTTTCCATCCTTTAAAAATACTCAAATTATCAAGTTTGGTATTTATCGGTCTTTACACACACACATTGCTAAAAATGATTTTAGGGGGGGCGGTTCACGGGCTCCAAAAGCATGTATTTCTGGTGAAATATCGGTATCAAAATTTTTGGTGCAATAAATATATCTTCTCTATACTCTCTGTACATGGGGTGTATAGAGAATGTATTGCATTCCACCCAAAAATTCGACACCGAGATTTCACCGCAAATACACATTTTAGGGTCCTCTGTATCCAAAAAAAAAAAAAAAAAAAAAAGTATTTTCAGAAAAAGGTCCGTGTGTCTGTGAACACGATAACTCAAAAACGAAAAGTCGGTAAAACGAAAAGTTGGTATTTAAGTATAGTATCTTCCAGGGATGCGACACTTACGATTTTGAGAAAAATCTTCCCATCCCTAACTACCCTTTACACAGAAAAAAATTCAAAAATGTCTATTTTCTCAAAATGAATCGAACGATTTTGATTAAAATATCGTATATTAAATATGTTTATCTGGCAAATAAAATGTATATCTTGAATTTTCTGGGAATAGCATCTAAAGACCACTTTATTCTGATTGAATTTTGAATAGCTGGTAAACCGTAAGAGATAGAAAAAAAAACTTACTACACAAATACTGTAGATCTCGTTAAAATACACAATTTATGTCATATACTTTTTTCGTGGAAGGGATCGTATTTTAGAAATTCCTTGTTATTGGTTTCAGCTTTAAAATTTTTATACTTTTCTCATACAGAAATTTGTAAACTCCTGTCCATATAAACAAAGGAACTTTAGTCGCATAGCAACCAGCTTTTGATTATTACTTAGCGTATGTTACTCCCTTATTTACCTTCTAATTGCATGGAAGCAAGTAATAAGACTATTTCTGCTAATTGTTTTTCGATTAGCATGAAGTAAAAAGCATAAGCTTTTTAACAATAATTTGTTACAGGATGTAGAGAAAGTCATGTGAATGGAACACATCAGATTTTTCCAGTTTAGTCCTTTTTAGGATTTATAGATTTTCAACTACCGAGCGCCACGATTATTTACGTAATTTGCTCGAGTAGCATTTCAATATAAACAAAGTGAATGGACCGATAAATACTATAACAGCCTGCTAGGTATAATATTAATTCCACTGTTTGTCGTAAATTTGGGGTCTCTTTCTAGCTGTTTTCACGTAGCAAGATTGCTCTGCTTTCCCAATCTAGGTCAACTGAAATCTGGATCCTCTGGGGAACTGGAAAGCCTGATACGCGATTAAGGGATGAAGAAGGAATATTACACCAAGCAATAAATTTCAAATCCTATATGGAAGCGGAACTTACAGCTTATGTACACGCCACTGACAAATGAAGAAAAATATCTGGCAATACCACCCTTTTAAGACCTAGGACACACATTTAACGCCACATGCCCTCCTAAAAGTAGCAACACTGGTGTAATATGAAATGCATACGTTTAAATTTTTCGCGTTGACCTAACTTGGTTTGTTAAGAAAAAGAAAACTGAATTTGTAAACTTTAAAACATTATTAACTTATTAAAAACGTTTAGACAGCATAGTGATGACTTTAGATAGCATTTAGAACGTTTAATAGCACAGGCATCCAATTATTGCATTATAGACATTTCTAACCTTACATCCATCAATCTATATAAGTTTCCAGATGATAAAAATCTAATGTGTTACACTCACATGACTTTCTCTAACCGTTCTACAAACAAACTTCTTACAAAAGATTATTCTTCTTCCTACGAAATGCCAATCGAGATAAACATCGGCAACATGTTCTTTTTACTTGCTTCCTTATTAAGTAGACGAGAACTAATGGAATACACTAGGCTAAAGCGATAGTCAAATGTTTTAAAAGCTGTCGTTATACGATTGTCATTGCAAATAGCTTCTTTGCTTGGCCAGGAGTACAAAAGAAAAACGGACACTAACTTCCTGAGAAAAGTTTTAAGTACTTACAATTGAAACCAATAACAAGAAATATCTCGGAAGCAAGATGTAAAGGACATAAATTGTGTGTTTTGACGAGATCTACATTTTCTGTGGACTAAGTTTTTGTCTATCTCTTACGCTTTAGCAGTTAAGCAGAAAATGGCAAAATTCACCCAGAAAAAAGAGGTCTTTAGAACTATTCCTAGAAAATTCATCATATATATTTTATTTGTGATGTAAATATTCTTTAATATACGGTATTTTAATCAAAATTGTTAGAGCTATTTTTGAGAAAATAAACATTCTTAAACATGTTTCCATTAAAAGGTAGTTTGCAGTGGGGGGATTTTATTGAGAATCTTGGTGTCGTATTCTTGGTAGGTACTAAATCTAAATACCAAGTTTGGTATTTAACGGAGTTTTAGTTTTTGAGCTAAGCTGCCTGTCCAAACACACATACACACTGACATGTTTTCTAAAAATGTTGTATTTGGAGACAGGGGGTCTCAATACATGTATAGAATTTTTGGGTGAAATACAGTACCCGCTCTATCCACTATGTACATACGGGGCTAGAGAAAGTAAAATACTGATGTGTTCCATTCACAGGACTTTCTCTACAGCTCTGTAACAAAAAACATTTTTTTTATTGTTCCATTTATATAGCCCCCTTTAACTCTAAGATCATATCGGGGGCTTTGCATTAAAAACAACTCGTCTGTGGATTCTTAACGTTGGGTTTAAATATTTTTATTTTCCTCAATCACACACACACATATATTCTCACATACATAATTCTAGACACTGTGGAGGATACGGAATAATTCTGGTTAAAGAAAAAGTCCCTGTCCCAGCCCGGAATCGAATTCGGGACCTCCGAGTGAGAAGTAATAAATAATTAATAAAATTATTCTTCTATTTCATGCAAATTAGCAGAAACGGTCTTATTACTTAGCTGCTTATATGCAGAAGGGAAGTGGCACTACGCGTTACAACATACACCATACGCAACTTCTGTCAAATTAATTGTTTTCCAAGTTTTTGAAGTAAAGAACAAAGAATGGACGAGGTTAATCTCTTCTAGTTGAAGGAATTTTCAATACAATCACATATTTTGGCCTGTCAGAGGTGATAAATTGGTATTATTGCAGTAAACATGGTGGCAAAGTCACGACTTAATTTTGTTCTCATTTCTTAGTCTAAAACTACGGTTAATGTAACAAAAAGCTATATCATATCACTGCATTGGTTTAAAGCTTTAGTAGAATATGCGATAATCAAGAATTTCGTTCGAGGAATATTGCGATAATTGACATTGCATTTCACTGCCCAAGTCTACATAACCTATAATTCCATTTCCTGATTACTCTTCATATTCTTTCAAACACATGTCATCAACAGTAACGCACATAAAAGGGGTATTACCCTTATCTTTACATTTACTTGCTTCATTTTTGATTGCAATGACCCATTCTACACATAATCCATGATCACAGTTAATTTTCATGTACCAGGACCGTATGGTTCTTGTAGTTGGCAATGCATTATTGAAGCAAATACTTCCCTTTCATTCCAAATTAACAAAAAATACAGAATCGTTCCGTCTATAATGTATAACATGTTTCACTAAGTATACCACCAAAAAATTACTTAGGTAGAATAACCTGTGTATAGAAACATTCCCATTTCCTTGTTTTTTGCTTCTGCTATTCGAGAAACTACAACCAACCACCACACACGTATTGACCATTATACTGATTTAAAACTTACAGTTTAAATTTACTGCACAATTGAACATTTAATGCCTCAAAGTTTTATTTTTGTGTGCACATTAAACCCACACAAGGCGTACTCATCTGAAAAGTGTAGTGTCTAACTATGGCGTCCGAGCGAAAATCTTACTTCACCAACCACAATGCATAATGATAGGGCATTTCCAATCTAATCTCTCTTTATATCTGTGGGAATACCTTGGGATAAGCCGACAGTGGCTATATGATTGAAATCCATTTCTTTGAGTGACCAGGAGTTGAAAAGTTCCCGTGTGATACAAGTATTTTAAAACTGAACCCAATATCAAAGAATGTCTCGAAAACGATCAACTCCACGAAAAAATATACATAATATAAATCGTGCGTTTTAAGGAGAGCTACATTTTTGTGTAGTAAATTTTGGTCTATCTCTTAGGGTTTGCCATTTATGCAAATTTCAGAAAAATCCATCCACAATAAGCAGTACTTCAGAGGCTATTCCCAGAAAATTCAACATATACATTTTATTTGTCAAGTGAATATCTTAAATATAAGAGATTTATCCAAATCTTTAGAACCATTTTTGAGAATACCAACATTTTTTAAACTTTTTTCGTGTAAAGGGTATTTGGGGATGGTAGGATTTTCTTGAAAATGTTTGTATCACATCCTTGGGAAGATACCTACAGAACTTAAAATGCCAAGTTTGAACTTTTCGTTCTTGAGCTTTGCTGCCCGCCCCTCCCCCCACACGGACCTTTTTCCAGAAATGTTTTTTTTTGGATTCAGGGGGAACCAAAACATGTATTTCCGCTGAAATCTTGGTAATGAATTTCTGGGTGCATTACAATACCTTCTCTATACACTGTGTACATAGTACGCGTAGAGAAAGTAAAAATGAATGAGTGCGGAAACCATGACCTCACCTTTACAGGGCGAATGAAGAGAAAATTTAAAAGAAATACTTTTATTTCAACATTTTCATAACATAATTAAGGGTCATCTTCGTTTCCATGAATCGGCAGGCGAATCTTGGGGCAGTTCACCTTCTACTAGACTTTTGTGACGTCATTTTCTGCACCTATCACTTTGTCATCTGCTGCATGTGACGTATTCGCATGCGACTGGACTGTGGCCTAATTTTGTAAAAATGTTGTCCTTACGGGGCCCTCCTGGCCAGGACTTGCCCCTGGGATGCTTCGATGGGGCTTGTGGGAGTGCGCCGGGGGAAGTCGGATACGTTTTATCTGGAAAAGTTAGGGAACCCGTCCATACTTGCGCCCATCGTCGTCCGGATCTGGTCGCTTCAGGTTTCTCACCTCGGCCCTCCCTTCCGAGGTCACGTAATTCACTAAGGGACACAATTATCTAAGTGCAGTTTTGTGCCCCACAGAGTGTGCTCCTTCTACAATAATCCTGAACTTAGGTACCTATTTTAGTGGTAGATCAAGTTAGAATTGGAGGCAGTCGTCTTCAGACAAGTTTTTCCTTCTACTTTATATACTTTTAAGATATAATAGACAACAAAGAGGCGAGCGAGAAAACTGAAATAAAATTTACGTATTCGATGCAAACTGATTTTATTAATCTGGAGCAATTGCACGAGTCACATTTTTTTTTTTTTTTTTTTTGGTAGTGTTTAACGCCCGCTTTAACTACTTATGGCACCGCAGGCGGTGACACTGATGATACATGAATAAAGATGGAGCACCAGTGGAATGCGATGGCGGGGGAAACCGGAGAACCCGGAGAAAACCCACCCCAGCGCCGCTTTGTCCGCCACAAATCTCACATGCGGTCGCTTGGGATCGAACCCGGGCCGTCTAGGTGAGAGGCGAGTGGTCTAACCACTCGGCCACGGCGCGGCCGTGCACGAGTCACAGATTATGGGAAACGTGTATGAGGTCGATTACCTGAACATGATGCCGTTGTTGAGACTATCTGGCATAGGAGGTGGTGATCGAACATAGCGTGCTGACAGTTGGTGCTGATGACCCAGGTCTATGGCCTCGTGTGACATGTCCACACGAACTGCCTTCAGGTCCTCCATGGACATTGAGTCTGCTAACTGCCTTCACTACCGCCAGGGCTGAAACAAAGCAAATACCTCCTTTAACCACAAATATTTTTGGGGATCGACTAAACGTTTATTAAACATTTTATAAAGATAGGAACAGGAGCTGTATAGGTAGGGTCAGACTGAAAAATTCAATGCTATAGTGCTATCCGGTTGCTCTACCACTGAGCTACCATGGCAATACGCCGGTATAGCATTGAATTTCTCAACTGACTCGCATTTTTTCCGGTAAACCACAAGGTGATCTCAAATTATTTTGAGATGACAACCCTAATGGTGACTTACAATGTTGTAAGTACTTTAAGTCCCAGGATTCACAGTATAGCCAACTATTGTGGTCAATTGGTATTGTTTTTTCACACAAGGACAGGAGTTGGATAGGTCGAGTCAGACTGAAAAATGCAATGCTATAGCCGGGATTTAAACCACGAATCTCCCGGTCTCCAGCCGGTTGCTCTACCACTGAGCTACCATGGCATCATGCCTATGGCATTGAATTTTTCAGTCTGACTCTACCTATAGAATTTATTGTTTGGATCATGAAAACTTGCCTAAGTTTATTTAGAAAACAAAATCTTTTGTATTACATTGACCTCCCTTCTCCTCTCACTTTTCTGAAAATGATTCTTACAAAAGTTTTCTTCTATATATTTCATGGCAATAAAGATACTATTTTCTATAGTTGAGTGGCCAGAGTGGCTTCTCACCCAGAGATCTCGAGCTCGATTCCCGGCTGCCTCGAATAATTTTTATTAGACTTCCCCCTTAGAGTCTGGAAGCATGCATGTGTATGGCGTGGCGCGATGTGTGTTGAAAAAATATTAACATTAATAAACCCTGCAGTTCTGTGAGAAAACATCAGCAGCGGTTTCTAAAGAACAACAACAGAACACGTCTTTACATATTTATACATTTCGTTGTAATTAGCTAAAGCGATAGGTAAATTTTTCAAAGCCAATCGCCATCAGACTGCTTTAAATTCGTTTTCATTGCATGAACATGACCGAAGTAGAGAGAAAAAATCGCAAAAAAATTTTATTTGACATAAAGTGTATAATTTTGATGTAGTAAGATTTTGTATATAAATATCCTTACAGTTTACTAGGTATACAAAAGTCATTCGAAATAAGAGCACTTCACAGTCTTTCCAAGAAAATTAAAACTCTAGACAGTTTTATAGCCATAATATATAGTAAAATTGAAATATTTTAATCATTAATGTTGAGTACTTTTTGGGAAAATAAAAAATAAAAATGTTTCATGTAAAAGACAGTTTGAGATTTGCGGAATTCTCTTGAAACATATATCACATCCTTGGAAGGTGCTGACGTTAATCCAAAATTTAGAATTCAACTCAATTTTCGTTTTTGAGTTATGCTGCTCAGAAACACACACACACACACACACACACACACACACACACGCACTTTCTTCTAGCTCTTTTTTACTATCTCTACACTTACTATGTACATAGTGTATAGAGAAGGTATTGCATTCCAACCAAAATATCGATACCGAGATTTCATCAGAAATACACGTTTTAGGATGCCCTGTAATAAAAAAAAAGTATTTTCAGAAAAAAGGTCTGTGTGTGTATGTGTGTGTGTGTCGTGAACACGGCAACTCAAAGACGAAAAGTCGGTAAAATACCAAACTTGGTATTTAAGTTAAGTATCATCCAGGGATGTGACACGATGATTTGGAGAAAAATTCCCCCACCCCAAACTAAAGTTTACATGGAAAAAATTTAGAAAATGTTGATAATGCTCAAAAATGGCTCTATCGCTTTTGATTAAAATACCGCATTATATTAGATATATTTATATGGTAAATAAAATGTATATCTTGAACTTTCTGGGAATAGCCTCTAAAGACCTCTTTATTCTGAATGAATTTGAATTTGCGTAAGAGATAGACAAAAGCTTGCTACAAAAAATATGTAGATCACATTAATACACAATTTATGTCACATACGTTTTTTCGTTGAATTGACATTTCTGAGATATTCTTTGTTATTTACTTCAGCTTCTTTTTTTTCACACGGAAAGTTGTCAAAACCTGGCCCTGCATAGAAACACACGGCAACCAGTTTTAGCCTAGTGTATTCCCTTATTAACCTTCTACTTGCCAAAAAAAAAGAAAGTAATTACCACAATTTCTGCTAACGTAGATAGAAGAATACGCTTTTAAACAATAATTTGTTACAGCAATGTAAAGAATGTCATGTGAATGAAACACATAAAATTTTTACTTTCTCTATACGTGCTATGTACATGGTGTATAGAAGAGGTATTGCACTCCACCAAAAACGTCGATACCGGGATTTCACCGGAAATATATGTTTTAGGGTCCCCTGTATCCAAAAAAAGGATTTTCAGAAAAAGGTCCGTATGTGTGTGTCCGTGTGTCTGTGAACACGATAACTCAAAAACGAAAAGTAGGTAAAATACCAAACTTTGGTATTTAAGTTTAATATCTTCCAGGGATGCGACACGAAGATTTTGAGAAAAATCCTCCCCACCACCAACTACCCTTTACATGGAACTTTTTTCGAAAATTTTGATTGGCCCTAACGATTTTGATTAAAATATTGTATGTTAACGATATCTACCTGACAAATAAAATGTATATTTTGAATTTTCTGGGAATAGCCTCTGAAGACAACTTTATTCTGGGTCAATTTTACGAACTTTTAATAACTGCTAAACCGTAAGAGATGGACAAAAACTTACCAAACAACATATGTAGAGCACCTTAAAACACACAATTTATGTTACATACATTTTTTTTCGTGGAGTTGATTGTTTTTGAGGTATTTCTTGTTTTTGGTTTAAGCTATAAAAACTTATACTTTTCTCATACAGGACTTTGTGAACTCGTGTCCGTACAAACAAAGGAACTTCAGTCGCAGAGCAACCAGCTTTTGACTATTACTTTAGCCTATGGCACCCCCTCATTTCGCTTCTACTAACAAGGCAGCAAGTAATAAGAATATTTCTGCTAATTTTTGCTCCATTAGATGAAGTAAATAGACTACTTTTTTTGCAGTGATAGAGAAATTCATGTGAATGAAACACATAAGATTTTTTCTAATGAGGCCTCGAAATATGTATTTCTGCTGAAATTTCAACGTTGAATTTTTGGGTGGTATACAGTATTTCCCTTACTGTTAAGTACATAGTAGAGAAATTAAAAGGTTTATCAATTTATACATATAGCTGGTGATGATATCAACATTAGATTTCCTTTGTACTTTCCTGATCGTGTGGTTCTTTCATTACCCATAATGCATTCATTTAGCACCTTTCACGTTTTACTATGCAACATTAAATTTTATTTTGTACCTTCTGTTTACTGGCGCTGCTTACTGTAATACATGGCAGGCAAACGCAAAAATAAAAATCTGGTGTGTTCCATTCGCATGAATTTCTCTACAGCGGTGTAAAACATTATTGTTAAAAAGCATATTCTTCTATCTACTTTATGATAATCGAGGTAAACATTAGCAGAAATTGTCTTAATTATTTGCTTTCTTGTAAGTAGAAGGTAAATAAGGGAGTGCACTAGGCTAAAACGTTAGTGAAGTCTTTTAAAAGTCGTACGTATGCCATGTGCATAAAATTCATTTCTATGCAGGGCCAAGAGTTTACAGCATTCCGTGTGTGAAAAGTTTAAGTATTTTACATCTGAAAAAAATAACAAAAAACATACATGGTATAAATTGTGTGTTTTAACGAGACCTACATTTTATATGTAGTAAGTTTTTGTCTATATCTTAAGGTTTACCACTTACGCAAAATTCAGCGAAATTCATTCCGAATAAAGAGGTCTTTAGAGGCTATTACCAGAAAATTCAAAATATACATTTTATCTGTCATATAAATATCTTTAATATAGTGCGGTATTTTAATCAAAATCGTTAGTGCCATTTTTGAGCAAATCAATATTTTCGATTTTTTTTCTATGTAAAGGATGGTATGGGGTAGAGGAATTTTTCTCAAAATCTTAGTGTCGCATCTCTGGAAGATACTAAACTTAAATACCAAGTTTGGTGTTTTATGGACTTTTCGTTTATGAGTTATCGGGTTCACACACGGACCTTTTTCTGAAAATACTTTTTTTATACAGTGAAATCTCGGTATCGACTTTTTGGATTGAATGCAATACCTTCTCTAAACACTATGTACATAATACGCAAGCGGCCGCATGTGAGATTTGTGGTGGACAAAGCGGCGCAGGTCGGGTTTTCTCCCACCATAGCATACCACCGGCGGTTGCTCCATCTTCATTCTATGTATCACCAGTGCCATTGCCTGCGGTGCGGTAAAGGCTCCGCAGGACGTCTAGATTGAAAATGTTGAAAATACTAACCTGAGCAGTAAAAATGCATGTGTATCTTGTAATAAATGTGAACAAATTTGAGTTGCTGTGTCCAACCCCCTAATTTAGATATTCTCTTATATACAAAACTGTAAAATCTAAACAACGTATTCCATTTTTAATTTTTACGAACGCACAACTATTCTGCCAACCTATTCTTTTCATGAAATATGCCAGTCTTCTGTTCTATTAAGCATGTGTTGCTTGTATGATTTGGTGACACCCCTGGAAATGCCCAAAAACGAACTACAAAAATATTAATTATTATTTACACCACAAACACTAACCTAGAGCTAACCGAGCGCACGCTCGCTTTACTCGCATGCTTTGATAAAAGCAGTGGAAATTACTAAAACCAAATTACACGAAAATCAGTCTATTAACACACACACACACACAAACACACACACACACACACTTCGGTCGCATACTTTTTTTACTTTCTCCATACGCACTATGTACATAGTGTATAGAGAAAGTATTGCACTCCACCAAAAATTCGATACCGAGATTTCACCGGAAATATATGTTTTAGGGTCCCCAATATCCAAAAAAAGCATTTTCACAAAAAGGTCCGTGTGTGTGTGTGTGTGTGTGTATGTGTGTGTGTGTGTGTGTGTGTGAGTGTGAGAGTCCGTGTGTCTGTGAACACGATAACTCAAAAAAACGAAAAGTCGGTAAAATACCAAACGTGGTATTTAAGTTTAGTATCTTCCAGGGATGCGACACGAAGATTTTGAGAAAAATCCCCCCACCCACAACTACCTTTTACATAGAACATTTTTCAAAAATTTTGATTTTCTCAAAAATGGCTCTAACGATTTTGATTAAAATTTCGGATATTAAACATATACACCTGACAAATAAAATGCATATCTTGAATTTTCTGGGAATAGCCTCTGAAGAGTAGTTTATTCTGGATGAATTTTACTAAAGTTTGAATAACTGGTAAACCGTAAGAGATGGACAAAAACTTATTACACAAAAAATGTAGAGCACATTAAAACACACGATTTATGTTATATACATTTTTTTCGTGGAGTTCGTCGTTTTTGTGACATTCCTTATCTTTGGTTTCTGCTATGAAAAACGTATACTTTTCTCATACAGGAACTTGTCAACTCTTATCCATATAAACAAAGGAACTTCATTGACATAGCAACCAGCTTTAGACTATCACTGTAACCTACGGTTGTCCCTTATTTCGCTTCAACTTATAAGGAAGCGAGTAATAAGACTATTTCTGCTAATTTTTTTATGATTAGCATAAAGTAAATAGAAGTATAAGCTTTTTAAGAATTATTTGTTGCAGGGATATGGAGAAAGTCATGTGAATGTTACACATCAGATTTTTTTAGAAGTGCTAGAAATAAAAAAAAATCTGATGTGTTCCATTCACATGACTTTCTCTACATATCTGCAACAAATTATTCTTAAAAAACTCTTACTTCCATTTACTTCATGTTAATCGAGAAAAAAATAACAGAAATAGTCTTATTACTTGTTTCCTTGTAAGCAGAAGCGAAATAAGGGAGTGCCATTGGTTAAAGTGATAGTCCAAGTTGTTTGCTATGTGCCTGAAGTTCCTTTGTTTGTATGTATGGACAGAAATTGTTAAATTCCTGCATGAGAAAAGTATGTTTTTTAAAGCTGAAAAGAAAAATAAGGAGTATCTCAAAAACGATCAACTCCACGAAAAAAATGTATATAAGGTAAATTGTGCGTTTTAAGGTGCTCTACATTTTTTGTGTTCTTTGTCCATCTCTTACGGTTTAGCAGTTATGCAAAATTCCGTAATATTTATCCAGAATAAAGTAGTCTTCAGAGGCTATTCCCCAGAAAATTCAAAATATACATTTTATTCGTCAGGTATCTTTAATATAAGAACTTTAATAAAAATCGTTAGAGCCATTTTTTAGAAAATCAAAATTTTCGAAAAAAGTTCCATGTACTGGATAGTTTGGGGTGGGGGGATTTTTCTCAAAATCTTCGTGTCGCATCCCTGGAAGATACTAAACTTAAATACCAACATTGGTATTTTACCGACTTTTTGTTTTTGAGCTATCGTATTCACGGACACACACGGACCTTTTTCTGAAAATGATTTTTTTTTTTTGGATACAGGAGACCGTAAAACATATTTCCGGTGAAATCTCGGTATCGATTTTTGGGTGGAGTGCAATACCTTCTCTACACACTATGTACAAAGTGCGTATAGAGAAAGTAAAAAATTAAGAGCATCCATTTACACATGCTGCCTTCCGTGGTGTAATGGTTACCATGCCAGCTTCATATACCCAAGGTCACGTGTTCAAACCCGGCGGAGGATGATGGATTTTTTCGGCTGTAAAAATCCTTAGCATGGCTTCCTTCGGAAGGGAAGTAAAGCCGTTGATCCCGGGTCGTAGATTTACGGCACGTAAAAGAACCTCAAGCCTGATAGAGAGGCCTCTGAGCAAAATTAAGCGGTCTTTCACGCCCAATTTAGAATGGGACGGTGAGAACCACAGTTGTTAAAGAGCGTCCATAAATAACACGCCATTTACATTATATCCATTTACATACACACAGTAAGCTACACTTAACGAAACCAGTGGAATTGCTAAAACTTACGCGAAACTGTCTATTTACACATACACACTACTACATCAGCTAATTTAAAAAAAAAAATGTCCAAATTAAAACAAACACCAGAAAACTTCTGTAATTATTGAAGTAAAGCATTATTGCTTAAAGCGCACACTCGTAACACACAGGATTGCTATAAAATCGCATTTCTTCCTCTGTGCTTAAAGTCTCAGAGCCCTTAGATCAGTATATAAGACAACAATCATCTCACGGTATTATTTTTATTAATGTTGGCAGCCACCGTCATAATGAATAAAGAGACGGAAACAACGAAAACCTTGTAAACAACTACATAAGCGCTCCTAACGGCAAAGTGATACAGGGTTACTACAAAAGAAATAGACAACTTCAACTGCCTGTAAAACAAAAACTATTAGAGATAGCAACCTAATTATTTTGGAGGTATGTTGAGAAACTCTCAAAGTTTCGTTTGTTACTATTGGTAACGCTGTAGTGTTTTGTTTGTTGTTACAGAAGCTGAAATGGCGGAAAATCCTGTGGAAAAGGCATATTGCGTGTTGGAATTTGCTAGATCGCAATCAGCAACTGTTGTCCAACGACATTTTAGAACACGTTACCACAAAACGCCACCGACTAGACAGTCAATCTACGACTGGTATAGAAAATTCGAGACAACGGGATGTTTGTGCACAGGGAGAGCTCGGGAAGACCAAGAGTTTCGGAAGAAAACGTTGAACGTGTTCGTTCTGCCTACATAAGCAGCCCACAGAAATCCACATCTAGGGCAAGCATGCAATTACAAATTCCACAGCAAACTGTATGGAAAATCTTGCGGAAGTGACTGCACATGATGCCTTACAGATTACAGATGTTGCAGTTTCCGAGTGAAGAAGATAAGGTCATACGGCGTGACTTTTGCATCGACATGTTGCGACATGATGAAGACGATGCTGGTTTTTGTGAGCGCATCATTTCATTTTTGTGGTAACGTGTTCTAAAATGTCGTTGGACAACAGTTGCTGATTGCGTTCTAGCAAATTCCAACACGCAATATGCCTTTTCCACAGGATTTTCCGCCATTTCAGCTTCTGCAACAACAAACAAAACAATAGTAACAAACGAAACTTTGAGAGTTTCTCAACATACCTCCAAAATAATTAGGTTGCTATCTCTAATAGTTTTTGTTTTACAGGCAGTTGAAGTTGTCTATTTCTTTTCTAGTAACCCTGTATACTACGAATTCTGGATCCCAAAAGGAATAAATATTTACAGTGTCTCAAAACACGTATTTCCGATGAAATCTCGGTATCGAATTTTTGTGTGGAGTACAATACCTTCTCTATACACTATGTACATAGTAAGTGTAGAGAAAGTAAAAAGATAACTGTGTAAAAACCCCAATTTTACGTATTCAGGAGAATGCTGCTAAGATGCCTATTAAAACAAATGTAATTCTGTGATGAAAGCGATGTATTTGTATAATTTTTAGGTTGTAGAAAGTAGTGACCAAGATGCATAGCAGTCGCACGTACCTAAATAAATCAAGATGCTTGCTTAATTCGGCGTAAAATTTGCATTAAGGGGAGTCGAAATTGGATTTTCATTGTTTTTTTTTTTGTTTTTTTTCCATTTTCATGTTTAATTACATGATAATATTTGGAATATCCCGCTCATTTTGGTATAATTTTCATAGAGGTACGCCAATTTCAAATAGTTTAAAAACATTGTTGAAAATAATGAGTGTTTTAGAACATTTTGTTGCACTCACTTGGTAAAATATGTATTTTAAATATTAGTGTTAAAGAAGTACTATTTCTTATTTTGATCGGAAAGTTGTAATTTAGCTCTTCGCAGCATTGGCATCCCGCTCATATCTTCCTGTGAGAGTTTCGAACTTCTGCGAAGTTGCATTTGAAAAGTAGGGTTACATTTATTACTTTCTCTATGCGTACTGTGTACATAGTGTATAGAGAAGGTATTGCATTGTACCCGAAAATTCGATACCGAGATTTCACCGGAAATACATGTTTTGAGACCACCTGAATCCAAAAAAAAAGCATTTTTAGAAAAATGTCTGTGTGTATGTGTGTGTGTGTCTGTCTTTGTGCATGCGTGTGTCTATGTGTCTTTGGGCAGCTTAGCTCAAAAACGAAAAGACCGTTGGTCTTTAAGTTCAGTATCTTCCAAGGATGCGACACGAAGATTTTCAAGAAAATCCCTCCACCACCAACTACCCTTCGCATGGGAAAAATTTTGAAAGTTTTGAATTTCTAAAACATGGCTCTAACGATTTGGATTAAAATATATACTAAAGATATATACTTGACAAATAGTATGTATATCTTGAATTTTCTGGGAATATCCTCTGAAGAATTCTGGATGAATTTTACGGAATTTTTTGTAACTGTTAAACCGTAAGAGATAGACAAAAACTTACCACACAAAAAATGTAGAGCACATTAAAACACACAATTTATGTTACAAACATTTTTTTCGTGGAGTTGATAGTTTTTTAGATATTACTTGTTTTTTGTTTCAGCCTTAAAAAACTTATACTTTTCTCATACAGGAATTTGTCAACTCCTGTCCATACGAACAAAGGAACTTCAGTCACATAGCAACCATCTTTTGCTATCACTTTAACCTATGTTACTCCCTTATTTCGCTTCTACTTACAGGGAAGCAAGTAATAAGACTATTTCTGCTAATTTTTTCTCACTTAGCATGAAGTAAATAGAAGCATGCATTTTTTTAACAAAAATTTGTTGCAAAGATATAGAGAAAGTCATGGGAATGGATTACATCAGATTTTTTTTTTTATAAATGTTATGTTTGAAAGCAATTTCTGAAGAAGTAAAATGCTCTATACAATTGCCCCAGTATCTTAGAAACTAATTGACACTAAGCGCTGAAATTCTTACCACACATTTGTACCTAGATACTTTATTTTAACGAAAAAGATTTTATTTATATGTATTAGTTATAATTTTTATATTTAAAAATCATTTTTGAATAAAATTTTAAGAGCTTTATTTTAAACAAATCTGATGCGTTCCATTCACATGACTTTCTCTACATCTCTGCAAAAAGTATTGTTAAAAAGCTTAGGCCTCTATTTACTTCATGTTAATTGAGAAAACATTAGCAGAAATAGTCTTTACTTGCTTCCTTATAAGTAGAAGCGAAATAAGGGAGTACCACAGGTTAAAGTGATAGTCAAAAGCTGGTTACTATGTGACTGAATTCCTTTGTATGGACAGGAGCTGACAAATTCCTGTATGAGAAAAGTACAAATTTTTCAAAGCTGAAACTAAAAACAAGAAATATTTTAAAAAACGGTCAACTCCACGAAAACAATGTATTTAACATATTATTGTGTGTTTTAACGTGCTCTACATTTTTTGTGTGGTAAGTTTTTGTCCACCAAGCGGGAGACCTGGGTTCGATCCTCAGTACCGGCGTGGGGATTTTCCCCCGCTGGGAGACCTGGCCCGGGGTGCACTCAGCTCGTAAGGTCCCTGGGGGTCCAATGGAGGAGCTACTTGATGGAGAAGTAGCGGCTCCAGGTCATGAGGACCGCATTAACCGGCCGGGAGGAGCTCGAGGCGCTGACCACGTCTCACCCTCCAATACTGCACCCCATCCATGACGTCTGTAGTGGACCGAGATGGGGGACGCAGCGGCCGGGCGGTAGGCCAAGGTTCCCCGTGAGCTGTCGTGCCATGGAGTTATAAGTTTTTGTCCATCTCTTACCTTTTAGCAGTTATACAAAATTCCGTAATATTCATCAAGAATAAAGTAGTCTTCAGAGGCTATTCCCAGAAATTCAAGATATACATTTTATATGTCAGGTAAATATCTTTAATATGCGCAATTTTAATAAAAAAAATAGAAAAAAGTTCTATATAAAGGGTAGTTTGGAGTGCAAGGATCTTAGTGTCGCATCCTTGGAAGATACTGAACTTAAATACCAAGTTTGGTTTTTAACGGTCTTTTCATTTTTGAGCTATACTGCCCACAGACACCCCCCCCACACACGGACTTTTTTCTAAAAATTCTTTTTATGGATTCAGGGGTCTCAAAACATATATTTCCGGTGGAATCTCGGTATCGAATTTTTAGGTGCAATACAATACCTTCTCTATACACTATATACATAGTACGTATAGAGAAAGTAAAAATCATACCTTTCCTTCTAACAAACAGGAGTATTCTATTTTTCATCAATCAATAGTAAAGATATTGTAAAAAATGTCGTGTTATTTATGGACGCTCTTTAACTGCTGTGGTTCTCAGCGTCCCATTCTAAATTGGGCGTGAAAGATTGCTTAATTTTGCTCAGAGGCCTCTCAATCAGGCTTGAGGTTCTTTTACGTGCCGTAAATCTACGACGCGGGACCAACGGCTTTACTTCCCTTCCGAAGGAAGCCATACTAAGGATTTTTACGCCCGAAAAAATCCATCGTCCTCCGCCGGGTTTGAACCCGCGACCTTATTGTGTTTTAGCCCATTATCTTAAACAGTTACTGAGATAATGGGTCAGCCTTTAACATGGCATTTCACTCTATTTTAGCACAAAGATTCGAAATAAAAAGATTAAATAGCTGTTTTTATGGCATACCCTGCAGTCACTTAACGCATTAATGTGTGCGGATGTTTTTAATTAACTCTTATAAATATGATACTGTTCTATATTACTCTCTCACTTTTATCGATTTACTCCGCTTTTGTTTATGTCCCTTTATTTTCTTCTTGTTCAGTTCCACTTCTTTTCACAATCGTTTGATTCTTTGTTAGTGTTGGCTATCTCACGTTATACTTTTCTTTGTGTATCTGCATTTTCAATTTTTTTCTTCTTTTCTTCATTACTTCTTTTAAATGTGTTTCGTTTGCTTTCCTATCTTCCGACGTTTGCTATAAATTCTAAATTTGTCATATTTCTATCTAAAAGGTTATATTCGTTAAATTTGTTAACTCAAATCTCCTTCAAAAGTTCAAAATGTCACACTCCTCTGTTCCTTGATCGTTCATTTATTTACTAGTTTCCAAAGTAAACAAAGTGAGCTCTACATGGCATGTTAGGGCTATAAATAATGTGCGTATTATATATTTGTGTTTTACGAATTAAGCAAACAAACGAATGTTAACAGGATTAGAAAGACACAAATGCTTAAATGCGTATTCAACGAGCGTTTAAATCGTCAAGTGCAGCTCTTTGAGGTTTTTTAAAGGTTTCTGTGCATTATTTGGATAACACATTAAGTGTGATTTTAACATGTAACGCTAGAAAGGCTACAAACTTTTCCATTTGGGTAAGCAAAAAATTGCACAGCATATATTTACATTTTAACCTATTTTTGCTTTTCAGCTATTTCTTGTTTCACTTTTCGCCTTTTATTTGGCGAGATGGTTAGATGTTTCGTTGCTCTAATAGCAGAATATCCTTTTAATCACCTAAAACTCGCGTTTCTTGTGTTCTGAAACTACGAGGGTCAGTCAAAAAGCAATTCCAATCCCTTCCATTTTTGTTCTCCTAATTTGCAAAATAATTAACTATTCATTACACACAAAGGATCTTTTTCTAAAAAAAAAAAAAAAAAAAAACGCGGGTTCAGGGTACCCGGTGAAATTTCGACACCGAATTTTTGGGTGGAATACAATACCTTCAGTATCCACTATGTACGCTGTACTTGCGGGCTAGACAAAGCAAAAATCTGATGTGTTCCAATCACATGACTTTCTTTACATCGTTGTTAACAAATTATTGTTAAAAAGCATATTCCTCTATCTACTTTAAGATAATCGAGATAAACATTAGCGGTAATTGCCTTAATTACTTCTTTCTTGGAAGTAGAAAGGAAATGAGAGAATACACCAGGCTAAAGTGATAGTCAAATCTTTTAAAAGCTGGTTGCCATGTAGATGAAATCATTTCTTTGTATAGTTGACAAATTCCCGTATGTGAAAAGTTCAAGTATTTTAAAACTGAAACCAATAACAATGAATATCTAAAAACTTGTCAACTCCAAAAAAAAAAAAAAAATGTATATGACTTAATTTGTGTTTTATTGTGATCTACATTTTTTGTGTAGTAAGTTTTTGTCTATCTCTTACGATTATCAGTTATGCAAAATTCAGCAAAATTCATCTACAATAAAGAGGTCTTGAGAGGCCATTCCCAGAAAATTAAAAATATGTTATATCTTATGTAAATATATTTTAATATAAGGTGTGTTAATCAAAATCTTTGAGCCTTTTTTAAGAAATCTAAATTTTCAATTTTTTTCCATCTATAAGGTAGTTTGGGATGGGGGCATTTTCCCCAAAATATTCGTGTGCCATCCTTGGTATTTTATCCAGTTTGGTATTTTATCAACTGTTCGTTTTTGAGTTATCTTGTTCACACACGCACATACACAAACACTCGCAGACCTTTTTCTACAAACGCTTTTTACTTTCTCTACAAGTACCATGCACATAGTGCATAGAGAAGATATTGCATTCTGCCCAAAATTCCGATACCGAGATTTCACCGGAAATACATGTTTTGGGTCTCTTGGAAAAAGGTGCGTGTGTGTCTGTGAACAGCATAGCTCAAAAACGAAAGTTCCGTTAAGCACCAAACTTGGTATTTTAAGTTTGATGCCTTCCAAGATTTTCAAAAGAATCCTCCCACCCTAAACTACTCTTTACATGGAATTTTTTTCGAAAATTTTGACTCAAAATTGGTTCTAACGATTTTTTTTAAAAATCTTTTATATTTAAGATATTTACATGACAAATAAAATGTATATCTTGAATTTTCTGGGAATATCCTCTAAAGACCTTTCTATTCTGGTTGATTTTTATTGAATTTTGCATAAATGATAAACCGTAAGAGATAAGACAAAAATTTACTGCACAAAAAATGTAGATCATGATAAAACACACAATTTGTCATATACATTTTTGTCGTAGAGTTGTTCGTTTTTGAGATACTCCTTGTTATTTGTTTTAGATTTCAAATACCTTTTCTCACACGGAAAGTTGTAAACTTCTGGTCCTCCATTGAAACAGATTTCAACCACATGGCAACCAGCTTGTAAAAGATTTGACTATCGTTTTAGCCTAGTGCATTCCCTTATTTTCCTTCTACCTACAAGGAGGCAAATAATAGAGATAATTTCTATTAATGTTTAATTCGATTATCATAAAGTAGATAGAATAATAAGCTTTTTAACAATAATTTGTTACAGAGTTGTGGAGAAATTCATGTGAATGTACCACATCAGATTTTTTGGATACAGGGCCCTCTAAAGCGTGTATTTCTGCTGAAATTTCGGTACCGAATTTAGTCGTGAAAGCAAATATATTTAAGAGTGACGTATTATCGCGTCAAAATAGAAAATTACCTGAAGAAATCTAGTTACTGTTCTATGATAGGTATGTATAGATAGCATACGTACACATAAAATGCGTTTTGCTGATAAACTAGTCGAGATTATTCCATTTTCAGGTTGCCGAAAGTGCAGAACCAGGCGAAGCCGAGGCGCATGTCAAGATCGTGCCCACAGTTCCGGAACAATGAGAGGTTAATCAACTATAGGAGCTATCATGGTGCTTAGCTATCTAATGGGATCATGATCACAAGATTGACACTTACAATGCTGTGGTCATTAAACGGTATTATCTAATGTGCCTACTATGTTCGAGATAATCCCTCACGAAACACCTGTTCCACTTAACAAAACCAAACAAAGGTCTCTTTTTCGTCAAGTGTTCCCAGCTGCTTTATCACCATGAAGGTAACAGTCTTTTTGCTTTCACTTTTTTACTTTTTTCTTCTTTTCAATTGTTTCATTGAATCTCTTGTATGCTACTGTTGCAGATTGTCGTGTTAGCCAAACACGATTTCTATTTTCTATTCTCTCTAATAATTAAAAAAAATCTGATGTGTTCCATTCACATGAATTTCTCTACATCTCCACAACAAATTGTTAAAAAGCTTATGCTTCTATTTAATTCATTCTAATCGAGAAAAAAATAGCAGAAATAGTCTTATTACTTGCTTCCTTGTAAGTAGAAGTGAATTAGGGGAGTACAATAGGCTAAACTGATCGTCAAAAGCTGGTTGCTATGTGACTGAAGTTTCTTTGTTTTTATAGACACGAGTTGACAAATTCCTGTATGAGAAACGTATGTTTTTCAAAGCTGTAAGGAATATCTCAAAAAGGATCAACTCCACGAAAAAAATGTATATAATATAAATTGTGTGTTTTAATGTGCTCTACATTTTTTGTGTGTCAAGTTTTTGTGCATCTCTTACAGTTTAACAGTTATGCAAAATTCCGTAAAATTCATCCAGAATAAAGTAGTCTTCAGAGGCTATTCCCAGAAAATTCAAGACATACATTTTATTTGGCAAGTAAATATCTCAAATATAAGAGAATTTAATCAAAATCGTTAGAGCCATTTTTAAGAAAATGAAAAAATTTTCTTGAAAATCTTCTTGTCGCATCCTTGGAAGTTATCAAACTTAAATATCAAGTTTGGTTTTTAACCCTCTTTTCGTTTTTGAGCTAAGCTGTCCACATACACACAGACACACACGGACATTTTTCTAAAAATGTTTTTTTTGTATTCAGGGGGTCTCAAAACATATATTTCCGATGAAATCCCGGTATCGAAATTTTGGGTGCAATGCAATACCTTCTCTATGCTCTATGTACATAGTACGTATAGAGAAAGTAATAAATATTTGCACTAGTAATTTGAGTATGCATTTTTACACTAATTGTATGACCATAATTATTTTGAGTGCCGAGACAATGGGTCAGTTAAATAAAAGTCAGTAAACTCTTTTACTTACATTATTTTAAGTCAACACTTATAACAAATTGAATAAACTATAAGTAATTACTTACAATTCAGGCGTTACTGACTGCTGATACGTTTACTTGTTTAGTAATTACTAGTTTTTCCAGCAAATACTTCAAATTTGTTTGAATAACATTCAGTGATTACATGTTCAGTTAAGTATTTACTGAAAGCTTTTTAAGTTTGTTGTAGAGTTGACTCGCAAAAATAGCTGCAAATAACTAGACAGCATTTTTACCTATACACCAGATAAATAAGAGAAGAGATATTAGTCTCAGCGATTCAAAGAAGCCTCTGAGGTTTGAAAGTGTAAACTTTTTAACGTCTAGAGGGTATGGATGAAACAAGGGGTGGAGCATTAAGTTCACATCATAGTTCAGTTATTGGTGAACCTGACATGCCCCACATGACAAGGCCTCCTATCCAGCTATTCATTTGTTTGTTCGGTTTATACTGAAAAATTTCCAAGGCATTACTTACAAAAGTAAACTGTTATTCAATTAAAATCAATAATTAGTTTTACTGATCGTCTTAACTTTCCTTGTCAAGTAATTACTTATAAGATTTTACTGATTTTTTTTTCAAGTGACCCAATAACTGACTGTATAACAGTTGATATAAGCTGTATTACCTCGACGACTGCCCGCTCTGATCATGGGCTTTTCTGGTTCCCTGCAATAGGTAGTCAAATGTTGAGGTTAATTCTCTTTTACCATTGTTTCCATTTTATTCTGTTTCCTTCTCATCTTCCAGTAGTGATTATAAATATAAATATATATATATATATATATATATATATATATATATATGCTTCACATATTACACTTTAATTTAATGTTTTCAATTAGTGCAGAATTTATTTCAGTGTAATAACACTAGGCTACGAATCAAGTAACAAATATGAGAAAAGTAAAAAACTTACAGGAAATTTCCTCGACTCCGATCGACATCTTCAAATATTTGCATACCGTGATCGTAGCGCTGCCTGCCGTAACCAATGTAAATCATCCAAAAATTAACAATGAAAAATAAATATATTCAAAAAACATCTATCGGATCGAATTGTGAGTCTAAACTATTCTCGAATCCACTTGAACACAATCAAAAACTTTCATCAAAATCGGTCTAGCCGTTTAGGAAGAGTTCAGTGACATCTACACCAATGATGTAGTTTAGAATAAAGGAATTTTATTGATATTGAAGTATTATAAGAAGAGCCAATGTACATAGTGAAACTTTCATGTTGTACAAACTTGGACGTCTATTACTGACACTTGCTTCACTACTTTTTGATGATGATTGCCTGGACAATCTTCATTGTCATCTTCCAGTAAGTTTGCAGACTTCAGAGGTAGATGTGCTTCCTCGATCTCTAGTATAAGCGCCGTTCTGATTAGGGCAACATCAGGTGGTAGTGACTGGACTTCAGTAACATCTGCTTTCTTCCGACGCGACCTTGGCGACATCTGGCCGACAAACTTGGAAGTGTTTGCTAATTTTAAGTCTTTATCTTGACTTTCAAACTGTATTAATTTTAAAATGACGTCAGTTGGTGGTATTCAGAATTGACCACATTATTGCTATTACTATGGATAAACATTATTTTCCCAGATATCTAACTCTGATAGAGCAGAGATGGCTTTAAATATTTTGATTTCTTGGGCAATTTCATGGTTAAGTTCCCAAAAATGGTTAGCTACTGCTGATTTTTCCAACTATTTTAAGTTCTTTTAAACGTGTTTTAAAGTTTATTTTGGTTCTAACAATGTAAACCTTTTCACAATCAGTCGCCCTCCGTGGTGTAATGGTTACCATACTAACTTCATGTACCCAAGGTCGCGGGTTCAAACCCGGCGGAGGACGATGGATTTTTTCGGGCGTAAAAATCCTTAGCATGGCTTCTTTCGGAAGGGAAGTAAAGCTGTGGGTCCCGTGTCGTAGATTTACGGCACGTAAAAGAACCTCAAGCCTCTGAGCAAAATTAAGCGATCTTTCACGCCCAATATAGAATGGGACGCTGAGAACCAAAGCAGTTAAAGAGCGTCCATAAATAGCAGGCCATTTCATTTTCATTTTTTCACAATCTTTACTAATTATTTGATAATTTTTAGTTATGTTTATAAATTTTACCCCCCTCCCGTTTTTTCTCACTTGGCTAGAGCTCACACAAACATGTATAACTGGATCATCTTGTATGCAATCTAATTCGGTTTTAACTAATCTGAGATTATTCATATTAACGGTAAGTGGAACCCAACTTTTAATACGCTTGACACATACATAGTAGGTACATACTACTGTGTCAAGAAAGTTCCGGGAATTTGTCAATAAAACCAAAAAAATGAATTATTCATCAATTTTATTTTATCGCCTTCTAAAATTATTCATTTATGCCAACGAATAATCCAATCATCAAAACGTTTTTTGTAGGCACTTTTAGGAATCGATGTCAATTGTCGCCGCGAATTTTCCTTTATGTCTTCTATCGACTGAAAACGGCTGCCTCGAAGTGGTAACTTGAGTTTTGGAAAGAGAAAGAAATCAACAAGAACCAGATCAGGTGAATACGGTGGTTCTTCGATGAAATTTGTTGAGATTTTGGCCAGAAATTCGTTCACAATAATAGCCTTATGAGCTGGTGCGTTATCGTGGTGCAGAATCCATGAGTTGTCGCTCCACAAATCTGGCCTTTTTCGCCGTATTTGTTCTCTCAAACGCCACATAACGCTCAGATAATAGTATTTATTTACCATCTGACCTTCTGGCAAGAACTTCGAGTGCACGGCACCGCGATAATCGAAAAAAACTGTCAACATGACCTTCAGTTTTGATCGAGTTTGACATGCCCTTTTAGGTTTCGGTCAGCGCCATTCGGCAGCTTGTTGACTGGTTTGAGTGTCAAACTCGTAAACCCACGTCTCATCACCAGATACAATGCGTTTCATGAATGTGGGGTCGGAACTGGTTCGTTCTAGCATGTCTTCAGCAATCCTTACGCGATTGCGTTTTTGTAGAAAAGTCAAGTCTTTCGGAAGTAACCGAGCTGCAACGCGTGTCATGCCCAAACAATCTTTAAAATTATACGAATCGATTCCTGAGACACAGAAAGTTCAGCTGCAATCTCTCTCAAACCTAAATGACGATTTTCAGACACCATTTTCTTCACTTTAGCGATGTTCAGTTCAGTTGAAACCGCTGATGGCCGACCAGAGCGAGGCAAATCTTCCACCACATCTCGACCACTTTTGAATGCACTGTACCACTCATATGCACGTGTTTTTGATAAAGTCGATTCACCGTAAGCCCTCTGCAACATTTCCAGCATTTCGGCACACGAAATACCATTTGCAATGCAAAATTTGAGACAGATGCTTTGTTCAATATTTGTATCCATCGTAAAATCGCAAATCACCTTTCAGATGAACTAACACAATGGCGTACTGTAAACAAACTAGATGACAGATGACGATTAAACTCCGCGTGCGTATAGTGGAAAGTTGTACCAACTTAGCGACAGCAATAATTTCGATTCCCTTTTAAACAGGATTTTTAAATGATCAATTCACGGTACTTTTTTGACAGAATGTATATGTTTTGAGACTCTCTGAACTAAAAAAAAAAAAAACACCAGTAAAAGATCGCGTGAGCGCACGTGTACCTATGAATACCATAACTCAAAAACTAAAAGTCGGATATCAGACTTGCTATTAAGTTTACTATCCTCTATAGCTGCAACATATCTTTAAGAAAATGTCAAATAATATTTAGGTACAATATTTAAAAAATATATTAATTTTCTCAAAAATGACTAACAATTTTTATTAAGATACCTTCCATATATATTAACAATATTTACATGCCAAATAGAGTGTATATCTGAATGTTCTGGGAATAATTTGCGAAATCTTGTTCTATCGGAAGGAAGTTTGCAAATTCTTATATAACTGGACGTAACACACATGCTGCAAAAAAAAAAAAAAAAAATAATAACAATAATCATAATACTAATAATAAATACTGTTTCATCAGCCATTTCCGAGATATTCATTATTAATGGTTCGCTTTGTTCAATAATTTATGAGTACTTTAAGCTCCTTTCGTCCTTCAGCTTTTTCTCGTGATTGCATTTTGGGGAAGGAGTATTGCATGGAAGGAGTATTGCATTTTTAGGGTGTTAGCCTCTAGCATATAGCCTTCGGTTTTTAAAGAATTTGACTATCACTGTTCCTTTCGTATAAGTATTTATGATGAAATATGTAATGCAGCTGTTTCCAAAAAGATTGTTCTTTTTAAAATGAAGTAGATAAAAATAATCTGATGTGTTCCATTTACATGACTGTCTACATCTCTGCTTCAAATTATTATTAAAAAGCTTATTCTTCTATTTACTTCCTGGTTCCTTGTAAGTAGAAGGGAAATAACGGAGTACCATAGGCTAAAGTATTAATCAAACGCTGGTTGCTATATGACTGAAGTTCCTTTGTTTGTATGGACAGAAGTTGACAAATTCTCGTATCAGAAAAATTTAAGTGTTTTAAAGCTGAAACCAATTACAAGGAATATCTGAAAAACGATCCACTCCACGGAAAAAAAAAAAAAGGTATATAGCATAAATTGTGTGTTTTAACGAGCTCTACAATTTCTGTTTTGTAAGTTTTTGGCTATCTCTTACAGTTTACCAGTTATGCAAAATTCTGCAAAATTCATCCAGAATAAAGTATTCTTCAGAGGCTATTCCCAGGAAATTCAAGATATGCATTTTATTTATTTGGTAAGTATCTTTAATATACGATATTTTATTCAAAACGTTAGACATTTTTGAGAAAATCAAAATTTTCAAAAATAGTTCAATGTAAAGGGTAGTTGGGAGGGATTTTCTTCAAAATATTCGTGTCGCATCCTTGGAATATACCAAACCTAAATACCAACTTGAGTATTTAACAGACTTTTCGTTTTTGAGGTATGCTGTCCACAGACACACACGGAGTTTTTTCCAAAAACGTTTTTTTTTTATTCAGGGGAACCCAAACATGTTATTTCCGGTGAAATCTCGGTATCAAATTTTTGGGTGCATTACAATACCTTCTCTATACACAATGTACATACACGGTTCGCGTAGAGAAAGCAATTAAGTTGGTAAAATAGTATATGTAATCATTAATGAATGATAGAGAGTAGAGAAAGTCTTGTGAAATTAATACATAATATTTTTACTTTCTCTACACGTACTATGGAGATAGTGTATAGAGGAACTGTTGTATTCCACCCAAAAATTCGATACCGAGTTTTCACGGTAAATACATGTTTTAGGACCCCCTGAATAAAAAACCTGATGTGTTCCATTCACATGACATTCTCTACATCTCTGCAACAAATTGTAGTTAAAAAGCTTATGCTTCTATTTACTTCATGCTAATTAGCAGAAATAGTCTTATTACTTGCTTCTTTGTAAGTAGAAGCGAAATGAAGGAGTTCCATAGCTTAAAGTGATAGTCAAAAGCAGGTTGCTATGTAACTGAAGTTCCTTTGTTTGTATGGACAGGAGTTAAGAAATTCCTGTATGAGAAAAGTATAAGTTTTTCAAAGCTAAAACGAAAAACCAGGAATATCTTAAAAATTATCAACTCCACGAAGAAAATGTATACGACATAAATTGTGTGTTTTGTCGTGAGCTACATTTTCTGTGCAGTAAGTTTTTCCACATCTCTTACCGTTTAGCAGTTATGCACAATTCCTTAAAATTCATGCAGAATCGTCTTCAGGGGCTATTCCCAGAAAATTCAAGATATACATTTTATTTGTCAGGAAAATTTCTTTAATATACGATATTTTAATCAAAATCATTAGACCAATTTTTAAGAAAATCAAAATTTTCAAAAATGTAAAGGGCAGCTTGGGGCGGGTGGGATTTTATTGAAAATCTTCGTGTGGCATCCTTGGAATATACCAAACTTAAATACCAAATTTGGGCTTTAACGGTCTTTTCGTTTTTGAGCTATGCTGCCCACAGACATACACACACGGATATTTTTCTAAAAATGGTTTTTTTTTTTTTTTTTTTTTTTTGTTTTTTTTTGGGGATTCAGGGAGCCTCAAACATGTATTTCCGGTGAAATCTCGGTATCGAATTTTTGGGTGCAATGCAATAACTTCTCTATACACTATGTACATACTTCGTATAGAGAAAGTAAAAAAAATAAGCATTTTCAGAAAAAGGTCCCTGTGTGTGAGTGTGAGTGAGTGAGTGAGTGAGAGAGAGAGAGAGAGAGAGAGAGAGAGAGAGTGTGTGTATGTGGACAGTATAGCTCAAAAACGAAAAGACCGTTAAATACCAAACTTGGTATTTAAGTTTGGTATCTTTCATGAAGCTTTTCAAGGGAATCCCCCCACTCCAACCCTACCCTTTATATGGAAAATGTTCGAAAATTTTGTTTTTCTCAAAAATGGCTCTAACGATTTTAATTAAAATGCCACATATTAAAGCCATTTCCATCACATATAAATGAATATTTTGAATTTTCTGGGAATAGCTTCTGAAGTCTTGTTTATTCTGGAAGAATTTTGCTGAATTTTTCATAACTAGTAAATCGTAAAATATGTACCAAAACTTTCTACACAAAAAATGTAAATGTCGTTAAAATACACAATTTATGCCATATATTTTTGTCGTGGAGCTGATTGTTTTCGAGATATTCCTTGTTATTAGCTTCAGTTTTAAAATGCTTATGCATTTCTCATGCGGGAACTTTTCAACTTCTGCCTACGCAAAGAAACTGATTTTAATTCCATAGCAACCACATTTTAAACACTTGACACTCGGCTTAGCCAAGTGTATTCCCTTAATTAGCTTCTACTTATAAGGAACTAAGTAATAACATAATTTCTTCTAATGCTTATTCGATTAGCATGTAGTAGTAACAATAATTTGTTACAAAATTGTAGGGAAAGTCATATGACTGCAACACATCAGACTTTTACATATAAGCGATACCTACATGTAAAATGGTAGTAAATGATCATGTGAATTCCACATTTTACTTCTTCATGGAGCAGAGCTATACCATGGCGTTCATAAATCACGTAAGAAATAAAGCAAAGATAACTCTAGAAAGGAAAGTACTTTAAAACTTAATTTAAAAAAAAAAAAATTGTGCTCCTCTGTTTTGGAGCAAACTTCTGACCTCAGACCTCACCCCCCCCCCCGCCCAATGTCACTCGCTCACTCATACCAGTCTGTCGTTGCGCAGCATGAATGATGGTTGACGCCATATCTGCAATAAACGGAATGCAGTCATCGATTATAGCTTTGTGTCCGTGAAAATCTCTGCTCCCGGAATTATGACAATAAATGTTAAACTGGGTTATACCACTGTAATACTTTCAGTAGTTACATGAACAAACTATCAACGATCTAATAATGGCTTACACTCCGAAGGAAGTATTCATAGAAAATACAGAGTGATTTATGTAGAACTGACTAACATTTCTTTCTTAAATTATTCCGTTGGAAATTCATTCAATGCCGCAACTTTAGCACCAAATTAAGCAGAATGTTCTGGAGTTTCGATTCCTTGTCACTAGATGCGCAGATGTTTATGTTTTATTCCTATTTGCTCTGTTGGCAGTTGTTTCGACATTTTGTTCTTGTAGTCAACGTGATAATGCAGTACACATTAAATCGACGACTCTCCCTAGTGAAGCAATACTGGATTACATTACTTGTTTGCCATACATCAAATGAATCCATGAATCTAATTGCAAGTTTCTTTGACGACCGGATCATTTCCAGAAACCTGTGGCCACAGAGATCTCCGGATTTGATATCGCCGGACTTCTTCCTATGGGGTTACTTAAAAGAGAGGGTTTACGGCACACGTCCCCTGACATTGGACGATCTGAAGCACATCACAAAGGAGATTCAAGCTATTAACAACAGAGTCCTCCAACGAGTGGCCAGTAACATGGAACGACGTGTTGAGTTGTGATTTATGCAGGATGGAGGACATTTTCGACATTTGCTATAGAGGTAAACAATCTCCCAAAATTCCTCTAAAATGTAGAGCACATTAAAACACACAATTTATGTTATATAAATTTTTTTCGAGGAGTTGATCGTTTTTGAGATATTCCTTGTTTTTGGTTTCAGGTTTAAAACACTTGTACTTTTCTCATAAAGGAATTTGTCAATTCGTGTCCATACAAAGGAACTTCAGTTACCTAGTAACCAGCTTTTGACTTCACTTTAACCTATGGTACTCCGATATTTCGCTTCTACTTACAAGGAAGCAAGTATTGAGACTATTTCTGCTATTTTTTGCTCGATTAGCATGAAGTAAATAGAAGAATAAGCTTATTAACAATAATTTTGTACACAGAAATAGAGAAAGTCATGTGAATAGAACACATCAGATTTTTTTAAATATCTTAACGTCCTTTAACCTGGTTGATCATATTGGACGGTGAATGAAATTGGTGAAATGATGTTCAAATGATCTCGGGAGCTGAAAGTTACTCAACATTCGTCTTCTCAGGACAAGGGAAAACCACGAAAGAAAAAAAAAAACCCTTATCCGGGTAACTCACCCTAAGCGAGATTCGAACTCACGACCTGTTGAATAAGAGGCGGATACGCTACCACCACACTAACCAAGAAGGCGCACAATAATTGTGTAACCAAAATATTGAAAATAATGCAATTACGGAGACAGCTGAAAATAATAACGCTGCACATTTAGTGCACAATGTCAATTATCTCTTTGCGCCTCCGATTTGTGAGAGACAAGAAATCTAGATGCAGAAGTGAGTACATCTATTAAATCAAAGGACAATTCGCAAGGAGACTGCTCTAACTTTTGAGGGAAATGAGAGATGGCGCGGTACGGCCAAATAAAACATGTATGTACAGTAACCGCTGTAAAATCTTGTATGCACTCCATTCACACGAGTTTCTCTACGCATCTATAATAAATTATTGTTAGTAAGTTTATTCTTCTATCTATTTTATGCTAATCGAGAAACATTGACAGAAAGGATCTTATTACTTACTTCCTTGTAAGTAGAAGGGAAATAAGGGAGTACCATAGGTTAAAGTGATAGTCAAAAGCTGTTACTACGTGACTGAAGTTCCTTTGTTTGTATGGACAGGAGTTGACAAATTCCTGCATGAGAAAATTAGAAGTATTTTAAAGCTGAAACTAATAACAAGGAATATCTCAAAAACGCTCAACTCCACAAAAAAATGTATTTGATATAAATTGTGTGTTTTAATGTGCTCTACATTTTTATATGGTAAGTATTTGTCTATCTCTTACGGTTTACCAGTTATGCAAAACTCCGCAAAATTCATCCAGAATAAACGTCTTCAGAGGCTGCTCCCAGAAAATTGAAGATATACATTTTATTTGTTACATAAATATGTTATATATAAGCAATTTTAATCAAAATCGTTAGCCATTTTGAGAAAACCACAATTTTCGAAAAAGTTCCATGTAAATGGTAGTTGGGAGTGGCGAGATATATTTGAAAATCTTCGTGTTCCAACCTTGGAAGATACAAACTTAAATACCAAGTTTGGTAATTGTCTTTTCGTTTTTGAGCTATGCTGTCCACAAGACACACACACACACACACACACACACACACACACACATATACACACACAGACACACGCACGGACCACTTCACATTTTTTTAAGCATTTATTTTAAGTCGCCTAACTGCAAGGTTTAACACATGGGATGAACATAACATTATACAGTGCATTAATTTTACAACATTTATCTAAACTAAAATATTTAACAAATTTACATATTGTACAGTGAGGTTGCATTGTGAAGCAGTTTTGCAATAATTTATTGTACAATTTAGTGCATTTAAAAACTGTATCAGTCTAAGACATGAGCTCGAATCCTTCATTGACAACTTTAGGTTATCTGGAAGCTTGAGCTTTTTCTCTAAAGTTGGTAGCGCGGGTAGTTCTCGACTATGTGCTGGATACTTTTTTGCTTTCTCTACACGTACAATGTACATAGTGTAAAGAGTATGTATTGCATTCCACCCAAAACTTCGATACGAGATTTCACCGTGAATACACGTTTTAGGGTCCCCTGCATAAAAAGTATTTTCAGAAAAAGGTCCGTATATGTGTGTCCGTGTGTCTTGTGAACATGTTAACTCAAAAACGAAAAATCGGTAAAATACTAAACTTGGTATTTAAATTTAGAATCTTCCAGGGATGCGACACGAAGATTTTAGAAAAATCCCCCACCCCTAACTACCTTTTACATAGAAAGAAATTCTAAAATACTGATTTTCTCAATAATGACTAACGATTTTGATTAAAATATCGTATATTAAATATATTTATATGGCAAATAAAATGCATATCTTGAATTTTCTTGGAATAGCCTCTAAAGACTTCTTTATTCTGAAAGAACTTTGCTGAATTTTGCGTAGCTGGAAAACCGTAAAGGATAGAAGACAACTTACTTCACAAAAAACGTAGATCACGTTAAAACACAGAATTTATGTCCTATACTTTTTACTTTCTCCATACGCACTATGTACATAGTGTATAGAGAAAGTATTGCACTCCACCAAAAATTCGATACCGAGATTTCACCGGAAATATATGTTTTAGGGTCCCCAATATCCAAAAAAAAAAAAGCATTTTCACAAAAAGGTCCGTGTGTGTGTGTGTGTGTATGTGTGTGCGTGTGTGTGTCCGTGTATCTGTGAACACGTTAACTCAAAAACGAAAAGTCGGTAAAATACCAAACTTGGTATTTAAGTTTAGTATCTTCCTGGGATGCGACACGAAGATTTTGAGAAAAATCCCCTCACCCCCAACTACCCTTTACATGGAACTTTTTTCGAAAATTTTGATTTTCTCAAAAATGGCTCCAACGATTTTGATTAAAATTTCGGATATTAAACATATTTACCTGACAAATGAAATGTATATCTTGAATTTTCTGGGAATAGCCTCTGAAGAGTAGTTTATTCTGGATGAATTTTACTAAATTTTGAATGGCTGCTAAACCGTAAGAGATGGAGAAAAACTTACTACACAAAAAATTTAGAGCACATTAAAACACACAATTTATGTTATATACATTTTTTTCGTGGAGTTCGTCGTTTTTGTGACATTCCTTATTTTTGGTTTCTGCTATGAAAAACGTATACTTTTCTCCTACAGGAACTTGTCAACTCCTATCCATATAAACAAAGGAACTTCATTGACATAGCAACCAGCTTTTGACTATCACTTTAACCTACGGTTGTCCCTTATTTCGCTTCTACTTACATGGAAGCGAGTAATAAAGACTATTTCTGCTATTTGTTTCTGATTAGTATAAAGTAAATAGAAGTATAAGCTTTTTAAGAATTATTTGTTGCAGGGATATGGAGAAAGTCATGTGAATGGTACACATCAGACTTTTTTCGTTGAATTGATCATTTATGAGAAATTCCTTGTTATTTGTTTCAGATGTAAAATATTTTTTCTCACACGGAAAGTTGTAAACTCCTGGGGCCCTGCATAGAAATGGATTTCATCCATATGGCAAACGGCTTTAAAAGATTTGACTTTCGCTTTTTAGTTTTTTCTTATTTACAAGAAGGCAGGTAATTAAGACAATTTCTGCTGTTTATCATGAAGTAGATAGAAGAATAAGCTTTTTAACAGTAATTTGTGACAGCGCTGTAGAGAAAGTCATGTGAATGGAACACATAAGATTTTTACTTTCGTTAGCCCCCATATGTACAATGTACATAGAGATAGAGAAGGTATTGTAATGCACACAAATATTCGATACCGAGATTTCACCGGAAATATATGTTTTGGGGTCCCCCGAGTCCGAAAAAAGCATTTTCAAGAAAAGGCCCGTGTGTGTGTGTGTGTGTGTGTGTGTGTGTGTGTGTGTGTGTGTGTGTGTGTGGACAGCATAGCCCCAAAACGAAAAGACCGTTAAATACCTAACTTGGTATTTCGGTTTAGTATCTTCCAAGGATGCGACACGAAGATTTTCAAAAAAAAAAAAAATCCCCCTACTAAAAACTATCCTTTACATGGAACAAATTTCGATAATTATGATTTTCTTAAAAATGGATCTAACGATTTTGATTAAAACCCCGTATATTAAGGCTATTTATGTCCGAAATAAAATGCATATGTCGAATTTTTGGAGTATAGCCTCTTAAGACCTCTTTATTTTGGATGAATTTTGCTTCTGCTAAACCGTAAGAGATAGAAAAAAACTCACCACACAAAAAATGTTCATCACGACAAAACACACAATTTATGTCCTTTACGTTTTTGTTGTGGAAGTAACCGTTTCTGAGATATTCCTTGTTACTGGTTTCAATTCTGAAGTACTTAAACTTTTCTCAGACAGGAAGTGTCGCTTTTCTTTTGTTCTACTCCTGGCCAAGCAAAGAAGTGATTTGCAATGACAATCGCATAGCGATAGCTTTTAAAACATTTGACAATCATTTTAGCATAGCGCATTCCCTTATTCTCTTCTACTTATTAGGTATTAAGTACTAACATTCTGCTAATATTTATCTCGATTAGCATTGTGTACAAAGAAGAATAATCTTATGTAGGAGGTTTGTAGAGCAGATAGAGAAAGTCATGTGAGTGTAACACATCAGGTTTTTTATTTGAGTTGTGCTGACCTAGACAGGCAGACAAATATTCAAACTTCTTTTTTTTATTATTCTGAAAATCACGGTATCGAATTTTTGGGTGAAATACATTTTCTTCTCTAGCTGCTATGCAAGTACATAGAATTTGGTAGAGAAGGTGTGGCAAGAAGAAGTACGAGATTTCGTGCCGGACATTAATGGCCACACATCTTACATCAAGGGATAAATCCCCCAGTTCTTTTACGACTCTGTCTGGTGTTTGCAGCAAACCAGGGGATTTAAAACAAGAGAATTTAGCGACCGTTCACCCTTTCCTACAAATTCTTATTATTTCTTCTCCAGTAGCAAACTACCAGACTTCAAGTACCAATCTTAAATCATTTCTACCAGTATATACGTGATCAAAAACCGCAAGATTGAGTACGGGTCTTATTTAAAGGTTAGGTTTTAGCAGTAATCAAATAACTGGTTTGCGAGAGTTACAATGTTCAATAATGATTCACACCGTTTATATTTTCTGCTTAGTAAACACAAGCTGACTCCTTACGAACGAACGCTTATTAGCAGCTAATAGGCAATTTTTATTTTCTCTACATGGTGTATAGAGAAGGTATTGCACTTCATCCAAAAATTCGATACCGAGATTTCACCGGAAATATATGTTTTAGGGTCCCCTGTATCCAAAAAAAGTATTTTCAGAAAAAGGTCCGTGTGTGTCCGTGTGTCTGTGAACACGATAACTCAAAAATGAAAAGTCGGTAAAATACCAAACTAGGTATTTAGGTTTAGTATCATCCAGGGATGCAACATTAAGACTTTGAGAAAAATCCCCCCACCCCAAACTAACCTTTACAGGGAACATTTTTCGAAAATTTTTATTTTTTAAAAAATGGCTCTAACGATTTTGATTAAAATATCGTATATTAAAGACATTTTTTGTGTGACTAGTTGTCTATCTCTTACAGTTTACCAGTTATTCAGAATTCTGCAAAATTCATCCAGAATAAACATATCTTCAGAAGATATTCCCAGAAAATTGAACATATACATTTTATTTGTTACATAACTATCTTAAATATATGAGATTTTAATTAAAATTGTTAGAGCCATTTCTGAGAAGATCAAAATTTTCGAAAAATGCTCCATCTAAAGTGTAATTGGAGTGGGGGGGATTTTCTTGAAAATCTATGCTGCCCCTTCCCGCACGCACGTACACGGAACTTTTTCCAGAAATGCTTATTTTTTTTATTTAGGGGGGCCCAAAACATGTATTTCCGATGAAATCTCGGTATCGAATTTTTGGGTGGTATGCAACACCTTCTCTATACACTATGTATATAGTATGTGTAGAGAAAGTAAAAATACACTCAGGGATTTTTACAACAACAAAATTACAAGTGACGGTTACAAAAATATTTTACATGCGTTATAATAAATGTATAAAAATAAAGCTATGAAAATAAATTGTGACAAAGATTATAAAAGATGTGCAACAACAATAAAAATTATAACAATAAAAGAAAAAAACTACAAAAATAAAGCGATTTATAAACCATAATGATTTACGTTCTGTTCAAACCATACAAATGATTTCGAAAAATGGCTGCGGAATGTTTTATGATGTTCTCTGTAATTGCTTGTTCCACACTTCTGTTAATTTTATACTTCGTCCTCCATTTCACAAACATATTTGTAATTGTTCCTAGATCCAAAAAATAGGCCTACTACTGTTATTTTTCTGAGATTGTATTGTTTCTTATAGTATGGTATGGTGGACTCATATATTTTCTCAAATACATATATGGTGTAGCGGGAATTCTGCTTTTGTCTCCTTCTCCGGTGTCTCAGTAGTTGCAGACTCCACTCCTAATATCTCCTAACTAATTCTATCTCAGGGTGCTTTTTGGGTAAGGCGAATATTAAATAACGCTGCATTTTGCTTGACTACTTGAATTTATTATTTCAAAGGTTTAACGGGTGGCTAGCTTGTTTCCTTACAAGAGATGTTACCATTAAATACTTTCCAACCGCTTAAATCAATTATCAGGAGCCTAATCTAACCATCTGCACAAGTTTACTCCACCACTTAAAGCACGTGGACGTGCGCACAACACAATATAAGAAGAGTAACCGTATAAGAAATCAAAAGTCGAGAGTAACCACAAAAGAGATATGCTCTCTCTTATATACTACCACAGAGTGAGCCAACTTCGCGCCATAAAATGTAACAGTATTTTTGATTGGTCCCTTAGTAGCATCACTTCACATGCTATGAAAATAAATTGTGCAGTGGTTGGTGGACTGTTACCTGGAATTAAGCTAGCTCTCCTTGCCTTAATTAAGTTACAACTCACTTTTTTGCATATTTCTACCACTAAATATTCACAACTATTTTACATTGCTTTCTATACAATTATAATATTATGTACAATTTCCTTTTTATATTCTTAGTGAGCATATGGAAGTCCTCCTACAATGGGGCAAGTAAATGTAAATTTGAATTTCCTGAGAATAATGAATAGCTTCATTAGGAAGGAATCTTATACATTCTTATAGGGGGTGTCGGAGTCACGCTTTGAACGTGAAAACGGTGTGAGAAAACCGGTAAAGCGGGCGGTAAACAGCTGCCTTCTAGTTGCCGAAATTTTCATTCAATGCATCGCGAGTCAATGTACGAGTTTTCGGTGTATGCTTAGTACGAGATAAGGTGTTATAATAAAACCGGTGTTTGCGTGGGCTTATTTTACGGATCGTTGCTTTGTACAGTTAGAATGTTGTAATGTGAGAAATCGTGTTTCTTGTACAGATACTACTTTCGAAATACTTTTTACTTTCTCTAGTTCGCATGTAGGTACTATGTACATAGAGATAGAGAAGTATTGTATTCCATCAAAAATTCGATGTCGAGATTTCACCGGAAATATAAGTTTTGGGGTGCCCCAAGTCCGAGTAAAGCATTTTTGAAAAAGTTCTGCGCGCACGCGTACGTGTGTGTGTGTGTGTGTGTGTGTGTGTGTGTGTGTGTGTACAGCATAGCTCAAAAACGAAAATACCGTTAAATACCGAATTTGGTATTTCGGTTTGGTACCTTCCAGGGATTCGACACAAAGATTTCCAAGAAAATCCTCCCACCACAAACTACCTTTTACATGGCACATTTTTCGAAAATTTTGATTTTCGTAAAAATGGCCCTAACGGCTTTGATTAAAATCCCGTATATTGAAGATATTTACATACCAAATAAAATGTATATCTTGAAGTATCTGGGAATAGCCTGCGAAGACTTCTTTATTCTGGGTGAAATTTGCCGAATTTAACCCTAAGAGATGAACAAAAACTTACTACACAGAAAGTATAGATCTCGTCAAAGCACATAATTTATGTCCTTTACCTTTTTGTTGTGGAGCTAACAGTTTCCGAGATATTCCTTGTTATTGGTTTCAGTTGTGAAATACTTATATTTTTCTCAGACAGTAAATGTCCGTTTTTCTTTTGTTCTACTCCTGGCCAAGCAAAGAAGCGATTTGCAATGACACTCGCATAAATAGCGTTTAAAACATGTGACAATCGGTTTAGCCTAGTGCATTCCCTTATTTTCTTCCTACTTATAAGGAATTAATTAATAAGAACGTTCTGCTAATGACTATCTCGATCAGAAAGGTGCAGAAAGAAGAATAATATGTAAGAAATTTCTAGAACAGCTAGAGAAAGTTATGTGAGTAACACACCAGATTTTTATTTGTGTTACACTTATTGCTTTTATGTATTTATTAATTACTACACAACCAGCTTGAGCAAAATATGTATTTGAAAAAGTTGTTCCATTTGAAGATTCACTTTTATGTTTTCTCCTTTGTACATAGTTTAGCAATCTGATGTGTTCCATTCACATGACTTTCTCTACGTCTCTGCAACAAATTATTGTTAAATAGCTTATCTATGCTTTATTTACTTCATGCTAATCGAGAAAAATTAGCAGAAATAGTCTTATTACTTGCTTCCTTGTAAGTTGAATCGAAATAAGGGAAAACCATAGGTTAAAGTGATAATCATAAGCTGGTTGCTATGTGACTGAAGTTCTTTTGTTTGTATGGACCGGAGTTGACAAATTCCGGTATGAGAAAATGAAAACTTTTTAAAGCGAAACCCAAAAAAAAAATATCTCAAAAACGATCAACTCCAAGAAAAAAATTTACATAACTTAATTGTGTGTTTAAAAGTGCTCTAACTTTTTTGTATGGTAAGATTTTGTCCGTCTCTTACGGTTTAGCAGTTATGCAAAATTCCGTAAAATTCATCCAGAATAAAGTAGTCTTCAGAGGCTATTTCCAGAAAATTCAAGATATATACTTTATTTATCAGGAAAATTTCTTAAATACACGATATTTTAGTCAAAATCGTTAGACATTTTCAATAAAAACAAACTTTTCGATTTTTTTTTTCCATATAAAGGGTAGTTTGGGGTGGGGGGATTAATCTTAAAATCTTCATGTCGCATCCCCGAAAGATACTAAACTTAAATACCAAGTTTGGTATTTTACCGACTTTTCTTTTTTGAGTTATCGTGTTCACAGACACACGGGGACACTGACACTAGAACACACACGGACCTTTTTCTGAAAATGGTTTTTTTTTTTGATACAGGGGAACTAAAACATATATTTCTGGTGAAATCTCGGTATCGAATTTTTGGGTGGTGTGCAATACATTCTCTATACACTATGCACATAGTGAGTATAGAGAAAGTAAAAACGAATAACTGGGATTACACTAGAGAGAAAAATCTTGGCATCCAGATAAATGCCAATTCTCCACCCTACTTTCCTTGCATTCGGAATTTCCAGTCTTTTGTGCCAAGTAATGAAGTTTCCTCTCGATGCGACCATTTCTTGGAATGATGTCCTTATGATCAAGAGTGTACCGTGAAATAAACACTGTGCTTGTACCCGGTCTTCTAGCCAGGAGCGGCATGGCTTGCTTCATGACGTAAGCACTAATTACAATGTTTCTTGGAAAGTAGATGCTTTTACGTCACTCTGTTCATCCGCGATTCTCTCCATTATATTCCTTTTCTTTTTATTTTGTTTGTCTTTGAGTACACCTTCATTCTGGTCTTCATATCACTTCAAAGCTAGCAATAGAAGCATTCTGTGGCGTACTTTAAAAAATCTGATGTGTTCCATTCACACGACTTTCTCTATATCTCTGTAAATTATTATTGTTAATAAGCTTATTTTTTATTTATTTCATGCTTTATTGTAAGTAGAAGCGAAATAAGGGAGTACCATGGGTTAAAGTGAAAGCCAAAAGTTGGTTGTTCTGTGATTGATGTTCCTTTGTTTGTATGTATGGAAAGGAGATGACAAATTCCTGTATGAGAAAAGTATGTTTTTCAAAGCTGAAACCAAGAAAAACGAATATCTCAAAAACGATCCACTCCACGAAAAAAATGTATATAACATAAATTGTGTGTTTTAACGTGCTCTACATTTTTTGTGGGTTAAGTTTTGTCCATCTCTTACGGTTTAGTAGTTATGAAAAATTCATCCAGAATAAAGTAATCTTCAGCGGCTATTCCCAGAAAATTCAAAATATACATTTTATTTGTCACGTAAATAAATTTAATATACGATATTTTAATCAAAATCGTTAGAGCCATTTTTAGAAAATCTAAATTTTCGAAAAAAGTTCCATGTAAAGGGTAGTTTGAGGTGGGGGGATTTTTCTCAAAATCTTTGTGTCGCATCCCTGGACGATACTAAACTTAAATACCGAGTTTGGTATTTTACCGACTTTTCGTTTTTGAGTTATCGTGTTCACAGACACACGGACACACACGGACCTTTTTCTGAAAATACTTTTTTTTTTTATACAGGGGACCCTAAAACATATATTTCCGGTGAAATCTCGGTATCGAATTTTTTGGTGGAGTGCAATACATTCTCTATACACTATGTACACAGTGAGTATAGAGAAAGTAAAAATCTGATGTGTTCCATTCACAAGCCTTTCTCAACATCTCTGCAACAAATTGTTAAAACGCTTATGCTTCTATTTATTTGCTTCCTTGTAAGTAGAAGCGAAACAAGGGAGTATCATATGTTAAAATGATAGTCAAAAGCTGGTTGCTACGTGACTGAAGTTCCTTTGTTTATATGGACAGGAGTTGACAAATTCTTGTATGAGAAAAGTATGTTTTTTAAAGTTGAAACCAAAACAAGAAACATCTGAAAAATGATCAACTCCACGAAAAAAATGTATATAACATAAATTGTGTAAATTTTTGTCCATCTATTACGGTTTAACAGTTATACAAAATTCTGTAAAACTCACCAGAATAAAGTAGTCTTCAGAGGCTATTCCCAGAAATTTCAAGATATACATTTTATTTGTCAGGTAAATATATTTTAATTTGCGACATTTTAATCAAAATCGTTAGAGCCATTTTTGAGAAAATGAAAATGTTCGAGAAAAGTTACATGTAAAGGATAGTTGGGGGTGGGGCAATTTTATTTAAAATCTTCCGTGTCGCATCCTTGCAAGATAAACAAACTTAAATACCAAGTTTGATACTTAACGTCTTTTCGTTTTTGAGCTATGCTGTCCCCCCCCACACACACACGGACCTTTATCCAGAATTTTTTTTATTCAGGGGGACCCAAAACATGTATTTCCGCTGAATTCGAATTTTTAGGTGCATTACAATACCTCTTGTACACACTATGTACATAGTATGCGTAGAGAAAGTAAAAACTGTTCATAATAGTTCCAATAATTAAGCAAAGAAATTTTAGTTATAAGATTTTGCTGGACATGGAGTATTTCAAAATGTATATATTTTATATACATAAGGAATAAACAATTTAATATTAAAATCGTATATACTAATTTATCAATTTTAATTATTTTAAACACAATATTATTAGAATATTATTAACCAGGTTCATTAATTTGAAGAAAATTGATTAGCATAAACTTTAAAACATTTGTGTACCTTAGACATATTTGAAAGCAACAGAAGTGGTCTATTTATAAACGGGATACCATAGGTTATTAATGACATGTACATGTAATAACCCTGTACTCCCCAAGCATCACCATTCTAATTTTCTTCTTATATAATTCAGACCATTTGTTACTTCCTTTCTCTCAATATTTAGATAATCTGATTGAGAGCTTCTCCTTCCCTTCTCTCAATATTGTGATCATTTATTGAGGGCTTCTACTTCCCTTCTTTCATTATTCCGATCATTTATACTAACCTTCTCTCAACATTTAGATACTTTGATTGAAAGTTTCTCCTTCCCTTCTCTCAATATACAGATAATTTGATTGAAAGCGTCTACTTCCCTTCTCTCGATGTTCACATCATTTGATTGATGACATATACATATAATAACCCTGCACTCTCCAAGTGTCACCATTTAACTCCCCTTCTCTTAATATCCAGTCATTTGAAACCCTGAATTCTCCATGCATCACCTTTTAACTCCCCTTCTTTCAATATTCAGATCATTTGATGTTAGCATCTACTTCCCATCTGTCAATGTTCAGAATATTTAATTCACGACGTCTGTAATAAATAATCCTGCACTCTCCAAGCGCCATCTTTCTAGTCCCTTTCTCTAAATATTCAGATCACTTGACTGATAGCTTCTACTTCCCATCTCTCAGTTTCAGATCATTTGATTCATGACATTTGTAATAAATAGCCTGCACTCTCGTAGCGATACCTTTCTAGCTCCTTGCTCTAAATATTCAGATCATTTGATTGAGAGCTTCTACTTCCCATCTGTCACTGATCAGATCATTTGATTAAGGGCTACTACTCCCCATCTCTCACTGATCAGATCATTTGATTGAGGGTTTCTACTCCCCATCTCTCACTGATCAGATCATTTGATTGAGAGCTTCTACTTCCCATCTCTCACTGATCAGATCATTTGATTGAGGGCTTCTACTCCCCATCTCTCACTGATTAGATCATTTGATTGTTAGCTTCTACTCGCCATCTCTCACTGTTCAGATCCTTTGATTGATAGCTTCTACTTGCCATCTCTCACTGTTCAGATCCTTTGATTGATAGCTTCTACTTGCCATCTCTCACTGTTCAGATCATTTGATTGAGGGCTTCTACTTGCCATCTCTCACTGTTCAGATCATTTGATTGAGGGCTTCTACTCCCCATCTCTCACTGATGAGATCATTTGATTGAGGGCTTCTACGAGCCATCTCTCACTGATCAGATCATTTGATTGTTAGCTTCTACTCGCCATCTCTCACTGATCAGATCATTTGATTGATAGCTTCTACTTGTCATCTCTCACTGTTCAGATCATTTGATTGATAGCTTCTACTTGCCATCTCTCACTGTTCAGATCATTTGATTGATAGCTTCTACTTGACATCTCTCACTGTTCAGATCATTTGATTAATAGCTTCTACTTGCCATCTCTCACTGATCAGATCATTTGATTCACGACATCTGTATTAAATAACCTGCACTCTCCTAGCTTTCCTTTCTAGCTCCTTTCTCTAAATATTCAGATAATTTGATTGAGGGCTTATACTTCCCATCTCTCACTGTTCAGATCATTTGAATGATCTGTACTATAATCCTCCGATTTCCAATTGTCATAGTTCTAATTCTCTCCTTTCAATATTTAGATCATTTGTTTGATAATATATGCCGATAGATAGAGTATAACATCCCTGTTTGTTTCTTGCTGAGACGACAATCACTTCATGATAACGAATGTTGCTGATAAAAATGGACCATTTATTTAATAATGCTTTTGACTACCAGTGCCCTATTATGATATACTAATAATTTTGTTACACTTTACTTTTATAATTTTAATGTCATAACATTTATATTATTATTGCAAATTATGGGCAATTATAATTACAACAAAATTTAGCTGCTATATAAATGTTCATAAATTCAATTAACTACTAAAGCGTATGAATACATTGAAATGTCTCTTTTTGTTCACTTTTTCAACCAATAGAATTCGGTCCACAAATTTAGTAGTAATCCCAAATTCGATGGGCACCATAATTTTAGATTTAGTTTCCAGACTGCTCCAGAAGAAACGTTTGATACAGACGTTGTTATGACGATTGTGCACTTTAACGCTATTGTATCCACAGTTGTGTTCAGCTCCTCAATGAGACGAAGTCTGGCATTTCCTGAGTGCCTATCGTGTTTACGTCTTTTTGTCTTCTATTGATCGACATCGCACTCAGCGTTGGCTTTCACGCAATACTAAAACAAAGAAACCTCAGCCATGCATTACAGAAAAGAAGAAATAAAAAAAAAAAGATAGTTTCGATACCTGTGACTCAAAACAGCGATTAGACAGTACCTGATTGGAGCAGCAACATCTCGTAGTTTTCAGTAAAATATTCTAAGCGTTTCAAAGCTATTACACAGTATGCAAACATGATAGAAACCTATTATCGCACCCACGTATATTTGTTTTCTCTCTGAACTTATGTTTTTTTTTTGTTTTTTTTTTAATACAGTTCCGGAGACTTGCTTCATTTTCCCTCTTATTTCCAGTTTTCCTTAATTTCCTTTTTGACCATTTGCTTTTAAATACACATATAATATACCCATTAACATTAACAAATACACAAACATTTATGCCCAAGGCGGGACTCGAACCCACGATCCCATGCGCCTCGAAGCTTCAGCGAGCGCGGCCACAGGGACCGACAGTGATGAATCATCGCTGATGATACATCGCATGATGTATATCTCCTTCATGATACAAGATCATTTGTTTCATCTATTGTTGCCAATTAATTTGCTTGCTGCATTGGCAAGAACCACATAGCTGCAAAGCTATTTTACCGATTAGCCACTTATTAGCGCCCTCCCCCCATATACGAAAACATCAGAAGCTCACTGCTCCTTTACACTATCATCCGCCCCTTGAGTAGTTAGGTTACTTCTTTTAGACTTGACTCGAAGTCATCCCTGCTTCCGAAGTCGAATTTTCATCTATTATAGATGTCTGATTTCAAAGGCGTACGCGTGCGCGCGCGTGTGTGTGTGTGAGAGAGAGAGAGAACAGTATAAATTAAAAAAATCTGATGTGTTACATTCACATGACTTTCTCTACCTCTCTGCAAAAAATTATTCTTAAAAACTTTATGCTTCTATTTACTTCATGCTAATCGAAAAAATTAGCAGAAACAGTCTTATTACTTGCTTCCTTGTACGTAGAAGCGAAATAAGGGAGTACCATAGGTTAAAGTGATCGTCAAAAGCTGGTTGCTATGTGACTGAAGTTCCTTTGTTTCTGTGGACAGGAGTTGGCCAATTCCTGTATGAGAAAAGTATGCTTTTCAAAACTGAAACCAAAAACAAGGAATACCTAAAAACTATCAACTCCACGAAAAAAATGTATTTAACATAAATTGTGTGTTTTAATGTGTTCTACATTTTTAGTGTGCTAAGTTTTTGTCCATCTCTTACGGTTTACCATTTATGCAAAATTCCGTAAAATTCACCCTGAATAAAGTAGTCTTCAGAGGCTATTCCCAGAAAATTTAAGATATACCTTTTATTGGTAAGTAAATAAATGTAATATACGATATTTTAATCAAAATCATTAGAGCCATTTTTTGAAAATAAAAATGTTCGAAAAAATTTCCATGTAAAGGATAGTTTTGAGGTGGGGGGATTTTCTTGAAAATCTTCGAGTTGCATCCTTGGAATATACCAAACTTAAATATCAAGTTTGGTAATTAACGGTATTTTCGTTTTTGAGCTATGCTGCCCACAGACAGACACAGACACACGCGGACATTTTTCTAAAAATGCTTCTTTTTTTTGGATTAAGGGGGACCCAAAACATGTATTTCCGGTGAAATCTCGGTATTGAATTTTTGGGTGCATTACAATACCTTCTCTATACACTATGTACATAGTACGTATAGAGAAAGTAAACATCTGATGCATTCCATTCACAAGATTTTCTATACCTCTCCGTAACAAATTATTGTTAATAAACTTATTCTTCTGTCTGCTTAGTAATAATCGAGATAAACATTAACAGAAACGGTCTTATTAATAAGTTTCTTGTAGGTAAGTAGGGAAATAAGGGGGGGGGGGATACAGTAGGCTAAACCGACAGTCAAATGCTTTAAAATATGGTTGCTATCCGGTTCTTTGACTGGTCAGGTGTTGACAAGTTCCCTTATGAGAAAAGTATTAAGTGTTTTAAAACTGAAATTAATAAGGAATATCTTAAAAACGGTCGACGCCAGGAAAAAAATGCATATAACAAAGTGTGTGTTTTAACGAGCTCTACATTTTTTGTGTATATTAAGTTTTTGCGTAACTTTTACAGTTTAACAGTTACGCAAAATTTAGCAAAATTCATTGAGAATAAACAGGTGTTTAGAGGCTATTCCCAGAAAATTCAAGACATACATTTTGTTTTCCATATTAATATCTTTAATATACGGTGTTTTAATCCAAATCGTTAAGAGCTATTTTTGAGAAAATCAAAATTTACGAAAATTGTCAAGATAGTGTAGTTGGGGGAGGGAGATATTGAAGTTAAGTTTGTTACTTAACCATTTTTCGTTTTAGAGCTATGCTGCCCACAGACAAACACGGACCTTTTTTAAAAAATGCTTTTTTTTTTTTTTTTTGGATTCAGGAGGTCTCAAAACTTGTATTTCCGGTGAAATCTCGGTATCGAATTTTTGGGTGCAATACAATACCTTCTCTATACACCATGTACATAGTAAGTGTAGAGAAAGTAACAAAGTCGGTTAAATACCAAATTTAGTATTTAAGTTTAGCTCCTTCCAAGATGCACCACAATTTTTTTATAAAAAAAAAAATCCTCCAACCAATTACATACAAATTATAGGTCTCCAAATATTTGAGAGTTCTAATTTTCTCTAAACTGGCACGTAATGATTTCGATTAAAATAGATACCATAACTCTACATAACTAAGATTTTCCATGGCAAATAAAATGCATTTTCACCGGAAATATGTTTTGAGACGTTAATTCAAAATAAGTATATTTAGGAAACTATCCCTGTGTGTGTGTGTGTGGGGGGGGGCAGCATAACTCGAAAACAAGAAGTCCGTTAAATACCAAACTTGACATTTAAATTAACCATCTTCCGAGGATGCGACAATTAGGTTTTCAATAAAATTTCCCCATCCCAACTACTCTTTATATGGAATGTTTTCTGCAATGTTAATTTTCTCAAAAATGGCTCTGACATCTTGATTAAAATACCATATGTTAAGATAGTTTCTGACAAATGAAATGTATATATTGAAATTTCTGGGAATAGCCTCAGACGACCTCTGCATGCTAGATGACTTTAGTATTATTGGTAAACCGCACGAGACGGGCAAAAACATAGCAAAAATAAAAAGAATCTGATGTGTTCCATTCGTATAAATTTTTGTAGCTGTTCCAAATACCAGCATTTTTCAAAAGATTATTCTCTTATCATGCTAATCGAGATAAACATTAGTAGAATTGGTATTATTATTATTTTCTTCCTTGTAAGTAGAAGGGAATAAATTAGGCTAAAGCGATAGTTAACCCTTTGTTGCCTGTCGGTACCTTTAAGTTTCGCTTGTTTTAAGCGTAACTATACAAATAGGGTTAACTTCATGTTATACTAACCTTCAACCATAAACGACAAGTAATCAAGGCTGTTTTATATTGTAAAAATATATACAATTTTTGCCCTAAAATTGCAGTGATTCTTTTAATGAATGAAAGAGTAAAACCCACATAACTACAGTCAAATGTAACAATTATCTTCCAAGCATCACACCGATTATTTTACTAGGGCTCTCTCCGTCATTTACCAAACAACATTTGGCTTTGAATGGATGGCCCGTCTATATCACCTAACACTCATAGCCATTTGAACAACTTTTTAGTGGTGCCTTTGGCAGGATTTTGAAAACTGGTTATGGGGAATTTAAACTTTTAATTCGGAATCTACATATATTTCATTTCTATTATTCTTTCTATCATTTCGTATAGCAATTTTATACGTTTATTCACATATATGTTTAGTAGAACTCACTTTCAAACTTTAATTAAAGGGAAAACGGCATATTTAGTACACTAATCTGGCAACTAAGGGTTAAACCTGGTCGCTATGTGAAACAATTAAGGTTCGGTTCGCTTTGCAAGGTTCCGTTTGAGAAAATTTAAAGACTGAAACCAATAACAAGGAATACTCCAAAACGGCCAACTCTACAGGGAAAATGAATATGGCATAAATTATGTGTTTTAACGAGATTTACATTTCTTGTGAATTAAGCTTTTGTCTGTATCTTGTAGTTTATGCAAAATTCTATAAATCTCATCCAGCATAAAGAGGTCTTAAGAGCTATTCTCGGAATATTCAAAATATGCATATTACGAGGTACGTCCAGAAAGTAAGTTCCGTTTCAATTTATCTCCGCTGCAGCGCTGCGATCGCAGTTCCGCACATGCGCGGTAGACGCTCTGTATCAAGGAGAAGAAACATGCGCCATTTTGAGATCGCTGTCAGCCACATACGCTTTGTTGTGCTTGTTTACAATGTCGGTGTTGATTGAAAATCCCGCCGCTTATGAAATCAGATCTGTGATTTGTTTTCTGAATGCTAGGAAAGTGAAACCAATTGAAATTTATCGGCAAATTTGCGAAGTTAACGGACAAAATGTGATGAGTGATTTAATGGTGAGAAGATGGGTCTGACAGTTCAATGAAGGACGTAGTGAAGTACACGACAGCGCACGACCACACACTGCAAATGTGACGAAAAACCTCCTACAGGGATTTGGCTGGGACGTGTCTGACCATCCTCCGTACAGCCCTGACCTCGCTCCTAGCGACTTTCATCTATTCTTACATCTCAAGTCTTTCCTAGGCGGTCAACACTTCAACAATGACGAAGAGCTGAAAGAAAATGTTTCCAACTTTTTGAAGACACAGGCGGCAAACTTCTATGAAGAAGGTGTACAAAAACTTGTGTCACGCTACGACAAATGCCTGTAAAATTTCGGCAGTTATGTGGAAATGTAGTTTAAGAGTTGTAGAATTTTGTGTAATAAATAATTATTCTGTATCTGTACACAATTTAAGTTTATTACCAAACGGAACTTACTTTCTGGACTACCTCGTATTTGTGATGTAGGCATCTTTATTATATGATGTTTTAATCAAAATCGTTAGAGCAAGTTTGGAGACAAACGTAGCTTTCAAAAAATTGGGATTTTTTTTCTTGAAATGCACTACAATGATTATTTTAAATGCATTTATAGAAATTTGATGTGTTCCATTCACATGACTTTCTCTACGTCTATGTAACAAATTATTGTTAAGGAGGAAACCTTAGACGGACAGCACGGCGCGACAGCAGATAGATCGCAAGTGGACAGTTCATCAGAAATGTTTATTGCAGCAGTTTGTGCAGAGGAGGAAGATCAGGAACAACACAGATTCTGGACTCATGATACATTTAGGAAGAGGAGGGAATATGGACGAGAAGCAAACCCATATAATAAATTCACTCACGTTAGTGGTCAATCGATATAGGTTCATTGTTGAATATTTATAAAACAAGTTACATCCCGTGAGGGGTTTAGTGCCAATCCCCCATCGGGCGCCTCCCCAGGTGGCGGATCGGGGAATGCCTCCTAGATATAGGTGGTACCGAGGAAATAAAATACTCGGGGTGGACCAAAACTGGCACAACGGGTGGATGTGGCTCGAAAGTCGAGGTGAAGACAACACATCTAGGGTAAATGCCCGAAAAGCATCTGCGAGTTCAGGAGCAGAGAGGTGGCAGCCCCACCACTGAACTAGCTCTGCGCAGCGTTCGTACCGCGGCCAGAGTGAAACTTTTACATACTGAACAGCCTCAAAATAATAGCCGGATTGATAATATCGGATTTCGACCACAGCAAAAGAAAAAGGACGCACGATTTGGAATTGCAGAACCATTAAAAATAGGAACATGGAATGTGAGAGGAATATCCACAAAAGAAGAAGAACTAGTAAAAGAAATAGAAACAATGAAAGTAAATATAACGGTACTTACTGAAACTAAAAAGAAATTAAAAGGTACAGAAAAGATAGGGAAATACACTTTAGTATATAGTGGGGTTTCATTAAAACAAAGAGCAGCAAAAGGAGTAGCAATACTAATTGATGAAAAATGGACAAAGAGAATTGAACACTATACTTTTATTAATGAACGAATTATACAAGTAACGTTTAAAATCCCCAGAGGACATCTAATTGTTGTGGGAGTGTATAGTCCTGAAGAGGGAAAAAAGGAAGAGGTTTTAGAATTCTATGAACAATTACAAGAAGAAGTAAATAAAAGCAAAACCCAATATATGATCATTGCTGGAGATTTAAATGCAAGAGTTGGGAAACAACCTATACCTAAAACTGTAGGAAAATTTGGAGAAGACCACATTAATGAAAATGGTAAACAATTACGACAGTTTGCAACTTTTAATGAACTTAAGATAACAAATACATTTTTTAGAACGAAAGATGTTCATAAATATACATGGAATGCACGTGGTCAAAGATCATTAATTGATTATATTATGGTAAATAAAAAATTAATATCACAGATTATACATACTAGAGTTTACAGGGGTTGTGATATATCCTCCGACCACTATTTAGTGATATCTAAAATAGAATTATGGACAAGATGGAAAAAATCAAAAATAAGGGCAAACGAGGAACAAAATAAAACGGTTTTCAAAATAAACCTACTTCAAGAACCTAGTATCAGGAGGCTTTATCAAGAAAGATTAAACATTTGCCTAGAAGATACAAAAGTAGAAGAACATATTGATAAAGAATGGTCCAATATAATTAAAGCAATCAAAGGAGCAGCAGAAGAAGCAATCGGAAGAAGAAATAAATATAGAAGAAAAATTGGCTTAAGAATATGGAATGAAGAAATTAAACAAGCTATTGACAACAAAAAAGCAGCGTATAAAAGATTTCTACAAAATAAAACTGAAGAATCAAGACAAAATTATAAAGAAAAAAGAAACATCGCAAAGGCAATTACAAGAAGAGGACATCAGAATTCATGGGAGAATTTTATTAGCCAGATAGAAAACGACATACATGGCAGACAACAATTTGCCTATAAAGTGATTAAGACGTTAACAAAACAAGAGAAAGACAAAGTGAGAATAAACAATATATCTGAAGAAGAATGGTTGAAATATTATAAGGAACTATGGTATAAATTAGAAGAAAATGGAAAGTCAATAGAGGATCAAGTAACAGTTAAAACATCTATAGATTTAATCACCGAAGAAGAATTACAATTAACTTTACAAAACATGCAAAATAGAAAAGCTCCAGGACCAGATGGAATAAATGCAGAATTAATAAAGTATGGAGGAGATAAATTAAATGTAAGACTGCTTAATTTTATCAACAAATGTTGGAAAACGAATAGAATTCCTAAATGCTGGTACGATGCACACGTTATCAATATATTTAAAAAGGGCAAAAGAAATGTATGTAGTAATTACAGAGGTATAAGTCTCCTGAACACAGGCTATAAGCTGTATACAAAAATCATAAACAAACGTCTAAGTATAATTACAGAACCGTTATTATTAGAAAACCAAATGGGATTTAGAAAAGGACGATCCTGCACCGATAATATATTTTCTATTAACCAAATTATTGAAAAGAGAAGAGAATATAATTTAGAAACACATATAGCTTTTGTGGATTTAGAAAAAGCTTTTGATAAGGTAAGCAGAACTAGACTCTGGCATATATTAGATAAAAAAGGATACCCAAAACAATTGATAGATGTACTCAGGAATATATATCAAGAAACAAAAATAAAAATAGTTTTAGGAAATGGACGATTATCACAAGATATGATAATTAATAATGGTTTAAGACAAGGATGTAGTTTATCTCCGCTTTTATTTAATATCTATATGGATGATATTCTCAGAAAATTAAAAGATGAAATACCATTAGGAATAAAAATAAATAAAGATAATGCCTTAAATATGCTACTCTTTGCAGATGACATGATGTTAATACAAGACCGAGAAGATAAGCTGCAAATAAGTATGTACAAGCTACAAAAATTGATCCAGGATTATGGTTTAAATATATCAATAGAAAAATCAAAGATAATGGCATTTATAGGAAAACATATAAAAAGATCAAAGATAGTGTTAAGCAATAAAGTGTTAGAACAGGTGATAAAATTTAATTACTTGGGTTGTAATGTAACCTTCAAGACAAACAATGAAGAAATAAATAATAAAGTGAGTAAGTTCCAATATATTTGTGGAGTAATAGCTCGTACCTTAAAAAGGAAAACCCGAAAAGATACAAACCTAAAATTCTATAAGACAATGGCTGTTCCAGTTTTACTGTATGGTTCAGAGACATGGACTCTTAAAAAGAAAGATTGGAGCCAAATACAAGCGGCAGAAATGAAATATCTCCGAGCAGTAAAAGGTTGCACCAGACAAGATCATATTAGAAATGAAGACATAAGGAAAGAATTAGACATTTTTTGCTTAAAAGAAAGGATACAAATAAATAGAGAAAAATGGGAAAGCCATTTACAAAGAATGGATAACTCTCGCATTCCATTTCAGTCATACAAATATAAACCTCTAGGCTACAGAACAATAGGAAGACCAGTTAAAAGATGGGAAGAAATATGAGGCCGGAACAGGAGAATCCTCCTAATCCATGAAGAGTTGATGATGATGACAAGTTACATGCGAATGTTTCCTTTTAAAATTGTGTTGTTATTAAAGAAATTTTAAAGAGTTATGGCAAACCGACTTGAAGCTTCACCTGTATAAACTGAAATTGTTGCACAAGTTGAAACCTGATGACCATGTATAATGATGTCTTGCATTCATTATTCTTTGTCAATTTTATAAATATTTTAAATGCTTAATGCACTGGCAAGAGTAACTTTCTCTTTTAAAGTTTCACTTGATTTTAGACAGTGCAATAGCGAAGGTCTTTAGGAAACACTTTAGCATTGTACATTGCTTTAGTTCCCATCTGCTTATAAGGAACTAAGTAATAAGAATATTCTGCTAGTGTTTATCTCGATTAGCATTGTGTAGAAAGAAGAATAATCTTTTGTTTGTAAAGCTGCTAGAGAGTAAAACATAATATGGATAGGTAGAGTCAGACTGAAAAATGCAATGCCATAGCCAGGATTTGAATCACGGATCTCCCACTTTCTGGCCGGTTGTTCTACCACTGAGCTATCATGCCGGCATAGCATTGGATTTCTGAACTGACTCGCATGTTTCCTGATAAACCACAAGGTGATCTCAAATTATTTTGAGATGACAACCCCAATGGCAACTTATAATGTTGTAAGTACTTTAAGTCCCAGGATTCATACTATAGCCAACTATTATAGTCAATTGATATTGGATTAATTGTTTTTTTTCACACAAGCCGTGTGTAGGACAGGGGTTGAGTAGGTAGAGTTGATTTTTTCAGTCTGACTCTGGATTAAATTGTTTTATTCACACGAGCCGTGTGTAGGAAGGAATAGGATACGTAGAGTTGAATTTTTCAGCCTGACAATACCTATCCAACTCCTGTCCTACCACGGTTTGTGTGAAAAAAACAATTAATCCAATACCAATTGACTGTAATAGTTGGCTATACTATGAATCCTGGGACTTAAGTGTTTACAACATTAGAAATCGCCATTGGGGAGGTCACCTAAAAAAAAAAAAAAAATCTGATGTATACCATTCACATGATTTTTTCTACATCTCTGCAACAAATTATTCTTAAAAAGCTTATACTTCTACATACTCCATGCTAATCAGAAACAAATTCAAAGAAATAGTCTTATTACTTGCTTCCTTGTAAGTAGAAGCGAAATAAGAGAGTACCATAGGTTAAAGTGACAGTCAAAAGCTGGTTGCTATGTGACTGAAATCCCTTTGATAGTATGGACAGCAGCTGACAAATTCCTGTATGAGAAAAGTATGTTTTTCAAAGCAGAAACCAAAAACAAGGAATGTCTCAAAAACGATGAACCCCACGAAAAAAATGTATGTAACATAAATAGTGTCTTTTAACGTGCGCTAAATTTTTCGTGTATTACGTTTTTGTCCATCTCTTACGCTTTAGCAGTTATTCAAAATTCCGTAAAATTCATCCAGAATAAAGTACTCTTCAGAGGCTATTCCCAGAAAATTCATGATATACATTTTATTTGTCAGGTAAATAGATTTAATATACGAAATTTTAATCAAAATCGTTAAAGAGCCATTTTTGAGAAAATAAAAATTTTAGAAAAAAGTTCCATGTAAAGGGTAGTTGGGGGCGGGGGATTTTTCTCAAAATCTTCGTGTCGCATCCCTGGATGATACTGCATCCCTGGATGATACTTAAGTACCAAGTTTGGTATTTTACCAACCTTTCGTTTTTGAGTTATCGTGTTCACAGACACACGGACCTTTTTCCGAAAATGCTTTTTTTTTTTTTTTTTAGATAAAGGGGACCCTAAAGCTTATATTTTCGGTGAAATCTCGGTATCGAATTTATGAGTGGAGTGCAACACCTTTTCTATACACTATGTACATAGTGCCAATAGAGGAAGTAAAAATAATAATTTGAGAACACCTTGTGGTTTACCGGGAAACATGCGAGTCAGATGAGAAATTCAATGCTATGTCGGCATATTGCCATGGTAGCTCAGTGGCAGAGCAACCGGCTAGAGATCAGGATATCCGTGGTACAAATCCCGGCTATGGCATTGAATTTTACATGTGACTTTACCTATCTAATTCCTGTTCTACCTGCAGAAAACAATTAATCCAATACCACACATAAAATGTTTTCGTATAATGAATTGCTATTTTGACTTATTACTTGGTAGTAGGTTAAGACAGAATATCACTTTAATAGGAGGATAAAGCCGCAGTCTTCAAGATGGAGGTTCGAAACATTTTACTACACTCGGAGCGGCGAAGTCTCCCGGCACTGTCTGTGGAAGGTCAGTCATCTTCAGCGGAGTGCTCCAATAAATAATAAAGAACACTCACCTACTGCAGTAACTGTAGTTGTGAAGGTTTGCAAACCCAGAGTCTTCATCCAAACGTTCCGCGAGATCAAAGTGTACTCTCTGTCAATACTTTGGATGACCTCACCCGAATCTCACATTTATGAAAAATCTCATATACATCTCTAAAACAAATTATTGTTAGAAAACTTATGCTTCCATTTACTTCATATTAATTGAGAAAATTAACAGAAATAGTCTTATTAGTTGCTTCCCTGTAACTAGAAGTGAAATAAGGGAATACCATAGGTTAAAGTTATAGTCAAAAGCTGGTTGCTATGTGACTGAAGTTCTTTTGTATGGACAGGAGTTCACAAATTCCTCTATGAGAAAAGTACACGTTTTTCAAAGCTGAAACTACAAACAAGGAATATCTCAAAAACGATCAACTTCACGAAAAAAGTAATATAACATAAATTGTCTGTTTTAACGAACTCTACATTCTTTGAGTGGTAAGTTTTTCTCTATCTTTTACGGCTTAGCAGTTATGCAAAATTCCGTAAAATGCATTCAGAATAAAGTGACCTTCAGAGGCTATTCCAAGAAAATTCAAGATATACATTTTATTTCTCAGGTAAACATCTTTAATATACGATATTTTAATCAAAATCGTTAGAGCCATTTTTAAGTAAATCGAACTTTTCGAAAAAAGTTCCATGTAAAGAGTATTTTGGGCTGGGGGATTTTTCTCAAAATCTTCGTGTTGCATCCCTGGAAGATACTAAACTTAAATACCAAGTTTGGTATTTTACCGACTTATCGTTTTTGAGTTATCGTGTTCACAGACACACGGACCTTTTTCTGGAAATGCTTTTTTTGGATACAGGGGACCCTAAGACATATATTTCCAGTGAAATCTGGGTATTAAATTTTTGGGTGGAGTGTAATACCTTCTCTATACATTATATAAAAAGAACATTTAGAGAAAGCGAAAATGGAGAACAGGCCAAATTTGCAATAAAGGATCAACACGGTAACCATAGACAAATTATATATGTGTTGCCCCGCTAACTTAATGAATCTAATGGGATCCAGTATAACTTTTATAATAGTAATTTATTTCATTAATAAACTATAAAAACTTTAACAATAACAACGCACAATAAAATAATACTTACATTCCTATTTAACTCGAAATGTGATTGCATAGTTCCCCATAATTTAACTTTTAACAAAGATGAAAAACAGTAAAGTGCACTATAGGATGTCGTAATGTGGCATATTATTTCACGTAACTGGCAACGAAATAACTAGATGAGAAATCATGAAAGTTAAGCTTTTCACAAAACCCAAACGAATTTAAATATTCGTTTCACCGAGCAATCATGTCCAAGTAACTCAGAGGAGATCAGTTAAGCCATAAAAATAAAGAATTAATGGTGAATCATGCCATCTGAAAACATTTACCGCTCCACTCTGAGAAAACCTGAGACTGACTGACTGACAGACAGTTTCCCTCTTTAGCCCCGAAAAAAAAAAAACAAATGTAACTCAGGCGGCAAAAGACCGAACTACTTAACAAGTGCCTCTATAAGTAGTGTAGAGCGCAAGAACAGTGTTGCAACGTTATATTGTACCAGAATGGTACAAGAGGTCCTTCGATGCTATTGTCCATTCCTTACACTCAACATTTCAACAAATATAATTAAAATCTATTACTTTCTCTACACCTCCGCGCGCGCGCGCGCGTGTGTGTGTGTGTGTGTGTGTGTGGACAACATAGACAAAACGAAAAGACTGTTAAATACTTGGTATCTAAGTTTGGTATTTTCGGAGGATAGGACACGAAGATTTTCGAGAAAAAAATTCCCCACCCCCAAATTATACTTTACATGGCAACAATTTCGAACATTTTGATTTCCTCAAAAGTGGCACTAATGATTTTGATTAAAGTATCGTATATTAAAGATGCTTACCAGACAAACAAAATATATATCTTGAATTTTCAGGAAATAGCCACTGAAGACTACTTTATTCCGGATGAATTTTGCATAACTGCTAAACCGTAAGAGATGGACAAAAACTTACCACACAAAAAATGTAAATCTTGTAAAAATGCACAATATATGTCATGGACATTTTTTTCGTGGAGTTTACCGTTTTCAAGATACTCCCTTTTATTAGTTTTAATTGTAAAGTACTTAGATTTTTCTCAGACAGGAAGTGTCCGTTTTTATTTTGTCCTACTCCTGGTCAAGCATAGAAGCGATTTGCAATGTCAATTGAATAACAACATCTTTTAAAACATTTGACTATCACTTCAGCCAAGAGCATTCCCTTCTATTTATAAGGATCTAAGTACTAAAAATCTGATATGTTACACTCACATAGCTTTCTCTAGCTGCTCTACAAACTTCCTACAAAAGATTATTCTTCTTTCTACACAATATTAATCGAGATAAACATTAGGAGAATGTTCTTATTACTTAGAAGGGAACTAAAAAGTAGAAGGGTGTAAAAATCCTTAGCATGGCTTCCTTCGGAAGGGAAGTAAAGCCGTTGGTCCCGTGTCGTAAATTTACGGCACGTAAAAGAACCTCAAGCCTGATAGAGAGGCCTCTGAGCAAAATTAAGTGGTCTTTCACGCCCAATTTAGAATGGGAAGCTGAGAACCACTGCAGTTAAAGAGCGTTCATAAATAACACGCCATTTACATTTCAATAATTATTTGATCAAAATATTGAAGATAACGCAAATATGGAGACTGCTGCAACTGACAAAGCTACACATTTAATTAAAAGTGAATTATATATTTGCGTCTTAGGATTTGTGAGAGCCAACAAATTTAGACACAGATGGTGGGTACATCCATTTAATCGAAGTACAATTCGCAAGGATACTGTATTGGCAAAATGACAGATAGCGTAGCACGACCAATAGAAGCGCATTTATGTAATATGCACTGTAAAATTTCGCATTGCGAACATCTGGTGTTTTTTGTTGTTGTAGTTTTTAACGCCCGCTTTTACTACTTGTGGCACCGCAGGCGATGACACAGGTGATACATGGAATGAAGATGGAGTACCGGTGAAATGTGATGGCGGGGAAAACCAGACAACCCGGAGAAAACCCGCTCCTGCGCCGCTTTGTCCACAAAACTCGCATACGGTCGCTTAGGATCGAAACCGGTGAGAGGCGAGTGGTCTAACCACTCGGCCACGGCGCAGCCACCATCTGCTGTTGAACAGCAGGCAATGCATAGGGGAAGGAATGCAGAATTCTTTCATTAACGCAACGCAAGGATAAAGTTTGCAGTTTGCAAACTTTTGCATTGCATTGCCTGTATCTATATGAATGCTTACATTGAATAACATGAGTGCAAAGTCTGCGCTTACATCTCATTGTGAATGGGCATAAGGTCTAAGCTGTAAAGTTACCAATCAGCATTTCACGTCCGCGCTCACTAAAGTGCCTCGTTTTGGTGCTTCGTGGTGCAGGGGGAATGGGGTTTGTGTGCTGTGAATGTGTACATGTATGTGTATTTGTCATAAAAAACGGTAAACATAGGAAATTTAGGAGAAAGGAAGTAATAAGAGGAATAAGAAAGGGAATATAACGCAAAAAAATATACTTCGCGGAGAGTAAAGTACCCTGTCAATCCAGCAGCTGCAATTGTATTGTGTTCGGAAAACAGAGACGATCAAGTTGGTAGGGGTGGGGCTAAATTGAATGAGTACCTGCCAAAATAAATAGCCCGTTCCATTATGGGCCACTTTTTATGCATACGAGTATACATCTTCAGGCACATACAGCGTTTGTGCTGTTTGAACTATGAGGTGCTTTAGTCAGATTTGTAGTCTAAATTGCTGATGCTTCGGCAACTTATCTGCTTTAGGAATGCTAAAGGTGAAAGCTTCCGGTCGATATCATTAGTGGTTAGATCGTCGTGTTGCACACCGAACTTGCAGGCATATCAAGGGTTTAGGCAGCTTATCTGATTCTCCGAAGTGCCTATTGCTTTAATCAACCAACTAATTGAGCTACAGATCTTTTTCATTCTCTCTCTCTCTCTATTATGTGCCAAGCTTTTAGCAGTGTTAATGTCCGCTCTTACTACAAGCGACAACACATACGGTTGGCACTGACAATGTAATAAACAAAGCTAGGAAGTTCGTACCGTTCGCCGTTTCTTTTGCTACATTCTCAATGAGATGCAAGCGCAGACGTAAAGCAGCATAAGCGTAAGCGTGAGGGAAGATCATTCACAATGCAATCGTAAGCGCAACGCAAGAATTTGTCACGGGTTTCTAGATCCGCAAGTTACAGGCGAATATCTTCCAAACGCTCCGCAAGTTATAAACTGAATAATATAACCAACAATACCACATACAAAAATTCACTCAATCTTTTACAAATACATATGTTATAAAATTACATACTAACAACCGACTCTCGTGGCAGTGACGTCACAATAATTGCTCGTTTAAAACTATTGAAAATAACACAAGAATAGAGATTTCAGAAAGTGAATTAAGAATTCTCTCTCTGCGTTTTCGTTTTATGAGAACCAAGAAATCTGGACACATGATAATTACATCCATTAATTCAAAGAAGGATTCGCAAGGAGACTCATAACCTATTGAGGGAAATTAGAGATAGCGCGGCAATGCACGGCCAAATAGAAAAGCATGCATGTACAGCAGGCCCTGTAAAGTCTCGCAGTGCGATTGTTTGTTATTGAATTCATAGGCAATATTCCTCTCTTTGCACGCAAAGCTAGGATAAAGTTTGGAGTTTATAAACTTGCGTTACATTGCATTGCGTCTTGCCTGTTTCTATGTGAATGCTTGCATTAAATAATATGATTCCAAACTCTTGCGCTTTCGTTGCGTCTGCGCTTGCATTTCATTGTGAATGTAGCATTATATAATTTGTGACTGCCACTCTCAGCGCCATTGTTGCCAACAGTAAAAAAAAAAAAAAAAAAAAAAAACTAAATTTGGCCTTTTAAAGAACTAGATTTCTACCATGCATACTTATCTTAAACAAAAAGCAGCAGAGCTACTTGCATTGAATTAAACAACACAAAATAACTTACTTAAAATTGAGAACATCTAGTCGTCATCATGGGAAGCAGAAGCTGAAACTTTAATGGATGGTGATAATACAACGGATGTTGATGGTTTAGATGTACATATATGCTTCCACTGCACCTATTGTTTTTAGAACGTTTGCAGGAAGTTCATAATTGTGGTAGCATTGATTATTTCTGCGAAGACCTGCACGGATTTTCAGTATAGCGTTCACAATTTTTGTGCCCATTCGACTCATTAGTTTTGTGTTTTACCCGATTTAGATGACTCAATATCCTTTCAAACTCAGCGTTTGACCAAGAAAGCACCAGTTTAGGTACAGCAAAGTCTGCAAGTTCTTTGAAAGGATTTTCGCCACTAGCATCACGGTATTTGAATACCTCACACCAAAAACTGGGGGAATTGTTGACATTCTTCCACTGTAAAATGATCAACTTTTGCCACTGCAATTCCACTTTGGCAACTGTTCGCTATCAAATGCCTCTAACAGTGGTTCCTTTACTACAACAAGCGCATCTGATACAGCAAGAAAGGATATTTTCCTCAAAACTTCAATGTTATCAGGCAATCTCTATTGCAGTTGTTTGATGACAAAGAAACAAATTTTACACACCTTTCTCTAACAGTTTTTCTTCTTGTTCTGTTATTTTATTTCTAATTTCCGAAAGTTTACTCTCAAACAAATAACCTAGATGTTTCTCGAAATCAGCATCGAAGAATTTTCTTAACGGAGGTAGGAATGCCAATTATTTTAAAAAGATACCTTGCAGAATAAGTTCATATCATGATGAAGCAATCCATATCATAAATTCCCCACCCTTCCTGTGTATACATTGCATGTATTAGACGATTCAATGGGCAAAATGGTCTCTAAATCGCTTCTAACATACAATTTGAAACCATACGAATGAAAACAAAAAGGAAAACAAAAGAACAGATTTCAACTAGCTGATTTTTGAAAACATCTAGATTTACCACTAGCAACCAAAAGATGAATTTCCCAACCAGAGAGTCGTTAAAAAAAAACTAGATTTGGTTGTTAAACAACTAAATTGACAATACTGCTCTCCGCATCAAAACAAGCCATTGATAAGAACACAAGGGGGGAAATGTAAACAAACCTGTTGCCAAGTAAACAGTACTCATTCTAGAACGAAAATGACTTGACATCCATATAAGCACACCTATTTAGATAATTATGTAGGTATGACATACAAATGGTGATACTTACTGATTTATATATACATTATGAAAACAACCAAGCAATTATAACACAGATTGAAATATTTACTGATCAAATGTTAAATAATATCCAAATAATACAATTAATTTCTAAAATATCTTCAGATTTTTACAAGGTAAAACCAAAGCAGGAATTAAACTAAATCTTTACTCATCTGCAGCTGTATTACTGAAAACTATATGCACTTCTGAAGCCTTTCAAACGAAAAACTCATTCTACGTTCCAACAAACAAGTGATGTGAAAAGGTTTGCTCCACTTTGCATGATGTATTAGTATCACCAAGGAAATAACACTTGTCGCATACATCAGCGTGTATGCGACAGTTCACACTGAGCCCTTGATTCATTTCATTTACACTTCTCATTTTCATTTCAGATAGTAGATCCGTCTTGACAGTTCTTCTACATGCCGCACAGATTCAGTTCAGTTCCATACCTTTGGACTATAACAGTGTGATGGTTGTGGGGTAACTTTCTGAACAAATTTGCAACCAATAATATGTATCTGTGAAGTATTCTGTTACTAGACGTTTGATAGTTTGTATACTAGAACTGCAATCGGTTTCTGAATACGTACATGCTTAATGGACTGCTAGAAAACTTACTATGGTTGTAAAACAAATTAATTTTGCTCACATTTGAGCAGAACAAAGATGTTATTCAAACGCCTTCCTTCCTACTGGCGTGGTTCTGTGTTATGCAGTAATGGGTTGCACTCTACGTTGACCTTTGCTCGTGCAAGCAGTGTCACATGGTATTGCGAAACCTGGCCGCTCTTACTCTGCATAAGGAAATTGGTAATAACTGAGATAAAAATATTTGGAAGGGAACGTTCCAGGCCTAAGTTTTAGGTACCTCTCCGGCATTTGTCAGTTATGAGGGCTAGGAAAAAATCTGGAGAAACCCCTAGTCAGGTAGGATTTGAACCAGGGAACAACCGTTCACGAAAGCATGCCTTAACAACCACGGCCAACCTGTCAGTGAAATATAGATGTCTGCCCCAATCTCACTGTATCTATACGTTAATCATCACTCCGTGGAATTGTTCAATAATCCACCGTAAAGAAAGAAAAAAGAAAAAATCTTATGTGTTACACTCATATGAATTTCTCTAGCTACTCCACAAACAAACTTTTTTACAAAAGATTATTCTTCTGTCCACACAATGCTAATAGAAATAAACATTAGCAGAATGTAATTATTACTTAGTTCCTCACAAGTAGAGGGAACTAAGGAAATACTCTTGGCTAAACTGAAAGTCAAATGTTTTAAAAGCTGTCGTTATGAGAATGTCATTGCAAACCACTTCTTTGGTTGGCCAGGAGTATAACAAAAGAACAACGAACACTTCCTTCTGAGAAAAGTACAAGTACTGCACAATTGAAACCAATAACAAGGAATATCTCGGAAGCGGTTACCTCCAGAACAAAAATGTGTTTACATGTTTGTGTGGTAAATTCTGCATAAGTAGAGGGAAATAAAAGAATACACTAGACTAAACCGACATTCAAATGTTTTACAATATGCTTGATTTGGGATTGAAATCCGTTTCTTTGCGTGGCCAAGCGTTGAGAAGTTCCCGTAAGAGAAAAGTTTAAGTATTTTGAAGTTGAAATTAATAACAAGGAATATCTCGAAAACGGCCAACTCCACGAAAAAAAGTATGACATAATTTGTGCGTTTTATCGTGATCTACATTTTTTGTATAAGGTTTTGTCTATCTCTTACGGTTTACCAGTTACCCAAAATTCAATCAAAATCGTCCAGAATAAAGACCTCTTCAGAGACTATTCCTAGAAAATTCAAGAAGTACATTTTATTTTTCATGTAAATATCTAAAATATAAGAGATTTTAATCAAAATCGTTAGAGCCATGTTTAAGAAAATAAAAAATTTCGACATTTTTTCCATGTAAAGGGTAGTTTGGGGTGGGGTGATTTTCTTGGAAGATAGCAAACTTAAATACCAAGTTTGATATTTAAAGGGCTTTTTGTTTTTGAGCTATGCTGTCCACAGACATACACACACGGACCTTTTTGCAAAACTGCTTTTTTTTTTTTTATTCAGGGCGATCCAAAACATATTTCAGTGAAATCTCAGTATCGAAATTTTGCGTGCAATACAATACTTTCTCTATACACTATGTACATAGTACATGTAGAGAAAGTAAAAACAAAATATATCAATTTATAGTTGGGCGGTATTCAGAATTTCAACATTCTACCTCATAAGGATCTCCTGAGCTATCTCGATCACTTAAGAATTAATTAATTTAATGTTTTAAATACGAAAGCGCATTAAGGTTTACAGTGCACTGGGTAATTATTTGGTTTACAATAACCATGTGTATTGAGGGTGGAATAGATAGCTGCTAGCAAATTGCATAGAATCCTTACACAGAGTGGTTTATGTAGAACTGACACATTTCTTTCTTTAATTAATCCGTTGGAAATTCATTCAATAACCCAATGGTGCTCCCTTATTTCGCTTCTACTTACAAGGAAACGAGTAATAAGACTGTTTCGGCTAATTTTTTCTCGATTAGCATGAAGTAAACAGTCATGTGAATGGAACACATCAGATTTTTTATTATATTTAAACGTCGCTAGCTTGCTCTCAAAAGCTTTAGTTTTTTTTTTTTTTTTTTTTTTTTGGTAATGTTTAACGCCCGCTTCTACTGCAATGGCACCGCAGGCGATGACACTGATTATGCATGAAGATTGAGCCCCGGTGGAATGTGGAAACCTGAGAACTCGGAGAAAACCCGCCCCTGCGCCGCTTTGTCCACCACAAATCTCACATGCGGTTGCTTGGTGAGAGGCGAACGATCTGACCACTCGGCCAAGGCGCGGCCGCTCAAAATGAAGACTTGCATGATGATGATGATGATGATGGTAGGTTTTACTGATTACTGGTTTTACTGTTTCTTTTACAAACATATACACATTGCACAAACATGTAACATCCATGCCCAAGGCAGCCGGTCCCCATGGCCGCGCTCGCTAAAGCGTCTCGCTTTGGTGCTTCGTGGGCAGGGGATCGTGGGTTCCAGTCCCGCCTTGGGCATGGATGTTACATGTTTGTAAAAGAAACAGTAAAACCAGTAAACCAGTAATCAGTAAAACCTACGGGGGGAAATGTAAATAGGGATACAGTACCGGAGTCCTGATCAGACTCCGTTACTGTTTTATTAAAAAAAAAAGAAAAGGCGGGATTCGAACCCATGATCCCCTGCCCATGAAGCACCAAAGCGAGACGCTTTAGCGAGCGTGGCCATGGGGACCGGCTTGTGTTAGGGCGCTCAACTACTGAGGTCATTAGCGCCCTCACAAAGCAAGGTTAAATAAAAACACCAAAATTAAAAATACAAAACAAATGTCATTTAAAAAAACACAGAATAAAACAGCTTGTGATGATGACATGAACTGAAAAAAAAAAAATCTGATGTGGACCATTCACATGACTTTCTCCATATCCCTGCAACAAATAATTCTTAAAAAGCTTATACTTCTATTTACTTTATGCTAATCAGAAAAAATTAGCAGAAATAGTCTTATTACTCGCATCCTTGTAAGTAGAAGCGAAATAAGGGACAACCGTAGGTTAAAGTGATAGTCAAAAGCTGGTTGCTATGTCAATGAAGTTTCTTTGTTTATATGGATAGGAGTTGACAAGTTCCAGTATGAGAAAAGTATACGTTTTTCATAGCAGAAACCAAAAATAAGGATGTCACAAAAACGACGAACTCACGAAAAAAATGTATATAACATAAATTGTGTGTTTTAATGTGCTCTACAGTTTTTGTGTAGTAAGTTTTTGTCCATCTCTTACTGTTTAGCAGTTATTCAAAATTTAGTAAAATTCATCCAGAATAAACTACTCTTCAAAGGCTATTCCCAGAAAATTCAAGATATACATTTCATTTGTCAGGTAAATATGTTTAATATCCGAAACTTTAATCAAAATCGTTAGAGCCATTTTTGAGAAAATCAAAATTTTCGAAAAAAGTTCCATGTAAAGGGTACTTGGGGGTGGGGGGATTTTTCTCAAAATCTTCGTGTCGCATCCCTGGAAGATACTAAACTTAAATACCAAGTTTGGTATTTTACCGACTTTTCGTTTTTGAGTTATCGTGTTCACAGACACAACACACACACACACGTACCTTTTTGTGAAAATGCTTTTTTTGGAAATTGGGGATCCTAAAACATATATTTCCGGTGAAATCTCGGTATCGAATTTTTGGTGGAGTGCAATACTTTCTCTATACACTATGTACATAGTGCGTATGGAGAAAGTAAAAATATAGAGCACTTTAAATCACACAGTTTATGTCATATAGGGTTTTGTTTGTTTGTTTGTTTGTTTTTTTTTTTTTTTTTTTTTTTTTTTTGTGGAGTTAATCGTTTTTTAGATTTTCCTTATTTTTGGTTTCAGCTTGGAAAGACTTGTACGTTTCTCATACAGGAATTTGTCAACTCCTGTCCATACAAACAAAGGAACTTCAGTCACATAGCAACCAGCTTTTGACTTCACTTCAACCTATGCTACTTCCTTATTTCGCTTCTACTTACAAGGAACCAAGTAATAAGACTATTTATGTTATTTTTTTCTGGATTAACATGAAGTAAATAGAAGCATAAGCTTTTTAACGATAATCGTTGCAGAGATGTAGAGAAAGTCATGTGAATGGAACACATCAGGTTTTTCTGATAAGGTATGCTCCGAGTGAACAGAGGATAACCACATTTATTCATTTTGTTCTTCATTATTTAAAAAAAAATACTAAAAGGTGCCTTCGCACACATCCTAAATTAAATTTTGAAATTTATAGCAAACACTGAAGAACTTTGATTACAGTGTGTAGTGGCTCCAGAAAGCGTTCAGTTACACATTTCCTTGTAAATACAAGAGAGACATGTAGACTGGATGGAGAGAGAGAGAGAGAGAGAGAGAGAGAGAGAGAGAGAGAGAGAGACAGTTTTAGAAAAATCTCCTCTATACTCTGCTAGCTTTCAAATGTCACTCTATGCACGACACTGCGAGAAATAAAATATTGGTGATTTAGCACTCCAAATCTATATTATAAAGTATCAGAAGATGCAAATAAATACCAAATGCTATCTGATAACGATTTATGTAACAAGACAGTTATATTAAAATTGGATGTTATAAAGATCGACATGATGTTGGGTGGATGATCTTCTAAATCTAATTATGCATTATTAGGAGGGTTACGTGCATTAGCACAAACTAGTTTAGCAAATGCTATCTGATAACGATTTATGTAACAAACAGTTATATTAAAATTGGATGTTATAAAGATCCACATGATGTTGGGTGGATGATCTTCTAAATCTAATTATGCATTATTAGGAGGGTTACGTGCATTAGCACAAACTAGTTCTTATGAGGTAAGATTAGCGTTAATTTTTCATTTACTATAAACGTTTACCTCTTATGATTTTCCACACACACAATTATACAAAACATTCCGAATGAACAGAATTTCAAAATTGCAGAAACTTCCGGATATTAATTTTATTAACCTACACATGTCCTAAAGCATTGGTAGTTTTACAAAAATTAGACAACATAGAAAACAAAGAAACGTTATGAATGCTAATTTAGTTTCAGGGGTTGGGAGTTCCTTACACGTTACAATTCGGCCTTAGCATCTGAAGAACGGCAAAAAGTATTTGAAAATGCAAACCAATAACAAAAAATATCGTAAATTGTTAATCCAAACAGAAACAGAACAGAGAATGAGAACGGAATTTCAAAACCAAGCTCATCATTTAAAGATCAGCTTTTAAAATTTTGTCTACTGATTTAGCCTAGCGTATTTCTTTATTTCTCTTATATTTACTAGAAAATAAGTAATAAGATATTTTTTACGTCCTTTAGCCTGGTTGGTCATATCGGACGATGAATGATAGGTGAAATGATAATCAAATGAACCTGAGACATTGGACATTCGTCTTCTCAGGATAAGGGAAAAGCCACCCTGTGCGAGATTCGAACACGCGACTTCTTGAATGTGAGGCAGACACAATCAAGGCGGACAAGTTTATTTTTGTAAATATTTATCTTGATCAGCGTGGAGTACACAGAAGAAGAATAAGATTCTGCTAAAATAGTTTGTTGCAGAATTGGTAGAGAAAGTCTTGTGAATAGAACACCTCAGAGTTCTTTACTTTCTCTAACATATGCAATGCACATATTAATATAGATGTAAGTGCATCCAATCGGAAACTAAATACCGGAATATATTTTTTGAGAACTATCGAATACACAATACAAAATATTTTTAGAAAACGAATTTTGGACGGAAAGCAAATCACTCTCTACCTACGTGCTAGATATAATAAAAATGGACTTGGAGGGGTAAAATAAGCTCTTGTAGAAATAGTTTAGAGAAAAGTGAGTAGAGAAGCTCTCGTGAATGTAACACACAAACCTTTTAATTTCTCTACTCGTACTATGTACATAGTGTATAGAGAAGGTATTGTAATGCACCCACAAATTCGATACCGAGATTTCACCGAAAATGCATGTTTTGGGCCCCCTGATTCCAGAAAAAGCATTTTTAGAAAACTGTCGGTGTTTGTGTCAGCCGGTGTGTATGTGTATGTATGTGTGCAGCATAGCTCAAAAAACAAAATACCGTTAAATACCAAACTTGGCAATTAAGTTTATCATCTTCCAAGGATACGACACGAAGATTTTCAAGGAAAATCCCCCAACCCCAAGCTACCCTTTACATTCGAAAATGTTAATTTTCTCAAAAATAGCTCTAGTGATTTTGAGTAAAATGTCGTATATTAAAGATATCTACCTATCTTGAATTTTACCCTTTGAAGACTACCTTATTCTGGATGAATTTTACGGAATTTTGCCTAACTGCTAAACCGTAAGAGATGTACAAAAACTTGCCAGAGAAAAAATGTAGAGCACGTTAAAACACACAATTTGTTATACACATTTTTTTCGTGGAGTTGATCGTTTTTTAGATATTCCTTGTTATTGTTTTCAGCTTTAAAGAGCATAATATTTTTCCTCATACAGGCATTTGTCAACTCGTGTCCATACAAACCAAGAAAATTCAGTCACCTAGCAACCAGCTTTTGACTGTCACTTTAATCTATGGTACTCCTTTATTTCGCTTCTATTTACAAAGAAGCAAGTAATAAGTCGATTATGCTAAATGGAATGGAACACTTCAGATTTTTTTTCTATTTATTGCACATTAATTTACATAAATGTTTGCAGAAAGTATTATTACTTTTTAGTTGTAGGTGCAAGGGAAATCCAAGAGACCGAAGCGATAATCTCTCCATGTCATAGTGATAAACAATTGAAAGGTGATCAGATAAAACGATAAAGTTAGTAAACATATTAAAAATGATGGATCTTTCGAAAATGGTTGATCTTACAAAAATATTTGTTTTAAAGAGATTTTGTGAGTGTGTGTAAATTTGTCTAGCTGATAAATTTAAACAATTTAAAACAATTTAAACAACCCAATCAAGAGGATTTCACAAAATATAGTCAGAAAAGTCAATATAAATATTTTATTTATCAAGTGAATATCTTTAAAAGTATTACGTTATATTCACACAGGCGCAGACTGTTTTCTTAAAAGCCTCACCGTCACCACAAGGTACTTCAAAATGTATATTTCCGGTAAAACCCCGACATTAAATTTTCTGTTAGAATTCAATACTTCCTCTATCTACGTGGTATATACGAGGTCGGCTGATAAGTCCAGGGCCTCACACAGATATGGCGTCACTATGCCAGTTAGACTGTAGCATCGTATAGTTTAACTCTAAACTAGCTTGTATCCATAGTTACAGGTCAATAGCTTGTTTAGTTTTCGAATGTCACCTTTTTGAACAAGACAACTTTAGAGTTTTCACGAAAATGGAGGATTTGGAAAACCGGGCAGTGATTAAATACTTCCATTTGAAATGCTTAACGCCTAAAGAAATCTTTGAGGAAATGGACGGTACATTGAAAGACTCCGCCCCTTCATTTTCAATGATTAAAAGGTGGGTTGCAGAGTTAAAAATGGGACGTGCGAGCACTAGTGATGAGCCTCGCTCTGGACGCCCTGTAGAAGTGACAACTCCAGAGATCATTGAAAAAAATCATCGTTTAATACCGGAAGATCGCAGATTAAAGTTGTTTGAGATAGCAGAGTACGTGCAGGTAATATTTTAAGTAATGTTTTGGGCTTTCACAAGGTCTGTGCAAGATGGGTGCCGCGATTGTTGACACCTTATCAAAAGTTGCAAAGAAAAACTGTTTCTGTTAGGAATGTGAATTTTTAGACGGCTTATTACCATGGATGAAACTTGGGTGCATCACTACTCTCCAGACAGTAAATCACAGTCTAAACAGTGGATTGCCCCAGGAGAATCAACTCCAAAAAAGGCAAAGTCAATTTTGTCAGCTTACAAGGTTATGGCGTGTTTTTTCTGGGATGCACAGGCAATTATTTTTATTGATTACTTGGAAAAGGGTAAAAGTATCACTGGTGACTACTATGCAAACTTACTGCAACGTTTGAGTGATGAGGTGAAAAGAAAAAGACCTCATTTGGCTTAAAAAAATTCTTGATTCATCACAATGATCCGGCCCATTTTTCAGTTATAGAAATGGGAAAAATGTGCGAATTAAAGTTGGAATGATGTTCAAGCATCCACCCTATTCCCCAGATCTAGCACCCAGTGACTACCATCTATTTCCAAACCACAAAAAATGTCTTTAAGGACGTAGATTTCACAGCAACGAGGAGATCATTTATGCGGTAAACAGCTATTTTGAGGACCTTGATAAATCGCACTACAGAGATGGTTTAATTAAATTAGAACACCAATATGACAATCCGATAATCTCTTTCCTGGAGATTATGTTGAGAAATAAAGCAAAACAAAATTGCTTAAATGCCGTTTTCATTGAGAGGCTCGGGACTTATCAGCCGACTCTAGTACATTTTCAAATTCAAAGGATATCAAAGTGTATTTGAGCTGCACAAATAAAGTTTCATACTTTATTGAGATCCCGTGTTACAGATGCAAATGTAGGCTTACAAGATAATGTTTCTCCCTGAATAGTATCAAATAATATACTTTATGATCACTCAATATTATCAATTTTTAAAAGGAATGCAATTTTAATGGACATCTAATGTACTCGCTAACCTTGACACTGTAATAAATTGAAATAATTATTTTCTTGACTAGAAGTAGGAATTTCATAAATATTTATGACGCTGCGGTCTTATCTTTTCTCCTCGATAAAGAAGAGAATGATGTAAATAAAGGTAAATGATTATTACCTTTAAACGTCGTAAACTTTTGGAGATATCTTTGCGTGTAGTTGAAAAGGTGCACACGGACTAATGAGCTGAGCAAGATGGTTCCATGGTAATGCCAAGAGGCGTCGACTTGATCTACTTTTGGGGGGGGGGGGCAGCATTGTGTAAATAATTAAAGTATCAATAAAATAAAATATGTATTACTACTCTTAAAGAAAAATATATCTAATCACATTATAGTAGAGAAGCTTTCTACTATATAAGTGGTCCAAAGAGTTTAGATTAAATCGCCATCTGACCTCTCAGGACAAGGAAAACCCCAGGGTAGGGCGGACTCATCAGAGTAACTCACTCTAACCGAGATTCGAACTCGGTACCTTCCGAACGTGAGGCAAACCTGCTGCCCCTACACTAAAGAGGCGGGTTAAAGTTATTGTTATTATTAAGGTACAAAATGTTAAGCTACAAACATAAATAGGTAAGTAATATTTCGGAAAAAGCATAAACATTTAAAGCTGGAACCAATAATAAGGAATATCTCTGAAATTGTTAATTCTACAACAAAAATGTATGGGACATAATTTTTTTATTTTGACAAGATCTAGATTAGGTGTAGTAAGTTTTTGTTTATCTCTTACGGTTTCCCAGTTATGCAACATTCATCCAGGATAAACAGGTCTTCAGAGACTTATTTCCAGAAAATTCAAGACACATTTGATTTGGCATGAAAATGTTTTTAATATATGGTATTTTAACTAAAATCTTACAGCCACTTTTTTTTAAATCTTCGTGTCGCATCCTTGTAAGATACTAAAATAAATGTCAAGTTTGTTATTCAGCGGAATATTCGTTTTTTAAATATACTGCCCTGCCCCACATACTTTCTCTACACGTAGAGAAGCTATTGCATTCCACCCAAAAATTCGATACAGAGATTTCGCCGGAAATAGATGTTTTAGGTTCCCCTGTATAAAAAAAAAAAAAAAAAAAGTATTTTTAGAAAAAGTCCGTGCGTGTGAATCTCCGTGTCTCTGTGAACACGATAACAAGTCGGTAAAATACAAAACTTGATATTTAAGATTGGTATCTTCTAAGGATGCGACACGAAGATTTTGAAGAAAAAATCCCACACCCCAAACTACTCTTTGATTAAATACCATATTTTAAGATATTTATATGGCAAATAAAATGTATAACTTGAATTTTCTGGAAATAGCCTCTAAAGATCTTTTCATTTTGAATGAATTTTGCTCTCTGAGATAGAAACTTACTACACAAAAACTGTAGATCACGTTAAAACACACAATTTACGTCACATGTGTTTTCTGAAATATTCCATATTATTTATTTCAGATTTAAAACATTTTTCTCACACTAGTTGTAAACTACTGCCACTGCATAGAAACGGATTTCAATCATATGGCAACCAGCTTTTAAAAGATTTGAATACCGTTTTAGCTTAGTGTATTCCCTTATTTTCCTTCTGCTTACAAGGAACAAGTAATTAAGAGAGATTGTGCTAATGTTTATCTAGATTATCATGAAGTAGATAGAAGAATATGCTTTTTAACAGTTAATTTGTTACAGCGATGTACAGAAAGTCATGTGAATGAAACATATAAGATTTTTTAAAAATGCTTTAATGGATTCAGGGACATCAATACATACATTTCCGGTGAAATCTTGGTGGTGTCAGTTTTTTGGGTGGAATACAATAGCTTCTCTACTTACTAAGTATATTGTAAGTTAAAGATATATTACTTAGGAAGATTGTTCAAATGAATGATGAAAGAAAAAAATCTGATGACTCTCATGACTTTCTCTAGCTGCTCTACAAAAGATTACTCTTCTTTCTACACAGTGATAATCGAAATAAACACTAGCAGAATGCTCTTATTACTTAGGCCTTATAATTAAAAGGGAACTAAGGCAAAAGCTGTCGTTATGCGATTGTCATCGCTTCTTTGCTTGGCTAGGAGTAGAACAAAAGAAAAACGGACACTTCCTGTCTGAGAAAAATGCAAGTACTTCACAACTGAAACCAATAACAAGGAATATCTTAGAAACGGTAACCTCCACAACAAAAACGTAAAGAACATAAATTGTGTGTTTTGACGTAATGCACATTTTTTGTATTGTAAGTTTTTGTCTATCTCTTACTGTTTACTAGTTACGCCAAATTAAGCAATATTCATCCAGAATAAACAGGTCTTTAGAAGCTATTCCCAGAAAATTCAAGATATACAATTCATTTGTGATAGAAATGGTTGAAATATGTGGGATTTTAATCAAAATCGTTAGAGCCATTTTTAAGAAAAACAAAATTTTCGAAATGTTTTTACATGTAAAGGGTAGTTAGCAGTGAAGGGATTTTCTTGAAAATCTTTGTGTCGCATCCTTGGAAGATACTAAACTTAAAATACAAAGTTTGATATTTAACAGTATTTTCGCACACACAGACCTTTTTCTAAAAATGCTTTTTAGGATTCAGGGGGACCCAAAACATAAATTTCCGGTGAAATCTCGGTATCGAATTTTTGGATGGAATATAATACCTTCTCTATACACCATGTACATACATAGTTCGTGTAGAGAAGGTAAAAAAAAAAGGATAGGTATATGTAGATGTGTATTACTTTTAAACCAAAACTATTATCTGAGAACGTGCATATTCCTACTTTCACAGCAACGATAAGTCATCGTGAATACTCTTCCGGTTTCTACAGATTCTCATAGCGTGATTAATCAGCGCATGTCCTTGAAGCATTCGAGGACTAAGGAACTGGTAGACAGAGAGGCGCCTCTCAGCACAACGGAATTCTTCTGGTCAGATTTATGCTCTACGAAGGGGGATTATTGAATAACAGACCGGCATTTGTCACAGTTTGCGAAACGCGGCAGGAAACAAATATCAAAGAAACATAACACGTCTCACTGTTTTATTTCCTATATAACCCAAGCTTCAAGAAAAAATCTGATGTGTTACATTCACATGACTTTCTCTACATCTCTGCAACACATTATTGTTAAAAAGCGTTTGCTTCTATTTACTTCATGCTAATCCAGAAAAAAATAGAAATAGTCTTGTTACTTGCTTTCTTGTAGGTAGAAGCGAAATAAGGGAGTACCACACATTAAAGTGATAAATCAAAAGCTGGTTGCTATGTGCCTGAAGTTCCTTTGTTTGTATGGACAGGAGTTCACAAATTCCTGTATGAGAAAAGTATAAGCTTTTCAAAACTGAAACCAAAAACAAGAAATATCTTTAAAAAAATCAACTCCATGAAAATAATATATATTACATAAATTGTGTGTTTTAACGTGCTCTGCATTTTTGTGTGGTAAGTGTTTGTCCATCTCTTACAGTCTTCAGAGAGTATTCCCAGAAAATTCAAGATTTATGTACATTTTATTTGTCAGGTAAATATCTTTATCTGGGTGGGGAGATTTTCCTTCGTGTCGCATCCTTGAAAGTTACCGAACTTAAATACCAAGTTTGGTAATTAACGGTCTTTTCGTATTTGAGCTATGCACGGACCTTTTTCTGAAGATTTTTTTTTTTTTTTTTGGATTCAGGGTGACCCAAAACATGTATTTACGGTGAAAGCTCGGTATCGAATTTTTGGGTGGAATGCAAAATCTTCTCTATACACTATGTACATAGTACGCGTAGAGAAAGTGAAAAAGCAGAAATAGTCTTATTACTTGATTCCATGCAAGTAGAAGAGAAATAAGGGAGTAGTATAGGTTAAAGTATTAGTCAAAAGCTGGTTATGTGACTGAAGTTCCTTTGTTTGTAGGACAGGATTTGACAAGTTCCCGTACGAGTAAAGTATAAGCTTTATAAAGCTGAAACCAATAACAAGCAATATTTCAAAAACGATGAACTCCACGAAAAAAATGTATATAACATAAAATGTGTGTTTTAACGAGCTCTACATTTTCTATTAAGTAAGTTTTGTCCATCTCTTACGGTTTAGCAATTATGCAAAATTCCTCAAAATTAATCCGGAATAAAATAGTCTTCAGAGGCTATTCCCAGAAAATTCATGATCTGCATTTTATTTGGCAGGTAAATATCTGTAAATATTTTAATCAAAATCATTAGAACCAATTTTGATAAAATCAAAATTTTCGAAAATTTTTCCATGTAAATGGTAATTAGGGGTGGGAGGGGGCTTCTTGAAAACCTGCGTGTCGCATCCTTGCAAAATACTGAACTTAAATACCAAGTTTTGTATTTAACGGACTTTTTGTTTTTGAGTTACGCTATCCACAGACACACACGGACCTTTTTTCAATTTTTTTTTGATTCAGGGGGACGTAAAACATGTATTTCCGGTGAAATCGCGGTATCGAATTTTTAGATGCATTATAATACCTTCCCTAAGCACAATGTACATAATGCGTATAGAGAAAGTAAAAAAGGCAGGGAAGATGTTACAAGCATTGGAACGTTACAGATTGTTGTTATATAGGTATGTTCTTTCTTATTTCATGATGCTTTAATAGTGATATATTGGCTATCAGCATCTCCTTTAGGCGTGCTCAAAAGTGTGTGCTTCATCATACGAGTACTCACTCAGACGAGTCGAGTTGGAACAGCATGCAAGTTTGGTTATATGGGGGCTTTGACTTGCAAAATAACTGTTTTATTACTCGCTGAATATTAGAGCATCATAACGCTTCATGTGTTTTAGCTATTAAGCTTACTCATAGATACTCGAATATTCATACTTACGGACTCTAAGGGATACGGAATGAATCTGATTGAAGAAAGGGATTCAATCCCGGAACCCGTGACCTCTCGGCTAAGAAGCCAACATAGCGATCCCCTCCCCCATCGGAAAACATGGGTCTCTAGCCCTTGAGCTATTTCATGTAATTGCGTGTTTTTGACCATACAATTCCTGTCACGTTCGCCGCTATCAGCAAAATATTTCCACAAAGTTTTTAGAATCGCATTCCATTGCTTACACATTTATTAAATTAACTCTATGTGCGGGAACTTTTCTTAGGCGCGGCTCCCTAGTCTTTTTTACTTTCTCTACACGTACTATGTACATGGTGTATAGAGAAGGTATTCCATTCCACCCAAAAATTCGATACCGAGATTTCACCGGAAATACATATTTTGGTTCCACCTGAATCAAAAAAAAAAAAAAAAAAAAAAAAAATGTAAAAAGATCCATGTGTGTGTCTGTGGACAGCATAGCTCAAAAATGAAACGTTCGTTAAACACCAAACTTCGTATTTAAGTTCAGCATTTTCCAAGGATGCGACACCTAGATTTGCAAGAAAATCCCCCCACCCCTAACTACCCTAACATGCAAACATTTTCGAAAATTGATTTGATTAGAATACCATATTTTAAAGCCATTTCTATCACAAATAAAATGCATATTTTGAATTTTCTGGGAATAGCTTCTAAAGACCTGTTTTTTTTTTTTTCTGGATGAATGTTGCCTACTTTGGCACAACTAGTAAACTTAAGAGAGGCAAAAACTTACTACACAAAAATTGTACATCTTTAAAAATACACAAGTTATGTCATATACATTATTTCGTGGAGCTTATTGTTTTCGAGGTATTCCTTGTTATTAGTTTCAGTTGTGAAGTACTTGCACTTTTCTCAGACGGGAATATCCGTTTTTACTTTCTCTACACTTTTTATGTACATAGTGTATAGAGAAGGTATTGCACTCCACCCAAAAATTCGATACCGAAATTTCATCCCCTGTATCAAAAAAAATCTGATGTGTTCCATTTACATGACTTTCTCTATATATCGGTAAAAATTATTGTTAATAAGTTTATCTTTTATTTACTTCAGGCTAATCAAGAAAAATTAGCGGAAATAGCTTTATTTCTTGCAAGTAGAAGCGTAATAACGGAGTACCATAGTTAAAAGTGAAAGCCAAAAGCTGGTTGCTATGTGACTGATGTTCCTTTCTTTGTATGGACAGGAGTTGATAAATTCCTATATGAGAAAAGTATAAGTTTTTCAAAGCTGAAACCAAGAAAAAGGAATATCTCAAAAACGATCAACTCCAGGAAAAAATGTATATAACATAAATTGTATGTTTTAACGTGCTCTATATTTTTTGTGTGTCAAGTTTTTGTCTATCTCTTACGGTTTAGTAGTTATGCAAAATTCATCCATAATAAAGTAGTCTTCAGAGGCTATTCTCAGAAAATTCAAAATATACATTTTATTTGTTAGGTAAATATCTTTAATATATGATTTAATCAAAATCATTAGAGCCATTTTTTAGAAAATCAAAATTTTCGAAAAAATTTCCATGTAAAGGGTAGTTTGGGGTATGTGTGTGTCCGTGTGTCTGTGAACACGATAACTCAAAAACGAAAAGTCGATAAAACACCAAACTTGGTAGTTAGGTTTAGTATCTTCCAGGGATGCGACACAAAGATTTTGAGAAAAATCCTCACACCCCAAACTACCCTTTACATGGAACATTTTTTGAAAATTTTGATTTTCTTAAAAATGGCTCTAACGATTTTGATTAAAATTTCGTATATCAAAGATATTTAGCTGACATATAAAATGAATACCTTGAATTTTCTGGGAATAGCCTCTAATGCCTACTTTGTTCTAGATGAATTATACGAAATTTTGCATAACTGCTAAACAATAAGAGATGGACAAAAACTTACAACACAAAATATGTAGAGCACGTTAAAACATACAATTTATGTTGTGTACATTTTTTTCGTGAAGTTGATCATTTTTGAGATTTTGTTGTTTTTGGTTTCAGCTGTGAACAACTATGCTTTTCTCATACAGGAATTTGTCAACTCTTGTCCATACAAACAAAGGAACTTCAGCCACATAGCAACCAGCTTTTGAACATCGCTTTAACCTATGGTACTCCCTTATTTCGCTTCTACTTACAAGGAAGCAGGTAATAAGATTAATACTGCTAATTTTTTCTTGATTACCATGAAGTAAATAGAAGCATAAACTTTTTAACAGTAATTTGTTGCAGAGATGTAGAGAAAGTCGTGTGAATGGAACACACAAGATTTTTTCTTTTGTTCTCCTGGCCAAGCAAAGAAGCGATTTGCAATGACAATCGTATAACGACAGCTGTTAAAATATTTGACTATCACTTTAGACTAGTGCATTATCTTAGTTCCATTCTACTTATAAGGAACTAAGTAATAAAATTGTGCTAATGCTCAACTCGATTAATGTGGTGTTGAAAGAAGAATTATGTTTTTTAGAAGCTTGTTTGTAGAGTAGCCAGAGAAAGTCATGTGAGTGTAACACAAGATTTTTTTTATTATTATTTCATTTGTTTAGCACCCTTTCTTTAAGTTCGATGGTCATATCGGGGATTCGTATTACTGTAGGTTTAGAACATGAGGTTAATCATTTTATATCATCAAACAGGCATACAGTCACTCACATACTTCCATATTCTGTGGGAGATAAGGAATAATTCCGGTTAAAGAAAAATTCCCCGCCCCAGCGGGAATCGAACCCGCGACCTCCAGGTGAGCAGTCAGCTCGCTGACCACTCGACCACGTCTTCAGCAGGTTTCGCTCACCTGCGGAAGCAGAGCACCAACATGGAGACATGTCAGTGGCTTCAATGCTAAGGTTTTTATTCTGGCTGTGGGCCCAAGTTCATGTGCACTGTTTGCTTTAATAATTCAGCTAGTTCGCGGTAAATTACATCGCCTATTCACTGTAATGGCTGAGGGTCTCAAAGAAAGAAACGCATTTGGCTGACAGCACTGCGGAAAGTCAGAGAGCAGCTCTCTTTTCTCCCCCTCCCTCCGGCCCTCGACTCTCCGTAAAACGAGCGCCCTGGATAAGGTTCGCGCATAGTAATAGTATTATCCCGTGCAACACATCCTGCTGCACTGTTCGAAATAAATGAAACAGAGACTTCAGGGCCCACCTGGGTAGTGTGGTGGAAGCGTGTCTGCCCCGAGATCATTTGAGCATCATTTCACCAATTCCATTCTTCGTCCGATATGACCAACAGGTTAAAGGACGTAAAGCTTAACAGACTTCAGGCTAGCTTCAGTAACTTACCAAGTGTTGTAAATAATCACCACACAATTAAAGAGCCATAATAGTTATAAGAAAATATAAACGACTGTCTCAATGCTCGAGTGCTCAACGAGCTGACTTCCCACCTGGAGATCGCGGGTTCGATTCCCGGCTGGGGCGGCGAATTTTTCTTTAACCAGAATTATTCCCTATCCCCCACAGAGTCTGAACGTATGTACGTGAGAGTGGGAGTGAATGTGTATTTGTGTTTGAGGAAAATAAAACGATTTAAACCTAAACTAAAGAACCTACAGACAACGAGTTGTTTCTAATGTAAAGCTATGACCTTAGATGTGAAAGGGGGCTATATAAATGAAACAATAATATATATATATAAACCTTTAGAATTACTGTGAAGTATAAATATTACAATTTGTATTTTACTATTATGTAAAATCCTATGTTATGTATAGATTGAAAGATCCACATATACCATACTATTAAAGCTACCCAAAATAAACCATAAAAAACAAATTAATAAATTGTTGTGATATCGGCGATTTCTGAGTGGAACTTCAAAGTATGGGAAAGGGGCGATAGTGTTTTAATCGCAAAAAACACCAACGGAAAACAAAAATGAAATGTTAATTAAATGCAACGAAAAATATCTGATGTGTTCCATTCACATGACCTTATCTCATCGCTATGACAAATTATTGTTAAACAGCACATTCTTCTATCTACCTTATGATAATCGATAGATATAAACATTGTCTTGGTTACTGGCTTCCTTGTAAATAGAAGGAAAATAAAGGAATGTCAAATATTTTACAAGCTGGTTGTACGTTTCTATACAACTTTCCGCGTGAGAAAAGTTTAGTATTTTACATCTGAAAGAAATAACAAGGAATATCTAAGAAATTGTCAATTCCACTTAAAAACGTATATGACATATTGAGTGTTTTAACGTGATCTACATTTTTTGTGTAGTAAGTTTTGGTCGATCTCTTACGGTTTATCAGTTACGCAAAATCCATTCAAAATAAAGAGGTGTCCAGAGTCTTATTTCCAGAAAATTCAAGATATACATTTTATTTACCACAAAAATGTATTTAATATATGGTATTTTAATCAAAATTTTTAGAGGCATTTTTGAGAAAATCAAAATTTTCGAAAATTTTTCCATGTAAAGAGTAGTTTGGAGTGGGGGAATTTTTCTCAAACTCTTTGTGTCGCATCTCTGGAAGGTATTTTACTTAAATGTCAAATTTTGTATTTTAGCGACTTTTCGTGTTCACAGACACACGGACAAACACACACACACACACACATACGGACCTTCTTTCTGAAAATGTCTTTTTCGGATACAGGGGACCCTAAAACATGAATTTCCGGTAAAATCTGGGAATAGAATTTTTGGGTGGAATGCAATACCTTCTCTATACACTATGTACATAGTACGTGTCGAGAAATTAAAAAGTTGCACCTGCCCTAAACTCTTCAATAAACTTAATTGAAGGTGAATAGTAAGGAACGAGAGCTGCATGTTGACTGCAAGCCGAATAATATACATTGCATGCAGCGGGAATCGATGGCATTCACCCCTTCTAATTGGTTAACAGGATCATTTTGTCTCTTAAAGGTAAACTTCAAAGAAATCCTAAAATAAATTTGGATAATCAGAGTATACAGGTCAATAAAACACTTAGGATCTATTTTAGAGAAAGGATTACTTTTTAGAGAACATATTATTGAAGTAAGTTAAAAGGCTTTCAACGTCCTAAATACAATTGCAAGATTATGTCGTTATAAAATTATACAATAACGCCTTACTGGTTCCCATATTTGGATATGCTGGAAGTGATGATAATGGTGTTTAAGGGCGCTCAACTGCCGAGGTCATAAGCGCCCTTATGATTAAAACTTGGCAATAGGCAGTAAGAAAATACCAAACAAAAAAATAAACACAAGTAAAAGAGCTAACACAGTTGAAACGGAAGTAACAGAACTGTCCAGCCCTCTAACCAGAGCTGGATATAAAACTACATCTAAAATCAACACATTAAAACCAAAACAGTTTAAAAAACCGCTATCACACTAAAACGTCAAGGTAAAAGAAACTTTTGCTAAAAATTTAAAAACCCTGGCCACTGCTCTTGGGTCATCTGCCAGGACCTCAGCAAGAGAGGCCGGCATGCCCATAGATGACCGAATGTGTGCCAGGTGACCACACTCCAGCAACACATGACGAACTGTCTGTGCCTCCCCACAGAGCGCAAAGACAGGAGCAGGTTCACGTTTAAAAAGGTAACTGTGAGTAAAAATACAGTGGCCAATTCTTAGCCGAGCTAGTACTACCTCCTCCCGGCGGAATAAACGAGAGGAGGTTACCCAGTTGACAGGGAGATCCTTCACCTCTCGCAGCTTATTACCACGGAGAGCCGACCACTCCGCATGCCAAGTCGAAAAAACGGCTTTCCGTACAACCACTCTAAAATCTTCTGCTGTTGAATGGGTAATCGTAACACTGGGCGCTGTGACTGCCGATTTCGCTGCCAAATCCGCCGTGTCATTCCCTGGCAAGCCAACGTGTCCAGGAATCCATGCGCACTCCACATTAAAACCAGAAGCGTGCAAAATGTGGAGAGCGTCCTGGATGCGCTGCACCAAAGGATGGTAATTGTACAGCTCACGAATGCTCTGAAGGGCACTAAGGGAATCACTAAGAATAAGGCAGTCACCTAATTTTCGACGTCGAATATACAGAAGGGCTTGATAAATAGCATATAGCTCGGCAGAATATATAGATGTGCAACTAGGCAAACCGTAAGTAGAAGTTGCGGTGCCAGTGACAAAGGCACATCCAACACCGTCGGGGCTCTTACTACCATCGGTGTAAATACAAATACGGCCACTGTATTTGGATAAAAATTCTAAAAAACAACGACGAATACTATCAAGAGGCGTAATAGATTTCCCGTAGAGCGTCATCCCGAGATCGACATGGGAGGTAGCGCGTAACCAAGGGGGGTGTATACTCTCTCCCTTGGATAACAGCCGAGGAATGTCAACATGGTGCTGGCGTAGAAGCTCACGGAAACGAAAACCTGCTGGCCTGGGGCTCAGAGAGCGAAGGCAGTATCGCTCGTGCAGCTCAGGGGAGAAAAACGCGTGATAAGTTGGATGCCCAGGCATACACTTCAGCCCACAGCCATAATTAGCAAGCAGGACATCACGCCGACAACGCAGAGGAGGTTCTCCCGATTCGGCGTAGAGGCTAACAACTGGGCTCGTTGGAAAAGCTCCAACGGCCACAGGGATGCCCTGGTTATGGACTGTGTCTAACCTTCTGAGCACTGAAGGTCGAGCTGAAGAATACACAATGCTGCCATAGTCCAACTTCGAACGAATCACAGCACGATAAAGACGGAGCAATGCCGTCCGATCCGCACCCCAAGATTTGCCACTTAGTATCCGTAAAAGATTTAGAGAACGGTCACATCGTGCTCTAAGCTGTGCTATTTGTGGTGCCCAACAAAGTTTCCGATCGAAGATCAAACCAAGGAATCTCGCCTCGTCTGCGAAATGAAGTAAATCTGGCCCGAGTCGAAGAGACGGCGGCATTTGCCACTTACGTCGCCAGAAGTTAACGCAGACTGTCTTCTCAGCGGAGAAACGAAAACCGTGTTTCGAGCTCCAAGCATAGAGATTGTCCAAACACCGCTGGAGACGGCGTTCCAAAAACGGTGTACGCTGAGAAGTACAGAAGATGGCAAAGTCGTCCACGAATAAACAGGAAGAGACACCTTGAGGCACACATAGTGATATGGAATTTATCGCAATAGCAAATAGAGTCACGCTGAGTACCGAGCCCTGCGGCACTCCGTTCTCTTGAATAAAATGGTTAGAAAAAACCGAGCCCACCCTCACTCGAAAAACGCGGTCCCGCATAAACTCCTGAATGACCAACGGTAGGCGTCCACGTATGTTCCAGTTGTGCAGAGAACGCAATATTCCCGCCCGCCAACACGTGTCATAGGCCTTCTCGAGGTCAAAAAATATCCCAACTGTGGGGCTGTTCTTAAGAAACCCGTCCATAATCTGAGTTGACAGAGAGACAAGGTGGTCAGCAGTTGAACGTCGTCGTCGAAAGCCACGCTGGATGTTCGTCAGAAGATTGTGGGATTCCAGCCACCACACCAACCGTCCATTGATCATGCGTTCCATCACCTTGCACACGCAACTGGTGAGGGAAATAGGACGGTAACTGGAAGGAAGATGGCGGTCCTTTCCAGGTTTAAGAATGGGTATGATGGTGGCCACCCGCCACTTGTCTGGAAAAATGCCATCAACCCAGACACGATTATAGACCTCGAGTAGGAAATTTTTGCCATCAGGAGAGAGATGTTGCAACATTTGGACGTGGATACCATCTGGACCTGGTGCTGAGTGTCGTGAAGAGGAGAGTGCATTGTCTAGCTCTGCCAGGGTGAAAAGGCGATTATAATCCTCAAGGTTGCCAGAAAGAAACGAGAATTCTTGAGATTCCACCTGATTCTTAACTGTAAGAAACTCAGGGGAATAATTGCCTGAGCTAGACACCTGAGCGAAAGCACTGCCTAAAGTATTCGCCACGTCAAATGTATCAACAACAGCTCCGGTAGGTGTTTTGAGACCGGCGATGGGCATGTGGTTCGGTTTCCCAGCCACACGTCTTAACTTATCCCATACGACAGAGGAAGGTGTATGTCGATTAAAGGAACCCACGAATTTATTCCATGACATCTTTTTGCTATCCTTAATAACCCGCCTAGAATGTGCACGCATCCGTTTATAGTGTATCAGGTTATCCAGTGTAGGAAAACGCTGGAAAACCCGTAGAGCTCGTCTGCGAGCGCGAATAGCATCCCGACAGTCATCGGTCCACCAAGGTACCGGAAATCGACGGCTGTAGCCAGTCGAACGCGGAATGGATTGCTCAGCAGCAGAAAGAATGGTCCCTGTGAGATGTTCGACCAAGTGGTTCACAGAGTCGTGCTCTTCGTAGCTAAATTCAGCCAAATGGGAGTACAGTTCCCAGCTGGCGTGGTCTAGGCGCCAACTAGGTAAACGGGTGGAACATACAACGGGTGTCAAGACACTAATACGACAAGGAAAGTGGTCACTAGAATGCAAATCCGAGATGATATTCCAGCATAAGGTGACTGCTAGCTGAGGGGAACAAATTGCAATGTCAATGTGTGAAAAACTATGAAATGCGTCAGAAAGAAAGGTGGGCTCTCCGGTGTTCAAGAGAGCAAGATTCTGACTATCCAAGAAGTCTTTAAGTAGCGTACCTCTCGCACAAGCCCGAGGAGAGCCCCAAAGAGGGTGATGGGCATTCACGTCGCCTACCAATAAAAAGGGTGGTGGAAACTGCGAAATGAGGTGTTCTAAGTCGCTCTGCGAGAGGTCCTCAGATGGAGGCAAATAGATACTGCAAATGGTGAATAATGCTTAATGCTGACAGCAACGGACTGGATTGCAGATTGTATGGGTACGGAGTTGGTAAAAATATCATCTCGAATAAGCATCATAGTGCCCCCATGTGCCGGGACACCGTCCTCCGGGGATAAATCACATCTTACGGAGGAGTACTGTCTGATGGTAACGGTGTCCTGTAAGCTGGCGGATTTGGCAGATGTTGATACCAACTTGGGTGTAGGTGCCGAAGGCTTTGGCAGCGCTTGGGCTAAAATAACCTTTTCCGCAATTGTAGCCCCGTTCATATCGCCGGTCTGTGTTGCGATTTCCCGACGCGGTACCGGTTTAGCTGCAACTGAGCTATAGGTACCGGACCTCGGGGCAGAGGGTTGGCGGAGTCGCAGGAGCTTCCGGGCTTCCAAGAAGGACACCTTCTCTTTCACCCGTATCTCCTGGATCGCTCGTTCCTCTGCAAAAAGGGGGCAGTCTCGGGAACTAGATGGGTGTTCCCCGTTACAGTTCACACACGATGGAGCTGAAGCACAAGCCCCATCGTGGGAGATGTCACCGCAGTGGACGCAGGTGGACTTGCCGGTACACAACTCACTAGTGTGACCATAACGTTGGCATTTAAAGCACCTCAGCGGATTGGGTATATAAGGCCTAACTTCGATGGCTTCATACCCTGCTCTAATCTTTTGAGGGAGGTCAACCCGATCAAAAGTAAGAAACAGGGTACGAGAAGGCAGGAATTCACCGTTGATCTTACGTTGTACCCGATAAACAGATGAGACACCCTGAGTCGCAAGATTTTCTTGGATCTCCTCAATGGACAAACCGTCCAACGCGCGGGTTGTTACTACACCGCGGGAGGAGATCAGCGACTTGTGCACCTCGACCTTCACTGGATAGCTGGCTAACATGGTGGCTTTAAGTATCCTTGCAGCTTGCGAAGCGGAGTTGGCTTCGACAAGAAGTGTACCATTGCGAGCTCGAACGCAGGATTTAACAGGACCAGCAATGGCATCGAGACCCTTTTGGATAGTAAAAGGGCTCACCTTAAGGAACTTCTTACCTTCCCCTGTCCTATGAATAACCAAGTAGCGAGGACCACTTGACTCGACTACTTCCTTTCTAACGTCTTTATTTGCATTAAGGGGTTTTAGTTTTGGTGCCATAGAAAAAATGGTATAAATTCATCCCCCCGTGCTCCCCACCCACCACGGAGCCCAACGAGGGGTCACCCCACTGGGGTGACAGGGCTACACAGGGGATATAGCGGGCTCGCCGTCCCACTCACCCTGGAGTTCGGTGTAATACCTAGTCCTGGCCGATTGACTAGGGGTGGGTTAGTCCCTAGCCTCCCGTTTAGGCAAATCAGAAACCAAAGCGGTGTATTAGGCTGCGCACCCTCCCCAGTTACTGAAAGACAGAAGCCCAGGCTCAGGTACGCAACCCTCAACCAACCAGGATATTCGTTTTCACCGACACGGGTCTCCACGCACGGCCTACACGTGGGTGGGCATTTTGACCTACTGACTCCCTCACCACTCTGAGGTTGCCCACAGAGGGAGTCAAGGTGGCTCGGGACCCCGGGTGCGCCTAACCCGTACCTACCGTAGTAGGCCCCTGGGGGGTATGCTGGAAGTGCATGGGCACATAAGACTATATTTAAGAACAGCGAAAAGAGATCTGCGCAGATTACAGGAAAATCCTGTTGAGACTAACAGGAGACTAACAGTGATTATCTTTTGGTTATCATGGGAATATTTCCGTTAGACCTGGAAATTAGACGTCGTACTGCCATATTATTGGCTTAGAAGAACAACTTGTTGGAGCACCAGTTAGGGATGAACAAGAAATTCGTGAAATATTAATTGATGAAAAAAAAAATGCGTGCTATTTATGGACTCTCTTTAACTACTGTGGTTCTCAGCGTCCCATTCTAAACTGGGCGTGAAAGATTACTTAATTTTGCTCAGAGGCCTCTTTATGAGGCTTGAGGCTCTTTTACGTGCCGTAAATCTACGATTTTACTTCCCTTCCGAAAAAATCCATCGTCCTCCGCCGGGTTTGAACCCGCGACCTTGGGTATATGAAGTTAGCATGGAAACCACTACACCACGGATGACGACATTAATCGAGGAGTGGCAACAAGAGTGGAATAGTAGTATTACAACAAGAACATGTTATGATATGGTCCCTAACATTGATGAACGACTTCGAATGAAATACCTACGACCAACAAGAGAACTCGCTACGTAACAGTACATGGACCTTATGGAGTACATTTTCATCGATTTGGACTTACAGAAACGGACGAATGCCGCTGAGTAGCTAGAGATACACCAGAGCATGCAACATGAATGTCCAATACAGCAAGAATGCAGAACTACTTGTCTTGTGTCCAAAATAGAAATATTTATCATTTACTACGACATAGAAAATGTTGGATTTGGCTAGTAAAAACTGCAGACAGTATCTACTAAGGCAATATTAGAATTTAGGAAAAGACGATTATAGAAGAAACGCTCTAAAACAGTTTCTTATAAGTTATAATTTTTTTATAAATGTAAAAAGAAGCTAGTAACAGTGAAGTAACACAAATATTAATATAATGATTAATAATTGTAACAAATCTTCACTTATCTTTTGGAATCCTTGGACTAGTTTCGCAATAAATGTATCTATTGCATCCTCAGCATTAATTTCCTTTTGGTCTCCAAAACTGAGACCAAAAGGATATAGTTTTTTCGTTATAAATTGTTTGCTTTGGTTATGGGTATGTGTAAATATTTATATGTTAATTTTAGGTTAGTAAACTCCTTTGTTATGTTATGTTTATGTTAATATGTAATCAATTGTAATTTGGGGAAAACAATAAAGATGAAAATAAAGTCTGGGATTAAAAAAGATACCAGACTAAAAGAATAAAGGAGCCCTCTGGTCTCTCGGTGAATCACAGAATATAGTAATTTGCGGAAAACCTTTTGCTCTGCTAGTGTTGTATTATGCATATATTGTGGAACGCATGTTCGCTATTCCCTGGAAAGTTTTAAGAAAATATGAGAAGATAATATAGAATTTTGTTTTGTATAAGAAGAGCTACAAATATTAGGAATGAACTAAGGCCATATTTGCTTAATTTCTTTTCATTTCCAGAAGTGAATAGGAATTGTTTAAATGGAAATTATTTCGTTGCGGAACAAAAGTTGGTCTGTTGAATTGAACGAAGTTATTAGAACCTTTGTGATTTAATAAAACTTGGGGTCCATACGGCGTAGTGTTTGGTGTGCTGGCTCTCGGGTTCGTTTCTAAACCGAAAATTCTATTTTTTCTTTATTCAGCATTATCCCCCCATTCTAATTGGCTACAAGGGCAAAAACCCTCATCCGAAGTGAAGCAATAAACATGAATGAGACTGCTTCTGGTCGTGACCGAGTGGTTAAATCGCTTGCCCTTCACCTTCCTTGAGAACCGCATGTGGGATTTGTGATTCACAAAGCGGCCTCTGGGCGAGTATTCCCCGGGTTTTCTGGTTTCGCCCGCTATTCATTCCACCAATCACTCGTTCTTCTTTCTTTTCATCCATTTCACATTATTCACTTTTCAATTTCATGCCAGGCACCTGACCCTGAGGAGCTGCCTTTTGAAGTCTTATTTTCGAGGAGTAGAACAGAGAAATAAACTAACAAAGGTCGCGTGGTAACTGTTCTGACTTCACAACCCAATGGTCCCGGGTTCCATTCCCGGCTGCGCTGGAGGAAATTTTCTTAACAATAATAAATATAATGTATAGCTTTACCAATTATTCTGCAAGTATGTGGGAATGAACGCCACTGTGTTTCATAATAATGACTAAAAACCTATCATTCGAGTAATAATACGACCAGCACCTTCTCTAGTCAGAGCCCCCAATGTACTTGCTATAAAAATCTGATGCGTTCCATTCACATGACTTTCTCTACATCCCTGCAACAAATTATTGTTAAAACGCTTATGCTTCTATTTACTTAATGCTAATCGAAAAAAAATGGCAGAAATAGTCCTATTACTTGCTTCCCTTAAAGTAGAAGCGAAATAAGGGAGTACCATTGGTTAAAGTGATAGTCAAGGCTGGTTGCTATGTGACTGAAGCTCCTTTGTTTTTATGTATGGACAGGAGTTGACAAATTCCTGTATGAGAAAATATAAGTTTTTGAAAGGTGAAAAAAAAAAAAAAAAAAATAAATAAGAATAACTCAAAAACGACCAACTGCACGAAAAAAAATGTTATCCAACATAAATTGTGTGTTGTAACGTGCTCTACATTCTCTGCGTAGTAAGCTCTTACCATTTGCAGTTAGGCAAAATCCATCCAGAATAAAGAGGTCTTCAGAGGCTATTCCCAGAAAATTCAAGATATACATTTTATTTGGTATGTAAGTGTGAGTAATATACGGGATTTTAATCAAAATCGTTGGAGCCATTTTTTAGAAAATCAAAATTTTCGAAAAAAAGTTCCTTGTAAAGGGTAGTTTGGGGTGGAGGATTTTCTTGAAAATCTTCGTGTCGCATCCTTGGAAGATACCAAACTTAAATACCAAGTTTGACTTTTAACGGTCTTTTCGTTTTTGAGTCATGCTGCCCACAGACACACACAAACACACACACGGACATGTTTCTAAAAATGCTTTTTTTGGATTCAGAGGGTCTCAAAATATATATTTCCGGTGAAATCTCGGTATCGAATTTTTGGGTGCAATGCAATACCTTCTCTATACACTGTGTACATAGTACGTATTGAGAAAGTAAAAATGAAATATTTAAATATAAAACGTGAATAAGAACTTGGTATATATTTATTATTATATATTCTTATACATTTTATATATCATACATAACTTATCCTTATTTATTTTTGGTGCTCTTCAGTGGATTTTAATTTAGGGTTATTGTTGAGAACTTGGGCCTATCTAGAAATTAAACAAATTGTGGTTTGACGACTGTAACTTTGGTTTATACTTATGTTTTCACCAATTTTTTTATCGGAAAAGCTCCGTAATTAAGTTAAACGCTAATTTATTACGTGCGCGTAGCGATCCTTTTTTGTGAATATTTATGAAGTATGCTGCCTAGAAGGAGTAGAATATAAATAAAGATCATTAGTATACAATGGTTCCACCACTTGGCATTACTTCTATATGCAGGTAGTTTCGTTAATTTGTCATTAGAGCCGCATTGTAATTACTTACTGGTCTGTTATAAACATTCAGGGCCCTAAGCCGCAATGCGTAGCCGAGGGATATTTTTTATAAGTTGAGGAGTGTAGCAGTTGCGGCCGAAGGCACAGGGTGTAGACGAATCTATGAAGCTAAAACCCCAATGTTCCCAAGAAGAAGTCAAAATTTTGGCAATCTGGCAACTATCACATCTGAAAAACTTAGCGCGTGTGTGCGTGCCGCGCGCATATCAGTATATGGGTGGTGGAACCGTCGTATAGCTTTACCAAATAAAGAAGTCTTGTAGTACTTTTGCAATGTAAATATTTAATAATACTACACACTAAAGTGCCTAAAACCTGAGTTTCATTGTCGGCGGCAGGCGAACAGTGTTGTGGAATGCAACGCCGACATATGTCGCTAGACGCTGTGCTGATGAATGACAAGCACGTTTCACGCAGATACAGCTGTTCAGTGAATTGTATTAAACAGAACTTCGGCCACTCTAAAATCGAGTGCGATTGATTGACTTTGTATTCATAATGACAATTTCAAAGCCTGTGGATTTCAAATTTAGCGCGAGGTTAGGTTCCAGTCCGTTTAGGTTAGTGTGTGTACATAAATTTATGTTTCTACCTCATTATCGATATTTCCAACAACTCCTAACAGCGCAATGGATACAACATTCGTTTTTTAAACCATCTCCCCACATATAATCCCTCTCTTCCACACCGGTCCCGCTAAGAGTGCAAAACTGGCATAAGTCGCAGCGGAGAGAGTTAGCGGCCCAACTTGTAAATAATTACCTAATTTAGTACCTAAATATAAGTTAAGAGAAGAGAGATGAATAATAATTTATGGAATCGATCTAGGTCAATGAGCTGCATTTCCTGCAAATAATACAACCTTAAATCGATTTTTTACATTTCAGTATTTACTTCCATTTATTGTTTGTATGTTTTTACTAGCAGCGTGCCAACATTCTATCCATGTTTTATATTTAAATATTTCACTTTAGAGCCTCTGTATATATATATATATATATATATATATATATATATAGCGTGGAACGATTACCTTGACGTTCACGAGTTAGTATTACAAGCAAACTGTTGGTAAACCCTGAGTACGTAACTTATTTCATGGTAACTTAACTGATGTGGCTGATCTTTCACGTTTACGTCAAGCATTTATGTCACACAAAATAAATGGAAACCATGAAGACGATGCAGCGAAGGTAAAGGAAAGAAGAAAAGGAAAGCTTTCAAGAAAGTGACAATGAAGCAATTCGCGAAAGGGGTTGCTGAGGAACAGAGGAAAAATAAAATGAGTAATGGCGGCTTTGAATTGAAAAATAACCTAAAAGGCAAACAAATGCAGAATAAATGCATACGGTTTTACTTATATCTTATTTTGTTTGTAAAAGGATTTTCGGTAATTATAGAGAACTTGGGCCCCTCTAGAAATTAAACAAATTGTGGCTTGACTGTAAGTTTGGTTTATACTTGTTACGTTTTCACCAATTTTTTTCATCGGAAAAGCTCAGTAATTAAGTTAAACGCTAATTTATTACGTGCGCGTAGCGATCCTTTTTTGTGGATATTTATGAAGTATGCTGCCTAGAAGGAGTAGAATATAAATAAAAAAAGTCTTGTAGTACGTTTGTAATGTAAATATATAATAATACTACACACTAAAGTGCCTAAAACCTGAGTTTCATTGTCGGCGGTAGGCGAACAGTGTTGTGGTATGCAACACCGGCATATGTCGCTAGACGCTGTGCTGATGTATGACGAGTATGTTTCACGCAGATACAGCTGTTCAGTGAATTTTATTATGCAGAACTTCGGCCACTCTAAAATCCAATGAAACTAAGTGCGATTGATTGACTTTGTATTTATGATGACAATTTCAAATTTAGCGCGAGGTTAGGTTCCAATCCGTTTAGGTTAGTGTGTGTATATAAACTTATGTTTCTAATTTTATATCGTGGTAGTACCTCATTATCGATATTTCCAACAACTCATAACAGCGCAATGGATACAGCATTAGTTTTTTAAACCATTTCCCCACACATAATCCCTCTCTTCCACACCGGTCCCGTTAGACTGCAAAACTGGCATAAGTCGCAGCGGAGAGAGTTAGTGGCCCAACTTGTAAATAATTACCGGATTTTCCTTCCTTAACTTCATAGCGTTTTATAACAAATCCTTACCATTTGTTTACAAGGTAAGTTAGTTATTTGAAAGCACAAAACTTACCTGCACGTAAATATAATTAAAAGCGCAATCTATCAGTAAAACCGCTATTGTTTAATTTTTACAGCAGCTTTGCATAACCCTAAAATCTATTTAATTTACTTATTTGCAATTTATAAGAGTTTAACAGTGACATTATAGTAGCTAATAGTTTACAACAAAAATGTCCATTAGCACCATTACTGTCCTAATTTTATCAGTGTGATTTCTGCTATATGTATGGCAATCTACATTAAAAAAATGTTCAATTTTATGCTCAAGTACTATTTTAAATTTATAGTACTTCTATATAGACCTTAGGTGTTTTTTAATCTAGTGTAAACCGTTAGCTGACTTAAACTCAAGAGTATGGTAGAGGTTTATGAGCGTAGGCAGTTGGGTTTTTGCTGCATTTAATCTATGAATATAAATTCGAATTATTTAAGCTCATGATTAATTTATATTAATCATTTAAATGTTTAAAAAATCAATCCCTATACATAACTACCCTCAGTATTTTTCTGGCTGTTCAACTGCTTATGCATTTCTCACTCTAAATTTTCTAAAACAAACAACTCCAATGCTCTCTTAAGCTAATCAATAAATAACACGGATTCTTAATTCCCCATTTTTTCATGCCCTAGATCCATAAAAAGCACATATCATCTGTCATTGTTGAAAGACGACTTACCAATGTCATTGACACTGCTTTTTTTCGCTGATAGTTCAGCTAATCCAAAAACTGTTGAATGCAACACCTTTTAAGCTCACTGCACTCGCAAACAGATTTTTGCCTCACACGTCAAGCCAGTATCAAACAGCACTACAGCAGCACACGTCGAACCACGGACTCACCACTACACTTCCCGAGCTTCAATGTACGACTGGCTGTCACAGGCACATTCGCCAGGCCTCCCCCACGCAACAAAGAAATACGGACCTGCAATCCCCCTAAGGCGCACTCGCAATGGCCTTAGCACCGGAAAGTCGCCCTTAGCGACGTTCCACTGAGCTCGGTACGGTTTCAGTGCAGCTTCGGTGCAGGTGTACTCGGGCAGAGTGAGAGAGAGCAACGGCCCATCGATTTTCCCTCGTGCTCACTTCAGGACGGTATGCATGCAGATATGTATGGTGGTAGAATGGTAGATGAATAGATATTGAAACCATGTGACGAGGAAAAGCATTAAAAAGGGAATGAATTAAATATGTGAAAAGCTTTGAAAAATTGGTATTATTCTGCGAAATAATATAATGAAAGAAACAAAAATGAAAAAGGAAAAAAAGCATACAATGTTCCAAGAAATTTAAAGGAAGCGCATTGATAAGAAACATTCATTGTAAGAAATTCCATGAATTATTGTTCTTTGTATTGCACAAAACTATTAATTTTATTCGTTTCCTGTCTAAAGCTTTTAACGTTCTTTATATCTGACTTGATTCTGCATAAACATATTGGTAACTGATTTTTAATACAACAATAAAAATATGATGCGTATGATTAATATGACCTTATATATGTCCTCTTTAATTTATGACAAACCAACTATAACTATCCTTACGAAGCTTATTTTTCTATTTACCTTGCTTTAATCCAGATAAACATTTACAGAAATAGCTACATTACACATTTCTCATAGGTACAAAGGGAATGGTGATAGTCAAATGTTTCAGCACTGCGCGCAATTTATACTAGCCTAAAAGTTCTGTACTCGTGCAATGCAATCGTTGGGCAACTCAACATCGAAAGGGATTAGAAAGAATGGACAAGTTTAAAAAATCTGATGTGTTACATTCATATGACTTCTCTTCATCTCTGCACCAAATTATTGTTAAATATGCTTCTATTTACTTCACGCAAATCGGGAAAGAATTAGCAGAAATAGTCTTATTACCTACTTCCTTGTAAATAGAAACGAAATAAGAGAGTACTATAGGTTAAAGTGATAGTCAAAAGCTGGTTGCTATGTGACTGAAGTTCCTTTGTATGTATGGACAGGAGCTCACAAATTCCTGTATGAGAAAAGTACACGTTTTTTAAAGCTAAAATCAATAACAAGGAATATCTAAAAAACGATCAACTCCACATAAAAAATGTACATAACATAAGGTGTGTGTTTTAATGTGCTCTACATTTTTTGTTTGGTAAGTTTCTGTCCATCTCTTATGGTTTAACGGTTATACAAAATCCCGTAAAATTCATCCACAATAAAGTGGTCTTCAGAGATTACTCCCACAAAATTCAATATATACATTTTATTTGTCAGGTAGATCTCTCACATATTAGAGATTTTAATCAAAATCATTAGAGCAATTTTTGAGAAAATCAAAATTTTCTAAATTTTTCCCGTGTAAGGGGTAGTTGGGGGTGGAGGATTTTCTTGAAATTCTGTCACATCCTTGGTAGATACAAAACTTAAATACTAAGTTTGGTATTCTACGTTTTTTCGTTTTTGAGCTAAGCTCTCCACAGTCACACAAGCACACACGGACCTTTTTTTTTTTTTTTTTTTTTTAATGCTTTTTATGGATTCAGGGGGACCCAAAGCATGTATATCCGGTGAAATCTCAGTATTGAATTTATGGGTGGAATGTAATACCTTCTCTATGTGTGGAGAAAGTAAAAAGGTATAAAAAAGACTTCCTCGAGAGGTCAGCGAGGTCCCGGGTTCGATTTCCGGCTGGAGCGGGGAATTTTTGTTTACCGGGATGGTTTCCTAAATCCCACCCCTACTCTTCTAGCAGAGTCTGGAAGTATGAATGTGAGAGTGGACGTGTGTGCGTTTATTGATATCAAATGATTTACACAATGTAAATAATCTACATGTAGAATTGTTTCGCAACTGTCCCCAAAATGACCTTAGCAGTCAAAGCGGGTTATACAAAAGAAACAATAAAAAAAGTAGGTACTATTATTAGCCGCCATCTCATAAATTGCTTATGACATTAAAAAAAAAAAAAAGAGCTTAATTTGAAATAAGCTGCGTGCTTTAAAGAGATGTAAATCTTTTTTGGGTACTAAGTTTTCGTCTGTCGCTAAGCATAAACTGGTTAGATAAGATCAGTTACATAAGATTATGAATAATTCCTTCCTAATGAAGTGGACCTCAAAGAGTGTAAATCAAGATGTACATTTTATTTGTCATAAGTATTTTTGGAAAAATACCCATGTGTGTGTATGTGTGCGTGTGTGTGTGTGTGTGTACAGCATAACTCAAAAATGAAAAGACCATTAAATATCAAACTTGGTATTTAAAATTGGTATCTTCCAAGGATGCGACACAAGGATTTTCGAGAAAATCCCCTCACCCCAAACTACCCTTTGCATGGAAACAACTCGAAAGTTCTGATTTTCTCAAAAATGGCACTAAGGATTTTGGTTAAAATCTCTCATATGTATGATATTTACATGCCAAATAAAATGTATATCTTAAATTTTCTGGGAATAGCCTGTAAAGACTTCTTAATTCCGGATAGTTTTACAGAATTTTCCATACCTGGTAAACCGTAATGGATAGATAAAAACTTACTACACAAAAATGTGGATCACGATAAAACACACAATTTATATTCTATACATTTTTACTTTCTCTATACGTACTATGTACATAGTGTATAGAGGAAGTATTGTATTCCATCCAAAAATTCGATACCAAGATTTCACCGGCAATACATGTTTTAAGGCCCCCTGAATAAAAAAAACCTTTTCAGAAAAAGGTCCGTGTGTGTGTGTGTGTCTGTCTCTGTGAGTGTCTGTGGACAGCCTAGCTCAAAAACTAAAAGACCGTTAAATATTAAACTTGGTATTTAAGTTTGGTATATTCCAGGGATGCAACACGAAGATTTTCAAGAAAATCCCCCCACTCCCAACAACCCTTTACATGGAAAATTTTTCGAAAATTTTGATTTTCTAAAAAATGGCTCTAACGATTTTGATTAAAATATCGTATATTTAAGATATTTACCTGAGAAATAAAATGTATATCTTGAATTTTCTGGGAATAGCTTCTAAAGACCTGTTTATTCTGGATGAATTTTGCTTAATTTGGCATAACTAATAAACCGTAAGAGATAGACAAAAACTTACTATACAAAAAATGTAGGCCTTGTTAAAATACGCAATTTACATCATATATATTCGTGGAGCTTACCGTTTTCAGGTATTCATTGTTATTAGTTTCAGTTGTGAAGTACTTATACTTTTCTCAGACGGGAGTGTCCGTTTTTTTTTTTTTTTGTTTTTTTTTTCTACTCCTGGCCAAGAAAAGAAGCGATTTGTAATGACAATCGCATAATGACAACTTTTAAAACATTTGACTATCAATTTAGCCTAGTGTATTCTCTTATTTTCTTCCTACTTATAAGGAATTAAGTAATAAGAACATTGTGCTGAATACCTCGATTAACAAGGTGCAGAAAGAAGAATAATCTTATGTAAGAAGTTTGTAGAACGGCTAGAGAAAGTCATGTGAGTATAACACATCAGATTTTTTTTTTTGATTCAGGGGAACCCAAAACATTTATTTCCGGTGAAATCTCGGTATCGCATATTTGGGTACATTACAATACCTTCTCTATACACTATGCACATAGTACGCTCAGAGAAAGTAACAAAAGTTGTCGGTCAATGAAACCTCTTTCTACAGATTGGAAAAATCATTTACAATAATTCATAGGCTTACCGGAAGCATTTGCTTTTAATGCTTGCACTCGTGTGTAGCGATAAGGTTTTATTTTCAACAGACGTGTGGTATTTCTAGCAAAAGATGTTTGTTGCGCTATGTTCAGCGATTTTGGAGGCGAACGCTCCAAAGTGGCACCGATTTCATCCAGTTTATTTTCTGTTAACTGACCTTCACTAGAATGTTTCTTGTTCAATACTGAACCCGAAATTTCAAACTTATTGACGACAGCATGTATCGTTTTTACTTTCTCTACACGTATAATGTAAACAGTGTGTAGAAAAATCCCCCCCTCAAAAAAATTGGAAAAAGGTCCATGTGTGCGTGTGAGTCTGTGTGTGTATGTGGACAGCATAGCTCAAAAACGAGAGGGCCGTTAAATATCAAATTTGGTATTTAAGTTTGGTATCTCAAAAGGATAAGACACGAAGATTTTCAAGAAAATCCCCTCACCCCAAACTACCCCTTACATGGAAAAACTTTCGAAAATTTTGATTTTCCCAAAAATGGCTCTAACGATTTTGATTAAAATCTCTTATATTTAAGATATTTACGTACCAAATAAAATGCATATCTTTAATTTTCTAGGAATAGTCTCTAAAGACCTCTTTTTTCTGGATGATTTTTTATTGAATTTTGCATAACTGGTAAACCGTGAAAGATAGGCAAACACTTACTACACAACACATGCAGATCTCGATAAAACACACAATTTATGTCATATACATTTTTGTCGTAGAGTTGATCATTTTTTAGATGCTCCTTGTTGTTGGTTTCAGCTTTGAAAAACATACTTTCCTCATACAGGAATTTGTCAACTCCTGTCCATACAAACAAAGGAACTTCAGTGACACAGCAACCAGCTTTTGACTATCACTTTAACCTATGGTATTCCCTAATTTCGCTCCTACTTACAAGGAAAGACTATTTTTACTAATATTTCTCCAATAATATGAAGTAAATAGAAGGATAAGCTTTTTAACAATACTTTGTTGCAGAGATGTAGAGAAACTCAAGTGAATGGAACACTTCAGATTTTTCTTGCAGTGGTACAGAGTTTGTAAACTTTTGAGGAACCTCCTGCGCACAAGGGCTGCAGATCCATGCTTAAACTTTACAAATAAACACGCGTTCTTCTCCAGTCAAATAACGCACCAAATTTACTGCAGCGACAGAAACACCTAGTTAAAAATGATTGACTGCACGTGCACCTGAGTTGACAACACAGAAATGCTGACAATGCATTTTTGAGCGAAAGACTGCGAATGGGTTACCATATAATATAATGGCACTATATTATAAGTTTGCTATTACGGTACGTAGTCGCGTTTTCCTAGCGCGGCCCGCCAAGCGGGAGTCCTGGGTTCAATTCCTAGTACCGGCGTGGGGATTTTTTCGCAATTTTCCTGGGTGCACTCATCCTTGTGATGTCCCTGGGGGGGGGTGAATTGAGGAGCTAGTTTTTCGTGGAATTGATCGTTTTTTAGATATTCCTTTTTTATTGGTTTCAGCTTTAAAATTCTTATACTTTTCTCATACAGGTATTTGTCAACTCGTGTCCATACAAAAAAGGAACTTCAGTCACATAGCAACCAGCTTTTGACTATCACTTTAACCTTATACTTCCTTATTTCGCCTCTACTTACAAGGAAGCAAGTAATAAGACTATTTTATTTGTTACAGATATGTAGAGAAAGTCATGTGAATGGAACACATCAGAATTTTTTTATTCAGGAACATGTCTTTTCTGTGAAATCTCGCTATCGATTTTTTGGGTGGAATGCAATACCTTCTCTATACACTATGCACATAGTACGTGTGGAGTAAGTAATAATAAAATAATTAAATAAAGTAAATAATAGCAATTATTATTATTATTATTATTACACACGTACTATCTATATTAATTTTGTTTCTCTTTTGAGTTAGATCCACTCATACGGAGGCTGGTACATTGTTATAACAAAAGTTTCTCCACCCGTGAAGTTCTTTTCTTCTATGCTGTAGCTCTTTTTGCATCAACATCCACGATGACGCAGCTGCGCAGAGTTTTAACATCTTTGAGCTTCATAGACTACATAATGACAGCTGTAGATGGCAATCTCGTTTCTTCACTTCTTGAGGCAGCGCGCCAGACGGCTGGTACTTATGTAAGAATTCTTGATTCCACTTTATACAACAGCTTGATAACAAAATTAAGCTAAGCGCGTTGAGTTACAACTACAAAATTCAAGACACAATTCTTCAGAGAATTTTATCTGCCTTCTTGTACAATTAGTGCACTTTAGGTCATGGCAGCATATATAGAGAGTGTTTCAAAACGACACCTTGTTGGTCATACCGGGCGTGATACGTGAATATAATTTCAGCTCTAAATTCGGCACATACAAAAACTGCCATAAAATCACCATGGATTAGGCAGTCGCACATAACCAAATGACACATGCCTGGCCCAATCCAAGAGAGATGTTGGTTGGTAGCGAAGGTTGCAATTGTGTGGTGCAAGGGTGTTTTGATAGACACGCTGGTGCGGCACAGGTCACCTTAGTAATGGAAAACGCAGCATGTGGGCTTTGTTATGTGTTTCGTTCCGAGGTTGTTTACGTGGCGTATGACAGCCGTTGTTCCTTCGCTGCCTAATCCCAAATGTGTGCGTAGAAGAGTTTGAAAGTTGCGACATCAAGTTTCGAACAAGTCAAAGTGTAAGTTAATCGACTGCTATCTTCGTTTGGTGTCGTTTTGAAAAGACTTATGTATATATTGTCACATGTGTCATTGGCGAGAGTTTTATTTATATCGTATTAGTAATATGTTATTAATTAGGAATTAATTAATCTGAATTAATTGGGATTTGATGCTTACATATTCTTAGAAAAATACAAGCTTCGTTACAATCTGATTGAGTAACTGGATGGAAGTGACTAACCTCTTCCGATGGCTCTCCTAGTGGACTTTTCGATGATACCAACTTCCGTTGGGCTACGTGCACATTCGCACTTTGAAGTCACACCAGATATTCCAGAACATTTAAACATTCAATGTTGATTGGCTAAGACTATCCACTATCAAGTTGTTGGTTCTCCATATTAGAATTATGGCCACCGTGTTGGAATGCCCTTCCGGGATGTCGCTTAACTTATTTAAGGGACTGCAGACCCGTCCACCAGGTCTTGACTGTCGGGGAAACTCTGCTTGATTGTGTACGTCTTGTGGAATCGCTCCGGGCTCAACTGCTCTACCACCTCGACCACTTCATCTCTCACCTCGCCTAGACATATCTCTTAATTTAACTTTAATTTTATGTTAGTAACCCCACAATCAGAATGATATTGGCCTTTATAAACCAAACATTCTCTACCAACAACTTATTTAATCTTACTCAATATATTAATTTAATTTAAGTCCCGTTGTTATTACTACTCTAACATCTGCCTACCTTTCACCACTCTCAAATAGCTATCCCCACGTCGCAGAACCTTGTTCGCAACAATATATTCTTTTCTGTTTAATGTTACTCCGCAGTTAACATAGTGACGTTCTAAAATTTAGGAAAATTCCTTACCTTCTACGTTAAACATTCTGCTAGTCGGCCCAACAACGTCGTATTTCACGTTTGCAGATAACTCGTGTGATAAAGAAGTTGCAGAATTCAGTGGGGCAATTGGAAGCAAAACACCGTGGGAGCAATTAGCGCGAGCGAGCTTCCTTGCACACCTCGCGTATTTCAGCGAAAACGGCGAGAGAAGCTCAGGTTTGCTGCAGAGCTTCTTCTGTCTTTGATTTCCACTTCTATGGTTTTGTTTAGTTTAATTACTGATCGGCCTATGTTATCAAGCTATCAATAGATGTGCCAAATTCGTCAATGGTGTCCTAGAATCTGATGATGTCTTGTAATGTTGTCAGTTTTTCGTGTTGTTTGCATGCCTGTTGTGTTGTTGTTTCAGCGGGTTGATTGACCTTTTAGCGTTGATTGGTTGGTGAAATGTGCAGTTGTTGAAGGATGTATGTGAGTATATTTCTGTTATTGATTGTACGTCCTCTGGTTTAGGAACTTTTGCGGAATTTAAATTGAGAGTTTTAATGTTTGCATTAAAAATGACACCAAATTATAGAACTTAAATATTATGTTCTGTTGTAGTATATATACATATACATGTTTAATTAATTACTATACACACCAAAGTACATTTTGGAAATATATATTTAATCATTAATTTTGATACTTACTGTCGGCTACCAAGTATTATTAATTTAATTTAGTTTTTTTTCTCATTTCCTTTAATTTAACTCTTTTTTTTTAAACATAGGGATAAAAAGGTTAGATAATTTCCAGTATACAATTTTTTTTTATTTTTTTGGTTAATATTTATTTAGTGTTAAAGCGTTTATACATTTTTATATTTTAATTTTAGTACTCTTTTTATTTAATGGTTTTAAATATATATCGTAAAATTATGTTTGTATTTAATGAAGGTTTAATAAAGTTAAAATCTGTAGATATACGTCCTGGTATAGGTAACTAGGTGCCGGGATGGAAGATTGCAGATTTTATTTTTTTGTACGGTTCTGGGGTGACTCTGTCTCTGTGTGGTCGTACAGTTGAGGCTTACGTAGGATGCCGAGGACAGCAGGGCAGCAGATCTACCCGGTATATTATACCGGCAAGTGGTGAAATAACGACGGCGTCGTGTTGTGTGCAAATGGAAGTTAGGTAGGGGGCAGCATTGTGTCGAGAAGCACTGATCTGAGATGTGGGACTACTTGCAGCATCTCCTGCAAGGTGGGGTACACTGTGTGCGATTATCTTCTATGCCAACTTTCTGAACAACAAACGACAATCCAGGAGCCAAAGTGGGGTGTGTTTTTGTTTATCCTGGAAGACGAGTCGGTTGAAAAGTGATGCTCAGAGCTAGGAAGTTCGTACCAATTTCCTAAGGGCGGCCAGGCTTGGCAATACCATACGGCGCTTCTTGCGCAAGCAAAGGTCAACATAGAGTGCAACCCATTACTGCAAAACAGCTATCACTGCTTAATAGAAACACCTCGGTATGAAAGGAGGGATTCGAATAACATATTTGCTCGGCTCAAATTTGAACAAAATTAATTTGTTGTTACAGCCATAGTAAGTTTTCTAGCAGTGCACTTATACATGTACTTATTCGAAACCGATGGCAGTTCTAGTAAACAAACTATCAAACGTCTAGTAACAGAACAGCTTCACAGAAACATATTGATTGCAAATTTGTTCAGAAAGTTACCTAGAGGTATGGAGCTGAACTGAATCTGTGCGGCATGTAGAAGAACTTTCAAGACGGATCTACTAATCCACGAACATCCTACCTGAAATAAACCTGAAAATTAAAAGAACGCAGAGTTCAGTGTGATGTATCGCATACAAGCTGCACTTTTAGATCCTAACAAATGCTATTTGCTTGGTGATGCTGATACATAATGCGAGGTGGAACGAACTTTTTCGCATTACAAATATTGTTTGTCAGAACATAAAAGAAGTTTTCATTTGAAAGATTTCTGAAGTACGTATAGTTTTCACTAATACAGCTGAGTAAAGATTTAGGTTAATTCCTGCTATCATTTTACCTGGTAAGAGTCTAAGATATATAAGAAGGAATCAGTCAGAGTTCAAGCCATATACGAGTATATGTAACCTATTGTATGTTGTGCATAATGATCTGCTTTTACGAATAGCTCATGCACTATGTACATAGTGTATAGAGAAGGTATTGCACTCCACCCAAAATTCGATACCGAGATTTCACCGGAAACATATGTTTTAGGGTCCCTGTATCCAAAAAAAGCATTTACAGAAAAAGGTCCGTGTGCATGTGTGCGTGTGCCTGTGAACACGATAACTCAAAAACGAAAAGTTTATAACATATCAAACTTGGTATTTAAGTTTACTATCTTACAGGGATGCGAAAAGAAGATTTTGAGAAAAAAAAAACCCACCCCAAACTATCTTTTACACGGATTTTTTTTTTTCGAAACTTTTGATTTTCTCAAAATTGGCTCCAACGATTTTCATTAAAATGTCGTATATTTAACCTATTTACCTGAAAAATGAAATGTATATCCTGAATTTTCTGGAAATAGCCTCTGAAGACTACTTTATTCTGGATGAATTTTACGGAACTTTACATAACTGCTAAACCATAAGAGGTGAACAAAAACTTACCATACAAGAAATGTAGAGCACGTTAAAACACACAATTTATGTTATATACATTTTTTCGTGAAGTTGATCGTTTTTTGGGCTATTCCTTGATTTTGGTTTCACCTTTAGAAAACTTACACTTTCTCATACAGGAATTTGTCAACTCTTGTCCATACAAACAAAGGAACTTCAGTTACATAGCTACCAACTTTTGACTATCACTTTAACCTATGGCACTCCCTTATTTCGTTTCTACTTACAAGGAAGCAAGTAATAAGACTATTTCTGCTAGCTATTTCTCGATTAGCATGAAGTAAATAGAATCATAAGCTTTTTAACAATAATTTGTTGCAGAGATGTAGAGAAAGTCATGAAAATGGAATATATCAGAGTTTTGTTTTCTGTAAACAGGATTGTTTACTTGACAACAGGTTTGTTTATCTCTTCCCTATGACTTGTTTTGATGCGGCGAGATGGTCGATCGCAACCTGTATAAAGAACGGCGAACGGTAAGAACTTCCTAGCTTGGTGATGGTGCATGAGGTTGTAGCTTATAAAGGCATTTGTTAAAGCAGTTCAGTAAACTTGCGCCTCTTTAGGAATAAAACCATAATGGCAGCTTGGGATGTACGCCGACCGCAACTGCACTGGAGTGCCCGAAGCGATCGACCGGTGTCGATGCGGTAGTCATGTCGGCGTGTATTTGTATCTCTTTAAGGGGAGTCGAAAAACCCTATCTTGCCAATGTTAAACTATGACCCATTATCTCAGAAACCATAAGCTCAATTTTTTTTTTAATTTTATTTATTTAAAGTCGCTTTAACTGCAATGGTTATATCGCGACTTCTCATTAGGGTTACGTACATAGTTGAATACATTCACATTGCAAATTTAAAGAAGCATATAAAAGGTATACATAAAAAAGTAAACTAAATGCAGTATTTTACAAGAGAAAAGTTATTTTATGTTTGTTGTGAACTATGATATTTAACATTAAACATTTTGAAATATACAGATCGAAAGAAGAACTTTTGATTAAATTTTATGATACAATTGGATTACTTGTAAGAATTTCAAAACTTTGTTGGAGAATTGTAGTTGGTCCAGGGCTGTCGGGAGTTCGTTTGGCACGTTACATGTGGTTCGTTGTTCCTCATAGAGACTGCAGTTGGTAATAGTATGTTTCACTGTTAGCTGGCAGTTGCAAATATTACCCATCGGTGGGTTTTCACGAGACAGAAGGTATGAATGTGTGAGTGATGTACGTCCAATACGCAGACGAGTCAGTACAGTCTGGTCCTTGCGATGAAATGATTTGTATGAGTAGCTAGAATCGGCGAAAGTGTGTACCTCATGCAATTTGCTGTTGGACAGGGTAGACCATTCTTGTTTCCACTTTTGGATAATGACACCTTGAACAAAGTTGCTGTAGTCACGGTGGGGAGTCTTGAAATCTGGTAGGCTACACGGATGTCTGGTAGCTTCTTTGGGGCCGCTTCATCTGCCCTTTCGTTTCCCGGTATACCTACATGCGACGGGACCCAAAAGAGCAAGATTGTTTTACCAGAAGACAGTATTTTGCTATGTACTGTTTGGATCTCCAGGAGCAGTGAATGCGTAGGGTGCTTCTGCTGAAGAGCAACTAGAGCACTCATGGAATCACTGAAGATGATGTAGGAGTGGTGCTCATTGGTTCGAAGAATATATTCCACAGCGAATTTAATGGCTAGTAATTCACACGAGAAGATGGAGATATATTTGGGTAGACTGTACAACATTGTGTGTGTTGGGAAAGCATACAGCACAGCCACAACTGTTGCCATATTTTGATCCGTCTGTATAGATGTGTTGATAATCGGGGTAGCTTGAACATATTTCGTTAAACAGTCTGAGGTAGGTAAACTTGTCAGTCGTCTCTTTGCGGTATCTCGCTAAGCAGATATTTATACTGGGAGTTTTGGATCTCCAAGGAATGATTTATGCGTCATAGGAGTAAGGAATCAACGGTGGAAGCGTCAAATTGTAGTCTCTGAGGAATTGTTGGATTCTGCTTAAGAAAGGCAAGGTGCGATAATTTCTATTGGAAGAAATTATGAGAGGATTTTCGGGAAGGATATAGGAGGAAGTACACGGGTGAGCCTTGGTAGCAGATTTTATAGCATATTTTAGGCTTAGCACTTTCCTCCTTATACACAGAGGTGGCTCGTTTGCTTCTATTTGAAGACTATTAATTGGACTGGTGTGCAAGGCTCCCAAGGCAATTCTCAGTGCTGAGGACTGGATGCTGTTGAGTGAATTGAGGTTGATAGGACTAGCTGAGTTGTTGACGGTAGAACCGTAATCCAACTTGGGGCGAACGATTGATCTGTATGTGCGAAGTAAAACGGTAAAGTCAGCACCCCATGATTTGGATGCCAGCATTTTTAGTAGATTGAGACGTCGAACACATTCGGCCTTAAGGTACCTAATGTGTTCACTCCAGTTCAATCTTTGATCAAAATGTAGGCCCAAAATACGAGCACTTTTAACAATAGGTATCATGTCGCTCCCTAATAGGAGTCTAGGATCTGGTGAGTCCTTTCGTAGTCTGTTGAATACAACACATTGGCTTTTTTGTGGCGAAAACTTAAATCCAGTATCATGGCTCCATTTCTGTAGGTTGTTGAGAGTGTCTTGTAGCAGCGTTTGGGTAGTTTCCTGGTTTTTTCCTCCTGCAAAAAATTGTTAAGTCGTCTGCAAAGAGGCAAGCCCCAACAGGAGGACTAAGACAGGAAACCACGTTATTGATTGCGACCAAAAATAGAGTCACACTTAGAACCGAGCCTTGCAGAATGCCATTGTCAAGTTTGATGCTTCGAGAGAGAACTCCATTTGCTCTTAACCTCATGGTTCTGTCTTGAAGGAAATTGTATATAAAGGCGATCATATTCCCTTTAACCTTGTGTTTCAGCAGAGACCGAATTATATAGTCTCGCCAGACTGTGTCATATGCTTTCTGTATGCCAAGGCTTACTAAAGTCATATGTTGTCGGTTGATGAACGTGTGACAAATCTCAGTTTCAAGCAGAGTTAAATTATCCATAGTGGAGCGTTGTTGTCGGAATCCATTTTGAATATCGGCGAAAAAATGAGTAGACTCCAAATACCAACGAAGTCTTCTATTAACTATTTTCTCCAAGAGTTTGCATAATGTACATGTGAGGGAGATTGGACGATAGTTTTCTGGGAGTAATGGGTCCCTATTAGGGTTACGGATAGGTATAACTATGGAAGATTGCCACTGATTGGGGAAAAGCTTGGCTGTCCAAATATGATTAAATAGGTTTAAAATGTACAGTAAGGCGTTTTCTGGTAGTTGCTTAATAAATTCATATGGTATCCGGTCAGGTCCTGGGCTTCTACTATTGCAGTGAGATAGTTCTTCCCGTAGCTCTTCTAGGGTTATTTCTTCATTGAATTCTTGACTGCTATCTTCAAATACTTCCTGTTGTGTCAGAGCTGGAGTGGATTTTTTAACATGAATAAAATTGGTGTCGTAAGAAGAGTCACTGGAAAACTTGGAGAATGTAACAGCTAGAGTATCGGCTATAATCTGGGAGTCTGAGATAGGAGCCGCGGAATCTGAAGATATAAGATGAGATATTGAATGTGGTCGATGTGTGCCACATATGGCTTGAATTTTTTTCCACATCTCTGATTGCGTTATTTTGTTGTTTAATGACGATAGGTAGGTCAACCAAGATTCCTGTTTACTTCTTTTAATTTCCCTGCCCGCAGCTGCACGTAGACGTTTGAATTCGGTTTTGTTCTCTACACTCGGATGTCGTTTCAATAAATAGTAAGCTTTGTTCTTTCTTCTAATCGCTTCTGCACAGCTGTCATTCCACCAAGGTACCCTACGTTTTCCTATCCTCGTTTGATTTAGAGGGATACTAATCTTGGCTTGTTTGAGTATGGTAGTAGAGAGGTTGTTGACGACATCGTCAATGTTCATCTGTGGAAATGTAATATGTTCGGGAAGTTCATTGACAGCTTCTTGGATAAACTTCCTGTATAGGGACCAGTCAGCTTGGTTCAGCTTCCAAGATGGGAAATAAGTGCTCCGATTAAAGGTGAAGCTGGAGTCGATTATTATGGGAAAATGATCGCTTCCATGAAGTGTTTGATATATAGACCATTGGAACATGTGAGCTATTTCGGAAGAACATAGTGTTAAGTCAATACTACTGTAGGTATCATGTGCAATGTCATAGCGTGTATGAGATGAAGAGTTTAGGACAACTAAGTTGAATGTGTTAATAAGAGATTCAATTACATTTCCCCTTTGATCAGTTCTATTACTACCCCATGAAAAATTGTGACTGTTGAAATCACCCAGGAGCACAAAAGGGTGCGGTAACTGATTGACAAGTTCGGCTAGGATATCCACATCAATGTCTGTACTACTTGGGAGATAGATATTGCAGAAACATATATCAGTTCTTAGAAAAAACGGAAACCGCCACTGCTTCCAGTCGGGTCTGAAGTATAATTTCTCTCTGAGGTAGGTTGTCGTGTACGTACGTTGCCACGCCCCCACTGGCATGACAAGCATTTTTTTTAATGTATTTATTTTATGTCGCTTTAACTTACAAGGTAGTCATGTCGCGACAACATGTTTTAATTGTACCATTTACAAAAAATTGACATTGGTTAATAACATTTCATGAGTAATATTATATTTCATTATACATATTTGTTAGTTTTAAGTATTTAAGTAGTATTTTGCTGTGTGATGCATTGTTGAGACCTTCTTGGATGTCTGGTAGTTTGCATTCTGCTCGCCGCTGTTGATACTGAGGACACTCTGAGAATAAGTGGCGTACAATGATGGTAGTGTGACAAATGTTGCATTTAGGTTGGTCTGTTTTGTTCAGTAGATGGGAATGGGTTAACTTGGTGTGTCCGATGCGTAGCCTGGTGATGACAGCCTGGTCTTTTCGTCTCAGTTTCTGCAGTGGATATAATGTTCTGGAGTTCTGTTTAATTTCGTGTAGTTTGCTAGGAGGTGATTGTGCCCATGTTGTTTGCCAGAGGTTGTAAACTTTTCTGGATGCATATTTTGGAACATCTTTGTGGGGTAAAGGTGTCTCTTCATGTATTGGTAGCCTTGTGGCTTCCTATGCTGCAGAGTCTGCCTGCTCATTACCTAAAATGCTCTAATGCGAGGGCATCCATATTAGAGCTATTTCCTTCCTTGTTTCATTAGAAGTATAGATAATTTTTTAATTTCTATGACTAATGTATTTGTAGAGAACAGATCTTGTAGCGCCTGTATGCTGGATTTAGAATCAGTGTGTATTAGGTAGGCTTCTGTTTTGTTTGTCTCGAATAAGTACAGTAATGCTTTCTGGATGGCATATAACTCAGAAGCATTTATTCTGTTCTTATAGTAACAGGTATAGTTGCGAATGGTAGCTATGTATTTGTCATGGAAGTTGGTCTCCTGTAAATTAACAATTCCGGGTGAGTGTGTTGACATAATCAATTGTAAGTATTCAATTTGTGATCGATAACTGTTGAGGTTCCATTGCAAAAATGAGAAATTGGAATTCATGTTGATGAATTAGGAGGCGAATCAGCAGTATTGTTGGCGGCAAAACTGCTACTTTGTGTAGCTCCTTCCAACAGTTTCTTTTCTAGTCGTGTAATTTTGTTTTTTAGGTTGTTACTAGGGAGATGTGGATGTATTTTTCGAAGAGTTTCTGCTACTGATTTAATATCTGGTGTGTATGTTTCAGCAATGTTGGCAACATTGGTGCTTCCAACAGCGTTTTCATAAAACTTACTAGTTGGATAAAATTAAGCGCATATTCAGCAGGATTTTCCTCTATTATATGTTTGATTGGTAATAGTTCTTTATGCATGTTGGGTGATTTCTTAGAACGCTTTGCTGTGGGTTTTACTGTTTGCTTATCGTTAGTATCCTCAGAAGACTCCTCATCTAGGTTAGGTGGTTTCTGAAGTTCTGGCTTTTCGCCCTCCTCAGATACCTGGTCTAATGTGCTGTTTTTCGACATGGGGCATTTTCCTCGAGTTGACATGTTTCTTGGTGTATCGTTTGGTGGCATAGCTACGTTCTTTATTGCGCTTGGTGGATCGCTTTCCCGGACAGATTCGATAGGCGCATTGTTACTAGGTGCTGGTGGTAGTACCGGATTCACCGAGTGATTCTGTACCTTAGGTGCAAGGTCACTGTCGGGGAGACTGGGCTCTTCAGGAGTACACAAAGGAGTACACAAAGGAGGATACTCCTTAGGAGTTGTGTCACATTGTCGGGCCAAGTGCCCCTCCTTCTTACACAAAAAGCACACTGGTGTATCCGTAGATACGTAAATCCAGTAGCTGGTTTCTTCATAGTGGACTTGGAAGCATCAGGCAATTTGTCATATTCATCGGCTTTGACGTAGAATGCCTACGAAAGCTTAGAATATGTGAAAAACCGGGAGTAGTTAATCCGGCTCGAATGTGGCTAATGGCAGAAACAGGCTGTATGCTGTAGGTGGCTAAGTAATTTTCCAAAACATAGTTCGGTATTATTGGGCAAACATTGGATAGTACCACTCTTCTTTGTTTGGCTAGAAGTGGGCGAAGTTCTAGGGAAATTTCGTTGATTTTAATTTCAGAGTGACTGTTGGCAAGCTCGTCCGCTACTCTCTTATTTGCTAGATACATGCAAATTCGATTGTTGAAGATGCGTGAAAACGAAACGTATATTTGCTGGTTCTGTGAGTTTACCAATTGCATATACACAATCCTTGATAGTTACACCTTCATGGGCAGAATACTATAGCTTGATCTTTGGTAGGTCCGCACTGAGCGACAGTTGAATAACTTTGGGTTGGTTTGTTAACATTGGGGTTAATAGAAGCCATTTGGTTTACCTGATGTGCTGCTGCCATCCGTGTATTTCGAGTCGTTTAGGCCCGTGGCACGAAAAAATAAGCTGAAATTGCACAATTAAGTATATTGCTGTATTTAAAAGTTACTCACGTGTCACAAGAAGAAACACACACTGATTTAACAGTGAAAATATAATATTTTGCATCATTATCTCACGAAAAGTTTTGAGTCTGTCATGGCCTTCTTGAACTCCGAGCTCAATTTTCCAAGGTATATTCACCAATAAATTTTCTGTTGATTGATGAAAAATAGAGTACATCTGTTTATTATAAGGAAAGATGTGATTTTTTTTAATAAAGCTCTTACATTTTTATTGAAAAAAAATCTGATGTGTTCCATTCACTTGTCTTTCTCTACATCACTGCAAAAAATAATATTAAAAAGCTTTTGCTTCTATTTACTTCATGAAAATCGAGAAAGAATTAGCAGAAATGGTGCAATTACCTGCTTCCTTGTAAGTAGAAGCGAAATAAGGGAGTACCATAAGTTAAAGTGATAGTCATAAAGTGGTTGCTATGTCTGAAGTTCCTTTGTTTGTATGGGCAGTAGTTGATAAATTCTCGTATGAGAAAAGTATACGTTTTTTGAAGCTGGAACCAAAAACAAGGAATATCTCAAAAACGATCAACTACGCGAAAAATGTGTATACAACATAAATTGTGTGCTTTAACGTGCTCTACATTTTTTTGTGGTTTAAGTTTTTGTCCATCTCTTACGGTTTAGCAGTTATGCAAAATTGGTCCAGAATAAAGTACTCTTCAGAGACTATTCCCAGAATATTCAAGATATACCTATATATTATTTGTCCGGTAAATATCTTTAATATACGATCTTTTAATGCAAATCGTTACAGCCATTTTTGAGAATATCAAAATTTTAGAAAAAAATTCCATGTTAAGGGTAGTTGGGGTTGGGGGATTTTCTTAAAAATCTTCGTGTCGCATCCTTGGAAACGGTACCAAGTTTGGTATTTAACGGTCTTTTCGTTTTTGACCTATGCTGTCCACAGACACACAAACACACACACGCGCACACACGCACGGACCTTTTTCCAAAAATGCTTATTTTGGATTCAGGGAGACAAAAAACATGTATTTCCGATGAAATCTCGGTATCGAATTTTTGGGTGCATTACAATACCTTCTCTATACACTTTGTACATAGTACGTGTAGAAACAGTAGCATATTGAATTTTCTGGGAATAGCCTCTAAACAACCCTTTTTTCTGAATGATTGTTGCTGAATTTTGCGTAACCGTTAAATCGTAAAACACAGAGACAAAAACTTACGACACAAAAAATGTAGATGACGTTTAAGAACACAAATTATGTAATACACATTTTGTCGTGGAATTGCCCCTTACTGAGATATTCCTTGTAATTTGTTTCAGTTAAAATACTTAAACTTTATTCACTCGGAAGTCTATAAAATCCCGGCAAATGAAGATGGAGCTCCGGTGGAATGTGATGGCTGGGGAAATCGGAGAACCCTGCGCCGCTTTGTCCACCACAATTCGCTGGGGATCGAACCCGGGCCGTCTAGGTGAGAGGCAAGTGGTCTGATCAAGCCTCCACGGCGCGGAATACAAGTACTATGTACTTAGTGTATAGAGATACCGATATTTCACCGGAAATAGACATTTTACGGTCCCCTGTATCAAAAACTAAAGTATTTTCAGAAAAAAGCTCCGTGTGTGTGTCCATGTGTCGGTCAGTGTCTGTGAACACAATAACTCAAAATCGAAAATTCGGTAAAGTACCACACTTGGCATTTAATTTTGTGTATTCTAGGGATGCGACAAAAAGATTTTGGGGAAAATGCCCCAACCCGAAACTAACCTTTACATAGACAAAATTTCGAAAATTTAGATTTTCTCAAAAATGGCTGTAACGATTTTGATTAAAATACGGTATATTACATATCTTGAATTTTCTGGGAATAGCCTCTAAAGACCTCCTTATTCTGGATAATTTTTTATGAATTTTGCAAGGTTGGTAAACCCTATGGGATAGAATAAAGCTTACTGAACAAGAAAGGTAGATCACGATAAAACACACAATTTATGTCATATACATTTTTTCGCTAAATTGACCATTTGAGAGATAGTTCTTTTTCTGTTTTTTTGTTTCACATTTGGGGGGGGGGGTGAAGAGTGTTCGATGCATACACCGGTAGTAGCGACATCATCACCACAGGGAGAGAGTGGCAGCTCTCCCTGCACTCCCAATCCAATTTTTCACCTACAAATCCTACCTACCAAACATTTCCTCAATTCCGCACCTATACTTCGCTACGGGGGCCGGTCAAGCCGGCCTACTAGCAGAACCCTCTCCCCTGGCGGCCGCACAGCGGGCCAGTTCACCTTTACCTTTGACTGCGCGGGTGCAACTGCGGTACTGCAGCTTCCTTAACTTCCAATACCGGTGGAGGGGTTTTTTAGTCGGTAGGCCCACTCTTGGAGACCCCGACACTCCGGGCTTGCCAGCCCGGGTTAGTCTTTAAGGTGGATTTTCCCCCTCCACTTGAAACACAGAAAAAAACAAAAAAAAAAAAAAAAAAAAAAAAAAAAACCAAGTGTCACCCAACCAAGTGATAAGCACGCCAATGCTGCTTAACTTCGGTGATTGGACTCCAGTTCAGCTCAAAATATCAATTTCGTAGTGAAATCTCGTCATTTTTGGGTCATTTCCTCTAATTTAAGTATCTGTAGACATTCTAGAACAAAAGAGAAGTCCTAGTACCATTAGGGTACGGCGTTATGTAGTCCTTTAACAGTTATGTTCTACGTCTTAAGAACACCTTTTCGTGTTACCCTGCGTGTAGCTATAGACCTCTCCAGTAATAAGAGCGTCAAAGGATTCTTATATAGTGCTTAAAGAATCAATTTATCTCCATTACCATGAAGTGGAAGAAGAATAAGCTTTGTAACAGAGATGTAGAGATGGTCATGTGAATGGAGCACATCAGATTTTTATTCAGAGAGTCTCCAAACATGAGAATTCGGAAATCTCGTTATTGAATAATTGGATGGAATAAGCTATTAGAGAAACTAATAGATAAATAACCAAGTTTCGCCTAAATTCTAAGCAACGTTCATTATGCAGGTAAAGCAGTTAAATGAAATGCTTTTTTCTCTGCTTCTTATGTTTAGTATGTAGGGGAAGTATTGTATTCCATCCAAATACTTCCTTTCACTGAAAAGTGCATGCTTTCAGGCATCTGAATCAAATAAAGCATATTTAAAAAAATCTTATGTATTTAATTCACATGACTTTCTCTACATCTCCGCAACAAATCATTCTATTTACTCCCTCAAATCGAGAAAAAAAAATAGCGTGAATAGTCTTATTACTTGCTTCCTTGTTAGTAGAAGCGAAATAAGGGAGTACTATAGGTTAAAGTGATAATCAAAAGCTGGATGCTTTGTGACTGAAGTTCCTTTGTTTGTATGGGCACGAGTTGACAAACTCCTCTATGAGAAAAGTACAAGTTTTTCAAAGCTGAAACCAAAAACAAGGAATATTTAAAAAACGATCAACTTCTCGAAAAAAAGTTAAATAACATAAATTGTGTGTTTTAACGTGCTCTACCTTTTTTTATGGAGTAAGGTTTTGTCCATTTCTTACGGTTTAGCAGTTATGCAAAATTCCTCCAGAATAAAGTAGTATTCACAGGCTATCCCCAGAAAATTGAAGATATAGGTATATATTATTTGTCCGGTAAATATCTTTAATATATTTTAATCAAAGTCATTAGAGCCATTTTTTAGAAAATAAAAGTTTTCGAAAAAAGTTCCATGTAAAGGGTAGTTGGCGGTGTGGGGATTTTCTTGAAAATCTTTGTGTCACATCCTTGAAAGATACCAAACCTAAATACCAAGTTTGGTGTTTGATGTACATTTCGGTTTTGAGCAATGCTGTCCACAGACACACACACACACACACACACACACACACACACATACATACATACAGACAGACAGACACACGGACATTTTTCCTTTTTTGGATTCAGGGGGTATTTCCGGTGAAATCTCGGTATCGAATTTTTGGGTGCATTACAATACCTTCTCTATTCACTATGTACATAGCACGTGTAGAAAAAGTAAACATATAAAAACCCCATTTCGACTCCCCTTAAGCAGAGAAGAGGGACTGTCAGTGGCGCTTGCGCAACTGGCGGCTCGTGTGGTCAGCAGTTCCGGTGTTGAAGTTCTTGAGCGTTTTATTACGATAGTTGTTTCGTTTCTCGGAGCAGTTGTTTTGTCAGGTGTTGGATTGAGTGTTTCTTCATCTGCTTCAATGGCGGTGTTAATCGGCTTTGTTGAGTTCGTTCTTCTGTCCTCTTCTCGTGCTGGGTGGAACAATGTGTTCACCTCAACGTCTTCTAACGGAGTTTTTTTCTACTTTCTCTACACGTATTATGTACATAGTGCATAGAGAAGGTATTGTAATGCACCCAAAATTTGATACCGAGATTTCACTAGAAATACATGTTTTAGGCCCCCCTGAATCCAGAAAAAGCATTTTTGGAAAACTTTCCGTTTGTCTATCTGTCTATCTGTGTGTGTGTGTGTGTGTGTGTGTGTGTGTGTGTGTGTGTGTGTCTGTGGACAACGCAGCTCAAAAACAAAAAGACCGCTAAATACCAAACTTGATATTTAAGTTTGGTATCTGCCAAGGATGCAACACGAAGATTTTCAAGAAAATCCCCCACCCCCAACTATTCTTTACATGGAACTTTTTTCGAAAATTTTGATTTTCTCAAAAGTGGCTCTAGTGATTTTGATTAAAATAGCGTATATTGAAGATATTTACCTCAAAAATAAAATCTATATCTTGTATTTTCTGGGAATAGACTCTAAAGACAGCTTTATTCTGGATGAATTTTACGGAATTTTGCATAACTGCTAAACCATAAGAGATGGACAAACACTTACTATACAAAAAATGTAGAGTATTTTAAAACACACAATTTGGGTAATATACATTTTTTCGTGGAGTTGATCGTTATGAGATATTTCTTCTTGTTGGTTTCAGCTTCAAAAAACATACTTTTCTCATAAAAGGATTTGTCAACTCTTATCCTGTAATAAGACTATTTCTGCTAATTGTTTCTGGATTAGCATGTTGTAAATAGAAGCATAAGCTCTCTAACAATAATTTGTTGCAGAGGTGTAGAGAAAGTCATGTGAATGGAACACATTCGATTTTTTAACTTTTGACATCTTTGTACTTCAAATCTCGTAGTATATTCACCATTTACACTATGTGATTACGAAACAGGAATACGTGTTTGCCGCGGTTTTCCCCATATGTTAAAGGTAATTAGTAAATAGCTTCAGGACTGGCACAAACAAAAGAACGCAGATGCTACACGCTTTATTTAAGAGGATCGATTGTATACGCTGCTGGTTTATGAACATCCTTTGTTTTCTTACTTTAATGTTTGCAGTCCCGTAATGAAATTTTCCCAGCCAGACAAAGGAAGGCAACATCTATGCACTTCAGCGGCCACTAACACGCGGAGAGGTCACTAGAGGGCATTACATATGTCATTATGTGCGCACCTATATCTTTACGTTTCACATATTTACTACTTTTGCTTTCTCTATTACCTATTTACATAAGAAGAGCAAGTATTGTATTCCACCCAAATATTCAACATCAATATTTCACCGAAAATACATGTTGAGGTCCCTTGAATAGAAAAAAGCATTCTTACTTTCTCTGTCATGTACAAAGCTCATAGTTTTAGTGATGGAATTGTTTTCGACCTAAAATTTCGATACTAACATTTCACCAAAGTGCATGTTTTAAGGTAAGGTCTCTGAATAAAAAAATATGATGTGTTCCATTCACATGACTTTCTCTACATCTCTGTAACACATACTGTTAAAAAGTGTATGTTTATATTTACTTTATGCTAATACAGAAAACATTAGCAGAAATAGTCATTTTACTTGCTTCCTTGTAAGTAGAAGCGAAAACGAGAGTACCATAGGTTAAAGTGATAGTCAAAAGCTGGTTGCTATGTGACTGAAGTTCCTTTGTTTGAATGGACAAGAGTTAAAAAATCCCGTATGAGAAAAGTTTAAGTATATTAAAGCTGAAACTAATAACAAGGAATATTTCAAAAACGGTCAACCTCACGAAAAATGTATTTGACATAAATTGTGTGTTTTAACGAGCTCTACATTTTTGTGTGGCAAATCTTTGCATATCTCTTACGGTTTAAGCGTTTTTCAAAATTCCGCAAAATTCAGCCAGAATGAACATGTCTTTAGAGGCTAATTCCAGAAATTTGAGGATATATAGTTTATTTGTCATGTAAATATCTTACATGTAAGAGCTTTTAAGCAAAATCGTTAGAGCCATTTTTCAGAAATTGAAAACTTTCGAAAAATTTCCATGTAAAGGGTAGTTGGGGGTGGGGGGATTTTCTTGAAAATCTTCGTGGCGCATCCTTGGAAGATAACAAACTTAAATACCAAGTTTGGTATTTAACGGTTTTTTCGTTTTTGAGCTATGCTGTCCACAGACACACACACATCCACACACACACACGGGCCTTTTACTGAAAATGTTTTTTTTTTTGATTCAGGGGAACCCAAAACATGTATTTCCGGTGAAATCTCGGTATCGAATTTTTGGGTGCAGTGCAATACCTTCTCTATACACTATGTATATAGTACGTGTAGAGAAAGTAAAAACTGCCCTCATACAAGTTGGCGAGAGGCTCACGCATTGGAACCTCTTATCGGCCTTGACATACAACTTTTCGAACCTCAACTGCTGAAATTAAGTGATAATATGAATGTAACTTTTAATAAAACCTGCGCTTGGTTTGAGGTTAATTGTTTCTGCCTTAATTCCAAAATAACAAGGAAAAAAAAAAAAAAAAAGAAAAGCAAAAAACAAAAAAAAACATTATTTTTCTTAAAAAATGAAGTTTGCTGAAAACGTTTTAGGAATTATTATTGATCAAAAATTATCATGGAATGTTTATATTAATGAAATGTGTATAAGACTCTCAAGAGCTATCTACCTATTGCGAAGTTTAAAATATTGTACACTAAAGGATTTTCTCAAAACATCTTATTAAGCTTTTTTCAATAGCATTAAGGCTATACGCAAACTATCCGGAGGAAGTTATGTTCATTGCCGTCCTGTTTGTTTCTGAGAAAATCTGGACGGTCAAAATTTGTGTATATTTAAATGTCTAAAGGGTGTTAGATGTAACTACGTATAATAGTTTAATTAAAACAGTGATATCCATCATTATTTTACAAGGCACAATTACCTACTTGTCACGCTAAGGGTTAGGTTAATCAAATCCGAACGCTGGTATAAATTTGCATCTATTCTTTTGTTCGACAAATTACCATCTCACATTGAAAAGATTGTGAGTCCGAATTTCGCTTAGGGTGAGTTACCCGGATAAGATTTTTTCGGGGTTTTCCCTTGTGCTGAAAATACGAATGTCGAGTAACTTTAAGCTCCATAGAACCCGAGATCATTTGAGCATCATTTCACCAATTTCATTCATCGTCCGATATGACCAACTAGGTTCAAGGACGTTAAGCAAAAAAAAAAAAAAAACAAACAAACAAACAAACAAAACACATGAGATGTATGTTTCAAATATTGATGTTTACAAGAAAAAGATCATGGAATAATTAACAAATAAACCTTTTTATGACCTAGGAGAGTTTTATAATCCTCTTTAAATGTATAATGTTAATTAGGTTTTGACTATGTCTATGTGACATCTTGTCACCACGATTGTTTAGCAATAACTTCAAATTGGAATAGATCCTCTTTAAATGTATAATGTTAATTAGGTTTTGACTATGTCTATGTGACATCTTGTCACCACGATTGTTTAGCAATAACTTCAAATTGGAATAGAGTTTTCTCTGGTCCCACTAGAGGGAAACCTCTGAGCAGCCTTTCTGTTTCTTGAGGGACTGCTCTGAGCGAGCTTCTTGCGGTTAGATGGTCAACCTTGTAACGCTGATTATGTCGATTGCGTCGGCCTGTTCTACGGCTCAATGTCACATGTGGTCCCTTCACCTCTTCCGTTCTTCCCGGAAGTGCATGAGCAGAAGATCCATTGGGGCTTGAGGTACTAAGTATTCCTGGTCATAGTGCCAGTCATGTTTCACTGCAGAAATACGACGATATTAACCCTCGCTTTACAGGATGTATCAAGACATTCTGTAGCGGGAAGTCTGCTTTCGTCTGCTTCTCCGGTGCCATTAGCTCAGTAGTTGAGGAAGATTCCACTCCTAATATCTCCTAAATAATTCTATCTCAGGGTGCTTTGTGGGTGAGACCATTATTAAATAACACTGTATTTTCCCTTATTACTTGCATTTATCATTTCAAGTGTTTAAGGGCGACTAGCTTGTTTCCTTACAAAAGATGTTACCATTAAATATCTTCCCACCACTTAAATCAATTATCAGGAGCCTAATCTAACCATCCGCACAAGTTTACCCCACAACTTAAGCACGTGGCCATGCGCACTACACAATGTAAGAGTAACTGTATAAGAATCAAAGTCAAGAGCGTAACCACACGAGTGGAGGGAAAACATCCACCTTATGGACTGACCTGGGCAAGGCCGGAGTGTCGGGTCTTCCATGTGGGCATACCGACTAAAAAAACCCTCCGCCGGTATTAGAAGGAAATAGGAGGAGCGGCACCACATGACATCACCCGCAGACAGTGTTGCCAATTTAGCCATTTTATACCTACTTCTAGCTATTTTGAAAAGTGATTTGCTACAAAATGTTGAGTTTAGCTATTAGCTATATTTTTAGCCATAAATTTCTTTTTCATGCGCTATTTTGATTTTCATTCATTTTAATAATATTTTTAGTGATCCGTGTTTTTCTATCCCACTGCGAATAACACACGAGTCAGTACAGCGACTACACATTGCATCACTAAAGGCCAACGGCGTAACCATTACGCGGGAGTCGGGAAATCCCCTTGTTACAACGTTAGCTGCTCATCTGAAACTGCAACTCAGCATTCGTGCTGTGTTCCAAGAAACAGTATAAGTATAAGTGGAATGGAATAAATTGTGACGCAAAGTAAATGAGTGAAATATACGACTGAAGCTGATAGTGTAACAAATATAGTAATATAGTGCTAAGAGAACTATTGTAAACCAAGAAAAGGATGAGGGGAATGTATTTTTCATTAATTAGGCGAGTTAATGTAGCCTTTTCTTTAGCTATTTTTATTTGTAATTTTAGCCACCTTTAGCTATGTTTTGGAAGTAGGTTAAGCTACTTTTTATGTTGATGAGTTGGCAACAGTGCCCGCGGATTCAAGGTGATAATTATCTGACTGCAGAGCGCAGTCAGAGGAGTGAATGAGAGCCGGGAGACAGACTTGACCGAGAACCAGACTGTCTGTCACCGCTGCGGATTCGGGGTGAGGACCACATAGGAGATATGCTCTCTCTTATAAACTGCCAACCTTCGCGCCCTATGGAAATAAATGTTGCCAAGTTTGCTGGCTTCGCGTCCACATGACGCTTTTGGGAAAACCCAATGCTTCGCTCTCACTTTAACTTACTGTTTGCTTTGTCTATTTCTCCAATTCCCTGTGCTTCCTGGAGGACAAGTCACTATTCCTGTTTCAATCATTTCTATATCTTTCCTTTTTTATTTTACATTATTTAGGCTAAACCTGTGCTCATTAGCAAGTGGTGATTGGTGGACTGTTACCTGGAATTAAGCTAGCTCACCTTGCCTTAATTATCTAAGTTACAACTCGCTTTTATGCATATTTCTACCACTAGATGCTCACAACTATTTTACATTGCTTTCTATACACTTATAACATTAAGCGAAATTTCCCCTTTACATGCTTTGTGAGCATATGGTTTGTCCTCTTACAATTCTTTGCTGATGTCTTATACAGAAAATGTCATGCAGTAATCATCGCTCAGGTAAGAATAGTCCAAATAGAATTGTGACGTAACCTCGTCCTTTGCATAGAGTTTTGTGACGTTCTCCTCAATATGTATAGATGGGTGTGTGGGTGTTATCCCCTACTTAATTGCTTAGCATGTCACTCTCCCCACGTACCTGGTGTAGAGGGATGCTATAGGTGCCTCGGCTCAGCTCAAAGTCTCCGTTGACGTAGGTCGGTGTGCACTCAGTTGACTCGCTCAGGGTGTTACAACAACGAGTAAGTAGGAGATGTACTTAGGAATTTTAGACACACGTTTTAAATGTTATTAAAATCTGGACATCTATTACCAACACGTGCTTCACTTGGTTATGGCATAGTCGGAGTACCCTGGACGCGCGTTTCAGCAACTTTCGTTGTAATCCGTTTGCAGGTTTGCAGATGTCTGAGGGTTTTTTCTTTCTTTTCTTTTTTTTTTGGGGGGGGGGGAAACAGGAATAAAGGTTATACGGATAACAGGTATATAGGTTATTTGGGAAGGAAATAAGGAAAGGGGAAAGAAAGGATTTTATACTTTGGCGTCTCTATTTATTGGGGCATCAGTGGTGTCATGGGGCCCGGTACCGCCGAAGCAAACCGAGTGATTGGGGGTAACTGTATTGTGAAGCGTGGGGTGTAGGGTCAAACGACATGGCGCAATACCCTGACGTCGACAAAATCGAGGTGCATAATTTTACCAAGAAGGCATGTTAGGGGTGATGGAGCTCTTCCCAGGTGAGTTCTGGGTGACGTAGCCATAGCTCCAAAACTTAGCGCGTTCGGTCGTTCATGTATTGCTGAGGTTAGTTGCTGTGTCATATCTTGTAGTCTTATTGTCAGTCCTCGAGTCTGTTGTTGAAGCAGCTCGTCGAGTTGCTTGTGGACCTTGTAGATTCGCGAGTTGTTGATGTAGTCCACCACCTTCTCGAGGCTCCTGTTGAAGTGGTCTCGCAAGGCGGCGTTCTGAGGTATAGACTGAAGGTTGCGGGCGGTTGCCTGAAGCTCCGCCAGAGAGCGGGTCAGTGTTTCCTCCCACGTGGCGATGCGTTCGGTTATGGTGTTGACTGCAAGACGGAGATTTTGGAGTTCGGCTGTGTTGGTCGCAAGGTCATTTTGGAGCTGGATGAGTGTGGAGGTCTGCGGTGGCTGTTCTGTCTGCGAGGAGTTGATGATGGGCGCTGGCGGGTGAGAGGTTGGCTGTGGCGGTGCTGCGTGCGGCTGATGAGAGGCTGGTTGTGGTGGCGCGGCGTGCGGCTGGTGAATGGCTGGGATCTGTCTGCGTGGGTGTTTGGGGCACACCGCTTGACCCGTGTAGTGACCTGCGCTGTTGCAAGTAGCACAGTACACGGGCCGGCGTCTCAAATCATGGTAGGTGCAGGCGGAGGTGAGACATCCGGCGCCACAGTAGTTTCCGTGATGGCAGGTTCAGGCTCGGCGGAGGTTGTAGGCAGGGAGACTGGGTCGGCGTTGGCGGTGACGGTCTCCGGCGGCTCCCCTATTGGCTCTTGGGCGGCTGCGGCAGGCTTGCGGCGTTTCTCTCCCATGCTTACTCTGTGAAGGCAGAGAGCGAAGTTTCGAAGGGGTTGGGCAACATCGGCATCTAATATAGGCGTCTGACCGACAGTAGTGGCTTCTGGTGATAGAAGTAGGACATAAATAACAACTGCCTTCTTCTTTGTAGTCCTTGGTGACCTCTGGTGGGACATATCGGAACTGTTTGCTGGTTTAGAGTCTACAGCTTGACTTTCTATTGTTTTGTGTACAAATTTTAAAATGACATCTGCTGGTGGTATTTCAAAATTATTATTACAATTACTATGGATGAAATTTTTTTCCCCATATATCTAATTCTGAAGGGGAATTAATGGCTTTCAGTAATTTTATATCTTGTCCAATTTCATGGTTGGTACTCCCAAAGTGGTTGGCTACTGCTGATTTATCCAATTGTTTTAATTTAATATTTCTCTGGTGTTCTTTAAGACGAACAAAGAGAAGCTTAAAAGCCATTAATTCCCCTTCAGAATTAGATATATGGGAAAATTGTTTCATCCATAGTAATTGTAATAATGTGGTCAATTTTGATATACCACCAGCAGATGTCATTTTAAAATTTGTACAAAAAACAATAGAAAGTCAAGCTGTAGACTCTAAACCAGCAAACAGTTCCGGTATGTCCCACAGAGGTCACCAAGGACTAGAACGAAGAAGGCAGTTGTTATTTATGTCCTACTTCTAGAGTTGGGTCGACCGATTCATTTTCAGTAACCGATTCATACGATTCGTTTATGCAATATGACTCGATTTATACGATTCGTTCACGATTCATTAATCATCGCCATGCCGTCCTGTGTTCATGTTAAGCTATCTCGTTTTTATACGGGGATGTTAGTTATATGGCAGCTCATATAGCATAAAAACTGTAATTTATATAAAACGCTGTACTCTTTTGCAAACATTTGTTAAAATGTCTTCCATTATACGAAAAAAGAAAAACCACATAAGAGTTTGTTTAAATGTCAAATTGACACCTAAGCTTCGATTGCATGGCGCCTGGCGGTATTTGTGTAATGTTAATAAGCAGAGTAATTATTATTCATCCCTGCCGCGGTTGCACGCTAGTAAGTCGTATAGTTTTTAGTACCCAGAGTAATTATTATTTTCTTCCGAGGTAATTTTAATGTTAGAAGTAAGATGTTTCTATACCTGCATTTAGTGTAGGTTATTGAGTATAAATCGGTGCCGTTAAATCATAATTTAAACGTAGATATCAATTTATTTAATCCTGGAATTCTAAAAGTTTTGTTTTTCCCTCCGTTAACAACTTGGTATATCTACAACATACAGTCATACAATACAATGCATTAGATATTTAATAATGTTCAGTAAAATAATTACTGAACATTAATCCTTTCCTTATATGTGGTGCTGTAGTTTCAATGGAAATGTGTACGATTCGATTCACTGCTTTCGATTATACGCTATTGTTTTTAAAAAATTAAGCATCATCGTTAACTCCGTATCGTCAGAACTCAACAATATTCTATTTAATGGCAGTGGTTTTCTGTTTTCGCTAACCAGAGCCAGACAGATGGTAGAACATCAGAATTCATGGTAATTTTCAGTACTCACTCGGCACGGCTATCAGGGCTCGGCAGTATTCGGCCGCACTCGGCTTGGCAACTATCTCACTTGGCTAAACGCAGTAACCTTATGCACAGTTCGTTCATGAATCGTCCCGTCTTTTAGCCTGCCTGCCCTGGTGCGCGATTCACGATTCGTTCATGAATCGTCTCCTTGTCTTTTAGCCTGCCCAGGTGCACGATTCACAATTCGTTCATGAATCGTCGCCTTGTCTTTTAGCTTGCCCAGGTGCACGATTCACAATTCGTTCATGAATCGTCCCCTTGTCTTTTAGCCTGCACAGGTGCGCGATTCACAATTCGTTCATGAATCGTCGTCTTGTCTTTTAGCCTGCCCAGGTGCACGATTCACGATTCTTGCATGAATCGCCCTGCTATGCAAACAACCTTGTAATCCCGACTTTGTTATTACGATAGGGGCTAGTAGCTTTTTTTGGCATAAAAGAAAAACAATGCAAAACTGAACGTATTCTTTCCTCATTATTCTGGAGTTTTCTGAATTTTACAATAAAATTGCTCTATGAAATTCCACTTTAGTTGTGTTACATGAGATATATTGCAAAGTATATAAATGTATTATTATTGTTATTATTATTATTAACACCTGTTTATAAGATCATGTTAGAACACAGAGTATTGTATCGATTTCCTTTCGTCAAATTCCAGGAATCTCTTATAAATGCTTATTTAGATTGTGTTCCTCTTTACTTTCTCAACCATATACTCGTACAAATTAGATAGAGAATGTATTGCAACCCACCTAAAAATTGGAAATGGTGATTTCACCGGGAACATCTTTTGAAGCTCCGTGAATTAAAATGAAAAATGTATGTGCGTGCGCGCGCGGGTGCCTCTAAACAGCATAATTAACAAATGGAAAGTCAATTAAATAGCAAACTTGGTATTTAAGTTCCCTTATTTTCCAAAGAGGCGTCAGGAATTTCAAGAAAATCACCTAGCAAATCATCAATTACTAAAACGTGTCGTGAAAGAGGCAGATTATAAAATTGCGAGGCATGAGTTACCCCTTACATTACATACCAACTTCAATTTCATTTCATAGATTTTACCGATTGGACCACAAACAAATTTGTGTATACATTTTATGTTTGCATTCAACGTACAGCATGTTGGATTGTAAGGACATCTAATTTCAAAAGAATTATTAATGGCAATATTAATTGCACTCTATGATGGTAGATTATCTCATTGAGAAGCTGTCGGAGGAATTCACAAGTTGGTAAATGATCAGGAACGTGAAGCTTAACTTTTAGAGAAAATTCCTTCATATTCCTTGAATAATCAATTTTATGGTACCTGAGAAACCTGACAAAAACTTGCTTTCTATTATTAACGTTCTCTATTCTGTATGTGTCATGGTGAACTATCGTTTTCCAGCTAAAAATGTCATGTTGATATTTCATCGGAGATTATGTTTTGAGGTCCCCTGAATCCAAAACGGCATTTTCAGAAAAAGAACTATGTTTTTGTGCGTGCGTGTGCGTTTATGTAGCTGTGAATGAACAGAATAACTCAAAGACGAAAAGTCCGTTAGGTAAATGCTAAAGTTGATATTTAAGTTCTGCATCTACCTACGATGCAGAGTTAACAATTTCTTACATATTTTCTGTTATTTTTTCAGTCTTTCCATATTTATACTTTTCTCAAATTGAAATTCGTTATTCGTTTTTCTTTATGCTGGTCAAACAAAGAGAACAAAAAAGGTTACTGCTTTGGCAACACTACACAAAAGTTATTTGTAATATTTTGGAGCATATTTTTTCTTTCTTTTTTTACGTAAAATTAGTTTCTGAAGTCATATATCTTGCTAACGCAGTGACGATTTACCTGTGCATATGTCACATTTAAGATTCTGTATATATATATATATATATATATATAAAGCAGTTGTAAATTATAAACTTACTTTAACCTGTACAATAACTCGTCTAAAATAAAGACGCTCGTGGTGGCTTCGGCAATAATCGGTAGTGTTCGTTTTCTTAAGCATACATTTTCTTCTTTAGCCTCGTGGCCTCAGCGCTGTAGGGTTTTCACATTAACATAAATGGTTAACACATCGTGCTCACTCGGCAGTTTCCGTCGAAGCTCGGTTTGGTACTCCGAAAGGTCGAAACAAAAGAATAACAATGGCTGATCACGATTCTTCAAATCTGCGATTCTTTTTGAACGACGACACCTACTATGGTTGACACGATTCATGCAATTCTTTTCAGCTCATACGATTCTTTTCAATTCATGCGATTCTTTTCGATTCACACAATTCTTTTTGAACAACGATTCATGTTAACACTAGCAAGATTCTTACGATTCTTTTTGAACGACGATTCATGCTAAGGTTGGCACGATTCTTTTCTCGTACTCGTTCATATGAACGATTCGTTCATGAATCGCCCCATGTCTACCTACTTCTACCACCAGAAGCCACTACTGTCGGTCAGACGCCTATATTAGATGCCGATGTTGCCCAACTCCCTCAACCAGCCAACAGCGTAATAGCTGAACAAAGCACTCCCCCCTCCCATTGGGAGAGGTCGATCAAAATTTCACCACCAAATTAAATAAAAAAATAAATAAATAAACACCAGCGGAGCAGAGGAAAGGATGCTGCTTCTGAAAATGCAACCGCTCGAGGAGCCTACCAGCGCTACCTCCTTAACACTAACACTCGAAAACTCCAAAATTAAAACCTCATCCTTCACCTCATTCCTGTGGTTAAACCCTTACCAGGGTAGGTGCACAGCAACAACACCTAGGCTCACCACGAGCCTACGAGACCCGCACGCAACTCCCTCAGACATCTGCAAACCTGCAAGAGGTTGACAACGAAAGTTGTTGAAACACTCGTCCATCTACACCATGCCCAAGTGAAGCACGTTTTGGTAATAGATGTACATATTTTAATTAAATTGACAGCTTCTCTATATGCAATGGCTTTTTTAACATTTTAAAACACATTTTAAACTTGAGGAAACTATATTTGTTTGTGGCGAAAACAAACAGAGATATCGCGTCAAGCAGCTTTGCCTACATACTAATGACTTGTTACTTGGTCTACTCATAGACTTCGCGTCGTTCTATTCCTTTCTGGTGACACGGTGGCGCATAACCCCGACAAGAGTATGACAAACTGTCCAAGTGCGCTAAAACGGCTTTTTATATGGTATCTTGGCGGCTTTATTCCTATTGGATACAAAGCCCGCGAGCTTGGCGTCTATGTGTCCCATAATGCAGTTCATATTACCCATAATGCACTATAAATACCTCGTAACTACGTTTATACAATGACAGAAAAACTATTTCTGGTGCAGCTCGCCTTCACTTGTTGCTCTATTGCACGCACATACATAAAGGAGTACGTGACTTTTGCTAACTTTCTATTTTAACAAAAGAATTCTCCCCTCATGAAGCGACCAGTTTCATAAACAACCTAATCTGAGCTTGCTTCAAGCTAACTTTGTACACGTATTGGGAGATATCACATTTTTTATGTTAAATAATATAATAATCTCATGAAGGAGTACGGATAAACAATAATTAAGAATGATGGTCATAATAATGATGATAATAAAAATCTGATGTGTTCCATTCACATGGCTTTCTCTACATCTCTGCAACAATGTATTGTTAAAAAGCTTATGCTTCTGTTTACTTCATGGTAATCGAGAAAAAATTAGCAGAAATAGTCTTATCACTTGCTTCCTTGTAAGTAGAAGCGAAATAAGGGAGTACCATAGGTTAAAGTAATAGTCAAAAGCTGGTTGCTATGTGACTGAAGTTCCTTTGTTTGTATGGACAGAAGTTGACAAATTCCTATATGAGAAAAGTATAAGGCTTTCAAAGATGTAAACAAAAAGAAGGGTTATCTCAAAAACGATCAACCCCACGAAAAACATGTATATGACAGAAATTGTGTTTTTTAATGTGCTCAACATATTCTGTGTGGTAAGTTTTTGTCCATCTCTTACGGTTTAGCAGTTATGCAAAATTCCGTACAATTCATCCAGAATAAAGTACTCTTCAGAGTCTATTCCCAAAAAATTCAAGATATACATTTTATTTGTGAGGTAAATATCTTTAATATACGACATTTTAATCATAATCGTTACAAAAAAATAAAAATTTTCGAAAAAAGTTCCATATAAAGGGTAGTTGGGGTGGGGGGATTTTCTTAAAAATCTTCGTATTGCGTCCTTGGAAGTTACCAAACTTAAATACCAAGAAGAGAATACGTGTAGAGAAAGTAAACATAATGAGGTAGACTAACGGTGTCTTGAAGTTTTTAACTTCGCTGCAGTTCAGATGGTATGACGATTACCATCTAATTTAGAAGCAGTTGACTGACTCGGGCTCTTATGCAGATTTGGTTCGCCTGTAAGCCAAGTGGCCTCAGGCATCTTCAAACTGTCTGTGCCATTACTCATTCCATCGTAGAAAATGCCTTTGGGAATCGCTTTGCAACATAAAGGCTTCGAGGTGAAGAATGGAACCTATCAAACATTGGAGAAACAAAAGAGATACGGGAAACAAAGACAGAGCAGGCAGACTTTCATTCTAACAGCAATTATAGATCTCAGTTTTATAACACTGAAAATTAACATCTGATTACTTTTAGTTTTTTTGTATCAAGTAGTATCTCTTGCAAATTTCCCATCACGAGAAAACGCTGGTTTAAACAAAACAAACATGCTCGGTTTCCTTAATTTAACTCATTTTACCACCATTTTATATACAAAAATTTTGAAAAATTGCTTTACTAGGGAGGAAAAAACAACCTGATGTGTTCCATTCACATGACTTTCTCTACATATCTGCAACAAATGATTGTTAAAAAGCCTATGCTTCTCTTTACTTCATGCTAATCAAGAAAAAAAAAAATTGCAGAAATAGTCTTATTACTTGCTTTTTTGTAAGTAGAAGGCAAATATAGGAGTTGTTGTTTTTACTTTCTCTGCACGTACTATGTACTTAGTGTATAGAAAAGGTATTGCACAGCACCCAAAAATTCGATACCAATATGTCAACGGAAATATATGTTTTAGGATCCCTGTATCAAAAAAAAAAAAAAACATTTTTAGAAAAAAGGTTCGTGTATGTCCGTGTGTCAGTGTGTCCGTCTGCCTGCGAACACGAAAGCTCAAAAACGAAAAGTCGGTAAATTACAAAACTTGGTATTTAAGTTTAGTACCTTCCAGGGATGCGACGCGAAGATTTTGAGAAAAATCCTCCCACCCCAAACTACCCTTTACATGGAACATTTTTCGAAAATGTTGGTTTTCTCAAAAATGGCTACAACGGTTTCGATTAAAATATTGTATATTAAAGATATTTACCTGAGAAATGAAATGTATATCTTCAATTTTCTTGGAATGGCCTCTGAAGACTATTCTGGATGAATTTTACGGAATTTTGTAAAACTGCTAAACCATAAGAGATGGACAAAAATTTGCAATACAAAAAAAATGTAGAGCATGCTAAAACACACAATTTATGTTATATACAATTTTTTTGTGGAGTTATTCGTTTTTGACTTTTTCCTTGTTTTTAATTTCAGCTTTAAAAAAACGTGGTTTTCTCTTACAGGAATTTATCAGCTCCTGTCCATACAAACAAAGGGACTTCAATCACATAGCAACCTGCTTTGGCTATCACTTTAATCTATTGTACTCCCTTATTCCGCTTCTACTTACAAAGAAGCAAGTAATGAGACTATTTCTGCTAATTTTTTCTCAATTAGGCTGAAGTCAATAGAATTAGAAACTATTTAACAATAATTTGTAGCAGAGATGTAGAGAAAGTCATGTGAATGGAACACATCAGACTTTTCTACAGCATACTCCTGTAGGTTTAAATGTTGAATCATCGGAGAAACAAGGTGAAATAGAACAAAACAACAGATTGTCATTTATTATTTAGCTTGCCATATAGTCTGTGGACAATGACTGTCCCACGCGTTTTAAAATGCCGACGTTTATCAGGTAGTACGAGTATTTTAGCATTAAGCTCTGTCCACATGTTGTGTGGGAGTTGAAAATGGATGTTGCTGGGTGGTATTCCGGAAGCAAGTGTTATTAATATTCCAGGAATGGAAATCCTTTTATCAAGAACAGCTGGAAATTTTGCTCTTAAACTGGCAGCGCTACATCATGTTTATTTATAGCCGGGAATACACAGGATAACAAAATAGATTGAAGTAAATTTTTACTTTCTCTACACGTTCTATGTACATAGTGTATAGAGAAGGTATTGTACTCCACCCAGATTTCACCGAAATATATGCTTTAGGGTCCACTGTATAAAAAAAAAAACATTTTCAGAAAAAGGTCCATATGTGTGTGTCCATGTGTCTGTGAACACGATAGCTCAAAAACAAAAAGTCGGTAAAATACCAAAGTTGGTATTTAAGTTTAGTATCTTCCAAGGATGCGACACGAAGATTTTGAGAAAAATCCCCTCACGCCAAACTACCCTTTACATGGAACTTTTTTCGAAAATTTTGATTTTCCCAAAAATAACTAACGATTTTGATAAAAATTTCGTATATTAAAGATATTTACTTGGCAAATAAAAATATATATCTTGAATTATCTGGGAATAGCCTCTGAAGACTACTTTATTCGGATAAATTTAACGGAATTTTGCATAACTGCTAAACCTCAAGAGATGAACAAAAACTTACATCACAAAAATTTTGGAGCACCTTAAAACACACAATTTATCTTATATACATTTTTTCGTGGAGTTTATCGTTTTTTAGATACTCATTGTTTTTGGTTTCAGCCTTAAAAAAACACGTTTCTCATGCAGAAATTTAATAATTCATGTCCATATAAACGAAGGAACTTTAGTCACAAAGCAACCAGCTTTTGACTATCACTTTAACCTATGTATTCCCTATTTCGTCTTTACTTACAAGGAAGCAAGTAATAAGAATATTTTTACTAATTTTTTCTGGATTAGCATGAAGTAAATAGAAGCATAAGCTTTTTAACAATAATTTGTTGCAGAGATTTAGAGAAAGTCATGTGAATGGAACACATCAGATTTTTCCAGATTGACTTCTGTTAACATGGATGTGCTGAAGTTATTGCGTTTATATAAAATATGATGTGTTCCATTCACATGACTTTCTCTACATCTCTGCAACAAATTATTGTTAGAAAGCTTATCTTTCTATTTACTTCATGCTAATCGAAAGAAACAATTAGCAGAAATAGTCTCATTACTTGCTTCCTTTTAAGTGGAAGCGAAATAAAGGGTACCACAGATTAAAGTGATAGTCAAAAGCTGGTTGCTATGTGACTGAAGTTTTTTTCTTTGTATGGACAGAAGCTGTGAAATTCCTGTATGAGAAAAGTAAGGTTTTTAAAGCTGGAACCAATAACAAGGAATATCTAAAAAGATCCACTCCACCACAAAAATGTGTATAACATAAATTGTGTGTTCAAACATGCTTTACATTTTTTGTGTGGCAAGCTTTTTTCTAACTCTTACGGTTCAGCAGTTATGCAAAATTCCGTAAAATTCATCCAGAATAAAGCAGTCTTCAGAGGGTATTCCCAGAAAATTCAAGATATACATTTTATTTGTCAGGTAAATATTTTTAATATACGATATTTTAATTAAAATCGTTAGAGCAATTTTTGAGAAAATAAAAAATTTCGAAAAATGTTCCATGTAAAGGGTAGCTTGGAGTGGGGGGATTTTCTTGAAAATCATCCTTGGAAGTTACGAAATTAAATACCAAGTTTGGTATTTAACGGTCTTTTCGCTTTTGAGCTGTGCTGCCCACACACACACACACACACACACACACACACACACACACACACACGCAAATACACAGACACACACGGATATTTTTCTAAAAATCTGATGTGTTCAATTCACATGACTTTCTCTACATCTCTGCAACAAATTATAGTTAAAAATCTTATTATTCTATTTACTTCTTGCTAATTTAGAAAAATTAGCAGAAATGGTTTTATTACTTGCTTCCTTGCAAGTAGAATGCAAATAAGGGAGTACCATAGGTTAGAGTGACAGTCAAAAGCTGGTTGCTATGTGACTGAAGTTCCTTTGTTTGTATGGACACGAGTTGACAAATTCCTGTATGAGAAAAATGTAAGTTTTTCAAAGCTGAAACCAAAATCAAGGAATATCTAAAAAACGACCAACTCCACAAAAAATGTTCATGTCATAAATTGTATGTTTAAAGTGCTCTACAGTTTTTGTGTGTTAAGTTTTTGTCCAACTCTTAAGGTTTAGCAGTTATGCAAAATTCCGTAAAATTCACCCAGTATAAAGTAGTCTTCAGAGGCTATTCCCAGAAAATTCAAGATATACATTTTATTTGTCAAGTAAATATCTTTAATATTTGGCATCTTAATCAAGATCGTTGAGCCATTTTTAAGAAAATCAAAATATTGCATGTAAAGGGTAGTTGGGTGTGGGGGAATTTTTTTTTTCTTGAAAATCATCGTGTCGTATCCTTGGAAGATGCCAAACTTAAATACCAATTTTGGTATTTAACGGTCTTTTCGTTTTTCAGACACACACACACACACACACACACACACACACATGGACCTTTTTGTAAAAATGTTTTTTTTAGATTCAGAGGGACCCAAAATGTATATTTCTGATGAAATCTCGGTATCGAATTTTTAGGTGCAATACAATACTACCTTGTACGTGTAGAGAAAGTAAAAATTAATATGTCAAATTGCGTGTCTTACCAAGATCTAAATTTTTTGTGTAGTAAGTTTTTGTCTAATTCTTAAGGTTTACCAGTTATGTACAATTCAATAAAAATCATCCAGAATAAAGTGTTCTTCAGAGGCCAGAAAATTTAAGATATACATTTTCTTTGTCAGGTAATATCTGTATTATAAAACATTTTAATCAAAATTGATAGAGCCATTTTTAAAAAATAAAAGATTTCGAACAAGTTCCATGTAAATTGTAGTTTGGGGTGTGGAGATTTTTCTCAAAATCTTCGTGTCACATCCCTGGAAGGTACTAAACTTAAATACCATTTTTGGTATTTTACCGACTTTTTCGTTTTTAAGCTATCGTGTTCACAGACACACGGACAAACGTACACATAGACACTCACACACATACAAGGACCTTTTTCTGAAAATGGTTTTTTTTTTGGATACAGGAGACCCTAAAACATGTATTTCAAGTGAATCTCGGTGTCGAATTTTTGGATGGAGTGCAATACTTTCTCTATACACTTTGTAAATAGTACGTGTAGAGAAAATAAAAACTTTTTTTACAAAATATTATTGCTTTATTTTTACCATGCTAATCAAATAAATATTACCTGAACTGGACTTCCTACTTGCTCCTTTGTAAGTTGAAGGGAAATATAGGAATGCACAGGCATTAGTCAGATCTTTTAAAAGCCAGTCGCTAAGTGAAGCAATTGAAATTCGGCTCAATTTGCTTCCTAGGAGAAAAAAATCTGATGTGAACCATTCGCATGACTTTCTCTACATTTCTGCAACAAATTATAATTTAAAAACTTATTCTTCTATTTGCTTAATGCTAATCGAGAACAAATTGACAATAAGAGTCTTATTACCTGCTTCCTTGTAAGCAGAAGGAAAATAAGGGAATACACTAGGCTAAACCAATAGTCAAATCTTTTAAAAGCTGGTTGCAATGCGATTGAAGTGCATTTATTTGTATGGACAGGAGCTGAAATATTCTCGTATGAGAAAAATGTTTTTTTAAAGCTGGAACTATTAACAAGGAATATCTTAAAAACGGCCAACTCCACGAAAAAAATATATTTAATATAAATTCTGTGTTTTAGTGAGCTCTACATTTTATGTATGGTAAGTTTTTGTCCATCTCTTATGGTATACCAGTTATGCAAAATTTCGCAAAAACCATTCACAATAAACGTGTCTATTGTGGCTATTCCCAGAAAATTGAAGATATACATTTTATTTGTCATTTAAATATTTTAAACATAAGAAATTTTAATCAAAATCGTTCGAGCTATTTTTCAAAGAATCAAAATTTTCGAAATTTTTTCGACGTAAAGGGTATTTTGTGGGGTATTTTTCTCAAAAGTTGGTATTTTTCTCAAAAGTTTGTGTCGCATCTCTGGAATACAGTAAACTTAAGTACTAAAAGTTTGATATTTTACAGACTTTTCGTTTTTGAGTTATCGTGTTCACAATCACACGGACACACGGACGCACACACACATACACAAAACACATACCGATAGACAGAAACACACACGCACATGTTTCTAAAAATCTGATGTGTTGCATTCGCATGACTTTCTGTACAGCTCTGTAACAAATTATTATTAATAAGCTTATACTTCTATTCACTTCATGCTAATCGAGATAAAGGCTAGCAGAAACGTAGTTCCTTATAAGTAGGAGGGAAATGAGGAAATATGGGATTCAAATCCGTTCCTTTAATTGGCCAGGAGTTGATATAAACATTTTAAAACTGAAACCAATAACAAGGAGTATCTCGGAACAGTCAACTCCAGGAAAAAAATGTATATGACATAAATTGCGTGCTTTAAGTAGATCTATATTTTAATGCAATAAGTTTTTTCTAGCACTTACGGTTTACTAATTATGCAAAATTCAAAAACATTCATCCAGAATAAAGGGGTCTTTAGAATGTATTCCCAGAAAATTCAAGATTTAGGCGCATTTTACTTGTAATATAAATATGTTAAATATAAGAGTTTTCAATCCAAATTTTTTTGAGAAAATCAAAATTTTCATTTTTTTTTCATGTAAAGAGAAGTTGGAGATGGGTAATTTTCTTGCAAATCTTGGTGTTGCGTCTTGGAAGATACTGAATTTAAACATTTAACGGACTTTTCGTTTTTGAGAAACGAAGAAATCCCAGTCAGTTTATTAAGCCAACTGAACCCTGCACCTCCAGAAGATCTTAATTCTAAGTTCTTAGGTGATACAGATTGTGACGAAATACATACCGAGATTGTAATACTAATGTTTAACTAGGGAGTCCATTGTTATGTTGGTTATTGTTTAGATGTTGTTCTGTTGTATCAGTTTCAGCGGTTGGTCGTTCAGCTCGCCTGCTGTTACAAGCTTCGTTTATAACTTCAGGGATGATAAAGGTGGCAAAATAAACTTTTTTATTGTTTAATTTACATAGCCCCCTTTAACATCTAAGGCTTTGTATTAGATACAACTCGTCTGTAGGTTTTTTACGTTGGATTTACATTTTTTTTTTCTTTCTTTTTCCTCAAACACACACATTCACACTTCAAGACTCTGTGGGGGACAGGGAATAATTATGGTTCAAGAAAAACTCCCCCCCCCCAAGCTGGGAATCGAACCCGGGAATCGAAGTCAGCTCTCTGACCGCTAGACCACGGAGGCAGTCAAAATAAACCTTTGTTTTACCGTATATGTTATATTTTTCATTTAGGCAATTTTGATTTCGTAAGTATCGAAAAGAACTGTTTTACTTGAATGTTTGTGAAATAAAAAAAATCCCTTGTGTTGCATTCTCTTGACTTTCTATACATCTCTGCAACATACTATTATTAAAAAACTAATTCTTCCACTTAACTAATGCTAATTGAGAAAAAATTAGCAGAAAGGATCTTATTGCTTGCTTCCTTATAATTAGAAGCGAAATAAGGGAGTACCATAGGTTAAAGTGATAGTCAAAAGCTGGTGGCTATGTGACTGTAGTTGCTTTGTTTGTATGGACAGGAGTTGACAAATTCCTGTATGACAAAAATACAAGTTTTTTAAAGTTGAACCCAATAACAAGGAATATCTCAAAACCGACCAACTCCGTGAAAAAAGTGTATATAACATAAATTGTGTGTTTTACCGTGATCTACATTTTTTGTTTGGTAAACTTTTATCTATATCTTACGATTTACCAGTTATGCACAATTCAATAAAAATCATCTGGAATAAAGAGGTCTTTTGAGGCTATTCCCAGAAAAATCAAGATATACATTCTATTTGGCAAGTAAATATTTTATATATAAGAAATTTTAATCATAATTGTTAGAGACATTTTTAAGAATATCAAAATTTTCTAAATTTTGTCCATGCAAAGGGTAGTTTGGGGTAGGGGGATTTTCTTGAAAATCTCCGTGTCGCATCCTTGGAAGATATCAAACTTAAATACCAAGTTTGGTTGTTAACGGTCTTTTTGAGATATGCTGGCCATAGACACACACACGGACATTTTTCTAAAAATTCTTCTTTTTTTGTATTCAGGGGGTCTCAAAACATATATTTCCGGTGAAATCTCGGTATCGAATTTTTAGGTGCAATACAATACCTTCTCTATACATTATGTAGATTGTACGAGTAGAGAAAGTAAAAAGAAGATAAAAGGGAGCTCTTAAAACGAGATTTCCTGCAGTTTCTTCCAATATTCACAGAGCATTACAAGGTCCTTCGCTCTCGTATTAAATTTTGAGCAGCTTCTTTGTTTCATTCGAAAGCCTGGCAGAATTCCTCTCCCCCTTTTTCGTTTAGTGTGTCAGTCTTCTTACATTTTTTATAACCTTGCTTCTTTGCTTCTTACTGGTTAGCAGGTTCTCTAGAGTAGAAATTAAAAGTTACGAAGCTGCACATAAAAACACACTAAACCATTAAATTGCACATCAAAACTCTCTAATGTTAGGAGAAATATTATGGCTTTGCTTTATTACACATTGATAATCATAGTTTCAAAATGCACAAAGTAGCCTAGTATAACTATAGGAATTTGATTACATAAACATATTTTACTGCTTGCTTTGAACATATTTACCGAAAACATTAATACCTTTTAGTGTGGTGTTGTCTTACCTCATTATTGCAATAAATTTATATTTTATTAACAAATGAATATTTGTGAATTTTATTTATACACAACATTAAAATGAAATTTATTACTTTCTCTATACGCACTATGTACATAGTATATAGAGAATGTACTGCACTCCACCAAAAAATTGGATACCGAGATTTCACCGGAAATATGTTTTAGGGTCCCTTGTATCCAAAAAAAGTATTTTCAGAAAAAGGTCCGTGTGTGTGTCCGTGTGTCGGTGAACACGATAACTCAAAAATGAAAAGTCGGTAAAATACCAAACTTGGTATTTAGTTTAGTATCTTCCAGGGATGCGACACGAAGATTTTGAGAAAAATCCCCCACCCCAAACTACCCTTTACATGGACATTTTTTCGAAAATTTTTATTTTCTAAAAAATGGCTCTAACGATTTTGATTAAAATATCATATATTAAAGATATTTACCTGACAAATAAAATGTATATTTTGAATTTTCTGGGAATAGCCTGTGAAGACTACTTTATTATGGATAAATTTTGCATAACTACTAAACCATAAGAGATGGACAAAAACTTAACAAACAAAAATGTGGAGCACGTTAAAACACACAACTTATGTTATATACATTTTTTTCGTGGAGTTGGTCGTTTTTGAGATATTCCTTTTTCTTGGTTTCAGCTTTGAAAAACTTATACTTTTCTCATACAGGAATACTCCTGTCCATACAAACAAAGGAACATCAGTCACATAGCAACCAGCTTTTGGCTTTCACTTTAACTTATGGTACGCCCTTATTTCGCTTCTACTTACAATAAAGCAAGAAATAAGACTATTTCTGTTAATTTTTCTTGATTAGCATGAAATAAATAAAATATAAGCTTATTAACAATAATTTGTTACAGAGATATAGAGAAAGTCATGTGAATGGAACACATCAGATTTTTTTTTATTTCAGTTCTTATAGTGGTACATTACGTAACGTTCGTTTGACAATTTTCATATGAACATACAATTGATAATCAACTTTCATACGACTATTTATGCTCGACTATGTGTCTAGGTTAAAATATTTATAAATTAATTTTAACATATTGTACTTACCTGAGGCAGTAGGTGCTTTGACCTTACTTTACGCAAGTTTTTTTTAAACTTTCTCTAGCCCCGTATGTATAATGTACATAGGGATAGAGAAGTATTGTATTCCACCCAAAAATTCGATGTCGAGATTTCACATATTTTAGGACCACCTGAGCCCAAAAAAAGCAGTTTCAGAATCAGGTCCGTGTGAGTGAGTGTCTATGTGTGGCCTGTGGACAACATAGCTCATAAACGAAAAGACGGTTAAATACCAACCTTAGTATTTAAGTTTGGTATCTTCCAAGGATGCGACACGAAGATTTTCAAGAAAATCCCTCCACGCCTAACTACACTTTACATGATAAATTTTTCAATATTTTGTTTTTCTTAAAAATGGCTCTAACGGTTTTGATTAAAATACCATATAGTAAAGCCATTTCTATCCCAAATAAAATGTATATCTTGAATTTTCTGGGAATAGCCTGTAAAGACCTGTTTATTCTGGATGAATGTTTTTGAATTTTGCTTTGGTGTTTCAAATTTAACAACATTTATGCTAGTCTGTGGATAAAGATTTTTTCCCAAATATCCAAATCTGATGGAGCATTAATGACTTTTAATAATTTAATTTCTTGTCCAATTTCGTGTTTAGAAATCCAAAAATGATCGACTACTGCTGGTTTATCCAGCTGTTTCAACTCTATGGTGTTCTTTTAAACGTGTTTTTAAATTTCTTTTGGATCTGCCAATGTAAACTCTTTCACAATCATTACAGCTTATTTGATACATTTCAGATTTATTTAACATATCTGTAGTTGTATTAAGAGGGTTATTTAACATATTTTTGAAATTAAATCTGTTACTAGTAGCCAAGGTTATATTGTATTTTCAAATACTTTTTCGAAAACTGGTAATAATATTGGATCATAACTGAATTTTTTATATCTTGTATTATTTTTATTGGTTTTAATAAGTAACTTCTTTATTCTTTTTTGTTTTTATATTGTCTTAGGTATACAGTAAATTAACTGGCTGTTAAATCCATTCTTTTGAGCTACTTCAATAATATACTATAGTTGTTTTTTATATTCTTCTCCTGTTAGAGATATATTACCTGATCTGTATATTAAACTTTGAATTTTCTCTGTTCATGCAATCATTTAACATATTCTAACTTGATTATATACTCTTGGAATTAAATCCCCGCGACATCTGTCTAATTCTACATACATTCTTTGTGGAGTTCCAAATAACGAATGTGTTCGTGATCAAGTACAAGCATAAGTCCTTGTTAATCTTTTAATAACTAATAAACTTAAATTAGAAAGTCCTTTATTGACCATACCCATACAAAAAGAACTGCTTCTGGATTAGTGAAAGAAATATCAAAATAAGTTTAATGTGGGATCACAAAAGTTCCTACCTCCCACACACGTTCACAAATTTACATGTTAGTGTCAAACACCCAAATTAGTAAATTATTTGAAATGTTTTGTTACGAATGCCACTATTTATATTTTGTGCCTTGGTAACACTGGTTGCTGTAGGTGCCATCTGGTGTTTACACTGGAAAGTTTGACGTCGTTGACCTTAACCTACTTCAGATATTTTGTCAGTAGAACGTTATCTGCGTTGTTATAGTGACTAAAATTGTGTCTCAGCGAAAAGATGGCATGAACTCGGAAAATGTTCGTGCGATGATTTATTATGATATTTGACGTGGATTATCAAGTCAAGAGTGTATTGATAATCTTTCCACTGCATTTGGTGGTGAAACTCCGTCCTTTGCCACTGTGAAACCATGGTATAACGAGTTTAATCGTGGCCTCCGTTCGCTCACTGATGAAACTCGTGAAGATCGTCCGAAATCAATTATTGTGCCAGAAAACATGAGTGTGGGTAAAAACTGATAGTGCAAGATCGTCATTTCATATACTATGAGAATGAGGCAATCTTAGGCATTAGTTCCACCAGCATATATAAAATATTGCATGATTATTTAGCCGTGAGAAAGGTTTGCTCTCATTGGATCCCGCATAATTTGACACAATCTCAAAAACATGCTTGTGTGATTGGTGCTATGCTCAAGAAATGTAATGGTGGGGCTTCAAAAGACGTACCTATAACTATAAGATTGTAACAGGTGACGAGTCATGGATCTATGCATGTAAGTCGATACGTAAAAAAGATGAACCAAATCAAACAAAAGCTGTTCGCTTTCGAAGCACTTCGAAACAAACGGTCGCATTTAAAGAAAATAAAAAAAATAAAAACTATTATATGGTAACAGTGCCTTTAGAGGGACGTAAAACGGTAAATTTTGAATGCCATACAATTATTTCACCGAAAACTTCCGGCAATGAAGTCTTTAGTGAAATAAGGAAGTCAAACAACAGACTATTTGAACACTCAAAAAATCTGTTTGATGATTCATACGCCATACAGTCCAGATTTGGCAGCCAATGACTACTTTTCGTTTTCGAACTCTAAGAATAAAATTGTCGTCGGCTGAAGAAGCCGTTGATGCGTTAAAAACCCATGTTTTGGAGTTGTCTCAAGCAGATTGAAAAAATGCTATGACAAATGGTTTGAACGCAGGCAAAAGTGTATTGGTCATAAAGGAGAATATGTTTTCGAGAAACAATAAACAAATTTAAATGACAAACTACTGTTTTTACTTTCTCAACACCACTATGTATATATTGTGCAGAAAGGGTATTATATTCCACCCAAAATTCGATAACGATATTCACTGGAAAGAGACCTTTTAGGGTTTCGTGTATCAAAAAAAGTGTTTTCAGAAGAAGATCCATGTAAGTGTGTGTGGTGTGTGTGCCTGTGTGTCTGTGTATCTGTGAAAAACTCAAAAATGAAAAGTCGGTAAAATACCAAACTTGTTGTTTAAGTTTGGTATTCTCCAGGGATGCGACATAACTATTTTGAAGAAAATCCTCCAACCCAAACTTTGATTTTCTCAAAAATGGCTCTAGTGAGTTTGATTAAAACAATGTAGGTATATTAAAATATTTATATAATTTATATAAAATGTATATCTCGAAATAGCCTCTGAAGCACTCTTTATTCTGGATGAATTTTTCGAATTTTGCTTAACTGCTAAACCGTAAGAGATAGACAAAAACTCACTAAACAAAAAATGTACATCACGTTAAAACACACAATTGATGTTATATACGTTTTATTCGTGCACTTGGCCATTTCTGAGATGTTCTTTGTTATTTGTTTCAGATTTAAAATACTTGAACTTTTTCACACGTAAAGTTGTAAACTCCTGGCCCTACATAGAAACGGATTTCATCCACACGGAAGATTTGACTATCGTTTTAGCCTAGTGTTTTCCCTTATTTTCCTTCTGCCTACAAGCAAGCACATATAAGACAACTTCTGCTAATGTGTATCTGATTATCATAAAGTACATAGAAGAATATACTTTATAACAATAACTTGTTACACTGATGTAGAGAAGTCATGTGAATGGAACACATCAGATTTTTTATTAGTGTCAAAATATAAATAGTGCTCCATGTACAGAACTTCTTCTTCGTAGTTTCCGCCTGTAATTTTATTCTATTTAAAACAACATGACACAATCATGTTATAGTTGTGTTCTGTTCACCCTGCATGATGAGGTGTGAGGAGAGGGGAAAGCGATATCTACGTAGTTACTCGGCAAGCTGTTATGCAGTAATCATTCCTGCAGATATGTGGATATCGTTCCTAGTATAGCCTACATAAGGTGCAGAAGCAGTTCAATGTTGTAAGATGATTTGTATTTTTTACTTTCTCTACACGTACTATGTACATAGTGTATAGAGTAGGTATTGCACTCTCGTCTAGACGGCCCGCGTTCGATCCCAAGCGACCGCATATGATATTTATGGTGGACAAAGCGGCGCTGGGGCGGGTTTTATCCGGGTTCTCCGGTTTCCCCCGCCATCGCATTCCACTGGTGCTCCATCTTCATTAGTGTATCATGTTTCACACTACCACAGACAGACAGCACTCCACCAAAACTTTCGATACCGAGATTTCACCGGAAATATATGTATTAAGGTCCCTTGTATCCAAAAAAAGTATTTTCAGAAAAAGGTCCGTGTGTCCGTGTGTCTGTGAACACGATAACTCAAAAACGAAAAGTCGTAAAATGCCAAACTTAGTATTTAAGTTTACTATCTTCTAGGGATGCGACACGAAGATTTTGAGAAAAATCCCCCCCACCCAAAACTACCCTTTTGATTTTCTAAAAAATGGCTCTAACGATTTTGATTAAAATACCGTATATTAAAGACAAATAAAGTATATTTTGAATTTTCTGGGAATAGCCTCTGAAGACTACTTTATTCTGAGTGAATTTTACGGAATTTTGCATAACTGCTAAAAGAGATAGACAAGAGATAGACAAAAACTTACCACACAAAAAAATGTAGAACACATTAAAACACACAATTTATGTTGTATACATTTTTTTCATGGAGTTGATCGTTTTTGAGATATTTCTTGTTTTTGTTTTCAGGCTCGAAAAACTTAACTTTTCTCATACAGAAATTTGTCAACTCCTGTCCATACAAACAAAGGAACTTCAGTCACATAACAACCAGCTTTTGACTATCGCTTTAACCTATGGTACTCCCTTATTTCGCTTCTACTTACAAGGAAGCAAGTAATAAGACTATTTCTGCTAATTTTTTGTCGATCAGCAAGAAGTAAATAGAAGCGTAAGTTTTTTAAAACTAATTTGTTGCCGAGATGTAGAGAAAGTCATGTGAATGGAACACATCAGATTTTTTCACCAAGTCTGAAGTTAAGAAAGGTACGGTAGTGCATTCAGAAGGACGTGAAATTATAAGTAAAGTGATAGATGAATGTGATGAAGAAGCTCTGAATAAACAGTATTTATATCCAGTGTCACCAGCTACACAACCAGTTGTATATTATACTGGTGTTTCCGTGTCAACGATAAAAAGAATTCGTAAGGAGAAGAAAGAGCTGCGGTCAAGAGCAGAAACTAGTGTATTGAGCACTTCTGGAAAAAGAAGAAAAACTAAACTTGAATATACTATTGCGCAAATCATCGACTATGTCATAAAGTATGTGTTTTAATGTATTCTACATGTTTTGTGTAGTGAGTTTCTCTTACTTACAAAAGTCTCCAGAATGAAGAAGTCTTTAGAGGCTATTCCCAGAAAGTTCAAGGTATACATTACGTTTGACAGAAAATATCTTAAACATATATTTTAATAAAAATCGTTAAAGCTAATTTTGATAAAATGGGTAATTGGGGGGGGGGTTGTTGAACATCTTTGTGGGGCATCCTTGGAAGATTTTGAACTTAAATACCAAGTTTGGTATTTAACGAGCGTTTTGTTTTTAAGCTATGCCGCCACACACACACACACACACACACACACACACACACACACACACGCACACACACACACATCACAAAACAAATCTTCTTCTTCAGAAAATCAAACAGCATCGTGTTCAGAATTGGACACATAATTGGCACGACCACTAATCTATTAAGATAGGCTGCATGCTATTCTTCAACAGCGTTTCTATCTGTTAGTGTCACCTTATCTGTACATTCCTAAGCATTCCTTTCAGGGTCCACGAGCTGGGAACACAACTATATATTCCACTAGGATTAATTAAAATGTGTATCAAACTTTCTGTAAATAAATTCACTTCTGGTAGGTTGAGAATTTTTCTGGTGTATAAATATGAGGCAAGCAATGCTTTGTTGTGAAAGCGCAAAGGCGTCCGTTTTAACTGATAATTACGTCACAGTATGTTATACGCTTATCATTTGTTGGTCAAAAGATACACGAAACTTCAAGGTCCTGACGCAAACATTTCCCATATTTTTTGCCGTTACGATTCGGTGTGTATTTTCCTTGCACTGTTGCTGACTTAGTGGAAACCTTACTTTAACCTTGAGAAAATCTCAAAGACCATGGAATATTACTCCTTAATTATATCCCTAGGCGCAGCATTGCAGTCTCCGCGTCTTATTATGAGTCAAAATAGAGGTAATATTTTAACATTTATTTCAAGCATTTATGTAAGTTAATTTTCAAAAATCTGATGTGTTCCATTCACATGACTTTCTCTACATCTCTGTAACAAATTACTGTTAAAAAGCTTATGCTTCTATTTGCTTCTTACTAATCGAGAAAAAAAAAAAATAGCAGAAATAGTCTTATTACTTGCTTCATTGTAAGTAGCAAAATAATGGATAGGTTAAAGTGATAGTCAAAAGCTGGTTGCTATGTGAATGATGTTCCTTTGTTTGTAAAGACAGCAGTTGACAAATTCTGTATGAGAAAAATGTAAGTTTTTTAAAGCCGAAACCAAAAACAAGGTATATCTAAAAAACGATCAACTCCACGAAAAAAACTGTATAACATAAATTGTGTGTTTTAATGTGCTTTACATTTCTTGTGTGGTAAGTTTTTGTCCATCTATTATGGTTTAGCAGTTACGCAAAATTCCGTATAATTCATCCAGAACAAAGTAGTCTTCAGAGGCTATTTCCAGAAAATTCAAGATATACATGTTATTTGTCAGGTCTTTTGTCTTTAATATACGATATTTTAATCAAAATCGTCACAGCCATTTTTTACAAAAATAAACTTTTTCGAAACTGTTTCCATATAAAGGGTAGTTTGTGGTGGTGGGATTTTCTTGAAAATCTTAAAATCTTCGTGTCGCATCCTTGGAAGATACCGAGCTTAAAAACCAAGTTTGGTCTTTTCGTTTTTGAGCTATGCTGCCCACAGGCATGCGCACACACACGTTCACACACATACATGGACATTTTTCTAAAAATGACTTTTTTTTTTATTCAGGGGGGACCGAAAACACCGGTGAAATCTCGGTATCGAATTTTTGGGTGCAATACAACAGCTTCTCTATACATATGTACATACTACGTGTAGAGAAAGTAATACATGTATTAGGGTCCCCCATTATCCAAATCAATCATTTTTTGAAAAAAATAACATTAAAAAATTCCTTTGGTGGGTGTATCATTGTATCTATAAAAGGAATACTTAAACACGAATAATCCGTTACATAACAGACGGGGTATTAAGGTTTAGCATCTTTCAAGGCTGTGACACGAACATTTTCAAGAAAATCGCTGCCGCCACAAACTACGCGTTACATGAAAAATTTTCTAAAATGCAAATTTTCTCAAAATTTTTTTGATTAAATTACCGTATGTTTGTCTTGAATTTTCTGGGAATATCCTCTGAAGACTTCTTCATTCTGAATGACGTTTGCATAACTGGTAAGTTGTAAGAGATGGACAAAAACCTACTTCACAAAAAACGTGAATCTCGTTAAAACACGTATTTTATGCAATACATTTTGTTTGTAGTGTTGACGATTGCCAATATATTCCTTGTTATCGGTTCAATTCTAAAATACTTATGTTTTTTCTCAATCAGGAAGTCGTCATCCGTTTTTCTTTGTTTTCCTTTTCCTGGCCATGCAATGAAAACCAAATTTAAAAGTCCGTAACATAGTGACAGGTTTTAAAAGATTTGACTGCCGCCTTAGCCCAATGTTTTCTCTTATTTCCCTTCCACTTGTAAGGAACTAAGCAATAAGACCGTTTCTGCTAATCTTTACCCCGATTAGTGTCAAGTATAGAGAAGAATGATCTTTAATAAAAATAGTGTGTTTGCAAAACAGGTAGAGAAGGTCCTGTGATTGTAACACATTCGACTTTTTTATACTATAGCTCAGACAATTTGATTTCCTTTTCCTGAACTTCATCAGCGTTGTTCTTTCCTATCTATTCTTTCTTCTGATTAATCACACAGTGTTGCAATGGAAGTTTTGGCTGAAAGATTAGAGAATTTTCGACGCTGAGTTTAATAATCATTACTTTAAAACTAATTACGTTTCGCACAAAAAATATCCTTTTTAATTCTGTATTTGCAGAAATTCGTGTTTACTTTCTCTGTACGTACTGTGTTCATACTGAATAGAGAAGTTATTGCATTCCACCCAAAAATTTGATACCGAGATTTCATCGGAAATGGAAGCTTTAGGGTCTCCTGTATCCAAAAAAAGAATTTTTAGAAAAATATCCGTGTATCTGTGTGTCTCTGAACACGATTACTCAAAAGCGAAAAGTTTATAAAATACCAAACTTGGTTTAAAAGTCTAATATATTCCAAGGATGCGACACGAAGATATTAATAAAAATACCCCCACCCCAAACTACTCTTTACTTGGAAAAAAATTCCAAAATTTTGATTTTCTCATAAATCACGATTTTCATTAAAAAACCATATATTAATTTATATGGCAAATAAAATGTATATATTGAATTTTCTGGGAATAGCCTGTAAATACCTCTTTATTCTGAATGAATTTAGCTGAATTTCACGTAACCAGTAAACCGTAAAAAACTATCTGCACAAAAAATGTAGATCGCGTTAAAACACGCGATTTATATCATATAGATTTTTTTCGGGGAATTCACTATTTCTGGTATATTCTTTGTTATTTATTTCAGATTGAAAATACTTAATTTTCTCATACAGAAAGGTATAAACTTTTGGCCCTGCATAGAAACAGATTTCAACCTCATAGCAAACGGCTTTTAAGATATTTGACATTTGTTTTAGCCTAGTGTATTCGCTTATATGGTTCTACTTTCTGCTAATGTTTATATCGAATATATAAAGCAGATAGAGAATATGCTTTTTAACAATAATTTGTTACAGAAATCTCTACAGCCACAAACATTGGTTTTTTCATTTAATGGTACGTCCTTATCTGTGAAAGAAAAGGGAACGAAAGAAAAACAAAAAATCTGAGGTGTTCCATTCACATGACTTTCTCAACATCTCTACAGTAAATTATTGTTAAAAAGCTTATTCTTTACTTAATCCTAGTCGATAAAAAATTAGCAGAAACAATCTTATTACTTTCTTCCTTGTAAATAGAAGCGTAATAAAAGAGTACCATAGGTTAAAGTGATAGTCAAAAGCTGGTTGCTATGTGACTGAAGTTCCTTTGTTTGTGTGATAAAAGTATAAGTATTTTAAAACTGAAACTAATTACATGGAATATCTAAAAAAATTGTCAACCTGACTAATAAAATGTTAATAACATAAATTGTGTGTTTTAACAAACTCTACATTTTTTACATGGTAAGTTTTTGTCTATCTCTTACGCTTTACCAGTTATGCAAATTCCACAAAATTCATCCAGAATAAACAATTTTCCAGAAAATTTAAGATATACATTTTATTTGTCATTTAAATATCTTATATAACAGATAATAATAAAAATCGTTAGAGCTATTTTTGAGAAAATCAACATTCTCTTGGTGTGGGGAGGATTTTCTTGGAGGATACCAAACTTAAATACCTAGGTATTTTAGTTTTTGAGCCATACTGTACACACACACGCACGCACACACGGACCTTTTTCCAAAAATGCTTTATTTTGTATCCAGGAGAACCTAAAACATGTATTTCCGGTAAAATATTCGTATAGAATTTTTGGATGCAGTACAATACCTTCTCTATATACTACATACGTCATATTACGTATAGAGAAAATAAAAAGTAACTAAGAAACAGTTTTAAACGAGTCAAGTCAGACATTTGCAATTCATGGTTTAATTTTATGCTGCTTCATCTTTATGCTTCCTAAACTTTGCTGTGAGAGAGAGGGGTAAAGTTTTAGGGTGCCCAACCTATATGGTTATGAGCGTCCTATAAAACAAAATAAAACATAAAATATCACGCTAAAATGAAAATTATAGCCTACTAATACATCCTTCTAAAGTTAAAACATTAAGAAACAGTCCGGTAGGTTAAAATAGTGACTAAATTGATCATAAAATTAATCTTCTAGCTAAAATATCATGGTCAAATGAATATTATAACCTACTAATATATTCCCCAAAGTTAAAACATTAAAATAGTTAAAATAGTGAATAAATTAATGATAAAATTAATCTTCTAGCTAAAATATCGCTGTAAAATGAATATAACGTACTAATACATCCTTCCAAAGTTAAAACTTTGAAAACAGTCCGGTAGGTTAAAATCTAAACTTTGCTGTAGAACTGGGAGTGGAAAGAAGCAATATAACCATTTCGTCCAAAAGTAATCGGTACACATGCCTACCTATACACGGAAGGGAATGGAAATGCTTTGTTAATGGAATGTGTAAATATCAACAGTGATGCAACATATTTTAGTTAATTGAAGTAACGTGCCATACTGATATTACAAAGGGCTTCGGTGGCCAAGTAAGTTTGGCAAGGAGAGAAATTCTAAATTAATCCTCGAACAACGATCGCATTGCAAGTGAAATAAGTACACAGATTTTAGCAATTTGTGCTTTCCATGTACGTTTCCTAGAAGAAAAATCTGATGTGTTCCATTCACATGACTTTCTCTACTTCAGTGTAACAATTTATTATTAAAAAGCATATTCTTCTATCTACTTTATGATTATCGAGATAAACATTAGCAGAAATGTTCTTAATTACTTGCACCCTTGTAAGTACAAGGTAAATAAAGGAATACTAGGCTATAACGATAGTCAAATGTTTTAAAACCCGCTTGCCATGTAGATGAAATCTATTTCTATGCAGGGCCAGCCAGGAGTTTACAACTTTCCGTGTGAGAAAAGTTCAAGTATTTTACATATGAAACAAATAATTAGGAATATATCATAAATGGCCAATTCCACGAAAAAAACATAATTGTGTGTTTTTGTGTAGTAAGATTTTGTCTTTCTCTTACGGTTCACCAGTTACGCAAAATTCAGCAAAATTCATTCAGAATAAAGAGGTCTTTAGAGGCTATTTCCAGAAAATTCCAGATAAACATACATTTTATTTTCATCTAAATATCTTTAATATAGGGTATTTTAATCAAAATCGTTAGAGCTATTTTTGAGGGAATCAAAATTTTCGAATTTTTTACCATGTAAAGGGCAGTTTGGGTTGCTTTTTGTATTCAGGGGACCCTAAAATGTGTATTTCCGGTGAAATCTTCACGTTGAGTTTTTGAGTGGCGTGTTAAATCTGATTGTTCCATTCACATGACATTCTCTATATCTCTAAACCAAGTTGTTGTTAAAAAGTTTATTCTTCTACTTCATACTAATCGAGATAGACATTTGACGAAATGCTTATCTTGAAAGTAGAAGGGAACTATGGAATTCACTAGGCTAAAACGATAGTAAAATTTTTTAAAGCTGGTTGCAATATGGATCAAATCCGTTTCTTTACATTGCCAGGAGTTGTCAAATACCCATATATGAAAATCTTAAGTATTTTAAAACTGATAGGAATAATAAGGAATATCTAAAAAAAATGCCAGTTCAACGAAAAAAATGTACCTACATACATGAATTGTGTGTTTCAACGACATGTGTTTTATGGGGTAAGTTTTCTCTAACTCTTGCGGTTTACTAATTATACAAAATTCAATAAAAATCATCCAGAACAAAGAGGTCTTCAGGGGCTATTCCGGAAATGTAAGCTATAAATTTTGTTTGTTGTGTAAATATCTTTAAATATATGGTATTTTAATCAAAATCGTTAGAGCCATTTTTGAGAAAATCAAAATTTTCAAAACATTTTCCGTGTAAAGGATAGTTTGAGGTGGGGAGGGGGATTTTTCTGAAAATCTTCGTGTCGCATCCTTGGAAGATACTAGATATATACCAAGTTTGTCTTTTCATTTTTGAATTATGGTGTTCACAGACACACGAAACTATTTCTAAAAATGCTTTTTTACTTTCTCTACACATAATGTATAGAGGAAGTATTGTATTCCACCCAAAAATTCGATACCGAGATTTCGCCGGAAATACATGCTTTAGGATCCCCTGAATCCAAAAACAACATTTTTAGAAAAAGGTCCGTGTGTGTCTGTCTGCGTGTATATGTCTCTGGACAACATAGCTCAAAAAAGAAAAGACCGTCAAATACCAAATTTGGTATTTAGGTATAGTATCCTCCAAGGATGCGACACGAATATTTTCAAGAAAATCCTCCCACTAGAAACTACACTTTACATGGAAAAAGTTTCGAAAAATTTTATTTTCTTAAAGATGACTACCGATTTTGATTGAAATCACGTATATTAAAGCTATTTACACCCAGAATAAAATGTATATCTTGGATTTTCTGGGAATAGCTTCTGAAAACCTCTTTATTCTGGATGAATTTTGCCGAATTTTGTACAACTGCTAAACCGTAAGAGATGGACAAAAATTTACCATACAGAAAATGTAGAGCACATTAAAACTCACTATATACTTTATATATATATATATATATATATATTTTTTTTTTTTTTTGTGGAGTTGATCGTTTATAAGATATGCCCTGTTATTTGTTTTCGCTTTGAAAAACTTTTACTTTTCTCATACAGGAATTTGTCAACTCCTGTCCATACAAACAAAGGAACTTCAGTCACATAGCAACCATCTTTTGACTATCACTTTAACCTATGGTACTCCCTTATTGCACTTCTGCTTACAAGGATGCAAGTAATAAGACTATTTCTGCTAATTTTTTCTCGATTAGCATGAAGTAAATAGAAGCATTAGCTTTTTAATAACAGTTTGTTGTTGAGATGTAGAGAAAGTCATGTGAATGGATCACAACAGAATTTTTTGGTTACATGGGACCCTAAAAACTTATTTCCGGTGAAATCTCGGTATCGAATTTTTGGGTGGAATGCAATTACCTCCTTTATACACTATATACATAGTACGTGCAGAGAAAGTAATAAATCAGAGAAATGAACCACTCCTCTTTCGTCATAGTTGCTCCTTTTTGTGGTACGATATGCAAATAATGTAACTTCGGCAGAAAGTTACTTTTCGTGTCAGGCTAGCTCACGAGATAATACAACTGAATGTAAATCTAATTTTATCTTTATTAAAACACTCGTTTGCAAAAGAACGCTGCTACCGTTATAGCGATGGTAAGTTTATCATAGCCTTTTTATCTAACCGTTATAACTTCCACTGGGGTCATTCATAAAATCTTCTACAAATAAACGGCAAGGAAAGCTGGAAATAAAGGTGGTAATGTGCACTCGGATGACATTTTGTGCATGCAAGCAGGAATACAGGCAATTACCTTACACTGTGTCAGCACAGTTGTATAGTTAAGGTTTTTATTACAAAGTATGCACATGATTTAACCGTTGTTAGGACGTTTCATGAATTAAAAAAACCTGACGTGTTCCATTCACACGACTTTCTCTACTTCTACTTATGTGTAACAAACTATTGTTAATAAGCTTATTCTTCTATCTTCACGCTAATCGAGAAAAAATTAGCAGAAATAATCTCATTACTTGCTTCCTCGTAAGTCGAAACGAAATATGGGAGTATCATAGGTTAAAGTGAAGCCAAAAGCTGGCTACCAGGTGACTGAAGTTCCTTTGTTTGTATGGACACGAGTTGAGAGAGAAAAGAGAAAAGTACACGTTTTTTAAACCTGAAACCAAAAACAAGGAATATCTAAAAAACGATCAACTCCTCGAAAAAATGTATATAACATAAATTGTTTGTTTTAATGTGCTCTACATCTTTATGTGGTAAGTTTTTGTCCATCTCTTACGGTTTAGCAGTTATACAAAATTCCGTAAAATTCATCCAGAATAAAGTAGTCTTCAGAGGCTATTCCCCGAAAATTCAAGATATACATATTATTTGTCATCTTTAATATACGATATTTTAATCAAATTCGTTAGAGACATCTTGGAGAGAATCAAAATTTTCGAAATAAGTTCTATGTAAAGGGTAGTTGGGGTGGGGAGATTTTCTTGAAAATCTTCGTGCCGCATCCTTGGAAGATACCAAACTAAAATACCATTTTTCTAAAAATGTTTTTTTTTTTTTTTGGATTCAGGTGGTCTCAAAACATGTATTGCCAGTGAAATCTCGGTATCGAATTTTTGGGTACAATGCCATACTTTCTCTATACACTATGTACATAGTACGTATAGAGAAAGTAAAAATAAATCGTGTTCCATTCACATGACTTTCTCTAAATCGCTTTAACAAAGCTTATTCTTCTATCTACTTCATGATAATTGAGATAAACATTAGCAGCTTTTGTCTTAATTGCTTGCTTCCTTGTAAATAAGGAAATACACTAGACTAAAACGATAGCCAAATCTTTTAAAAGCTCGTTGCCATGTGGATGAAATCCGTCTCTATGCAGGGCCAGGCGTTTACAAGTTTCTGTGTGGGCAAAGTTTAAGTATTTTACATTTGAAACAAATAACAAGGAATATCCCAGAAATGATCAATTTAACGAGAAAAAAAACAAACAAACGCGTATGACATAAATTGTGTGTTTTAACGTGATCTACATTTTTTGTGCATAATTTTTATCCCTATCTCTCACGGTTTACAAACTACGCAAAATTCATTCAGAATAAAGTAGTCTTCAGAGGCTATTCCCAGAAAATTCACGATATACATTTTATTTGACATATAAATACCTTTAATATACAGTATTATAATCAAAATCATTAGAGCCATTTTTGAGAAAATGAAAATTTTCGAATTTTTTTTCTATGTAAAGTATAGTTCGCGGTGGGGGGATTTTTCTCAAAATCTTTGTGTCGCATCCCTGGGAGATACCAAACTTAAATACACACACACACACACACACACACACACACACACACACACACACACACACACACACGCGCGCATACACACACACACGGACCTTTGTCCAAAAATGCTTTTTCAGGATTCAGGGGGACCTAAAACATTTATTTCGGGTGAAATGCAATACCTTCTGTATATACTATGTATATAGTACGTGTAGAGAAAGTGGAATGCAATACCTTCTCTATATACTATGTACAGAGTACGTGTAGAGAAAGTATCTAGCAGATTTGCATATCCGCTCACGTTAACTCTCTCGCTGTCTCGCTCTCTCAAAATTGATTGGGTTCAGGCGATAACGTCTGTGGCCAGTAATTTGAGAGGTCCCAAGTTCGACCCCCGGCGGCCGCCCTTCGAACCATAGATGTTTAGCGGTTTCTCCGGTCTCAGCAAGCGAATTTTGAGGTGATTCATGTTCTACCAAAACCTTCCTGTCCATTATTTCTTGTACGCATCATTTCCTTGTCATCTGTTTCAGGGTTGAAGGGCCAGGTGGCGGTGTTTGACGGCTTGCGGCTGTAAAGGTAGATTCGGGACTTGCCTTAGGTTGATTTTGAGGGACCCCGGAAGCTAATGGTTTGCGGGTGGTGCCCGGGTGGGCCGGATACGTTCGATCTGGAAACGTTAGGGACGCCGTTCATGCCTGCACCCGGTGTTATATAAATATAGTCGTCCTCCGGGTCTCTCCACTCATACCTCCTACCCGGAGATCATGTGAGCTGCAAAAGGGCCCCAAATGCCTTAGATGCTGTGCTCCGACCCGGTCACTGAGGGCCCTTTCCGCGATAAACTTGATCTTATGTACTAACCTCATAATATTCTAATGGATATCAGCGTCAGTGCAAACATCTCCCATAAGAGGAAAACATCTAATGTGTTACACTCATAACTTTCTCTAGCTGCTCTGCAAACTTCTTACAAAAGATTAATTATTCTTCTTTCTACACAATGCTAATCGAGATAAACATTAACAGAATGTTCTTATTACTTAGGTCCTTAAAAGTTGAAGGGATCTAAGGAATGTGCTATGCCAAAGAGATAGTGAAATGTCTTAAGCTGTCGTTATGTGATTGTCAATGCAAATCTTTTCTTACCTTGGCCAGGAGTAGAACAAAATAAAATACTTCCGAGAAAAGTATAAGTATTTTACAATTGAAACTATTAACAAAGAATATCTTGGAAACTGTTACGTTCACAACAAAAACTTAAAGGTCATAAATTGTGGGTTTTGAAAAGATCTCTTACGGTTTAGTATCAAGCAAAATTCGGCAAAATTCATCCAGAATAAACAGATTTTCAGAGGCTATTCCCAAAACATTTAAGATATACATTTTATTTGGGACGTAAATATCATAAATATAAGGCATTTGAATCAAAATCGTTACAGTCATTTTTTAGAAAATCAAAATTTTCGAAAATTGGTCCATGTAAAGGGTAGTTTGTATTGGGAGGATTTTCTTCAAATCCCCGTGTCGCATCCTTGGAAGACACCAAACCTATATGCCAAATTTGGTATTTAACGGTCTTTTCGTGTTTGAGCTATACTGTCCACAGACAGACAGACAGACACACGCACCTTTTTTACTTTCTCTTCACTAAGTACGTGTAAAGAGAAGGTATTGCATTCCACCCAAAAATTCGATACCAAGAGTTCACCAGAAATACATGTTTTGGGTCCCCCTGAATCCAAAAAAAGCATTTTTACAAAAAGGTGTGTGTGCGTGTTTGTATGTGTTTATGTGTGTGTCTGTGGACAACAAAACCGAAAAGACCGTTGAATACCAAACTTGGTATTTAAGTTTGGCTTCTTCCAAGGATGCGACAAGAAGATTTTCAGAAAATCCTCCCACTCCCAACTACCCTTTACATGGAACTTTTTTTTTTCTCGAAAATGTTGATTTTCTCAAAAATGGCTCTAATCGTATGATATACCATACAAAAAATGTAGAACACATTAAAAAACATACTTTATGTTATATACATTTTTTTCGTGCAGTTGATCATTTTTGAGATATTCCTTGTTCTTGGTTTCAGCTTTAAAAAACGTGTTCTTTTCTCTTACAGGAATTTGTCAGCTCGTGTCTTCTATACAAACAAAGGAACTTCAGTCACATAGCAACCAGCTTTTGACTATCACTTTAACCTATGGTACTCCCTTATTTCCCTTCTACTTACAAGGAAGCAAGTAATAAGATTATTTGTGCTAATATTTTCTCGATTAGCATGAAGTAAATGGAAACATTAGTGTTTTAATAATAATTTGTTGCACAGATGTAGAGAAAGTCGAGTGAATAATACACTTCAGCTTTTTTTTGGATTCAGGGTGTCTCAAAACATATATTTCCGGTGAAATCCCGGTATCGAAATTTTTGGTTGCAATACAATGCCTTCATAGTATGTGTAGAGAAAGTAAAAACTCTACATTACATAGAATTTTCATCCCCTATGAATTTCAGTACCAATTAAAAGGAAATGTGGCAGGTAGTGTTGATTGTAGAGGTCTTTAGTCATGTCCTACCACCGTAAACAAACGAAGTGCGGCTGTACTTTAGAGTGCATTGGCCATTCCATGCTATTTTGGTAAGAGCAGACAATAATAGAGCACATTTGTAATTCTCGTTGCGTAACTCGCGTGAGCTATTGTTTTAGTTTACGCATTCATTATGTAATAAGACTCTACCTCCTTAAACACCAGAAAATCTTTTTGTAGGTATACTTATCCATGTAAATATGCAGAATTTTACGTAATGATTCCTTTCTGTGCACATTATTTCTTTTTGTAGGACTAAATACCTCTAACAACCTACGTACAATGGAGTTTTATGCCCAAAAATTAGTTTTAAATGTCTTATGTGTTCCATTCACATGACTTTCTTAAAATCTCTGCAACAAATTATTGTTAAAAAGCTTATGCTGCGTTTTACTTCATACTGATCGAGAAAAAAATAGCAGAAATAATCTCATTAGTTGCTTCCTTGGTATTTAAGATTGGTATCTTCCAAGGATGCGACACAAAGATTTTTAAGAAAATCCCCTCACCCCCAACTACCCTTTACATGATTCTTTATTCGAAAATTTTGATTTTCTGAAAAATGGCTCTTAACTATTTTGATTAAAATATCGTATATTAAAGGTATTTACCTGACAAATAAAATGCATATCTTGAATTTTCTGGGAATAGCCTCTGAAGACTACTTTATTCTTGTTCAATTTTACGGACTTTTGCATAACTGCTAAACCGTAAGAGATTGACAAAAACTTACCACACAAAAAATGTAGAGTATTTTAAAACACACAATTTATAATATATACATTTTTTCGTGGAATTGATCTTTTTTTATGTATTCCTTGCTTTTGGTTTCAGCTTGTAAAAATCTTATACTTTTCTTATACACGAATTTGTTAAACAAACTCCATACAAACAAAGGAACTTCAATCACATAGCAACCAGCTTTTGACTATCACTTGAATCTGTTACTCCGTTATTTCGCTTCTACTTAAAAGGAGGTAAGTAATAAGACTGTTTCTGCTAATTTTTTCTCGATTAGCATGAAGTAAATAGAAGCGTAAGCTTGTTAACAATAATGGCTGCAAGCCCGCCTGGTGAGTAGGGGGTAATGGGGGGACTCAGGACTCAAAGAAATGCCGACTTGTAAGTACATGCGTTAACAAAGTCGCCCTCCGTGGTGTAATGGTTACCATGCTGACTTCACATACCCAAGGTCGCGGGTTCAAACCCGCCGGAGGACGATGGATTTTTTCGGGCGTAAAAATCCTTAGCATGGCTTCCTTCGGAAGGGAAGTAAAGCCGTTGGTCCCGTGTCGTAGATTTACGGCACGTAAAAGAACCTCAAGCCTGATTGAGAGGCCTCTGAGCAAAATTAAGCGGTCTTTAACGCCCAATTTAGAATCGGACGCTGAGAACCACAGCAGTTAAAGAGCGTCCATAAATAACACAACATTTACATTTCATGCGTTAACAAGATAACACTTAAGATTACATCTGCCGACAGAGCGCTGCCTCTTTTTCCAAGACAACAGTCTAAAACCGTCCCCATGTACCTGTCAATCAAAGTATGTGCTGCCGGCTACCACCCCCTCCCCCTTTTGCCAAACCAACTGTCTAAAAGGTTTCACTTGCCTGGATGTTAATCGTTTGAACAATCATCTTTCACATTCACAGATCAAATTCAATTTAATCGATTGACCACGCCCACGCAGAAAAACGTTAATTGCCAATTTTTTGAGCTACAAGGCTCATCTGCATATCAAATCGATCTAGTTTTTCACGAGGAATCTGAATCTTTAATCATAAATGCAAAATTCTATTGATTTCAATTCGACAGTCTCTTTTAATTAAAAATATGCAGGATTGCTCTATCTCTGGCAATTCAAGAGCTACAAAGCTCATTTTCACGACAAATGGGTCTAACTTTTCACAAGGAATCTGGATATATAAACATAGTTCAACTGTCATGGCGAAATAAAAAACTCGATATAATTACTGAGTGGAATATTTGATATAAATTATTTGATATCGCTTGAACATGCGTTTGCGGTAATATTTTTGCAAGAAACTATAACACTCACACGATTGAACATGTTAAAAGCTTTATTATGCAATACCAACATATGAAATGAAAAATAGCAAGAGAGAATTGCTTTTATAAAACCTACTAATTCATCATATCGAAACCAATATGGCGGCGAAGCGATTGAGTTTCCAACGAGCAGAGTGCACCCAACAGGGAATTGAACCTGAGACCTCTCGAACACTGAGAATGCCAAAATCATTACAACACCAGACATTATAAATCTTAATATCAGTTCTTACACGGAGACCTACAATCAACTTTCAGTGGAGGAGGGATGTTTGCAACCACGCGACTTTACGGCTATGTATAATTAAACAACCGCAAAAAGGATTGAATGTAGAACACAATTATAACACTCGCTATAAATAAAAGCTGTTCTTATTCCCGTATAATCCTCTATCCAGTACAAGAATTAACTTTGCGAATAATCAGGAAACTTTAATTACAATTACACTAATTAAAATGACAATAACGCTTAAAGAATTGAGGTTAGAATAAAACGCCATAACACTCTTCTTATTCCTTTATCAGCCCATACCCAGCACAAGTATAAGATACACGATTGGCTAATTTAAGACATTTTAATTACAATTACGCTACTTAAAATGTCAATAACGCTTAAAGAATTGAGGTTACAATAAAACGCCATTAGACTTTTCTTGTTCATTTAACACCCTCATCCAGTACAAGCATAAGATTTGTGATTGGTTAATTTAAGACATTTTAATTACAATTACACGAATTAAAATGCCAATAACGCTTTGAGAATTGAAGTTACAATAAAATGCTATTAGATTTTTCTCAATACTTTACCATTCCCTATTCAGTACGAGTATTTGATTCGCGATTAATTCAATACATTATAATCACAATTATACCTTTATTTTAATTTTAAAAATGCAAATAACAACTTCATTTGCAACGCTATAGCGAAATGAGTGATTCAAATTCTTCACGAAATTACATCTACATGTCAATTACTACATGGATTATACGCCTAGTGTATTCAAACATTATTCGTAACAACCACAAGACTTATATAAAATGCCTTTGTTTACGCAAATGTCAGCCCTATACCAAAAATCTCATGTATTCCATTCACATGGCTTTCTCTACTTCTCTGCAACAAATTATTGTTAAAAAGCCCGTGCATCTATTTACTTCGTGCTAGTCGAGTAAAAATGAGTAGAAATGTTCTTCATACATGCTTCCTTGTAAGTAGAAGTAAAATAAGGGAGTACCATAGGTTAAAGTGATAGTCATAGTCAAAAGTTGGCTGCTATGTCACTGAAGTTCCTTTATTTGTATGGACAGCAGCTGAGAAACTGCTATATGAGAAAAGTATATGTTTTAGAATATTTGAATAAAATCAATGAATATATCAAAATTGTTCATTCCACAAAAAGCATGTATTTAACATAAATCGTGTTCTAATGATATATAAAGTTTATGTGGTAGGTTTTTCTATTCTCTTGTGGTTTACTAGTTATAACAATTTATTCAGAATAAAAAAGATCTTCAGAAATTATACTCAGAAAATTCAAGCTATACATTTTTATTTATTTATTTTGTTCATGTAAATATCTTTAATATTCGATATTTTAATCAAGATCGTTAGTGACATTTTTTCAGAAAATCAATATTTTTGCAATTGTTTCCATGTATAGGCTAGTTTGAGGTGTAGGGGGTGATATTATTTAAAATCTTCGTGTTGAATCCTTATAAATTAAATTATATTTTATATATTTAAATACCAAGTTTTGTATTTATTGGACTTTTCGAGTTGAGCCATGCTGCCCGGTCACTCGCACACACGAACCTTTTTCTATAATGCTAACGGAACCCTAAAACATTTATTTCCGATGAAAACTCGGCATCGAAATTTTTTGGTGGAGTGCAATACCTTTTCTATTCACTATGTACATAGTACGTGTAAAGAGAGTAAAAACAACAGTTAACATTGCTTGAAATCACTTAGACAGCCTACAACTGACTCAGCAGTATTCTCTATTTTCAACACTGAACATTTTTCAACAAGGGAATACCATACCAAAAACAACAGCTAACATGGCTCGAAATCGCTTAAGACAGCCCACAACTGACTCAGCAGTATTCTCTAATTTCAACACTGAGGCATAATCTATAACTTGAAGCACTCATCATATAGCTTGACGATTATGCATAAATAGATATCTTAAAAAAAAATACCATACCAAAAACAACAGCTTACATTGCTTGAAATCACTTAGGCTACAACTGACTCAGCAGTATTCTCTATTTTCAACACTGAACATTTTTCAACAAGGGAACACCATGCCAAAAAAAAAACAAACAAACAAAAAACAACAGCTAACATGGCTTGAAATCACTTAAGACAGCCCACAACTGATTCAGCAGTACGCTCTAATTTTAACACTGAAGTATAAACTATAACTTGGAGCATCACGTACCTTGACGATTATGCATAAATAAATACCTTCAAAAGAAATACCATACCAAAAATAACAACTAACATTGCTTGAAATCACTTAAGACAGCCTACAACTGACACAGCAGTAATCTCTAATTTCAACATTGAAGTATAAGCTATAACTTGAGGCGCTCATCACATAACTTGACGATCATGCATAAATAGACATATTCAAAAAGAAATACCATACCAAAAAACAACAGCTAACATTGTTTGAAATCACTTAGACAGCCTACAACTGACACAGCAGTATTCCCTCATTTCAACGCCGACGAATGAGCTATAACTTTGAAGCGCTTATCACATAACTTGACGATTGTGCAAAAATAAATATTTTCATAAAAGGGGGAATATTTAGTAGACACTTATCACAATCGCTATGAATAAAAACCCCGCAAGGCTGCTCACCTCTTGGCTAACATATACCACAAGCGAAAACTGAGATATTGCAGGGAAGCATGACTCGACCAGTTTCAGACGATAAAGAAGGCTGGCGACATTTTGAACAAAACATCCTAGCCTCTCCCCTTCAGAGCTCTATGTTAGAAAAGCACCCTCACTCGGCCCCTCCAGGCTAAGAACACGCAGATACATGCATTCCCCTCCCTTAAGTATACACTGAAAAAACATGTTTTTATGTGAGCAACTATATAAGCCTGAGGTCTGCAATATAGAGCTACTTATTCGATATAACCCCCGTGAAAAAGCATTCTTGAAAACAAACGTCAAAACTTTTGATGGTATGAACGAATACAGGAGAGAGTGTGGTGAAGATTCGCATAATTATACATACTTTCACAAAGAATCGTGCAATGGACGAATGCATACGATTACATGCACATACCCTGTTTACCATAATCAGATACCTTCAAGGAACCCCTGCACCGATGACCGCACTGTCTACGAGCGAAATATATTGTAAGTATAATACATTCACGTCTTTCTACTATTATTAGTGCTACAAGTGTATTCGAGTAATATTGACTAATTCCAATACATTTTTATATATCACGGGGTCGGAACACACAAGAGCTTCACGATTCAGATACCATAGATGCAACGGATGTGTTTAGATCAGCACATGAGATTGAGGATCACTTGGAATCATGCAACGGTCGCACTCATGTGGGATTTGTTCAAAACCCACAGTGCATGATAGAATATCATACTTCATCTGCAACTTGACCTGTATTTGTCAAGGCATATGAGATAAAGGTAATTACAAACTAAAAATACGACAAGTGACCAGCACATCACACATTTATTTCTTGAAAAAATTAATAACCCTCATTGTTCTTTCCAGAGTTCGAGAGTCAATCCCGGTACCGCCAGAGCTCATAGACCCAGCTAGGACCGACGTTGACGAGGTGGATGTCTGCATTTCAAACTCTTGGAACACGTGCCCTGTACAAGATTATGATGACATTCCGAATACTAGTACGTCGAATCAAGCATCAATGTGAGTATAATATCCTGCTATTACATCAAGAAAGAAACTAAGCTTATTTCCATTGCAGTGATCGAGTCACAGGAAAATTAATAACATTTACTAATTTTCAATAATTCTAATGTTCCAGATCCAGGGAGACACAAGAGAATAGTTTTAAAAAAGAGGAGAAAAACCCTTTTGCTAATCATCTCAGGAAGCTGAGATTGCTGGAAGACCGCATGAACAACATTTGTAAACGAGAGGCAAGCATAGAGAAATATGGAACCCACAGCAGACCAACAAAACGTATCCATCCAATTGTACATATCCAAAACAAATAGTTGTAGCGCTTTATTATGAACTACCAGTTCTTCTCAACAGCAGTGATCCTAATGACTTTGTATATATATATATAAACATATACAAAGGGCGCCTATGACTCCCTGAATTCTGCACGTGCGCAAAAGTCAAAGTGCGTACATTGTGAATATATTGAAAATGTAGTGCTATCATATATTATTGCATTCATGAAAAAAAACGAAGTAACTAGACTTTTTAATACAAATATAAACAAAGGATGTGTAGGATTTAAAAAAATGAAGATGTAAAATAGCTGGCACATTTATCAGCAAACATTTATTTCATCCAACTAATGCAAATAAAACATTTTGAAGAGGCACGGTCATGGAGAACCAATGTAATGAAAATACTTATAAATAAAAAGATTATGTATATATAATCCCACTAATGTTTTTATTCCACAAAAACAAATACAAATTTTTCAACAACCTATTCCTTTGCATAATTAGACATTTAAATTATCGATTACATGACATGCGATAAGGGCTTGTAGATAAATACCTTAGTGTGCATAATCAGACAATTTAATATTGTAATTTCTAGTGATAGACGTCCAGCATGCTTTAAGGTTGAGAGCGAAAATATCCCTTTATACCAGCAAAACAGGAACACCAGGCTGAGTCGCAAATATCTAGAGGGCAGCTCTTGTTTACTAGATTCATACAGGAAATAACCCGTTTCTTCAGCTTTACCTTTTTATCACACTTCTCTCTAAACACGATTGTAAATAATACTTAACTCGACCAATGAAAAACAGTTTCAACAAATGCTAAAACAATCAAAACGGTAGAAGCCCATCTTAATACAAGCGTCCATCTATAAAAGTGGAACAAACAGATATCGGATAACTGAATTTAGAGAAAAGGCCTCAGTGCACTGATTGGTAGAAATCATCTGAAAAACTACGAGCTAATTCGCAAAAAGAAGAGGCCTAATCAATCAAGAACCTTGAAACGGCTGGTAAGATTTTTAAAAAATTCGCTCTCCTTGTTCTTAAATGTATAATATGCAGCGACAGCTTAATTTACTTATAATACTTTTTCAGAAACTTTACAAGTGATTGGCTAGCTTCATGAGAAAAAAATTGTATTACATAAGAACTTTATATATTTCTACAAAACTTTCTACAAAAGAGAATTTGTACAAGTAAATTCGATACAAAAGGTTTTTTACAATGAATACACGATTTGAGGGCGACCGAACACTTAAAAAGCAAGTTTTAGACAAAGTATAGTGTGCAAGGGAGTGCATGTGAAACAGCATACCTCTAAAAATAAAAAAATTCGAAGTGACAAACAACTCAGTCTTTTCATATGATGTTGGAGTGCTTTGGCACATTAAATTTATTATTTCTAATGTACAACGGAGTAACATGTAATGAAAACGTTCTGCTATTATTTAGAGTTATAAGCGTGAATTATATCTAAAAGAAAATCTCATTTTAATGGTGGGCGATTCATTCAAGTCATGGGCGCAGGAACACAAGGACACTGAATGGTTGAAAATACCAATTGAGCATTTTCAGAAAAATATTAGCGGTGTATGTACAGTATAACTTAAACCCTCAATTTTTATTGACTTCAGATTTATACTACTTCAACTCTCTTGAACTGGAAGTGATGTTTCGTTTCATCTTTATTGGTTTACTCTTGTCAATGCAAATCGTGAGGCCGCGCCATGGCCGAGTGGTTAGATTACTCTCCTCTCACCAAGGCGGCCCGAAGTCAACCCCAGGCAACAGCATGTGGGATTTGTTATGGATAAAGCGGCGCAGGGGCGGGTTTTCTCCCTGCTGTCACATTCCACTAGTGCTCCATGTTCATTCCATATATCAGAAGTGTCATCCCCTGCGGTGCCACAAGTAGTAAAAGCAGGCATTAAACACATAAAAAAAGTGAACCGAGTTCCAATGAGAATCGCAGGGCTATACATTATAAAAGATCTGGCTAACCTAGTAATTTTCGCTAATGTCCCTTTTTATAAGGAACAATTGAATAAGAACATTTTTTTTTTCTGGAAAAATGTTTATCTTGAATAGCATGAAGTAACAGAAGAATATATTTATTTGAATATTGTCTATCGTGAAATCTCAACCCTTGTGCACGCTTCTGCTAAAGAATGTTTCCTTACACATACATCACGCCGAAAAGAATACTACAGGCGAACTCATGCTTTCACTACAGCATTTCATGTCGAGCTCTTTATTACATTAAAACTCATATGAAAGTGAAGGAAATGAAAATCCTTTTATGTTTGATAGAACTAAACCGAACCCGCAATTTTAAATGAACAATTCTACAATCACTGCTTCTAATCAGATCCGCAATCAATACAAAACAAGGTTAAACATTCAATGCACTTAGATATAATATCAGAAAATAAGACTGTCTCCGTGGTCAACCGGGTAAGTGAGCTGACTTCTCACCTGCATATACCGGGTTCGATCCATGGCTGGGACGGCGAATTTTTCTTTAACCGCAATTATTCACTATCCCACAGTGTCTGGAAGGTATGATGGGCATGTGTTTAGTAATATAAAAATTAATTAACATAAAGCTCTAAACCTACAATAATACCAGTTGTTTCATAAGTCAAAGCCCCTATGTGACCAATGAAGTTAAAGGGGGCTATACAAATCAAGCAATTAAAAACAATTATATTGGGAATATATGATTCTGAAAATTAATATAACTTTTTTTATAGAAAACATTTTAACATTACCAGATATCAGCACACACGCGATATAATACCAATACTAGCATAAAAAGCACACATGAGTAATTCCTCAACAATATACACATATTGCAACAGGTCCCTAAAGAGAAATAATTACACATTCATATATCTCAAGGTATTTCTTAAGCTCACTCAACATCCAGGATTCACCAATATTAGTTTCTTATATGCTCTCTTTATAAAATGGAAAACATTTTAGCATCTTCAATTTCTTCTTTATTATTATTATTATTATTATTATTATTATTAATAATAATATCATTAATTTGTCACATTTCTGGGAAAAAACACGACTGTAACTCAAGTACAAAAATTAAAGTCAGATGCTCGCACTTTTGGTTTGTATGAGAACTGGTAAAATAACTTAAGGATAAACCCATGCGGATTTTATTATATAACGTTACGAACTTATTTGATGCTTGCCAAGCGGTAGATCTGCGATCGATTCATGGTAGACGCGGGGATTTCCCCCCAACTGGGATACATGGAGCGGGGTGCACTGAGCCTCGCGGGGCCAATTGAGGAGCTACTTGATGGAGAAGTAGCGGTTCCAGGTCACGAGGACAGCATTAACTGGTCAGGGGGGAAGGGAGATTGAAGCGCAGTCCACGTCTCACTTCCCCAATACTGCACCCCATCCCTGACGTCTGTAATGGAGCGAGATGGGGGACACAGCAGCAGGGCAGTAGCCCAAGGCTCATAGTGAGCTGTGCCAGGGAGTCACAAGAACCTGTGATTTTCACAACGCATACAATAATTTTCTTAGTAAATACAATTTAATAAGCTAATCCACCCTAACCTAAAATAACCTAAATTAACATAAACTTCCTAAACTAATCTAACATCATAGTCAATACTATACATCAGACACAACACATTTATTATAGAAACACATATGCCCTCATGTGTCAATTTTTCGCTCTATTACACCAGAATCTTTCATCTCACGCATATTCAAGAAGATTTCTTTTGACTGATCCCCTTTGTAAGCTGCCTGCGAGTACATTAGCATTCGCAACCGATTTACTAGAGAATTTACATCATCATAAGAAGATGCTTTATCTACATCGCTGACCCGGTCCAAACACTTCATTGCTGAGACAGGTGGTTTCTCTTGAATCTTGGTTAACACAAGACTCACAAAGCAATGTATGATATCCAAAGCACAACCTAATCTTACTCATCACATTCAACATAACGTAAGCAATAACATTATGTGTTAAATGAAGAAAATCCATTATATATGTACATTAATAATGACAGATAATAGATACATCTTTATCTTCTAATACGTTTAAGTCTTGAAGAACACTTCAAATGAGGTATACACTTTCCTAAAGAAACCGAAGTACCTACGACTATCTGACCATTTCTTTCTCGAAGAGAGTGTCGTGTTCCTTCGCTGCCTAATCAAAAATGTTTGCGATCTTTAAACACACATACAAATTTAAATAGAAGAATTTGAAAGTTGCAACATCAAGTTTCGGACAAGTCAGAGGGTAAGCTAATCGGCTGCTATCTTCGTTTGGTGTCATTTTGAAACGGCCTGTGTAAATATTTATTTGGCACAAACTGTCAAACGGGATCTACATTTTTGTGCAGTAAGATTTTTTGTATACACGAGGGACATTTCAGAAGTCATGCCAACTATTTTTATCAGTCAATAAAGATGCAGGAAACACAACTCAGGATATACGATTGAAAGTCGCCGGGATGTTCTTCGAAATGCTGGTACTAAATTGGAATCCGGGTAGTAGGCGCTATGGTAGGGGACATTGAAAGAAACCTACATGGAGATCATTGTTTTATTCGTATTATGTACATATACACAAAAATACGCGTAATACTCTTATGAGCTAACGAACTTCAAAATATTCCCCTGAGGCTTCTAAAAATCTTTGCCAACGATGAGAAAGGCGCTGAATACCATCAACTTTAGAGATATCCATCTTGGAACGCAGCCTCTTGGCTAATAACGTTTGCATGTGTCTACTAGAATCTACCAATGCACTCAGACGTCATCTGGTGGTGGTATCCCGTACTCTGTACATGTTTTCAATTTATATATTGCAATAGCCGCATATGTGTATGTGTGTGTATATATATATATATATATATAAAATGTAGATCTCCCATTTGACAGTTTATGCCAAATAAATTTTTATGGCCTTAAATATTTCCGAGTATTCTTGCTTTAATCTGAATTTTTACATGCTTACACTTGTTGCTAGTGGCCAGTCGTTATTTGTTTTGACATGTGCAAAAAACGTAGCATATCAAAGTCCTAACTACACGCTTACTAAATATCTGACAATCGCTTTACCCATACCTATTCGAAATGCCTGTGTTTAGACAACTTTACCTGATTAAGATGAATTAGATAGGAGAAGAAACTTCTGAAAGAATAGTGTATAAAACAATTGCAGATGCCAAATATCCCATATTTTTTTCTTTCTTGTCGTGCTATAAGTAACTATTAGAATGATATTAGACGGGCTACATTGGAAATCTGGAATTATTGTTTGACTTTTCAGTAGATGCATATTATACGTCTGATTTTACACTTAAAGGAAAATCATTTCACGACTTATGTACCTCACTTTTGTGGATAGTTTTCTTCTATTTGAATATAGTTTTATTATTACCCAATTGCATTTCTTTGGCATGATCAGTCAGTTGCTTTTTGAGTCGAGAGATTCCACAGCGATTATTATCCAACTTCGATTGTATCACTACTTTGGTGTGGAATCTACATTTTCTGCCATTTGCAGATACCGCGGAAATTTTCCATGTGAATTCACTAATATACAAAATACACACTCAAACTCTCATTCAGAAGCAACGAGGCAAAGATTTATCACGCCATTGATCGCTTGCTGCTGGACGATAGCAACTGTTTCTGAACTGAAAAAGAAATGGAGTATTCTCAATGTATACACCAGAACAAAGAATGACGATAAGAAACTTCATGCAAGCTGTGAAGAGACCTCACTCGCATCTTGAATGAACAAAAGGTGGCAGAGGTGAGTTTGGTTGATGGGCGAGTTCCATCCATGTTTTACATCGAGGCATCTTCCTTGTTTGAAATACTCTTGGCAAACGAGTTAAGTACTGCATGTTCATATGGCAATTTCGATCATCACAATTTTGTTTATCAAGCGGAATTATTTCAAGAATAAGAGTTCATTCCGCAAGGATTCTATTGACAATAACAAATCGACGCCTTCTTCGATGTTTGCATTAAACTGTTGGGGTCCAAGAAGTGAAAAGCTTCAAGGATGTAGCTGGAATGCTACAAGCAATCACCAACATTGTTTAGAGAAATAAATAAATACTATAACAACGTGTGTGAGTGCGCGCGCGAGACAGGCATTTGAGGATCTGGTAAAAACATATGATAGAGCTGATTGGATTGAAATAATAAATCTTCTAAAGAAAATTGGAGTACGAGGGCTTCCTAGAAGTACCCCACCTAACAAAGAAATCACAAAAATTTCGGGGAAAAACTTTTATTTCTCTACATAGTCTCCTTTCAGCTCGATACACTTTTCCCAGCGATGTTCAATAGCTTTGATACCCTGTTTATAGTGAGAACTATCGAGATCTACTAAATAGCCATCAACTGAAGACTCCACCTGTTCATTTTTGGCAAATCTTCTACCACCAAGCCATTTCTCTAAGTTTGGAAACAGAAAATAATCAGAGGGGGCTAAATCTGAGGAATAGGTTTATGAAGAAGCAATTCGAACTTTAACTCATTGATTTTGCATGGAAAAAATTTCAAAAATTTTGAGTTTCTCACAAATGGTGCTAACGATTTTGATTAAAGTGCCATATATTAAATATACATATGTGCATGACAAATAAAATTTGCCTATATCTTAAATGTTGTGGGAACAGCCTCTGATGACCTCTTCATCCTGGATGACTGTTGCATAACTGGTAAACCGCAAGTGACAAACGATGTATATACGAGATACGTCCAGAAAGTAAGTTCCGTTTGGTAATACAATTAAATTGTGTACAGATACAGAATAATTATTTATTGCACAAAATTCCACAACTCTTAAACTACTTTTCCACATAACTGCCGAAATTTTGCAGGCATTTGTCATAGCGTGGCACAAGTTTTTGTATACCTTCTTCATAGAAGTTTGCCGCCTGTGTCTTCAAAAAGTTGGAAACATTTTCTTTCAGCTCTTCGTCATTGTTGAAGTGTTGACCGCCAAGGAAAGACTTGAGATGTAAGAACAGATGAAAGTCGCTAGGAGCGAGATCAGGCTGTACGGGGGATGGTCAAACACGTCCCAGCCAAATCCCTGTAGGAGGTTTTTCGTCACATTTGCAGTGTGTGGTCGTGCGTTGTCGTGAAGAAAAACAACACCTTTTGACAGCAATCCTCGGCGCTTATTCTGTATTGCGCGGCGCAATTTCCTAAGTGTCTCGCAATAAACATCTGCTTTAATTGTTTGACCACGCGGTAAGAAATCAATGAGTAAGATGCCTTTCCAGTTCCAGAACACTGTGCACATCATTTTTCGAGGTTTCAAGATTTGTTTCGGCTTAACCTTTGCTGGGGATGAAGTGTGCCTCCATTCCATTGATTACCGCTTACTTTCAGGGGTGTCGTAAGAAACCCAAGTCTCATCTCCTGTGACTATCTGTGTCAGAAATTCTTCGCCGTCTTCATCATAGCGGGTTAAAAACTGAAGTGCACTATCCATCCGTTTTGTTTTGTGTTGCTCTGTAAGAATATTTGGTACCCAACGTGAGCAAAGTTTAAAAAAATTTCAGTTTTTCGGTAACAATTTCATGAATTAGTGATCGTGAGCTTTGGGAAAATTCCATAGGGAATTGTAAACTTGCTGTTTTCCTGGATCTTGTCATCAGTCGCGTGAACCAGTTCTTCTGTAATCAAAGATGGACGCCCACTTCGTTCTTCATCGTGCACTTCACTACGTCCTTCATTGAACTGTCAGACCCATCTCACCATTGAATCACTCATCGCATTTTGTCCGTAACCTTCGCAAAATTGCCGATAAATTTCAATTGGTTTCACTTTCCTAGCATTCAGAAAACGAATCACAGATCTGATTTCACAAGCGGCGGGATTTTCAATCAACACCGACATTGTAAACAAGCACAACAAAGCGATCTCAAAATGGCGCACGTTTCTTCTCCTTGATACAGAGCGTCTACCGCGCATGTGCGGAACTGCAATCGCAGCGCTGCAGCGGAGATAAATTGAAACGGAGCTTACTTTCTGGACGTACCATGAGCGTTTCGTCTAGTACTGGCATTTGGGAGGTCGTGGGCTCGGTTTCCCACAGCCGACCTCTCTGACCCATGGAAATTCTTCATTACCCGAACGTTTTGTCCCTTAAAATCATCTTCATTTGATCCCAGCCAGTGTTGTAAAGGTCGGCGAGGACTGTAGATCTCGTTAAAACACACAATTTAAGTAATATACATATTTTTCGTGGGGTTGAGCATTTTCAAGATATTCGTTCTTATTGGTTTTAGTTTTCAAATACTTAAACTTTTTTCATACGAGAATTTGTCAGTTCCTGGTTAAGCAAATAAACGAATTTCAATCACATAGCAACTAACTTTTAAAGGATTTGAATATTGAATTAACCTAGTGTTTTCACTTATATCCGTTTTACTTACAAGGATATAAGTAATAATACAATTTTTGCTATTATTTACCTCAATTAATGTTAATGGAACACATCAGATTATTTTTTGCGCTTTTCGCAAAAGACTAACCTTTGCATATTTTTTCCTTGTATGTGGGAAATTTTCCACAAGCTGGTAGCACTGCTATCTTCTGCCTATATGGTCCCAAAAGAGAAAACATGTTCGAAAAGGCTGTGTAAAACAACATAGGTTTATTACAATAATTTATTTTTAGTAATAAATGCTTCAGAAGGAAATAGATCTACTTTTAGTTCCCAAATTGCAAGGCAATTTTAGAATGCGATTTGCAGTAGTAATAACAACAAATATTCCAGATTCTTATTAAATGAAGGAACTATTTTTAGTAACCAAATATGTAGTGTGAGTAACTGAGTTCATAAGATAGAAAAAAAAAACCACCACAATAGTTCATTACTATACACATTTCTACTTGCACTCTATGGTCAACAACACTTGCGTATAACTTCTCGTAAAAGAGTCTGATGGAACTCCCGCTATAAGTTATGCAGACCGTCTATTGTTCACACACCATAAAGTTTGGTCCCACCTTGATCACTTATCGGCAAAACTCTACGCCAGGGAGCCATACGTGCGAATGAAGTTGAGAAGTTTGCCAGGCACCTACGTGAAACGTTGGCAGCCATGTAGCTGGAGTTAGAGAAGTTCTTGCCTGTATGGAACTAATTGCCATCTGCTGGTATCTGAAACAGGAAGACGTTATAAACTCGTAAATAAGATATCATATATATATATATATATATATATATATATATATATATATATACATTAAGGATATGTAGAAGAACTAAAACCCACATCCCATACCTCAAAGCAAAATACAACCAATTATAAAAGTAATGGGCCAGATGATTGGAGCTCGGGATTCCATTCCTTTACATTTTTTCAATACCTGGAGAAAGTTTGTACTGAAGAAGGAAAAAACCGATGCATTTCATTCAATGACTTTTTCTACATCTCTGCAACAAATTAAAGCTTATGCTTCTATTTACTTCATGCTAATCGAGAAAAAATTAGCAGAAATTAGTTGCAAAAATTAGTCTTATTAGTTGCTTTCTTGTAAGTAGAAGCGAAATAAGTGAGTACCATTGGTTAAAGAGATATTCAAAAACTGGTTGCTAAGTGACTGAAGTTCCTTTATGTGGACACGAGTTGACAAATTTCGTATGAGAAAAGAATAAGTATTTTAAAGCTAACACCAATAACAAGGAATATTTAAAAAAACGGTCAACTCCACGAAAAAAATATATATAGCATAAACTGTGCGTTTTAACGAGATCTACATTTTTTGTATGGCAGTTTTTGTTTAGCTCTTACGATTTGCCAGTTATGCAAAATTCAGCAAAAGTGATTCTGAATAAAGAGGTCTTCAGAAGCTATTCCCAAAAAAATTCAATATGTTCTTTCTATTTGTGAGGTGAATATCTTTAATATACGATAATTTAATCAAATCCGTTACAGGCATTTATGAGAAAATCAACATTTCAAAATGTAAAGGGGCAGTTTGTGGTGGGGGGGGGGTTGCTCAAAATCTCCGTGTAGCATCCCTGGAAGATACTAAACTAAAATACCAAGTTTGGTAGTCGCCCTCCGTGGTGTAATGGTTACCATGCTAACTTCATATACCCAAGGTCGCGGGTTCAAACCCGGCGGAGGACGATGGATTTTTTCGGGCGTAAAAATCCTTAGCATGGCTTCCTTCGGAAGGGAAGTAGATTTACGGCACGTAAAAGAACCTCAAGCCTGATAAGAGAGGCCTCTGAGCAAAATTAAGCGATCTTTCACGCCCAATATAGAATGGGACGCTGAGAACCAAAGCAGTTAAAGAGCGTCCATAAATAACACGCCATTTCTTTTTTCCAGGTTTGGTACTTTACCGACTTTGAGTTATCGTGTTCAAAGACACACGGACTTTTTTCCAAAATTGCTGGTGTTGGTTACAGGGGACCCTAAAACGTGTATTTCCGGTGAAATCTCGGTATCGAATTTTTGGGTGGAATGCAATACCTTCTCTATACACTGAATACAGAAACAAACTGCCTTGTGAATCTACGTTAGAAGCTTCAGGCATTTTCGGGAGGTATAACTTCACTCTCAAAATTGTCTATGCTAACACTCAAAACGTTCTCTCAGAATGTTTCATGCACTCACCTCGCTCATTAACACGCAGTCATATTCATTATTCAATGTGGAAGAACGTGCACACCGGGCTCCACTCATTAAGGCTTTTCACACAGAGAGAGATACATAGTGTCGAGTTTGATGCTCCAAACCTTCAAGCTGCCATGCTATTACAGGGGGTTTCCATTGGCAAAAGTGGGTCGTAATAAACATTATCATTCGACATACCGTCTTTACACTTCAAAGACGTAAGTGTCTCTCAGCTCAATCGGTAGAGCACCTGCCTGCAAGGTGAGAGATCTTGGGTTCGATTCCCTGCTGATGCTGAGAATGTTTCTTTAGCCAAGACAGTTCTCTATCTTCTCCAGAGTCGGGATATGTGATTAAGAGTGTGTAACACACAAAATTCAAAGAAAAAACATCTGATGTGTTCCATTCATATGATTTTCTCTACAGCTGTGCAATAAATTCGTTCTAATCGAAAAAAGTACAGAAATAGTCTTATTACTTGCTTTCTTTTAAGTAGAAGCGAAATAAGGAAGTAAGCACCATAGGTTAAAGTGATAGTCAAAAGCTGGATGCTATGTGACTGAAATTCCTTTTTACTTTCTGTACAAGTACTATGTACAGTGTATAGAGAAGATATTGTAGTGCACCCAAAATTTTGATACCGAGATTTAACCGGAAATATATGTTTTGAGACCCCCTGGATAAAAAAGAAAAACATTTTTAGGAAAATGTCTCTGTGTGTGCGTGTGTGTGTGTGGACAGCATAGCTCAAAAACGAAATGTACGTTAAAAACCAAACTTGGTATTTAGGTTTGGTATATTCCAAAGGTACGACACAAAGATTTTCAAGACAATGCTCCCACCCCAAATTATTTTTACTATGGAACGTTTTTCGTAAGTTTTGATTTTCTCAAAAATGACTAACGATTTTGATTAAAATATCGTATATTAAAGATATTTGCCTGATATATTATATATATATATATATAATATCATAATATTCCTTAAAAACGTATACCTTTCTCGTCCAGGAATCTATCAACTCCTGTGTATACAAACAATGGAACTACAGTCACATAGCAACCAGATTTTTGACTATCACTTTAACCTATGGTACTCCCTTATTTCGCTTTTACTTACAAGGAAGCAAATAATAAGACTATTTCTGCTGCTTTTTTATCGATTAGCATGAAGTAAATAGTCATATAAGCTTTTTAACAATAATTTGTTGCAGAGATGTAGAGAAAGTCATGTGAATGGAACACATCAAAAATTTTTTTAAATTAATTACATCAAAGTGTTGAAATTTTAATCCACCCAAATAATAACTGAATAACAAAAGTACCATTATACATAGATGAATTATTATTAAAACAGTTTATCTTGAAATAATGTGCAAGATAGTTTTACAGAGTTATTAAGTACATATTGTTAAACAAATCTATGTAATTAACTTTATAAATTTGGTAGGTTTGGGTGTTGCCTTGACTTCTGAAAAGCTACATTTAATTTATATAACTCTTTTTACTTTCTCTACACATACTATGTATATAGTGTATAGAAAAAGTATTGTAATTCGATACCGGATTTCACCGGAAATATAGTTTTGGGTCCCCTGAATCCAAAAAAAGCATTTTTGGAAAAAGGTGTCTGTCTGTGTGTGTGTGAGTGTGTGTTGTATGTGTGTCTGTGTTTGTGGACAGCACAGTTCAAAAACGAAAAAACCGTTAAATACCAAACTTGGTGTTTAGGTTTGGTATCTTCCAAGAATGCGATACAAAGAACTACCCCTTAAATGGAATAGTTTTCGAAACTTTTTATTTTCTTAAAAATGTCTCTAACGATTTTGATTAAAACCCAGTATATTAAAACTATTTAGATGCCAAATAAAATGCATATCTTGAATTTTTTGAAAATTGTCTCTGAAGTCCTCTTTATTCTGGATGCATTTTGCTTAACTGCTAATGCGCAGGAGATAAACAAAAAAACTTAATCACACAAATAATGTAAATCTCGTCAAAATACACAATTTATGTCGTCTAGATATTCCTTGTTATTGGTTTCAACTGTGAAGTGGTATTACTTTTCTCAGACAGTAAATGTCCGTTTTTCTTTTGTTCTACACCTGGCCAAGCGAAGAAGCGATTTGCAATGACAATCGCATAACGACAGCTTATAAAACATTTGAGTATTACTTTAGCGTAGTGCATTCCCTTAGCTCCCTTTTACGTGTAAGGAACTAAGTAATAAGAACGTTCTGCAAATGTTTATTTCGTACAGTATTATGTAGAAAGAAGAATACTCTTTTGTAAGAAGTTTGTTTGTAGAGCAGCTAGAGAAAGTCATGTTAGTGTATCACAACATATCTTTTGAGATAACTTTATTATTGAATGAAACATTTCGAAATGCCTTATAGGGGTAGCCATGTAAAAACTATTGCAGTAAAGCTTTATACGGGCCCTTAACCCTTCGTTTCCTGTCGGTAACTTTAAGTTTCGCTTGTGTTAAGCATAACTATACCAATAGGGTTGTACTCTAGGATTAATTTCATGTTATACTAACCTTCAACCATAAACGACAAGTAATCAAGGCTGTTTTATATTGTAAAAATTTACTTTATGCTAATCAGAAAAAAAAAAATAGCAGAAATAGTCTTATTACTTGCTTCCTTGTAAGTAGAACCGAAATGAGGGACTACCATAGGTTAAAGTGATAGTCAAAAGCTGGTTGCTATGAGACTGAAGTTCCTTTGTTTGTATGGATAAGAGTTGACAAATTCCTGTATGAGAAAAGTATACATTTTTCAAAGCAGAAACCAAAAACAAGGAATGTCTCATAAGCGATGAACTCCACGAAAAAAATGTATATAACATAAATTGTGCGTTTTAACGTGCTCTACATTTTTCGTGCAGTAAGTTTTTGACCATCTCTTAGGGTTTAGCAGTTATTCAAAATTCCGTAAAATTGATCCAGAATAAACTACTCTTCAGAGGCTATTCCCAGAAAATTCGAAATATACATTTTGTTTGTCAGGTAAATAGCTTTAATATATGATATTTTAATCAAAATCGTTATAGCCATTTTTGAAAAAAATCAAAATTTTCGAAAAAAGTTCTATGTAAAGGGTAGTTGGGGGTGGGGGGATTTTTCTCAAAATCTTCGTGTCGCATCCCTGGAAGATACTAAACTTAAATACCAAGTTTGGTATTTTACTGACTTTTCGTTTTTGAGTTATCGTGTTCACAAGACACATGGGCATACGGACACACGGTCGGTCACACACACACACACCACACGCCACACACGAACCTTTTAGTTAAAGGGGAACCCTAAAACATATATTTCCGGTGAAATCTCGATATCGAATTTTTGGGTGGAGTAGTGCGTATAGAGAAAGTAAAAATATATACAATTTTTGCCATCAAATTGCAGTGATTTTTACTTTCTCTATACTCACTATGTACTTAGTGAATAGAGAATGTATTGCACTCCACCAAAAAATTCGATACCGAGATTTCACCGGAAATATATGTTTTAGGGTCCCCCTGTATCCAAAAAAAGTATTTTCAGAAAAAGGTCCGTGTGTGTGTCCATGAACACGATAACTCAAAAACGAATAGTCGGTAAAATACCAAACTTGGTATTTAAGTTTAGTATCTTCCAGGGACGCGACACGAAGATTTTGAGAAAAATCCCCCCACCCCAAACTACCCTTTATATGGAACTTTTTTCGAAAATTTTGATTTTCTCAAAAAAGGCTCTAACGATTTTGATTAAAATTTCGTATATTAAAGTTATTTACCTGACAAATAAAATGTATATTTTGAATTTTCTGGGAATAGCCTCTGAAGACTACTTTATTCTGGATGAATTTTTCATAATTACTAAACTGTAAGAGATGGACAAAAACTTATCACACAAAAAATGTAGAGCACATTAAAAGACACAATTTATGTTGTATACATTTTTTTCGTGCAGTTGATCGTTTTTGAGATATTCCTTTTTCTTGGTTTCAGCTTTGAAAAACATATACTTTTCTCATACAGGAATTTGTCAACTCCTGTCCATACAAACAAAGGAACATCAGTCACATAGCAACCAGCTTTTGGCTTTCACTTTTACCTATGGTACTCCCTTATTTCGGTTCTACTTACAATAAAGCAAGAAATAAGACTATTTCTGCTAATTTTTTCTGATGAGCATACAGTAAATAGAAGTATAAGCTTTTTAAGAATAATTTGTTGCAGGGATATAGAGAAAGTCATGTGAATGGTACACATAAGATTTTTTAAATAAATGAAAGAGAAAAACGACATAACTACAGCCTAATATAACTCCATTAGCTTCCAAGCTTCACACCGATTATTTTACTTGGGCTTTCCCCGTCCTTTACCATAGTCACCTGGATTTGAATGGATTGCCAGTCCATTATCTATCACCTAATACTCATGACCATTTGAGCTACTTTTTGGTAGTGCCTTTGGCAACATTATGAAAACTGGCTTAATGGAATTTAAAATTTATTTGGGAAGAAAAATATTAATAAGGCTCTACATTTATTTTCATTTCTATTTCCTCTATTATTTTATATAATAATTTTATAGGTTTATTCGCAAACATTTTACTTACTAAACAGTTTTAAACTTGAATGAAATGGATATGTAGTATACTAGTACAGGCAACCAAGGGTTAAAACATTTTTTTTAAAATGATTTATTGATCGATCAGCGCATGTGCGCTCTACAGATAATTGATTTTTAGACATGATTTACATGCATGGTACTAAATAACATTGAAAAGAGGTAAGCCCCATTGGGCCCCTCATAAGTAGGTACATTTTTTTGTTTTTATTTTACAGAATGTCCTGCTGTGAGAGCTGGTCCAGTGGTAGGCGATTCTTGATGCGAGTTGGATAGCTATATTTTCTGCCAAGAGAATAGTGAATGGCTCCTGAGACGTCTTTTAGCTTGCTGTAAAACTGTTCGGCTTGTGAAGAAATTGACTGTTGAATGATGCTGATTCCAGTTTCTCTATGTAGTTGACTATTTCTGACAAACCATGGTGCATTCGTTGAGATTCGCAATATTTTGTTTTGAAATGTCTGGATACGTTTGATTTCAGATGGACTAGTTCCTCCCCAAACTGGACAAGCGTATAGTAGCAGTGGTCTTAATAGAGTCGTGTAAAGTAGTGTGCAGTTTTTTTAGTTTGAGTGAAGATCTTTTGTTGAGGACGGGGTAGAGTTTTGCCAGTCTTGCTCGGGCTAGTTTAAGTTTGTTGCTTATATGTGGTTTCCATGTGAGTCGTCGATCCAGGAGTACACCGAGATATTTCACTGTTTCCGTATTAGTTTTCCAGGGTATCTGTTTCGCTGGGAGCGTTACTGGTGGTGGATAGTTCCGTCTGCATAGTGTAAAGACCATTGCTTCACACTTTTACTGGTTGAGCGAAATACGCCAGTTGTCTAGCCAGGGTATAATTAAGTTTAAGGCCTCTTGAATGTGATTTCTGGCGGTGTGGATATTGCGATGTGTTGAGAAGATTGCAGTGTCGTCCGCATACATAGCGATTTGAGCTGTAGGCGTTGCAGGCATATCAGAGGTGTACAGGTTGAACAGAACTGGTCCCAGGATAGATCCTTGAGGAACTCCGGCTGTTATAGGTTTTGTAGAAGAGTGACAACTACCTATGCGGACTGAGAATGTTCGTTGTGACAGAAAGGAGGAAATTATTTTATAGAGGTAGTTTGGAATGCCGTTGATGAACAGTTTGTATAGAAGACCCTGATGCCAAACCCTGTCGAATGCCTGAGTGAAGTCAAGGAAAGCTGCAGTTGTGTGTTCTTTCTTCTCGAAGCCTTGTGCCACTTGCTCTGTAATCCGGAGAATTTGATGGGTGGTTGAATGTTTGCGACGAAAACCGAACTGAAAGGGAGGTAATACTGATGCTTCATTGAGAAATTTTGCTAAACGCTTCAGTATAATCTTTTCATACACTTTGGACAGAGTTGGCAGCAGACTTATAGGACGATAATTGTTTGGGTCTGAGGATCTTTTCCCGGGTTTATGAATAACAATAATTATAGCGTGTTTCCAGCGTGTAGCCCATACGTATCAAGCTATTGAAGAGTGAGGCTAGAATAGTAAGAGCTTTGCGAGTCAGATGTTTTAATACATAATTTGGAATTAGGTCATGACCAGGCGATTTTCTTGCTGGTAGTTGCTGGATTATGAACAAGATTTCTTTTGGCAAGGTGAAGTCAATGGCGAGTGGAGCAATGGTATAAGAACCAGGAAAACGTTCAATTTCGTGGTTGAATTCTTCGTTAATCAATGGGTTTGGGCTGAAGATACATTGTAGAGTATTTGCGAATAGTTCCGACTTCTCAAAGTCGGTTATGTAATGTTTTCCATCTTGTATTAAGGGTGGAATAAGGGTCGGTTCTTTTAATATTCTTTTGGTTTCTTTCCACAAGGATGAATCTTCTGGTGAAATGCTGGAGAGGTGCCGTTGGTAAGTCGAGTACCGGTACTCATCCATTTGTTTTTTTACCTTTCTTGTGAGTTGGTTCAAGCGATGAAGTTGCCAGGTTTCTCTGTACTTCTACCAAAGCCTGCGCATTTTGTGTTTTTCTTTGAAGAGAGATCTGATGTTAGAGGGCAAAGTTTCGTGATAGGATTTTCTTTGTTGCTAAGGTCTAGCTGGAGCTGTGGATTTGTCTATGGCTGAAGTTATGACTTTTGTGAACTCAAGAATTGCTGCTTCTGCATCACTGGGACTTTTCAGATTGCAGGCAGGTTTTAGCTCGTTATCAATTACATGCTGGAAGGTTTCCCAGTATACGAAACCTCTGCTGAGTCTCCCTAGTGGACTGTGAACGTAAAATCAGATTGTTGTCAAATGATATCAAGACTGGGGAGTGGTCGGAGTCCATATCAGGTAGAACAGCCATGGTGGGAAAGCCTGATACATTTTTGTAAAGTACTATGTCTAGTATATCAGGTGCTACATTTTGCCTAAAGAAAGTAGGACCAGGTGGGGCTAAGATGTTAACTACATTGCGTTCAGTTGCTGTTAATAGTCGTCTTCCGTTTGGAGTTGTCACACGGCATCCCCATGTTTCGTGCTTACTATTTAGATCTCCCACGAGAAGGTTTGGTACTGTGTCAGAGAATATAGTAGTAATATCCTGATCATTGAGGCAGAGTCCTGGTGGCTTGTATGCTGAGATTATTGTCGTTTTAGTGGAGTTTTGCATGGATATTTGAACTGCGCAAGCTTCGAGGCTAGTTATTGGGGTACTAGGACCGAGTAGTGGTATATTTCCTTTCGAATGAAGATGGCCACTCCACCCGAGGCGACGAGAGCTTTGCGATCGGACCTATATGCTGCATAACCAGGTACTGAAAACCTTTCCTGTGGTGCTAGGTGACTCAGTGACGCAAGCTACTGCGACGTTGTGTCTTGAGATGAATTCCAGAAAGACTTCCCGCTTGGCTTTCATTCCGTTAGCGTTCCAGTTTAGTATAGTTATTGAGAGAATGTATATACTTGATTTTTAGTGGCCATTAGCAAACAAACTTGCAAAAAGCTGTAATAAAAAGGATTTGATTTTTGGTAGATATGGTGCTAGAAAATTAATAGTTAGCTGAATAAGGTTTCCAGTGTCATCGGAGGAAGAAGCAGAAGAAGAATTTTGTGTAAATGCTTGCTGAGTGGAATGTCGGTAACTTTTATCTTCTGGAGGAACTGAGCATGGCCACTGAGGAGTTTCAGGAACAGAACAGGAAGAAGTTGGTGTCAGCTTTGGAAAATTCTCCAGGTTTAGCTTTGGTGGTGTAGGTATATTTAGGGTTCGGTTACTGTTGCAGTGGATTTTATTTTTTAATTCCAAGTAAATACGACAATCTCTAAAATTTGCCGGATGAGCTTCTCCGCAGTTCATGCAGGAGAGTTGAGTATCTTTGTATTTTGGGCATTCAGAGAATTGATGGTTAGAGGGACACTTTACACATCGAGGTGCAAGTCGACAGAAGTTTTTAGTATGCCCGTAGCACTGGCATCGTGTGCATTGTGGGATGCTTGTGGGTTTCTTACGGTATTCAACTTTTATTAAAGCATGGTGAATGTGTTTGACTTCAAAGATCTTCTTTCCTTGTTCATTGTTTTCTAATTCAACAGCGCATAGCGGCATAGGTTGACGATCTTTGTAAAAGAGTCTTGTAACTTTTATCACTGGTAACTTCAGAGTGGTTAATTCTGTGGTTATGTCGTCGTTTAGAATAGAGTAGGGAAAATTTACTTCAGCGACTGTGTTGTTAGCTTCCTCCATTGTTTCCAAAGGGGAAAATTTATTGTGTATGGAGGTTAAGTCCACAATATATTTAGAGTTTACAGCTGAGGCTGAAGTTATATGCTTTTTGTTAGGAGTGAAAAACCCGTCACTTGACATGGAGGCATTACCTTGATTGAGATCTTCAAGCGGGCGTTTATGAACTAACTTGGGTGTTTGTAAGATTGAACGAGATGTAGTAGAAATTTCCACAGGATTAATAGAATGTGAATCTGAGAATCTTTGTTCTTGTTGATTAGATTGCATGGTGTTGGCAACCAGATAAAAGACAGTCTGCTTTGCAGACAAATGACGATCTGCTTTGCAGACAACTGACGATCTGCTTCTTTAACAAAAGACAATTCTGAAGAGAGCTAACCAAACGAGATTAAATATATAATAAATAATGCGTTATAAACAACGCATGGAATTCCTAACATTTACACTGCTTGTTAAAGATTTGGGGAAAACTTCTATAAGCGAAATTACTTACAGGTTTAGCTGGTTGTGAAATATTGCACTTTTTAATAACACAGAAATAACACTATTAAAAGCCGTGCTCACCACCTCCTGTATTCTTCAAGGGTTAAAACTCTGTGTAGTTTGACAGCTATAGTCATAATATGTGTTGTTTAGCTCAGCTGAAATTAAACAAAATTGTTTGTATTACTTTCGGTTTAACGTCGGTCGTAATCCCCTGACCATTTCCCGGGGATTATGACGTGGTCGAGGGTTGGCTCGATAGTTGACCGAATTTCTAGAGGGAGCTACAAATCCAGAACGACGAGGTGGCCTGCTTTCCTGAATAAGTAACGAGGGTGAAGGAGAAAGTTAAACCTAATTCGTTGACATGACGAGAAAAATGGCTGCATTAAAAAGATGAATGACGCAAAACCTGAGATGCATAGGTACAGCATTCATTTTCACGATAGGAACAGTAATGCTTTGACCTCCCTACCAGAACATAATTTATTTCTTCATATAAGCAGCATTTATATTACTTTCTCTTACCTAAGATAAAGGAAACACCCTTACCAAAATCTTTACAAAACATATGATGTGTTCCATTCACATGACTTTCTCTACATCTCTGCAGCAAATTATTGTTAAAAAGCTTATGCTTCTATTTTCTTCATGCTAATCGAGAAAAAAATAGCAGAAGTAGTCTTATTACTTGCTTCCTTGTAAGTAGAGGCGAAATAAGGAATACCATAGGTTAAAATGGTAGTAAAAACTGGTTGCAATGTTACTGAAGTTCCTTTGTTTGAAAATATAAGCTTCTTAAAGCTGAAACCAATAACAACGAATATCACAAAAAGACCCACTCCACGAAAAAAACAGTATATAACGTAAATTGAGTGTTTTAATGAGCTTTTGTTCGTCTCTTAAGTTCCCAGTTATATAAAATTCTGTAGAATAAAAGTAGTCTACAGAGGCTATTCCCAGAAATTTCAAGATATACGTTTTATTTATCAGGTAAATATCTTTAATATTCGATAATTACACAAAATCGTTACAGCCATTTTGGCGAAAATCAAAATGTTCGAAAAATTTCCTTGTGTAGGGTAGTGGGTGGGATTTTTTTTTTTTTTTTTTTTTTTTGGAAATCTTCGTGTGGCATCCTTAGAAGATACCAAACTTAAATATCTACCAAGTTTGGTATTTAACGGACTTTTCGTTTTTGAGCCATGCTGTCCACAGACACACACACGCGCATGCACACACACGAACCATTTACCAAAAATACTTTTTTTTTTGGATTTAGGGGGACCCAAAACATTTATTTCCGGTGAAATTTTGAATTTTTGGGCGCATTACAATACCTTTTCTATACACTAAGTATATAGTAAGTGTAGAGAAAGCAGAAAGAAAGAAATGTTTCATGTAAAAGGTAGTTTGGGTTGGGGGATTTTCTTTTTTCCTTTTTTTTTTTTTTCCTCCACAATTTGTTCTAAAAATTCTTCTTTTTATCATTGAGGCCTGAAAAATGTAGTTGCGGTTAAAATTAAGTAGTACATGTGGAATGAAATATTTTATTTGTTATTAACTTATCTCTATAGTTAAGTCTATTTATTCAATCCTAATCAACATTAAAAGAAATCATCTTATTGCTTATTTCTTTGCAGGTATAAGAAAAATATGGGAATATACGTAACTACAGCGATAATATAATCTTTTAAAAACTGGTCGAAAAAAGAAAGAATGATCACTTAAAACGTCATAGAAAATAGTATAAATATACTTGTGTTTTTTAACTGGATCTACAATTTTATTAGTAACATTTTGTTTGCCTCTTGAGGTTTATCCGCTAAGCAAAAGTCATCCAGAATAAAAAGAACTCCAGAGGCTAGACACAGAAAATTCATGTTACATATTCTATTTGCGATGGGATATCTTTAACAGGCCTATGCTATTTTTAATAAAGAGTCAATTTTGAGAAAATAAAAAAATCCGGAAAAACTTCGCTATAAAGCTTAGTTTGAGGTGGAGGGGGAATTTTCTCGAAAAAATTCGTTATGTATTCTTAGAAGATACTGAACGTAAACATCAAATTTGGTATTACTAGAAAAAGTTGAAAAATTGAATACCACAGCCGGACTTTGAACACGGTTCTCCATGCAGTTGTTCTAACTATTGAGCTACTGTGAACAACTTGCCAGTGTGCCATTCAATCTTCCAACTCATTATATGCGTTTTACCCGGTTCGACAAACCAGTATGTTTCACTTCAGAGAACTACCTTAATGGCGACTTACTAACGTAAGTACCTAGTACCCGGGTAATATTAACTACGAGGGCCGCTTTTTTCAACCTCCGATAGGCTATAAATAAAAGAAAAGTCCATAGAAAACAATTATTTTATTACTAAAAGTTTTGTACACTTATGGTTACTTTTCAACATAATCACCGAAAAGATTGAGTCTTTTATCGTACCTGTGCACACTCTTTGCAATACCCGCTTCAAAAAATGTTGCTGCCAATGATTTTAAATGTGCATTGACGTTGTTTTAAATATCTTCGTTGGTTTGAAAGGGCTGCCCTCCTAGCCACGTCTTCAGTTCAGGGAAAAGGTGGAAGTCGCCCTGTGTCAGCTCAGGACTGTACGGGGATGATCGAAAATGTCTCGCTGAAATTGTTCAAGGAGCCGATGGGTTGTGCCAGCAGTGTGTGGACGAGCGTTGTCATGGATCAACAAATTCCTGAAGTCAGCATTCCTCTTCGTTTGTTTTGAATGGCTGACCGCAAACGTCGTAAAGTACGAAGATCTTCAAAACAACGTCAAAACTCATTTGAAATCATTGGCGGCAACATTTTTTGAAGCGGGTATTGCAAAGCTTGTGCACAGATACGATAAATGACTCAATCTTTTCGGTGATTATGTTGAAAAGTAACCATAAGTGTACAAAACTTTTAGTAAAAAATAATTGTTTTCTATGAACTTGTCTTTTATTTATAATTGAAAAAAGACAAAAAAAAAAAAAAAAAAAGAAAAGAAAAAAACTGCCCTCGTATGTTATCTCCAACATACACACTATTTTATTATAATGGTAATAATAATTATAATATCAAATTTGGTGTTTAATCGAATATTATTTTTTGGGTTAAGCTGCTCACAGACAAATAGACAGATAACTGGATCTTTATAATTCTTACATTATCTAGGGCGTATGTACATACAATGTATATAGTGGCTAGAGAAAGTATAGTATTTCACTCAAAAATTCCATGTCAAAATTTTACTGGAAATATATGTTTTGAGGTTACCCGAGTCCAAAAAGCAATGTCAGAAAAAGGTCCGCGCGCGTGCGTGTGTGTGTCTGGACAGGATAGCTTAAAAGCGCAAAAATCCACCCACCCCAAACTACAGTTGATATAGAAAAATGTTTGAACATTTTATTTTTCTCAAAAATGCCCCTAAAGATTTTGATTAAAATACCCCTGAAGTCCCACCTCGATACCAAGCGAGCGCATGTAAGATTTGTGATGGACAAAGCGGCGATGGGACGAGTTTTCTTCGGGTTCTCCGGTTTCCCTCGCCATCACATTCCACTAGTGTTCATTTATGTACCTACAGTGTCATCGCCTGCAGTGCCAAAGCAGTAAAAGCGGGCGTTAAACACTATAAAAAAGAAAGAAACCTCTGAAGTTTCATTGATTCTAAATAACTTTTTTACTTTCTCTAGCACATACAATGTACATAGTAGTTAGAGAAGGTAGGTATTGTATTCCACCCAAAAATTTGATTACGAGATTTCACCGGAAATACATGTTTTGATGTCATCTGAGTCCGAAAAAGCACTTTTATAAAAATGTTCGTGTGTGTGCCTGTGAACAGCATAGATCAGAAACGAAAAGGCTGTTAAATACCAAAGTTAGTATTTATGCTTAGCATCTTCCAACACGAAACGAATATTTTCAAGCTAGTGCCCCCACAAAACTACCCTTTATATGGAAAGAAAAAATTAAAACACTTTTTTCGAAAACGGCTCTGACAATTTTGATTAAAATAATGTATACTAAATATATTTATATCACAAATGAAATGTTTGTATTCTATTTTCTGAGAGTAGCCGCTGGAGACCTCATTATTCTGGATGAGTTTTGCAGAATTTTGCTTAAAAAACTGTAACAGACAAAAACTTACTGCACAAAAATGTAGATATCGATAAAACACATAATTTATGTCATGCATGCTTTTATTGTAGAATACTTGTCCGTTTGCAAAATATTCCTTATTGTTGGTTTCATTTTTAAGCCTGCGACGGTATTTTACACGACGCATATATTATTAGTTTAACCATTAGTTTGTAATATTTAACATAAGAAATACATGCTCAGTAGAACGCAGTACCGTGGCGTGCAGAAACCCCCTTTGTATTCTTCAAGGCTACGCGCTTTGTTAAAAAAAATCTAATGTGTACCATTCACATGACTTTCTCTGTATCCCTCCAACAAATTATTCTTAAAAAGCTTATACTTCTATTTACTTTATACTAATCAGAAAAAAATAGCAGAAATAGTCTAATTACTTGCTTCCTTGTAAGTAGAAGCGAAATAAGGGATTACCATAGGTTAAAGTGACAGTCAAAAGCTGGTTGCTATGTCAATGAAGTTCCTTTGTCTATATGGATAGGAGTTGACAAGTTCCTGTATGAGAAAAGTATACGTTTTTCTTAGCAGAAGCCAAAAATAAGGAATGTCTAAAAAACAACGAACTCCACGAAAAAAATGTATATAACATAAATTGTGTGTTTTAATGTGCTCTACATATTTGTGTATTAAGTTTTTGTCCATGTCTTACGGTTTAGCAATTATTCAAAATTCAGTAAAGTTCATCCAGAATAAACTACTCTTCAGAGGCTATTCTCAGAAAATTCAAGATGTACATTTTATTTGTCAGGTAAATATCTTTAATATACGAAATTTTAATCAAAATCGTTAGAGCCGTTTTTGAGAAAATAAAAATTTTCGAAAAAAGTTCCACGTAAAGGGTAGTTAGGGATGGGGGGATTTTTCTCAAAATCTTCGTGTCGCACCCCTGGGAGATACTAAACTTAAATACCAAGTTTGGTATTTTACCGACTTTTCGTTTTTGAGTTATCGTGTTCACAACCACGCGGACACACGGACACAGACACACATACACGGACCTTTTTGTGAAAATGCTTTTTTTGGATATTGGGGACCCTAAAACATATATTTCCGGTGAAATCTCTCGCTATGTACATGTACATAGTGCGTATAGAGAAAGTAATAATACGAATTTTAGTGCATCAGGGACACAAGTAACGACACTTTAGAGGAAGACAGGTATTTTCCCTTTAAAAGTGGAAAGAGGGAATTTCTCATTGTAGAACAAGGTCATCTGGGTGTAAAATAAAGAAATATCCCCGATAGTCACTTGACAACGCCAGTTTACGTGCCCTTTTTCCAGCCAATCAAAAAGGAGGGCAATACTAGGACGTTTTAGTGTATAAATGATGTGCGTACAAGAAATAAGATTAAGAATGTAGGAATCGGACTCACAAAGTTGTTCACAATGTAGGAATCACGTATAAGTTAAACACGGCTCATAAAGTAAGACACGCAAGGTAAGAAAACACGTATAAGAAAGGTGACTAAGAAATCGCGTGGCGTACATTGTAGGAAAGTGGTGTTTTATAAGTAAATGTTATGCGGACCGAGCACTTAAATAAAACTACTTCATCAAGCTCGCGATCGGTTATGTCGGGAGTCATTCGTAGGCTTAGTGCCTCAAACGAACAACAATTTATCAACTAAGGAAGTCTACAGTGAATTAAGTGAAATTGCTCTTTTATTTGAGTCTACCAAAAGTGTTACACACCTTTGTCATTCTTCCCCCCCCCCCCTGAGTAAGAGACAATCCTGGTCTATTAGAACGAGCTTAGCCAGTGCAACAAAGGAAATCTGCAAGGTATGTACACTCTTAATGTAGAGACTTTCACGAGCATTAACCCTCGACCAACTCCAAGTAGACTCACCTGATAGCGCCATACTGTCACAACGACGACAAGCCACCTAACTTTTCTCAAACGGAACCATACAAAGCGAACCGAACATTAATTGTTTCATATAGCGACCAGCTTTGAAAAGTTTGGCTATCGTTTTATCCTAATGTATTCCTTATTTCCTTTCTACGTACCGGGAAGCAAGTAACACTTAAGACCAATTATGCTAATGCCTGTCTCGATAAACACGATGTAGGTTAAAGAATAGTGTTTCGGAAAGAGAGTTTAAAAGTGGATCAGCTAGAGAAAGTAATATGAATGGTGCCCTCAAAACATATTTACTGCGGTGAAATTTCGATATCAAATTTTTGGGCGGAATGCAGCTCTTTATCTGTCAACTGTGTCCTTTATTCTAAAGACACACATGCTTTTTACTTTCTCTACACGAATTATGCACATAGTGTATAGAGAAGGCATTGCATTCCATCCAACATTTCGATACCGAGATTTCACCGGAAATACGCGTTTTAGGGTCCCCTTTATAAAAATAGTGTTTTCATAAAAAGGCCCTAAGTGTGTGTGTGTTTGTGTGTGTATGTCTGTCAACAGCATAGCTCAAAAACGAAAAGATCGTTAAATACCACATTTGGTATTTAAGTTTGGTATCTTCCAAGGATGCGACACAAAGATTTTCAAGAAAATCCCACCGCAAATTACCCTTTACATGGGAACATTTTCGAAAATGTTTTTTTTTTTCAAAAATGGCTGTAACGATTTTTATTAAAATACCACATATTAAAACTATTTCCATCACAAATGAAATGTATATTTTGAATTTTCTGGGAATTATCTCTAAAGACCTCTTTATTCTGAATTTTGCGTAACTGGTAAGCCGTAAGATCTAGACAGAAACTTACTACATAAATAATGTAGATCTCGTCAAAACACGCAATTTATACCCTTTAGGTCTTTGTTGTGGAGGTAACCGTTTTCGAGATATTCCTTATTATTGGTTTCAATTGTGAAGTACTTATACTTTTCTCAGGCAGGAAGTGTCCGTTTTTCTTTTGTTCTTCTCCTGTTCAAGCAAAGATGCGATTTTCAATGACAGTGGCATAACGATAGCTTTTAAAACATTTGACTTCACTTCATACCGCATTCCATTAGTTCCTTTCTACTTATAAAGGACTAAGTAATAAGAACATTCTGTTAATGTTTATCTCGATTAGCATTGTGTAAGAAGAAGAATCTTTTGTAAGACGTTTTTAGAGCAGCTAGAAAAAGTCATGTGAGTGTAACACATTAGATTTTTGTAAAAGCACTGACGGTTTTAAAACATACATATGTACATTTCTAGTGAACTAGTATAAAATATTTTGGGGTGGAATGCCACAGTTTATCTACCATAAGTGGTGGAGAAAGTAAAAGGAGAAATATAAAACAGAAATATGTTAGGAAGAGTTGAGATTATTTCATCGTGTTAACCATGACTAAGTTTTTATTTTCATAACCTTTTATGAAGGGCAAATCACATTCCTTTCAGAGTTCAGTGTAATGTGCTTCAACAGTTTTTGCTTTGCCTGAATATATAATTTCTCGCGTTAGGAATGTACATTTTTACTTTCTCTACACGTACTATGTATATAGTGTATAAATTTGATACCGAGATTTCACCGGAAATACATGTTTTAGGGTCCCCTGTATCGAAAAAAAAACATTTTCAGAAAAATTTCCGTATATGTGACCATGTATCCGTGAACACCATAACTCAAATATGAAAAGTCGTTAAAATAACAAACTTGATACTTAAGTTTAGTATCTTTCAGGGATGCAACACGAAGATTTTGAAGAAACTACTCTTTACATGGAATTTTTTCGAAAATTTTGTTTTTCTCAAAGATGGCTCTAACGATTTTCATTAAAATATCCGAAATTAAATATATGTACATGCCAAATAAAACGTATATATTATTCAGGATGAATTTTACGGACTTTTGTGTAAGAGATGGACAAAAACTTACCACACAAAAAAATGTAGAGCAACACACAATTTATGTCATTTACGATCTTGGTCTTGAGGTAACCGTTTCCATTTTTTTTTTTTTTTTTTTTTTATTGTTGTTTCATTTATATAGCTCCCTTTAACATCTAAGGTCATATTGGGGGGCTTTGCACTTGAAACAACTCGTCAGTAGGCTCTTTTACGTTTGGTTTAATAATTTATTTTCCTCACACACATGCACATTCACTCTCACATACACACTTCCAGACTCTGTGGGGGATAGGGAATAATTCTGGCTATAGAAAAAATCCCCGCCCCAGCCGGTAATCGAACCCAAGACCTCCGTATGAGAAGTCGACTCGCTGACCACTCGACCACGGAGGCAGTCCGAGAAAGCTGTTCCTTGTTATTGGTTTCAATTGTGAAGTACTTATACTTTTCTCAGACAGGTAATGTCCGTTTTCTTTGTTTCTTTCTTTCTTTTTTTTTCTACCCCTGTTCAAGTAAAGATGTGATTGAATGATAATCGCATAACGATAACTTTCAAAACATTTGACTATCACTTTAGCATAGAACATTCCTTTAGTTCCTCTCTGCTAATAAAGAACTAAGAAATAAGAACATTGTGTTAAGAACATTTTTGGGTGGAATGCAACAGTTCGTGTATCATAAGTGGCGGAGAAAGTAAAAAGAGAGGTATAAAACAGAAATATGTGAGTAAGAATTGAGCTTATTTCATCGTGTTAAGTAGTTTTAGTTCTCATAACCTTTTATGAAGGGCGAATCACATTCTTTTTATCGCTCAGTGTAATGTGCTTCACCACATTCTTTGCTTTGCCTGAATACATAATTTCTCACGGTAGGAATGTCTTTAGCAACAATGCATTTTTTGTACGAATTCACAGGTAGGCAAGGACGAGAACTGCTGCAGCTGTTGAAGGCAGGTGTACTGTATCATTACAGCCTTCTTCAGCTCCAGTACACATGCACCCAGCCCGGTACAGCTGCACTCGATCGACCCGTTCTGTTAAAGCTGCACGCCATGCGCACTATCTTCTCTCTCTAGGAAGTGAATTTCACTTTTCTCTGTGTCGAACTAATAATTGAATGCCATGACCCTGACTCAGATCAGTGATAATGAGTCATAAATGTCCAGCAAATGCAAAACAACTTCTGTTTATAGTTCAAACCTGTTGCCTCAAAACATAACACGTAATACATTTATATTACTTTCTCTACACGTACTACGCACATAGTGTATAGAGAAGGTATTGCACTCCATCCAAAAATTCCATACCAAGATTTCACCGGAAATATGTTTTAGGGTCCCCTGTATGAAAAAAAATTCAGAAAAAGGTCCGCGTGTGTGTGTCTATGAACACGATAATTCAAAAACAAAAAGTCAGTAAAATACCAAACTTGGTATTTAAGTTTCGTATCTTCCAGGGATGCGACAAGAAGATTTTGAGAAAAAAAAAAAAACACCTAAAACTACCCTTTACAAGGAACTTTTTTTTTTTTTAAAATTTTAATTTTCTCAAAAATGGCCCTAACGATTTTAATTAATATATCGTATATGAAAGATATTTACTTGGCAAATAAAATGTATATCTTGAATTTTCTGGGAATAGTCTCTAAAGAATACTTTATTCTGGACGAATGCGGTATTTTACATAACTGCTAAACCGTAAAAGATGGACAAAAACTTACCACACAAAAAATGTAGAGCACGTTAAAACACAGAATTTATGTTGCATATATTTTTTTTCGTGGAGTTAATAATGTTTTGAAGATATTCCTGGTTTTTGGTTTCACCTTTAAAAACTTATACTGTTGTCATACCGGAATTTTCAACTCCAGTCCATACAAACAAAGGAACTTCAGTCAGCTTTTGACTATCACTTTAACCTATGGTACTCCCTTATTTCGCTGCTACTTACAAGGAAGCAAGTAATAAGACTATTTCTGCTAATTTTTTCTTGATTAGCATGAAATAAAAATAAACATAAGTTTTTTAACAATACTTTGTTACAGGGATGTAGAGAAAGTCATGTGAATGGAACATATCAGATATTTTATGTAGTAAAGTTTTGTCTATCTCTTATGGTTTACCAATTGTATAAAAGACATTCAGCATAAAGAGAATTTCACAGGTTATTCCCATAAAATTCAAGATATACAATTTTAATGCAAACTTCAACATAAGGTACATTAATAAAATTCATTAGTTAATATACGAACAATTTTCCACCTAAGGAGTAGTATGGTATTGACAGATATTCTTGATCACCTTCACGGCACACCGTTGTATGTTGCTAACTTAAATTGTTTTAAAATATTTGTGTGTGTGTGTGTGTGTGTGTGTGTGTGTGTGTGTGTGTGTGTGTGTGTGTTTCCGTGCGTGTCAGTGAACATCACTAAAAAAATCTCACGTGTTCCATTCATATGACTTTCTCTACGTCTCTGTAACAAATTATTGTTAAAAAGTTTATTCTTCTATTTACTTAATGCTGATTGAGAAAAAATTGACAGAAATGGTCTTACTACCTACTTCCTTGTAAACTCCATGGCACAGCTCACTAAGAGCCTTGGCCTACACCCGTCCGCTACGTACCCCATCTCGATCCATGACAGACGTCATGGATGGGGTGCAGAATTGGGGGGTGAGACGTGGTCAGCGCTTCGATCCCTCCCGGCCAGTTAATGCGGTCTTCACAACCTGGAGCCGCTACTTCTCCATTAAGTAGCACCTCAATTAGTTCCCCGCCTCCCCCCGCCCCCCAGGGACCTCACGAGGCTGAGTGCACCCTGGTCCAGGTCTCCCAGCAGGGGAAAAATCCCCATGCCGGTACTGGGAATCGAACACAGGTCTCCCGCTTGGCAAGCAGCAGCGCTACCACCACGCTGAGGAGATGACCGCTTCCTTGTAAGCAGAAGGGAAATAAGAGAGTACCCATTGGTTAAAGTGATAGTCAAGAGCTGGTTGCTATGTGACTGAAGTATTTTTATTGATATGGACAATAATTGACAAATTTCCGTATGAGAAAAGTAGAAGTATTTTAAAGTTGATACCAATAAAAAGGAATATATCAAAAATGCTCAACTCCACGAAAAAAATGTATATATCATAAGTTGTGTGTTTTAACGAGATCTATATTCTTGGTTTAGTAAGTTTTTACCTACCTGTTACGGTTTACCAGTTATAAAATTCCGTAAAATTCATCCATAATAAACATGCCTTCAGAAACTATACCCAGAGAATTGAAGATATAAATTTTATTTGTCGTATAATTATCTTAAATATAAGATATTTTAATCAAAATCGTTAGAGCCATTTTTAAGAAAATCAACATTTTCTAAACTTTTTCCATGTAAAGGGTAGTTGGGGGGATTTTTGGTATTTAACCGTCTTTTCGATTTTGAGCTATGCTGTCCACAGATGCACACATGCACAGTCACACACACACACACACACACACACACACACGCACAGACACATACACATTTTTATAAAAACCTGATGTGTTCCATTCACATGGCTTTCTCTATGTCTCTGCAACAAATTGTTAAAAAGCTTATTGTTCTATTTACTTAATCCTAATCGAAAAAAAAACTTATCAGAAATAGTCTTATTACTTGCTTCCTTGTAAGTGGAAGCAAAATTAGGGTGTACCATAGGTTAAAGTGATAGTCAAAAGCTGTTTTTTTGGTAGTGTTTAACGCCAGCTTTAACTATTTATGACACCGATGGCGGTCAAAAGCTGGTTGCTATGTGACTGAAGTTCCTTTGTTTGTATGGACAGGAGTTGACAAAGTCCTGTGTGAGAAAAGTATAAGTTTTTTAAAGCTGAAATAAAAAACAAGGAATATCTCTAAAACGATCAATTCCACGAAAAAAAATTATATATAACATAAATTGTGTGTTTTAAAGTGCTCCACATTTTTTGTGTTGTAAGTTTTTCTCCATCTCTTGCGGTTTAGCAGTTACGCAACATTTAAGTCCAGAATAAAGTAGTAGGCTATTCCCGGAAAATTCAAGTTATAGATTTCATTTGTCAGGTTAATATCTTTAATAAATGATATTTTAGTAAAAATCTTTAGTGCCATGTTTGAGAAAATTAACATTTTAGAAAATAGTTCCATGTAAAGGGTAGTTTGGTGTGGGGAGATTTTTCTCAAAATCTTCGTGTAAGTTTGGTATTTAACCGACTTTTCGTTTCTGTGTTATCGTGTTGACAGACACACGGACACACACACACACACACACACACTGAACTTTTTGTGAAAATGCTTTTTTTTGTATATAGGGGACCCTAAAACACATATTTCAGGTGAAATATCGGTAACGAATTTGATTAGAGTGCAATACCTTCTCTATACTCTATGTAGATAGTACGCGTAGAAAAAATAAAAATGCTTTTTTGGGTTCAGGGGTCTCAAAACATGTATTTTCGATGAAATCCCGGTATGGAATTTTGGGTGGAATAAAACACCTTCTCCATACACTGTGTGTAGATAATACGTATAGAGAAAGTAAAAATAAAATGTCAGAGTGCCAAACTTCGTATTTAAGTTTAGCTCTCTCTAAAGTTTCGACACGCAAATATTGAAAAAATACCTCCACCCCAAAATACTATATGGAAAACATTTGGACATTTGAGTAAAATAGGTTTAAATATTTTCATGACAAATGAAATGGATATGAATTTTCTGGAAATGCGTCTGAATAACTTTTGCATAAATGAAAAATCATAAAGACACAATAGCTTACTACACAGAACTTTAATCTGATTGGAGCTCGCGCTCTGTCAATTCTTTTTGTGGAGTCAACCATTCTGGAAATATACCTTACTATTAGTTATATTTTAGAATACGTTTTTAGTTTCTCTACATGTACTAAAAATAAAAATAAAATATATATCCTATACCACGATACCTAACCGGGGCAAATATCTCAGACCTTATTTCATTTATTAACAAACATTTTTTTTTAAATTTTACAAAATAAAATAAATATACAATTGTCAGATTAATAACTTAAATTAAATTGTACATCTGAACTTATATACTTATCAAAAGCACATTTAATGTTTAAATGTTTATATATTATATTAATTATTATTAATTACCTAACATTTTTAAATTATATATGTATATTTAAAATTTTAGGTTATTATTTTAAACTAATCCTAATTAATATCAATTATCACTTTATTATACTGTAATTCATATATTTAATTATTTATTATTATCCTTTTATCAATTTATTTAATTTTAATTTATTATTATCTATTTATTATTTTAGTCATTTATTATAATTTATTTTATTATTTATTATTATCTCTACACTGACTATGCACATAGTGTATAGAGTAGGTATTGTAATGCACTAAAAAATTCGATATCGAGATTTCACCGGAAATACATGTTTTGGGTTCCCCTGAATCCAAAAAGAGCATTTTGGGAAAAAGGCCCGTGTATATGCATGTGTATGTGTGTGTGTGTGTGTGTGTGTGTGTGTGTGTGTGTGTGTGTGTCTTTGTGTCTTTGAACAGCATAGCTCAAAAACAAGAGGACCGTTAAATACCAAACTTGGTATTTTTGGAAGGACTTAGAAGATTTTCAAGAAAATCACCGCACCCCAAACTACCATTTACATGGAAAACATTTCGAACATATTGATGGTCTCAAAAATGGCTCTAATGATTTTGATTAAAAGTCTCTTGTGTTTAAGACATTTACATGCCAAATAAAATGTTTATCTTGAATTTTCTGGTAATAGCATCTAAAGACGTCTTTAATCTGGATAATTTTTATTGAATTTTGCATAACTTGTAAACTGTAAGAGATAGACAAAAACTTACCACACAAAAAATGTAGATCACGATAATACACATACTTTATTTAATATACATTTCTTTCGTGGAGCTGGTCGTTTTTGAGGTATTCCTTGTTATTGGTTGCAGCTTTGAAAAACATACTTATTCTCATACAGGAATTTGTCAACTTCTGTCAATACAAACAAAGGAACTTCAGTCACATAGCAACCAGCTTTTGACTATTACTTTAACCTATGATACTCCCTTATTTCACTTCTGCTTAAAGGAGGCGAGTAATAAGATTATTTCTGATAATTTTTCTCGCTAAGGTAAATAGAAGCATAAGCTTTTTAATAATAATTTGTTGAAGAGATGTAGATAAAGTCATGTGAATGGAACACATCAGATTTTTTTTCTAAGATGGGAAGTCGTCATTTGTGTTAAGTGTTTATAAGAACATTTTATTGAGAATTGGTATAAATATAGATTTGAATGTAATAAATCAAATGATTTTTATAAATGTGTATATATATATACCTTATGTTAAATTAATGTACGTAATTTCAAAACAAATAAAACAGTTGCGTATCTTGTTCGTTTATTATTCTAAGTCCGATTTTTTCATTTCGACTATGAAATCAAAGAGGTTCTATATTTTTGATAGCCTAGAATTGTATAAACATGTCGGATAAGTTTTCTACTGTGGATACCATTAGATCGTTGTAATCATTGGGTTTCACTGTCTTCTACAGTGTTAACAAGCCATGTTCATAGATGTTGCAACACTGTATAGCTTTCAAGTGGTATGCTTAAGCAGACGACAAGCTCATACAAGAAACATCCTATTAATTGTCATTACATTAGATTATTAGATTTATATAACTTATATATTTATAAGAAATAAATAATATATTAATACAAATATGTAACAGAGTACTTTAATTGAAACTTGTAGACTTTCACGATCGGTGTAAGTATAAGAAATATTATTATCCGTGCTTAGGCCGTGGTCTACTGGGCTGTTGAGACCTCCACCAGGACACTTCGATCGCACTGCCACTGAAGATGTCTGCCGCAGCCGCAGACGAAACGTCTGGGAAGATGAAGAAGGAGGAGCCCAGTAGACCACGGCCTACAAGCACTTTAATAACTTAAAGGTTGAAGTTTTCTTTTCTTGCCACTCTGGTCAACACACGTAGTATAATTATTTAAGATAATATTTACAAACTTGAAAATAGTTTAGACGTATCATAGATAGAGTCTTCTATTTAATTCTCGATTAGCATGAAGTAAATAGAAGCACATGATTTTTAACAATAATATCAAATAAAAACACATCAGATATTTTTTAAACTCTCCCATAAATAAAAGTCGCATACCGTAAGGTCTGATCATAGTCCTTTACTGATCTTCAAAACTTGCCTCAATTAATTTCAACGAGAGATCAGTTGTAGGAGAGTCTTGTTAAAAATATGCCTGTCTGCACTCAATGTCACATAAATATTCCAGGAATGGTTGTTTGATCATTGTGTCCCTGGATATCTGTCCATTAACAATATCCTCAAAGAATATAGGCCTTATAATTCGATAAGCATTCACTACTCACCAAACACAAATTTCTGATCATTCAATGGCATCTCCTGTACAATATCGGGGTTTTCTGCATTCTAATATCTGTTGTTTTATGATCATTAAAAAGAAAACATGCTTCGTCTGTGAAAAAATTAACTGTGGGTCCATAGATCCATCATTAAGTTTACCCGACACCCAACTACAGAAGTTTACTATATACTTAACTCATTCCTTTTCAAGGAATTAAATTCAGTTGGTTTTCACAGTAGTGATATCTCACTTTATTATTAAAGCGAACTGTAAATATACAAATTAAATTATATTTAAGTTTAGTATTGGATTAATTGTTTTTTCACACAAGCCTGTGTAGGACAGGAGTTGCATAGGTAGAGTCAGACTGAAAAATGCAATGCCATAGCCGGGATTTGAACCACGGATCCCACAGTGGTTGCTCTTCCACTGAGCTACCATGGCAACATGCCGGCATAGCACTGAACTACTTCTCAGCTGGCTATATGGATCCTGGGACTTAAAATACTTACAACATTGTAAGTCGCCATTGAGTCATCTCAAAAACTAATTTGAGATCACCTTGTGGTTTACCGGGAAACATGCGAGTCAGTTGAGAAATTCAATTATATGCCGGGATGTTGCCATGGTACCTGAGTGGTAGAGCAAACGGCTAGAGATCCGTGGTTATACTTTAGAAGTAATTGCTTTGACTTTCTGACAACAGATGCACCCATTAATGTCACCATAAACACCGTTGGTATCTAAGCTCTGCATACCTAGTATGGTAAGAATACTTCTTTGATTACCTATTGTAAAGAATTTACCCGCCAAGTCTGAAGAGTTCATTATATATTGAAATATGGCAGCAACATGAAAAAGAATGCCCACAAGGAAATCATTGATGTCCTCCTCGTGGTAAATAGTCCAAATATGTATCACTGATTTCTGTTCACCTTCCCTCTCCTAATAGACCAATGCAAACCTCACGTCTCAAAAATTTGCAGACACTATGTGACATAACCACAAACATACAACACTTCTGAACTATTTGATACTGCGTAATCTTCTAAGTAATTAGAATAAATAATGGATGAAAATACTGTACTTGATACAGTGTAGGTTACATTTTCATTCCAATCACAACCCATGTTTTTAAAGTTCTCTAAAGTTTCCCCTATCATTTTAAGTAAGCATTTTACTCTGATCTTTTTTACTCAATTATTTGCCTACAGGATACATTATAATTATTAATTACAATCAGACACGATAGGATATTTACCTATTTTCTAGAACATCAGTTTGTAATAGAAAGTTTCGTTTAAGGCAATGTCAACAAATAAAACAATAAATTTTGTACATCTCTGCAAAGCTTAACAAGCTCGCGAAAGTTTTCAAAATCAATTACAAGTACAGGCCATGTGCAATATAATACAAGAGAATATTTACTATTGCAGCTTTCTATCTGATTATCATAGTATTATACGTGAACGATAAAGAAAGACGTCAGTTGTAAATATATGTGATGCAATTTTAATATTACTCTATTTAAAAAAAATCTGATGCATTTCATTCACATGACTTTCTCTACATCTCTCAGCAAAATATTGTTAAAAAAGCTTATGCTTCTATTTACTTCACTCTAATCGAGAAAAAATTAGCAGAATAGTCTTATTACGTGCATCTTTGTAAGTAGAAACCAAATAAGGGAGTACCATAGGTTAAAGTGATAGTCAAAAGCTGGTTGCCATGTGACTGAAGTTCCTTTGTTTATAAGGACAAGAGTTGACAAAACTCCTGTATGAGAAAAGTGTAAGTTTTTTTAAAGGTGAAACCAAAAAGGAGGAATATATAAAAAAAGGTCAACCCCACCAAAAATTCTATATAACATAAATTGTGTGCTTTAACGTGCTCTACATTTTTGTGTGGTAAGATTTTGTACATCTCTTACGGTTTAGCAGTTATGCAAAATTCCGTAAAATTCATCCAGAATAAAGTAGTCTTCAGAAGCTATTCCCAGAAAATTCAAGATATACATTTTATTTGTCAGGTAAATATCTTTAATGTACGATAGTTTAAACAAAATCGTCAGAAGCACTTTTGAGAAAATAAAAAAAAAAAATCGAAAACATTTCCATGTAAAGGGTAGTTTGGGATGGGGGGATTTTTTTTTCAAAATCTTCGTGTCATATCCCTGGAATATACTAAACTTAAATATCAAGTTTGGTATTTTACCGGCTTTTCGTTTTTGAGTTATCATGTTCACAGACACACGGTCACACACGCACACGGACCTTTTTCTGAAATTGCTTTTTTTGGATACAGGGGACCCTAAAACATATATTTCCGTTGAAATCTCGGCATCGAATTTTTGGGTGGAATGCAATACCTCCTCTATACACTATGTACATGGTACGTGTAAGAGAGTAATAAATTAATAACATGTTTACTCTTCTGCAGTTTTCTCAGCCCACGTACAGTGTTACCAAATTTACAAACATCATGGCTTGTACATTTAGGAGGTAGCGTTGGGATTAGGACAAAATGGTAAGAAGCAGTCACTGTATCTTATGCTCATGTTTTAAAATGTATCGCAAAAGCTATTTCACTTAGTTCTAATTAGGTGTAATGTGTCTTAACTTTGATTCGCGCGGTTATTTAAAATTGTTTTGAAGCAGAGCTGCTGACAGCTTCACCGCAAAGAAATCACATGACTGTTGTCCCAGCGACCGCAAGGACTCTGTCCTGTCCGTCTTTTCCGGTGCATTTTAGTGATGAATGACTCATCACAGATGAATCACGTCGTCGTGGGTTGACCAATGAAGTATTGGCGTAATTATGCACAAGAGAGGATATTCAACAAACACATTATCACGCATCTTAATTACACCAGAAGATGTAATTCATTCATGAACAATTTCAAGTATTGGGATAAAAGCTGATGATGCGAAATAACAACACTGGCCAAATAAAAACAACTTTTGAATGTTTCCTGCACTTCATGAATCAATTTTTACTAACTTTGGGTCGAGAAAAACGAATATGACCATGAATTTCTTTCTCTAGTTTCTATGATACACACTAGGGGAAAGTATTTCATATTAAAGGATTAAGAGAAAAAGATACATTCTAACTAATCATGATCACAACATTAAAAGGGCATTTGACTTTTTTTAAACAATAGTTACATTCAGGGATTTCTGAATTGCTGGAAGAACACCTCTCAGATGGTTGGGTCTGAAGAGAGTCAACCATGTGGTTGGCTTCATGAGAACGTCGACTTTTAGCTCACCTCTTGCAAGAGAGTTCCGGAACATCCCTACACAAAGTCCAACAATAAACCCCAAGCATTGCTTCATTCCAATGGCCCTGATATTTTTGTTTCATAACAGAAATGTCCTGATGGAATCGTTCTCCATGTTCATCACGGACAACTCCACAACTAGGAGGGAAAAGGTCTAGGTGGGAGTGGAGAAAATGGGACATGCTGCATCCAAGATTATAGTATTTTTGCAGGAGCAGTGACACCAACTGAGTGTAGTTATCATCTCTTTTGTTGCCTAAAAATCCCTTGAAGGCCTCCCAAGCTTCCTTTTCTTTCCCCTCCAAAACTTGGTCAAATGCAGATGCTTTACAAGTTCTCAGACTTGTGGCCCCACAAAAATACTTTAACTTTTGCATCACTTAATTTCGGAAATTTCTTAGTTCATACCTTTGACAAAATTTTTTCATAGGCGCATAGATCGTTTCTTATTTTTCAGCCCTTCTCGCAATGTAACTTAACATTACGTTGCAACATATATGTGGAGCCCAAGACAAACCTGGTCCCCTACTTACATACCGAAATAATGCTGATAGGCTGACTTCACAAGAGGTGTAAAATTGAGCTTCTGTGAGGAACATTTTATTTCACCATAAATGTAACAACAATTATTCACCATATTTACACATTTTAAAGGCATTTCTACGAATTTTAAACTACAAAAGCACTCTTACTAGAAATTCTATATTTAATTACAGCAGAAACTAAATCAAACTCATGGTCACAACATCGATATCTATGTTTATGACTTACAAACAGCTTAGCAGCGATTGTGTTTTATTAATGGACAGGAGCGCAACTCCCAAAACAAAATTTCGCTCAAACTAAAAATGTTGATATAAAAATGAAATGTCACTTTATGTCCAAAACAAGAGCTCATCTGTCATTTTTATGGTGATTTCTTAATTCAGTAGATGGAAATATATAAGAATTAACTATTTTTGAGCTCGAAACATTTTCATTGTTGGCCAGTGTAATCACAGTAAAATTGCGGATACATAGATTCTTTATTTCATTGCTTAGGGCATGGCGCGGTGGCAGCGCTGAAAATGTAATAAATTAAATATAAATGTAATATAATACTCTGTCAGCGTGACAATGCATAATAATATACTACCAAATTTCCGATGTGTCCCATTCAAATGACTTTCTCTACATCACTGTAACAAATTATTGTTAAAAAACATATTTTTCTGTCTACTCTATGATAAACGAGATAAACATTAGCAGAAACTGTTTTAATTACTTGCTTCCTTGCAAGCAGTAGTAAAATAATGGAATACACTAGGCTAAAACGATAGTCAAATCCTTTAAAAGCTGGTTACTATTTGGTTAAAATCCGTTTCTATGCAGGGCCAGAAGTTACAGCTTTCCGTGTGAGAAAAATATTTTGGATCTGAAACAAATAACAAGGAATATCTCAGAAGTAGTCAATTCCACGAAAAATACGTATAGGCATAAATTGTGTGTTTTAACCTGATATATATATATATATATATATATATATATATATATATATATATATATATATATATATATATTTTTTTGTGCAGTAAGGTTCTGCGTATCTCTTACGATTTACCAGTTACGAAAAATTCAGTAAAATTCATTCAGAATGAAGAGGTCTTCAGAGGCTATTCCTAGAAAATTCAATATATACATTTGATTGCCATATAGCTATCTTTAATATACGATATTTTAATCAAAATCGCTAGAGCCATTTTTGAGAAAATCAACATTTTCGAAATGTTATCCATGTAAAAGGTAGTTTGAGGTGGGGGGATTTTTCTCAAAATAATCGTGTCGTATCCCTGGAAGATACAAACTTAAATACCAAGTTTGGTATTTTACCAACTTTTTTGTTTTTGAGTTATCGTGTTCACAGACATACGGACACACACAACTCTTTTTCTACAAATGCTTTTTACTTTCTCTACACGTACTATGTACATAGTGTATAGAGAATGTATTGTAATGATCCCAAAAATTCGATACCGAGATTTCACCGGAAATACATGTTTTGGGTCCCCCTGAATAAAAAAACATTTTTACAAAAAGGTTCTTGTGGGTGTGCGTGTGTGAGTGTGTGTGTGTGTGCGTGTGTGTGTGTGTGTGTCTGTGGGCAGCATACCTCAAAAACGAAAAGACTGTTAAATAGCAAACTTGGTATTTAAGTTTTTTATCTCCCAAGGATGCGACACGAAGATTTTCAAGAAAATCGCCCCGTCTCAAACTACCCTTTACATGGAACTTTTTTCGAAAATTTTGATTTTCTTAAAAATGGCTGTAACGATTTTGATTAAAAAAATCAAATATTAAAGATATTTACCTGACAAATAAAATGTATATCTGGAATTTTCTGGGAATAGCCTCTGAAGACTATTCTAGATCAATTTTACGGAATTTTGCATAACTGCTAAACCGTAAGAGATGGACAAAAACTTAACCCACAAAAATGTAGAGCAAATTAAAATACACAATTTATGTTATGTATATTTTTTCCGTGGAGTGTATCGTTTTTGACATATTCCTTGTTATTGGTTTCAGCTTTGGAAAAAATATACTTTTCTCATACAAATTCCTGTCCATACAAACAAAGGAACTTTAGTCTCATAGCAACCATCTTATGGCTATCAGTTTAGCATATAGTACTCCCTTATTTCCTTTCTACTTACAAGGAAGGAAGTAATAAGACTATTTCTGCTATTTTTTTCTCGATTAAAATGAAGTAAATAGAAGCATAAGCTTTTTAACAGCAATTTGTTGTAGAGATGTAGAGAAAGTCATGTGAATGGAACACATCAGATTTTTTTGGATGCAGGGGACCCTAAAGCATATATTTCCAGTGAAATCTCGGTATGTAATTTTTGGGTCGAAAGCATTACCTTCTCTGTGCACTATGTACACAGTACATGTAGAGAAAGTAAAATTAATAATGATAACAACAGTAATAATACAATATTAAAAGTTTTGCAATACTAGTGATGACGCAATCTTTATATTTACTGTCCCAACTATAAATCACTCTTCTATAGTCTCGTTTTAAAACTATATACACTTTGAGGCAAAGTCTCCAATAATTTTTCAGTTTTTTTCCCCCCCATTTCTTAATATTTTATTTGCGGAAGAAAATTTACCTATGTCAATTTTCTATTCCCTATTTTTTATTACGTTTTCTACATGTACTGTGTACATAGTGTCTAGAGAAGATATTATATTGCGCCCAAATTTTCAATACCGAGATTTCACCGGAAATACATATTTAGGGACGCCCCCCCCCGAATACAAAAAAAAAAAAAAAAGTATGTTTAGAAAAATGTGTGTGTAGCATGTGCATTGCTAAAAAACGAGAAGTTCGTTAAATACAAAACTTGATATGTAAGTTCAGTATCTTCCAAGCATGTGACAGGAAAATTTTCAAGAAAATTCCCACACCAAAAAAAAAAAAATAATTTTTATTTTCTCAAAAATGGCTCTAACGATTTTGATTAAAACCTTTTATATCGAAGATATTTACATGGCAAATAAAATTCATATCTTGGATTTTTTAGGAATAGCCTCTGAAGACACCTCTATTCTGGGTGATTTTTATATAATTTTGTATAACTGCTAAACCGTAAGTGATGGACAAAAACTTACAACACAAAAAATGTAGAATACGTTAAAACACACAATTTATGTTGTATACATTTTTTTCGTGGAGTTGATCGTTTTTTAGATATTCCGTGTTTTTGGTTTTAGCTTTGAAAAACTTATAGTTTTCTCATACAAGAATTTGTCATCTCCTGTCCATACAAACAAAGGAACTTCAGTCACATAGCAACTAGTTTTTGAATATCACTTTAACCCATGCTACTGCCTTATTTTCCTCCTACTTACAAGGAGACAAGTAATAAGACTATTTCTGCCAATTTTTTCTCAATTAGCATGAAATAAATAGAAGCATAAGCTTTTTAACAATAATTTATGTCAGAGATGTAGAAAAAGTCATATGGATGGAGCACATCAGATTTTTTTTTCCGAGTGATCATTTCTCCCACTGTATAATGGCTTTAATAATCGCTTGGATATATCTTTCTATGTAAATCTTCGGTGATAAGGTCTAAAGATTGCTCATATCCTTGCTTGTCTCCTACGTTTTTCTACTGTTTCAGAGGAAGTAGCAGTGTCAGTATGATTTTCGAATCGTCTTCTTTTGTCTATAAATTTAGCTGCTAGTTTTTGCTCAATCAGTTACGGATCCCATTACGCAGCAGTATATTCTAATATTGGTCTAATTAAAAATGTGTAAGCTAAATTTCCCTACTTTCCGTTGCTGCGTTTTAAATTCCTCATTACGAAATGCAACGCTTTCCACGCCTTCCCAGCGACCGACTTTACATGTTCCTCATTCCAATCTTTCATTTAGTATTACGTCTTCATATCTGCTGCTATTTACCATCAGCATTTTATAATTGTCTAATTTATATATTACGTTTTCTACTATTTTTGCCACTGAAAATATAATTGTTTTGCATTATTTTGGATTTATCTTCATTTTATTATATTGCGTCCAGAGTTGAATTTTGTTTAAATCTTCTTGTAAATCTATACAATGAAGAACTCTCATAGCGAAACAAAAAGGTTTAGAACATACTTAATTGCAGGCAACATATTCAAAAATACACAATGTATGTCTTACTTGCCCAATTTTACTTTCTCTACACGTATTATGTACCTAGTAAGGGTATTGCATTTCATCCAAAATTCGATACCGAGATTTCACCGGAAATACATGTTTTGGGTCCACCCAAATCTAAAAAAAAGTTTAGAAAAAATGTCCATGCGTGTCTGTGTGTACGTATGTCTGTGAACACGATAACTAAAAAACGAAATTTCGATAAAATATGAAACTTGGTATATAAGTTTAGTATCTTCCAAGGATGCGACACGAAGATTTTCAAGAAAATCCCCTACCCCAAACTATCCCTTACAGGGAAACATTTTCGAAAATATTGATTTTCTCAAAAATGACCAAACAACTTTGATTAAAATGCCGTATATAAAAGATGTTTACACGACACATAAAATGTGTGTCTTGAATTTTCAGGGAATAGCCTCTGAAGACTATCTTGAATTTATTATACGGAATTTTGCTAACTCGTAAACTGTAAGAGAAGTCCATTAAATACCAAACTTGATATTTAAGTTTGTTATCTTCCAAGGATGCGACACGAAGTTTTTCAAGAAAATCCCCCCACGCAAACTACCCTTTACATGGAACTGTTTTCGAAAGTTTTGATTTTCTCAAAAATGGCTCTAACGATTTTCATTAAAATATTACACATTAAAGATATTTATCTGATAAATAAAATGTATATGAATTTTCAGGGTATAGCCTCTGAAGACTACTTTATTCTGGATGCATTTTACGGAGTTTTTCATAGCTGCTAAACCGTAAGAGACAAAAACTTACTGCACAAAAATGTAGATCACAGTAAAACATACAATTTATGTTACATACATTTTTTTCGTGGGGTTGATAGTTTTTGAGATATTCTTTGTTATTGGTTACAGATCTAAAGAACATACCTTTCTCATACAGGAATTTGTCAACTCCTGTCCATACAAACAAACGAACTTCGGTGACATAGCAACCAGCTTTTGACTATCACCTTAACCTGTTGTACTCCCTTATTTCACTTCTACTTACAAGGAAGCAAGTAATAAGACTATTTCTGCTAATTTTTCTCAATTAGCATGAAGTAAATAGAAGCATGAGCTTTTTAACAATAGTTTGTTGCAGAGGTGCAGATAAAGTCATGTGAATGGAATAAATCAGAGTTTTGAAGATAGAAACGTTCTGTGTGGTTTTAATTAAATATTATTTGCAAATTCCTAGGATATCACTGAGAATTTCCCCAATACATCACATAATCATTACTTTAAAAATCTGCTAGTAGAAAAGTAAAACTTGTGTAAAGAGTACCTGACTGCTATGAATTAGACCAACCTTAGGTTCAGTAGGCATCGTCCTTCTCTTCTTGAGCTAGTCTCTTGACGTAGAGACGACGGACATACCAGGAGCCGCCAGCAGCCACCAGTAGAAACGCCACTCCAACGGCTATACCCACCGATACTGCTCTTATCTGTCGATAACCTGGCACATGGACCACGTACTTTGCGCTGGCTGCTTGGTAGTCATTGTTGGATACTGCTATCACCTCAAAGTAGTATGTTTTGTCTTCCTCCAGACTCGGTGCTGTAAACAAAACATGCTTATCGGACATCCAAGACGGAAGAAAATAAAGTTGAACTGCTACTAGACTACTTTGCATATAACAAATAAACCCCGCCCCCTTATCCCATCGTATATGCTACATTCACAAAGAGATGCAAGCGCAGACGTAACGTAACATAAGCGCAGACGCAAGGAGACACCATTCACAATGCAACCGTAAGCGTAACGCAAGAAGTTGGCACGGGTTTCTAGATCTGTAAGTTACATACGAATATCTTCCAAGCGCTCCACTAGTTACAAACTGAATAACATAACCAACAATACCACATAAGAAAATTCACTCAATCTTTTACAAATAAATATGTTATAAAATTACATACTAACAACTGACTCTCGTGGCAGTGACGTCACAATAATTGCTCGTTCAAAACTATTGAAAATAACACAAGAATAGAGACTTCAGAAAGTGATAGAGCTAAACATTTAATTAACTAAGAATTATCTCTTTGCGTCTTCGATTTATGAGAACCAAGAAATCTAGACACAGATGATAGTTACATCCCTTAAATCAAAGAAGGATTCGCAAGGAGACTGTGATAACCTTTTGAGGGAAATTAGAGATGGCGCGGCACTGCACGGCCAAATAGAAGAGCATGCCTGTACAGCAGGCCCTGTAAACTCTTGTAGTGCGATCGTAGGTTATTGAATTCACAGGCAACTCTTTGCACGCAACGCAAGGACAAAGTTTAGAGTTTACAAACTCCTGCGTTGCATTGCATTGCGTTGCGTCTTGCGTGCTTCTATGTGAATGCTTTCATTAAATAATATGAGTCCAAACTCTTGCGCTTACGTTGCGTCTGCGCTTGCATTTTATTGTGAATGTAGCAATAGTCTCTTGGCGTTTACGGCAGACCTCAATGACCTGCCTATCAGTGACCCATTATTGTGTTATTTACTTTCTTTATAATGATAGTGTGAAGTCAACTGCATAAGGATTCCTTCCTATGCCTGAAGACAGAACTTCTTTATCAATTCTCTCTCCGCCAAGAAGCAAGCGAGAAACAAGTGAGAGTAGGAAGTGTTATTAGGGGAGGAGAAATGCCTTATCTTGACAATATTAAAGTTTGACATATTATCTCAGCAACTATTTAAGTTACTGAACTAAATTTTTACTTTCTCTACACGTACTATGTACATAATATATAAAAAGTATTGTAATGCACCCAAAATTTCACCGGAAATACATGTTTTAGGACCCCATGAATCCAAAAACAGCTTTTTAGGAAAATGTCCATGTGTGCGTGTGTGTGTTTGTCTGTCTGTGTGTGTGAGGTGTGTGTGTATGTATGTGTGTGTCTGTGGACAGCACAGCTTGATAACAAAAAGTCCATTAAATACCAAACTTGATATTTAAGTTTGTTATCTTCCAAGGGTGCAACACGAAGATTTTCAAGAAAATCACCCAACTACTCTTTTCATGGGACTTTTTTCGAAAGTTTTGATTTTCTCAAAAATGGTTTTAACGGTTTTCATTAATATATCGTATATTAAAGATATTTACCTGACAAATAAAATGTATATCTTGAATTTTCTGGGAATAGCCTCTGAAGACTACTTTATTCTGGATGAGTTTTACAGAATTTTGCATAACTGCTAAACCGTAATAAATGGACAAAAACTTACCACACAAAAGATGTAGAGGACGTTAAAACTCACGATGTATGTTATATACATGTTTTTTGTGGAGTTGATCGATTTTGAGATATTCCTTGTCATTGGTTTCAGTTTTCAAAAACGTATAATTTTCTCATACAGGAATTTGTCAACTCCTGTCCATATAAACAAGGAAACTTCAGTCACATAGCAACCAGCTTTAGACTATCACTTTAACCTATGGTAACCCCTTATTTCGCTTCTATTTAAAGGGAGCAAGTAATAACACTATTTCTGCCAAATTTTTCTCGATTAGCATGAAGTAAATAGAAGCATAGGCTTTTGCAATAATTTGTTATAAAGATAGCCAGATTTTTCAAGGTATTTTCAACAATATCTTTACTGTTGATTGATGAAAAATACAATAATTCTGGTAACTAGAAGAAAAGGTATGATTCTTTTAAAACTAAAATCCTTAAAAGGTTACTGAAAAATGATGATTTTTAAATTAAAAAAAATAACCAATCCATATACATAAAACTTGTTCGTTAAAATAAAACTTATTTAGGTGCAAATGTGTGGTAAAAGTTTCAGCCCTTAGTGTCAATTAGTTTCTGAGATAATGGGGCATTCGTATAGAACATTTTAATTCTTCAAGCATTTAAAAAACATGTAACCTAACTTTGCAAACTCAACTTCTCAGTACTTCAAAACCCTCACATGAAGAAAATGCCAGCGGGTTGCCAATACTGCGAGTAACTAAAGTAAAACTTTCCGATTAAATTTAGAAAAATATATCTTCTCCAACATTAATATTTAAAAAGTTATTGAAGTTTTAATAAGTGAATGTATTTAAATATTATAAAAAGCCACTACGCAGGATCATTTTCAACAATATGTTTAAAGTATTTACAATTAGTTTACCTGTATGTAAGTTATACCAAAATGACCAGGAGATTCCAAATATTCATATGCAATTAAAACATGAAAATGGAAAAAAATTACGAAAATCCCATTTCGGTCTCTTTAAATTGTTTTCTAGAATGTAAGCAAGTTACTTTATTGTAAGTAACTGTCCGAGGTGAATAGGATGTACAACTGAGGGGCACCCTTACACATCCAGGGGGAAGGGATGATATGAGGGCAGGCCACAGAGATGCGTGGAAGTCCTGACTTTCCTAGCTCGAGATCCTATCCACTAAAACTGTCCAAGGGGACAATAAACGACCCGTATAACCATGTATTCCTCTAGTGCAAGCTGTTATAGCTTGGGTGTTCACGCCTTGCGGAAGTTGCCTTCAGCATGCAATACAGATCGGCACTGGAGCAAACTATCGTTATGGTCCACGCAAGTAATTTTTCTACGACCTTCACCTAGTGACATTGACTATACCGTTCCCCCCGAAAGGGATTCTCGAGTACTCGCATTCAGCCCAGCAGAATTGGATCTGGTTTCTCTAGTATCCACGGGGAGTACCTTTCCTTTGGAGCAACAATCGCACCATCTGTCCGGGATCGCCTCACTCCACGAAAGCCTATAAGTAACCTGAAACATGAACGGAAATAGAATAAATCGGGAATGAAGATAAGGAAATTTCCGCAGAGGAAAACCACCCTAACACAGAACAAAAACCCAAGATCAGAGTAGGTGATGGACAGGACACCCTACGGCCGCGCCTTGGCCGAGTGGTTAGACCACTAGCCGGCCCGGGCTCTATCCCAAGAACCGCATGCGAGATTTGTGGTGGACAAAGCGGCGCAGGGGCTTGTTTTCTCCGGGTTCCACCGCCATCGCATTCCACCGCTGTTCCATGTTCATTTCATGTATTATGTGTTATCGCCTGCGGTGCCATAAGTAATAAAAGCGGGAGCTAAACGTTATACACTGTACAAGTTAGAAAATTTGTTAATTCTTAAAGCTTTACTGGTCTTATAGGTAATGAGCAGTAGTAAGAGAGATTGCGAGCAAGTAGAAGCGAAATAAGCGAGTACCATGGGTTAAAATGACAATCGAAAGCTGGTTGCTATGTGACTGAAGCTCCTTTGTTTGTATGGACAGGAGTTAAGAAATTCCTGTATGAATAAATTTTTTATAGTTAAAAGCTATAACAAGGAATATCTCAAAAACAATCAACTCCACGAAAAAAATGTATATAACAAATTCTGTGTGCTCTACATTTTTTGTGCGGTAAGTTGTCTCTTACGGTTTATGCAAACGCCCGTAAATTTCATCCAGAATAAAGTAGTCTTCAGAGGCTATTCCCAGAAAATTCAAGATATACATCTTATTTGTCAGGTAAATATCTTTAATACACGATATTTTAATCAAAATCGTTAGAGCCATTTCTGAGAAAATAAAAAAATTCGAAAAAAGTTACATGTAAAGGATAGTTGGAGGTGGGGGAATTTTCTTGAAAATCGATGTGTCGCATCCTTGGGAGATATCAAACTTAAATATCAAGTTTGATATTTAACGGTCTTTTCGTTTTTGAGCTATGCTGTCCAGACACACACACCCTCACACATAGGACCTTTTTCCAAAAATGCTTTTTCTGGTTTCTGGAGGACCCAAAACATGTATTTCCATTAAAATATACCTTCTCGATACACTATGTACATAGCAGCTGTAGAGAAAGTAAAAATAATTCAAGAACAATTTGTGTTATTTATTTGCTTCGTATAATGACAAGAATTATTAAAGAAAGCATAACATGTGGTATAGAAGCACAGGATGTCTCCTGTTAAATTAGTAATGTGGTTTATCATGTGTTTGCATCAAGCTTCAGTTTTCCATTATATATTTCTGTTTTTATTTTTATTATTTTATTTGTCAGGTAAATATCTTTAATATACGATATTTTAATCAAAATCGTTATAGCCATTTTTGAGAAAATCAAAAATTTCTAAAATGTTTCCATTAAAGGGTAGTTGGGGTGGGGGAGTTTTCTTGAAAATCTTCGTTTCGCATACTTGGAAGATGCCAAATTTAAACTTGACGGACTTATTGTTTTGGAGCTATGGTGTTCACACACACACACACACACACACACACACACACACACACACACACACACACACACACACACACATACTCTGATACCTATACACGGACTTTTTTCCAATTTTTCTTTTTATGGATTCAGGGGGACCCAAAATATGTATTACTGGTGAAATCTCGGTATCGAATTTTTGGGTGGAATACAATACCTTCTCTATACACTATGTACATAGCACGTGTAGAGAAAGAAAAGGGTTTCCACCACAAAAGCATGATGTTCAGCATTCCATTGTACCATTTTTACAACAATAACAAACAGCCCGCTTGGGTAGTGTGGTTGTAGCGTGTCTACTTCACATTCAAAAGGTCGTGAGTTCGAATCTGCACAGGGTGAGTTACCCGGATAAGGTTTTATTCGGGGTTTTCCCTTATCCAGAAGACAAATGTCGAGTAACTTTAAGCTCCATGAACCCCGAGATCATTGAGCAACATTTACCAATTTCATTCATCGTCCGATATGACCATGTAAAAAAAAAAAAAAAATATATATATATATATATATATATATATATTGATATTGCTCGTGGTATCTCGCGCATTCATTTATTTGTCATATTTACCAACTTATTCAAACTTGAAAATCGTCAGGTTCCATGGCCCACCCTGTAAATGCCAAGCTTTAGCCAAATAAATAAATTTAAAATTATTTGTATTAATTATGATTTGCTTCTTTGTACAAATAACTGTGTGCTATTCTTGAACAGCTTAACCATGGTTATGACGGTAACAAATTAATTGTTAACAGCACTTTTGGCACTGAAAACAATCGGCGTGCCTTACCACGTTTTCCGTGAAGAGTTCTTTAAATACCTTTGACAAGCGGTATCAAATGTTGACAAACTATAGCTTAGTTGTAACCGACAAACGGACAACTATGAAGAACGAAAATGTCACAACGCTTTGTATGCTGCAGTTTAGTGATATTTGATGCTATTCATGATATTGATTTTAAATGAAAGGTTTTGAGTTTTGAAATTTGGAGCTTTATCATTAATGTCTTTAGTTACATGCTAATTTTCATTTCAGTCATGCCTTTGCTTATTAAGTTTTCAAGAAAATTAGCAAGAACTAATTCGAATTTAAGTAAAACACCCAACATCACTAATTAAAATGATTAATGCGAATTTTAAAAATAATTCTGAACACAAAATCTGGTCTCTAGTTATAATACATATCTATAATATACATTGTTGAATTTTTTCATTCTCTACACGTACTATGTACATAGTGCATAGAGAAGGTGTTGTAATGCATCCAAAAATTCGATACCGAAATTTTACCAAAATATATGATTTGGGTCCCCCTGAATAAAAAAAGAGCAAAAAGTGAGTAGAGTAATATGTTTATAAATTTATAAAATACGTCTCATACCGAGTGGTTCTACCTGCTCCGTTATCATACAGGCATGCCGTACCACCGATTATTTAACCTGGGCCCTCCCCATCCTAAACCACAGACAAGATAGAGCATCCGGCGGTCCTCCCCACCAACAGCCTATTTCCGACCGTGAAATAGAGACTGCTTGACGCTAGAGTGTGGCTTAATACAGACCGAATACTTGCAGTTTTCGTTTGCTTTATATATTATTCGCAATTAGTGTAAACAGTCCGTGAGAGTTGACAGATATTATTGATTTAAATTTTTTCTTAAGACTTACAATTGCTCAAACCTACAGTGGAGTTCTACACAGACAGAAACATCCATGCTCAAGGTGGGACTCGAACCCACGAAGCGCCACAGCTACGGGGACGGCATGAAAGACAGTTAGTGACCTCCTAGGAGGACATTTGACGACATCTGAACACTTCATTTCCTCTCATGCCAACAGTGGATTGGGTTTTAGGATATGCCTCACACAGATCGGTGTGCAATGACCGCGTAGTCACGATCACTTAACGGCACTCCCATTTTATTTACACTGTTATCCAAGTTAATGCACTCACTCACTCGCTGTCCATGATTCACGCAACCACTTGTCTCAAAAAGCGCTTGTCAAAGCTCAACTTGTTTCCATTCAGTGCTGCGGCAATATCCATCAGAGGAAGAGCGCCCTCACAACTTTATGAGACGACCTAATGCTTTCAATTTAATATTTGCAAATAGTGGCTAACTTTTGTCTGAAAAAGGAAGAATGTTTTTACTTAGTGCATAGGTAGAGAAGATATTGTACTCCATCCAAAATTTTATACGAGATTTCACTGCAATTCAGAAAAAGTTCCGTGTGCGTGTCTGGGTGCACACGTCCGAGAACACAATAACTAAAAAATCTGATGTGCTCCAGTCACATGACTTTCTCTACATCTCTGTAACAAATTATTGTTAAAAAGTTTATCCTTCTATCTATTTAAGGCTAATAAATTAGTAGAAACGGTCTTATTACTTACTATTTAATTATTTATTTTTGCTTTACTTCTCAACATAATCTCCAGAAAGTCTCATATCGGTGTTCTAATTTAATTAAACCATCTGTGTAGTGCGATTTATCAAAGTCCTCAAAATAGCTGTTTACCGCATCAATGACCTCCTCGTTGCTGTGAAATCTTCGTCCTTCAAGACATTTTTTGAGATTTGGGAACAGGTGGTAGCCACTGGGTGGCCATCTGGCGAATAGGGTGGGTCTTAAAGCAATTCGAACTTTAATTCGCACTTTAATTGCCTGTGCATCCCAGAAAACACTCGCCATAACCTTGTTAACTGACAAGGAGTTGCATTTTTTGGAGTTGGTTCACCTGGCGCAATCCACTGTTTTGACTGTGATTTACTTTCTGGAGTGTAGTGATGTATTCAAGTTTCATCCATGGTAATAAGCCGTCTCAAAATGGGATTTTTCCACATTCTTAACAGAAACAGTTTTTCTTTGCAACTTTTGATGAGGTGTCAACAAACGCGGCACCCATCTTGCACAGACCTTGTGAAAGCCCAAAACATTACTTAAAATATTACCTGCACGTTGTTTTAATATGTTTACAGCCTCTGCTATCTCAAACAACTTTAGTTTGCGCTCTTCTAGTACTAAACGATGAATTTTTTCAATGATCTCTGGAGTTGTAACTTCTACAGAAGTCCAGAGCGAGAATTATCACTAGTGCTTGCACGTCCCATTTTAAACTCTACAACCTACCTTTTAATCATTGAATATGAAGGGGCAGAGTCTTTCAATGTATTGTCCATTTCCTTGAATTCTTTAGGCGTTAAATGGAAGTATTTAATCACTGCTCATTTTTCCAAATCCTCCATTTTCGTGAAAACTCTGAAATTGTCTTGCTTATAATGTTGCCATTCGAAAACTAAACAAGCTATTGAGCTGTAACTATGGATACAAGCTAGTCTAGAGTTAAACTATATGATGCTACCGTCTAAATGTCCTAGTGGCGCCATATCTGTGCGAGGCCCTGGACTTCTCAGCCGACCCTAGTAAGTAAAAAACAAATAAAGGGAATATATTAGGCTAAACCAACAGTCATATATTTTAAAATGTGGTTGCTATGGGATTGAAATCCGTTTTTTTGCGTGGCTAGTCGTTGATAAGTTCCTGTATGACAAATGTTGAAGTATTTTAAAAAGAATTTAAGTATTTTAAAACTTAAATCAATAACAACGAATATCTCGAAAACGGCCAACTCCGCGAAATATAATTATATGGCATAAAATTGTGTTTTTTATCATGATCTACATTTTTATGTAGTAAGTTCTTTTCTATATGTTACGGTTTATCAGTTAAGCAAAATTCAATAAAAATCATCAAGAATAAAGAGATCTTTATAGACTATTTCCAGAAAATTCAAGATATGCAATTTATTTGGCATGTAAACATCTTAAATGCATGGCATTTTAATCAAATTCGTTACAGCCATTTTTGAGAAAATAAAAATTTACGAACTTTTTTCCATGTAAACGGCATTTTGGGGTGGGGGAATTTCTCAGAATCTTCGTGGAAGATACTAAATCTAAACCTAAATATCTAGTTTGGTATTTATCGACTTTTTGATTTTTAGCTATCGTGTTCACAGACACACACGGACCTTTTTCCAAAAATGTTTTTTTTGTATATAGGGGGCCCTTAAACGTATATTTCGGTAAAATCTCGGAATCGAATTTTTGAATGGAATGGAATACAATACAATACCTTCTGCATACGCTATGTGCATAGTGCGTATAGTAAAAGTAAAAAAACGAAAAGTCGGTAAAATATCAAACTTGGTATTTTAAGTTTAACATCTTTCAAGGATGCGACACGAAGATTTTGAGAAAAATTTCCCACATAACAATAGAAAAATTTTCGAAAATGTTTATTTTCTCAAAAATGGTTTTAACGATTTTGATTAGAATACATTATATTGAAGATATTTAACATGACAAAAATAAAATTGAATTTTCTGGTAATAGCCTCTGAAGATCTCTTCATTTTGAATGACTTTTGCATAACTGGTAAATTGTAAAACTTTCTTTAAAGTCTTCTGGCATTCTTGAAAGACCTTGAACTCAAATATCAAGCTGCCATTAAATTATTTTTTTTTATTTTTTTTTTTGTTCACATATATACTTACATTTTTTATAAAAATCTGAAGTGTTATATTCACACGAGTTTCTCTACCCACTCGTAATTAGTGTGTAAACAAAATAGTCCTACGAAAATTTAAATTAAGTTCATTTTTCTTTCACAGCCAGTTACTTGAGCGAGGCGGGGTTTGGAGAAGTGGTGTATAGGAAATGAAACGGAAATGTCGCTGAATTTTACTTCAGCGGAAATGTCACTCAGCGGAACTGTCATAAACTCATTTCGCTCTCATTATATTAAAACATTTACCGCACCATACATAATTTGAAATTGTTCCTGAGCAAACATGTATCCCGATGAACGTCAGTTGCATGAATACAGTAATATATGGAGTAATTAAGAAATGACAGTCAATATAAGAAATCCTTTGGTTGCTCTAAATGAGATGTTTGATATAAGATATTTAGCAGAGACAATGTCATACAACAGAGATTAAAGCTACTAATAATTTAAGTTAAACTACTGCATATAACTGTTTCTGCAAAAATGTAGTGTGTTTCATTCACATGACTTTCTCTAGTTATTCCACATATAAACTATTGTTACAAAAGATATTCCGTTATCTACATCATGCTAATCTACATAAATATTAGCAGAAATGGTCTTCTTACTTGCTTCCTTGTAAGTAGAAGGGAAATATAACACTAGGCTAAAGCGATAGCCAGATCCTTTAATTTTTACTTTATCTACACTTACTATGTACATAGTGTATAGAGAAGGTATTGTATTGCATCCAAAAATTCGATACCAATATTTCACCGGAAATACGTTTTGAGGCCCCCTGAATAAAAAGATAGAAAAATGTCCGTGTATTTGCGTGTGCGTGTCTATGGGCAGCATAGCTCAAAAACGAAAATACCGTTCAATATCAAACTTGGTATTTAAGTTTGGTATCTTCGAAGGATGCGAGTTTTCGTTTTTGAGTTAGTGTTCACAGACACACACACACACACACACACACTGACCTTTTTCTGAAAATACATTTTTTTTTTGATAGAGGAGAGCATAAAACGTGTATTTTCGGTGAAATTTTGGTATCGAATTTTTGGGTGGAGTACAATACCTTCTCTATACACTATGTATATAGTACGTGCAGAGAAAGTAAAAATGCTTGCCTTTTTGGACATAGAAATGAATTTTTGGGTGGAATACAATACATGCTCTAGCTACTATGTTCATTTTATGCACATTCGTGCTAGAGAAAGTAATACTATATGTATAAGGACACGTATTGCAAATTTAGACACTGCTAATCTTCTATTTATTGTTGGTAGTTATTGCGTTCTGGTGACTCTCATCATAGGGGAGAAATGAAGGGCGGTATTAGCTTAGTTCTGTTACCCCTGGGAGGCATGTAACCCTACCTAACGTTTCTCTGTCGACAAATAAAAAAAGCAGCGTTAGCATCCTAATTATGCTGATGGCACTTTCTCGCCCTGCGGGGTAAAGTTATACACTCACAGCACCGCGAATTCAACTTCCTCGTAACCACAAATTAATTATTTTTGTAAAAATCTAATTAAGTTTTTATCATTAGGCTTGCCAATCATTCCGCTAATCTTGACAACATATCACGATGTTCACATTTGAAAAAGAGAGAAAAAATTCTGATGCATCACACTCACATGAATTTCTCTAGCCACTCTACAAACAAACTTCTTACAAATGATTGTTCTTCTTTCTATACAATGCTAATAAACATTAGCAGAATATTCTGATTACTTAGTTCATTATAAGAAGGAAACTTACAGAACGCACTTAAGTGATAGTCATAAGTTTTAAAATACGCTTCTTTGTTTGACCAGGAGTAGAACAAAAGAAAAGCGGACACCTCCTGTCTGAGAAAAATATAAGTATTTTACAATTGAAACTAATAACAAGGGATATCTCGAAAACGACATACTCCACGAACAAAAAGTGTATTACATAAATTGTATAAATTACCGAGATCTACATTTTTTGTGGGGTAAGTTTTTGTCTATATCTTGCGGTTTAGTAGTTATGCAAAATTCAGCAAAGTTCATTCAGTATAAACAGGTCTTCAGAAACTATTCCCAGACAATTCAATACATTCATTTTATTTCTGATGGAAATAGCTTTAACATGTGGTATTTTAATCAAAATCGTTAGACCCATTTGTAAGAAATATTAATTTTCAAAATTTTTTCCATGTAAAGGATAGTTACGGTTGAGGGGATTTACTTGAAAAACTTCGTGTCGCATTCTTGGAAGAAGCTAAACTTAAAGTTTGATATTTAACGGTATTTTCCTTTTTGAGCTGTGCTGTCCACGGACAGACAGGCAGTCAGACAGACAGGCAGGCAGACAGACAGTCAGACAGACAGGCAGTCAGACAGACAGACAGACAGACAGGCAGGCAGGCAGGCAGGCAGGCAGGCAGGCAGTCAGACAGACAGAGAGACGGACAGAAACACACACACATACACATAGTCCTTTTTTTTTTTTTTTTTATGAAAATCCTAATTTTCGATTCAGGGGATCCTAAATAATGTATTTCCAGTGAAATTTCGGTATCGAATTTTTGGATGCAATACAATACCTTCTCTATCCACTATGTACATTGTACATATCGAGCTAGAGAAAGTAAAAGCCACAAAATCCACAGTCAAAATGCCCATAGGTGGAATACATATTGCACAATAAAATGCAACAAATAAAATAATCAACAATATTTTCTCTTGCATTTCTGTAGATATTTACTTTCTCTACATAGTACATGGTGCAGAGGTAGAGAAGGTATTGCATTCCACTCCAAAAATTCGATAGCAGGATTTCACCGGAAATATAGTGTTAGGATACCCTGTATAAAAAAAAAAAATCATTTCTAGAAAGACGTCCGTCTGTATGTATGAACACAACTCAAAAACGAAAAGTACCTAAGTAAAATACTAAACTTGATATTTAAGATTTTTATCTTCTAAGGATGCAACAGGAAGATTTTGGGAAAAATTCTCCCACCTCAATCTATCTTTTATATGAAAAAATTTCGAAAATTATGATTTTCTCAAAAATGATTCTAATGATTTTAGTTAAAATGCTATATATTAAAAATATTTACATGAAAACAAGTTAATCTCGAAATTTTTGGGCATAGCCGCTCCAAAAATATATTTATTTTTTCTTTATTCCGGAAGAATTTGATTGAATTTTACATACTTGGTAAATCGTAAGATATTGACAACTTCCTCCACACAATTTATGTCAAAAACATTTTTCGTAGAATTGACCATTTCAGAGATATTCCTTGTTATTGGTTTCAGTTTTAAAATACTCAAAACTTTTTACATACGGAAATTTGTCAACTCCTGGCTATGCAAAGAAACGAATTTCTACGAAATGGAAACCGGCTTTTAAAAGATTTGACTATCGTTTTAACCTAGTGTACACCATTATTTTACTTCTACTTACAAGAAAGCAAGTAATTAAGAAAATTGCTGCTAATTTTTTATTTCGAATAGCATGAAGTAGGTAGAGGCGTGGGCTTTTTAAGAATAATTTGTTACAGAGATGTTGAGAAGGTTATGAGAATGGAACACGTCAGATTTTTATGTCTGTCATAGGGAATATTTTAATTTGAATATTTTTGTATATATCAAAGAACTAGATGCAAGCAATTTATTAGCACAAATTGGAATAGGGTTGTTTATCAACTGGACTAAAGTAATGCTGGTGGATTTTGAAAAAAGGATCGAAAATGCAGCGAAACAGAAAATGGAATTATGCTTGACAACTGCGATTCTTTAGATGTATTTAAAACATAGAGACGGAAGAAATAATAGAGTAGTTTACAGCGATACTACTGACTCGAGATGTAAAAAAGTGTTGCCAAAAAAAGTTACATAATGGGAAATGGCATGCTTGCAACTATCTTTTGTCTGATAGAGCGCTAGTGGTAAAGCTTAGTATCTAGAATGAAAAATGTGATGTCTTCCATTCACATGACTTTCTCTACATCTCTACAACAAATTGTAGTTAAAAAGCTTATGCTTCTATTTACTTCAGGCTAATCAAGAAAAAATCTGATGTGTTACATTCACATGACTTTCTCTAGCTGTTCTACAAACTTCATACATAATATTCTTCTTCTTTCTGCACCTTGCTAATCGTGGTACTCATTAGCACAATGTTCTTATTATTTAGTTCCGTATAAGTAGGCTAAACCAATAGTCAAATGTTTTAAAAGCTTTCGTTATGCGTTTGTCATTACAAATTGCTTCTTTTCTTGGCCAGGAGTAGAACAAAAGAAAAACGGACACTCCCGTCTGAGAAAAGTATAAGTACTTCACAACTGAAACTACTAACAATGAATACCTCGAAAACGGTGAGCTCCACGCGAAACATGTATATGACATAACTTGTGTATTTTAACAAGACCTAAATTTTTGTATAGTAAATTTTTGTCTATCTCTTACGGTTTACTAGTTAGGCCAAATCAAGCAAAATTCATCCAGAATAAACAGTTCTTCAGAAGCTATTCCCAGAAAATTAAAGGTATACATTTTATTTGTTAGGTAAATATCTTTAATATATGATATTTTAATCAAGATCATATAACCATTTTTAAGAAAATCAAAATTCTCGAAAAAAGTTCCATGTAAAGGGTAGTTTGGGGTGGGGGGATTTTTCTCAAAATCTTCGTGTCGCATCCCTGGAAGATACTAAACTTAAATACCAAGTTTGGTATTTTAGCTACTTTTCGTTTTTGAGTTATCGTGTTCATAGACACACGGACACACACACGGATCTTTTTCTGAAAATGCTTTTTTTTTGGATACAGGAGCTCCTAAAACATGTATTTCCGGTGAAATCTCGGTAACGAATTTTTAGGTGGAATACAATACTTCTCTATCCCTATGTACATTGTACATACGGGACTAGAGAAAGTAAAATTTAATCCAACGATCAGACACCAATGATTTGTTATTATATTAGCAAATAGCCTGTAAGAGTGCGTATGACAGTAATATGTGTGGGGAATAAGAGATATTAATTGATAATATATTCCTAGCAGAATTTATTCTTCCTTATAAAGCCTACTGATTATCAAAGCAGTTAATTACATTTTGGTTTACCATTGCAGCAGAAAGTGAGTTTTATTTCTGACTTATTATGCACTTTGTTAGGTAGACTATAATTATCCCATTACATAATCGAAGTGTTTAATCGACACTCTTCATTAATCACATTTGTATTTGCTATCTTTCGTTTACGTTTCAGGCAGTTTTATATTTTCCAGTGTGATGAACAATTTTTATTTTTTCTACACGTACTATGTGCATAGTGTATACACAAGGTATTGTATTCTACCCAAAGGTTTAATACTGAGATTTAGGTTCCTCTGTAACCAAAAAAGTATTTTCAGAAAAAGTGCCGTTAGTGTGGGAGTGTCCGTGTTTCCGTGAACACGATAACTCAAAATCCAAAATTCTTTAAAATACTAAACTTGGTATTCAAATTCACTAATTTTCAAGGATGCTACACGAACATTTTCAAGAAAATTCCCCAACCCCCAACTACTCTTTGCCTGGAAGTAATTTCGAAAATTTTGATTTTTTTCAAAAGTGGCTCTAACAATTTTGATTAAAATGTCGGATATTAAAGATATTTACGTGGCAAATAAAACATATATCTTGAATTTTCTCGGAATACCCCCTGAAGTCATGTTGATTCTGGGTGAATTTTGCGAAATTTAGTACAACTGCTAAACCATAAGAGATAGACAAAAAACGTATACCACAATCAATGTAAAGCTCCTAAAACTCGCAATTTATGCTATATACATTTTTTTTTCGTGGAGCTGATCGTTTCTGAGATATTCTTTGTTATTGGTTTCAGCTTTAAAAGACATACTTTTCTCACACGGGAATTTTTCAACTCCTATCCATACAAACAAAGGAACATCAGTCTCATAGCAACCAGCTTTTGGCTAACACTTTAACCTATGGTACTCTTTCGCTTCTACTTACAAGGAAGCAAGTAATAAGATAATTTCTGCTATTTTTTTTTCTGGGTTAGCATGAAGTAAAGAGAGACATTAACGTTTTAACATTAATTTGTTGCAGACATATGAAGAAAGTCGTGTAAATGGAACACATAAGATTTTTTTGTAAAGCGTTGGATGTAATAATAGCAGTATGATGCCCGAGTTCTAATGAAGCCAAACAAATGACAATAATTCGCTGGATTGTGATGAGGCGAGAATTATGTAACGCTCGCTGATTACAGACCGGCTGCCCATGCCTTACAAAAATAGGCTTTTTATTCTCTCTGCCCCTCTTCTTTCTTCCGGAGAGCTCTAAGGCTAAAAATACTGGCGGCAACTGCGCGCTAAAATAGTTTCCTAAAAGACAAAGTTCGTTTATTATATAATAACTAGTAGTATATGACAGTAACATATTTTAATTTTAAAGCTTAGACATTATTTGTTTCCAGTAGCTATATAATAATTGTGATAGGCCAAATTACAACCATGCATTTTCTGACTTTTTTTTACTTTCTCTACATGTACTATGTACATAGTGTATAGAGAAGCTATTGTATTGCACCTTAAAACTCGATACTAATATTTCACCGGAAATACATGTTTTGGGTCCCCCTAAAACAAAAAAAAATTTTTTTTTGAAAAAGGCATATGTGTGTGTGTGTGTGTGTGTGTGTGTGCGCTCGCGCCCGCGCGCACGCGAGTGTGTCTATGGACAGCATAGCTCAAAAACGAAAACACCCTGGAATACCAAACTTGGTTTTTAAGTTTGTATCTTCTAAGGATGCGACACGAAGATTTTCAAGTAAATTCCCCGACCACCAACTACCCTTTACTTGTAAAAATTTTCGAAAGTTTTGATTTTCTGAAAAATGACTCTAACGACTTGATTAAAATACATCATATTAAAGCCATTTCCATCACAAATAAAACATATATAATGAACTTTTTGGGAATACCTTCTGAAGACTTGTTTATTCTGGACGAATTTTGCTGAATTAGCATATCTAGTAAACCGTAAGAGACAGAGAAAAACTTACGGCACACAAATATAGATCTCCTTAAGATACACAATTTATGTCATCCATTTCTTTTCGTGGATTTGACTGTTTTCGAGGTATTCCTTGTTATTATTTTCAGTTTTAATATACTTATACATTTCTCATGTGGGAACTTTTGAACTTCTGTCCACGCAAAGAAAAGGATTTCAATTCCATAGCAACCACATTTTAAAACATTTGACTGTCGGTTTAGTCTATTGTATTCCCTTCTACGTATAAGGAACCAAGCAATACTGCCGTTTCTGCTAATGTTTATCTCGATTAGCATGAAGTCATCTGAATGGAACACATCAGTTTTCTATTCTACTTTACCTTGTAATTTATGTAATATATATATATATATATATTCCTCTCGAATGCTTTCATTTCTTATTAAATTACATTTCGTCTTGGTGTATTCTTTAACTCTTCTTAGAAGCCTCATTTCTATTGCCTATATATTTAATTTCACTATAATCACACTAAATATATAATTTATTGCAATATAATATAAATATACCTTAAATATTTTATTATATCACAATGATAATTGCCTAAAAACTAATAATGCAGATCCGATTTTGCTGTCTAATCGCGGATGTTGGCACAGAATTTGTATCTTTCTTTCAATTCTATATATGACCACAGGGATTACCAAGATTATAAAAAAATTCGATTTTATTTCTTTCGTCGTTTTATTATTTAGGGTTCTTATGGTTCTGCATACCTGCTATAAAAGCTTAAATAAGACAATTTACGTATATACGAGTATATAGTGTTAGAGAAAGTACTTCTTCAAGTATGGAGATATCCCCTTTTGACCATTCCATTCAATACTATTTCTCTGCTTATGTCTAGTATGAAATGTTCTTTTGAAGACCAGTTCTGAGCTTGTTTCTGAGTTAATTTCTCTCTGTTTATTTTCTCTAACCCCGTATGTACAATGTACATAGCGGATAGAGAAGGTATTGTGTTCCACCCAAGATCCGATACCGAGATTTCACCGGAAATACATGTTTTAGGACTCCCTGAATCCAAAAAGATATGATGTGTTCCATTCGCATGACTTTCTCTACATCTCTGCACAAGTTATTGTTAAAAAGCTTATGCTTATATTTACTTTATGCAAATTTAAAAAATTGGCAGAAATAGTCTAGTAAGTATAAGGGAAATAAGGGAGTACCATAGGTTAAATGATAGTCAAAAGCTGGTTGCTATGTGACTGAAGTTCCTTTGTATGGACAGGAGTTGACAAATTCCTGTATGAGAAAAGTATACATTTTTCAAAACTGAAATTAAAAACAAGGAATATCTAAAAAACGATCAACTCCACGAAGAAAATGTATATGGCATAGATTGTGTATTTTAACGTGCTTTACATTTTTGTGTAGAAAGTTTTTATCCATCTCTTACGGTTTAGAAGTTATGCAAAATTCCGTAAAATTCACCCAGAATAAAACATTCAAGATATACATTTTATTTGTCACGTAAATATCTTTAATATACCATATTTTAATCAAAATCGTTAGAGCAATTTCTGATAAAACCAGAATTTACAAAAAAAGTTCTTGAAAATCTTCGTGTCGTATCCTTTGAAGATACCAAATCCAAATACCAAGTTTGGTTTTTAACGGAATTTTCCGTTTCCGTTTTTGAGCTGTGCTGCCCAAAGACACACACACACACACACACACACACACACACACACACACACAGAGACAGAGACAGACACACACGGAAATTTTTCTAAAAATGTTTTTTTTTTGGGCTCAGGGGTTCTCAAAACACGTATTTCCGGTGAAATCTCAGTATGGAATTTTTGGATGCATTACAATGCCTTCTCTATACACTGTGTACATAGTACGTGTAGAGAAAGTAAAAATGTATACGACATAAATTGTGTGTTTTATCGTGATCTACATTTTTTGTGGAGTGAGCTTCTGTCTATCTCTTACAGTTTAAGAGTTATGCAAAATTCAATAAAAATCATCCAGAATAAAGAGGTTTTTAGAGGTTATTCCCAGAAAATTCAGATATACTTTTAGTTGGCAAGAGTTTTTTTAAAGGCGTATCTAAAAGCAAGGAATATCTCAAAAACGATCAACTCGACGAAAAAATGTATATAAAATAAATTGTGTGTTTTAACGTACTCCGCATTTTTTGTGTGGTAAGATTTTATCCTTCCCTTACAGTTTAGTTGTTATGTAAAATTCCGTAAAATTCATCCAGAATAAATTAGTCTTTAGATGCTATTCTCGGAAAATTCAGGATATACATTTTATTTGCCATATAGTTATCTTTAATATACGATATATTAAGCAAAATCATTAGAGCCAATTTTGAGAACATCAAATTTTCCGTGTAAAAGGTAGTTTGTGATGGAGGGATTTTCTTGAAAGTCTTGGTGTCGCATCCTTGGAGCTACCAAAACTAAATACCAAGTTTGTATTTAAAGTTCTTCTCGTTTTTGAGCTATGCTGTCCACCGACACACACATGGGCTTTTTTCTAAAAATGTTTTTTTTTTTTTTTTTTTGGATTCAGGGGGACCCAAAACATGTTTTCCGGTGAAATCTCGGTGTCGAATTTTTGGGTGCATTACAATACCTTCTCGATACACTATGTACATAGTGCGTGTAGAGTAAGTAAAACTTGCTATATAATTATAAAACAAAAGTTAATATAATCTGTGTTATTGCTGAAGGCACTCTAGAAGTTATATTATGAAAAGTGAACTCACCTAGAAAAGATGTCTCCCTGGTCTCGGTGGCCCCATAGATATACTCTCTTGAGCTTTGAGTCCATCTGACGGTGTAGAACCGCAGGTCTTCGCTACCGAACTCTGGCGGTTCCCAAGTTACCAAGTACCCGTCGGGAGTGAGATGGACTGACACGTTCCTGGGAGGACCTATCTGCTGGAACTGACCTGTGAGGCAAGATGCAAACACTGTTTTCATTAGTATTTTGTAAAAACAAACATACATAACATGGCCATACAGACTCTTTTTGTAGTGTTTTATTGCAATGGCACCGCAGGCGATGACACTGGTGATACATGAAGATGGAGCCCGGTGGAATGTGATGGGGGAAACCGGAGAACCCGGAGAAAACCCGCCCCTGCGCCGTTTTGTCCGCCACAAAACAAGGGCCTTCTAGGTGAGAGGCGAATGGTCTGACCACTCGGCCACGGCGCGGCCAGGCATACAGATGCTACCTTCTTAATAATAAGTAGAGCTAGGAAGTTTGTACCGTTCGCTGTCCCGTATTATAGCTTGCGACCAACCAGCTCACCGCATCAAAACAAGTCATTGATAAGACTGTATGGTGGAGAAGTAAACAAACCATTTTTCGAGTAAACAGTACCGTTTCCAGAGAACAAAAATGACTTATGAAACATTCGTAAAAACACACCTGTTTGGGTTATTATTCATGTACGACATACAACTTGTTACAGGTTGACTCTGACTGATTTTCTTTCGATGGGGAGGAACAAGCAATGCCGAGCCGTAGCCTCTAGGAAGGCCAACTCCGCCGCGAGGAATGCTTCATTATCGCCGACACCTGAGGCAAGTCCTGCCTTGATAACATCACCATCGTCTGCCGCTGCTGCTTCACCGCCAGCTAGCAACACTTCACCTCGACGATTGCAGCCGCAAAGTTCCACTCCCCGGTTCAGCGCCGTGGTTCGGGGGGCCCATAGGGACCTTTTCACCCGGCTCTTCACCGCCGCAGCGAAGTGGCAGTGGCCCTTATGTCTGAGGGCTACTCGAATCGTCAACGGCCGAGGACCAACACCAATGATGAGGGTCGAGCTGAGGGACGGTGCGGGTCTGGAGGCTGCCTTAGCGACTGGGTTGCCCATGTTGAGGCCAGCCAAAGGGAACGACAATGGCCCTACAGACGCTCTGTGCCTTCGGACACGGCCGACGCCTGTACCTCGCAGCCGCGGTGCCACTATTGCGGTGCCAACTCCGCCACCGCCGACTGCACTGGGCATGATCTCAGTCATCGCTGCCGGTTCTGTGCCAACTGTCGTGGCACAGGACGCTTCACGGGACAAGCCCAGAGCCCTCAATACCCGAGGACCAGGATGACACCTCCGCTGACCATCAACGCCGTCACCACACCGCCTGTACCCTCAACTGACACAGCGACGTGAGATCCTGAACGTTGGGGCCAGCTTAGCAGCACTGGAAGAGGCATACTCCGGCGTCATCAACGAGAAGCTTCAGGATCTACAAGCTTCCACCACCGCAGCGTTCACCACACAGCAGCTGACTTGTCAGCACGTGTGGAGGGCATCTCCATGCAGCTCAAGCAGGTGCTCCCGCAGCAAGCTGCCTACTACGCCGAGTTGTCGTCCTCCGTGGTGTAATGGTTACCACTAACTTCATATACTCAAGGTCGCGGGTTCAAACCCGGCGGAGGACGATGGGTTTTTTCGGGTATAAAAATCCTTAGCATCGCTTCCTTCGGAAGGGAAGTAAAATCGTTGGTCCCATGTCGTAGATTTAAAAGAACCTCAAGCCTGATAATGAGGCATCTGAGCAAAATTAAGCGGTCTTTCACGCCCAATTTATAATGGGACGCTGAAAACCACAGCAGTTAAAGAGCGTCCATAAATTACACGCCATTTACATTTCCGCCGAGTTATTCGGCTCAAATCGCCAGCTCAACATCGCTCCTCTTCCTGCACAGGCTGAGGGGCACAGACACAACGCAGAACTCCGGAACGCTTCTGTCCAGCTTCGTTCGAAGACCAGGGCAGCGGGGTCAAAGTTCTCCCATGATTACCTGAATCGTCATATTCACCTAAACTCCTGCACAACCTTCACCTACATTCCTTCACAATACCACCTTTAATTCCCCTAGGCTGCATCAGATTCCATGGCTGGAGCCTAGAAACAACCTTTTACCCGCTCCCGCACATAGTGCGGCAGCTTCCTAGATTCCACTTACTACCGTGGGTGCTATTGCGGAACCGCGCAACGCTTCGAGCACGGCGAAATTCAGCAAACTACGTGTTATAACCTGGATGGGTTTTTTAATGGGTATGCCGCCGCAGCGGAGAGCCCCACATATCCTCCCAGTCATTGCACTTCGGCTGGGGGTTGAATGCCTAATGTATTTTCCCCTCCACGGTAAAAGAAAACAAAAAATTCCGTTATAACACGGATTGTAATATTTACTGATTGAATATAAAATAATATCCAAATAATAAAATTAATTTCCTAAATATCTTAAGACTTACTATGTAAAAACCAAAGCAGGCATCTGCAGCCGTATTATTGAAAGCTATATGTACTTCTGAAGCCTTTCAAATGTAAACCTCATTCTACGTTCCGACAAACAAGATTGTAATGCGAAAACGTTCGTTCCACTTAGCATGATATTATCGGGGCATATTTTGAAATATTTCACCAAGCAAACAACATTTGTTGGGATGTAAAAGTGCAGCTTGTATACGATACGTACTGAGCCTGCATTCTTTTCAATGACACTTTTCATTTTAATCTCTATTTCAGGATGCTTGTAGACTGGTAGATCTGTTTTGACAGTCCTTTTACTTGCCGCAAAGATTCAGTCAGCTCCATACATCTGGGCTATAACAGTGAGATAGCTATAGGTAACTATTTGAACAAAATTTCAATCAATAATATGCTTTCCTTCCTATCGACGTGGTTTTGTGTCACGCAGTGATATTTGTTTTGCAGTAATGGGTTGCACTCTATGTTGACCTTTGCTCACGCAAGTAGCGCCGCATGGTATTGCCAAGCCTAGCCGCTCTTATTCTGCATAAGGAAATTGGTACGAACTTCCTAGCTCTGATAATAAGCATTCCCTAACTGGTAAACCATAAGAGTTAGACAGAAACTTACTGCACAAAAAATGTAGAGCACGTTAAAACACACAATTTATGCTATACATATTTTTTTCGTGGAGAGGATCTTTTTGAGATATTCCTTGTTATTATTTTTAGCTTTAAACATTTTTCATACTTTTGTCATACAGGAACTTCATTCACATAGCAACCAGCTTTTGACTATCACTTTAAGCTATGGTACTCCCTTATTTCGCTTCTACTTACAAGGAAGCAAGCAATAAGACTATTTCTGCTAATTTTTACTTTCTCTATACGTACTATGTACCTAGTGTATAGAGAAGCTATTGGTATTTCACCAAAAATTCGATACCGATATTTCGCCGGAAATACATGTTCTGGGTTCCCCTGAATCCAAAAAAAAAAAAAAAAAGTATTTCTGAAACAAGGTCTGTGTGTGTGCGTGTGTGTGTGTCTGTGTGTCTGCGTGTGTGTGAGTTTCTGTGGTCAGCATAGCTAAAAACAAAAAGACAGTTAAATACCAAACTTGGTATTTAAGTTTGGTGTCTTCCAAGGATGCGACACGAAGATTTTCAAGAAAATACCCCCACTCCCAACTACCCTTTACATGGAATTTTTTTCGAACATTTTGTTTTTTCAAAAATGGCTCTAATGATTTTCATTAAAATATCGTATATTAAAAATTATTACATGGCAAATAAAATGTATATCTCGAATTTTCTGGGAATAACCTCTTAAGACTACTTTATTCTGGATGAATTTTACGGAATTTTGTATGACTGCTAAACCGTAAGAGATGGACAAAAAATTACCTCAAAAAAAAATGTAGAGCACATTAAAACACACATTTTATACAATATACTCTTTTCGTGGACTATCACTTTAAGCTATAGTACTCCCTTATTTCGTCTACTTACAAGGAAGCAAATAATAAGTCTATTTCTACTAATTTTATCTCGATTAGCATGAAGTAAATAGAAGCACAAACTTTTCAACAATCATTTGTTGCGGAGATGTAGAGAAAGTCATGTGAATGGAACACATCAGATTTTTTTCTGTTGTTTTTACATGTCTTGTAGAACTATCGCAAATGCTTATTGCTGCATGCGTTAGCAAATTTCAAAGTCCATTAACAAATTTTTACCTCAAAGAACTTTCTATCTTATAATCGTGACTTATCGTGACCTTTCGGATGAAGAAAACTGGTTGTTTTTATAGCAGTCTCAAAACCTTTGTCTCTAAGTTCTACACCTAAATAGTTACAGGAATATTATTGTATTATTTCGTTTAGTTATAATCAAGTGGAGAAACCAAATTTCATTTACACGCTTGTTTCGGAGCTTGAATGTAGCTTTTACTGCCTCTGGTGTGTATGTACGTGGTGCATAATGGGAAGAGAAACTATTGTAATTCAATCCAAAAATCAAGATTTGGTTAAAATACACACTATATGTCATATTATATCTTTTTTTTGGAGCCAACCTTTTCTGAAATAGTCATTATCGGTTTCAATTTTCAATAGTTAAAACTGTTTTTCAAACTAGAAGTTGCGATTCGTGTCATATATCTCTTGTTTTACTCCTGGCCATGTAAAGAGAACCGAATTTCAACCGTATTACATAGCTACAGCTTTCAAAATTTTTGACTATTGCATTAGTCTTGTGTATTCTTTTATTTTCCATATACTTACAAGAAGCAAGTAATTAGCCATTTCATCTCGATTAGTATAATTTAGATAAAAGAGTATTTTTTGTAAGAATATTTTGTTTGCAAAACAGGCAGCGAAAGTTATGTGATTAGAAAACACCAGGTATTTAGAGAAATATCCGTGTGTGTGGTATGTCTGTGTGTGTATGAGTGAGAGAGAGAGAGAGAGGTGAGAGAGAGAGAGAGGTGAGAGAGAAAGTTTGTGTGTGTTTCTGTCTCTGTGGACAGCATAGATCAAAAACGAAAATTCCGTTAAATACCAAACTTGATATTGAAGTTCAGCATCTTCCAAGGGTGTAGCACGAAGCCATTCAACAAAAGTTCCCCACCTAAACTACCCTCCACATGGAACATTTTGCGAAAATTTTTATTTTCACATAAATTACTTAAAGGATTTTTATTAAAATACTGCATGACTTGTAATAAATGTATATTTTGAATTTTCTAGGAACAGCCACTGAAGTCTTCATTCTGGATGCCATTTGCGTAATGGGAAAGCCGAAAGAGATAGACGAAATCTTACTACACAGAAAATATAACCATTATTAAAGCACACAATTAATGTCCGAAAGACCTATTCCTGAATATTGGCGTGAAATGTTCCAATACTTAACATTTTTCTCAAATGGGAAGTCGTCATCCGTTTTTATTTCCTTTTGCTCTTGGTCTTGCCTTAGTGACCAGCTTTTAGAAGATTGGACTATTAGTATGATATATTCTACTCTAAATTGTTTAGTTTTTTTAATTTGTATAGCTTATTTTATGAATTTATTTATATTTTAGAATAATTTTGGTTATTTTGGTGGATACACCACTTGACTCTCACCTAGACGGTCCGGGTTCGATCCCAAACGACTGCATGTGAGATTTTTGGTGAACAAAGCGACGCAGGGGTGGGTTTTCTCCGGGTTCTCCTGTTTCCCCCGCCATCGCATTCCACCGGTGCTCCATCTTCATTTCATGCATCACCAGTGTCATCGCCTGCGGTGCCATAAGTACCAAAAGTGGACGTTAAACACTATCAAAAAAATCTGATGTGTTCCATTCACATGACTTTCTCTACATCTCTGCAATAAATTATTGTTAAAAGGCTTAGGTTTCTATTCTATTCATGCTAATTGAGAAAACATTAGCAGAAATGGTCTTATTACTTGCTTCCTTAAGTAGAAGCGAAATAAGAGAGTACCATAGGTTAAAGTGATAGTCAAAAGCTGGTTGCTATGTGACTGAAGTTCTTTTGTTTGTATGGACAGGAGCTGACAATTTCCTGTATGAGAAAAGTATGTTTTTCAAAGGTGATACTAAAAACAGGGAACATCTTAAAAACGACCAACTCCACGAAAAAAATAGTAACATAAATTGTGTGTTTTAAATTGCTCTACATTTTCTGAGTGGTAAAATTCATCCAGAATAAAGTAGTCTTCAGAGGATGTTCTCAGAAAATTCAAGATACACATTTTATTTGTGAAGTAAATATCTTAAATATACAATATTTTAATCAAAATCGTTAGAGGCATTTTTAAGAAAATCAAAATTTTCGAAATTTTTTACAGTTAAAGGGTAGTTTGGGGTGGGGGATTATTTTGAAAATCTTCGTGTCGCATCCTTGGAAGATACCAAACTTATATACCAAATTTGGTTTTTGACGGCCTTTGCATTTTTGAGCTATGCTTCCACGGACACACACATAGACACAGACACACACACAAGGACTTGTTTCTAAAAACGCTTTTTTTTTTAATTTAGCGGGTCTCAAAACATATCTTTTCGGTGAAATCTTGGTATCGAATTTTTGGATGCAATACAATACCTTCTCTATACAGGTTTAGAGAACGTAAAAAAATACCATTCACTACAAAGCCATGAACGTGTAGTGGATATAAAATAAAGCACCCATAGCTGGGATGAGTCATTTTGACGCTGAGAATGTGTTCGTTTTCACTATGGACAAGTTCTTAAGGAAGAAAATGAGAGCTTACGCATATCCCAATTCGTTTGATACGTCATCCCATGAAAGGTAGATGGCAGCTGTGCAAGGCCATTCTTCCATATCAAAATCGATGTCGGTTGGGATCTGCTGTTATTATTCTGAGCACCTCAATTAATTTGATAAAATTAGTCGGGTTGAAGTGTTAGGAATAGAGTAATAAGACATTTCTACTAATGTTTATCTCTATTCTAACCTTTTATAAGAATAGTTTGTTGAGGAATAGATACAGGAAATAATGTGAATGGAACACTTCTGATTTTTTCTCACTTGAGCAGTAAAGTTTGTGATGTGTGGCAAGTTATTATTTTCTAAAAGTGTCAGTAATATAAAATTTATATTCAGGTAAGAACACGAAGAGAACAAAATGACCAAACTGATTTTGCCAATCCAACAGCTGTCTCTTGACCGCCTGCACAACCACTGTTCTCTCATAAATTCCCAGGCAACTATTTATGTTTCACAATAAGAAAACCGTGGCCAAGAAGAGGCAATAAATCTAGGTGACACGAGTTATTTAGGCAAGGGACCAACAAATGAAGTCCAGCTGATTCTTCAGTATTTGCCGTCAGCTTCCGGATTTGTGAGGAATTGCTAAGAATGGAGTGAAGGGAACAAGGTAGCAACGGCTTTATAAGGAAGTTGGAAATGTTAACCTCAAATGTTTCTGTTACTAAGAGCAAGATGTATCGATTTCCGTCTCACCATATTTTTTCTTTCTTTCTTTTTTACTTTCTCTAGCACCGTATGTACAGTGTACTAAGGGATAGAGAAGTATTGTATTCCACCCAAAAATTCGATGTTGAGATTTCACCGGAAAAACGCTTTAGGATCCCCTGAGTCCAAAAAAAAAAAAAAAGCATTTTGAGAAACAGGTCCGTGTGTGTATTTGTATCTGTGTATTGGTATTTATGTTTGGTACCTTGCAAGGACGAAGATTTTCAAGAAAATCCCCCCAAACCTAACTACCTTTTACATGGAAACATTTTCGAAAATTTTGTTTTTCTTAAAAATGGCTCTAACGATTTTGATTAAAATATATATTAAAGCCATTTCCATCACAAATAAAATGTATATCTTGAATTTCCTGGGAATAGCTTCTAAAGACCTATTTACTCTGGATGAAATTTGCTTAATTTAGAATAAGTACTAAACCTCAAGAAATAGAAAAAAAAAAAAAAAACTTACTGTACAAAAAATGTAGATCTTGTTAAAATACAAAAGTTATGTCATATACATTATTTTCGTGGAACTTACCGTTTTAGAAGTATTCCTTGTTATTAGTTTCAGTTGTGAAGTACTTATACTTTTCACAGACGGCAGTGTTCCGTTTTTCTTTTGTTCTATACCTGGCCAAGCAAAGAGGGGATTTGCAATGACAATCGCATAACGACAGCTTTTAAAACATTTGAATATCACTTTAGCCTAGTGCATTCCCTTAGTCCCAGTCTACTTATAAGGAACTAAGTAATAAAATTCTGCTAACGTTTATCTCGATTAGCGTGGTGTTGAAAGAAGAATTATCTTTTGTAAGACGTTTGTTTGTAGAGTAGCTAGAGAAAGTCATGTGAATGTAACACATCAGTTTTTTTCTTTTCCGGGTAGGTAGATTTCCTTTCATCGGTTTCGGACCGCCTGCGGTGCCATAAGAGGTTAAAGCGGGCGTTAAATCGGTTTCGGACCGCCTGCGGTGCCATAAGTAGTTAAAGCGGGCGTTAAATCGGTTTCGGACCGCCTGCGGTGCCATAAGTAGTTAAAGCGGGCGTTAAATCGGTTTCGGACCGCCTGCGGTGCCATAAGTAGTTAAAGCGGGCGTTAAATCGGTTTCGGACCGCCTGCGGTGCCATAAGTAGTTAAAGCGGGCGTTAAATCGGTTTCGGACCGCCTGCGGTGCCATAAGTAGTTAAAGCGGGCGTTAAATCGGTTTCGGACCGCCTGCGGTGCCATAAGTAGTTAAAGCGGGCGTTAAATCGGTTTCGGACCGCCTGCGGTGCCATAAGTAGTTAAAGCGGGCGTTAAATCGGTTTCGGAGTGAAAGATATCTCATTGGTGATAGTTTTAACTGTTTTCTCACAGAAACCGTGTGTAGGACAGGAGTTGGATAAGTAGAGTCAGACTGAAAAATTAAATGCCGTAGCCGGGATTTGAATCACGGATCTCCCGGTCACTAGCCGATTGCTCTACCACTGAGCTACCGGCATAGCATTGAATTGAATTTCTCAACTGACTCGCATGTTTCCCAGTAAACCACAAGGTGATCTCAAATTATTTTGAGATGACAACCACAATGGTGTCTTACAATATTGCAAGTACTTTAAGTCCCAGGACTCATAGTCCGATCAACCATTATGATCATTTTAATTCTTGCATAGGTAGAGTCAGACTGAAAAATTCAATGCCATAGCTGGGTTTGAACCACGAATCTCGCGGTCTCTAGCCGGTTGCTCTACCACTGAGCTACCATGGTAACATGCCGACTGACTCGCATGTTTCCCGATAAGGTGATTTCAAATTATTTTGTAATAATGGAGATTTACAATGTTCATGAGAAAACTGATTATTTCGTATACCAAAAAAATATTTTTCAGAGAAACAATTGTTGAAAGTAAAAGTGAAAAAACGCACGTACATATCATTTAGTTATTTATTTAAAAAGAAAAAAAAAAATACATTGCATAGACATAGCTATGGACAAGAGTTATATTTGTTTCTGTGAAGTGGAGACTTTGAAGTGCAAAATGGCAGATTCAATAGCACTTTTAAAACCTGAAGTGTTACACCCACGTGAGTTTCTCTATCTTTTATCGTTATTAGTGGCTGTACAAACTAGGTATTATTACAAAAGCATATTTTCTATCGAGTGAGCCTTTGCAGAAGTAACTACATTACACATTTCGTTGTAGGTACAAATATTAATAACTGGACCCTTAAAATGCAATAATCTTGCTATACAACAGCGAGAAACAAATGAAAATCGATAGGACTTCAAAAAGAATGACTACATATTTATCCATTCGCACCAATACTAAGTGGCTAACGCCTGCCCTCCTCCCCAAAAGAATATTTGGATTAAATTGCGTGTTTACAATTTTTTTTAATATTTCGTGTATCGCTTAAACTTTACGCTATACATAATTATACATAATTTCTTCCGAATTAAGAGTAGTTCACGTGGTACGCCTATAACTTTCAAGATTTACATTTTATTTGTCATGAAAACATGATTAGCATACGGTATGTGAAAATCGTTTAAAACGTTTTTGAGAAAACCTAACATTTGAAAAAATGCTCCATATTCGGATTGCGAAATTTTCTTGAAAATCTTATTACCGGTGAGAAATTACCTTGTGATTAACATTCTGCTGTCATAAGGCCGCCTCGATACGCTGTTGCCCTATTTACTCCTGTCCTTCTGCAACGACAAACGTTCCACTGCTTCCTCTAAAATGCCTTCTTCTCTCCATGCATACCTCTCGTATGTTGAACTATTTCTCACTAGCTACCTTATCTATTCCTTTCCACATTGGGTCCTGTATTTCACTAAACGGCAAATTTTTATTATTTCGGCTAAAGTAACCTCAATTTATTTATCATGGTTGTAAGACATTTTCCAATTACAGAGTCACTCGTGATATTTCTAGGATGAGAACAAGAGCAATGTCCGCGATATATAAAAGGTAGTAACGATTATAAACGTAAATCCTTACGATCACTTTGTGTAACACAACCGAACTTCTCACAGAATGCAATCAATCAGATTGCAAACAATTGATCAGTCATGCATGAGAACGCGCGCGTAAATTTCCACTGAACCACGTAGATTTTGCAAAGCCGATGACGTCATGTGTCTCACGGTTATGTATTCTTACACTATGATTGGTCAGTAACCTGACGAGCCCTGCCAGCAGACGACACACCCCACAAGTGTCAATCACAAGGAAATTCCTCACCGATAATAGTGTTATTTCTTTGAAAAACACTGAGTTTAAGTAACAATTTTGGTATTTATCGATTTTTGATTGTTAGACTTATGTTGTTCACAGACGTAGTCAGACAGATAGACAGACAGACGATATACACAAGAATTTTTTTCTGAAAAAGTATTTTAATCACAGGGTCCTCAAAACGTGTATTTTGGTGAAATATGGCTATATAACTTTCGGGTTGAATACAATACTTCCCCATCTTAGCACACACAGTAGAGAAAATAACTAAATACATTTAAAATATAAATATAGCTGAGAAATTGTCTTTTTATTATGGGGTCCTCAAGACGTGCATTTGCGGTGAATTCTTGGTATAAAATTTTTGAGTGGGGTACAGTACTTCTCATACTTACCACGTAGCACAGAAAGTAAAGATACATTTAAAGTATATGTATTGCGCCAAAACTGATAAATGCTTTTGTTGTTGTATTTTTTGAATTTCTGATGTATCACAGTTCCAACAAGTTCAATTATAAAATAAGGTTACCTTGTGAGAAAAAAACTAAAACTACAAAATCTGATGTGTTCCATTCACATGACTTTCTCTACATATTTACAACAAAAGCTTATGCTTCTATTTACTTCATCCTAATCGAGAAAAAAATTAGCAGAAAGTCTTATTAGTTGCATCCTAGTAAGTAGAAGCAAAATAAGAGTTACCATAGGTTAAAGTGGTAGTCAAAAGCTGGTTGCTATTTGACTGAAGTTCCTTTGTTTGTACGGACAGCAGTTGACAAATTCATGTATGAGAAAAGTATGTTTCTTAAAGCGGAAACCAATGACAAGGAAGTTCTCAAAAATGAGCATCTCCCCGAAAAAAAAATGTATATAACATAAATTGTGTTTTAATGTGCTCTATATTTTTTGTGTGGCAAGTTATTGTCCATCTTTTACGGTTTACTAGTTATGTAAAATTCAATAAAATCATTCAAAATAAAGAGGTCTTTAAAGGCTATTTCGAGAATATTAAAGGTATACATTTTATTTGACATGTAAATATCTTGAATAAAAAAGACTTTCTTCAATGTTGTTAGAGCCGTTTTTGAGAAAAACCACAGTTTCGACATTTTTATCCATGTAAAGGGTAGTTTGCTGTGGGTGGATTTTCTTGAAAATCTTCTTGTTGCATCCTTGGAGGATACCAAACTTAAATACCAAGTTGTGTATTTAATGGTCTTGTCGTTTTAGAACTATGCTGTTCACAGACACACACACATACGTGCGGAACTTTTTCCATAATTGCTTTATACTCTCTCTACACGTACACTGTACATAGTGTATACAGAAGGTATTGTATTCGATACCGAGATTTCACCGGAAATACATGTTTTGGGTCTCCCTGAAGCCAAAAACAAACATTTATGAAAAGAGTTCCGTGTGTGTGTGTGTCTGTCTGTAGACAGCATAGCTAAAAATGAAAATACCCTTAAATGCCAAACTTGGTATTTAAGTTTAGTATCTTTCAAGGATGCGACACGACGATTTTCAAAGAAATCCACCCACACCCAACTACCCTTTACATGGAAAATTTTTCGAAAATTACGATTTCCTCAAAAGTGGCTCTAATGGTTTTGATTAAAATATCGTATATTAAAGATATTTACCTGCCAAATAAAATGTATATCTTGAATTTTCTGGGAGTAGCCTCTGAAGACTACTTAATTCTGAATGAATTTTACGGAATTATTCGTAACTTATAAACCGTAAGAGATGAACAAAACCTTACAACACAAAACATATAGAGCACGTTAAAACACACCAGTTATATTATATACATTTTTTTTTCGTGGAGTCGGTTGTTTTTGAGATATTCATTGTTTTTAGTTTCAGCTTTAAAAAACTTCTCATACAGAAATTTGTGAACTCGTGTCCATACAAAGGAAGAGGGTCTCAAAACATGTATTTCCGATGAAATCTCGGTATAGAATTTTTTGATGCAATACAATACTTTCTCTATACACTATGTAGATAGTACATTTAAAGGAAGTAAAATGATATACTTCTGGCAGCTTTCGGTATTTAATCACCAGAAACCTAAAGAAAGTGTAAAAATGAATAAATACAACCGCAGACATACATATATGCTGCCCTCTCTACTTAGAGCTCTGAGGCACAAAGCAGACGATACAAGCTTTCGTTCAATCCCATTTTTCACAATACTTCAGATCGATATTTGTGTTTTATTATTTCACAGGCTATTTCCTATCTGACAGGGGTTCGCGTGGGAGGATTTTCCACGAACACAGAGAGGACAATTAAGTTTCGCCAGAAATTATAGCTACCCACGCGCTAGTAAGCGAATCCAGCCCCTGTGGGTGGATATTTACTTTGAGCGTTTAGGCTTAAACGGCTAACCAATTAAGGTTATGAAATTCTTAGAGGTTCTGTGCAAAGAAAAACACCGTTTGTTTTTTGTCACGTTGGCAGCTACTGACGTGGGCAACTTTCCTGGTACATTTTCACGTATATCCTTCTATTAGGTAATGTTTTTACTTTCTCTTCACGCAATATGTGCATAATGTACAGAGAAGGTATTGCACTCCACTCGAAAATTCGATACCGAGTTTTCAACGGAAATAGATTTTAGGGTCCCTTAAATAAAAAAAAAAAAAAAAAAAAAAAAGGTCTATGTGTGTGTGTGTGTGTGTGTCCATGTGTGTGTCTGTGAACACGATAACTCAAAAACGAAAAGTCGGTAAAATACCAAACTTGGTATTTAAGTTTAGTATCTTCCAGGGATGCGACACCAAGATGTTGAGAAAAATCCTCCACCCCAAACTACCCTTTACATGGAACATTTTTCGAAAATTTTGATTTTCGCAGAAATGGCTCAAACGATTTTGATTAAAATATCATGTATTAAAGATATTTATCTGACAAACAAAATGTATATCTTGAATTTTCTGGGAATAGCCTATGGAATTTTGCATAACTGCTAAACCGTAAGACTTAGATAGAAGCTTACTATACAAGAAATGCAGAGCACGTTAAAACACACAATTTATGTTACATACATTTTTTTCGTGGAGTTGATCGTTTTTGAGATATTCATTGTTTTTAGTTTCAGCTATGAAAAACTTACTTTTCTCATATAGGAATTTGTCAGCTCCTGTCCATATAAATAAAGGAACTTTAGTCACATAGCATCCAGGTTTTGACTGTCACTTTAACCTATGGTACTCCCTCATTTCGCTTCTGCTTACAAGGAAACAAGTAATAAGACTATTTCTGCTAATTTGTTCTCGAGTAGCAGGAAGTAAATAGAGGCATAAGCTTTTTAATAATTTGTTGCAGAGATGTAGAGAAAGTCACGTGAATGCTACACATCAGATATCACATGCAAAATCCACATTTTCACAAATATGATAAAATGAAATATCTACAAATAAATGTGGGTTTACAAATAACACTATATTAATTAGAAAAATATTAATTAAAATAACTGAACCCGCAGTCTGTACACATTTTTACTTTTTCTACCCGTACTATGTATATAGTGTATAGAAAAGGTATTATAATGCACCCAAAAATTCGATACTAGAATTTCACCGGAAATATATGTTTTATGGTCCCCTGTATCAAAAAAAAAAAAAAAAAAAAAAGAAGAAAGAAAACTTAGAAAAAAGGTTCGTGTGTATGTCCATGTGGCTGTGAACACGATAACTCAAAAACGAAAAGTCGGTAAGGTATCAAACTTTGTATTTAAGTTTACTATCTTCCAGGGATACGACACGAAGATTTTGAGAAAAATCTCCCCACTCCTAACTTCCCTTTACATGGAAAAAAAAAATCGAAAATTTTGATTCTTTCAAAAGTAGCTCAAATGATTTTGATTAAAATCTCTTATATTTAAGATATTTACACGACAAATGAAATGTATATCTTGAATTTTCTTGGAATAGTCTATGAAGACTTGTTTATTCTGGATGAATTTTACGGAAGTTTGCGTAACTGCTAAATCGTAAGAGATATACAAAAACTAACCACACTAAAAATGTAGATCACGTTAAAACACACAAGAGATGTAGAGAAAGTCATGTTTTGTTATATTACATGCAACATCCACATTTTCACAAATATTTTGATAAAATTAAATATTTACAAATAAATGCAGGCATACAACTAGGACTATATTATTTAAGGAAATATTAATTAAAACAACTGAACCTATAGTCTGCACATATTTTTACTTTCTCTACACGTACTTTGTAATTTATTGGTATGCACCCAAAAATTCGATAACGAGATTTCACCGGAATTACATGTTTTAGGACCCCCTGAATTCAGGATTTTTAGACAAATATACATGTGTGTGTCTGTGGGTAGCATAGCTAAAAAATGTAAAGTCCGTTAAATACCAAACTTGGTATTTAAGTTCAGTATCTTCCAACGACGCGAAAGGAAGAGTTTCAAGAAAATACCCCCCACTTCCACTACCCCTTACATGGAAAAATGCTTAAAAATTTTGGTTTTCTCAAAAATGGCTGTAATATTATTTATTAAAATATCATATATTAAAGATGTTCACATGAATAATAAAATGTATATCTTCAATTTTCTAGGGATAGACTCTGTAGACATGTTTGTTCTGGATGAATTTTGTGGAATATTGAATAACTGGTATTTCATTTCATTTCATTTTTATTTTGTCTAAAAGCACTATAAAGGCATTGACAACGTCTCTTGAAAGCAGTATAACCTTGTCATAATAAATTACAAAACAAAATCACAAAATTCATCATTAAAATATTCATGTATAGAATAAAAAGGATGTTTGATTAACCATGTATATATCCTGGACTTAAAATTCTGCATGTTTAAACATTTAACACTATCAGGCAAGTTATTATACAACTTAATACCTAAGTACTTATAACTATTCTGAGATTTTGTTAGTCGATAATATGGAATGTTTACATTGGACCTGTATCTAGTACTATAATTATGAATATCCATCCGTAAAATATATCTATGACAAGAGGCATGTATATATACTAAATTATCTAAAATATAAAGATTATAAATGGTTAAAATGCCTAACTCTATAAATAGGGGTCTACATGGGCTTATATAGGAACTTTTTTTAATTATCCTAATAATTTTCTTTTGAAGACAAAAAATGTCATTTACTTTGTTAGCACCACCCCAAAGAATTAGGCCATATCTGATTACAGATTCAAAGAAAGCAAAATACATACTTCTCACGTATTCAATTAGGATAGAATCTCTCAAATTACGAATTAAAAATATAATGCTAGACAGTCTCTTTTTTAAATATTCAATATGAGTAGTCCACGATAATTGGTTGTCAATATATACACCTAAGAATTTAGTATGACAAATGTATTAGACATTCTGGAGATTATATTGAGAAATAGAACAAAGAAAATATATTTAAATGCTGTTTTCATTGAGAGGCCCAGAACTTCTCAGCTAGTATATAAGAAACCATTCATGAGAGACAAATACTTACTTAAGAAAAAAATATATAGTCTATTAAAATCTACAATTTAAGCAACTCAAATTTTTTTCGTAGAATCATTCGTTTCTGAAATATTCATTGTTACATATTACAAATGTTCTCACGCTGGGCAGATGAGGTATCAAGGCTAAGCCTCTCTGAATAGATGGGGGATTCTTTATGTTTTTCCTGCGCATGATCACATTAGTATTCATGTAACTTGCACGTTATCTAGTTCATATTGAGAAATATAAAATTACTTCTAAAGTGTGAAGCAGATAGAAAAATATTTTTAAATGAAAATAGGAACATACTGCAACTCCTTTGAATTGGAACTACAGCGTGGCAGATCTAATTTTGAACCAGACAACGTGTACATTTTGTGTTAAAAGTCAAAGCAGTATTAAAAAATCTGATGTGTACCATTCACATGACTTTCTCTACATCTCTGCAACAAATTATTGTTAAAAAACTTATGCCTCTATTTACTTCATGCTACTCGAGAAAAAATTAGCAGAAATAGTCTTGTTATTTGTTTCCTTGTAAGTAGAAGCGAAATAAGGGAGTACCACAGGTTAAAGTGATAGTCAAAAGCTGGTTGCTATGTGACAAGTTCCTTTGTTTATATGGACAGGAGTTGACAAATACCTATATGAGAAAAGTTTTTCATAGCTGAAACCAAAAACAATGAATGTCTCAAAAACGATCAACTCCACGAAAAAAATGTATATAACATAAATTGTGTGTTTTAACGTGCTCTACATTTCTTGCGTGGTACGTTTTTAAGTCTTGCAGTTTAGCAGTTATGCAAAATTCTGTAAAATTCGTTCAGAATAAAGTAGTCTTCAGAGGCTATTCCCAGAAAATGTAGGATATACATTTTGTTTTTCAGGTAAATATCTTTAATATTTGATACTTTAATCGAAATCGTTAGAGCCATTTTTGCGAAAATCAAAATTTTCGAAAAAAGTTCCATCTGAAGGGTAGTTTGGGGTGGGGGGATTTTTCTCAAAACCTTCATGTCGCATCCCTTAAATACCAAGTATGGTATGTTACCGACTTTTCGTTTTTGAGTTATCGTGTTCACAGACATATGGACACACACACACACACACACACACACACACACGGACCTTTTACTGAAAATGCTTTTTTTTGGATATAAGGGACCCTAAAACATATTTTCGGTGAATTTTTGGGTGGAGTGTAATACCTTCACTATACACTATGCACATAGTGCGTGTAGAGAAAGTAAAAATCTGATGTATCCATTCACATGACTTTCTCTACATCAAAGTATTGTTAAAAATGTCGCCCTCCGTGAAGTAATGGTTACCATGCTAACTTCATATACACAAGGTCGCGGGTTCAAACCCGGCGGAGGACAATGGACTTTTTCGGGCGTAAAAATCCTTAGCATGGCTTCCTTTGGAAGGGAAGTAAAGCTGTGGGTCCCGTGTCGTAGATTTACGGCACGTAAAAGAACCTCAAGCCTGATAAGACAGGCCTCTGAGCAAAATTAAGCGATCTTTCACGCCCAATATAGAATGGGACGCTGAGAACCAAAGCAGTTAAAGAGCGTCCATAAATAACAGGCCATTTCATTTTGTTAAAAAGCTTATTCTTCCATTTACTTCATGTTAATCGAGAAAAAGCTCGAGCCATTTTTAAGAAACTCACCATTTTGAAAAAAAGTTGCATGTAAAGGGTAGTTGGAGTTGGGGGCATTTTCTTGAAAATCTTCGTGTCGCATCCTTGGAAGGTACCAAACTTAAATACCAAGTTTGGTATTTAACGGTCTTTTCGTTTTTGAGCTGTGCTGTCTACATACACGGACCTTTTTCCAAAAATCCTTTTTTCGGATTCAGGGGGACCGAAAACATGTATTTCCAGTGAAATCTCGGTATGGAATTTTTGGGTGGTATGCAATACCTTCTCTATACACTATGTACATAGTACACGTAGAGAAAGTAAAAATTAGTGTTCAAAATTTTGCAGAGGATGGTAAACAGAAAATCTTTGCCTTCACATTAAATAAGGTGTTTTTATATTCTCGGTGATAACGTAAGAAAGGCAGGAACGTATTTGACACTTTGCATTTTGGAAGTGAGTTCATATCGAAATGACATCCATGCATTGAATACTTTATTATCAGCAAAATTCGCAACTTTGAATAACGTTTCAGAGATCATGGCTATTTTTGCACGCTACATAAATTTTGAATAGCAGTCCATCGATTTTAACTCAAATTGCAATATGTTGCAATTATTTTATAATTGATAGATTTATTTCAAATACATATTATTTTGACGATGCAGTTATTCATTATTGATTGTCATCTGTATTTGTTCGTGTGCAGAAATACACGCCTGTCGAGTGCATCATTTCCGAAGTAAGCTTTCAGTCTAGTAGACAAAACCTATTGGAATATGTAAAACTGTGATAAAATCTGATGAAAATATGTAAATTGCACAAAGACCAGCAATTCCTTTTGTGAATAAACTGAGAAGATTGCAGTGGACTGAACATATTTACTGAGTCAGGAATTCAGAATTGACCAATTTAATTAACAATCGTTATCAGTTTGAACGTGTCATTGAAATCTTGTCAAATGAATTTTGCAATGGTTTTGAAACTTTCACAGCAGATTCGCAAATGAACGCTTAAAGAGCATTAATGTTCGGACTATTTTGTGATATTGCTATGCAATGAACAGTTAAGCAAATAGTAATAGTTAAGTAATACTACGTAATATGTCTGTTATGTTTTAATTTATTGATATTCTTTAAAAATGGTATTCATAAACAGCCTTAATTAATACCTGTTGTAAGTTCCATACTAGTTCGATAATTTCGGATAATTATTTACAATATCAAATACAAGTGCATTCGTCATATTACTTATGAAACAATCTCATGTGTTACGTTCACTTTGAAATTCTGTTCTCTTCCTTTTTACTTTCTCTACACGTACTAATGTACACAGAAGGTATTGTAATGCAGCTAAAAATTCCGAGATTTCACCGGAAATACAAGCGTGTGTCTATATATATATATATATATATATATATATATATATATATATAGAGTGTTACTACAAAAGAAATAGACAACTTCAACTGCCTGAAAAACAAAAACTATTAGAGATAGCAACCTAATTATTTTGAAGGTATGTTGAAAAACTCTCAAAGTTTCGTTTGTTACTATTGGTAACGCTGTAGTGTTTTGTTTGTTGTTGCAGAAGCTGAAATGGCGGACAATCCTGTGGAAAAGGCATATTGCGTGTTGGAATTTGCTAGAACGCAATCAGCAACTGTTGTCCAACGACATTTTAGAACACGTTACCACAAAACGCCACCGACTAGCCAGTCAATCTACGACTGGTATAGAAAATTCGAGACAACGGGATGTTTGTGCAAAGGGAAGATTTCGGGAAGACCAAGAGTTTCGGAAGAAAACGTTGAACCTGTTCATTCTGCCCACATAAGAAGCCCACAGAAATCGACATCTAGGGCAAGCATGCAATTACAAATTCCACAGCAAACTGTATGGAAAATCTTGCGGAAGCGACTGCACATGATGCCTTACAGATTACAGATGTTGCAGTTTCTGAGTGAAGAAGATAAGGTCATACGGCGTGACTTTTGCATCGACATGTTGCGACATGATGAAGGCGATGCTGGTTTTTGTGAGCGCATCATTTCATTTTTGTGGTAACGTGTTTTAAAATGTCGTTGGACAACAGTTGCTGATTGCGTTCTAGCAAATTCCAACACGCAATATGCCTTTTCCACAGGATTGTCCGCCATTTCAGCTTCTGCAACAACAAACAAAACACTACAGCGTTACCAATAGTAACAAACGAAACTTTGAGAGTTTCTCTACATACCTCCAAAATAATTAGGTTGCTATCTGTAATAGTTTTTGTTTTACAGGCAGTTGAAGTTGTCTATTTCTTTTGTAGTAACCCTGTATATATATATATTTATATATATATATATATATATATATTTATATATATATATATATATATATATATATATATATATATGTGTGTGTGTGTGTGTGTATGTGTCTGTCTGTGGGCAGCATAGCCCAAAAACGAAACATCCGTTAAATACCGAATTTGGGTATTTAAGTTCATATCATCCAATGATGCGACACGGAGATTTTGAAGAAAATATCTCCTACCCTTAATTACTCTTTACAAGGAAAAAATTTCGAAAATTGTGAATTTCTCAAAAATGGCTCTAGCGATTTTGATTAAAATATCATATATTAAAGCTATTTACCTCACAAATGAAATGTATATCTTGAATTTTCTGGGAATAGCCTCAAAAGACCTCTTTATTCTGGATGATTTTAATTGAATTTTGTATAACTGGTAAACCGTAAGAGACAAAAACTTAAAATGTAGATCACGACAGAACAAACATTATGTCATATACATTTTATTCATGGAGTTGATCGGTTTTGAGATATTTCTTGCTATTGGTTTAAAAAACTTATACTTTCCTCATACAGGAATTTGACAACTTCTGTCCATACAAACAAAGGAACTTCAGTCACATAGCAACCATCTTTTGACTATCACTTTAACCTATGGTACTCCCTTATTTCGCTTCTACTTACAAGGAAGTAAGTAATAAGACTATTTCTGCTAATTTTTAGTCGATTAACCGGAAGTAAAAAGAAGCATAAACTTTTTAACAATAATTTGCTGCTGAGATGTACAGAGGATCAAGTGAATGGAGCACATCAGCTTTTTAATATTGTAATCCCAGGAAATCTTTGAGGAGTTTCATTAGACAGGAATTTCGAGAGCATCAGCTCATAAAGCAACGAAATTATCAAATCAAAGCCCTGCATACATACTTATAGTATCTCACCAATTACAATACCTCGAAGATTTCCTAGCACTACGTTCCAAGGCAGCATTGATTTTGTCAATTTTTACCTCAATACTTTGTAACATTTTTAGAAATGTTTGGGCAAATTCTGACTTTTTAGAAAGGAAAGGTTTTTGTTTTATTTTCACTTTCTCTACACGTACTATGTAGGATTGTATGGAGAAGGTACTGTATTGCACCTAAAAATTCAATACCGAGATTTCACCGGAAATACATATTTTGAGACTTCCTGAATCCAAAAAAAAAAAAAAAAAATTAGAAAAACGTCCGTATGTGTGTGTCTATTTATGTATGTGTGTATGTGTCTGTGGGGAGTGTAGCTCAAAAACGTAAACCGTTAAAAACAAAACTTGGTTTTAAGATTGGTATCTTCCAAGGATGCGACACGAAGATTTTCAAGAAAATGTCCCACCCCCAACTACGCTTTATGTGGAAAAATTTCGAACATTTTGATTTTCTCAAAAATGGCTTTAACAATTTTGACTAAAATATGTTATATTTAAGATATTTACATGACAAATAGCAATTATATATATATATATATGTATATATATATATAAAACATAAATATAACAAATATATAACATTGACCGTTTTTTAAATATTCTTTATTATTAGTTTCAGCTTTAAAAACTTATACTTTTCTCACACGGGAATTTGTCAACTCCTGTCCATATAAGCAAAGGTACTTCAATGACAAAGCAACCAGCTTTTAAAAAATTAACTTTCGATTTAACCTATGGTACAGTCTTATTTCCCTTCTACTTACCAGGAAACAGGCAATAAGACCCTATCTGCTAATTTTTTCTTGATTAGCATTAAGTAAATAGAAGAATACGTTTTTTAACAATAATTTATTGTAGAAATGTAGAGAAAGTTGTGTGAATGTAACACATACGATTTTTTGTTTCTATCTTTGTAATCATTTAATCCACCCTTCACAAACGATCCAATAGGAAAGTGACAGGTTCGTTGAATGTTCTTGTTATTCACTAAACCTGTTTCGTTAAACCGATCCATGAAGTGCAATATTGTATTCATACACGGAAGTGGTCGTTTCGGAAGTTTAAGTCTTTCGTCTAGTTTTTCTGCACAATTTCTTCGTACTGAAAAATGTTAACATGTTCAGGTTCGCGTAGTGAATATGCAACCGTACTATAGTAGGAATACGTGTAAATACACCCACTTACTCTCTCTCACTGTGTGTTGACTTATAGCAGAAGTCGGAAATGCATGATCTACCAAGTGTTCGCGGCGCGCAGAACCGGGATTTATCGCGCCGGGCCTTGGTCCAGCGGTTGACAGTTGTCCTGGCAATTTTATCTGAGGCTCACTTTACTATAATTTACTACATTATATTAATATTATAATCATTACAAAACTGAGAGAAGGACAGAGGTTGTTCCAGAAGTACCTGACCTAACGTATAGATAGCGGTTGTTGTTTCAAGCAACAATGGTAAAAAGTACCAATCTTAGAAAGCTTAAATTTGAAGTTTAACGATTTAGCATCTGTTTGGCAGCCATCATTAGTGATGCTCTCAGCGAATTTGTAAACATGAATAAAACTGGTCATCATTATGTGATACAATACTTTCATTTGGAAGGTCTTAGTCCAACTAATATTAAAACTGAGCAGATTCTTCTTTGGGGGAGTCTACTCCTTTGTTTACAGCAGTAAAATATTGGGTGGCAGGGTATAAGTACGGCCATACGAGCTGCCAAGAAGAACATCACAGTGGTCAATCAATTGAGGTTGCCAGTCCAGAAATTGTAAAGCAAATTAGCAAAATAGTATTGGATGACCATCGACTGAAAGTGCGCGAGCTAGCAGACATTTCAAAAAGTTCTGTACATCGCATACTGACTGAAAATTTGGATATGAGAAAGCTGTGTGTAAGGTCGCGTTAGCTCACAATAGAACATAAACAGCGTCTTGAGGATGGTTCAGTTGAGTGTTTGGTAATGTTTCACTGCAATAAAACTGAGTTTTTGCTTCGATGAAACCTGGGTTCGTCACTTCACACCAGAGACGAAGGAACAATCAAAACAGTGGATTGGAAGGGGAAAATCTATTCCAAAGAATGCGAAGACAGTTCCATCTGCAGGCAAGGTCATGGCGTTAGTTTTCTGGGACGCATGCGGGATAATTTTCATTGAATATCTCAAAAAAGGAAAAGTAATCAATGGCGAATATTATGCAAACTTGTTACAACGTTTGAGTGATGAAATCGAGTAAAAACGGCCGCATTTAGCGAAAAAGACAGTTTTGTGTCATCAAGGCAATGCACCATTTCACAGGCCCATTATTTCCAAGGCCAAAATAAGCAATGCCTTAAAGTTCGAATTGCTTCCTCATGTACCCTATTCGCCAGATTTACCCACTCTGATTATTTTCTGTTTCTATACTTGAAGAAATGGCTTGGTGGTAGAAGATTTGCCAACAATGAAAAGGTGGAATCTGCATGCAGACAGACCTGGATGGTTTTCATATAAACATCATATCGAAACTATTGAAAATCGCTAGGAAAGTGTATCGAGCTGGAAGGAGACTAAGTAGAGAATAAAGATGTTTTCCCCCACATTTTTGTGTTTTCTTTGTTAAGTCGGGTACCTCTGAGGCAGCCCTTGTATAAAATGAATGATAATATGCAAACAGTATGTCGGTTAGGTCTTATGTAACAATTAAAATCAACTGTTAATTGTGTACCAAATGCACTGGTACGGGATGACAGTACTAACCACCGTAAAACATTTTTATATAAAATAATTGTGAAATAGAAGCAGATAGTATAACATAATATTACGATAAAATTAAGAAATATTTTAACATCCTGGTGTTATCGTTTGGGCTGCCTATTCGAAAAAAATGGACGGTAATAATAAACCGACAATGAACATCATTGTTACAAACTAGGAGAGAAACTACACTCCTATTTGAATTAAACCTTAGAAGTGTGTAGCAACAAAAAATCTGATGTGCTCCAATCACATTACTTTCTCTACATCTCTGTAACAAATTATTGTTAATAAGCTTATTCTTCTATTTAATGCTAAAGCACTGTCAGAAACGGTTTAGTTCCTTTATAAGTAGAAGAGAAATAAGAGAATACACTAGACTAAATCGATACTCAAATGTTTTAAAATGTGAATGCTATGGGATTGAAGTCCGTTCTTTTGCGTGGCCAGGAGTTCACAAGTTCCCGTATGAGAAAAGTTCAAGTATTTTAAAGTTGAAATCAATAACAAAGAATATGTCGAGAACAGTCATTCCACGAAAAAAAATCTGTGTCACATAAATTGTGTGTTTTATTGTGATCTACATTTTTTAAAAATAAGGTTTGTCTCTCTTATGGTTTACCAGTTTTGCAAAATTCAATAAAAATAATTCAGAATAAAGATATACATTTTAAATGTCATGTAAATATGTTAAATGTAAGTGATTTTAATCAAAATCGTTAGAGCTATTTTTGACAAAAACAATTTTTTAAATTTTTTCCATGTAAAGGGTAGTTGGGAGTGGGGGATTTTCTTGGAAATCTTCGTGTCACATCCTTAGAAGATACCAAACTTAAATACCAAGTTTGGTATTTAACAGTTTTTTCGTTTTTGAGCTATGCTGTACACAGACACACACACGAGCATTCTTTCTGAAAATGTTTTTTTTTTTTTTTTTTTGCATTCAGAGTGAAATCTCGGAATCGAATTTTTGGGTGGTATGCAATACCTTCTCTATACACTATGTACATAGTACGTGTGGAGAACGTAATAACCTATTGAAATAAACTGCTTTGTCAGCACATTATATTTTTGCAGATGATAGGGTTTGAAAGGCCTGCTCGCCTCCTTTCATTCTCTGGCGTTATATTGTCTTGCTTCAAATAAGTCTTTTGGAATTAAGTGAACTGCTACATCGAGTTACACTCCCTCTCTTAATTACATCACAACTGAAAATGACTAGCAGGAAGTTTCGAATAAACTCGATTCTACAGCACAGACCACACATAAACTGAAGCGATTGTAGGATATCATTAATGTAATCCTCACATACTTTGCTAAGAATATGAAATAAGGTATTCGAAGCTAGTATTGTATAGTAAGTATCAGAGCTTGGAAGTTCGTACCGTTCGCCGTCCCGTAATAAAGGTTGCGACCGACCAGCTCGCCGCCTCAAAACAAGTCATTGATAAGAATGCACGGTGGACAGGTAAACAAACCTGTTGTCAAGTAAACAGTACTGTTTCCAGAGAACAAAAACGACACTTATTACACATTCGTAAAAGCACACCTATTTGGATCATTAATCATGTACAACATACAAATTGTTACATATATACTGGTTCTGACTGATTTTCTCCTTTACTATGAAAACAGCCAAGCAGTATTAACACGGATTTTAATATTTACTGATCGATAGTAAAATAATATCCAAATAATAACATTAATTTCCTAAATATCTTAAGACTCTTACTGTGTGAAAAACCAAAGCAAATTAAACAAATTTTTACTCATCTGTAGCCGTATTACTGAAAACTATATGTACTTCTGAAGCCTTTCAAAGGAAAACCTCATTCTACGTTCCCACAAACAAGATTTTTAATGCGAAAAAGTTCGATAAATAAATACTTTATTTTACTGCTTAGGACGTGGCCCGGTGGCAGCGCTGTCAATGTAATAATACAATGTACAATACAATTGCGTTAAATAAACAATAATGTGAATAATACACTGTTAAAATGCCAATGACATCATAGTATACTAATATATATATATATATATATATATATATATATATATATATATATATACATAATTGTAACAACAGTAATAATATATTTATTTTTATTTATTCCCCCGATTATAAATCACTCTTCTTTAGTCTCTTTTTAAAACTATTTACACTTTGAGGCAAAGTCTCCAGTAAATCTGCAGGTATTTTGTTCCATTCGTTTATTGTTCTATTTGTGAAGGAAAATTTACCTATGTCTGTTTTCTGTTCCCTATTTCTTATTTTTTCCGAGTGATCATTCCTCCCACAGTATAATGGCTTTAATAATCGTTTGGATATGTCTTTGCATGCAGGTTCCCCCTTATAGGCTCTAAAAATTGCACATAGCTTTGCTCGTCTCCTACGTTTTTCTAGTGTTTCCCAGGAAGTAGCAGTGCTGGTATGATTTTCGAATCGTTTACTTCTGTCTACAAATTTAGCTGCTCTTTTTTGAACTCTCTCTAGTGCCAGTTTTTGCCCCACCCGATACGGATCCCAGCATGCAGCACTATATTCTAATATTGGTCGAACTAAAGAAGTGTATGCCAAATTTCGTGACTTTCCATTGCTGCGTTTTAAGATCCTCATTACGAAATGCAACGCTTTCCACGCCTTCCCAGTGATCGAGTTTACATGTTCCCCCCACTCCAATCTTTGATTTAGTATTACCCCTAAATATCTGGTGCTATTTTCTCTGAGTATTTTCTTATTGTCTAATTTATATATTACTTATTACTATTCTTGCTCTTGAAAATATTATTGTTTTACATTTGCTTGGATTTATCTCCATTTTATTATATTTTGCCCAGAGTTGAATTTTGTTTAAATCTTCGTTCCACTTAGCATATTGTATCAGTGTCACCAAGCACATAGCATTTGTTGGGATCTAAAAGTGCAGCTTGTATGTGATACATCACACTGAACCCTGCATTCTTTTCAATTACACTTTTATTTATATCTTTATTTCAGGTAGGGTGCTCGTGGATTGGTAAATCCGTCTTGACAGTTCTTCTACATGCCGCACAGATTCAGTTCAGCTCCATATCTCTGGACTGTAACAGTGTGATATTTGTGGGTAATTATTTGAACAAAATTTCAATCAATAATATGTTTCTGTGAAGCTGTTCTGTTGCTAGACGTTCGGCAGTTTGTTTCACTAGAATTGCCATCAGTTCTAAATAAGTACATGAATAAGTACACTGCTAGAAAACGTATCATTTAAATTAATTTCTCTCACATTTGAGCAGAATAAAATGTTATCGAACGCCTTCTTTCCTACCGACGTGGTTCTGTGTCATACAGTGATACCTGTTTTGCACTCTATGTTGACCTTTGCTCGCGCAAGTAGCGCCACATGGTATTGCCAAACCTGGTCGCTCTTCTGCGTAAGGAAATTGGTACGAACTTCCTAGCTCTGGTAATTATGTTAAAAAGCAGATCACTTACCTAATTGAGTTGTCTGAGATGTAGAACTGTTATGAGTTCCGAATCCTGTGAAGAAAGAAAACCATTAGATTAGTGTTATCAGAGCTAACAATAATTAACAGAATAAATATTTTAAACTACATATACAAAAAAAAAATATATATATCTGATGTTCCATTCACATGACTTTCTCTACATCTTTCCAACAAATTGTTCTTAAAAAATTATGCTTCTATTTACTTCATTCTAATCGAGAAATAGTCTTATTACTTGCTTCCTTGTAAGTAGAAACGAAATAAGGGAGTACCACAGGTTAAAGTGCTAGTCAAAATCTGGTTGCCATATGGCTGAAGTTTCTTTGTTTTAATGGGCAGAAGCTGACAAATTCCTGTACGAGAAAAGTATACGTTTTTAAAGTTGAAACCAAAAACAAGGTATATCTAAAAAACGACCAGCTCCACGAAAAAATATATACAACATAAATTGTGTATTTTAACAAGCTCCAAGTTTTCTGTTAAGTAAGTTTTTGTTTATCTCTTTCGGTATATCAGTTATACAAAGTTCTGCAAAGCTTATCCAGAATAAACATGTCTTCAGAGGTTATTCCCAGAAAATTCAAGATATACATTTTATTTGTCAAGTAAATATCTTAAATATAAGAGATTGTAATCAAAACCGTTAGAGCCATTTTTGAGAAAATTAAATTTTTCGAATTTTTTTCCATGAAAAGGGTAGTTGGGGATGGGGGAATTTTCTTGAAAATCTTCGTGTCGCATCCTTGGAAGATACTAAACTTAAATACCAGGTTTGTTATCTAACGGACTTTTTGTTTTTGAGCTATGCTGTCCACAGACACACACAAACATACACACAGATCTTTTTCCAAAAATGCTTTTTTTTTTGCCTTCAGGGGGATCCAAAACATGTATTTCTGATGAAATCTTGGCATCGAATTTTTGGACGCATTACAATACCTTTTCTATACCTATGTACATAGTATGTGTAAGGAAAGTAAAAATTGCCAAGGAGAATGCAGGAATGGCGCCTCTCGCATTCGGGCCCTTTAAAACAGGTGGAAGTTTACCTTGCGCGCAGTCGGGGTCCTCCGAAATTATTGATGAAATTATGTAATTGAAATATTAAAACACTGGTTATTCCACAAACAGTGCACCCTCATAAAGCTGTAGAGGTGTAGAGCTACTGGTTTGCCATGAGAAACATAAGCTAAATTCTAGTCACGGCCTTCTGCATGTACTCGTGTTAACATATTCAGGTAACATCAACAGAGGCTGTCCCAGAAGTACTAGACCTGTCATATAGATAGCGGTTTTTCTTTCAAACAGTGGTAAAAAGTACCAACCTTAAAAGGCTTAAGTTTCAAGTTTGACGATTTTACATTGGCATTCGTTTGGCAGTCACCATTCAGAAAAAGGTCCCTATATGTGTGTGTGTGTGTGTGAACACGATAACTCAAAAACGAAAAGTGGTATTTAGGTTTAGTATCTTCCACGAAGATTTTGAGAAAAATCCCCCCATCCCGAACTACCCTTTATATGCACATTTTTTCGAAAATTTTGATTTTCTCAAAAATACCTCTAACGATTTTGATTAATATATAGAATATTAAAGATATTTACCTGACAAATGAAATGTATATCTTGAATTTTCTGGGAATAGTCTCTGAAGACTACTTTATTCTGGATGAATTTTAGGGAATTTTATATAATTGCTAAACCGTAAGAGATGGACAAAAACTTACCACACAAAAAATGCAGAGCGCATTAAAACATACAGTTTATGTTATGTACATTTTTTTTCCTTGAGTGATTTCTTTTTTAGATATTCCTTGTTTTTGGGTTCACCTTTAAAAAACTTAGATTTTTCTCATTCAGGAATTTGTCAACTCCTGTCCATACAAAGTAAAGGAACTCCAGTCACACAACAACCAGCCTTTGGCTATCACTTTAACCTATAGTACTCTCTTATTTCACTTCTACTTACAAGGAAGCAAGTAATAAGACTATTTCTGCTATTTTTTCTCGATTAGCATGAAGTAAATAGAAGCTTAAGCTTTTTAACAATAATTTGTTGCAGAGATATAGAGAAGGTCATGTGAATGGAACACATCAGATTTTTTTTATTTTCTCGTTTGTTTACTCCTGGCAAGCAAAGAAATTGTAATTTCAATTGCTTCACATAGCAACCAGCTCTTAAAGCACGAGAGTATCGCTTTAGCCTGTGCATTTTCTTATTTCCCTTCCACTTATAAGGAAGCTAGTTATAAGACGAATTCTGGCTGTGTTTATCTTGATTTACCTTATGTAGATAACAGATTAATGTTTTGCGACCGCATGTGAGATTTGTGGTGGACAAAGCGGCGCAGGAGAGGGTTTTCTCCGGGTCCTGCGTTTCCCCCGCCATCGCATTCAACCGGTGGTGCATCGTCATTCCATGTATAAACTGTGTCATCGCCTGCGGTGCCATTGTAGTAAAAGCGGGCGTTAAACACTATCAAAGAAAAAAAAAGATTAATGTTTTGAATAAAAGCTTTGTTTACCGAACAGCTAGAGGATGTCATGAAAACGGAACACGTTCGATTTTTTGCTTCTACTTACAAGGAACCAAGTAACAAAGATATTCTCTGTTTATATTTATCTCAATTATCATGAAGTAGTTAGACGAATAAGCTTTTTGACAAAACTTTGTTACTGAGATGTAGAGAAAGTCATGTGAATGGAGGACATCAGATTTTTTTTTTATTTAAAGTCCTTTAACCTGGTAGGACATACTGGACGGTGTTATCCCGATAACTCGCTCTAACCGAGGTTCGAACTCGGGACATCAATAATGTGAGGCAGATGCGCTAATACCATACTATAGAGACGGGCTCAAAGCATGATATGTCCGAGTATTTGAGATGATTACCGAGCACAAGAATCAAATGAGGATTAATTCAGTGTCAATTATTTAAATGGATACTGCAATGATTAGAGCTGACTATGACATATACAAAAGGTAATGGTTCTAATTAATGTCGCGTAAGTGTTATTGCACAAACTTGGAACCTGTGTCTTTTATAAAATCAGGAAAATTCACTTTTCCCTTTGTGAGTCCATAGGGTATTGCATAAAGCTATAACCAGAGCTGGGAAGTTTTATACCGTTCGCCGTTCCTTGTACAGGTTGCGACCGACCGTCTCGCCGTATCAAAATGAGGCATTGATAAGAATGACTTATGAGACAGCCGTATAAGCACACATATTTAGATAATTATGTACAACATACAAATTATTACATATATAAGAGTGACTGATTTCTATATATGCACATTATGCAAGGGTGATCTGAAAAGTTCTCGGCCTGATTGTGAAAAACGACAATTTATGCTTTCAGTAGCTTTATTTTTCAACATAATCTCCTTTAATATCAACACATTTTGTCCAGTGGTGTTCCAGTGCCATTATTCCCTCTCTGTAGTGTTCCTCTGGAAGTGTTGCAAAGTACCCATTTACAGCCGCAATTGCTTCTTCATTGGAAAAAAGCACCTACCAGCGCGGAATTTCTTCAGTTTTGGAAACAGATGGAAGTCCGAGCGAGGCAAATCTGAGGGTGGATGTTCCAGCACTTCATAATTGCAGATCTTTCAATTTCTCCATTGTCAAAACATTTTTGGGGGAAGGTACATTGTCCTGATGGAAAACAATTTGTTTCTTTTTTAACCCTGATCTGTTTTCACGAATGCTTGCATTCAGCTTGGTTAGAAGTTGAGAGTAGTATTCTCCAGTAATGATTTTACTTTTTTCGAGATAGTCAATCAACAAAATTCCTTTGGCATCCCAAAACACTGACGCTAATGATCTTTAACGCCGATGGCACCATCCTCGCCTTCTTTGGAGCTCAAGAACCCGCTTCTGTCCACTGCCTCGACTGCTGCATGGATTCGGGTGTGTATTGGTGAATCCATGTTTCATCCATTGTGACGTATCGGCGCAAAAAGCCACATCTGTTCTTCTGAAAATGCGCCAAGCATGAATGACTCTGCTTAGAGAGGGCGTGAAGACAGGACGAGCCTTGGAGAAAGATCCGCAACATTTTTCGGCATCGGCCACAAAAATTAGAGACATGAGAAGGGAACGGAATGAAGGAGACACAAGGGAAACGATAACTTGTTAGATGGAAAAGAAAAAAAAAAAAAAAGTAAATAAAAAAAAAAAAATACACCAGTCTACTGACAAGGGAAAACCACGAAAATCCTAAGGCCACAGTGGGAAATCGACGGGAATCGAACCCAGTAATAGAGCCTCACACCTTGTTGAGGTCCAGCTCGCTTAGTTACGTAAATGGAAATGGAGTGTTATTTATGGACGCTGTTTAACTGCTATGGTTCTCAGCGTCCCATTCTATACTGGGCGTGAAAGACCGCTTAATTTTGCTCAGAGGCCTCTCTATCAGGCTTGAGATTCTTTTACGTGCCGTAAATCTACGACACGGGACCCACGGCTTTACTTCCCTTCCGAAGGAAGTCATGCTAAGGATTTTTACGCCCGAAAAAATCCATCGCCAGGTTTGAACCCGCGACCTTGGGTATATGAAGTTAGCATGGTAACCATTACACCACCGAGGACGACAGCTTAGTTATGTGCACCCATACCCTGTAAGAATAAGAAAATCTTCGAAGGTGTGAAACATTAATTTAGTTTTTCTTTAAAAATAAAAGTCTATTGTCAAAGGTAAATTCTCTTAGTTTTCGCTTTAGATGTGTTTATTAGTGTTCACTACTCCATCATGCATTATTTTACGTTCTTGGGTTCCCTAAAGTGGCTTCTAAGCTTATACATTATTCCTAGGAGTTTCTCAATGGTATTGATTATCTCTTTTATCTATTATTTATAGCCAGGAAACACAAATCATGCAATCAATAACTAGCAGCACTTGAAATATTTATGTAGCCCTGAAAAAGGTCTGCCTGTATATTCATGACGCAGATCTAAAACTTTCATGTACTCCATTCACATGGCTTTCTCTACATCTCTGTAACAAGTTATTGTTAATAAGCTTATGCTTCTATCTATATAATGTTAAATCACTAGCAGAAACGGTCTTATTACTTAGTTCCTTTATAAATAAAAGGGAAATAAGAGAATGCACTAGGTTAAACCGAAAATCAAATATTTCAAATGTGGTTGCTATGGGATTGAAATCCATTTCTTTGCGTGGCCAGAAGTTGACACATTTCGTATGAGAAAAGTTTAATTATTTTAAAACAGAAATCAATAACAAGGAATAGGTCGAAAACGGCCAACTCCACGAAAAAAATGTATATGACATAATTTGTGTGTTTTATCGTGATCTACATTTTTTGTTCAATAAGGTTTTGTCTATCTCTCAGAAAATTCAAGATATACATTTTATTTGTCATGTAAATACCAAATATAAGACATTTTAATCAAAATCGTTAGAATTTTTTCCATGTAAAGGGTACTTGTGTGGGGGGATTTTCTTGAAAATCTGCGTGTCGCATCCTTGGAAGATACCAAACTTAAATACCAAGTTCGGTATTTAATGGTCTTTTCCTTTTTGAGCTATGCTCTTCACAGAATCACACACATCTTTTTCTGAAAATGCTTTTTTTTTTTTTATTGAGGAGGACCCAAAACGCGTATTTCCGGTGAAATCTCGGTATGGAATTTTCGGGTGCATTACAATGCCTTATCTATACACAATGCACATAGTACATGTAGAAAAAGTAAAGCGGATGATGCTGTCACAAGGGTAACTAAAACGTGTAATAGGAGTACCGCAATTCCCGCTTTAAACCGATAAGGAACACATTCCGTTACATGATTCATTTTAGCCAACTTGCCTTTTGCCGTTTTAAGGAAGTATTCAAAATTACACAACAATATTACGAGGGTCGGCTGATAAGTCCCAGGCCTCTCAATGAAACAGCATTTAAAAAAAACCATTGATATTTCCAACCTCTGTTATCTCGAACAGCTTTAATCTGCGGTCTTCCAGTTCTAAACGATGAATGTTTTCAATGATCTCTAGAGTGGTCACTTCTACAGAGCGTCCAGAGCGAGGCTCATCACTAGTGCTCGTACGTCCCAATTTAAACAGTGCAACCCACCCTTTAATCATTGAATATGAAGGGGCAGAGTCTTTCAATGTACTGTCCATTTCCTCCTTGATTTCTTTATGCGTTGTCTTTCAAAGGGAAGTATTTAATCACTGCTCATTTTTCAAAATCATTCATTTTCATTAAAAATCTAAAGCTGTCTTGTTTAAAATGCTGTCATTCGAAAACTAAACAAGCTATTGACCTGTAACTATGGATACAAGCTAGTCTAGAGTTAAACTATACGGTGCTGCCGTCTAACTGGACTAGTGGCGCCATATCTGTGTGAGGTACGGGACTTATCAGTCGAGCCTAGTATTAATTGAATGGACTTACATAACAAGATTCAGGAATAAAATAATCCAATTGTTAAAATGCAGGTACAAACTGTGGTGCACCGTCGAAAACATATCTTTCTGAAGCGATAGTTTTTGTTGGATATCGTTTATAGCCGTTTATGTTCACATTTGAGGACAGGTATTTCTGTACTCAAAAGGTCAGCCAAAACTATCACCTTGTACTATGCCACCCAAAAATTCGATACCAAGATTTCATCAGAAATACATGTTTTGAGTCCGAAAAAAGCATTTTTAGAAAAAGTTCAGTGTGTGTGGTCGGTTAAATACCAAACTTGGTACTTAAATCCAGTATCTTCCAAGGATGCGACTCCAACTACCTTTTACATGGAACAGTTTTCAAAATTTTTGATTTTCTCAAAAATGGCTATAACGATTTCATTTAAAGTACCGCGAATTAAAGCTACTTACATCACAAATAAAATGTATATCTGGAACCTTCTGGGAATAGCTTCTGACGACCAGTTCATTCAAACAGTTGGTCAAAGAGTGAGTAGCTTAATTTGGCCACTTCTGTATTATGCGATCCGGCAGACTTGCAATCTCACCTTTAGTTCTGATGCGGATGGCCCTGCTGAACATACCCTCGCCGTTTCTGTCCAGACTCTGCACCATGAATTCATACATGCGTCCTGGAATTAGGTTAGATACAGTTTTCTCATTGACTCCCCTGTTAACGATCTTTGTAGTCCTCCACTCCGGGGTGTCTGCTGCTCGATACCTGAAATTACACAAACTCATTACTTTCCGAATTGATTATCTTTCCAAATGAGTTCAAATGAAGGCCAAAAATGACTTTCCCTACACGTACTGTGTACATAGTGTATAGAGAAGGTATTGTATTGCACCCAAAAATTCGATACCGAGATTTCACCAGAAATATATGTTTTGAAATCCCCGAATCCAAAAAAGCATTGTTAGAAACATGTCCGTGAATGTCTGTCTCTGTCTATTTGCGTAGCTGTGTGTGTCTGGGCAGATTAGCTCAAAAATAAAAAGACCGTTAAATGCCAAACTTGGTATTTAAGTTTGGTATCTTCCAACGATGCGACACAAAGATTTTCAAGAAATTCCCTCCACCCCTAACTGCTCTTTACATGGAATTTTTTTCCAAAATTTTGATTTTCGCAAATATTGCTCTAACGATTTTGATTAAAATGTCGAATATTAAATATATTTACCAGATAAATAAAATGTATATCTCGAATTTTCTGGGAATAGCCTCTGAAAACTACTTTATTCTGGATGGATTTTGCGGAACTTTGTATAACTGCTAAACCGTAAGAGATGGACAAAAACTTACCGCACAAAAATATAGAGCACGTTAAAACACACAATTTATGTCATGTGAATTTTTTTTCGTGGAGTTGATCGTTTTTTAGATTTTCCTAGTTTTTAGCTTCAGCTTTGAAAATGTTGTACCTTTCTCAGACAGGAATTTGTCAACTCCTGTCTGTACAAACAAAGGAACTTCAGTCACATAGCAACCAGCTTTGACTTTAACATATGGTATTCCCTTATTTCACTTCTACTTACAAGGAAACAAGTAATAAGATTTGCAGCTAATTTTTTCTTGATTAGGACGAAGTAAATAGAAGCGTAAGGTTTCTAACAATAATGTGTTGCAGAGATGTAGAGAAAGTCATGTGAATGGAACACATTAGATTTTTATTACAGATTTCCTGGTCTTTTCAGATTTTGGGTTCGAAAAGGAATGTGTATGAAGCCTAAAGTGGCCTAGATTTATTTATTTAATTCATTTATTCATTTATTTAATTCAGAGTGTTTAAAATAAGTGTAGTATTTATAAATTGGAAGTGGTCCCCGTTTGATTCCCGATTGGATGTGGGAATTTTTCTCTAGCCAACAGTCAGAGTCATGAAGTATGTATGAGAGTGGAATGTGTATATGTAAGAGTGAGTGAGAGAGTAAGATTATGTTTGTGTGTGTATGTAGACCTAACGTAGAAAAACCAAGAAATATCAGAAATGCAATGAAAACTATATATGGATTAACCCATTGGTGATAGACAATTAGCTAAATGTAAAAGGGTCGCTTCTATGACCACTTTAATTAATGGAGGGCTAGGGAACAATAAGAAAGATAAGAAAGAAAGAAAAACAATTGATGTGTTCTATTCACATGACTTTCTCATTATCTCTGTAACAAATTAAACCATCATGTGCTTCTGATTACTTCATGCTAATCGAGAAAAAATTAGCAGAAATCATCTTATTACTTCCTTCCTTGTAAGTAGAAGCGAAATAAGGGAGCATCATAGGTTAAAGTGATAGTCAAAAGCTGGTTGCTATGTGACAGAAGTTCCTTTGTTTGTACGGACAGGAGTTGACATATTCCTATATGAGAAAAATAAGTTTTTAAAGTTAATATGAGAAAAATAAGTTTTTAAAGTTAAAACCAATAACAAGGAATATCAACTATACGAAAAAAGGTATACAATATAAATTGTATGTTTTAACGTGATCTGCATTTTTGTTTGGTAAGCTTTTGTCTATCTCTTACGGTTTATACAAAATTCAATAAAAATCATCCAGAATAAACAGGCCTTTAGAGGCTATTTGCAGAAAATTCTAGGTATACATTTTATTTGTCAGGTAAATATCTTTAATAGACAATATTTTAATCAAAATCGTTAGAGCCATTTTTGAGATAAGCAACATTTTCGAAAAATGTTCCATGTAAAGGGTAGTTGGGGGTGGGGGATTTTCTTGAAAATCTTCATGTTACATTCTTGGAATATACCAACGTTAAATACCAAGTTCGGTATCGAATTTTTGTGTGGAATACAATACCTTATGTACATTGTGCATACGGGCTAGAGAAAGCAAAATAAAGAAGCTTGTATATCTAAGAATTCCCACTATAATGACAATCGGAAATGTGAGAAAAATAGGAAGATATTAATGAAGAAGCACGAAGTTTAAAAGACCTCCAGGAACATTAAAAAGATATAACAAACCGTAGTCTCAGTACCTATCAAGATCATTGGATGGGCTAAAGGAACTTGGGAAAGAGTTGTTGCCTCACGTTCTGCACTCGCAAGGAATGCTCTGTTTGTGTGTAACATTGAAAAAATCTGATGTGTTCCATTCTCATTCTTAAAACGCTTATGCTTCTATTTACTTTATGTTAATCAAGCAAAAATTAGCAGAAATAGTCTTATTACTTGCATCCTTGTAAGTAGAAGAGAAATAAGGGAGTACCATAGGTTAAAGTGATTCTCAAAAGCTGGTTGCTGTGTGACTGAAGTTCCTTTGTTTGTATGGACACGAGTTGACAAATTCCTGTATGACAAAAGTATAAGGTTTTTAACGCTAAAACCAATAACAAGAACTATCTAAAAACCGATCAACTTCATAAAAAATGTATATAACATAAATTGTGTGTTTTAACGTGCTCCACATTTTTTGCGCAGTAAGTTTTTTCTCCATCTCTTGCGGTTTAGCAGTTACGAAAAATTCCGTAAAATTCATTCAGATTAAAGTAGTCTTCATAGGCTATTCCCAGAAAATTCAACATATACATTTTATTTGTCTTTAATGTACGATATTTTAATCAAAATCGTTTGAGCCATTTTTCAGAAAATCAACATTTTCGAAAAAAGTTACATGTAAAGGGTAGTATGGGGTGGGGTGATTTTGCTCAAAATCTTCGTGTCGCACATCTGGAAAATACTAAACTTAAATACCAAGGTTGGTATTTTACCGAATTTTCGTTTTTGGGTTTAGTGTTTACAGATACACAGACCTTTTTTAAAATCTTTTTTTTTTGGATACAAGGGTCCCTAAAACGTCTATTTCCGGTGAAATCTCGGGATCGAACTTTTGGATGGAATACAATACCTGCTCTATATACATTATGTACATAGTACGTGTAGAGAAAGTAAAAATGAGTATATACAAATACGTGAAATATAGTTATTTACAGCAATTTTATAAAATATTTTATTTTCAAGATTGCCACGAAAATTAATTAGACAATAGGCATACGAGATTGCAAAGCAAAATAAACTCAACAGGAAAACTGCCGGAAAAGAATGGTTGTCGGGTTTATGCAATGCCGTTCTGAAATCAGCTTGAGAACACCTGAAGCAAATCTCTCTGTCTCGAGCCTCTGGGAATTGAAATTGAGTTTTATGGAGCCTCTTTAACTGCTGTGGTTCTTGGCGTCCGATTCTATATTGGGAGTAAAAGATCGCTTAATTTTGCTTAGAGGTCTCTTTTATCAGACTTGATACGACACGAAATAATGGCTTTACTTCTCTCCAAAGGAAACCATGCCAGCGTTTTTACGACAATCGAGCTTCTGGATGCAAGAAGTTTGGAGTCTACAACCTTTGCGAGTATTACAAATGCTTGTCGATGATAACAAGATAATAGCAATTAGAATTTTCAACACGGACGAAATATCTCAGGTTGTTATTTAACGTCCAGAAAAAGTTGTCCTAAAGAGAAAAGCATCATTTAGTAAAATGCATCAAAAACCTTCAAATGACTTAACAATGATGGTAATTTGAATTGTTTTCTCACAGAAGCCGTGTGTAGGAGTTGGAAAGGTGGTTCCTCTACCACTGAGCTACCATGGCAACATGCCGGCATAGCATTGGATTTCTCAACTGACTCGCATGTTTCCAGGTAAACCACAAGGTGATCTCAAATTATTTTGAGATGACAACCCCAATGACGACTTACAATGTTGTAAGTACTTTAAGTCCCAGGATTTATAGTATAGCAAACCTTTATGGGCAATTGTGATACTTTTTACTTTCTCTAGCCCCGTATGTACAATGTACATAGGGATAGAGAAGTATTGTATTCCTCCCAAAAATTCGATGTCAAGATTTCACCGGAAATACATGTTTTAGGACCCCCTGAATCCAAAAAAAGCATTTCCCGAAAAAGGTCCATGTGTGTGTGTGTATGTGTGTGTCCGTGTGTCTGTGAACACGATAACTCAAAAACGAAAAGTAGCTAAAATACGAAACTTGGTATTTAAGTTCAGTATCTTCCAGGGATGCGATACGAAGATTTTGAGAAAAGTCCCCCCACCCCAAACTACCCTTTACATGGAAATTTTTTCAAAAATTTTGATTTTCTTAAAAATGGCTCTAACGATTTTGATTAAAATATCGTTTATTAAAGATATTTACCTGACAAATAAAATGTATATCTTAAATTTTCTGGGAATAGCTTCTAAAGACCTGTTTATTCTGGATGAATTTTAATGTGGCATAACTAGTAAACCGTAAGAGATAGACAAAAACTTACTGTACAAAAAATGTAGGCCTTGTTAAAATACAGAACATTTTTTTTTTCGAGGAGCTTACCGTTTTCGCGGTGTTCATTGTTATTAGTTTCAGTTGTGAAGTACTTATACTTTTCTCAGACGGGAGTGTCCGTTTTTCCTTTGTTCTGCTCCTGGCCAAGAAAAGAAGCGATTTTGTAATGACAATCGCATAACGACAGCTTTTAAAACATTTGACTATCGATTTAGCCTAGTGTATTCCCTTATTTTTTTCCTACTTATAAGGAACTAAGTAATAAGAACATTGTGCTGAATACGTCGATTAACAAGGTGCAGAAAGAAGAATAATCTTATGTAAGAAGTTTGTAGAACGACTAGAGAAAGTCATGTGAGTGTAACACAGATTTTATTAAATTGTTTTCTCACAGAAGCCTTGTGTAACTCTAACTCCTCTCCTGCAGACGGCTTCTGTGAGAAAATAATTTGAGATCACCTTATATGATTTACCGGGAAACATGAGATTCAGTTGAGAAGTTCAATGCTATGCCAGCATGTTGCCATGGTACTTCAGTGGTAGAGCAACCGGCTAAAGGCCGGGATATTTGTGGTTCAAATCCCTGCTATGGCATTGGATTTTTGAGTCTGTTTCTACCTATCCAAGACCTAACAATGACTTAACAAGGGTGCTACACAGTCAAAAATTACATTGTCATGAATCAAAACAACAAGAATTCATGAAGAATTACAGAATATTTCCCTTAAGCACGTCCCTCCAAATAAACCTAAGAATGTCTAAAAGAAGCAAACAAAATAGTTCTCTACCTTTATACCATAAATGTCAAAATAATTTAGAGACATGAAGATCGAAAAGTAAAGCGACCGCTATGACCAAAGGTGCAGTTACTTACCTAGGAAACAGCTACATATTTTGTGGTTGTTTTATGTTCTCCCCCTCCCTTTTTGGAAATAATCACGATAAATTCATTTGTGTTTTATTTTAATTTAATGTTTTATCTATCGCCTACTTGATGAGGATTTCCAAAGACCCGGCTTTTAGTATTATGAAAACTGCAGATACCTTATTTATCGGCATACACACAGATGAAGTTCTGGAGAACAAGTCGTTTAGCTAGGCAGTTGAGCTCAGAACCTATTCTTGTGTGGGACAGAGACGTCACCTACTGAACCAAACAAAAGACCAGGCAGAGCACAAATCCTACATCCATTCTTCATCTAATGTCAGTGTGAAACACAAATAGTTCAAAACGAAACAGAACTTGGACAAAACGTAATTTTGTGTACCCTTTTAGTGTAGTCGGATTGTGGGCTTCACCAATGTTGATCTTTGTGGGAAAACCTAAGACCAGCACAGTATCTGGAGAACCCCACCGTTTCAATACATTCTATTGTCAGGAAAAGAGCTGAATGAACGCAAAATATTATCCTATGAACCCATCAGGTTTTTTGCGAAACCATCGCCTGGAGAAAAGATTCTCTTGGACAGAACACACTTTCTACACCCAAAAATGTGTTTTGCAAAACCATCGCTTGGAGAAAAGTTTCTCCTGAACTGAACAGAACACACTTTCTACACCCAAAAACTTTCATGGAGTCACTCATTGAAGTCTTCTTCATGAGCTTCAACACTTACGAGCTCAGCGGTTGCCAGGAGACAGAGAGAAACCCGGACAGCCTCTGATGGCAACACACAGTTTCATCATGCTTGGAGGGACATTTCCATGTGCTGCTATTATTCCTAAAGCAATGACTTGATATAAAACCAAAACATTTAACCAGTAGACAGGCTTATTTTCTCGGGTGGCGTCTTTGCTCCATCTGTCACTGAAATTTCTGAAGCAGAGACTGAAAACCAAAGATCATCTAGTAATTTCTTAGCTGGAAGAAAATGTAGAACGTTAAAATGAATTTTCAAATTTATGTAAACGAACGATTATATTAATGAATGGCATTCTGTTTACATCAGATACCCAAATTTAGACCTGAAATGTTTCCTTTCAAAACTGCCCTTCCCAATTATCATTTATCTTCAGTGTCTACCGCCTGAATATATAGTAAGAAAGGTCCCTGAACACTGATGTGTTCTATTTGCTGACTTTCTCCACATCTGTGCAACAAATTATTATTAAAAAGCTTATTCTTCTGTTTAGTTCATGCTAATCGAGAAAAAATAGCAGAAATAGTTTTATTACTTGGTTCCTTGTAAGTAGAAGCAAAATAAAGGACTACCAATAGGTTAAAGTGAAAGTCAAAAGCTGGTTTCTGTGTGGCTGAAGTTCCTTTGTTTGTATGGATAGGAATTGACAAACCCCTGTATGAGAAAAATATACATTTTTAAAGCTAAAACCAATAACAAGGAATATCTAAAAACCATCAACTCCACGAAAAAAATGTATATGACATAAATTGTGTGTTTTATCGTGATCTACATTTTTTTGTATAGTAAGTTTTTGTCTATCTCTTAGGGTTTACCAGTTATGTAAAATTCAATAAAAAGCATCTAAAATAAAGAGGTCTTTAGAGGCTATTCCCAGAAAATTGAAGGCATACATTTTATTTGGCATGTAAATATCTTAAATATAAGACATTTTAATCAAAATCGTTAGAGCCATTTTTCAGAAAATAAAAATGTTCGAAAATTTGTGCATGTAAAGGATACTTTGGGGCGGGAGATTTTCTTGAAAATCTTCATGTCGCATTCTTGGAAGATACCAAACTTAAATGCCAAGTTTTGTATTTAACGGCCTTTTCGTTTTTGAGCTATGCTGTCCACAGACTCACACATGCACACACATGGACCTTTGTCCAAAAATGATTTTTTGGATCAGGAGAACCCAAAACATGAATTTCCGGTGAAATCTCGGTATCGAATTTTTGGGTGCAATACAATACCTTGTCTATACACTATGTACATAGTGCGTGTAGAAAAAGTAAAAAAGCCTAATGATTAATTAAAGGTGTTGAAATTTCTTCATTGTTTCTAAGAAAAGCGACACCCATGATGAAGTCTGCGGCTAAAGATTTAGTTTTGGCGGTGGTTCGCGGTCCGCACCTAATCCCTTCGGTCTTGAGGTTCGCTATAGCAACAGCTGATAATCGATCCCCAATGACCTCTTCTCCTTCAAGAGATCTGTGTGAAAACGCGCAAGCTGGTATCCCCCGCCCCTCAGACAGCAATGCTACAGAATTATGGTTACTATCCTACAATAATCACCAAAATAATTTTGATAATATGCTGACAAGTCGATTATAAAAGTATTTACATATGCCCAATATGACATATAAAATTAATCAGATGTAGGAGAGTTGAATGAAAAGTAATACCTCCACCTTCGTAACTCCTCAACAGATGGCAGCATTGGTATGCGGCAGGTACTGACTTGTCCCGTAGCCTCTTCTCTACAGCTCCAGTTGGCGGAAAGCCTTAGCCTTGAACGGTTGTGTTGTTACAGTGTAAAGTATGGAACCCTGCACAGACGGTCGGTCAATGCGATTTAAGCAAAGTACAGCCATTGAATTCTTGACAGCAGAAGGTGTCACCCCAAAGGAGATTCATCAGAGAATGAAAGCAGTTTATGGTGATTGTGTTGATGTGAGTACTGAGCGTCTTTGGGTGAGTAAGTTTAAAGATGGACAAACAAAGAGTTGGATGTCTTGAGACAGCAACCACCGAGTTTCAAAAGCTGACAGGTTGATTCAGGACGATCATCGTATCACTCAAAGAGAAATTGCAAGCACAACCGGCATTTCACAAGAACGTGTGGATCACAGGACATCCAATTCTTTGTTTGTCACGCAAGTCAGATATTCCAACGTCAACATCTTTAAACTTACACGCCCAGCACGCTCAGTACTCACATCAACACAATCACCATAAACTGCTTTCATTCTCTGATGAATCTCCTTTGGGGGTGACACCTTCTGCTGTCAAGAATTCAATGACTGCACGTTGCTTAAATCCATTGACCGACCGTCTGCGCAGAGTTCCATACCTAACACTGTAACAACACAACCGTTCACTGCTAAGGCTTCCCGCCAACTGGAGCTGTAGAGAAGAGGCTACGGAACAAGCCAGTACCTGCCGCATACCAGTGCTGCTATCTGTTGAAGAGTTACGAAGGTGGAGGCATTACTTTTCATTCAACCCTCGTAATTATAAGAGATGTTCAATCTCACCAGACACTGTATTCCGTTTTGGGTCTGTTATAGCCAGGTACCCAATGGAGAGTGACAGAGTTTTCCGTGCTGATAGCAGTCAGATTGTAGGGTGGTCTTGAAGATGCGTTTTCTATCATCAACTCTGTATCCGATGAGATGGTGGCCGCCTCATTGGATGCAACACACTGGTATTGACCTCTGTCGCTATCTTTAATGTTCTCAATTGTAAGATTGCCATTGTGGATTGTGATCCTGTCCTTTGGAAGCGGAGAACCATCTTTCTGCAACGAAGAGCGTTCAAGGAAAGGTGATTATTTAATTAAAGTGAAGCAGCTTAATGATAAACTTATTTTTAATTAATCTGCCACCATGATGCCAGTGTTTTGGGGTTTAGTGTCTAAGAACTTAGCAATACACGATGATAATACAATAAAATCTCACACACATTCAAATAACAGTACCATCAAAATTTTAGCTTTAGGCGTTTACTATTTTTGGTTATAACAATTGCTGCTTATAACAAAAGCCTATAGATTTTAAGTTGTACCAACATTAAAAGTCAATAATAATAAATATAACAATAATAATAATAATAATTGACCCACAATTTCAAAATATGCTTCAAGTTCATTAATGCAATGAGTTTAGAAATAGACTGTGTAGCGATTTTTATTCTGAACCACAGTCCAATTTGTCCAGCTTTTGGGTATTGAAATTTATAAAAAACTTATTTTAATTTGTTTTTTTATAAAGATTCTCTTCACTTAACTTCATTCGTGGATCATACTCAACTGATAACACAGTATCATATTGTACGGAGCTTCTTTGTTACGAATCTTTGTTCCGCTCCGGTACGATTAATAGCTCTTCTTAACTAACGGCTTTGGCGTGTGACGTCAGTTCCCCCCTGCCGTCTGATCAGGTTTGTTTCGGAGCTTCGAGGAGTCGAGTGAAGACAGTCGCTTGAGAGTGTGTGAAAAAGACACCTGGAGGTTGGAGTCCGGATTCGTTCCTATCAGGTTAACTCGGTGTGAGTATCCATTTGTGTTTCAACAATTCCTGTGAAACCAACATTTTTTCGGTGTTGACCCCACTATGAGGAATTTCTCGACCGACATTATTATTACGGTTATTATTGCTCTGAATTTTTATTTAGGAAAGGCTTTTCTGAAACCTCTAACTGGGTAATTTGTTGTGTCCGTTAAGCCCGAGATTAGCACATATTTAATTTTTTTTTTAATATTCCATAAGGGTACCATTTAGCTGCACACAAACCTTGAGTGACGATTCATGTATATGCTTTTGGGTAAATGGGGAGAGGCCTGGTGACGTGACCTTAAGAATGACCCTAGTAACAAATGTGGCATCTGTCTTCCAATATAAAACTGCTGCGCACTCAGTATAGTGTATACTAAGGACACTCTATTTTGCGGTACTGTGTTAAAGAAAAGAGAATACTATTTAGTTGCTGGTTTATTGTCCAATACTGATTTTCGTTTATTTCTATTAAATTCCCTCTCACAGTTATGAACGTAATGTGACGCCAAATACTTATCAACCCAAAGTGGCATGCACATATATGTGCAAAATGTTGAAAATGCTAACCTGAATAATAAAAAATTCACATGGAACGTGTGTCTTGTAATAGATGTGATCACTTTGAGTTGCTGTGACTCGCGCACCCTCCCTAATTGAGCCAGTTTCTTAGATATAAAACTCATTGCAAAATGTAAACAACACACTTCACTTTGTAATTTTTACGAACTCACAAACTGTACTGTCAACATATTTTTTTGTATGGTCGAGTTAAAGAAGCGGTTAAAGAATGTGCAGTCTAAGGTTGTCCTTATGTGAATACTAACATTCGTAAATAATTTTACGAGGGAATTTCTTTTCGTACTAAATGGAAATTCGCCTCCTTGTTTTACTATGTTATATTTATTATACTTTTCATTAAACATTGGTTCAATGAAATAAACATTAAAGTTAGCTATTTTTTTCAGTCAAATTAGTGAAAGGTAGGTTTACGGTTTTATAATTGTACAGGAGGCGAACATATGTAGCTTAGCATACCGTGGGGATGGCATGTTCGTTCGCGAAAGAAGGCATTCTGGCTTGCTGGTGAAGTAAGGATGAATTCTGAGGCCTAAATCCTCTAGGGACAATGCAGTATGCAAAGCAGATGGACTTCTCCAACCAGAGATGTTCAATTTAGTCATTCATAGAGCAGCGCTTCCCTCTTTTTTATATTGTGATTTAGTACTCCGTTTAAGAACCTTTAAGCTAAAATTGGCAGGTTTTTATTTTCTTTCCTTTTTTTCTGCAGGTTTTTAAAACTTCAAAAGAGTTACCCTGAGACGATATGCTCTATCTCGCCCATGTTGAATTGTACAACTATATGACCCATTTTCTCTGAAATTATTACACGCACATACATGAAACTTTTACAGCCTGTTATAGGGTACAGCACTGAAGTGAATGCAGTTTGTATTTGCAGTCGGAAGCAATTAAATTTTTTTTTCTTATCCATTACTTTTTTTCTTGATTTTTAATATAAAAATAATCATAACGTGGAGCTCAATATACAACTTACATTGTTTGTAGATCCACAGCTTTCCTGTAGTTTGTTTTGTAATCTGTGAAAGTTTCATGCACATATCTTGAATGCTTCCTGAGAAAATGTGGCAACTGTTTAAAATATCTGATATGTACCATTCACATGACTTTCTCTACATCTCTGTAACAAATTATTGTTAAAAAGCTCATGCCTCTATTTACTTCCTGCTACTCGAGAACAAATTAGCAGAAATGTTCTTATTACTTGTTTCCCTGTAACCAGAAGCGAAATAAGGGAGTACCATAGGTTAAAGTGACAGTCAAAAGCTGGTTGTTATGTGACTGAAGTTCCTTTGTTTGTATGGATAGGAGTTGACAAATTCCTGTATGAGAAAAGTATAAGTAAAAAATGTATATAACATAAACTGTGTGTTTTAACGTGGTCTACATTTTTTTGTCTGGTAAGTTTTTGTCCATCTCTTACGGGTTAGAAACTATGCAAAATTCCGTAAAAGTCATCCAGAATAAAGTAGTCTTCAGATGATATTCCCTGAGAATTCAAGATATACATTTTATTTGTCAGGTAAATGTCTTTAATATACGATATTTTAATCAAAATCGTTACATCCATTTTTGAGAAAATGAAAATGTTCGAAAAAAGTTCCATGTATGTGGTAGTTTGGGGTGAGGGGATTTTTCTCAAAATCCTCGTGTCTTATCCCTGGAAGACACTGAACTTAAATACCAAGTTTGGTATTTTACCAACTTTTCGTTTTTGAGTTATCGTGTTCACAGACACACTGTCCTTTTTCTGAAAATGCGTTTTTTTTTGATCCAGGGTACCCTAAAACGTATATTTCCGGTGAAATCTCGGTATCGAATTTTTGGGAGGAGGGCAATGTCTTCTGTATACACTATGTACATAATATGTGTAGAGAAAGTAAAAATCTGATGTGTACCATTCACATGACTTTCTCTATATCTCTGTAGCAAATTATTGTTAAAAAGCTTATGCCTCTATTTACTTCCTGCTACTCGAGAACAAATTAGCAGAAATAGTCTTATTACTTGTTTCCTTGTAAGTAGAAGCGAAATAAGGGAGTACCATAGGTTAAAATGATAGACAAATGCTGGTTGCTATGTGACTGAAGTTCTTTTATTTATATGGACAGGAGTTGACAAATTCCTATATAAGAAAACTAAGTTTTTCATAGCTGAAACCAAAAACAATGAATATCTCAAAAACGATCAACTCCACAAAAAAAATGCATATATTCCCAGAAAATTCAAAATATACATTTTGTTTGTTAGGTAAATAACTTTAATATATGATATTTTAATCAAAATCGTTAGAGCCATTTTTGAGAAAATCAAAATTTTCGTAAAAAGGTCCAAGGAAAGGACAGTTTGGGGTGGGAGTATTTTTCTCACAATCTTCGTGTCGCATCCCTGGAAGATACTTAACTTAAATACCAAGTTTGGTATTTTACCGACTTTTCGTTTTGAATCACACGCACACGCGCGCGCACGCACGCACGCACACACGCACACACACACACACACTTTTGGGTGGAAAGCAATACCTTCTCTATACACTATTCACATAGTGCGTGTAGAGAAAGTAATAATGTAATTCTGAGACAAATAACCTTAAATTTGTTTGTAACTTCCTCTTGGAGGAGTTTGCACATGGAGTGCCACATTGTTTGAGTATCATCATTTTCATTGCCTTTTCCAGGCAAGGACACTGTTTTGTAGAATCTATTGTCCTTGTTCTTACGTTTCTTAAACATACCTTTAGGTTTTGTCATCTTTTGACACATTTACTCTTTCAGCTTGATGAACGCACAGACATGTGTTTACAAACAAAATTCAAGCCATAGAATAACAACTTGAAGGGAATCGATACTTCCAAGGATAATAGAATAATGAAGATGGCAATCGTGCCAACACAAGCAGCAGAAATCACTCTAGGTGAAATAGCGCTAGACTTTTTAAAAATCTTGTAAATGGATGCTAAGGGACCTAATAAATGACAGCTGTCAATACACTTTTAAAATACATTTAAATACACTTATATTTGCGATCAATGACAATATGATATACTAAAATGTGCAGAAAGCATGACTATTCAACTATGCAAAAAACAAATAAAGGCATTTTTTTCAATTTTTGGCTTACCGTCTCACCTTAACTTAGTATTTAAGAACAGAAATTATAGTATCTTCCTGAAAACATTCATTATATGTGTATCGGCAAGCATATCAGCTAGAATTGCATAGAATGTATCATTTATCTGCAGATTAAATCATTGGGCATGGATGAAAGTTTTGAGAGCCACTCAAAAGAAAACTTTTCGAAAGTCGGGCTCTCAATGTCTTCGTTTTTAGTCTTTTAAACGTTCTTAATTTTATCTTTGAGTTTTCTGTCCAGTAGTTCATTTGTGGTCGACTTTTTACTGCTTCCGTTTTGTTTCAATTTACATCTTGGCTGCTTCTCTAATGCATAAAACATGTCAACACTAATTGAACGTCATAAAAATTCCACATGGCAATAAAATGATTACACATACAACAGTTGGTGTTCTTAGCAGGATACTGTTTCTTTCCATGCAAAGCATCATCAGTAAAAACATATCCTTACAATACAATATTCTTTTCTTAAATGTCTGACTTTTTGAGTGCTTATTTGTACCTGATACTCATTTAACCCAAGTTTTTACAATATTGAATAAGCAGAATGGAATTTATTGTGTTGCCAAAACGAAAGCAGTGCACACACAAAGGTTTAGACCAGAAATTCACATTAACACAAGAATTACAATATAAATTTACCTGAGGTGTGGTGGTGATGGTTACTACGGTTCGACATCCCCCAAGAGAAACACAGAAAATAGGTATAAACACCTGCAAGGAATGATAACTATCATAAGGCCAAGAACAGTTGCATCACTTGCGGCACTCTTAAATAATTTCAGTTTTTGATTCAATATCTGTGTAGTGACAACAGAGTGCACTGTGAAAGCGTGTGCTGTGATACCTCTTTTTAACGGTCTCTTAAAAGCATCTGTACTCGGGTATCTACGACAGAAATACTTCTTCGTCAAAAACGTCCATATCAACCAATACGCTATATCCATAACTTACTGTTGAGCAGTAGATTTTTCCGTATTTAGATGAAGTAACATTTCTTTGTAAGGAGGACCATTCAAAGCACTGGAACTTCAACAATCATTACTTAATCATCAACTTTCTTACAACCGTTGATAGTGAAGTTGGAAGAATAGGAAATAAAACAACCTGTCGTTCATTACATGAGCCTGATGATACATTTTCATCATTGCAAAGGTATAAATTGACTGAAATGTTAAAGGATATATCCTGGATTTGAACAGTGAATTTTTCGAATTTTCGTACCATTTATCGTAACCAACAGAGCAACCATGCCCGCACAACACTAAATTCCCCAAATAACTTGTATTTTTTCCCGGCAAACCATAAGAGTTCAACACATTTTGAGATAACTTACTCCAATGGCAATTTGTAATGTTTAAGCATTTTAAGTCCATGGTTAACACAATTAACCACTTCTTGATTAAATATTTATGGCACTAAACCTTTTAATTGGATTTTTACCTTTTTAACTTTATAGTCTATTCTTTTCGTCCAGCAGGTGGGAGAGAGGGGGAAAAGAATACAGATGAACTATAGCCTACATGGGATGCGTGGGAGGACAATGGAGAACAATTAGAACAGTATCATCCTGCATAAAACAACAGCTCTAGAAAGGATAGTAACAAGTGATTTTAAGTTAATTTTGGATCAATGCAACACCAATAAATCTAAAACAGGCTGTTCCAGCTTGGCTGCGCGCCAAAGACATAAGTATGTCTGCCGTATGCAATTCACCTCATCACTGAGATATCTATAGCCATGGCTGAATCCAGTGTTGGAATGCAAACGCAAGCATCGCACAATGACATATTGGCTTCCTTCCCTTCTGATCGAGCCCCGAGGTTTGTGGTTGAGTAGTGGAGAGTACTCAGACACATACGAGTGCAGTTGGAACATCCTCAGCTAAAAGGTACAGGAGCTGGTGTGTTTTGTGCACGCATATACCATATTAATTTTGCATGTGAAGTTCCATTGCCTTCTTGAGAAAAAATTGTACAAATTGACCTAGTATTAGTGTCCTGTGTTTTACATCTAGACGTACTATTTTTACTTTCTCTATACTCACTATGTACATAGTGTATAGAGAAGGTATTGCATTCCACCAAAAATTCGATACCGAGATTTCACCGGAAATATATGTTTTAGTCTCCCTTTTTTCATGTTTGTTTCTAATCAACAAGTATTTATTGCTTCACTAACCTCATGAGTTTTGGTAACCTGCATTTTGAGCCTTATAATCGCAAGGTCCGATTTTGAATGTCGGCGAGGTTGGAGTTCGTAATTACTGTGTTTCCGCCTAGTTTTTCTTTATAGTAGGAAAATATAATTTCAGCTCTTTTTCAAGTTTAATCTGTGTTCGGTTTTGGCTATAAATGCCTTATTACAACTGTTAATTAGAAATCTTTAATTTAAAATACTTCTGCGCTGCAAATCGTTTTAAAGTAGGTGCTTTTGGAGTAATTGATATCTCGTTGAAGATTATTTGGGACACTCAAAAGATATGGCATAAGCTCAGGGTGTGTTTTGTGGAATATTGATGGTGGAACAGTGATACCCCTCGACACACAAAGCCAAATGTCTCATTTAGATACATACGGAGCGAGATAGCAGTGCGGTCAAGTATGCGGCTCGTATTCAGGAATTTCAAGGTTCGATTAATGGACTTTCAGATTGCACTCTTTGGGAAGGTTTCTCTCTGACTTTTAGAAAGTTTGCTGAGGGTTCCCTTTGCATAAGGATAGCGTCCTTGCTAGTGCACGCTGTCGTCCGGATCTGATCACCCTTCGGATCTTCCCATCATCCCTTCCAGAGGTTACGTTTCGGGCTAAAAGAACTATTTTGGCCTATTGCGGCTCTTTCCTTTACGTTTATGAAGGGCCCTGCAGCATATGTTTCTACTTCACTCAATATTTCAATATACTCATTAAAAGGGAACTGTTAAAAGCGTTATTATTAATCGATACAAATTAAATATAAACTGTAGGTTATTGATTAATGCCATAACCAAATACATAAAATAATCTACAGAAAGGATTAGTAAAAGCAGGTGCCAGAGTAACGTTACCGTAGTGGTAAGCCTCAGTTGTATCCACTTCCAAAGCTGGATCGAAAATGCATAGCACTATGTAGATGAGCTGTGCCAACTCTACTCATCTGAGTCGGAGTATTCATATCAACAACAAACCTCTCTGTGAGCTAATATGTCATTCGGTGGAAATCGTAGTACATGTGTTAGGGAGCTGTTTTTCCTATTATAACACGATTTGCACATTATTTACCGGATATGCATGCTTGCTCTTAATTCCACAGCTTTCCCTCAAACTAGTGGTATTGCATACTGCAAGCATTGTAAGTGAGTAACTTATTGCGCACCGCCAAGCTTGAACAGCCTGATGAAGATTGTCAATTGTTCTGGATGCTCCCTTTTGTTTGAGTTACTGAAGTGCACACGATTTAGCAGCACTTTTGTTCTCCTTCTGTGCGTGAATTGCGTTGGTCGCTATGTAAAAGCCCTTTTCCACATGAAGAAACACCGCAAGGAATAGAATCTGGCAAATAATATATTTTGTGCCTACCGGTTGTAATATTGCATGTTGAGCTTTCGTTGGAACTCCAAGCCCTAAACGCAGGTCAAAAAAACATAAAATTAGCATTCCACTCTTCTAAAGTGAGACTTTATTCGGATTGCAGTTATCTGATTGGTTTGAAATATATACTTTTCACAAATTGAAACGAGTTTGCTCCAAAAATGAAATGAAAAAATGAAATTGCGCTTTGTTTATGGACACTCTTTAATTGCTGTGGTTCTCAGCGGCCCATTCTATACTGGGCGTGAAAGACAGCTTAATTTTGCTCAGAGGTCCCTCTATCAGGCTTAAGGTTCTTTTACGTGTCGTAAATCTACGACACGGGACCCACGGCTTACTTCCCTTCCCCACCTTGGTTTTATGAAGTTAGTATGGTAACCATTACACCACTGAGGGCGACAAGTTTGATCCAAAACAACGATTAATTTGGACTTTGGGCCATTCATCAGAACCCCAGATTTTGGGTTTTTCTCATACCACCACTTTAATTATTCTTTAGACCAACCTTGAAACCTTCACTAAAAATGTGATGTGTTCCATTCGCAAAGCTTTCTCTACATCTCTGTAACAAATTGTTGTCAAAAAGCTATTCTTCTATCTACTTCATGCTAATTAAGATAAACATTAGCAGATTACTCAGTTCCTTTATACGTAGAAGGGAAATAAGGGAATGCACTAGGCTAAACCGACAGTCAATGTTTTAAAATGTGGTTATTACGGGATTGAAATCCATTTCTTTGCATGGCCAGGAGTTGACGAGTTCCCATATGAGAAATGTTGAAGTATTTTAAAACTCAAACCAATAACAAGGAATATTACAAAAAAAAAAAAAAAAAAAAAAAATGTATAGGACATAAATTGTGTGTTTTATTGAGATCTTCATTTTTGGTGTTGTAAGTTTTTGTCTATCTCTTACAATTTACCATTCACGCAAAATCTAAAATAAAGAGGTCTTCAGAGGCTATTCCCAGAAAATTCAATATACAATATACATTTTATTTGTAATTTAAATATCTTAAATATAAGAGATTTTAATAAAAATTGTTAGTCATTTTTAAAAACATTATCATTTTCGAAATTTTTATATGTAAAGGGTAGTTAGCGGTGGGAAGATTTTCTTGAAGACGTTCGTGTTGTATCCTTTGAAGATTCTAAACTTAGGTATCAAGTTTGGTATTTAACGCACTTTTTGTTTTTGAGTTCTGCTGCCCACACACACACACACACACACACACACACACACACACACAAGCACAAGCACACACACACTGTTTTTTTATTCCCAAAACATGAATTTCCGGTGAAACCCCAGTATCGAATTTTTGGGTGCAATACAATACAATACCTTCTCTATATATGTACATGTCCACTCACACAATTTCCTCTACCTGACCTACAAACAAAGCATTCTTAAAAAAGATTCTTCGTCTATCTACTTCATGCTAATCGATATAAATGAAACAGCTACTTAGTTCCTTATAAGCAGAAGGGATATAAGGCGATATAATAAGCTAACGCGATTGACTTTGAAATCGGTTCTCTTTGTATGACCAGGAGTAAAAACAAAAACTGTCGCCAATTTCCTGTTTGAGAAGATTATAAGTATTTTACATGGGAACTAATAACAAGGAATCTCTCGGAAATGTAAACTCCACAAAAATGTATCTGACAAATTGAGTGTTTTAATAGATCCAATTTTTTTGTGAATTAACGTTTATGGAAGGCCCTTTTTCGATCTGGAAACGTTCCCAAGCGTGGTGTGATGCTACTGATTGGGTGCCAAAGTCAACACTTCAGTCACATCTTTGTTTGCCTAGAGTTAGAATGTGCCAGCTGCAACAATGCCGAAGAAGTTATGTATGATGATGGTAATAAAATTACTCAAATTCATTTGATCCAATAAGTTATCACTCTATCAAAAGAAACATTATATCAACATACAATAACAAAATTAAAGAAGATAATGTATTACAAAGAAAAGGAAAACCATGGAAATATTTATGTAATAAACAACCAGAATCACTGCATTATCAAGAAAACCCTCTGTAGCAACTTTTAGACTCCTAACAAGCCATGACTCTCTCAATAAATATTTATTCAGGATTGGTATAGTGAGAAATCCTCTGTGTCCTTTCTGTACACTCAAAGAAGATATGAATTGAAACTATCTACTGCGCTGCCCAACCTTTAGTCAACATGATAATACAACCTCAAAATACTGGAATGAAGAGAGCGAATGGCTTCACTGCCAACTGCGCAACATTAGATACCAACCAATCGCAATGGCGAAGAAAATCGAACCATTTTGGGAAGGCTACAATGTCGCCCTTTCCGATGGCAACTACAGCTATTATTGAGACGAGCAAGAAACGAAAATACATTATCTCGAGAAAGGAGAAAACTTTGTTCTCAATAGAAGGTGAAAATGTCGTATGGGGTTAGTTCCAAAAGGAAAGAAACAGGCAACCTGCAACTAGGCTCTTCGAGTCATGGTGAAGGAAGTGAAAATCCAGCCACACAACGAGACATTACATGCAAGTTAGGAACATGGTTAATCTGTTAGCACAGAGTGTCAATAAGGCAGAACTCACAAATTGTTGCCTCATCAAGTTTAAAATTGTGGCAGGAAAATGTATGAGAAAGATGTAATTTTATATATTCTTATAGTTAGCATCATGGGCTCAGGCTATTTATTTTCTCACAGTAGAATAAATGGTTATAAATCCCAGAAAACATCATCGTGCGCACTCGGCAGTTTTCGTCGGCTTGGTACGTTGACACGTTTCTATTCTTTTCGTCTCATACGATGTTTTTCGATTCATGTGATTCTTTTTGAACAGCGATTCATGTTGAGACTAGCACGATTCTCGCGAATCTTTTTGAACGACGATTCATTCCAAGATTGACACGATTCATACAATTCTTTTCTTGCAGTAAGTCGATCATGAACATGTCTACTAAGAACGTATCGGGGGCTTTGGGTTAGAAACAACTCGTTATCTTGACTTGAAGCTTTCCTGGCGGCGGTATGAAAATAACTTTTCTCGGGCTATCAGCCAGGTGAATTCTGGAATAATTTCCAAGCTTTCAAGAGCTAACGTCGCTCTCATCTTCAGGGAATGATGTAGAGACTCCGGGTACGCCTTATATATCTGGCCGGTCCCCCCACCGGACTACTATATATAAGGCGTACCCGGAGTCTCTACATCATTCCCTGAAGATGAAAGCGACGTTAGCTCTTGAAAGCTTGGAAATTATTCCAGAATTCACCTGGCTGATAGCCCGAGAAAAGTTATTTTCAAGTCGTTATCTGTAGGTTTTTACGTCAGTTTTAAATCGTTTTATTTTCACTCTCACATACATGCTTCCAGACTCAGTGGGGGATACAGAATAATTCTGGTTAAGAAAATTTCCCCGCCCCAGCCGGAAATCGAATCCGGGACCTCCGGGTGAGAAGTCAGCTCGCTGACCACTCAACCACGAAGGTAGTCAATGGAAGCTTGTTATGCCATTGGATGAGGATCTGTTTGTGTATGCAAAAAGTCCTGTGTAATTTACTACCACCCAAAGGCCCCCGAGATTATAAATAAACTTTTTCCAAAGGATTTACTATTATCGTCGGATGCTGTTACAATATAAATTGATTACTATCAGGAGAACCATTTGGCTCAGTTAACCACAATGGTATCTTGGTTCTGTTTGAGACAACACAAATAAGGACCAAGCTTCCTGTCTATATCGGGTAGTTTTAATAAAAATCGTTAGTCATTTTTATACAATCGAAATTTTCGAAACATATTCCAATAAAGATATTGTGAAGGCTTGTCTTTTTGAGTTGTCCTGTACACAGACCTACGGACATACACACATGTGGACCTTTTAAAAATGCTGTTTTGGTCACAGAGGACCCAATAATGTAAATTTAAAATGAAACTTCAGTATCGAATTTTTGGGTGGAGCGGCATACTTGTTCTGTCCATCTTCTGTGTACAAAATAGAGTAAAAGTGGCAATGGAGAACAATGGAGCAAAACGGTTTCATTTTTGAAAACTACCTCAGCACGCGAGATTGCAGATTCTAGTTCAGTTTTAGACTGAGCCTTTCCTATTGGTTACGGAGACAATATGGCTACCTGACAGGTGAACGACAGGTTTCAAGACTCCGTCAAGGTTAGATTAGGTTAGCGGTATATAAATGACCCAGATCGAAATAAGGGGTAAAAATCTGATGTGTTCCATTCACATGAATTTCTCTATATCTCTGCAACAAATTATTGTTAAGAGTTTGTGCCTAAATTGACTTCATGCTAATCGAGAAAAAATTAACATAAATAGTCTTATTACTTGTTTCCTTGTAAGTATAAGGGAAATAAGGGAATACCATAGATTAAAGTGATAGTCAAAAGCTGGTTGCTGTGTGACTGAAGTTTCTTTGTTTATACGGAGGAGTTGACAAATTCCTGTACGAGAAAAGTATGTTTTTAAAGGTGAAATCAAAAACAAGGAATATCTCAAAAAAACGACCAACTCCACGAAACAAAATGTATATAACATAAACTGTGTGTTTTAGAGTGCCCTACACTTTTTCTGTGGTAAGTTTTTGTCTATCTCTTACGGTTTAGCAGCGATGCAAAATTCCGTAAAATTCATCCCGAATAAAGTAGTCTACTCGCATAAAATTCAAGACATACATTTTATGTGTCAGGTAAATATCTTTAATAGATGATATTTTAATCAAAATCGTTAGAGCCATTTTTTAGAAAATCAAAAGGGTAAAGGGTAGTTTGGGGTGGGGGGATTTTTCTCAAAATCTTCGTGTCGCATCCCTGGAAGATATTAAACTTAAATACCAAATGTGGTATTTTACCGACTTTTCGTTTTTGAGTTATCGTGTTCACAGGCATACGGACACACACAGACACACACCTTTTTGTGAAATTGCTTTTTTTTGGATACACAGTGCGTATAGAGAAAGTAAAAATGGACCCTCTGAAAATCGGCTCTTGTTTCCATTGCGAAATCAGTCTTCCTATCGTTCTGTCTGCTTATGCATGCGCAGCCATGTTGGTCAATCGACCAATGGCAGAGTTCAAATGTATAACTGAACTAGAACCCTGGCTTAGGTTTATAACTTAACTCCTTGGCACGACAGCTCACGGGGAACCTTGGCCTACCGCCCGGCCGCTGCGTCCCCCATCTCGGTCCACTACAGACGTCATGGATGGGGTGCAGTATTGGAGGGTGAGACGTGGTCAGCGCCTAGAGTCCCTCCCGGCCGGTTAATGCGGTCCTCATGGTCTGGAGCCGCTACTTCTCCATCAAGTAGCTCCTCAATTGGCCCCCCAGGGACCTTACGAGGCTGAGTGCACCCCGGGCCAGGTCTCCCAGCGGGGGAAAATTCCCCACGCCGGTACTGGGGATCGAACCCAGGTCTCCCGCTTGGTAAGCAGCTGCGCTACCACCGCGCTAAGGAGACGACCGGATATAATATAACAAAACGTTAATGCCTATTTCTGTCTTGACTATGTGTCATAGCAAATAGAATGGCGTATATTATACCTTGAACAACTAATTTTCACACAAACTTCTTAGAACGAATTAGAAAAGAAAATTCTGCAGACAAATAGTCTGAGAACATTTTCCTTAAATAGGAAGAATATGGCAGTTTTACATTTGAATAAAAAAAACAGATGTGTTCCATTCACATGACTTTCTCTACATCTCTGTTACAAAGTATTGTTAAAAAGCTTATGCTTCTATTTACTTCACGCTAATCGAGAAAAAAATAGCAGAAGTAGTCTTATTACTTGCTTCCTTATAAACAGAAGCGAAATAAGGGAGTACCATAGGTTAATGTGATAGTCAAAAGCTGGTTGCTTGGTGACTAAAGTTCCTTTGTTTGTATGGAAGGGAGTTAACACATTCCGGTATGAGAAAAGTATGTTTTTCAAAGCAAAATCCAAAAACAAGGAATATCTGAAAAAAACGACCAACTCCACGAAAAAATGTATGTTACATAAATAGTGTGTTTTAACGTGGTCTACAATTTTTGTGTTGTAAGTTTTTGTCCATCTCTTACGGTTTAGCAGTTATGTAAAATTTCGTAAAATTCATCCAGAATAAAGGCTATTCAGAGGCTATTCCCAGAAAATTCAAGATATAAATTTTATTTTTCAGGTAAATATCTTTAATACTTGACATTTTGATCAAAATCGTTAGAGCCATTTTTGAGAAAATCAAAATCACACTTATACGTACACACCCGGACCTTTTTCCAAAAATACTATTTTGGATTCAGGGAGAACCAAAACATGTATTTCCGGTGAAATCTCGGTATCGAATTTTTGGGTAGAATACAATACCTTCTCTATGCACAATTGTACATAGTACGTGTTATAATTCCATTTCGCACATGCAGCGTTTCATTAGCCTGTTCTGCTTTTCTGGTTGAAGGAGTTGCGTTATATAACAAGGAATATCTCAAAAAACATGTATGTAACATAAATTGTGTGTTTAAAGGAGCTCTACAGTTTTTGTGAAGTAAGTTTATTTCTATCTCTTACTATTTACCAGTTAAGCAAAGTCCAGCAAAATTCCCTCAGCATAAAGTGGTCCTTAGAGGTTATTCCCAGAAAATTCAAGATATACACTTTACTTGTCATATAAATATCTTTATATGACAAGTATACTATATTTTACTCAAAATCGCTAGAGCCATTTTTGAGAAAAGAATACATTTCGAAACTTTTTCCATGTAAAGGGTAGTTTGGAGTGGGCGGATTTTTCTCAAAAGCTTCGTGTCACATCGCTGGAATATGCTAAACTTAAATACCAAGTTTGGTACTTTACCAACTTTTCGTTTTTGAGTTATCGTGTTCACAGACACACAAACACAAAGCGGACCTTTTTTTGAAAATACTTTTTTTACTTTCTCTACACGTTCTGTGTACATAGTGTATAGAGAAGGTATTGTATTGCACCAAAAATTCGTAACCGAGATTTCACCGGAAATATATGTTTTGAGACCCCTGAAATCAATAAAAAGCGGAAAAATGTCCATGTGTGTGTATCTGTCTGTCTTTGTGTGTGTCTGTGTGCGTGTCTGTGGGCAGCATACCTCAAAAACGAAAAGTCCGTTAAAAACCAAACTTGATATCTAGTTTTAGTATCCTTCAAGGATGCGGCACGAAGATTTTGAAGAAAATCCCCCTACTCCCAGTTACCCTTTACATGGAAATGTTTTTGAAAATTTTGATTTTTAAGAAAAATGGCTCTTACGATTTTGATTAAAATATCGTATATTAAAGATATTTACCTGACAAATAATATGTATATCTTAAATTTTCTGGGAATATCCTCTGAAGACTACTTTATTCGGGATGAATTTTACGGAATTTTGTATAAGTGGTAAACCGTAAGAGATGGACAAAAACTTACCGCACAAAAATATAGAGCACATTAAAACACATCATTTATATATATATATATATATATATATATATATATATATATATATATTCGTGGAGTTGTTCCTTTTTGAGATATTCCTTGTTTTTGGTTTCAGCTTTACTGTAATTTGTCCACTCCTGTCCATACTAACAAAGACACTTCAGTCATATAGCAACCAGCTTTTGACTATCATTTTAACCTATTGTACTCCCTTATTTCCCTCTACTTACAACGAATCAAGTAATAAGACTATTTTTTGTCGATTAGCATGAAGTAAATAGAAGCATTAGCTTTTTAACAATAGTTTGTTGCAGAGATTTAGAGAAAGTCATGCGAATGGAGCACATCAGATTTTTTTTGGATACAGGGAACCCTAAAACGTATATTTCCGGTGAAATCTCGGTATCGAATATTTGAGTGAAGTGGACTATTTTCTCGATACACTATGTACATAGTACGTGCAGAGAAAGTAAAGAGAAGAGAAACAAAGAAAACCAGAGATTTACACACATACAGGAAGCAACAGCTGGTGAGTTTTACTTGTTTTCAGGGTCAGCCTTCATTACCAACTTTAACGTAAAAGGGAAAAAGAAATGACTGCTGCAAATAGTTTAAGATTGTGTTTGTTGCGAAAATGGTAAAGCTGGGAAGGTTTTAACCGGTGCTATAAAACTACTTGACCATCTGATTGCCTTTTATTGGTGCTATTACTCGCAACGGCTGTGCAGATCGTAACCACTACAATTCTGTTGCATTTAACTTTGCTTCTATTGGTAAGTGCGTCGTTCTTTTGTTCGCCCAGATCTGGACAGCACTTCTTTGGTTTGCATTTGTATTTTATCCACCGGGATTCTCCGCTCAAATGTTTTTATTTTATCTAAACGTACTATGTACTAGTGTATAGAGAAAGTATTGCATTGCACTCAGAATTTCGATACCGAGATTTCACCGGAAATACATGTTTTAGAGTTCCCTGTAACTAAAAAAAGAATTTTTGGGAAAAGGTACGTTTGTGTCCGTGTATCTATGAACACGATAACTCAAAAACGAAAAGTGGTAAAATACCAAACTACCCTTTATATGAAAAAGAAAATCCGAATAAAATAAGAACTAAAGCTTTCCTGGCGACGTGTTAATTCAAAATCTTCTCGGGCTTCTAGCCAGATACCGAATAGTTTGATTTTGTCAAAAATGGCTCTAACGATTTTAATTAAAATACCTTATATAAAAATAGATATCTGGAAAATAAAATGTATATTTTGAATTTTCTGGAAATAGATTATAAAGATCTCCTTATTCAGAATGAATTTTGCTGAAGAAAATGGAAATGGCGTGTTATTTATGGACGCTCTTTAACTGCTTTGGTTGTCAGCGTCCCATTCTATATTGGGCGTGAAAGACTGCTTAATTTTGCTCAGAGGCCTCTCTTATCAGGCTTGAGGTTAAATCTACGACACGGGACCCACGGCTTTACTTCCCTTCCGAAGGAAGCCATGCTAAGGATTTTTACGCCCGAAAAAATCCATTGTCCTCCGCCGGGTTTGAACCCGCGACCTTGGGTATATGAAGTTAGCACGGTAACCGTTACACCACGGAGGGCGACTATTTTGCTGAAGTTTCGTAACTGGTAAACCGTAAGAGACAAAAACTTAAAACTCAACCAATGTAGATCACGCTAAAACTCAAATTTATGTCATATACGTTTTTGTTTTTGTTTTTTTTCCGTGAAAATGACCAATTATAAGATATTCCTTCTTATTTGCTTCCAATTCAAAATACTTATTTTTGTCACACGGAAAGTTGTAAACTTTTGGGCCTGCATAGAAGCAGATTTCAACCACATGGCAACCAGCTTTTAAAAAATGACTGCCGTTTTAGCCTAGTGTATTCCCTACTTTCCTACTACTTACAAGGAGGCAAGTAATTAAGACAATTTCTGCTAACGCTTATCTCGATTATAATAAAGTATATAGAAGAATATGCTTTTTAACAATACTTTTTAGAGCGATGTAAAGAAAGTGATGTGAATGGATCACATTAGATTTTTTTCTATACAGAGGCACTAAGAGTTAATTTATTGATATATCCTTTTACAACAAAATTTCCAGTTATATTTTAAGAGACTATAATCACTGTATCCTCATATTCAGTAATTCTACAAGGGATATATCAGTAGAGACCCCTAACGAGATATTCTGTGATCAGTAGTGACGTAATAAATGTCTGCCAGTGTATGTTGAGTTAAAGGACAAGGTACTCTGAAATGGTAAAAAATGGTTACTAATAAAATCTCTATTATTTCTATATACCACACAACAAATGTAGAGCACTTTAAAACACACAATTTATGTTATATACATTTTTTTCGTGGAGGTGATTGTTTTTGAGATATTCCTTGTTTTTGGTTTCAGCCATAAAAAACATACTTTTCTCATACAGGACTTTGTGAACTCGTGTCCATACATACAAACAAAGGAACTTCAGTCACATAGCAACCAGCCTTTGACTATCACTTTAACTCATGGTACTTCCTTGTTTCCCTTCTGCTTACAAGGAAGCAAGTAATAAGACTATTTCTGCTAATTTTTTTCTCGATTAGCATGAAGTAAATGGAAGCATAAGCTTTTTAACAATAATTTGTTGCAGAGATATATAGAAAGTCATGTGAATGTAACACATAAGATTTTTTATGCTTATGTACCTTTTTCTCAGAAAGAATAAGAACTGGATAGCTGAAATTTTCAGCACATATATACAACATATAGTTGAACTTTCTGAACCACCATCGTGGTTAGATCATATTAAGAAAGCAACAACATTGCAAATTTTCCACATTTTTATTTTTTTGAATTTCTACTGAAATTATATCATAGCTAAATAATTGAGGTTCAGAAGATAGCTGATAATACTAAGAACAAGCATGCAAAAGTATTGCTGGTAATATCAGAGATAAAGGTACATGAATTCACATGTTTTAAAACTAAATTTTATTTCTTTTCTGCTGAATGAAATATGTTTTATGGACTCAACCACATAAGATATTAATGCAAACAGCCACTTGAAACAATTGTCATGATTTATAGAATAATTATACAATGTGTGGAAAAACATGTTTATACTTTAAGAGCAGTGGCAATTCAACTTACGGTGTAATTTCCGTATGTTCAGACTACCTTGTCCCCTTAATAGTAACTGACAATTTTCTCTCAGAGATCTGTTCACTGGAAGCACTGCTTCGTTGTAAGCCATTGCTGGGGTCGGGGGTGCCAATTTCTCTAATGTTACACCTTTTCAAAACCTTGATAATCTCCCTACTTCCTTTCCCCTGCGAGATTTGAGGCATGACCACAAATTAATGATGGGCATTATCGAATACTATCGACAACTGAACGTATTAGATAGTGAGAAATGACTATCGAATAAATCGGCTTTTATTCGGATTTAAAAACTTATTTTCGCGGCACCTAGTTACACAGATAAGTTACTAAAATAAACAGCTTTTATTCGTTCTAGCCTGCGAATAATATATAAAACGACTTTACTGAGATTATTTTGCAATATTAAAACACGTAAGTGCTTGCAATTAATATCTAGCAATTAGTGATAACGCCATGCATATCGAATTTGAAAGCATAGGTAGTTCTCATTCACACTAGCGCACACAACTCTGAAATGGAACTCTGTATTTTTGAAATAAAGATATACAAAGAAATAAGAGTTTCCTTTTAAGGTTATCAACCTATTTCAGAATTATGTGAACTTATGGTTCAATAATTTGAGGTTATATTATCAGCTTATATCGTGTGATTATTGTATCAATTTGAGGTTTTTGTATACGCAAAAGATTACACCCTCATAACATCGGGAAACCTTAATTATTTAGTAATTGTTTCTTATTCTGTATTAGCGATACTCAGTCCCAAAGTTGGCTAAATGATATCATGGGTTGAATTGAATGTAAGGAATGGCCAGCATTCCAACCTCCAGAACATTCTCAATTTTAATAATATAACAAAATGGCGACCTCTCCAACAGTATTACCAAAATTAATGCATATGTTTAGAACAAACTGTTAGCCTAGTCAACCAACCGCATAGGTATTTATATTTCTTATTGGTAGTTTGTATGTAACATTCTTTAGTATAATGTTTATGAATGGTTACGAAAAGTGTTAAAGAAAATACAACAGTACATGCTGTTTACTTTCTGAAATGGAGTTGGCATCATGACAAAATGAACTAGAACCTTACAATATTCGATACTTGAAGTTGATAATCGAACAACTTTACCAAGAGAAGTATTAACACGAATTCTAATTACATCTGAAAATGTAATTCAGTCATGAACAATCCCCAGTACTCCAGGACGATTAAATAAAAAATCTGATGTGTTCCATTCACATGACTTTCTCTATATATCTGTAATAAATTATTGTTAATAAGCTTATCTTTCATTTATTTCATGCTAATCGAGAAAAATTGGCAGAAATAGTCTTATTTCTTGCTTTTTTGTAAGTAGGAGCGAAATAAGGGAGTACCATAGGTTAAAGTGAAAGCCAAAAGCTGGTTGCTATGTGACTGATGTTCCTTTGTTTGTATGGACAGGAGTTGACAAATTCCTGTATGAGAAATGTAAGTTTTTCAAAGCTGAAACCAAGAAAAAGGAATATCTCAAAAACGATCAACTCCACGAAAAAAATGTACATAACATAAATTGGGTGTTTTAACGTGCTCTACATTTTTTGTGTGTTACGTTTTTGTCCATCTCTTACGGTTTAGTGGTTATGAAAAATTCATCCAGAATAAAGTAGTCTTCAGAGGCTATTCCCAGAAAATTCAAAATATACATTTTATTTTTCAGGTAAATAACTTTAATATACGATATTTTAATCAAAATCGTTGGAGCCATTTTTTAAAAAATAAAAATTTTCGAAAAAAGTTCCATGTAAAGGGCAGTTTGGGGTGGGGGGATTTTTCTCAAAATCTTCCTGTCGCATCCCTGGAAGATACTAAACTTAAATACCAAGTTTGGTATTTTACCGACTTTTCGTTTTTGAGTTATCGTGTTCACAGACACAGGGACACACACACGGACCTTTTTCTGAACATACTTTTTTTTGGATACAGGGGACCCTAAAACATATATTTCCGGTGAAATCTCGGTATCGAATTTTTTGGTGGAGTGCAATACATTCTCTATACACTATGTACATAGTGAGTATAGAGAAAGTAAAAATTGGTTTACCGATGAAAGCTATTTGAAAACTGATTGGGGACTGTCGATTGCCAAGCAACCGAATAAAAATCGAATGGTTGGGTAACAATAGAATAGTCGATATTTAGGCGACTGTCGAATAAGTCGATAGTTTTCAATCGAAAGTGCCCATCACTACTGCATATCTCAGTCTGCTACCGCCGCAGATATACGCAATAAGGATATTCCGGGCATTTATTCAGTATCCGTTTTTACTTTCTCTATACGTACGATGTACATAGTGTATAGAGAAGGTATTGCTTTGTACCCAAAAATTCGATACCGAGATTTCACCGGAAATACATGTTTTGAGACCACCTGAATCCAAAAAAAGCATTTTAAGAAAAATGTCCGTGTATGTCTGTGTGTATGTGTGTGCGCCTGTGTGTCTGAGGGCAACATAGCTCAAAAACGAAAAGACCGTTAAATACCGAACTTGGTGTTTAAGTTCCAAGGATGCGACATGAGGATTTTCAAGAAAACCCCCCACCCCCAACTACTCTTCACATGGAAAAATTTTCGAAAATTTTTATTTTCTAAAAAAATGGCTTTAACGATTTTGATTAAACTATCGTATATTGAAGATATACACTTGACAAATAATATGTATATCTTGAATTTTCTAGGAATAACCTCTGAAGACTACTTTATTCTGGATGAATTTTACGGAATGTTGTGTAACTGGTAAACCGTAAGAGATAGACAAAAACTTACCACACAAAAAATGTAAAGCACATTAAAGCACACGATTTATGTTATATATATTTTTTTCGTGGAGTTGATCGTTTTTTAGATACTCCTTGTTTTTGGTTTCAGCTTTAAAACTTTTCTCATACAGGAATTTAAGAATTGCTGTCCATACAAACAAAGGAACTTCAGAAACATAGCAACCATCTTTTGCTATCACTTTAAGCTATGTTACTCCCCTTCGCTTCTACTTACAGGGAAGCAAGTAATAAGACTATTTCTGATAATGTTTTCTCACTTAGCATGAAGTAAATAGAAGCATAAACGTTTTAACAAAAATTTATTGCAGAGATATAGAGAAAGTCATGTGAATGGGTTACATCAGATTTTTCCCCCGTGAAGCTATTTCAGTACACGAAACTCTTTCCTATGTGTAGAATGAAGAAATTATTGCCGCGTCGCTAAACTTTCCTATTGATGCTTACCTTCGGAGTGTCTTTCTTGGGTGTTAAAATCAGAGCTAGGAAGTTCGTATCAATTTCCTTATGCAGAGTAAGACCTACCAGGTTTGGCAATACCATGCAGCGCTACTTGCGCGAGCAAAGGTCAACATAGAGTGCAACCCATTACTGCAAAACAGATATCTCTGCATAACAGAACCACGTCGGTAGGAATGAAGGCGTTTGAATAACATCTTGTTCTGCTTAAATGTGAGCAGAATTAATTTGTTTTACAACCATAGTAAGTTTTCTAGGAGAGTACTTATTCATGTACTTATTTAGAAACCGACGGCAGTTCTATTATACAAGCTGTAAACACCTAGTAACATAACAGCTTCACAGCTTCTATTGTTGATTGCAAATTTGTTCAGAAAATTGCCTACAACTATCACACTGTTATAGTTCAGAAGTATGCAGCTGACTGAATCTGTGCGGCATGTAGAAGAACTGTCAAGAAGGATCTACCTATCCACGAGCATCCTACCTGAAATAAAGAGTGTGATGTGTCACATACAAGCTGCAGTTTCAGATCCCTACAAATGCTACTTGCTTGGTGATACTGTTAATAATATGTATGTTGTACATAATTATCTAAATATGTGGGCTTATATGAATGTTTCATAAGTCATTTTCGTTCTCTGGAAACAGTACTGTTTACTTGACAACACGTTCGTTTACCTCTCCTCCCTGCGTTTTTATCAATAACTTGTTTTGATGCGGCGAGATGGTCGGTCGCAAACTATAAAGGAACGGCGAATGGTACGAACTTCCTAGTTCCGGTTACATTCGAACACTTTGTCCTTCTATTCACTGTAAGTAACATGGAATTCCCTTTTAAAAGATTTAACACGCTTCATCCTATTTGGCCCTCTTCTACAAAATATGCAATATTTCTAGGCAGAATACTAACATGCTTGAAGAGTTGGTCGAGCATATGAATTTAACACAGCAGATTTTTTATGATTTCTTTATGTAACATACTAAATTTGAAGCCGTCAGTCACGAAAATCATTTCCCAAGAATCCTAGTAAAGTTAGATAAGCCACTGGTCAAATTAGCAGCCTGACCATTATAACTTCAACACTGCAAGCAGTCAGCAATTCAGAGTAAATATATAATATAGTTATTTTAACCGTTAAAAAGAGGTGGTGGGTACCTGTTTGTATAGTTGGATGTGCGGAAGCCGCAATAATTGTTGTGATGGAACTGTTCTCTACGTTTGTGTAGGTCTGGTCTAAACCAAGGTGTAAAGTCACTACAAAACTATAGGTAACTAACCTAGTAAACTAGCAAAGTTCTAGTATTAGGTTGCAATGAAAGTTAAACTTGTGTTCTAAAGCAACAAAGTGATGGCAATTAGCTTGCCTAGAACTTAACTATTTTAAAATCATTTTGCTAAGAATGTTTAACAAAAAACAGAATTATAGGTAGACTACACTATAGCCATTACAAGCAGATCTAAAGCTACCAACAAGCACTTAAGCCTTGAGAGATATAAACTCTGAAGCATGCATTACAGTACCCAGTTGCAACACTTTCAACTTTTTAAAAAGGAAACATATCTTACCAGATCTAAATACTTGCAATTGCAAACACATAGCACTCTCTGCGCATACTCCCTACGCAATGATATTGCACATTTGTGCAAAGAAAGGAAATTTAAAAATGCGAATTAAAGCCTATTATTCTAACTTCCGTGTTTTCAAAGAATGTAACACATTGACTTTTATTTTGTCGGAGGCAATGAATAATAAGCATACTTATGGGAAGTTAAAGCTTGGTTTATTGGGAGCATGGGCCTTGTTTCTTTTTATCCAACACTCCCCTCTCATACCAACACTCCCCTTACAGACCAACAACCCCTCGGAAACCAATTCAACACTCCCCTCACATACCAACACTCCCCTCACAGTCCAACACTCCCCTCACAGTCCAACACTCCCCTCATAATCCAACGTTCCCCACACAATCCAACGTTCCCCTCACAATCCAACGTTCCCCTCACAAACCAACACTCCCCTCATAAACCAACACCCCCCCCCTCAGAAACTAACACTCCCCACACAATCCAACACTCCCCTCAGAAACCAACACTCCCCTCAGAAACCAACACTCCCCTCAGAAACCAACACTCCCCTCACAAACCAACACTCCCCTCACAAACCAATCCAACACTCTCCTCACATACAACACTCTCCTCACATACACCACTCCCCTCACATACCAACACTCCCCTCAAAAACAAAACCAACACTCCCCTCACAAACCAATCCAACACTCCCCTCACAAACCAATCCAACACTCACTTCACAAACTGATTCACACTCCGTTAATATAAAATTAATTACCTATGGTCAGCTGTTCTAAAGCAGTAATAAGGTCTATCGCGCTAACCTGAGCTGGAAATGGTGATTTGTCAATGACTTCAGTTAGTGTTGATCAAATCAATCAATAACTGATGGCGACTTGGCTCTTTACATCGAAGAGATATATTTAAATGTGGCGGGAATTAAATAGTAAGTACATTTTAATAAATAAAAGGAACTAAAGATGGAGATTTTAAATGGAAAATTCAACTACCAAATATTATTGTGATATTGTGCGTCAGTAACAGTAAATATACATATCAATAGTTGGAGGATTAAATATAATATTTTATTAACACCTGCGGTAAAAAAGAAAGCGCATGGGGTGCAAAAATTGTAATTTCCACACACAGCATGAACGGGAAACGGATACAAAGAACACCATCGTTGAAAATAGTAATTTGATGTGCAAATTTCTAGAGCAAATTTTTAATTGAAATCACACATCTTGTGAGTTGTAGTTTCAGATGCCGGATTTACTTCAAGACTATGAGGTATTCTATAGCATTACAAAATTAAGTAACATTGAAAGTTTTACCTATCTATAGTAGGTAAGAGAAGTTATTGTATTTCAACGAAAATTGAGCCGGATTGAAACCGGAAATATGTTTTGAGGTCTCTTGAATTACAAAAAGCTTTGTTAGAGAACGAACCATGTGTGCGTCTATCATTGTCTGCCTCTCTCTGTTAATTTTAAAGTGGGTGAACAGAAAAATTGTCTAGGTAAGAACAGTCTGTAGAGACAATATAAAATTAAAAATCTGATGTGGTGCACTCACATGGCTTTCCATAGCTGCTCTACAAACAAACATCTTACAAAATATTCTTCTTCTTTCTACAATGCTAATCGAGATAAAAATTAGCAGAGTATTCTAATTACTTAGTTCCTTATAAGTAGAAGGAAACTGAAGGAATGGCAACGCTAAAGTGATAGTCAAATGTTTTAAAAACTGTCGTTATGCGATTGTCATTGCACATCGCTTCTTTGCTTGGCCAGGAATAGAACAAAAGAAAAACGGACACTTCCTGTCTGAGAAAGTATAGGTATTTACAATTGAAACCAATAACAAGGAATATCTCAAAAACGGTAAACCCAACGAAAAAAATGTATATGACACAAATTGCGTAATTTAACGAGAATTACATTTTTTGTGCAGTAAGTTTTTGTCTATAGTCTACGGTTTGCTAGTTATGCAAAATTCAACAAAATGTAGCCAGAATAAACAGGTCTTCAGAAGATATTCCCAGAAAATTCAAGATATACATTTGTGGTGGAAATGGCCTTAATATGTGCCATTTTAATCAAAATCGTTAGTCATTTTTAAGACAAACCAAATTTTCAAAAATTCTTCCTGTAAAGGGTAATTAGGGGTGGGGCATTTTCTTGAAAATTTCGTGTTGCATCTTTGCATGATACCAAACTTAAATACCAAGTCTGGTATTCAACCATCTTTTCGTTTTTGAGCTATACTGTCTAGACACACACGGACCTTTTTCTAAAATGCTTTTTTAAATCAGGGGACCCCAAAACATGTATTTCCAGTGAATGCCGACATCAAATTTTTGGGTGGAATACAATTCTTCTCTATCCGGGGTTAGAGAAAGCAAAAAAGCAGTGGTTACAGACTCATATGAATTTAACACATCAGATTTTTTGTGAATGTCACATGTTTAACAGAATGAATCCGAAGAGTATTTCTCTTATTTCTTATCTGGAATAAAATGAATATTTAAATAAAGACATCTTAGTGTTGTAAAAGAGTGGGAAACTAAACCGTTGTTTCAATTAAGCATCATTTCACCATCTTATCACAATATACCTTCCGATATGATCCGCATAATTAAATGATACTAAAGCACGTCTCGTTGAATTTTTACTAAATTTGACATAAACAGTCGTCCCAAAATGCTTCTGCCTCTGGACCTTCAAGTTAGTGTCACTTCCGCGAATTCCAGTGTTGTCTTGTTTTGCCGGTCAAGTGGAATACGTCACAAAACCACTAAAGAGCAAACAGGTTTCATTGCTGATTTCAAGAAGTCTCCGGTTAACTGTCTCTTCAGCTTGAGTAAGAGGTTAGTTAAGGAACACGCAAGTATGTCACGCGAAAATGTTTTTGTTATGCACATGCAACACGTGTTTGAAGTCACGAAACAGACACCGAGCAAAATTCTATCTAGACTTCTATACTCTCAAATACAACTGGATATTGTTTCGAAGAGAATAATTTATTTCATTTTAAAAGTTTCAGATATCTACAGCGCTATTCATATATTTTTATTTAATATACGGACGGTGAGAACTCTTTGTTGAACTTTTCCAGTAATAAATATACGAGGGTCGGCTGATAAGACCCGGGCCTCACTAGTCCAGTCTAGACCAGCTTGTATCCATAGCTACAGGTCAATAACTTGTTTAGTTTTTGAATGACAGCATTTTAAACAACACAACTTTAGAGTTTTCGCGAAAATGGAGAATTTGGAAAACCAAGCAGTGATTAAATACTTCCATTTGAAAGGCTTGACGCCTAAAGAAACCATTGAGGAAATGGATAGTACATTGAAAGACTCTGCCACTTCATATTCAATGATTAAAAGGTGGGTTGCTGAGTTTGAAATGGGACGTACGAGCACTAGTGATGAGCCTCGCTCTGGACGCTCTGTAGAAGTGACCACTCCAGAGATCACTGAAAAAAATGCACCGTTTAGTACTCGAAGACCGCAGATTAAAGTTGTTTAACATAGCAGAGACTGTAAGCATATTAAAAGAACGTGCAAGTAATATTTTAAGTAATGTTTTGGGCTTTGGGAACCGCGTTTATTGATACCTGATCAAAAGTTGCAAAGAAAAACTGTGAGTTGCAAAGAATGTGGAGCTCTACCGTAAAAATCCTAGTGCATTTTTGAGACGGTTTATTTACCATGGATAAAACTTTGATACATTACTACTCTCCAGAAAGTAAATCACAATCAAAACAGTGGATTGCACCAGGTGAACCAATTCCAAAAAAGCAAAGTCAATTTTGTCAGCTAACAAGGTTATGGCAAGTGTTTTCTGGGATGTACAGGCAATTATTTTTATTGATTACTCGGAAAAGGGTAAAAGTATCACTGGTAACTATTACGCAAGCTTACTACAACGTTTGAATGATGAGGTAAAAAGAAAAATACCTCATTTGGCAAAAAAAAAATCTTGTTTCATCACGATGATGCTCCGGCCCATCGTTCAGTCATTGCAATGGGAAACATGTGCGAATTAAAGTTGCAATTGCTTGAACATCCACCCTATTCGCCAGACTCAGTGACTACCACCTGTTCCCAAACCTCAAACATTTTCTTGGAGGACAAAGATTTCACAGCAACGAGGAGGTCATTGATGCGGTAAACAGCTATTTTGAGGACCTTGATAAATCGTACTACAGAGATGGTTTAATTAAACTAGAACACTGATGTGACAAATGCATACCTGGAGATTATGTTGAGAAATAAAGCAATTTTTTTTAAATACTGATTTCATTGAGAGGCCCGGGACTTATCAGCCGACTCTCGTAGCTTATTGCTGATTCTAATTCAGAAATTCCTGTTCTCAAAACGGGAGCTAATGATGTATATAAAACACTAGCGTAACTCCGGCTCTTCAAAGTACAAGGTCTCTTTTCTTGTGAACACATGTTGCCGTTGTTCTGTTGTCTTCAAGATTTGTGAAATACTCTAATAGTGAAGCGCACTTCATGCTGAACTGACAAACAAAACACGCCGGGGCAGTGGTATACTCAATTCAGGTCTGTTCCTGGTCCTAGCACATTTTTTATGTGAATAACATTAGTTGACTAAACCATTGCCAGTCTTTTGTACTTCTGGACCGTTCTGGTAACCCAGACAGATGGCTCAGCCGTTTCCTCTGGCACTGGCTTTCGGGAGGTGGTGGGCTCGATTCCCGCGGCCCACCTCTCTGACCCATGTGTTTTATCGGGGTTTCTTCGGCGAAGGTTTCTTCATTCCTGCCAACTTCCTAACCCTTCATTCATCTCAACTTTATCCAAACGGTCTCTTTCAGGGCTAGTATGTGTTGGCAAGGACTGCGGTGATGGCGGTCTTCCGTGCATCTCTTGGCAAGATGGCGTTGATGTCGTCTGTATAACCTAGGGGGTTCGGTCAGACCTGGGACGAGGGTTCCTAGAGCTCCCCGTGCCCAGATGAACTGCTCGGACGATGTTAAGGGGCTCTATACGGTGGCTATTTCCCCGCGGTCCATAATGCTCTATCGTCCTCTGCTCCTGGGACTAACGCACACTGAGCATTGTGGCTGTAGTATGGAACCCCCTCCGGAAATTCATTCTCTCTCTCTCTCTCTCTCTCTCTCTCTCTCTCTCTCTCTCTCTCACACACCATTCTGGCACATATTTTTACTTTCTCTACACGTACTATGTACATAGCGTATGGAGAAGGTATTATATTCTACTCAAAAATTCGATACCGAAAATTCACCAGAAATATATGTTTTATGTTCCCCTGAATTCATAAAAAGAATTTTTAGAAAAAGGTCCGTTATGCGTGTGTATCTGTGTGTGTGTGTGTCTGCGGACAGCATAGCTCAAAAACGAAAAGACCGTTAAATACCAAACTTTGTATTTAAAATTTAAGTTTGGTATCTTCCAAGGATGCGACACGAAGATTTTGAGGAAAATCCCTTCCTCCCACCCCAACTACCCTTTACATGGAGAAATTTTTGAAAACATTGATTTTCTTAAAAATGGCTCTAACGATTTTGATTAAAATATTGTATATCAAAAATATTTACATGACAAATAAATGTATATTTTGAATTTTCTGGGAATAGCCTCTGAAGACTACTTTATTCTTGGTGAATATTACGGAATTTTACATAACTGATAAACCATATAGGACAAAAACATACTGAACAAGAAATGTAGAGCACATCCAAACACACACTTTATGTTATATGGATGTTTTTCGTGGAGTTGCTGGTTTTTGAGATATTCCTTGTTTTTGGTTTCAGCTTTGAAAAACTTATACTTTTCTCATACAGGAATGTTTCGACTGGTGTCCATACAAACAAAGGAACTTCAGTCACATAGCAACCATCTTTTGACAATCACTTCAACCTATGATACTCCCGTATTTCACTTCTGCTTACGAGGAAGCAAGTAATGAGACCATGCTTGCTAATCTTTTCTTGATTAGCATGAGGTTAAAAGAAGCATAAGGTTTTTTTTAACAATAATTTGTTGTAGAGACGTAGAGAAAGTCATGTAAATGGAACACATTAGATTTTTTATTCTTAATCTTCCTGAGTCTAACAACTTTCTTAAGGTGCACTAAAAACAGAGTATGTTGAAACTTTGTATTCGCAGCATTTTGCTGTTGATGGAGCACTATATTTTGTCGATAAATAAGGGTTTTCTTGGCTTAGACTAGTAACATGGCGAACTAGCAAATATCTTATGAAGAAGGTATAAGGATCTGTCACTGTGTGGAGAGAAAGACATCTGCATTCACACTTGCGTACTGTAAAGAAACGGAAAGACTAAGGACAAAATATTTGCCAGATTCTTTTATTAAATGAAGACGAGGTTTAGATGCCCGTTGGACTTTGTTGGTTGCAAGGAGGAGAGTGGCCTTTTGGTACTTTTCTACAAAAGGAAATGTAAATTGCGTGTTATTTATGGACGCTCTTTAACTACTATGGTTCTCAGCTTCCCATTCTAAATTGGGCGTGAAAGAGGGCTTAATTTTGCTCAGGGGCCTCTCTATCAGGCTTGAGGTTCTTTTACGTGCCGTAAATCTACGACACGGGAGCAGCGGTTTTACTTCCCTTCCGAAGGAATCCATGCTCTGCCGGGTTTGAGCCCGTGACCTTAGGTATACGAAGTTAGCATGGTAACCACTACACCACCGAGGGCAACTCTTTTACAAAAGGTGTTGCATCTTATCATCAGATCAGAGTAGACATAAAAAATTATCTTGGGTTGTGATATATTTGTTGTAATTTTTATTTGATTTTTATTGATATTTTGTTTCCATTCTTCTTATTAAATGTTCTGTGCATTTTGTTACTGGTGCTTTTCTGTTGCTTTTTCAGTTTTTAAATAACATTAATTTATTAGCATTTAAGTCAATTGTGCTAAATATAAAGTGAAACATGGGCTACAGTTTGTTATATAAGCATGCATGGTCTATCTGACCTGTAGGAAGTGTGAACCAAGACACTCTACAGTGCTCTACTTTATATCCTAGCTGACTGTACCTTCTATTATCTGAGATAAGCTATTCCCGCATTGGCACCAGCAAACCTATGGTCTCGTCATTGTTACTCACCCTGAACCAGACAATAGTAGGCCTATGCCTATCATTGCCGTCCACAGCGTCACAGGGCATCTCCAAGGTCTCACCAGGTTTCCTCAGGTACATGTTATGTGGCACTATCGTGAATACTGGAGGTCTTTGCACGATTACTTTGATTGGTGAGGAAGGACCTTCCGTACCCAGGTCGTTCACAGGAGTGCATGTGTACAGACCGCTGTGGGACTCTTCAACCTATGGAAACAAAATATTCATTAGAACATTATACATTTAGCAGTGAAAACAGCAACATGAACCCTTTAATGGCTTAGAAAATCAAATTGTAAATGCTTAAGCTCTTACAAAAGGTTCTTTTCCTATCTACCTCATTAACAGAGCTAGGAAATTCATACCGTTCTTTATACAGGTTGCGACCTACCGTCTCGCCGAATCAAAAGAAGTCATCGATAAAAACGCAAAGGGGAGAGGTAAAAAAACCTGTTGTCAAGCAATAAGTACTCATTCCAGAGAACAAGAATGCCTTATGAGACAATCGTATACGATGGTGGTCTGAAAAGTTCTCGTCCTGAAGTGAAAAACGACAATTCATGCTTGGTTATATTTTTCAACTAATCTCTTTTATTATCAATACATTTTGTCCAGCGATGCTCCAATGGCATTATCCCCTCTCTGTAGTGTACATCTGGAAGTGCTGCAAAGTACCCATTTGCAGACGCAATTGCTTCTTCATTGGAGGAAAAGCGGCTACCAGTGAGAAGCTTCTTCACTTTTGCAAAAGATGGAAGTCCGAGGGAGCCAAATCTGGAGAATAGGGTGGATGTTCCATCACTTCATAGTGCAGATTTCTCAATTCCCCCATTGCCAAAACACTTTTGTGGGCAGGTGTATTGTCCTGATGGAAAACATTTTTTTTTCCTTTTTTAACCCTGGCCTGTTTTCACGAATGCTTGCATTCAGTTTGGTTAGAAGTTGAGAGTAGTATTCTCCAGTAATGGTTTTATCTTTTTCGAGATAGTCAATCAACAAAATTCCTTTGTCATCCCGCCGATGGCACCATCCTCTCCTTCTTTAGAGCTGAAAAACCTACTTCTGTCCACTGCCTCGACTGCTGCATGGATTCGGGTGTGTATTGGTGAATCCATGTTTCATCCATTGTGACGTATCGGTGCAAAAAGTCACTTCTGCTCTTCTGAAAATACGCCAAGCACTTTTCAGAAAGTGTCGTGCGAATGCGTTTATTATCCACAGTATACGCATCACCCATCTTGCGCAAAGCTTCCTCAAGTTTAATTCTTGATGCAAGATGTGACCAATTGCTTTTGAAATTTCACGCAGCTTTAGTCGCCGATCTTCCAAAATCATATCGTGCACTTTTTCAATAATTTCCGGTGTGGTTATAGTTTTTGGCCGTTCTTCGCGTGGATGTCTTGGACACTTTCATGGCCACGTTTAAAATTGGCCGCCCATTTCTTCACAGTGGAAACTGAAGGTGAAGAATCACCATCCACATTTGCAATCCGCAAATGAATTTCTGTAGGTGTTAAACCTTCTTTTACGAAGAATTTTATCAAGCACGATACTCGAATTTCACCATTTTCAAAGCAATGCGCACTTCCACTGGTTCAAACAACTGCCTACAGTCAACTATTGCCTGGAATGACTTGTAATTTTACATAGGGTCTATTAACATGTGTACCAACTTAAGGGGAAAACATCATTCAAGTAATGCCGCGATCTCTGGATGAGGCCGAGAACTTTTCAGGCCACCCTCGTACACTATTTAGATAATGAATAACATACAAGTTATTACATATATAAGGGTGACCATAACTGATTTCTATATATGTATATTATGAAAACACCCAAACAAATATAATACGGATTGTAATATTTACTGATCGAATGTTAAATGATATCCAAAAAATAAAATTAATTTCTTAAACAACTTCACATTCTTATTAGGTAAAAACGAAAGTAGGAATTAAAGTAAAGCTTTACTCATCTGTAGCTGTATTACTGAAAACCATAATATGTACTTCTGAATCCTTTCAAATGAAAACCTCATTCTACGTTCTGACAAACAAGATTTGTAATGCGAAAAAGTTCGTTTTACTTCGCATGATGTGATCAGGGCATATTTGAAATATTTTATCAGTTCCGTATCAGTATCAGCAAGCAAATATCATTTGTTGGGATCTAAAAGTGCAGCTTGTACGCGATACATCACACTGAACCCTGCGTTATTTTCATTTACACTTTTCATTTTCATCTTTATTTCAGATAGGATGCTCGTGGATTGGTAGATCCGTCATGACAGTTCTTCTACATGCCGCACAGATTCAGTTCAGCTCTGGACTATAAAAGTCTTATAGTTGTGGACAACTTTCTGAGCAAATTTGCAATCAATAATACGTTTCTGTGAAGCTGTTCTGTTACTAGACGTTTGGCAGTTTGTTTACTAGAACTACCAGCGGTTTTTACTTTCTCTTTCCCCGTATGTACAATGTATGATAGAGAAGTATTGCATTCCACTAAAAAATTCGATGTCGAGATTTCACCGGAAATACATGTTTTAGGACTTCCTGAATCCAAAAAAAGCATTTCCAGAAAAAGGTCCGTGTGTGTGTGTGTGTGTGTGTGTGTCCGTGTGTCCGTGAACACGATAACTCAAAAACGAAAAGTAGCTAAAATACCAGACTTAAAATTTAAGTTCAGTATCTTCCAGGGATGCGACACGAAGATTTTGAGAAAAATCTCCCCACCCCAAACTACCCTTTACATGGAACTTTTTTCGAAAATTTTGATTTTCTTAAAAATGGCTCTAACGATTTTGATTAAAATATCGTATATTAAAGATATTTAGCTGACAAATAATATGTATATCTTGAATTTTCTGGGAATAGCTTCTAAAGACCTGTTTATTCTGGATGAATTCCGCTTAATTTGGCAAAACTAGTAAACCGTAAGAGATAGACAAAAACTTACTGTACAAAAAATGTAGGTCTTGTTAAAGTTATGTCATATACATTTCTCTCGTGGAGCTTACAGTTTTCGAGTATTCATTGTTATTGATTTCAGTTGTGAAGTACTTATACTTTTTCAGGCCGGAGTGTGCGGTTTTCTTTTGTTCTACTCCTGGCCAAGAAAAGAAGCGATTTGTATTGACAATCGCATAACGACAGCTTTTAAGACATTTGACTTTCGGTTTAGCCCAGTGTATTCCCTTATGTTTTCCTACTTATAAGGAACTAAGTAATAAGAACATTGTGCTAATGAGTACCTCGATTAAAAAGATGCAGAAAGAAGATTATTATGTAAGAAGTTTGTAGAACCGCTAGAGAAGGTCATGTGAGTGTAACACATCAGATTTTTGAATAAGTACTCGAATAACTACACTGCTAGAAAGCTTATTATGGCTGTAACAACAAATTAATTTTGCTCACATTTAAGCAAAGCAAAGACGTTATTCGAACGCCTTCCATCCTACCGACGTGGCTCTGTGTTATGCAGGGATATCTGTTTTGCAGTAATGGGTTGCACTCTATGTTGACCTTTGTTCGCACAAGTAGGGTCACATGGTATTGGCAACCATGGCCGTTCTTACTCTGCATAAGGAAATTGGCATGAACTTCCTAGCTCTGATCAACTTAAGCCTTTGCATTACATGTTTCGTTAACAGCGATAGTCATGTGTTTAAGATTGGACGCTTTATACCAGTCTTAGAACTCAATACTCTCTTTCCATGCAATCACGAAAACAATTCTCAAGAGAGGTTATTTAAAATAAATGATGTGTTTTAAACATATCTACACATGTATGTTTTCGTCTCTCGTCTCGTATCTATACCACTTATTCAAAATTTATTTCGAAGGAAGAGGCCTTCAAAGGCTTTTCGCGAAAATATCAAGATCTACTTTCTTTTTGTACATATATTCTGTATTTAAAGCAAAACTTATAGAATAAGTTTTAGGAATAAAATTTTTACTTTCTCTACACTTACTGTGTATATAGTGTACAGAGTGTCCGTGTGTCTGTGTCTCTGTGAACACGATAACTCAAAAACGGTAAAATACCAAACTTGGTATTTAAGTATAGTATCTTCGAGGGATACGACACGAAGATTTTGAAAAAAATTTCTTCACTCCAAACTACCCTTTACATGGACATTTTTTCGAAAATTTTGATTTTTTCGAAAATGGCTGTTAAGGTTTTCATTAAAATATTGTATATTAAAGCTATTTACCTGATAAAAAAAATGTGTATCTTAAATTTTTGGGAAGACTGCTATATTCTGGATTTTACGGTGTTTTGCACAACTGCTAAATCGTAAGAGATGGATAAAAACTTACCACATAAAAATGTAGAGCACGTTAAAATACACAGTTTGTTATATAATTTTTTTTTTTCGTGGAGTCGATCGTTTCTGAGATATTCCTTGGTTTTTTGTTTCAACTTTAAAAAACATACTTTTTTCATACGGGAATTTGTCAATACCTGTCCATACAAACAAAGGAACTTCAGTCACATAGCAACCAGCTTTTGACTATCACTTTAACCTATGGTACTCCCTTATTTCGCTTCTACTTACAAGGAAGCAAGTAATAAGACTATTTCTGCTAATTTCTTCTCGATTAGCAAAAAATTTTATAGAAGCATTAGTTTTTTAACAATAATCTGTAGCAGAGATGTAGAGAAAGTCATGTGAATTAATCACATCAGATTATTTGGATACATGGGACCCTAAAACATATTATTTCTAGTGAAATTTCGGTACCGAATTTTTGGATGGAGTGCACTATCTTCTATATATACTATGTGTATTGTACGTGTAGAGAAAATAAACATTACATTTTTATATAAACTAAGTTTTATATCAATTAGAACATTTTGCAGCATTCGTCATTTTCAAAATATTTGCGGTTGTCCGTTTGAATTTTTGAAGTTGTAAGTAGTATACTAGGATATATTTAAATCGAGTCCTTTATTTCTCATAACTTTTTGCATAGTATCTATTCATTTATTTTTATTTTTTCTACACGTGCAATGTACATAGTGTATAGAGAAGGTCTTGCATTCCATCCAAATATTCGATATGGAGATTTCACTGGAAATAGATTTTTTAGGGTCCCCTGAATGCCAATTTTTTTTTTTTTTGGAATAAGTGTAAGTTTCCGTGTGTCCGTGTGCCTGTGAACAAAATAACTCAAAAACGAAAAGTCGGTAAAATACCAAACCTGGTATTTAAGTATAGTGTCTTCGAGGGATACGACACGAAGATTTTGAGAAAAAACCCCCCACCCTAAACTACCCTTTACATGGAAAACATTTCAAAAATTTTGATTTCATCAAAAATGGCTCTAAAGATTTTGATTAAAATACCGAATATTAATGATATTTATATGGCAAATAAATGTATATCTTGAATTTTCTAGGAATAGTCTCTAAAGACCTCTTTATTCTGGATGAATTTTGAGTAACTGGTAAACTTTAAGGATTAGACAGAAACTTGTTACACAAAAAATGTAAAAAACACACAATTTATGTCATACACGTTTTTTTTTCGTGGAATTTGCAATTTCTGTGATATTCCTTATTATTTATTTCAGAGTGAAAATACTTAAACTTTTCTCACCCGGAAAGTTGTAAACTCCTGACCCTACACAGAAACCACATGGCAACCAACTTTTAAGAGATTTGACGTTCGTTTTAAGTTAGTGTATTCCCTTATATAGCTTCTATTTACAAGGAAGCAAGTAATAGAACATTTCTGCAAATGTTTATCTCGAATATATAAAATAAATAGAAGAATACACTTTTTAACAAGAAATTGTTACATCGATGTAGAGAAAGTCATGTGAATGGGACACAGATCACAACAGATTTTTTAAACGCCTGACGGCCGTCTCAGATTTGTAACTGCTGTATACTTAAAACATAATTAGTTTTTAAAAAGATTCTGCGAAGTTTTATAATGTTTAAAAATATATGGTGTTCCATTCACATGACTTTCTCTACATCTCTGCAATAAATTAAAAAACGTTATGCTTTTATTTACTTCATGATAATCGAGAAAAACTCAGCAGAAATAGTCTTATATCTTGTTTCCATAAGTTAAAGTGATAGTCAAAAGCTGGTTGCTATGTGACTGAAGTTCCTTTGTTTGTATGGACAGGAGCTGACAACTTCCTGTGAGAGAAAAGTATACATTTTTCAAAGCTAAAGCCAATAACAAGGAATATCTCAAAAACGATCACGAAAAAATATATATAAAGCAATAATTGTGTGTTTTAGCATGCTCTGCATTTTTGTGTCGTAAGTTTTTGTACATCTCTTACGGTTTAGCAGTTATGCAAAATTCCGTAAAATTCATCCCAAATGAAGTAGTCTTCAGGTTATTCCCAGATAGTTCTAGATATACATTTTATTTGTTAGGTAAATTTCTTTAATATACGATATTTTAATAAAAATCGTTAGAATCATTCTTGGGAAATTCAAAAATTTTCAATATTTTTTCCATGTAAAGAGTAGTTGGGGGTGGGGGGATTTTCTTGAAAATATTCGTGTAGCATCCTTGGAAGATACCAAACGTAAATACCAAGTTTGGTTTTTAACACTTTTCGTTTTTGAGCTATGCTGCCCACAGACACTCACACATACACGTACACTTTTCTAAAAAAAAATGCTGTTTTTTGGATTCAGCGGGTCTATAAACATGTATTTCCGGTGAAATCTCGGTAATGAATTTTTGGGTGCATTACAATACATTCTCTATACACAATGTACATAATACGAGACGAGAAAGTAAAAGTGAATGGAACAACTATATTTATATAGAATGTCTACAAAGGTAAATGATAAGAGTTGCAGGTAATTTACTTTTGCACTGCTTAGCAGAAAATTGTTTCTTTTGTAGACATTCAAAGGAATACTCGATTTTCTATCTAATCCATAGATAAAGTAGCTGCTTCTTTGCTAACTGTGGAGAATTGGTGTTACCAATAGGCTGCAAATAAGTGACGTAAAGGGACAGGCACTTTATGCTCTATACTTATTTTAATATGTATGCATTTATTCGTGATAAACTTTCATAATGTGTGCGTAAATATGCAACAATCGCAAACAAATTATAGCTTTATGCCAGTTACTATGGTCTGCTAAGCGAGATGGGCTTAGCAATACATGTTTAAACGCTGGCAGATTTGCGACATGGAATATTTCGTAAATGATATGCTAGTGCCGTAGGAAGTTTCATTTACGCTTTCCACACAGGAAATGTTTTACACGGTATTTGATGGCGTGACTGTCGCTTTAGTCTGTCATCCTCTCGCCATTAGCAGAACCCTTTTGAACTATCCACAGAAAAAAAACAACAACAAAAAACTGCATTTTGCGTTGTGAGCTCTACATTATGCACAGGAAATGAACACGAAAGTCTCTGGCTTTTATTTATCAGCAGTTGAAAAAATTCTTTGATGAAACTATACGTAATCTGTGTTCACGCGTGGCCAATTCCAGACTCAAGGTCAAATTTGATTAGACAATCCAAAACACTAAATTCACAGTATCGTGCTGCTAATCTTTGATACGACAAAGCATTGGTTGTTCCAAAAGATATTTTAAAATAAATACCTTTTAGGCATATCCATATTTAAAAAAAAATCTTATGTGTTCAATTCACATGACATTCTCTACATCTCTGCAACAAATTCTTGTTAAAAAGCTTATGCTTCCTTTTACTTCATGCTAATCGAGAAAAAATTAACAGAAATAGTCTTATTACTTGCTTCCATGTAAGTAGAAGTGAAATAAGGGAGCACCATAGGTTAAAGTGATAGTCAAAAGCTGGTTGCTATGTGACTCAAGTTCCTTTGTTTATGTGGACAGGAGTTGACAAATTCCAGTATGAGAAAAGTATACCTATTTTAAAGCTGAAACCAATAAAAGGAATATCTCAAAAACGATCAACTCCACGAAAAAAAATGCATTTAACATAAATTGTGTATTTAACGGTCTTTTCGTTTTTGAGCTAATTTGTTTACAGACAGACATACACACGGACATTTTTCTAAAATGTTTTTTTTTTTTTTTTTGTTTTGATTCTGCGGGTTCTAAAACGTGTATTTCCGGTTAAACCTGGGTATCGAATTTTTGGGTAGAATGCAATACTTCCTCTATACACTAAATTACATAGTACGTGTAGAGAAATAAAAATTACAGAGCTTATGAGTGTGAACAGTTAATGCCGAATGGAGTTCAGTTGTGATTTATTACTCAGTGGTCGAGCTTTTTTGTGATTCGACGAATCGCTGTGTTTTGTATAAGAATAGTGATTTAAAAATATCTGTAATGTTGCGTTGAGTGTGTACCCGATAAATAGTGGCTTTAGCAGTAACTAGTAATCTTCATTTGTTACAATACATACACACACACACATGCACGCTCAGTTACTTCTGAGGGCCGCGCTGTGGCCGAGTGGTTAGCGGCCCAGATTCGATCCCAAGCGACCGCACGTGAGATTTGTGGTGGACATGGCGGCGCAGGGGCGGGGTTTTCCGCGTTCTCCGGTTTCCCCCGCCATCACATTCCACCGGTGCACCATCTTCATTCCATGCATCATCAGTGTCATCGCCTGCGGTGTCACGTGTAGTAAAAGCGGGTGTTAAACGCTAAGCAAAAAAAAAAAAAAATCTTCTGTAAATACAGCATGACTCATTAATATGTTTTCGAGAAAGCCATTTTTATTTGCCACTTCACAAATAAAAATTAAATATTTACTTACTGAACAGCAAGAGCGCAACTTACAAATTGTGGGGATATATCACACCGACCAAAAAGAAATAGTAAAGAAATAATAAATAAGCAATAATTAATGAAAACCATTAGTCAAATGTATATAAATCTAAAATAAGAACTGAAGCTTTCCTGGCGACGTGTTAATTCAAAATCTTCTCGGGCTTCTACGCAGGTAAAAACTTGGCATGACACCGACGTTTCGAAGAAGTGCATCTTCCTCGTCTTCAGTTCACCCTGAAGACGAGGAACATGCACTTCTTCGAAACGTTGGTGTCAAGCGAAGTTTTTACCTGGCTAGAAGCCCGAGAAGATTTTGAAGTATATAAATCTGTTCTAAGTTTGAGCTACCTATATCGATGAATAATTAGCGACATGATTTAAGATCTGTTTCTCGGTGAAACTGTATACATAGGCAAAATGTAATTTTCTCGGAGGGTGTAACTCTCGAAGATCTGTCTTGGCGACAATAAGGCGCCTCTGCATCCTCCCAGAGTAAGACCCGTTGGAGTAGGATTCCTGACGCTACTCTTGGGCCAAGGAGAAAATAATATTTAAATTTAAACAAAAGTGTTCGCCAATCGTAGCCCAGCATTAGTTTTTCCAAATGGCCAATATAAATAAAATTTTGTCCAAGTTCATGGGCTGACAGATAAAATAATACAAGCACTGCAGTAAGACTAATTCGTCGTAACACCGCGACCCCGCGTCGCTCCTAATAATGTGATACTTTATTATAGTAAAGACAGCCACAGTGTAACCAAAACTGAGCCAAAGGTTAAGGAAGCGCACGATTCGAGTCAACTAACGGTAAAAGAAAACAGAGTTTAAGTTTATCATCGCTGCTAATCAGACAAATTTGAATTATCTAATTTTCATTTTACAACATCCAAGATTCCACGTACATGTAGTTAGTTAGCCGGAGGATAAACACATCAGCGATGAGATTCAACCCTGAGATCGCCCAATCCCGAATCTCCAACGATCTTCAATTGGACGAAGTGTCGAGAAACAAAAGGAGGTGTTCACCATTAATCATACACCATGTCGCCTCAGAATACAGGAGAGAGCAGCCGGTGCTGCTGTGACACAAAACACTATGCAAGTAGTACAGATATACTAAGGTCGGCTGAGAAGTTCCGGGCCTCTCAATGAAAATAGCATTTAAACCTTTTTTTTTTTGCTTTATTTTTCAACATAATCTCCAGAAAGGCGAATACATTTGTCATATCGCTGTTCTAATTTAATTAAACCATCTCTGTAGTGCAATTTATCAAGGTCCTCAAAATAGCTGTTTACCGCATCGCTGACCTCCTCGTTGGTGTGAAATCTTTCGTCTACCAAGAAATTTGTTGAGGTTTGGGAACAGGTGGGGGTCACTAGGTGCCAGATCTGGCGAATAGGCTGGATGTTCATGCAATTCGAACTTTAGTAATCAATAAAAATAATTTCCGGTACATCCCAGAAAACACTCGCCATAACCTTGTTAGCTGACAAAATTGACTTCACCTTTTTTGGAGTTGGTTCACCTGGCGAAATCCACTGTTTTGACTGTGATTTACTTTCTGAAGTGTAGTGATGTATCCAAGTTTCATCCATGGTAATAAGCGTCTCAAAAATTCATTGGGATTTTTACGGTAGAGCTCCACACATTCTTATCAGAAACAGATTTTCTTTGCACGCGGTTCCCATCTTGCTCAGACTTTGTGATAGCCCAAACATTACTTAAAATATTACCTGCGCGTTCTTTTGATATGTCTATAGCCTCTGCTATTCATACATTAATCTGAGTCTTCCAGTACTAAGCGATGCATTTTTTCAATGATCTTTGTAGTTGTCACTTCTACAGGGTGTCCAGAGCGAGGCTCATCACTAGTGCTCGTAAGTCACATTTTAAATTCTGCAACCCACCTTTTAATCATTGAATATGAAGGGGTAGAGTATTTCAACGTACTGTCCAGTTCCTCCTTGATTTCTTTAGGTTTTAAGCCTTTCAAATGGAAGTATTTAATCACTACTCGTTTTTCCAAATCCTCCATTTTCGTGAAAACTAAAATTGTCTTATTTAAAATGTTGCCATTGGAAAACTAAACGAGCTATTGACTTGTAACTATAGATACATGCTAGTCTAGAGTTAAATTGTAGGATATACACTCACAAATCTGATTTTTATCTTCAGTACAGCCAAATAAACACTTCAGTGTAGTAATTCAAACTCCAAAATTAACCTAAGGTATATTTACAATTATGTTACCTGCACACATCCAAAAATTGTATGTATGTATTTACTTTGAAATTAACATTTAATTGAAAGCGAATATGTGATACCTTTTCGAACAAAAGGGAGCCATTGCGGCTGTAGAAGACTCCAGCTACATTGTAGGGATCGAAGAGGAAGCCATCCTTTTCCCAGCGGAGGTTAGTGAGCGGCGGATTCGACATGAAATGGCAATCCAACACTCCAGGGCGTCCGTACGGCAGATAAACCTCTTCCGGCGCGTACACCACCTTCGCCTTGTCTGCAACAAAACACAATCGCTGATTTACGACTTCATCGCTGTAGGAAACAAGATGTAAAATGCAAGAAAGCATCACACACTTCTCCAGAGATCATTGATTCCGCCTGCACATATACATTACCCTCTATCACTACCAAAACATGATACCTAACATATTCGAGACGTTTTAGTAGCTTTTTCTAAGACGCAATTTATTTTACTTTCTCTACACGTACCTTGTACATAGTGTATACAGAAGGTATTGTGTTCCACCCAAAAATTCGATACCGAGATTTCACCCGAAATTGCTTTGGGCCTCCCTGAATAAAAAAAATCTGATGTGTTCCATTCACATGGCTTTCTCTAATCTCTGCAAAAAATATTAAAAGGGTTATGCTTCTACTTACTTTATACCAATCCACAAAAAATTAGCAGATATGGTCTTATTACTTGCTCCCTTGTAAGTAGAAGCGAAGGGAATACCATAGCTTAAAGTGATAGTCAAAAGTTGGTTGCTATGTGACTGAAGTTCCTTTGCTTGTATGGATAGGAGTTGACAAATACCTGTATGAGAAAAGTATAAGCTTTTTAAAGCTGAAACTAAGAACAAGGAATATGTAAAAAAAAAAAAAAAATCACTTCCACAAAAAAAAATATATGTAACATAAATTGTGTGTTTTAACGTATTCTACATTTGTTGTGTGGTAAGTTTCACTCTATCTCTTTCGGTTTAGCAGTTATTCAAAAGTCCGTAAAATGCATCCAGAATAAAGTAGTCTTCAGAGGCTATTCCCAGAAAATTCAAGATATATGTTTTGTTTGGCATGAAAATATCTTAAATATAAGCGTTTTTAATCAAAATCGTTAAGAGCCATTTTTGGGAAAATCAAAATTTTAGAAAAAAGTTCCATGTAAAGGGTATTTGAGGGTGGGGGGATTTTCTTGAAATTCTTCCTGTGGCATCCTTGGAAGATACCAAACTTAAATACCAAATTTGTATTCAACGACCATTTCGTTTTTGAGCTATGCTGTCCAAAGACACACCCCCCTACACACACACACACATACACACACACACAGGACCTTTTTGTAAAAACTGATGTTTTACACTCGCATGACTTTCTCTAGCTGCTCTACAAAACTCCTACGAACATTATTCTTCTTTGTACACAATGCTAATCTAGATAGATATTAGCAGAATGTTCTTATTACTTGGTTCCTTATAAGTAGAAGGGAATAAAAGAATCCGCTATGCTAAAGTGATTGTCAAATGTTTTAAAAGCTTCGTTATGCGATTGTCATTGCAAATCACTTCTTTGCTTGGCCAGGAGTAGAATAAAAGAAAATCGGACACTTCCTGTCTGAGAAAAGTTTAAGTACCTCACAATTGAAATCAATAAGAAGGAATATCTCGGAAACGGTTGCCTCCTAAACAAAAACGTAAAGGACATAAATCGAGTGTTTCGTCGTGATGTACATTTTTTGTGTGGTGAGTCTTTTTATGTCTCTTACGGTTTAGCAACATTCGGCAAAATTCATTCAGTATAACGAGGTCTTCAGAGGCTATTCCCAAAAATTTCTAGATAAACATTTTATTTCGGACATAAATTGCTTTAACATTCAGGATTTTCATCAAAATCGTTAGAGCCATTCTTAAGAAAATCAAAATGTTCGAAATTTTTTCCATGTAAAGAGGGTAGTTTGTGGTGGGGGGATTTTTTTTGAAAATCTATGTGTCGCATCCTTGGAAGATACTAAACCTAAATACAAGTTTGGTATTTAACGGACTTTTCGTTTGCTGTCCACAGACAGACACACACACACAGACACAGACAGACTCACACACATACACATACGGACCTTTTTTAAAAAATGTTTTTTCGGACCCTGGATCCCCAAAACATATATTTCCGGTGAAATCTCGGTATCGAATTTTTGCGTGCATTACAATACCTTCTCAATCCCTATGTACTATGGAGCTAGAGAAAGTAAAAATGTTTTTTTTTACTTTTTCTACATGTACTATGTACATGGTGTATACAGAAGGTATTGTAATGCTCCAAAAAATTCGATACCCAGATTTCGCAGGAAATACATGTTTTGGGTCCGCCTGAATCCAAAAACATTTTTTTATAAAAAGGTCCGTGTGTGTGTGTGTCTGTAAAAAGCATAGCTCAAAAACGAAAAGACCGTTAAATACCAAATTTGGTATTTAAGTTTGGCATCTTCCAAGGATGCGACACGAAGATTTTCAAGAAAATCCCCCTCACCCCCAACTACCCTTTACATGGAACATTTATCGAAAATTTTGATTTTCTTAAAAATAGCTCTAACGATTTCGATTAAAATGTCAAATATTAAAGACATTTACCTGACAAATAAAATGTATATCTTGAATTTTCTGAAAGTAGCCTCTGAAGACTACTGTATTCTGGATGAATTTTACGGAATTTTGCATAACTGCTAAACCGTATGATGTGGTCAAACACTTAACACACAGAAAATGTAGACTACATTAAAACACACAATTAATGTTATATACATTTTTTCGTGGAGTTGATGTTTTTGAGCTTTCCTTGTTTTTGGTTTCAGCTTGAAAAACTTATACTTCTCTCACACGGCATTCCTGTCCATACAAACAAAGGAGCTTCGGTCACATAGCAACCAGCTTTTGACTATCACTTTAACCTATGGTACTCCATTATTTGCCTTCCACTTGCAAGGCAGCAAGTAATAAGGCTATTTGTTCTAAGTTTTTCTCGATTAGCATGAAGTAAATAGAAGCAAGACCTTTTTAACAATAATTTGTTGCAGAGATGTAGAGGAAGTCATGTGAATGGAACACATTAGACCTAAGTTCGTTCTGTGAAGAATGGTGGTAGAGTTGTGGTGGTGGAGGTGGTGGTTGTGGAGGTGTTGGTGGTGGAGGGCGTGATGGTGGTGGTGAATGTGGAGGTTATGGTGGTGGTGGTATGGTGATGGAGGTGGTGGCGGTGAAGGAGGGGGTGAAGGAGGGGGTGGTGGTGGTGTTGGAGGTGGTGGTGGGGTTGGATGTGGTGGTAGAGTGGTGATGGTGGTGGAAGTGGTGAAGGAGGGAGTGGTGGTGGTGGATGTGGTGGTGGTGGTGGTGTTGGAGGGGGTGAAGGAAGGGGTGGTGGAGGTGGTGAAGGAGGCGGTGGTGGTGATGGTGGTGGTGGTGGATGTGGAGTTGGAGGTGGTCAATGTGGTGGTGGAGGGGGTGGTGGTGGATATGGAGTAGGTGGTGGTGGTGAATGTGGAGGTGGTGGAGTGGTAGTGGTAGAGGTGGTGGATGTGTAGGTGGTGGAGTAGTGGTGGTAGAGGTGGTGATGGTGGTGGAGTGGTGGTGGTAGAGGTAGTGATAGTGGTGGAGGTGGAGGTTGTGGTGGTAGAGGTGGTGGTGGTGGTGGTGGTGGTGGTGGAGGTGATGGTGGTGGTGGAGGTGATGGTGGTGGAGGTAGAGGTTGTGGTGGTGGGGGAGGCGGTGGTGGTGGTGGAGGTGGATGTGGAGGTGGTCAAGGTGGTAGTGGTGGTGGATGTGGAAGTGGTGGTAGAGGTGGTGATGGTGGTGGTGTTGGATGTGGAGTGATGGTGGTAGAGGTGGTGATGGTGGTGGTGAATATGGAGGTGGTGGTGATAGAGGTGGTGGATGTGCAGTGGTGGTGGTAGAGGTGGTGCTGGTGAAGGTGACGTTGGTTGAGGTTGAGGTGGTGGCGGTGGTGAATGTGGTGGTGATAATTTAATTTTACTACGTTAGTAAAAACTGTGACCGTAATAGTACAATAAAATTTAACAATTTCTGTTCCCACTTATTCAAGTATTCGTTGCCCGTTGGTTGGTCTCCGGGCCTGCCTCTAGTACTTTCTGGCAACCCTACAACCAGAGATTAGGCCGTGCTTCCACATGCGATGTTAATATAGGGAATCCAAGTGCTTTAAAAAGGAAGGAAGTTAAAGCCATATTGAGAAATTGTATATATGGGAAAGGATAAAATATTAGGTTGTTATTGTTCTGTGAATATCAGAATACTGAACTTAATGTGTATTTTGAGAATAGTTTCATTTGTGATCATAATCAATTGTTTAAAAAAATTCAGCAATGATATTTACATTGCTACGTGTATAAAGCATCTTGAAGGAGGCCGTTGTTCCCTCCGCATTCCCAAGCGATGTGGATATTTACTAGCGCAAATAGCTTATGTAATGAATATGTGTGCAAAAATGACTCATTTATAGATAAAAAGAAGTCTGTACTATATACTTTCTTAAAGAATGTTTAACAAGAAGGATATAGAATAGCTTTGAGCCTATATAAGAGCGGAACAGACGCCCAACTTTGTCATCTGCTTGGATACTCAACTTCTCCTACCAGAACCAGAGGATAGATAGTGGGGAAATTCCATCAAATAAGTAGACGTCACTCTTGATAAGGAACATTTGCGGGGAACGTCGGACAGAGCGAAGGAGGCGGTGGACCACCTCACCCTGTTTTGGCCTCCCAAATGCCGGTCCTCTTAAGGTTACGCCTTTTCAAGAGCCTCATAGTCCCTTTGTTGCTCTACACTGAGAAGTGTAAGGTATGGCAGCAGACTCCTGGCTTCTCTGGTTACAGCGGGTACAGAATAGAGGACTCCGGTCTCTCTATTCTGTATGTCGACGTTTCCCTTTGAGGCTACTACATGAAGCTTGGGCCCTCCCATACGTGGAGCATCTAATTAGGCGCCGGGATCAGAAAGTCTACGCTAGATGGTGTGAACATGAGAACGCACTTGTCAGATCGCTAGGGGGAGTGCTTATCTACTGAACGCCGATACAGGATATATCGGATTCCCCGCATGACTTGCGGGATCCCCCGGTAACAACGGCTTCAAACCAGCAAACAGCTGAAGTAAGTACTCCCCCTCCCAACTTTGGGAGTGATCAATCTGAATTCTCCAACAAAAGCAATTTTAATAAAATCAAACACTATCGGAGCAGAGGAACAGAATACTGCTCCTAAAAATTCAACCGTTCGAGGAGTCTATCTAGATCTGCCTCCTTGACATCACCCGAAACTCAAATATTACTAAACTTAAACCACCCTCCTCGTTCCTGTAGTGAAGCCCTTACCAGGGTAGGTACACAGAAACTGCACCTAGGCTCACCACGAGTACCAAATCTCGGACGGACGGGTGGAATTTGTCATTCCTCATTTATCAGTCTTCATGTGATCGTCATCGCTCGGCTCAAGGGCAGCGTCCGATGCGTTTAGTGGGAACGCGTGTTGTTACCACGTTAGTGGAATGTGATCACACTTTATCAGTGCCATCATACAGTGTTAGTAATTGTATTCGGTGACATCATAGCAGCGATACCAGTGTTTATTCTCTCCCTCGCGGCCACGATCATAGTAACAATACAAATTTAAGTTATTCTAAAAAGAATTTCAATTAGTTCGCCAATTGAGTTAGATGGAGACAAATCCCAAAACAACACGTGGGAGATACCCCTGATGTACATAGCGACTCCACATTGCTAAATGAATCCGAAGTATATTTATTGTATTAGACATTGGTGGAATGCCCCATACACAACGGTGGTGATTTTATTTATTTGTACTGAGCATTCATACAAGGAATATGGTTATAAATCAGCCCAGGCTGTTATCTTACCAAATTCCTAGCCAAATTTTCCTTATAATCTAGCACATTTATTTTAATCATAAAGATGATTATAATAATTAAAATAAGAATAATTAATAATAATAAAAATGTACAACAGTCATGCTCAACATTTCTTAAAACAACCTACAAACTTATGTTCATCTACTTCTCTTTTTGCGGATCACGTCCATTTCTTTTTTACTCCCCTACCTTTTTTGCTAATTAAAGTTTGATTACGGCTATCTATCAGCCATTTACCATGTATACACTGTTTCCTCCAAAGCTTTGTCGCTATATAGTCAAAAACTATATGTTCCATATTTTCCTTTTCACCACATATTGATTGTGTTGGAGTCCTTTAGTCATACCCTTTAGTCTCCACACACCCACTCGTACCCAAGCAACACTCCCCCTTTGTTCTTTATTTAATGTATCCACATATATTTCTCTTTCCCATGTATTTTTTATTTGTATGTATGTTTCTAATGATCTGTTTTCCCATATATTGTTGAACAATTTTTGTATTTCTATGTCTTCAAATCTCCTCCTAGCTTCTTTCCAAAAATCATTTGCTTGTTTTCCCTCTTTCTCCAAATTTCCCCCAATCCACTATTTTCTAAATTAGTTTGTATTAAATAACTCCACCCATTTTTCCTCAAATTCTTCTTTTGATATTCTAAGCATGGCCTTAACAAGTTGCTTTCATCTAAATTTATTATTCTATACCAATACTTAAGAGCTCTCTCCATAATCACACCTTTCCTTTCGACTCGTCCCATTTCACTTTAGAGCACATTCCTTTATTGTTGCATTTGACAGAGCTAACACTTCCCTGCAGAACATCCTGTGCTGTATCTACAGCTTCCCAACCACTATCCAGTTCCCATATAGCTAGCATTTTTGCATCAACTACCATATTATACATTCTTTTTATCCAGTTGACAGTCATATCTGGTATTTTATATTTACACCCTCTAATTGCTGCCAGTGCTTCTTTCCCTTTTGCCAACGCTAACTTCTTCTGTTTCTCCCACTTACCTCCCTATCAATTTTGACCCCTAAGTATAAACAATACTACTTTATATTCTTTACCTTCTTTCTTCCATTTTTCATACTTGCTTAATTTTGTCCCTTTATTAAATACAATAATTTGAGTCTTTTCCTGGTTTACCATAAACTTCCATTCATTGCAATACTTGCCTATTTGGTGGTGATTACAACGAAGGCCTGTAAAACTAAAAACCTTGTATATATGCTTAGTATCTAATAAAAATAGACACCACTATTAAAAAATCTGATGTGTTACGCTCACTTGACTTTCTCTACATCTCTGCAACAAATTATTGTTAAAAAGCTTATGCTTCAATTTACTTCATGTTAATCGAGAAAAAAATAGCAGAAACAATCTTGTTACTTATTTTATTGTAAGTAGAAGCGAAATAAAGTAGTGGCATAGGTTAAAGTGATGTCAGAAGCTGGTTGCTATGTGACTGATGTTCCTTTGTTTGTATGGACAGAAGTTGACAAATTCCTGTATGAGAAATGTACGCGTTTTTCAAAGCTGAAACCAAAGCAGGGAATAAATAAAAAACAACCAACTGCACGAAAAAAAATTATATAGCATAAATTGTGTGTTTTAATGTGCTCCACATTATTTGTGTGGTAGGTTTTTGTCCATCTCTTACGGTTTAGCAGTTATGCAAAAGTTCGTAAAATTCATCCAGAATAAAGTAGTCTTCAGAGGCTATTCCCAGAAAATTCAAGATATACATATTATTTGTCAGGTAAATATCTTTAATATACGATATTTTAATCAAAATCGTTAGAGCCATTTTTAAGAAAATAACATTTTCGAAAAAAGTTCCATGTAAATAGTAGTTTGCGGGGGAGGGGATTTTTCTCAAAATCTTCATGCCCCATGTCTAGAAGATGCTTAAATTAAATACCACGTGTAAAGAAACTAAAAATCCTTTTTATTTTGGATTCTGTGGAAGCAAAAACCTGTATTTCCGGTGAAATCTCGGTATCGAATTTTTGGCGCAATGCAATAGCTTCTCTATACACTATGTGTACAGTAGGTGTAGAAACCAACGCATAATATGATATTTTCTTTATATTCTGCCTGTGTGCACCCATGAGTGTACATACAGAGGGCAAGAGTAATACGTACGTACATTGAACGTTGAGGTATGCGCTAGCAGTTTGACGATCCCCTAGCGAGTTGGTGACCACGCAAAGGTACTCTCCGGGATCATTGACGTCCGTGCGTTCTATGGTTAATGTGCCCTCGGGACTGACCCAAGATCGCTCTTTAAGATCCAGAATCTCGTCCAGTGGCACGCCATCTTTGTACCATGTTGCCTGGGCGTCGCTATCCTTCGTCACACAAGGGAAGACTGCCTTGTCGCCCTCGATCGTCGTCTGGTTGATGGGCGGAATCGCCAACAGTGTTCCTCCTGCAACAAACACGTCAACGATTAAGAAATCTAGCATTGACAAAAATCTGATCTGCTCCATTCACATGCCTTTCTCTACATCTTACTGTTAGAAAACAATGCTTCTATTTACTTCACGCTAGTCGAGATAAACATAGCAGAAATAGTCTTATTACTTGCTTCCTTGTAAGTAGAAGCGAAATTAGGGAGTGCCATAGGTTAAAGTGACAGTCGAAAGCTGGTTGCTGTATTACTGAAGTTCCTTTGTTTCTATGGTCAGGAGTTGACAAATTCTTGTTTGAGTAAAGTATAGGGTTTTTAAAGCTGAAACCAATAACAAGAAGTATCTCAAAAACGACCAAATCCATTAAAAATGTATATTACAACGTGATCTACATTTTCTGTGTAGTAAGTTTTTGTCTTATCTCTTACGGTTTACCAGTTGTACAAAAATCATCCGGAATAAAGAAATCTTTAGAGACCATTCCCAGAAAATTCGAGATATACATTTTATTTGGCAAATAGATATCTAAAATTTAACAGATTTTCATTAAAATCGTTAGAGCCATTTTTGATAAAATCAAAATATTCGACATTTTTTCAATGTAAAGGGTAGTTTCGGATGGTGGGATTTTCTTGAAAATCTTTGTGTTGCATCCTTGGAACATACCAAAGTTAAATACCAAGTTTGGTATTCAACGGTCTTTTCGTTTTTCAGCTATGCTGTCTACAGACACTCACATGAAACGTTTTCCAAAAACGTTTTTTTTTTTTTTTTTTTTTTTTTTTTTTTGTGATTCAGGGGGCCCAAAATCATGTATTTCCGGTGAAATCTCAGTATCGAATTTTTGGGTGCAATACAATACCTTCTCTATACACTATGTACATAGTACGTGTAGAGAAAGAAACAATGCACGTAATAATTGTGAGATATGGAGCAAGTTGTATGAACAGGTTTGTTACTCGTGCGCTAACTGGACATTGATAAGATCGACCTTGCTTATTATTGCTGCTCGGCGTGCGGTGGACAGTATCGACCGTCTTTGTTTTGCATCAGGGTTGGTTCAGAGAACCCTAATGAGCGCATAGAACTATAAAACGTATAGTATAGATAGATTTATTGTCTGTTGCCATACACTGTACAGATAGACTCGTCATAAAATGTACATTAATTAAACAGTTCACTTAAACAATAACAAGTTTTGTCACGTAAAAATGAACGTAGTGATCTTTTAAATTTACACATGTCATCTATTTTAATACTGTCATATGGGAGAGCATTGACAATTTTACTTATGAGGCACTTTGGTGATTTTGAGTATTAAGTTGTTTTATATTTTTCTATATGGATGTCATTCATACTTCTAGTAAAATGATTATGAACGCCACAGTTGAGTGTGAATAAGTATGAGTGGTTTTTATAAAATAGTGCAGCATTATATACTAATAAATCACTCAAAGTAAAAATATAAAATTGTTTAAAAACATGTATTAATGAATCTCTTGGCTTCATATTAAAAATAATTCTTAGTACTCTCTTCTGAATTAAAAATATCCTATTTACTTCAGTTGCAGATCCCCATATTAAAATATTGTTTGATAAAATTGATTGTACAGTGGCATAATATACAGAAAGCAGGCAGTTAATATCCATACACATTTTCAGGCATCTAATAGTAAATCATACTTTATTTAATTTGGTGCATATAAAATCAATCTGTTCATGCCAAGTAAGGTTTTGATTAAAACAACGCCTAAAAATTTCGTCTTGTCAAGACACTTTAAAATAGTACCACCCATATTAAAATTCATATTTGTTAAAATCTTTTTGTTACTAAAATACAAGCAAGCAGTTTTGTCAAGGTTTAAAATAAGTTTATTTGCAATGCACCATTTTTTAAAAGAATTCACAGAATTTATAACTTTCAAGTTAAGTTCATCGATGCTATTGGCACATACTGCAACTGAAGTATCGTCTGCATACATAGTTAAACAGTCTACATCACTGTGATGTTCTAAATCATTAATGTATAAAATAAACAACAAAGGTCCCAAGACCGAACCCTGTGGTACTCCATAACTAGGGGAATACTTCCTGGAATAATAGTTCTTTACCTTAACTACAGATTCTCTAGATCTAACGAATGACATGATTAATTCATTCAACATGCCCCCTTATACCCAAAGGATAAAGCTTGGTTTTTAAAAACAGATGATCTATCGAGTCAAATGCACTACTCATCAAAGAACAGACCAACTACATGAATATTTCGATCCATACAATCATGTATAAAATCAATAAGTTTAACACAGGCAGTGCTAGTTGATTTACCATGTATGAAGCCATGTTGACTTACAGTTAACACATTGTAGCTTATTAAAAACTTAAGGAGTCTATTATACAATATCTTTTCAAATACTTTAGAAAAAGAACTTAACAATGATATAGGTCTATAATTACTTATATTACATGGGTCACCATTTTTAAATATTGGTACTATCATATTCATTTTGATGCAGTCTGGAAATTCACCTGTCAGTATAGCGAAATTGAATAAATATGTTAAAGGAATAATGATGTTCTTTAGTATAGCTTTTATAACATTTATAGATATTTGGTCGTACCCAGCTGCTTTTGTATTTTTAATCTGTTTAACATGTTTTTCTACTTCCAATTCAGTTACAGGAAAGAGAATGATAGATTGCTTGTTAAAGGTACCTAAAGTAGCTTGACCATTTACATTTGGAAGATGCTGGTGTAATTTATTTGAAATCATAGTGAAAAAATGATTAGCAAAATCATTGGCAATCATAAGTGGATTGTTTGTATATTTATCGTCAACAAGTACCTTACTTATCATATTTCTAATAGTTTCCCCTAATTCATTATTTACACTTTTCCAAATATGTTCTGGTTTATTATCTGAATTGGAAATTGCATTGCTATAATAGCTTCTTTTACACTCAGATACAAGTATTTTTTGCTTACGCTTCTCTTCTCTATATATCAATTTTAATACTTCACAGTTCATCTGCTTTCGAAGTTGAAACAGGCTTTTCAGATTTTTGGTATTATTAATGATTTTTTCAGTAACCCATAATTTAGACAACTTCTTATTGTTAGTATTATTTATTTTACGCATCATTGGGCATGCAATTTCAAAATAATAGCACAGTGTTGCTAGAAATCTATTAAAAGCAATATTTATATTTGTGACTTCATACACGTCACACCAGGTAACAGTACCCAGCATCCAATTTAGAAACTCGAGGTTATTCAAACTGAAATTTCTATAATAAATTACATCATTTAACGGTGCATGGTTATTTACCACATCAATTTTAAAATTAAAGATAACAGCGTAATGATCAGAGATGTGAGGATCTGTAACCTGGTGAAGCATTTATTGGATACTATATAATCTATTGTACTATCATTAATAGTCCCTCGATGTGTAGCCTCATCATTGTGAGATACCATCTCAAAAGATTTGAAAATATCAAAAAGTCTATCAGTACAGTTACTTCTTAAATTAGCATTTACGTTAAAATCTCCAGCAAGAATCACTTTATTGCTTATTTTAGTTGCTAATTTTAAAATTTGTTCTAGCTTATCACAGAACATATCTATACTGCCAACCGGTGACCTATATACACATAAAAACCACACAATTAAATTCATTAACGGTCATTTTTGTGCCGACACACTCAAAGTGAATTTCTTCTGCAATTTCAGTTACAGTTAATTCACATTTACAGTAAATTATGTCACCGCCATGGATATGTTTAGTTCTCGAGAATGCAGCTGCCACTTTATATCCCATAAAATGCGGCTAACTGTTGCCGAATAGCCAATGTTCCGTAAAGCATACAAGGTCTTGGTCTTCCATGTTTAAAAATAAATCGATGTTGTTAATTTTGTTCATAATAGATTGCACATTCAAGGAAATGACTTTAAATTTTTTGCTACAGTTTTTGAAATCACAATTTCCTTTCGAAATTTACTCTTGGGTATAAAAAACGTCTAACACAAGCATTTTTCGGCCACAACGTAGGATCCATAACTGCTTCCAAATGTTCCTCAATCACTTCAACTTTAAAAGAGGAATAAAGTTCTGGATGTCTAGATTGCAACAGTTTGCATTTAGCTTCTGGAAAACGTCCTTTAAGAAAATTGACAACTTGTTCTACCGTTGTTTTAGGAACAAGACCATAAACATGTAAAGCTATCATTTTTGGTACACCTTGCAAATTTAAACTATCTGTAGTAGACTCATAATTATTCCCAACCATCATGATACGTTTTTGCTTTCTTCCCATAACCTTAGCCCACTTTTCTTGAGGTAACTTAGCATTAATATTGTCTTTAACAGTCAACATTGTTCCGCCATTTTCATTAGAATTTACAGATGTTTCACTACCACTTTAACAGCTATGTGTTTATTTTTACACTTTATGTTCATTGTCAAACTTACTTGGATTTTTCCTAGTATTCTTGATCCTAAGTACCTGTGAATTATCCGGTGCATCGGCTGGCTTGTTTATTCCCACTTCTTTACTGGGTTGAATGGGGTCCTTAATGCAGTTTTCCAACAACTCAACATGTCGACTTAAAATTGTAACTTTTTCACGAAGTTCACAGATCATAATGTCTTTCTGTTTAAGAATGTATTTCACAATACGCACATCTATTTTATTTACAGTCTCATCCACGTCATTCAGAGCATTTAACACAGACGATCTTTTACTAATTCTTCATTTAACACAGCATTGAGTAGACTATTTTCACTTTCATTTCCAGAGCACTTTATAGCACTCCCGTCTAGCAATTGCATATTATTTGTTAATTTTACACAGCTAATATGAAAGAAGTTAGAACAGTGGGCACATTTTTTGTCCATTCACCACTTTTTGCTTGCACCGCTTGCATAACACACCAGAACTTGTGCTAGGCATACTGCCTTACTGATGTAAACAGAGCGAAGCGGTGACACGTCCGATCGCCTCAACAGTCCGAAGCGAATAGTGATGTTTTTAATTAGTGGTAAACCCTCAATAGTTAACATAATGAACGCTCCATATAAATTCAACTCCTTTATTGAAGCATTTTGGGGTAATTATAGAGAACTTGGGCCCCTCTAGAAGTTAAACAAATTGTGGTTTAACTGATAGTTTGGTTTATACTTGTTATGTTTTCACTATTTTTTTTTATCGGAAAAGCTCCGTAATTAAGTTAAACGCTAATTTATTACGTGCGCGTAGCGATCCTTTTTTGTGAATATTTATGAAGTATGTTGCCTAGAAGGAGTAGCATATAAATAAAGAAGTCTTGTAGTACTTTTGCAATGTAAATATATAATAATACTACACACTAAAGTGCCTAAAACCTGAGTTTCATTGTCAGCGGCAGGCGAACAGTGTTGTGGTATGCAACACCGGCATATGTCGCTAGACGCTGTGCTGATGTATGACGAGTATGTTTCACGCAGATACAGCTGTTCAGTGAATTTTATTATGCAGAACTTCGGCCACTCTAAAATCGAATGAAACTAAGTGCGATTGATTGACTCTGTATTTATGATGACAATTTCAAAGCCTGAGGATTTCAAATTTAGCCCGAGATTAGGTTCCAATCCGTTTAGGTTAGTGTGTGTATATAAATTTATGTTCCTAATTTTATATCGTGGTAGTACCTCATTATCGATATTTCCAACAACTCCTAACAGCGTAATGGATACAACATTAGTTTTTTAAACCATCTCCTCACCCATAATCCCTCTCTAACCACACCGGTCACGTTAGAGTGCAAAACTGTCATAAGTTGCAGCGGAAAGAGTTAGCGGCCCAACTTGTAAATAATTACCCAGTTTGGAATTCCGGAGCAGACATTAAAATAAATTTAAATCACACATCGCAGAAGGTAGCTGTCACAAATGACAGAACAATCAAAATGATAGGAAAGAGTTTCAAAATTATCACAGGACTAGAATTTAAGGTGTTGATAGAAAGGGGCAAAACCTATTGTCTACCTAAATACTTGAAGCAGATTAGCATTCTGTTAATGAAATAATAAAGGCTATAAGAGATTAAATAGTTGAAACGTTCAAATCATTATGGGTGATACATCCAGTTTTCCCATTTAGATTTGAGATCTCTTATTTCTACTTTCTCCACACGTACTATGTGCATAGTGTATAGAGAAGGACTTGCACTCCGCCCAAAAATTCGATACCGAGATTCCATGTTTCTGCATTTTCTGAAAGAAAAAAAAAAAGGTCTGTGTGTCTGTGAACACGATAACTCAAAAACGGAAAGTCTGTAAAATACCAAACTTGGTATTTAAGTTTAGTATCTTCCAGGGATGCGACACGAAGATATTGAAAAAATCCCCCACCCCAAACAACCCTTTACATGGATTTATTTTCGAAAATTTTGATTTTCTCAAAAATAGCTCTAACGAGTTTGATTAAAATATCATATATTAAATATATTTACCTGACAAATAAAATGTATATCTTGAATTTTGTGGGAGTAACCTCTGAAGACCCTTTATTCTGGATGAATTTTACAGAAATTTGCATAAGTGCTAAACTGTGAGAGCTGGACAAAAACTTACCACACAAAAAATACAGAGCACATTAAAACACACAATTTATGTTATACACATTTTTTCGTGGAGTTGATCGTTTTTGAGATATTCCTTGTTGTTTATTTTTTTTGTTGTTGTCTTTTTTTTAAATACAGTACCGGAGTCTGATCGGGACTCCGGCACTGTATACCCTGCTTTTATTTTAACTTTTTTTTTTTACCGTGTTTTGCCGTATTATTACTGTTTTCTTACTTTTACAACACACACATATACACAAACATATAACACCCATGCCCAAAGCGGGACTCGAACCCACGATCCTCAGCACTACGAAGCAACAAAGCGGGACGCCTTGGCGAGCGCGGATATGGGGACCGGCTTGGTTTCAGCCTTAAAAAGCTTATAGTTTTCTTATACAGGAATTTGTCAACTTCTGTCCATACAAACAAAGGAACTTCAGTCACATAGCAGCCAGCTTTTTGACTATCATTATTTCCCTTCTACTTACAAGGAAGAATGTAATAAGACTATTTCTGCTAATTTTTTCTCGATTAGTATGAAGTAAATAGAAGCATAAGCATTTTAACAATAATTTGCTGCAGAGATATAGAGAAAGTCATATGAATGGAACACATCAGATTTTTGAAGCTATGTATCTCGACAGTTCAAAATTCTAAGCTGATAATCTGGACATAGCTTTGTTTCTTTCTTCTTTCTTTCAAAATTAATACAGGCATTGAGTATCAAGGCCTTAATATGAAATATCCCCGAGGTTGGTGCTTCGTGACGCACGGGATCGTGGATTCGAGTTCCGCCTTGGGCATGGGTGTTTCTGTGTTTGTAAATGTGTATATATCTGTGTATGTTTATGTAAAAGGAAAACGTTAAACATTAATAGGTCAACTAAGTTTATGTAGGAAACTGAGAAAATCTGATGTGTTCCATTCACATGACTTTCCCTATATCTCTATAAATTATTATTGTTAATAAGCTTATCTTTTATTTATTTCATGCTAATCGAGAAAAATTAGCAGATATAGAATTATTTCTTGCTTTATTGTAAGTAGAAGCGAAATAAGGGAGTACCATAGTTAAAGTGAAAGCCAAAAGCTGGTTGCTATGTGACTGATGTTCTTTTGTTTGTATTAACAGGAGCTGACAAATTCCTGTATGAGAAAAGTATAAGTTTTTCAAAGTTGAAACTAAGAAAAAGGAATATCTCAAAAACGTACAACTCCACGAAAAAAATGTATATAACATAAATTGTGTGTTTTAATATGCTCTACATTTTTGTGGATTCAGTTTTTGTCCATTTCTTACGGTTAAGTAGTTATGAAAAATTCATCCAGAATAAAGTAGTCTTCAGAGACTATTCCCAGAAAATTCAAAATATACATTTTATTTGTCGGGTAAATAACTTTAATATACGATATTTTAATCAAAATCGTTAGAGCCATTTTTGAGAAAATCAAAATGTTCGAAAAAGTTCCATGTAAAGGGTAGTTTGGTGTGGGGGGATTTTTCTTAAAATCTTCGTGTCGCATCCCTGGAAGATACTAAACTTAAATACCAAGTTTGGTATTTTACCGACTTTTCGTTTTTGAGTTAGTGTTCACAGACACACTGACACACTGACATAGGGACACAGTAACACACGGACACACACACGGACCTTTTTGTGAAAATACTTTTTTTGGATACAGGGGACCCTAAAACATATATTTCCGGTGAAATCTCGGTATCGAATTTTTTGGTGCAGTGCAATACATTCTCTACACTATGTACATAGTGAGTATAGAAAAAGTAAAAATCTCATGTGTACCATTCACTTGACTTTCTCCATATCCCTGCAACAAATAATTAATTCTTAAAAAGCTTATGCTAATCAGAAACAATTAGCAGAAATAGTCTTATTACTCGCATCCTTGTAAGTAGAAGCGAAATAAGGGACAACCATAGGTTAAAGTGATAATCAAAAGCTGGTTGCTATGTCAATGAACTTCCTTTGTTTATATGGATAGGAGTTGACAAGTTCCTGTATGAGAAAAGTATACGTTTTTCATAGCAGAAACCAAAAATAAGGAATGTCACAAAAACGACGAACTCCACGAAAAAAATGTACATAACATAAATTGTGTGTTTTAATGTGCTCTACATTTTTTGTGGAGCAAGGTTTTTTCCATCTCTTACGGTTTAGCAGTTATTCAAAATTTAGTAAAATTCATCCAGAATAAACTACTCTTCGAAGGCTATTCCCAGAAAATTCAAGATATACATTTCATTTGTCAGGTAAATATGTTTAATATCCGAAATTTTAATCAAAATCGTTAGAGCCATTTTTGAGAAAATCAAAATTTTCGAAAAAAGTTCAATGTAAAGGGTAGTTGGGGGTGGGGGAATTTTTCTCAAAATCTTCGTGTCGCATCCCTGGAAGATACTAAACTTAAATACCAAGTTTGGTATGTTACCGACTTTTCGTTTTTGAGTTATCGTGTTCACAGACACACGGACACACACGCACGCGCGGACCTTTTTCTGAAAATACTTTTTTTGGATACAGGGGACCCTAAAACATATTTCCGGTGAAATCTCGGTATCGAATTTTTTGGTGGAGTGCAATACATTCTCTATACTATGTACATAGTGAGTTCAGGAGACAAGTTGTGCCAATCATGAATAGGACCGGAACAGTTTTGTGAACTGAAATGAGACCTAAAGTTTTCTCTGGAAGTTTAGTTGGGTCAGAAATGGTGAATGGTTTGTTGTCACGCGAACCGTTAGGAAGGGCAGCATAGCCAACAGGGATGGTTGCTATGTGACTGAAGTTCCTATGTTTGTATGGACAGGAGAGAAAAGTATAAGTATTTCAAAGCTGAAACAAATAACAAGGAATATCTCCAAAACGATCAATGTCACGAAAAAAAGTTATATCACACAAATTGTGTTTTAACGTACTCTACATTTTTTGCGTGGTCAGTTTGCCCATTTCTTACGGTTTAGCAGTTATGCAAAATTCCGTAAAATTCATCCAGAATAGTCTTCAGAGGTTATTCCCCGAAAAGTCAAGATATACGTTTTATTTGTCAGGTAAGTATCTTTAATATACGATATTTTAATCAACATCCTTAGAGCCATTTTTGAGAAAATCAAAGCTTTCGAAAATTTTTCCATGTAAAGGGTACTTTGGGGTGGGGTGATTGAAAATCTTCGTGTCGCGTCCTTGGAAAATACCATACCTAAATACCAAGCTTGGTTTTTAATGGACTTTTCGTTTCTGAGCCATGCTTCCTCCCCCCCCCCCACCACACACACACACACACACACACACACACAAACACACACTCACAGAGACGGGCAAACACACATGCGGACATTTTTGTAAAAATGCTTTTTTTGGAGTCAGGGGGTCTCAAGAAATATGTATTTCTGGTGAAATCTCGGTTCCGAATTTGTGAATGCATTACAATACCTTCTCTATACACTATGTACATAGTACGTGTAGAGAAAGTAAAAATCTATATAACATAAGTTGCGTGTTTTAAAGATCTCTAAATTTTTGGTGCAATAAGTTTTTTTTCTATATCTTACGGCTTACCAATTATGCAGAATAACGCAAATTTAATTCAGAATAAACTGTCTTCAGAGGCTATTCCCAGAAAATTGAGATTTCCATTTTGTCATGTAAATATCTTAAATATAGGAGATGTTAATCAAAATCATTAGCCATTTTTGAGAGAGTAAAAAATTTCGAAAATGTTTTCATGTAAAGTGTAGTTGGGGTGGGGCTTTTCTTGAAAATCACATGTACACACACGCTTATACACTGAGAGACAGACACACGCAGAGACATTTTTCCAAAAATGCTTCTTTTTTGGATTCAGGTTAACCCAAAACATGTATTTCCGGTGAAATCTACGCGTGCGCGCGCGCATTTCTGATTTTTTTATACAACGGAGCCTAAAACATATATTTACGGCGAGTCTCGTTATCGAATTTTTGGGTGGAGTGCAATACCTACCTTCTCTATACAGTATTTACATAGTACGTGTAGAGAAAGCAAAAACTGGTAACCATCTTCTTACCAGCACTTCGAGTTCGTCAGAGGTTTGTAGACTTAGATTTTTTTGGAAGACTCATACTGCCGATTGACTTGTTTTATCAGGATACTAAAAATAAATAAAAATTCATCACCAGTAACAATATTCCAAACTAAATTAAATGTAGTGCCGACTTGGAATTTTTGCGGGCTTTTTTTTTGCACCAATCTTGCGTTTTGTTTCTGATCAGGAGCCAGTTCTATGTGGAGTCCATTGACAATAGTGGTTTCCCACGTCTAATTGTTGATGTAAAATGTTTTGGTTTTTCTTATATCAGTGCCCAAAGTTGGACGAATAAATTTATAAGATGTCCGCCGACTTTTTCAAGCATTGCTGGAAGAGTGGCAATACTATCAGTTCATGGGCGTCCTTCAGGAAATTTGTCACTAAGAAGAATTTTTAGTGATCTCTTTTGATTTCGCTGTACCAAATTGTTACTTTAACTAGAGCTTCTTCGCCAAATGTATTTCTAAGCCCATCTTCATATTCTCTAGGCGTATAATGGCGATTTAATCGTATTAAGTATGAATATGAAGTCATAATTCTCGGCAATTTTTGAGGGGCGGGAACACTAAATCTTTAAATGATTATAATTAATAAAGTATATCAAATAAGAACTGAAGCTTTCCTGGCGACGTGTTAATTCAAAATCTTCTCGGGCTTCTAGCCAGGTAAAAACTTGGCTTGACACCAACATTTCGAAGAAGTGCATCTTCCTCGTCTTCAGGGTGAACTGATGGTTTGAGCTTGCCATCAGTTCACCCTGAAGACGAGGAAGTTGCACTTCTTCGAAACATTGGTGTCAAGCCAAGTTTTTACCTGGCTAGAAGCCCGAGAAGATTTTGAATTAAAGTATATCAAATTGAACAAACCACACGGAAAAAAATTAGAACAATTTTCATTGACACCCTCGAATGTTGAATTAGAACAGCATCTTTGCTCAGATATTCCCTCCCCCCCTCTCTCTCTCTCTCGCTCTCATTTTTACTTTCTCTTCACATACTATGTACATAGTGTATAAAAAGGTACCCATTGCATTTCACCCAAAAATTCGATACCGAGATTTTACCCAAAATACACGTTTTAATGTCCCCTGTATAAAAACATTTTCAGAAAAAACGTCCGTGTATGTCCGTGTGACTTTGAACACGATAACTCAAAAACAAACAGTCGGTTAAATACCAAACCTGGTATTTAAGTATAGTATCTTCCACAGATGCGACGCGAAGATTTTCAAGAAAATCCTCCCACTCCAAACTACCCTTTACATGGAAAAAATTTCGAACATTTTGATTTCCTAAAAAATGGATGTAACGATTTTCATTAAAATACAGTACATTAAAGATATTTATATGACAAATAAAATGCATATCTTGAACTTTCTGGAAATAGCCTCTAAAGTCCTCTTTATTCTAAATGAATTTTGCTGAATGTTGCGTAACTGGTATTCCGTAAGAGGTAGTTAAAAACTTACAACACAAAAATATAGATCACGTGAAAACACACAATTTATGTCATATGCATTTTTTTTCGTTGAATTGACAACTTCTGAGACATTTCTTGTTATTTGTTTCAGAATCAAAATACTTTTTTCACACGGAAAGTTGTAAACTCCTGGCCCTGCATAGAAACGCATTTTAACCCCATGGCAACCACCTTTTAAAAGATTTGACATTCGTTTTAACCTGGTGTATTTCATTATGCCCCTTCTACTTACAAGAAAGCAAGTAATTAAGAAAATTTATGCCAATGTTTATCTCGATTATTATAAAGTGGATAGAAGAATATACTTTTTAACAGTAGATTGTTTCAGCGATGTAGAGAAAGTCATGTGAATGGACGTCATATGATTTTTGGTTATGAGGTATGGGAAGGGAGCATATTTGTAGCAGAAAAATGCGCAATTGTATACATATGTAATATGCTTCTCCCACGAAATGCATGTATGGGCTTTCAACGCAATTCTTTTAACTGCTGGTTTCAATGCAATGAACAAACTGAAGATTTGTAGGCACAAATGGAAAGTAAAATGAACATAAGCAAAATTAGGCAAAAAGGTTTCAAAAGGGCAACAATTATGGACACTTTAAATTCACAAATATAAGATACTTTCTACATTAAACTTTCACCACAGTGTAGTTCTGGACAAATTAATGCTTAAAAATATGATCTATTTTATTCATGTAGCCTTCTCTGTAACAAATTATTTTAAAAACTTGTGCTTCTATCTACTTCATGTTAATCGAGATAAACATAAGCAGAAATGTTCTCTTGTAAGTAGAAGCGAAATAACGAATACATTACGCTAAAACGATAGTCAAATATTTTAAAAGTTGGTTGCCATGTGGACGAACTCCATTTCTTTGTTTTGCCAGGAGTTGTGGGTAAAGATTATTTTAAAGCTGAAACCAATAACAAGGAATATCTCAGGAATGGTAAACTCTACGAAAAAAACGTATATGACATAAATTGTGTGTTTTAACGTGATCTACATTTTTTGTCTGGTTAGTTTTTGTCTATCTCTTACGGTTTTCCTGTTACGCAAAATTCAGCAAATTCATTCAGAATAAAGATATCTTTAGAGACTATTCCCAGAAAGTTCAATATACACATTTTATTTTCCATATAAATATCTTTAATATACATTTTAATCAAAATTTTCGAAATGTTTTCCATGTAAAAGGTAGTTTACGGAGGGGGGGGTTCCCAAAATCTTCGTGTCGCATCCCTGGAAGTTACTAAATTTAACTATCAAGTTTTTTTTTTTTCCACTAGTCGTTTTTGAGTTATCGTGCTCAAAGACACACGGACACACAAGGATTTTTTTTTTGAAAATGCTTTTTTTTTGGGGGGGGTTCAAGCGACCCTAAAACGTGTATTTCTGGTGAAATGTCGTTATGGAATTATTGGGTGAAATATAATACTTTCTCTATACACTATGTACATAATATGTGTAGAGAAAGTAAAAATTATTTCAGCTTATATGAAAAAGCAAATATCATAAGTAAGCAGATATCTTGACGTTGAAAAAATGTATAAAAGTAAAATTGACATTCATTTCTTTGGCATTGGAACGTTGATACCTTTCCAGTCCGCTTTACTCATATTACAGTGAATAAAAACGTAATTCTGTAAATGTTATAATTTGAACTGATGCCTATTTTACTAAATATGTTTTTGTACTGAGAGAAAGTTCTCTCCTCTCCACATGTTAGGAGAGGGCAGTGTTTGCCATCTATGCTGATGATAAACCGGAAAGCAACAGCAATATTGCTTGTACTGTTTCCAATCTGGGTTCCTCTCCATAATGTTTTGAAATTGGCACTACAATTACTTCCCCAATGTTTATTTCCTGAAACCCAGACTCAATAATTTGCATTAACTTAACCGCAACCACAAGAAGAGCCTATTTGCTCACAATTCCATCTGTTTTCATGCGTCATTTATCCACTGCCTTAGCTTGGTGCCCTTCATTTTGGTATGGTTAAATGCTAACAAAACTACCAAAATATTATGCTCTTCACTAAAGCTCGCCAAGCATGCATGAAATGGTTTCTTAGAAAATCTGTAAACAGAACCAAGTTCTGCTAACGGTTGCTTGAGAATCCGACGACAGAACGCTCTTAACAGTCGAAGTGAACTCTATTGTGCTGCAAGGCTTGTATTGTATAGACCGGCGATGACGACATAAAGACAGCAGGATGAAAGTCATCCATTTCCAGGCCCCTTACGGACCTTTGTATGATCTACAAAACATGAGGAAAGCTACAGATGAATCAGTCTAGAGTTGTTTAAAAGCAATGCCATCGACCGATACGAAAATTAAGATGAGGTTGTCATCAATGCGAGCCAAGCGTTTTCTCCACTGGTCATCCAGTTGACGATGAACAGTAGGAAGGGGTTTCATATCGGTAATGGCCAGAACTGTACGGTTATTGTAGCCGTGTTGATAAGCATGTGTCAGCCGTCTAAGAAAACACACATGTTTACTTGCAAGCGATTGTAAACCTGTGTGGGAAACATCCCTCCACGCAAGAGCAGCACACAACAGTTGTTGCGGAATTACAGCAGTATAGAGAACAAGTTTCATCCATAGAGAGAGATGTTCGGAAGTGAACAGCAAACGAAGTGTTCCGAAAGTCTGACGAGTTTTCTTACGAACATGTTGAATATGACTATACCAACTGAGCCGGGAATCAATTTGAACACCCAAATATATAGTGCTGTATGAAACAGGAAGAACTAGACCACGTAACGTGTGCATGAAAGAAGCGAAGAATGTGGCATTTATCAGATTTTACACGAATCCTCCAGGCCTCCAGAAAACTATTGAAACGGCCAAGACATCCTTGTAATTCACGATCCAAATGGACAGCAGAAGAATGAGAATGGAGAATGACGGTGTCATCTGTATAAGTTGCCAGCTAAATTTTAGTATGGTGGGGAATATCAAATGTATAAACGTTATAAACAAACGGGACCAAAACAGACCCCTGTGGCACTCCCCCATGAATAATCTGGAGAGGTGAAGAGCGACCTAATATGCGAACAGAAAATTTTTCCATAGCCCAATAGACCTTACCGTGTTGAAATAATGTCTGCGCTATCTTACGGTTTTATTTTAAACCACTTAGTCTTAGGTCAACCACCAAGCAGACAGAGCTGAACCGGCACTCAATAATTTGTTCGAGACTTTTATCTAATATAACTCTACAATGCCAGAAATCATCAAAAGGATATAAAAAAAACCACAAAGGCAGAGAAAGGATCTATATGCCCAAAATAGGCATGTCCTCCCTAAATAGGCAAATAATGTGTAACCATTCCAAATTACATAAAATGTACATACCTATTATCGCACATTTTAAGGGAAAAAAGAAAGAAAGGTAAACTATGCAAAACCATCAACCTGGAGAGGAACATGTTGGCGAACCTGTATCAAGTTTGATGAATGATAGAACGCTAACATTTGAGTGGTATCATAATTTTGACTGCTTTGTTATGGTTACCAGTTGAAGAGTTGTCATCTTGTATTATCTGTTTACTTCTACACGCGTTTTGGGGACAGCGAAAACTGCGATCAACTTTAATTCCTCGCGAATACAAATGTGTGCGCGCGCTTCCACGAGGTCTTTTCCACCAATAAACAAACTTCTAGGCATTGCATGTTCGAACCCTCAATACTTACCATCTACTGTTAAATGAAACCACGTTCCATTAGGTCTGGTGCTAGGCGTCCTGTTGGGGAAGAAGACACTGCATTCGTACCAGCCACTGTCGGATTCCCTGATGCTTGTCAGGTTCACTGATCCTCTGCCGTATGGCGAATCAGAAGGCACTAAGCTTATGCGTCCCACATAGCTTTCAGTCGCCGTCAGCACATTCTCATTCCAGGAGAACACTGTGTTGCCCTGAAAATAATATTCATCTGTTTAAACTGGGAATTTGATGCCTTTTTGACCATTTAACCTTGAAATAGTATTTAAGCAACAAATATTCACCTGTTTTAACACTAGCATCAACTGGGAATTTGATGTTTTTCGACCATTTAACCATGGAGTAGTATTTAAGCAACAAATATTCACTTGTTTAACCCCAGCATCAACTGGGAATTTGATGCTTTTTCGACCGTTTAACCATGAAGTAATATGTTAGCAACAAATACTCACCTGTTTAACACTAGCATCAACTGGGAATTTGATGCTTTTTCGACCGTTTAACCATGAAGTAATATGTTAGCAACAAATATTCACCTGTTTTAACACTAGCATCAACTGGGAATTTGATGTTTTTTCGACCATTTAACCATGAAGTAATATGTTAGCAACAAATATTCACCTGTTTTAACACTAGCATCAACTGGGAATTTGATGTTTTTCGACCATTTAACCATGGAGTAATATTTTAGCAACAAATACTCACCTGTTTAACACTAGCATCAACTGGGAATTTGATGTTTTTCGACCATTTAATCATGGAGTAGTATTTAAGCAACAAATATTCACCTGTTTAACACTAGCATCACCTGGGAATTTGATGTTTTTTCGACCGTTTAACCATGAAGTAGTATTTTAGCAACAAATATTCACCTGTTTAACACCAGCATCAACTGGGAATTTGATGTTTTTTCGACCGTTTAACCATGAAGTAGTATTTTAGCAACAAATATTCACCTGTTTAACACTAGCATCAACTGGGAATTTGATGTTTTTTCGACCGTTTAACCATGATGTAGTATTTTAGCAACAAACATTCACCTGTTTAACACTAGCATCAACTGGGAATTTGATGTTTTTTCGACCGTTTAACCATGAAGTAATATTTTAGCAAGAAATATTCACCTGTTTAACACCAGCATCAACTGGGAATTTGATGTTTTTTCGACCATTTAACCATGGAGTAGTATTTAAGCAACAAATGAATGCAGGGGTAGAATGCATGTTTTTAAAATGTTCATTGGTCCCTATATTATTTACTGTTTGTGATCTATAGATTATTAACAAGTCTCGGATATTTATGATGTAAAATGTTTTAAAAGTCTGATATGGCACATTCAGATGCTTTCTCTACTCTTTATGCAGCAAACTTACAAAATTATTCTTCTATCGACTTCATGCTAATCAAGATGGTATTATCAGAAACTATTTTATTACATATTTTCTCGCAGCTTTAAATGAAATAAGGTAATAATTAGGCGATAGACAAATCTTTTAAGATGTCTATGACTGATGCCTATGTGATTTGCTGATCAGGATGGAACATGTGTTCCATTCACATGACTTTCTCTACATCGCTGCAACAAATTATTGTTAAAAAGCTTGTGTTTTTATTTACTTCATGCTAATAGAGAAAAAATTAGCAGAAATGGTCTTATTACTTGCTTCGTTGTAAGTAGAAGCGAAATAATGGAGTACCATAGTTTAAGGTGATACTCAAAAACTGGTTGCTATGTGACTGAGGTTTCTTTGTATCGACAAGGGTTGACAAATTCCCGTATGAGAAAGGTATACGTTTTTTAAAGCTGAAACCAAAACAAGGAGTATCTCAAAAACAACCCACTCCATGAAAAAATCTAATAACATAAATTGTGTGTTTGAACGAGCTCTATGTTTTCTGTTAGGTAAGTTTTTGTCTATCTCTGACGGTTTGCCAATTATACAAATTTCCATAAAATTATCCAGAACAAAATAGTCTTCAGAGGATATTCCCAGAAAATTTAGAATATCATTTTATTTGTCAGGTAAATATCTTTATATACGAGATTTTAATTAAAATGGTTAGGTTCATTTTTGAGAAAAACAACATTTTCGAAAACTTTTCCATGTAAAGGGTGGTTTGGGGGGAGTTCTTGAAAATCTTCGTGTCGCATCCATGGAAGACACTGAAGTTAAAAACCAAGTTTGGTATTTAACGGATTTTTCGTTTTTGAGTTATGCTGTTCACAGACACACGCACACACACGGTCCTTCTTCCAAAAATGCTTTTTTTTAAAAACTAATGAAATCTCATTTGAGAGAAGATCTAAGTAGTGAAATTTAGACAAAAACACGCAATAGCTCGATAATTGATAATTCAACAAATATGTATATTCCATAATTAATGCGAGCTCTAAATTTTTGTGTAGCAAGATTTAGTCTAGCTCTTGTATATTACTAGTTATGAAAAAGTCGTTCACAAAGAAGAGGGTGTATGAGGTAATTCTCAGAAAATTCAACGTGTAATATAAGCATTTTAATCAAAATATAATAAGAGACATTTTTGAGAAAACCCTCCTTGTAAAGCTAGTTTGAGCGGGGAATTTCATTTGAAAACCTTTGTGTCGTACCCTTGAAAGACTATGAGCTTAAATACATTTTGGCGCTTAACCGACGTTTCGTTTTTACTTTCTCTACACGTACTATATACACAGTGTATAGAAAAAGTATTGCACTCCACCCAAAAATTCGAAACAGAGATTTCACCGGAAATACACGTTTTAAGGTCCCCTGTATATAAACAAGTATTTTCAGAAAAAGGTCCGTACGTGCGTGTCTGTGAACATGGTAACACAAAAACGATAAGGCGGTAAAATATCAAACTTGGTATTAAAGCTTAGTATCCTCCAGGAATGCGACACGAAGATTTTGAGAAAAATACCTCCACACCAAACTACCTTTTACATAGAAAGAAATTCGAAACTTTTGATTTTCTCAAAGATGGCTGTAAGGATTTTTATTAAAATGCCATATATTAAAGATATTTATATGGCAAATAAAATTTATATCTAGAATTTTCTAGGAATAGCATCTAAAGACGTCTTTATTCTGAAAGAAGTTTACTGAATTTTCCGTAACTGATAAACCGTATGAGTTAGATATAAATTTACTACCCAAAATGCGTTTATCACGTTAAAACACACAATTTATGTCATATCCGTTTTTTTTTCGTGGTATTGATTATTTCTGAGATATTCGTTGTTATTTGCTTCAGATTTAAAATACTTAAAATGTTTTTCACACGGAAAGTTGTAAACTCCTGGTCCTGTATAGAAACGGATTTCAACCACGTGGCAACCAGCCTTTAACATATTTGACTGTTAATTTAGGCTAGCGTATTGTCTTATTTACTATCTACTTACAAGGAAGCAAGTAATTCAGACAATTTCTATTAATGTTTATCTTATCATAAAGTAGATAGAAGAATAAGCTTTTTAAGAAAGTCATGTGAATGGAACACATCAGATTTTTATATTATTCGTTGATTTTAATATACGCCAAATTATTTAGCACAAATATTCTCTATTTTTACATTGTTTTTGTAAAATAATCAGTAATTAAATATGACAATAGTTTTGGTATCAAACTGACCAGAGCTAAGGGGTCTACTTCTAAGTCTCCTATTGGTAAATTATTTACCATTACTATATAACTTTAAGGCAATTATTATCAACGGTTATGCATAGTTCCGCTTCAACTGTTTAAAACGTTTCCCAAGCTTGGCACCAAGCATTATCACATAACATTCAATGAATCCTATCGAATACGTCAAAGCTTTGAGCTACTATGTAACATTTAACAAGGTAGTCAGTCAGACCGGCATTTTGTCCGCAGCGGAATTACGGATCAGCGATGTCCGACATAGCTTTAAATTCTACACAACTTCGTCATTAACATTCGATCTAAATTCAAAACAGTTCACAGGCTGAAATCCTTCACTACAATGAGGTCTGTTTTCATTAAAGCGAACAGCTCCATTAAACATAAACTGATGCCACATTACTTAATAGTTTTATGGTATGGAGGAGTTTTCTGAGCGAAGAATTCCATCATCATAAAGTGTGAAAAACATAGCATGTATGCTATACACTATATTATACGACAATGAAATTATAAAAAATCTAATGTGTTCCATTCACATGACTTTCTCTACACCTCTGCAACAAATTATTGTTAAAAAGCTTATGCTTCTATTTAGTTCATGATAATTGAGAAAACATTAGCAGAAATAGTCTTATTACTTGCTTCCTTAAGTAGAATCGAAATAAGGGGGTACTGCTATGTGACTGAAGTTTCTTTGTTTGTATGGAAAGGAGCTGACAAATTCCTGTATGAGAAAAGTATGTTTCTCAAAGCTGAAACTAAAAATAAGGAATATCTTAAAAACGATAAACACCAGGAAAAAAAATGTATATAACATAAATTGTGTGTTTTAATGTGCTCTAAATTTTATGTATGGTAAGTTTTTGTCCATTTCTTACGGTTTAGCAGTTATGCAAAAATTCGTAAAATCCATCCAGAATAAAATAGTCTTCAGAGGCTATTCCCAGAAAATTCAAGATATGCATTTTATTTGTTAAGTAAATATCTAAAATATACGAGATTTTAATCAAAATCGTTATAACCATTTTTAAGAAAATCAAAATGCTTGAAAGTTTATCCATGTAAAGGGTAGTTTGGGGTGGGGGAATTTTCTTGAAAATCTTTGGAAGATACCAAACATAAATACCACATTTGGTTTTTAACGGTCTTTTCATTTTTGAACTATGCTGCCCATAGACACACACACACACACACACACACACACAGTCAGACACACACGGACATTTTTCTAAAAATGCTTTTTTTTGGAATCAGAGGGTCTCAAAACATATATTTCCGGTGAAATCTCGGTATTGAATTTTGGATGCAATACAATACCTTCTCTATACACTATGTACATAGTGCGTAAAGAGAAAGTAAAAATAGGAAAGATAAGCAGAAATAGTCTTATTACTTGCTTCCTTGTAAGTAGAAGCGAAATAAGGGAGTACCATAGGTTAAAGTGATAGGCAAAAGCTGGTTGCTATGTGAATGATGTTCCTTTGTATGGACAGGAGTTGACAAATTCCTGTATGAGAAAAGTATATGCTTTTTAAAGCTAAACCAATAACAAGGAATATCTCAAAAGCGATCAACTCCACCAAAAAATATGTGACTTAAATTGTGTGTTTTATCGTGATCTACATTTTTTGTGTCTTAAGGTTTTGTCCATCTCTTACAGTTTACCAGTTATGCAAAGTTCAATAAAAATCATCCTGAACAAAAAGGTCTCTAAGAACCTTTGTCAGAAAATTGAATATATACATTTTTCTTATTATGTAAATATCTTAATTATAACTGATTTTAATCAAAATCATTAGAGCCATTTTTGAAAAAATCGAAATGTTCGAAATTTTTTCCATGTAAAGGGTGGTTGGGGGTGGGGGGATTTTCTTGAAGATCTTGGTGTTTAACGGTCTTTTCGTTTTAGAGCTATGTTGTCCACAGACACACACACGGACCTTTTTCCAAAAATGCTTTTTTATGGATTCAGGGGGCTCAAAATATGTTTTTCTGGTGAAATCTCGGTATCGAATTTTTAGGTGGAATACACTATGCACATAGTACTAGTATTCTCTATACTCTATGTAACGTGTAGAGAAGGTATTCAAATATCGCATTGATTATATGCTTACATGCAACTTATAGAAATACCGGCTAGAGCGAGATCAACAGACGTGTGCTGCGAGAATGTAGATGTTTTGTTGGAAATTAAATTAAAATTAAATTGGTGTTTATTTAGACGCGTTTTAACTGCTTGGTTCTGAGCATCCCATTCTATATGGGTGTGAAAGACCGCTTGATTTTATTCAGAGGGCTCTTAACACGCTAGACACGACACGAGCAGTTGAGGGCAGCCCGACGGTGTATTCCATTCTTGCTAGAACTTAAAGACACACTGACGGGAATGTGAGGTTTACAGGATGGCGGGTCAGAATGAGGTTGTGGAGTGACAGGAGGTAGCAAGTGTGCTCCTCAACGGTTGCCAGTCATGGTGTAGCCGCCCTGGTTGAGACCTGTTTTGTAAATTTTGAAACACATTACTTTATTCACTTTCTTTTTAGTTATTAGTGTATACTATTGTATTTTCAACTTGAAATACATACATTTATATCCAAATGTTATTGGTCGATATCAAATTTCGATTTTAGCAGTTTTTCACCATACTGTCAAGGAGGTGTTTCTCGCCTAAAACAATGTTAGCAGTGAAAGGGTTAAGAAGCTTAGCCGTAGCAGCTGTTGGAGGATCACGTTGTGCAAGCTATAAATCTGCGACAAAATTTAACGGCTTTACTTTCTTTCTGACGGCGCCAATTCGCTAGCAGCGCTTCTCACCTTACGCTTGTCAATGAAGCCATTATATGCTGTACATACTATTTTCTAAAGTTTTGTAGCAATTTTAATGTTACCACTTAAGTAGCTTTTAGAAATTCGGCCGACTTTTTTAATTCAGTTTCACCCATATGCCTACCTGCCGCAATTTTTAGTTTCTCTATACTACTATGTACAAAGTGTATAGAGGAGGTATTGCACTCCACCCAAAAATTCGATACCGAGATTTCACCGGAAATATATGTTTTAAGGCCCCCTGTATCCAAAAAAAGCATTTTCAGAAAAAGGTCCGTGTGTGTCCGTGTGTACATGTGCCCTTGTGTCCGTTTGTCTGTGAACACGATAGCTCAAAAACGAAAAGTCGATAAAATACCAAAGTTGGTATTTAAGTTTAGTATGCAACACGAAGATTTTGGGAAAAATCCTCCCAACCCCAAATACCTTTACATGGAGCTTTTTTCGAAAATTGTGATTTTCTTAAAAATGGCTCTAAAGATTTTTATTACAATCTCATACATTAAAGATATTTACCTGAGAAATAAAATGTATATCTTGAATTTTCTCGGAATAGTCTCTGAAGATTACTTTATTCTGGATGCATTTTACAGAATTTTGCATAACTGCTAAACCGTAAGAGATGGACAAAAACTTACCACACAAAAATGTACAGCACGTTAAAACACACAATTTAAATTGTATGCATTTTTTTTCGTGGAGTTGGTCGTTTTTTAGATATTTCTTGTTTTTGGTTTCAGCTTCGAAAAACACACTTCTCGTACATGAATTTGTCAACTCGTGTCCATAGAAACCAAGGAAATTCAGTCGCATAGCAACCAGCTTTTGAATATCACTTTAACCTTATTTCGTTTCTACTAACAAGGAAGCAAGTAATAAGACTATTTTTGCTAATTTTTTTTCTACATTATATGAAGTGAATAGAATAATTTGTTGCAGAGATGTAGAGAAAGTCATGTGAATGGAACACATCAGATTTTTACTTTCTCTACACGTACTATGTATACAGTATATAGAGAAGGTACTAATCCAGAAGAATCGCAAAGATGCAAACCTTTCTCTCGCTCTCTCTCTCTGTCTCTCTCTCTCCCCCCCTCTCTCTCTCTATATATGCAATCAAGTCAAATTAGCCAACAGAGAAATTTACAAGATAAAAGCTATATGATAGGGAAACATTTTTTTGTTTCCAGAAAGGTGTGTATTATGAAATCACTTCTTTTCCTGATTAGAGAAAAAATGTTGTGTTCCATTCACATGACTTTCTCTACATTTTCTCTAAACAAAATATTCTTACAAAAATATATTTGTTTATCTTCCTTCTAAGTAGTATGTAAATAAGGGAATACAATGGCTAAAGCAATAGCTTAATCTTGTTAAAGCTGGTTGCTATGTGAGCAATTGAAGTTCAGCTCTCTTTGCATGACCAGGAGTAAAGCAAGTGAGATCAAACGAAATATGACTCGTTTGAGAAAGGCTTATGTAGTTTAAACATTGTAATCAATTGTAGGAAGTATCTCGAAAACAGTCATTTCTACAAAATAGTGTATATATCAGATAAATTGTGTGTTTTAGCCAGATGTACATTTTTTCTGCAGTAATTCTTTTGTCTGTCTCTAACTGTTTGCCAGTTATTATTCATCCAGAATGAAAGGGTCTTCATAGGCTATCCCCAGAAAATTCAAGAGATGTATTTGGCATGCAAAATCTTTTAATATACGACATATGTTTACCAAAATTGTTAGAATATATAATATCGAAAAAATAACATTTTCGAAAATTTTTGCAGGTAAATGATAGTTTAGGGTGGGATATTACCTGAAAAACTTCGTGTCGTATAGAAAGATTCTAAACTTAACTGCCAAATACCTTTTCGTTTTTGAGCTATGCAGCCCGCGCGCGCGCACGTACACACAGATATTTTTCTAAAAATTTGTTTTACTCAAGGGGACCTCAAAACGTATATCCAGTAAAATCTAGATAATCAATTTATGGGTGGAATTCAATGCCTTATTTACCTATTGTGTGCATAGTGCGTGGGAGAGAAATTAAAAATTGACAATGTCAGTGCTTTGAAAACAGCTGTTAAGAATATTTTGCTCCAAATTATTTTACCTATAGCGTAAATGATTACTAGAGTGACAGATTGTACAGATGATAATATGTATATAGCTTTTTATTAATTATTTTACTCTTTTTAATGACAAAAACAATTTTATACATGTTGCTACCTTAGCATAAATATAAGTAAAAACCAGAATGTCGATATACATACTCGTATATGTGTATACTCTATTATTAAATGAATTGTTTGCTAATTTAGCTGACAAACAATGTCACAAACACATTGAAAATTAGTTATAGAACAAGAAGTAATATAAAATAAAGCTAAGAATGCAATTTATATGTAGCAAAGAAGTACTTATACTCTACATAATATATACCTAAGCTGTAACTGCAAAGACATATTTGTACACATTATTTTTACTTTCTCTATACGCACTATGTACATAGTGTATAGAGAAGGTATTGCACTCCACCAAAAAATTCTATACCAAGATTTCACCGTAAATACATGTTTTGGGTCCCCCTGAATCCAAAAAAAGCATTTTTGGAAAAAGATCAGTGTGTGTGCGTGTGTGTCTGTGTGGTGTGGATAGCATAACTCAAAAACGAAAAGTCCATTAAATATCATGCTTGGTATTTAAGTTCAGTATCTTCCAAGGATGCGACACGGAAATTTCCAAAAAAAAAATCCCATGGGAATAGCCTCTCAAGATTACTGTATTCTAGATGAATTATACGGAATTTTGCATGACTGGCAAACCGTAACAGATAAAAAAAAAGTTACAAAACAGAAAATGTATAATTTGTTAAAACACACAATTTATGTTATATAGGTACATTTTTTTCGTGGAGTGGATGGTTTTTGAGATATTCCTTGTTACTGGTTTCAGCTATAAAATACATACTTTTCTAATACAGGTATTTGTCAACTCGTGTCCATACAAACAAAGGAACTTCAGTCACATAGCAACCAGCTTTTGCCTAATACTTTAGCCTATGCTACTCCTTTATTTCCTTTCTACTTGCATGGAAGCAAGTAATAAGACTATTTCTGCTAATTTTTTCTCGATTAGCATGAAGTAAAAAGAAGCATAAGCTTTTTAACAATAATTTGTTACAGAGATGTAGGGAAAGTCACGTGAATGGAACACATCAGATTTTTTTACTAACTATATTTCACGTATTCCATTTTATCTTTATTTTAATATGACCTATATGCATGTTTAATTCTTATTTTTAGGGGTATCCAAATTTAGATATTTAGGAGAACTTCTAAATAATGATAATATTTTAAACGAGGCATAAAAGAAAGAATTCAAAGTGGAAATGCAGCCTATTGTGCGAATTTAATACTATTTAAAAATAGACTTATTGGTACAGGGACAAAATACATCTATAAAGCTAATAAGACCAATAGTAACGTATGCTGCAGAAACCTGACCCTAAACAATGTAGATGAAGAAATACTACGAAGATTTGAAAGGAAAATACTTAGACGAATCTTTGGACCTGTAAAGCATAAAGAATAAGATATAATTATGAGATAGAAGAACTAATTAATCAGAAAGATATTGTGAAATTTATAAAGTCACAAAGAATAAGATGGTTAAGGCACATAGAATGACGGAAAATAGAATGCCAAAAAGAATATTGAAAGGAAGATTCTACGCTAGAAGAAAATAATCTGATGTGTTACACTCATATGACTTTCTCTAGCTTCTCTACAAACAAACTTCTTACAAAAGATAATTCTTTTTTCAACACCATGCTAATCGACATTAGCAGAATGTTATTATTACTTAGTTCCTTATCAGAGAAGAGAACTAAAGAAATGCACTATGCTAAAGAGATACTCAAATGTTTTAAAAGCTGCATTATGCGATTGTCATTGCAAATCGCGTCCTTGCTTGGCCAGGAGTAGAAGAAAAGGAAAATCGACACATCCTGTATGAGAAAAATATAAGTACTTTAGAATTGAAACAAATAACAAGGAATATCTTGAAAACGGTTACCTCCACAAGAAAAACGTTAAGGACATAAATTGTGTGTGTTTACGAGGTCTACATCTTTTGTGTAGTAAGTTTTTGCCAGTCTCTTACGGTTTAGCAGTTAAGGAAAATTCGGCAAAGTTCATCCAGAATAAAAAGGTCTTCAGAGGCAATTCCCAGAAAATTCGAGATATACATTTTATTTTGGATATAAATAACTTTAGTATATGGGATTTTAATCAAAATTTTCGAAAATTTTTCCATGTAAAGCGTAGTTTGTGGTGAGAGGATTTTCTTGAAAATCTTCGTGTCGCATCCCTAGAAGACACTAAACTTAAATACCAAGTTTGGTATTTTACCGAATTTTCGTTTTTGAGTTATCGTGTTCACAGGCGCGCGCGCGCACACACACACATAGAAACTCATGGACCTTTGTCTGAAAATGCTTTTTTTTTTTTTTTTGGATACAGGGGACCCTATAACATATTTCCGGTGAAATCTCGATATCGAATTTTTGGGTGGATTGCAATACGTTGTTCATACACTATATAGATAGTATGTGTAGAGAAAGTAAAAAAACGAAGACCAACAAAAGATGGTTGGAAGATGTGTTGGAAGACCTAAGAAAGATTGGAATCAGAGGGGGAAAAGTAGAGAAGAAGATAGAGATATGTGTAGGAGGAATGTGCAGGAGGCCAAAGGGCTGTAGAGCCAGAACAGAAGAAGAATTCTTATTTTGTAAATCTAGTGAAACTCTATATTCTATTTCCATGAAAACTCATAAAGGTAGCGATCCAATCCAATGTAAGTCATAGCTGTCATGTGTGTATAGAGTCAACAGTTCAGCAGAAGCCAGGAGCGACTGTATAGCAGAGATCATCCTTTACCTCTATCACGCCTCACCGAAGCACCATCGCCTTTATTTCCAACCTTATATACATGGATTTATTTCTTGTAGAGTCGATCTAAATGACCCAGTATGTTGGGCACTGGCTTTCTGGTCCCAAAATACTGGGTTAAACCAGGACCAGTTTAATGGTTTTTAAATGTGCTTAAAAGTGGCAATCCCCTGTCAGTAGATATGATCCTGGTAGTTGTCAGCTCTTTAAAAACAATGATTTAATGTTTGTATCTAATCTATTTATCTAACTTGGTAATACTTATTATTCTTTCTTGCTTTTCCCTTTCTTTTATTTTTTACTTTCTCTACAGGTACTATGTACATAATATATAGAGAAGATATTGTATTCCACCCAAAAATTCGATACCCAGATTTTACCGGAAATACATGTTTTGGGTCCCCCTAAATCCAAAAAAGGCATGTTTGGAAAAAGGTCCGTGTGTGTTGTCTGCAGACAGTATACCTCAAATACCATAGCTGTTAAATACCAAGGATGCGACACGAAGATTTTCAAAGAAATCCTCCCAGCTGCAACTATCCTTTACATGGAACAAATTTCGAAAATTTTGATTTTCTCAAAAATCGCTCTATGGATTTTGATTGAAATTTCTTATATTTAAGATAGTCACATGACAAATAAAATGTATATCTTGAATTTTCTGGGAATACGTTCTAAAGAGTTGTTTATTATGGATGAATTTTGTGGAATTTTGCATAACTGGTAAACCGTAACAGATAAACAAAAACCTAAACACAAAAAGGTAGAGCTCGTTAAAACAAACAATTTATGTTCTATACATTTTTTTCGTGGAGTTGATCATTTTTGAAATACTCCTTGTTTTTGGTTTCAGCTTTAAAACCTATAATTTTCTCATACAGGAATTTAACAATTGCTGTCCATGCAAACAAAGGAACTTCAGTCACATAGCAACCATCTTTTGCTATCACTTTAATCTATGTTACTCCCTTATTTCGCTTCTGCTTACAGGGAAGCAAGTAATAAGACTATTTCTACTAATTTTTCTCACTTAGCATGAAGTAAATAGAAGCATAAACTTTTTAACAAAAACTTGTTGCAGAGATATAGAGAGAAAGTCATGTGAATAGATTACATCAGATTTTTTCTCGTTTAGAATTAAGTAAGTAGAAGAATAAGCTTTTTGACAATAATTTATTGTAGAAATGTGAAGAATGTCGTATGAAAGGAACACAGATTTTTTTTAACGAGAGAACTCGTGGTAACTCAGCCTTACAGGAAGTCATAACTCTATAAAATTCGAGTTCATTCTTCTGTTAAAGCTCTTAATTCTCGTCGATTTATGCAACATAGAGGGGAAGCATTATTTGAACAGCATCCACATTTGACCTTTTGAAGGAGTGCCAGGAAGAGGGATTGAAGATCAGGAGTGGGCGAAGTTTTACATCTTAGGTTATTAACCTCTTGATATTTGACCTACGCGAGCGCTTAAAAACAGCTCCCCTCCACATATTCTACACATAATTCCGCAAATTTCTATAATATTCGTAATAACCAATAATAAATTCTCAAATTACACGGAATAGATTTGAAATAACAGCGAAAATTGAACGTTGATTTTCTTAACCTTCTACAGGTACCGCCTTCCAAGTTCTAGAAATGGTGTATATTTGGAATTTTATTTATGGTCGCTCTTTAACTGCTATGGTTCTCAGGGTCCCTATCTATACTGGGTGTGAAAGACCGCTTAATTTTACTCAGAAGCCTCTTTTATCAGTTTTGAGGTTCTTTTACGTGCAGTAAATCTATGAAACGGGACCAACGGCTTTTCTTCCCTTCCGAAGGAAGCCATGCTAAGGATTTTTATTCCCGAAAAAGTCTATCGTCCCTCGCCGGATTTGAACCCACGACCTTGGGTATATGAAGTATGCATGGTAACCACTACACCACTGAGGGCGACTAAATTAACTCAGATATGGTCTAATTGTTAAAGGAAGAAAGAGTGAAAATGTTGTATAAATAAAGGTTAAACTTCGAAATTGTAGGTGCTAAATGAGGATTAGTCTGTGGAGGAACTGTTTTTAAACCTATCCATGTGTCAACTAGCGGAAGAAGCACAAAAGGGACAAAAATAAAGTAAGAACTGACTGGATGACTAAAGACGTTCTTGAGGCAATTGAAGATAAAAAATCTGATGTGCTCCATTCACATGACTTTCTCTACATCTCTGCAAAAAATGATTGCTAATAAGGTTATTCTTCTATTTAATGCTAAAACATTAGCAGAACCTGTCTTATTACTTAGTTTCTTATAAGTAGAAGGGAAATAGTGAATACACTAGACTATACCGACAGCCAAATGTTTTAAAATGTGCTTGCTATGGGATTGAAATCCGTTTTTTTTTTTTTTTGCGTGGCCAAGCGTTGAAAAGTTCCCATATGAGAAAAGTTTTAAGTATTTTAAAGCTGAAATCAATAACAAGGAATATGTCCAAAATAGCCAACTCCACAAATAAAAAATGTATATAACATAAATTGTGTGTTTTGATGAGCTCTATAGTTTTTGTACGGTAATTTATTTTTCCATCTCTTACGGTTTAGCAGTTATGCAAAAGTAATAAAATAGTCTTCAGAGGCTATTCTGATAATTCAAGATATACATTTTATTTGGCATGTAAATATCTTAAATATACGATATTTTAATCAAAATCGATATAGCCATTTTTGAGAAAGTAAAAGGGGTATGTAAAGGGTAGTTTGAGGTAGTGGGATTTTCTTGGGCTCTTCGTGTCGCATCCTTGGAAGATACCAAACTTAAACACCAAGTTTTGTATTCAACGATCTTTTCGTTTTTGAGCTGTGCTGTCCACAGACACACACACGACCTTTTTCCATAAAATACTTTTTTTTTGGATTCAGCGGCACCCAAAACATGTATTTACTGTGAAATCTCGGTATTCAAAGTTTGGGTGCATTACAATACCTTTTCTATACATAGTAGGTGTAGAGAAAGTAATAAGCCTCGTTATAACCTGCTAAATTGAAAGAATATGAAAGATTCAAAAATATATAGGACACATAAAAAGATTAAAAGTTATTTAAGAAAAGTAAAGAGTATACGAAAAATCAAATGTGTTTCATTCATATTGTTAAAAAGCTTATGCTTCTATTTATTTCATGATAATCGAGAAAAAATCACCGAAATAGTCCTTCTTGTAAGTAGAAGCGAAATAAGGGAGTACTGTTGGTTAAAGTAATGATCAAAATTTGATTGTTATGTGACTGAAGTTCCTTTGTTTGTATGGACCTGAATTGTTATACTCCTGTATGAGAAAAGTTTGTTTTTAAAGCTGAAAGCAAAAAAACAAAGGAGTGACTCAAAAACGATAAACTCCACGAAAAAAATGTATATAACATAAATTGTGTGATTTAAGGTGCTCTACATTTTTTGTGTTGTAAGTTTTTGTCCATCTCTTACGGCTTAGAAGTTATGCAAAATTCAATAAAAGTCATCCAGAATAAAGTAGTCTTCAGAGGCTATTGCCAGAAAATTCAAGGTATACATTTTATTTATCAGGAAAATATCTTTAATATACGAAATTTTAATCAAAATCGTTAGAGCCATTTTTGAGAAAATCAAAATTTTCGAAAAAGTTCCATGTAAAGGGTAGTTTGGGGTGGGGGGATTTTTCTCAAAATCTTCGTGTCACATCCCTGGAACATACTAAACTTAAATACCAACTTTGGTATTTTACCGACTTTTCGTTTTTGAGCTATCGTGTTCTCAGACACACGGGGACACAGATACACACACGTACCTTTTTCTGAAAATGATTTTTTTGGATACAGGGGACCCTAAAACATATATTTCCGGTGAAATCTCGGTATCGAATTTTTTGATGGAGTGCAATACCTTCTCTATACACTATGTATATAGTGCATATAGAGAAAGTAAAAATAAGGAAGATGAATAAACCTCCACCAGAATTGTAGTCCATCACTTTGGAACAATGGAAGCTGCATTTTCAACATCTGTTGCTGGAAAGAAGAGGTTATGAGAATTTTAAAATGTGTAATAAGCATATGGCATCCTAATAGATCCTATTTTATAGGATGAGAGAAAATAGATATTGGAGAAGGCTAAACAGGATAAGGTAAGTGGGCTTGGACTGATTGTGACTGAGTTATGGAAATATGGACCTTCAACGAGACATGTTTAAAATTGTCAACAAGATTTGTCAAGGTGTTAAACAGCTGTGACGTCACGAAATTGCCGGATTGAGATTGGGTATCACCGTGACGTGATGGAGTAGGCGTGGGAGCTACGGCCCATTTCGAAACGTGTTGTTCTATCTAGCATTGCTCACTGCCTGACGTAGTTCAGTTCCTGCTATTTGTTTTGTTTTACCTTCTTTCCTTTTTTTTATATTTATCCATACGTTTTTGTTGTTTTCCTATTTGTTTCCTTTTTACTTTCTCCACGCACTATGTACATAGTATATAGAGAAGGTATTGCACTCCACCAAAAAGTTAATACCGAGATTTCACCGGAAATATATGTTTTAGGGTCCCATGTATCCAAAAAGAGTATTTTCAGAAAAAGGTCTGTGTGTGTCCGTGTGCCCATGTGTCCGTGTGTCTGAGAACACGATAACTCAAAAACGAAAAGTCGGTAAAATGCCAAACTTGGTATTTAAGTTTAGAATCTTCCAGGGATGCGACACGAATATTTTGAGCCCCCAACCCAAACTACCCTTTACGTGGAACTTTTTTCGAAATGTTTTATTTTCTAAACAATGGCTCTAACGCTATTTTTTAAAATATCGTATTTTAAAGATATTTACCTGACAAATAAAATGAATATTTTGAATTTTCTGGAAACAGCTACTCTATTCTGAATGAATTTTACGGAATTTTGCATAACTGCTAAACCGTGAAAGATGGACAAAATCTTACCACACAAAAAATGTAGAGCACGTAAAAACACACAATTTATGTCATATACATTTCTTGGCAGTTGATCGTTTTTTAGATATTCTTTGTATTTGGTTTCAGCTTTGAAAAACTTATACTTTTCTCATACAGAAATTTATCTGTTACATAGCAACCAGTTTTGACTATCACTTTAGCCTATGGTACTCCCTTATTTCGCTTCTACATACAAGGAAGCAAGTAATAAGACTATTTCTGCTACTTTTTTATCGATTAGCATGAAGTGAATAGAAGCATAAGCTTTTTAACAATAATTTGTTACAGACATGTGGAGAAAGTTATATGAGTGGAACACACAAGATTTTTTACATACAGATACACAGACATATACACATTTACAAACACCCATGTCCAAGGCGGTACTCGAATCCGTGATCCCCTGCGCCACTAAGCACTTTAGCGGGCGCGGTCATAGAGACCAGCAACTAGTGGACAGATCAGTGAACGCTGAAAGAGAGCGCATATTGAAGAATGCCAAAAATACGAAAGAATAGGTGTTCGACACTAAACACACTTTTAGATAATTCAAACATATTTTGTCTTTTCTTTCGATGCAGTAAAGATGCATTTTCAAATTCACTGCGTTTGGTTGATTTACGGGGGCTGTCTAACAAAGAAAGCACAACAATTTTAGGGAAAAAACATCTTAGTTTCTATACCTAGTCTCATTGCCACGGTCGTTAATGATTATTATCCTCTTTAGGGGATATACATTGCTTACTTCACTATTACGTGATATAAAACTTGCACATTAACTAATGCGTTAACTTCACTTCTCCGCGTAAGATTTAATGTAACGAACGTCACATGACAGAACCAACAATACAAAACAGAAACATACATACAGCCCAAGTTCTCGTGTGCACACTTCTTTTATACCCAAAATATCCAAGCTTCGTGCTCATCTCGTAGTGCGAAAATATAGTTATCACGTGGTTAGTTTTGGTAATTCATTGTAATTTACTCAGTGACCGCTCTTTATAATGAAAAAGTCCCGAACTACGAACTTTTAGGGAAAGAAATTGTCTCTGTAGAAACTCCCTGTTTATTAGACCTTTAATGCACCAAAGCCTTGTTCTAATAACAGCACTTGTATTTCTGGATTGACAAAAGAAGTTACTTTGGCATATACAATAACAAATTATTACCCTCATGTTTGCTCTGCAATCTGCCAAGTCTTAGCTACTCAGGCAAATATATTTCCTATAGTAAACCTGTGCAAATTAATAATCAAAATAATGAACTGAATATACTGTTGCAAATGTAAATAACACGGTTTCCGTCCAATTTATGAACCCGAATTCGATTTTACCTTTCACTTATTCCGAACTTTCTACTTTTCCTTATCATTTCTTCAACCCTTTTTCTCTGTCCATTCCCTCTATGTATTTACGAGGGTCATCCAGAAAGTAACAGACGATTTGGCATAGATCTCTGCAACGAATTATTATTAAAAAGCTAATGCATTCTTTACTTCATGCTAATTGAGAAAAAAAAATAGCAGAAATAGTCTTATCTGCTTCCTTGTAAGTAGAAGCGAAATAAGGGAGTACCATAGATTAAAGTGACAGTCAAAGGCTGGTTGCTGTGTGACTGATGTTCCTTTGTTTGTATGGACAGGAGTTAACAAATTCCTGTTTGAGAAAAGTATAAGTTTTTTAAAGCTGAATCCAATAACAAAAATATCTACGAACGATCAACTCTACGAAAAAAATGTATGTAGCATGTATGCAGAAGCGTATATAACTAAATCTACAAAAACTATGTCGGGAGTCGCACGACGGATTAGTGCCTAAATAATAATAATAAGTATGAACAAACAGCATCAATTCTGAGGAATCTAAGTGAAATACTTATTACTTCTCTACACGTACTATGTACATAGTGTGTAGAGAAGGTATTACATTCTGTCCTAAAATTCGATATCGAGATTTCACCAGAAATACATGTTTTCGGTCCCCCAGAATTAAAAAAGCATTTTTGGAAAAAGGCCCGCGTGTGTGTGTCTGTGTGCGTTTGTGGAAACATAGCTCAAAAACAAAAAGACCGTTAAACAATAAACTTGGTATTTAAGTTTGGTATCTTCCAAGGATGCGACACGAAGATTTTCAAGAAAATCCACCCACTCCCAGCTACTCTTTACATGGAACTTTTTCGAACATTTTTATATTCTCAAAAATGGCTCTAACGATTTTGATTGAAATATCGTATATTAAAGATACTTACCTGACAAATAAAATGTAATATCTTGAATTTTCTGGGAATAGTCTCTGAATACTTTATTCTGCATGAATTTTACGGAATTTGCGTAGCTGCTAAACCGTACGAGATGGACAAAAACTTACCACACAGAAAATGTAGAGCACGTTAAAACACACAATCTATGTTATATACATTTTTTCGTGGAGTTGGTAATTTTTGAGGTTTTCCGTGATTTTGGTTTCAGCGTTAAAAAACTCATACTTTTCCCATACAGGAATGTATCAACTGCTGTCCATACAACAAAGGAACTTCAGTCACATAGTAACCAGCTTTTGACTAATGTTTTAGCTTATGCTGCTCATTTATTTCGCTTCTACTTACAAGGAAGCAAGTAATAAGACTATTTCTGCTGATTTTTTCTTGATTAGCATGTAGTAATTTGAAGCATAAACTTTTTAACAATAATTTGTTGCAGAGATGTAGAGGAAGTCATGTGAATGGAACACATCAGACTTTTTTGTATAGTATTTCATTGGCACTAATTCGGACGGACTCCAAGGTAGACGAAAGAGCTGCGACACATTTGCGACTTGTAAACCCTAGAGAAGTAGGATATCTTCTCTTATGTAAAGGACAAAAGTGAAGTTTGCCGAGTATTTCACTTCATCAACGCTGCAGTTTGCCATGGACAAAGGAAAGCTGCCAATGACAGACAATGTGCATATCTTTCAATGAAGCTTAAGACATCGAAAGGAGGCATTGTACTATGGAGTATCTCGTATCCTCTCTTGACTGCTCCCAAATTTTAGATCAAGCCCTTCCTGCCTTCCCCTTTGCCGGTCAATGTTTATCGGGCACACTGCCAAAGATTCTTAAAGCAGAACAGCAGAGAATATAACGGTTATCGCGCTGAAATCGCAGTTGCTATAAGTTACTTAATCATTCTGATGTTTAAATACTTACAAGTCCGATTTTTGCATACTCTAGCCCCCAAGTACTATGTAAATAGTAGATAGAGAAGATATTGTATTCCACACTAAAATTCGATGTCGAGATTTAACCGGAAGTACATTTTTTGGGGTCTCCTGAGTCCGAAAAAAGTATTTTTGGAAAAAGATCCGGGTGTGTCTATGGACAGCATAGCTCAAAACCGACAAGAGCGTTGGTATTTAGGTTTGGCACAATCCAAGGATGCAACACGAAGATTTTCAAGAAAACCCCCCACCATAAACTACGCTGTACATGGTACATATTGGAAATAGGTCCATGTGTGTGTGCGTGTGGATAGCATAGCTCAAAAACGAAAAGTCCGCTAAATACCAAATATATTAAATACATTAAAAATATATATCTGACAAATAAAATTATTATCTTGAATTTTCTGGGAATAGCCTCCAAATAATACTTTATTCTGGATGAATTTTACGGAATTTAGTTTAACTGGCAACGTTTTTGAGATATTCCTTATTATTGGTTTCTGCTTTAATTTTTTTTTTCTCATTCGGGAAATATTCAACTCTTGTCCAAAGAAGCAAAAGAACGTCAGTCACATAGCAACCAGCCTTTGACTAATGCTTTGGCCTATGTTGCTTCCTTATTTCCCTTCTACTTGCATGGAAGCAAGTAATAATAATTTCTGCTATTTTTTTCTCGATTAGCATGATGTAAGAAAAACATAAGCTTTTAAAAAATCATTTGTTGCAGAGATGTAGAGAAAGTCATGTGAATGGAACACATCAGAGTCTTTTTCTCTAAGGCTCTATTACTTGTGAATGATTATCATGTTGTAATTAACATGACCTTACTTCCGTGCTAAGGATTTTTACACCCGAAACAAAGTACATTATTAGATTTTGATAGATTGAACCCGCAAAGTGGAAACTAGAGGCTAGTATGGTAATATCTACACTATTGAGGAGAACCATTTTTTTTTCACTTGACAATAAAGGGTCACTGAAGTGAAAAGGGAAACTTTGAAGCCCTAGAATTAAACATTTTAATATTTGAAGAAGAGTTTGATATTATCGGCTGATAAGTCCCGGACCTCACAGATATGGCGCCACTAGGCCAGTTATACGGTAGCATCGTATAGTTTAAGTCTATACTAGCTTGTATTCATAGTTACAGGTCAATAGCTTGTTTAGTTTTCGAATGACCGCATTTTAAACAAGACAACTTTAGAGTTTTCACGAAAATAGAGGATTTGGAAAAACAAGCAGTGATTAAATACTGCCATTTGAAAGGCTTAACGCCTAAAGAAATCAAGGAGGAAATGGACACTACATTGACAAATTCTGCCCCTTCATATTCGATGGTTAAAAGGTGGGTTGCAGTGTTTAAAATGGGACGTACCAGCACTAGTGATGAGCCTTGCTCTGGACATCCTGTAGCAGTGACAACTTTAGTAATCATTGAAAAAAATCCATCCTTTAGTACTGTCAGACCGCAGATTAAAGTTGTTTGAGATAGCAGAGACTGTAAACCTATCAAAAGAATGTGCAGGTAATATTTTAAGTAATGTTTTGGGCTTTCACAAGTTTTGTGCAAGATAGGTGCCGCGATTGTTGACACCTGATCAAAAGTGCAAAGAAAAACTGTTTCTGTTAAGAATGTGGGGCTCTACCGTAAAAATCCCAGTGAATTTTTGAGACGGTTTATTACCACAGATGAAACTTGGATACATCACTATTCTCCAGAAAGTAAATCACAGTCAAAACATTGGATTGAGCCAGGTGAACCAAAACCAAAAAAGGAAAAGTCAATTTTGTCAGCTAACAAGGTTATGGCGAGTGTTTTGTGGGATGCACAGGGAATTATTTTTATTGATTACTTGGAAAAGGGTAAAAGTATTACTGGTGACTACTGCGCAAGCTTACTGCAATGATGAGGTGAAAAGAAAAAGACTTCATTTGTCAAAAAAAGAAGACTTGTTTCATCACGAAAATGCCGCGGCCCATCGTTCGGTCATTGCAATGGGAAAATTGTGCGAATTAAAGTTCAAATTTCTTGAACATCCACCTGTTCCCTAACATGAAACAATTCTTGAACGACGAAGATTTCACAGCAACGAGGAGGTCATTGATGCGGTAAACAGTTATTTTGGGGATCTTGATAAATCGCGCCAGAAATGGTTTAATTGAAACACAGATATGAGAAATGTAATAGCCTTTACGGAGATCATGTTGAAAAATTAAAAAAAAAAAAAAAAAAAAAAAAAAATATTGCTTTCATTGAGAGGCCCGGAACTTATCAGGCGAAAAAAATGTATATAAAGCATGTTGTGTGTTTTAATGTGCTCCATATTTTCTGTATGGTAACTTTTTGTCCATCTCTTACGGTTTAGCATTTATGAAAAATTCATCCAGAATAAAGAGGTCTTCAGAAGCTATTCCCAAAAAATTCAAGATATACATTTTATTCGGGGTGCAAATAGCTTTAATATACGTGATCTTAATCAAAATCGTTAGAGCCATTTTTAAGAAAATGAAACATTTCGAAAATATTTCCATGTGAAGGGTAGTTTGTGGTGGGGGGATTTTCTTGAAAATCTTCGTGTCGCATCCTTGGAAGATACTATACCTAAATACCAAATTTGGTATTTAACGGTGTTTTCGTTTTTGAGTTTTGTTGTCCTCAGACACACACTCAGACAGACAGACAGACAGACAGACAGACAGACACACACACACAAAGACACACACACACGAACCTTTCCATAAAAATGCTTTTTTTTTATTCAGGGGTTCCTTAAACATGAATTTTCCGGCGAAATCTCGGTATCGAATTTTTGGGTGGAATACAATACTTCCTCTATACACTATGTACATAAAAAGTAAAAATGCATGTAGATGTTCCTGATAGCCAAGAAAGGCATTTTGTGTGCATAGTTCAACATGCATATGTTTCCTTGCCGTACATAATATTGTGAATCACTGATTAGAAGTGTACACTTTATCCTGTTTCCTTTCCTGTTTCCAAGTCCTGTTTTTGCACGACACAAAATGTCAACAGTGATTTAGACAGGAAGAGTTACTGAACAGATTCCTTTTTGGCATCAATAGATGCGGAGTTTATAAAGATAAGAACTACACTAATAACTTATATACTGCCAAAAAGTTGACTAGTCCTGTTTTTGATCTCAGCACCTCAATTAATGTATTGGCACGAACAGAACTGTCGCAGATGGAAGTGAAATGTAGATGAGCAATACGCTGGGAATTTCTGAAGGATGCGCGTGTTGTGGGAAACATTTGTAAACATGATAGCAAGATTCGTATGTGATTGATATCGGTGGGGAATTTAGTCGCTTACGTTGGCAGTGATGTATTTCCTATATCATTCATTGTAGATTTAAAGAAAGAGTGTACAAAGTATTAATTTTGCCTGAAAGCTTGACAATATAATACTGATTCCCTGTAATTATATACATTAGTATATTGATGTGCAAATACACCATAATAAGTATTTAAATAAATTCTTTAATCTTAATATAAGATAGTATATTTGTTCTTGTAATTTTCGTTTTCTGAGTTATGCACAAGTTGATACATAATCTGTAAAAGGGAAGGTTTATGTGAATTAATAGGAAATATAGAAGGGACGGAAGCAGATAGAGAAGATCCTATATTATAAGAAGAATTTAAACATACAATAAAGGGTTTTAAACATGGATAGACTCCAGGAGCCGGTGCAATCACTGGAGAAATGCTAAGGTATCCAGATGCAGAATTAAAATCTTTATGGTTGAGAGATCAGTGTTCTGGTTTTTTCATCCAGCGGTCCCGGGTTCGATTCCTAGCTGAGGCAGGGAACTTTTCTCTATCCACAACCATTTCGTCTCCACAGAGTCTGGAGGTGTGAATGTGAGAGTGTGTATACGTGTGTTTAATGGTATAACATTGAAAACCCAAAGTTAGGAAAGTCCTACAGTTCAACGAGCAAAAACACCAGCAATTGTTTCTCAAGTCAAAGCACACGCTATGATCATAGACGTAAAACAGAACTTCACAAATGAAACAATAAAAATCTGATGTGTACCATTCACATGACTTTCTCTATATCCCTGCAACAAATTATTCTTAAAAAGCTTATACTTCTATTAACTTCATGTTACTCAGTAAAACATTAGCAGAAATAGCCATATTACTTTCTTCCTTGTAAGTAGAGGTGAAATAAGGGAGTACCATAGGTTAAAGTGATAATCAAAAGCTGGTTGCTATGACACTGAAGTTCCTTTGTTTGTATGGACAGCAGTTGACAAATTCCTGTATGAGAAATTTATAAGTTTTTCATAGCAGAAACCAAAAATAAGGAATGTCTCAAAAACGACGAATTCACGAAAAAAATGTATATAACATAAATTGTGTGTTTTAACGTGCTCTACATTTTTTGTGTAGTAAGTTTTTGTCCATCTCTTATGGTTAAGCAGTTATTCAAAATTCAATAAAATTCATCCAGAATAAACTACTCTTCAGAGGCTATTCTCAGAAAATTCAAGATATAAATTTTATTTGTCAGGTAAATATCTTTAATATACGATATTTTAATCAAAATCGTTACAGCCATTTTTTTAGAAAATCAAAATTTTTCGAAAAAAGTTCCATGTAAAGGGTAGTTTGGGGTGGGGGGATTTTTCTCAAAATCTTCGTGTCGCATCCCTGGAAGATACTAAACTTAAATACCAAGTTTGGTATTTTACCGACTTTTCGTTTTTGAGTTATCGTGTTCACGGACACACTGACACACGGACACACACACGGACCTTTTTTTGAAAATACTTTTTTTGGATATAGGGGACGCTAAAACATATATTTCCGGTGAAATCTCGGTATCGAATTTTTGGTGGAGTGCAATACTTTCTCTATACACTATGTACATATTGAGTATAGAGAAAGTAAAAAAGGGACTCCATATGAACTAATATTTTATATATGAAACACGAAAACTATCAGAGAATTTCAAAACCCCCAATACTATACAATATAAATACAGTAAAAACAGAAAAATTAGATCATTATTGTACTTTAACCTTATTATCACATGCACCTAAAATATTAACTAAAATTATATATAATACAAAGGAAAGTCAAATATTTATGAAACATCCAATTTGGTTTAAGAAGAATGCAGGCACAAGAGAAGCAACATTCGCAATGAGGCTATTAATACAAAAGCATAAGAAAAAGTACATGTATAAGATTTTATATATGTATAAGATTTTATATACAGAAAAAGCATGTGATAATATGAACTGAGAAAAATATTTGAAATATAAAGTGCGAGAATCATTTTAAATCTGTATATGGATATAAAACAAATAAACTGTGGAAATAGTCATGTAATGGATCATATAAACAAAGATGTAAGACAAGCATTTGCATTACCATCAATGTAGAGCACGTTAAAACACACAATTTATGTTATATACCTTTTTTCGTGGAGTTGATCATTTTTGAGCTATTCCTTGTTTATGGTTTCAGCTTTGAGAAACTTATACTTTCTCATACAGGAACTTGTCAACTCCTGTCCATACAAACAAAGGAACATCAGCCACATAGCAACCAGCTTTTGAGTATCACTTTAACCTATGGTATTCCCTTATTTCGCTTCTACTTACAAGGAAGCATAAGCTTTTTAACATTAGTTTGTTGCAGAGATGTAGAGAAAATCATGTCTGTATTCTTTCATCTGAAATAGTGATGCCAACAGTAATAAAGTTTTTCTATCAGCCACTTGAGAGCAATTTGCTGAACTCTGGCAAGCAGCCGCCTCCACGCAGCAATAAACGGTGATGAAATTCTCTGCCTACAGAATGCAAGTACGTCATCGCTTATCAAGAAAAGTGCAGGCGACATCCCTTCGCCCCAAAGTGAATTGCTTCTGAAACACTTGTCATCAGAGCACTGTTTCATTTAATTTGGCATGCTATAGAGAGATGCGTCACAATTCGTCATCCACTATTTTTCCCATTTAAATGGATTTCTATGCAGTTTTTGAATACATACTGTACGAAGGCTAATGATTTAAAATCTTCTTTAAATTCAATTTGGACAATTTTATTATGTTTGGGAGGTAAGTCTTGTTACAATGTACATAGGGATAGAGAAGTAAATATTGTATTCCACCCAATTATTCGATGTCGAGATTTCACCGGAAATATATGCTTTAGGACCCCCTGATTAAAAAAAAAACATTTTCAGAAACACGTCCATGTGTGTGTGTGCGTGTGTGTCTTTGGACAGCATAGCTCAAAAACGAAAACATGGATGCGACACGAAGATTTTCAAGTAAATCCCCCCACCTCTAACTACCCTTTACATGCAAACATTTTCGAAAATTTTGTTTTTCTTAAAGATGACTATAACGATTTTGATTAAAATGCCACATATTAAAGCCTTTTCTACCACAAATGCAATTTATATCTTGAATTTTCTGGGAACAGCTTCTAAAGACCTGTTTATTCTGGATGAATTTTGTTTAATTTGGCATAACTAGTAAACCGTAAGAGACAGACAAAAACTTATTGTACAGAAATGTAGATCTTGTTAAAATACACAAGTTATGCCATATACATTTTTCTCGTGGAGCTTACCGTTTTCGAGGTATTGCTTGTTATTGGTTTCAATTGTGAAGTACTTATGCTTTTCTCAGACGGAAGTGTCCGTTCTTCTTTTGTTCTCCTCCTGGCCATGCAAAGAAGCGATTTGCAATGACAATCGCATAGCGACAGCTTTTATAACATTTGACTATCACTTTAGCCTAGCACATTCCTTTAGTTCCATTCTACTTATAAGGAACTAAGTAATAAAATTCTGCTAATGTTTATCTCGATTAGCATGGTGTTGAAAGAAGAATGCTCTTTCTTAAGAAGTTTGTTTGTAGAGTAGCTAGAGAAAGTCATGTGAGTGTAACACATAAGATTTTTTAAATAAAGGTCTTATTATGTTATTGAAAAATTACGATTTTTAAATTTAAAAAAAAAAAACAACTAATCCTTATGCATAAAAACCTTTTCGTTAAAATAAAGCCGATTTACGTGCAAATGTGAGGTAAAAATTGCAGTCCTTTGTGTCAGTTAAGTTTTTGAGATAATCAGGCATTTGTATAGACAATCTTACGTCTTCATAAATTGCTTTCAAACATAAAATTTAAAAACAACGTAACCTAACTTTTCAAACACAACTTCGCAGTACTTCAAAACTCTCACACGAAGGAAATATTAGCGGGATGCCAATGCTAAAGTAAAACTTTCCGATGAAAATAAAAAAAAAAAAAAATCTGATGTGTTCCATTCACACGAATTTCTCTATATCTTTGTAACAAATTATTGTTAAAACGCTTATGCTTCTATTTACTTCATGCTAATCGAGAAAAAATCAGCAGAAATAGTCTTATTACATGTTTCCTTGAAAGGAGAGGCGAAATAAGGGAGTATTATTGGTTAAAGTGATAGTCAAAAGTTGGTTGCTATGTGATTGAACTTGCTTTGTTTGCATGGACAGCAATTTTTAAATTCCTGTATGAGCAAAGTTTTTAAAGCTGAAATAAAAAAACAGAGAGTATCTCAAAAACGATAAACTCCACGAAAAAAATGCTTTAGATAAATTGTGCGTCTTAAGATGCTCTACATTTCTTGTGTTGTAAGTTTTTCTCGACCTCTTACGGTTTAGCAGTTATGCAAAAATCCATAAAATTCATCCAGAATAGCCTCTTCAGAGGCTATTCCCAGAAAATTCAAAATATACATTTTATTTGTCGTGTAAATATCTTTAATATACGAAATTTTAATCCAAACCGTTCGAGCCATTTTTGAGAAAATCAAAATTTTCGAAAAAAGTTCCATGCAAAGGGTAGTTGGGCGTGGGGGAATTTTCTCAAAATCTTCGTGTCGCATCCCTGGAAGATACTGAACTTAAATACCAAGTTTGGTATTTACCGACTTTTCGTTTTTGAGTTATCGTGTTCACGGACACACACACACACACACACACAAACACACGGACCTTTTTCCGAAAATGATTTTTTTTTTAGATAAAAGGGACCCTAAAAAATATATATTCCGGTGAAATCTCGGTATCGAATTTTTGGGTGGAGTGCAATACCTTCTCTATACACTATGTACATAGTGCGTATAGAGAACGTAAAAATCTGATGTATTACATTCACATGACTTTCTCTAGCTTTTCTACAATTTTCTTACATAATATTATTCTTCTTTCTGCACCTTACTAATGATAATCATTACCGGAGTGCCCTTATTACTTAGCTCCTTATCAGTAGGAAGATAATAAAGTAATACACTGTGCTAAACCGATAGTCAAATGTTTTAAAAGCTGTCTTTATGCGATTGTCTTTGCGAATCGCTTCTTTGCTTGGCCAGGAGTAGAACAAAAGAAAAACGGACACTTCTTGTCTAAGAAAAATATAAGAACTTCATAGCTGGAACCAATAATCAGGAATATCTCGGAAACGTTACCTACACAACAAAAATATAACGGACATAATTGTGTATTTTAACGAGATCTAGATATTCTGTGTTGTTAGTTTTTGTCTATCTCTTACGGTTTAGCAGTTAAGCAAAGTTCGGCATAATTCAATCCAGAATAAACAGGTCTTCATAGACTATCCCTAGAGTATTCAAGATATACATTTTATTTGTTGAGCAAATATCTTTAGTATACGAGATTTTATTTAAAATCGTTGGAGCCATTTTTTAGAAAATCAAAATGTTCGAATTTTTTTCCATGAAAAGGATATCCAGGGGTGGGGGATGTTGTTGAAAATCTTTGTGTCGCATCCTTGGGAAATACCAAACCTTAATACCAAGTTTGGTATCTAACGGTCTTTTCGTTTTTGAGCTATGCTGCCCAAAAACATATCACGGACTTTTCCTGAAAATGCTTTTTTTTTTTTTTTTTTTTTTTTTTTTTTTTTTTTTTTTTTTTTTTAATTCAGGGGGTCCTAAAACATGTACTTCTGGTGAACTCTCGGTGTCGAATTTTTGAGTGGAATACAAAACTTCCTCTCTACACTATATACATAGTACGTGTAGAAAAAGTAAAAATTCTGATGTTCCATTCACATGACTTTCTCTACATCTCTGCAACAAATTATTGTTAAAAAGCTTATTCTTCTATTTACTTCATACTAAGTGAGAAAAAATATCTGAAATAGACTTATTACTTGCTTCCTTGTAAGTAGAAGCGAAAAAAGGGAGCACCATAAATTAAAGTGATAGTCAAAAAGTTTTTCAAGGCTGAAACCAAAAACAAGGAATATCTAAAAAACGATCAACTCCACGAAAAAAATGTATATAACATAAATTGTGTGTTTTAATGTGCTCTACATTTCTTGTTGGGTAAGTTTTTATCTATTTCTTACGGTTTACCAGTTACACAAAGTTCCGTAAAATTCATCCAGATTAAAGTAGTCTTCAGAGGTTATTCCCAGAAAATTCAAGATATACATATTATTATCAGGTATTTATTTATCTTTAATATACGATGTTTGGATCAAAATCGTTAGAGCCATTTTTTAGAAAATCAAAATTTTCGAAAAATTTCCCATGTGAAGGGTAAATGGTGGTGGGTGAATTTTCTTGAAAATCTTCGTGTCGCATCCTTGGAAGATACTGAGCTTGGTATTTAACGGTATTTTCGTTTTTGAGCTATGCTACCCACAGACACACACACGTACACACAGGCAGTCAGACAGACACACACACGGACGTTTTTCAAAAGATGCTTTTTTTGGATTCATGTATTTCCGGTGAAATCTCGGTATCGATTTTTGGGTGCAATGCAATACCTTCTCTATACACTATGTACAAGTCCAGTCTGGCTGCAGCTAGCGGACCGACAGGTTGTTTGTCCGCTGTGTTACCCGTAATCGAACGACGTTAAGGAGCGTCAAATAGATTGTTCTGTGTGAGTCTACAAGGAAAGAATTTCTACTGATGGAGGCAATACGCCGGCAAAATACGCTGCAAATCTCATTTCGAGGAGCTGAACGTCGACCCAGCGCGATGGAAGTGCATGACTGGATTCACGACTACATGAAAATACCACCTGATCAGGTAGATACACTACAGTTTCATTCTAGAGAAAAATCAGTTTTTATAAAATTTATATCTGTAACACATTATGAAAGATATTTACTGCAATTTCAAGGGGCGGCAAAGTTTAGTTATGAAAATGGTGAAATACTAACGGTAAATATTGGGCCCGCTGACTGCCGCATTGTAAATGTCCGGGTTTTCAATTTAGTGCCTGAGATCACTCACACGTTTCTGGAACAGAAACTTTCACAATATGGGAAGTTACTAGAGGTTCAAGAAGAACAATGGAACGCAGGCTATAAGTACCCCGTCAAGTCTGGAGTTCGTTCTGTACGAATGGAATTAAAAAAGGAAATTCCATCTACAGTAGTAGTGCGTGGGTTTCCTGTTGGTGTGACTTATCTAGGACAACCGCAAACTTGCTATGTGTGTGGGGAAGCTTCTCATTTTCGCTCACACTGTCCATACAAAAAGTCTGTACTGCCTGTCTCTGTCTCGCGCAGGGCTGTGTTACTCAGCGATGTAGTGAGAGGTCAAGTTAGCGCTCGGGCCGAAGAGGAATGTAAACAAACAGTAGGTGCGTCAAATGGGCCCGCTACTGAAGCTAGTGAAATAGAGCCTGTTTGTAACGTCAAACCTACAGGGGAAGTCTACCCGAATACCAGCTGTATGCGTGACGATGTGGCGGTGCAGGAGACTTCTGTGTCCGCACCGGTAGCTGTCAATACTCCCTCAGAAGTAGCAGAAATGAGTGTCTCATCCCCTACACTAACTTCTGTTGTTGTGGTGCCTAATAGTGGTGACCAGAACATGGTTGGCCCCTGCGATACACCAGGCACTGTAATAATTGAACACCAGAAATGGAGTGAGATGGATTCCGACGAACCTGTGCCGGTTAGGAGAGAACGCCCGCTGTCTGTTAGTGAGGAGGAGGGCACCGAAGAAACGGAGACTAACATCGCGTGGGAGACCGTGAGAGACCCTCGACTCAGGAAACACTTGCCTTCTCGGTCTGGAAGCCTACCGAAAAAGTTTCCACGGGTATCACGAACACATATTCATGCCGTTGAAAATGACTAGATTCATCTTGGACGGTGACCTGCTCTGGTTTACTTCTGGCCTTGTCTTAATGGTTGTCTTACGTACCATTGCCACTGTTAACATCAACTCCCTACGCTGCACTGCCAAACAGGCTCTTTTACGTGATTTTGTGCGGACTCATGATTTAGATATAGTTTTCCTCCAAGAAGTTAACATAACCGACTTTGGCTTTATGGGTCCACAGTACAGTTGTGTGGTGAATGTTGGAGAAAATATGCGTGGTACTGCTATTTTGTACAGAGCAGGTTTGACGTTTGCCGAGATAGAGATGCATCCTAGTGGTCGTGTTATAAGTGCTAGAATGGACAACATGCTGCTGCTTAACCTGTACCTGCCTTCAGGGAGTGATAGGCGCCATGAGCGAGAAGAATTTATAACAAACATTCTGCCCTATTATTTGAGATGGAATTATGCCCTGCTTTTAGTAGGTGGCGACTTCAATTGCGTGCTACATGCTAAGGATCAGCGTCCTGGTTATAACAAGTCTTTGCCATTGGATCAGCTGGTAACCGGGCTACGTCTTTGTGATGTTTGGGAACATATGAACGCTACGTCTGTAGAATTTACTTACTGTCGAGCGAACTGTGCCTCAAGAATAGATCGTTTCTATTTAAGCTCTCAGTTCAACTCTCTGATTCACACAGTGCGAGTTTTACCTGTTGCCTTTACTGACCACCATGCTGTCAAACTGCAATTAATCGCTGAGAGTCGCATTCCGCTATATGGCAGAGGTTATTGGAAATTAAACGAAGCTTTATTACATGACAACATTATTGCTGCTGACTTTGCCAAGTTGTGGCAAAGTCTTCAGGATAAAGCTCGACGCTCCCCGCTGTCAGTGGTGGAGAAATGGCGACGTATATTTAAGCCTGGTATTACGACCTTCTTCAAGATCAAAGGTCGTGAGAGGGCAATTGAACGACGGCACACCTTCGACTTTTACCAAGAAGCATTAATGGGTCTTCTCTCCAGACAACAGAGTGGTCAAGACGTAACCCATCGCCTTCGAGCTGTGAAGCGGAAGCTCGTGGACATACAGCAACATGTTTTGGCGGGAACTAGGACCCGTTCGCGAACTCATGACTCCGTCGTGGCAAAGGAGAAAGCTTCATTGTTTCATACCATTAAGGAGAAGTGTGCTGGTAGTGGTCGTTACATCCATGCTCTTCTGACACCGGTAGGCGCCAAGGTCACCTCTGTGCCTCAAATCCTACAGACTATCCATACATCTTATAGCACCATGTTTGACACCACTGACCTACGCAATGACGCCATGGAGAAGCTCTTCCAATATGTTGACACCGGTATAACTGTCGAGGAACAGCGTTCCTTGGAGCAGCGATATTCTGCCACCGAGATTCTGCAAACCATTAATTCCGCTAGCCTCCATTCCTGCCCAGGAGAAGATGGCCTGACATATTCCTTCTACAAGACCTTTTGGAGTATAATCAAAGCAGAAGTTGTAGAGTTGGTAAATGCGATCCTTATTGGATCGAACTGTTGCCCTGGATTCGCAGATGGCATCGTCATCTTAATCCCAAAGAAAAGGTCTCCAATGAGTGTCTGGGACTATAGACCCATAACACTTTTAAACACCGACTACAAAATTGTGATGAAAGTACTTGCATCCAGATTAAGGGTTATTCTACCTAAAATTATAACCTCCGGACAAACATGTGGCATCCCGGGCAGGACCATAATTGACAACCTTCTGGTCCTCCGAGATACAATTCTCCATTATGAACGGAATCCGTCGGAGGCTGCTGCGTTGGTCAGTCTGGATTTTGATAAAGCCTTTGATAGAGTTGGCCATGCTTATATGTTTAAAGTGCTTCAGAAATTCAAACTTCCACCGTTGCTAATATCTGCAATCAGAACCGTCTACAGTGGGATGTCTTCGAAGGTGCAAGTCAATGGATACTTCAGTAAGCCTATAAAGCTTACTAACTCTGTACGCCAGGGTTGTCCGCTATCAATGATTCTCTTCTCCCTTTCTTTAGAACCCTTTCTTCGCTATCTTCAAGCTAAGTTGACTGGGACTGTCACTCCAGCTCGATTATTTTGTGCCAGAGCTTATGCTGATGACGTCACGCTGCTCATCCGTAGGCGCGAGGCCTTACCCTTGGTACATACCGCCATCACACTTTATGAGAAAGCTTCTAATGCCAAAATGAACACCGCGAAGTCGCAACTGCTCCCTCTTGGATCGTGGCCGACTGATCACACATTGCTCGATATCCCGATACAATATAGTGTCAAGATTCTCGGCATCTTCTTCTCCAAGCCGTTTACATCGATGATTGCTCGCAACTGGGATCACAAAATAAATTTGATTAGGCTGAATACCACTGCACATCTTGGCCGAAACTTGAATCTTCCACAGAAAGTGTGGCACATCAATCAGTTTGTTTTGGCAAAATTATGGTATATGGCGCAGATACTACCAATGCCTGAAAAACATGTCTCCCGAATTGAGCGACTTATTGGATACTATTTATGGAGAGCACAGCCCTTTCGTATAGCTAAAACCCAATTGTGGCGAAAACGTAACGAAGGCGGCTTAGGTTTAATTGCAGTGGGACCTAAGAGTAAAGCGCTTCTTGTTAAATCTATTATACTTGCCACTAGGGGATATGGAGAGGAACAAGAAATAGCATTTTGGGAACCCTTCAAGAATTCTCTTGGAACTCCAGTTCGGGCTGCTCCTGCGGGTTTTAAGAGAGCACTCCATGTTTTGGATGGCATTGATGTCGATGTCCTACCTCAGCAACCTAGAGGACTATCAACTGAGCTATACAAGCTTTTCCTACAGCGGCTGCTTGCACCAATTCATGTGGAGGATAGGATGCCCAACAGACCCTGGTGTCAGGTATGGCGGAACATCCATTTGCGCAACTTATCTACGGAGTGGACTACATGCGCATATTTGGTCATCAATGATGTTGTGGCTACAGAGGATAAAAAATTCCGATACAACATGGTGAGGACCCCCACATGCAACACTTGCGGTGTGCGGGATACTCTACGCCATCGTTTTGTTACCTGCACAACAGCACGACAGATTTGGCACTGGGTTGTTTCGCAATTGCACCGTCTTGCTCCTTCGCAAAATCCAAACGATTATGCTCGCACATTACTACAACTAGAGACTCGAAGTACTACGGACCGCTTCGCACAGGTGTGGCTCGCACTTGGCTTTCAGCATTATATGCTGTCTGAAACGCATCCCAGCGTCGACGGTTTACGCTGTCATCTTAGAGCAGCAAGAGAAGATCTGCAAAAACATAAGCGTCTTTCACGGCAGTCGGCAACAGCCTTTGCCTTGCTCATTCTATAACACTTACAACACCTTATTTTGTTACCATCTTCCTGCACATGTTTAATTTAAACGCACAGACAACATTGTTCATAACTATATATATAAAAAATTGTGAACTGATATAATGTATTATAATATAACTTATAACTTTTGTAATTAACAAAATGAATAAATAAATAAAAAAAAAAAAAAAAAAAAAGTCACACAAATCCCTAATGCCCCCCCCCAAGAGCCTCAATCCGAGGCATTAGTACAGTACTCTACTCACGACCCCGTCCGGGCCATTGAAACCAAAAGTGAAACTCAATTCGGATTTTCCAATGAATGTCTCAATCTTGAATTTATAATAAAAAAAAAATAAAAAAAAAAAAAATAAAAAAAAAAAATCGTCCTCCTCCGGGTTTGAACCCACGACCTTAGGTATATAAAAAAAAAAAAAAAAAAAAAAAAAAAAAAAAAAAAAGTACGTATAGAGAAAGTAAAAATCTCTTCTCCAAATTTAATATTTACAAAGTTATTGATGTTTTACCAAGCGAATGCACCAAAATGTCGTAAAAATTACTATGCAGGGTTATTTTCAACAATATTTTTAAATTATATACCAATAACGTCGTCTGTGAAAGTTAAGCCAAAATATCCGGTACATTCAAAATATTCATATGCAATTAAAACATGAAAATGGAGAATTTGCATAACCGCTAAACTGTAAGATATGGAAAAAAAACTTACCACAAAAATAGTAGAGCACGTTAAAACACACAATTTATGTTATATAATTTTTTTCGTGGAGTTGATCGTTTCTGAGATATTACTTGTATTTGGATTCAGCTTTAAAAAACGTATACCTTTCTTACACAGAATTTGTCAACTCCTGTCCATACAAAAAAAGGAACTTCAGTCACATAGCAATCAGTTTTTGACTATCATTTTAATCTGTGGTACTCCCTTATTTCCCTTCTACACAGGTAAGCAAGTAATAAGACTATTTCTGCTAATTTTTTCTTGAAAAGTAAAGAAGAAGCATAAGCTTTTAACAATAATGTGTTGTAGAGATGTGGAAAAGATATGTGAATGGAACACATTAGATTATTTTAGTATGTGTTCCATATCAAAGTTAATTGTAATATGTGGCAACTTATAAAACTGGCTTGCCTAGATGGCATTTGTTCCGCACAATACCAATGCGCTTCATTTTTCATGGAAAGCAAATATCAGAAAAGCGAAGAGCGATCGATAGTGGAATGAATGACAGAACTACGAACCGCGCTTCTAATTATTTTCGATGTACCCCCACTCAACTTTTTAGAAAGTCCGCCTGACAAAGTTTACTTATTATAGACAGCTTAAAACTCAAAGATTTCTTACTGTGATTTGAATCCTTTTTTACTTTCTCTACACGTACTATGTACACAGTGTATAGAGAAGATATTGTATTGCACTCAAATATTCGATACCGAGATTTCACAGGAAATATATGTTTTGGGGTCCCCTAAGTCCGAAAAGAGAAATTTTAGAAAAAGGTCATGTGTTTGTCTGTGTGTGTCTGGGCAGCATAGCTTAAAACGAAAAGACCGATAAATACCAAACTTGTATTTAGGATTACTATCTTCCAAGGATGCGACACGTAGATTATCAAGAAAATCCCCCGCTATAAACTACCCTTTTCATGGAAACATTTTTGAAAATGTTTACTTTCTCTAAAATAGCTCTAACGATTTTGATTAAAACACCGTATATTGAAGGTATTTACAACCCAAATAAAATACATATCTTAAATTTTCTGGGAATAACCTCTGAAGACCACTTCATTCTGGATGACTTGTGTATAACTGGCAAACCGTAAGGGATATATAAAAACGTACCACACAATAAATGTAAATCTCGTCAAAACACACAGTTTATATCATTTACACTTTTGCTGTGGAGGTAACCGTTTCCGAGATATTCCTTGTTATTGATTTCAGTTGTAAAGTACGTATATTTTTCTCAAACAGGAAGTGTCCATTTTTCTTTTGTTCTACTCCTGGCCAAACAAAGAAGCGATTTGCAATGACAATCGCATGACGACAGTTTTTAAAACATCTGACTAACACTTTAGCCTAGTGCATTCCTTTAGTTCCCTTCTACTTATAAGGAACTAAGTAATAAGAACATTCTACTAATGATTATCACGATTAGCATAGTGTAGAAAGAAAAATATTCTTATATAAGAAGTTTGCAGAACAACTAGAGAAAGTCATGTGAGTGTAACACATAAGATTTTATTTGGATAGCGTTTAACGCCTGCTTTAGATACATTTATACTTAAGCCAAGATAACTGAGATCTGTGAAGGCTGACAATAGGGAAGAGGGGGGGGGGTGGATAAGAATAGCTAAACAAGAGTGACTACAATGGTTGGCACACTTTTACTTCTTAGTATGTCATTTTTGTGTGGTTTTATATGTTGCGTATATATTATGTGTCTATATTTCTCTTAACTGTATATGTCTGTTATAATAGGGTACATTAGTGCATCTCAATAAGGTGTACTCTGTATTGTAAATTTAAATTGCTGTATTTGAATATTTTTGTCTTTTTATGTTTCCTCTTTTAATTCTTTGTTGTTGTTGTTTTAATATTGCTTACTATTTGGCATATTGGAAAAGCACGTACGGTCTATGGACCCATGCAATTATTGAAGCTCAATGTATGATACTCCCATGCCAATAAATACAATTATTCATTCATACTACAAGTAGCACCGCAGGCAATCGAATGTAGATAGTGAAATGCAATGGTGGGGGAAACCGGAGAACCCCAAGAAAACCCACGGCTGCGCCGCTTTGTCCACCACAAATACCATATGCAGTCGCTTAGGATCGAACCCAGGCCGTTTAGGTGAGAGGCGAATGGCCTAACCACTCGGCCACGGCGCGGCCTCTAAATCCTTTAGGTCGCCCTCCGTGGTATAATGGTTATGCTAACTTCTTATACCCAAGGTCGCGGGTTCAAACCCGGCGGAGGACGATGGATTTTTTTTGGCGTAAAATCCTTAGCATGGCTACCTTAGGAAGTGAAGTAAAGCCGTTGGTCCCGTGTCGTAGGTTTACGGCACATAAAAGAACCTCAAGCCTGATAAAGAGGCCTCTGAGCAAAATTAAGCGGTCTTTCACGCCCAGTATAGACTGGAACGCTGAGAACCATAGTAGTTTGAATAAAACTCTATTTGAATTCTTTAGATGGCTATAGATGTGCTCTTAAGCGTGGATGACGATGAACTTGTCTTAAGAGGAGTCGAAATGTCCTATTTTGCCAATGTTAAAGTTTGACCCATTATCTCAGCAACTATTATTGATAATTAGCTAAAACTTTGAACTTTGATGAAAAATAGAATACTTCTGTTTATCAGAAGGAAAAGTATAATTTGTTTTAATATAGCTCTAAAAATGTTATTGAAAAATAATTATTTTTAAATTTAAAAAGTAACCATATCACCGAAAAGACTGAGACATTTATCGTACCTGTGCACAAGCTTTGCAATACCCGCTTAAAAAAATGTTGCTGCCAATGATTTCAAATGAGCATTGACATTGTTTTGAAGATCTTCGTTGGTTTGAAAGTGCTGCCCTCCTAGCCACGCCTTCAGTTCAGGGAAAAGGTGAAAGTCGCTGTGTACCAAGACAGGACTGTACGGTGGATGATCGAAAATGTTCCATTGAAATTGTTAAAGGAGCTGAAGGGGTTGTGCCAGCAGTGTGTGGACGAGCATTGTCATGGATCAACACAATTCCTGAAGTCAGCATTCCTCTTCGTTTGTTTTGAATGGCTCTCCGCAAACGTCAAGTACGAAGATCTACAAACAACGTCAATGCTCATTTGAAATCATTGCAAAGTTTGTGCACAGGTACGATAAATGTCTCAATCTTTTCGGTGATTATGTTGAAAAGTAACCATAAGTGTACAAAACTTTTAGTAATAAAATCATTGTTTTCTATGAACTTGTCTTTTATTTATAGCCTATCAGAAGTTGAAAGAAAAGCGGCCTTGTATATGACATAAATTATGTGTTTTAACTTGATTTACTTTTTTGGTGGAGTAAGTTTTTGTCTTTCTCTTACGGTTTACCAGTTACGTACAATTTCGCAAAATCATTCAGAATAAAGAGGTCTTTAGAGGCTATTCCCAGAAAATTCAAGATTTACATCTTATTTGCCATACAAATATTTTAATATACGGTATTTTAATCGAAATCGTTACAGCCATTTTTGAGAAAATCAAAATTTTCGGAATATTTTCCATTTAAAGGGTAGTTTGGGTAGGGGGATTTTTCTCAAAATGTTTGTGTCACATCCCTGGAAGATACTAAACATAAATATCAAGTTTGTTATTTTACGGACTTTTCGTTTTTGAGTTATATTCAGAGGCACACGGAGCTTTTTCTGAAAATACTTTTTTTGGATACAGGGGACCTAAAACGTGTATTTACGGTGAAATATCGGTATCGAAATTTTGGATGAAGTGAGATACCTTCTCTATATATTATGTACATAGTATGTGTAGAGAAAGTAAAAATATTTCGTTTAGTATTCCTCGTAAGCGATTTATAGTTTTCTCAGATAATAGTCGTATGTGTATCGCCTCTGGAGACTTTATGGGAACTTGGTATTTGTTACAAAGGGTAGCTCGACCCAAATGTCTAAACAGCTGAATACCAGCATCAAGGATGTTGCAGGGGCGTGGCTGTTAAAGCAACTGTTGTGTAGCAATTTATTGGCTGGTTTTCCGAGTAAATTGGTTTTTCCCATCAACTTGATGCGCTGCTTCATCCAGGAGCTTTATTAGACTTATTGCTTTGTAAATCCACATATTTGCTTTATACAGAATATTGTGATATAGTGATAATTAGCAATATAATTATCCTTTACGTAGTGCATAGAATAAGAACGGTAGATCCCAACTTCCTTTTGAGATAAACGTCATCATTTTCTGCTTTTTTACCTTCTCTACACGTACTATGTACATACTGTATAGAGAAACTATTGTAATGCACCCAAAAGTTCGATACCGAGATTTCACCAGAAATACATGTTTTGGGTCCCCCTGAATAAAAAAAAACTTTTCTGGAAAAAGGTCCGTGTGTTGGTATTTAAGTTTGGTATCTTGCAAGAATGTGACACAAAGATTTTCAAAAAAATCCCCCCCAACTACCCCCAACTGGTGTTTCGGTTTTTGAGCTATGCTTCCCTCAAACACACACATGGACTTTTTTCTAAAAAAAATATTTTGGGACTCAGGGGTCTCAAAACATGTGTTTCCCGTGAAATCTCTGTATCGAATATTTAAGTACAATACAATACCTTCTCGAAACATTTTCGAAAATTTTGAATTTCTAAAAAATGACTAACGATTTTGATTAAAATCCCAGATATTAAGGATATTTACATCCCCAATAAACTGTACATCATGCATTTTCTGGGAATAGACTCTGAAGACTTTTTTATTTAAGATGAATTTTGTGAAATTTTGCTTAACTTCTAAACCGTAAGAGATAGACAAAACTTACTGCATAAAAAGTGTAGATCTCGTCAAAACACAAATTATGTCCTTTACGTTATGTTGTGGAGGTAACAGTTTCCTAGATGTTCCTAGTTATTAGTTTAAATTGTAAAGTACTTATACTTTTCTCAGAAAGGAAGCGTCCGTTTTTCTTTTGTTCTACTCCTGTGCAAGCAAAGAAGCGATTTGCAATGACAATCGCATAACGACCGCTTTTAAAACATTTGACTATCACTTTAACATAGTGCATTTCTTTAGTTTCCTTCTAATTATAAGGAACTAAGTAATAAGATATTCTATCAATGTTTATCTCATTTAAAATTGAGTAGAAAGAAGAATAATCTTTTGTAAGAAGTTTGTTTTGAGAGCAGTACCTAGGTATGCAAAATATGTTGTCGAAATTTATACCAGGTGCGAGCGTGCGTGTCTGGTAGGCTCGTGGTGAGCCTGGGTGTTGTTGCTGTGTACCTACCCTGGTAAGGGTTTAACCACAGGAATGAGGTGATAGTTAAGGTTTTGTTTGAGGTTTTGAGTGTTGGTGTTAAGGAGGTAGCGCTGGTAGGCTCCTCGAACGGTTGCATTTTCAGGAGCAGCATCTTTTCCTCTGCTCCGCTGGTGTTTATTTATTTATTTATTTAAATATGGTGGTGAATTTTGATAGACCTCTCCCTATGGAAGGGGGGGAGTGCTTTGTTCAGCTATTACGCTGTTGGCTGGTTTAAAGCCGTTGTTACCGGGGGTGCCCACAAGCTATGCGGGGAACCCGGAACCGCCTTTTTCGGCGTTCAGAGGGTAAGTACTCCCCCAGAGATCTGACAAGAGCGTTCTCATGTTCGCCCAATCTGGAGTAGAATTTTTGAGCCCGGTGCCTAATAACATCTTCCACATATGGGAGGGCCGAAGCTTCATGTAGTAGCCTCAAAGGGAAACGTCAGCATACACAATATATGGACCGGAGTCATCTATTCTGCACCCGTATACCAGGTATTTCACTGAATGTCGCCATGTGTGGTGTAGTGTTACCATGCTAGGCTCTGATACGCAAGGTTGAGGTTGTAAACCTGGAGGAGGAGGATGGATATTTTCGGTTCTCAAAATCCCTAGAGGATTGTTCGTGTTTATTTGCACATAAAAGAATCCCATACCTTGAAAGAGAAGCTCCCTGAACTAAATTCTGTCGGTTTCACGATTGCAAGATGTGATTTCTTCTTGTGATGCCATCTTATGGCGATAATTAGAACCTCGTCCCCATGTGCACATAGAGGTGAATTTCCTGGTCAAGGATCCACTATAATAGTGGCCCAGTACATTCGACATGGCATGAAGGAACTTGAACTGATTCATACTAAATAGCTTTGTTGTAGCTTGCACGGCTACTTAAATAATAATTTTACTGTCTAAATTCATAGCTGTAATTAAATGCTCAATTAAAAACAAATATTTGACATAAAAACTCAAGTTTTGCGGCTTATGGGTTTTCAAATAGAGCTATCATAGATTTCCTTTTTATGCACATTTGAGAGACACGAAATAATTTCAAAACAAATTGGTAAACAATTGCATCATGTGGAGCATTTTGAGCATAGGAAAATGCTAAAAAAAGATCTGATGTGTTCCATTCACATGACTTTCCCTACATCTCCGTAACAAATTATTGTTAAAAAGCTTATGCTTCTATTTATTTCATGCAATCGACAAAAAATTAGCAGAAATAGTCGCATTACTTGCTTCCTTGAAAGTAGAAGAGAAATAAGGGAGTACCATGGGTTAAAGTGATAATCAAAAGCTGGTTGCTATACGACTGAAGTTCCTTTATTTGTATGGTCAGGAGTAAACAAATTCCTGTATGAGAAAAATTAAGTTTTTCAAAGCTGAAACCAAAAACAAGGAATGTCTAAAAAACGATCAACTCCACAAAAAATGTATATTCAATAAATTGTGTGTTTTAATGTGCTCTACATGTTTTGTGTGGTAAGTTTTTGTGCATCTCTTACGGTTTGGCAATCATGCAAAATTATATAAAATTCAGTCAGAATAAAGTAGTCTTCAGAGGCTATTTCCAGAAAATTAAAGATATGCATTATATTTGTCAGGTAAATATCTTTATTATATGATAATTTAACCAAAATTGTTAGTTATTTTTAAGAAAATCAAAATTTTCGAAAAAAGTTAAATGTAAAGGATAGTTGAGAGTGGGGGGATTTTTCTCGAAATCTTCGTGTCGCATCCCTGGAAGATACTAAACTTAAATGCCAAGTTTGGTATTTTAGCGACTTTTTATTTTTGAGCTATCGTGTTCACACACACGGACACACAAACACACGGCCACCCTGACACACGGACACACACATACATCCGGACATTTTTCTGAAAATACTTTTTTTTTTGGATACAAGGGACCCTAAAATGTATATTTCCGGTGAAACCTCGGTATCGAATTTTTTGGTGGAGTGTAATACCTTCTCTATACACTATGTACATAGTACTGTAGCGGAAGTAAAAAAATATTATTTGTTCCATTCACATGACTTTCTCTACATCCCTGCAACAAATTGTTATTAAAAAGCTTATGCTTCTATTTAGTCCATGCTAATCGAGAAAAAATTAGCAGAAAGCATCTTATTACTTGCTTCGCTGTAAGCAGAAGAGAAATAAGGGAGTACATTGGGCTAAAGTGATAGTCAAAAGCTGGTTGCTATGTAACTGAAGTTCTTTGTTTGTGTGGACAGGAGTTGACAAATTCCTGTATGAGAAAAGTATAAGTTTTCAAAGCAGAAACCAATAACAAGGAATATCTTAAAAAGAAAGAAAAAAAAATCAACTACAGGAAAAAAAAATGAATAATAACTTCAATTGTGTGTCTTAATGTGCTCTACATTTTCTGTGTGGTAATTTTTTGTACATCAGTTACGGTTTAGCAGTTATGCAAAATTCCGTAAAGTTCATTCAGAATAAAGTAGTCTTCAATGGTTATTCGCAGAAAATCCAAGATATACATTTAATTTGTCAGGTAAATCTCTTTGATATATGATTTTTTAATGAAAATCGTTAGAGCCATTTTTAAGAAAATCAAAATTTTCGAAAAAAGTTCTATGTAAAGGGTAGTTTGGGATGAGTGATTTTTCTCAAAATCTTCGTGTCACATCTCTGGAAGATACTAAACTTAAATACCAACTTTGGTATTTTACCGACTTTTCGTTTTTGAGCTATCGTGTTCACAGACACACGGACACACACACGGACCTTTTTCTGAAAATGGCTTCTACGGACACAGGGGACCCTAAAACATATATTTCCGGTGAAAGCTCGGTATCGAATTTGTGGATGAGTGCAATACTTTCTCTATACATTATGTACATAGTACGTATAGAGAAAGTAAAAATTAGCAGAAATAGTCTTATTACTTGCTTGCAAGTAAGTAGAAGGGAAATATGAGAGTATCATAGACTGAAGCATTAATCAAAAGCTGGTTGCTATGTGACAGAAGTTCCTTTATTTGTATGGACAGGAGCTGACAAATTCCCATATGAGAAAAGTATAAGTTATTCAAAGATGAAACCATAAACAAGGAATATCTCAAAAACGATTCACTACAAGAAAAAACGTTTATAACATAAATTGTGTATTTTAACGTGCTCTACTTTTTCTATTATCTATGTTTTTGTCTATCTGTTATGGTTTGCTAGTTATACAAGATTTCGTAAAATTCATCCAAATAAAGAGTCTTCAGGTAGTAGTCTTCTCAGATATTTCAAGAAACATATTTTACTTTTCAGGTAAATATCTTTAATATTCGATATTTTAATGAAAATCATTAGAGCCATTTTTGAGAAAATAAAAATTCTCGAAAATTTTTCCACGAAAAGAGTAATTGGGGGTGGGGGAATTTTTTTGAAAATCTTCGTGTCGCATCCTTGGAAGATGCTGAACTTAAATACCTAGTTTGGTTTATACTGGAGTTTTCGTTTTTGAGCTATGCTGCCCACAGACACACTCACACGGATATTTTTATAAAAATGCTTTTTAGGGATTTAGGGGGTCTCAAAACATATATTTGCTGTGAAATCTCGGTATCAAATTTTGGGCACAATACAATACTTCTCTATAAAATATGTACATAGTGCGTGTAGAGAAAGTAATGAATAAAAATAATAATTCGTCCTTGACCTAGAAATTTATGCTGTGCTTGTGCAAATGTTTCTACAATTTTTAGGATGTTATGAGCATAAACCTGTCAGCTTAAAGTGGCCATATTCCTCATTTCAGTGTTCTCAGACTCCTCTGTCCATTCTATTGGTCCAGCACATCTGGAATGCCTATAGGAACGCATTACAGCAGTTAACCTCTTCTACAAGCTGGAACATTGGAAATTAGATTGTTATCTATATTCTCTGTCCAGCCATACTTCAACGGTAATGTAAACAAAAGACAAGGTTGCAATGGCTATGACTCGCTGCTGAACGTTTCACTGCTTTTCTCCATCACGAAATAGTTTCTCTTATATTTCCGGGTGGGTGCAGAAATATCGCATTACACTATGCAATGCCTAAATTATATAGTATGAATGATTAAGGAACTAAATTTATTGATCATTTAATCATTATTATTTCTATGAATAACAATGCTTATCCGCCGCTCACTTCAACGGCTGGTTTTAGTCAGCAAATAATGGAGGAAACGTGTAATACCATTGTAGTGAAACATAAGGAAAAAATTGTTCCTAAAGCCGATGTCCCACGGTCAAATATTTTCGTCCAATACTCTTCAAACTGCAAGTTGGTTCGTGGTACATCGGATTATTTCATTGTATACAATTTCCATCCCTTTTTTGGTCCAATTCCAAATTGCTACAACAGGATACAGCGGTTTCTAATTTTTGGTCCAAACGTATGAAATCAACCAATGAGCGATCTGGTGGTAATGACGTAAATAAGATGGCAGCTAGCGCTGGGTCTTCCTTCCCGCCAACGTGATTGTTTGTGTGAAACTTGGCTGTATCTTGTAGACTTTGTCCTAAATAGGATTATAGTAGCTGAGTTATGGTTGACATACACATTTTTTGTGCGGCAGAGGTTTATGAAATAATGACTCGGGTATTTATAACCCCTGCAAATGAATTTTATTGGATCCATTTGTACCTAACCTTCTTTTCTCAACAAACTATAAAAACGCTACCTTGATTTGCTTGTATGGACTGCCTCATATTTGTGTCTTGGCGCGTGAGAGTTGCCTCAACTAAGGACAGCAACTTTCAAACAAATTTTCGTCCATTATAAGGAAGTTAAATATTTTACAGGCTCAGAAACGAGTTCATTTTGTGGCATATGTAGAACACCTCTTCCTTGGCCTGCATTCCTACGTTCCAGCCATGGTCTAGTCCATCAACGCCTCTTTACTATTTTTTTTTCTATTATAATATGCTCTTGCAATGGATATATAAACTAAGCTTGCGACAGCGAACGTAAATAATTGTGGATCAGCAACCTCCACCATTTTCTATCAGCTGTTATATGCATGCAAGAAATATTTGGACGAATACACACTTGAAATGGAATGGAGGAATTGTACACAACGCTCACGTTGTATAACAATTTTGGACCAAATTTTGATCGCGGGACATCGGCTTAATGTATGTATAATAAATTTTGTGATAAGTACTTTATCTTTTCATTAAACAATGTTATTAACTTAACAGTAGAATTTACTGGTGCTTCTGAAAGCAGCATAGAATGTGGAAAACTTTTAAATTAGTCAAGGTGGGATATCTTATTTAAGCAGCTCTTCAACAAGTGACTGTCAAAAATTGCAGTGAATGTGTATCGTACGTTGTTCGGGAAGAGTAAACAAAGTAAGATTTGGAGAGAATGGTGGATATTGTCGTTGGCCTATTAATTATGAATCTCTGTGATGGTTGAGAGAGTTCAATAGCAACTGCAGCAAATGACTCGTATCTTGAAGGAAGTGCTACGAGTTCCATCTTCAAACTAGCACTTCCAGTAAATCACTGTATATCGCAGTATATTTTAGAAATGCGCAGTATATGGTTGTGCATATATGAATGCTCACATTCGCAAAAAACTTGGTTTAGTGATTACGCATGCAATACTTCAGCAAACTTTCAAAACAACATGTCTGAAATTTATAACTTATACGGGAGAATTTTACATTTCGTACTGAACATATAACGACTCGCCTGCCTGTTTTATTGTGTTTTATTTATTATACATGTAATAGAGTTAATAATTATCTATGAACAGTGAAAGTAGATGGCTATTTATTTTCCTGCCAAGCCTAGGTACGTGGTTTTACAATTGTACAGCAGATGAACCAGCTTAGCACCACGTGATGTGTGTACGTGCGTTCGCGGAAGAATACATTCTCATATGTTTACATCGCCGGTGAAGTAAGGATGGACAGATAATAGTATTAGTTATTCTCCCAACTAAACGCATATGAAACGTTTGGAGTTTTCTATTGAGATAATATTGCAGAATGCACTCACATCCTTGTTCCAGCGGAGGATGTATGGGATGACGATGTCATGTGGAAAGTCGAGTGGACAGTTGAAGACCACATACTCTCCCACGGACGCAGACAAGAATGTGGCTTGTTTCTCTTCTTCCAGCAGCGATGACACTGAACCTGTACAACAGCATTTCAGTTATTACAATAAGTGTTTTAAATGAATATTGTTAGATACTCTATTCTTGCTTGCTTTTGTAACCCTCTTATAATTATGATCTACAGACTTCTGCCTCTCCATTAATTCCAACAGTTTCCAGGAAATATTTTTGAAAGTTCTCGATAGTCCTCGAGAAAAGCTTTATAGAATTTAATAAAACGGAGTAAAATTATTACAAGTTAACGGTACAGGATTACAATATTCAGAAAATACGAAAGTCATCCATAAAGTAACAGACGATTAACTAAATAATAACGAAAGATATCAACACAAAACTTTATTTACAAAGTTACAGTACCTTACTCTGTTTCTCGACGTAATCTTCATTCTCTCAAGACATATATTGTCACGTGGTATCTGTCTTTCAATACCGATGTTATCCTTTTCTAACGCCAAAGGACTTAATCTTTTGTTTTTGTGAATGTACAAAATGCTCGGTAAATCGAATGATATAGGCAGACACCGGCAGTGCATGGTGATAATGCAATGATCAGCATGTCCTGATTCTGAAGATGCAAACTTTTATCTTTTGTGGTCGCCGTGATTTTCCGTAATTCTGCAAAGACAGATAGCATTATGCTCTATGAAACTCGGGCTCATTTGAGCATCATTTCACCCATTTCATTCATCCATCGTCCGATATGACCTACAAGGTTAAAGGACACTGAACCCAAATAAATAAAAAATAAAATGTATTAAAATAATTCTTGTAATTTAATTGTTTTCTGTGATCACATTTGTCCATAATAGCTGGCTATACTATGAATCCTAGAACTTAAAGTACTTACAACATTGTAAGTCGCCATTGAGGTTCGTTATCTCTAAATAATTTGAGATCACCTTGTGGTTTACCGGGAAACATGCGAGTCAGTTGAGAAATTCAATGCTGTACCGGCATGTTGCCATGGCTAGAGACCGGGAGATCTGTGGTTCAAATCCCAGCTATGGCATTCAATGTTTCAGTCTGACTCTACCTATCCAATTCTTGTAAGTAGGAAAGATTGCATATTTAGCATACAGGAGCCAGCTGCTTGTCAATTGACCTTTTCCTGAAGAGAGGAATTCCTTAATTCTTTGTCAGGTTTTAATTACAAGTTAAAGTTTCAGATTCTAATACATAGTACTCGCTTCCATTACCGTCTGGCTACCTTTGCAGAGTGACTGTCATTCTCAAGTGCCAATCCAAGATCTAAGAAAATAAGACCGTAAAGTTATGCTACTGCGGCGCACAAGAGCTGTAAAAACCGTAGCATAACGCTTACGTGCTGTTGATAGTTTGCCCTAGGGTTAAATCATGACAAACCTACAGTTTGTATCTTGAATTCTGCCAGGACTTTCTGAACGGTGTCGCTAAATAAACTACTTTTCCTCGCCATTGTTAACATACAGCACGGAATGTTACGAGGCCGCACACTAAGAAAATTCTAAGTGAAATTTCTGCGTTTCTGCAGATTTAAACTTTCTAAGACGTTATGTTTTGTTATTTCCTTTCATAATTAACAATATCAATTAATGAACAACATGAAAATAATTTTTAGAAATCCTTTATAACGTTTTAAATTCTTAAGGAACAGAGAGAAAAAAAAAAAAAAGCTGATGTGTTCCATTCATACGACTTTCTCTACATCTCTGCAACAAAAGATTTTAATTAAAATATCGTACATTAAAGATATTTACATGACATGACAAATAAAATTGTTATCTTGAATTTCCTGTGAATAACTTCTGAACACATCTTTATTCTGCATGAATGTTGAGGAATTTGCATTACTGCTATCGGTAAGAGATAGACAAAAACTTACTACGCAGAAAATGTTGATCTCATCCTAACACACAATTTATGTCCTTTACATTTTTTTTTTTTTGTCAAGGTAACCGTTTCCGAAATATTCCTTGTTATTGGTTTCAGTTGTGAAGTACTTTTCTTTTGTTCTATTCTTGGCCAAGCAAAGAAGCGATTTGCAATGACAATCGCATAACAACAGCTTTTAAAACATATGACTATCGCTTTAGCATAGTGTATTCCCTTATTTTCTTGCTACTTATTAGGAACTAAGTATTAAGAGCATTCCACACACACACACACACACACACACACACACACACGGATCTTTTTCCAAATTTTTTTTTTTTAATTAGGGGGTCCAAAACATGAATTTCTGGTGAAATCTCGGTATCGAATTTTTGGGTGAATTACAATACCTTCTCTATCTGTCTGGGTAGTGTGGTGGTAGCGTGTTTGCCTCACATTCAACAGGTTGCGAGTTTGAACCTCGCTTAGGGTGAGTTAATCGGATAAGGTTTTCTTTCGGGATTTTTCCTGATCCTGAGAATACGAATGTCGAATAGCTTTAAGCTCCATGAACCCCGAGATCATCTGAGCATCATTTCTCCAATATATACATACATACATATATTCTATTGTATTACACTCGCATGACCTTCTCTAGCTATTCTACAAACTTCTTATATAAGATTATTCTTTCTGCCCCTTGCTGATCGAAATAATCATTAGCAGAATGTTCTTATTACTAACTTCCTTATAAGTAGGAAGAAAATACACTAGGCTAAAGTGATAGTCAAATGTTTTAAAAGTTGTCGTTATGAAATTGTCATTTCAAATCGCGTCTATGCTTGTCCACGGGTATAACGAAAGAAAAACGGACACTTCTGTCTGAGAAAAGTATAAGTACTTCACAACTGAAACCAATAACTAGGAATATCTGAGAAACGGTTACCTCCACGACAAAAATGTAAAGGGCATAAATTGAGTTTTTTGACGAGATCTACATTTTATATGTAGTAAGTTTTTGTCCATCTCTTACCGTTTAACAGTTAAGCAAAATTCGACAAAATTCATCCAGAATAAAGATGTCTTCAGAGGCTATTCCTAGAAAGTTTAAGATGTCCAATTTATTTGGCATATAAATATATTTAAGATACGATATTTTAATCAAAATCAATAGAGCCATTTTTGAAAAAATCAAATTTTGCGAAAAGTTTTCCATGTAAAGGGTAGTTTGGGTTACGGGAATTTCGTGAAATTTTTCGTGTTGCATCCTTGGAAGATATCTAACTTAAATACCAAGTTTGGTATTTAACGAACTTTTCGTTTTTGAGTTACGCTGTACAAAAACACACACATATACAGACCTTTTTTTTTTTTTAAAAAAAATTGGATTCAGGGAGACCCAAGAGATGTATTTCAGGTGAAATCTCGGTATGAAATTTTTGGGTGCATTACAATACCTTCTATATATACACTATGTACATAGTACTTGTAGAAAAATAATAAGAAGGTTAGTATGAAGGAAGCTTGGTTAGAAATAAAGATAAGTAACTCTTACCTGGTCCCACTACAAGAAACGCCGCGACGGATACGAAAATATGTCTCAGGCCTCTTACAGAGTCCATGGTCAACGTCTGCTATGTCTCTCTTCTAATCTTCATATATTCTGTGCACCTAACGCGTCTGCAATTAAACAAAATATTTTACAGTAATAATTATTACTTCTCGATTTCTCCTTCCACAGCTCACAAGCGGGAAGGTCATCTGTTACATAAACAAGACAAATTATAAATCTTATGAATGATAGACTTAGTCAATGGCGTTCTGGAAGGGAATGGAAGATATAGGACCAGTTGAATGCTAATCGAGAAAAAATTAGCAGAAATAGTACCATAGGTAAAAGTGATAGTCAAAAGCTGGTTGCTATGTGACTGCAGTTCCTTTGTTTGTATGGACAGGAGTTGACAAATTCCTGTATGAGAAAAGTATAAGTTTTTCAAACTAAAACAAGGGATATGTTAAAAGCAATCAACTCCACGAAAAAAAAAAATGTATATAACACAAATTGTGTGTTTTAATGTGCTCTACATTTTCTTTCTGGTAAGGTTTTGCCCATCTCTTACGGTTTAGCAGTTATGCAAAATTTCGTAAAATTCATCCAGAATAAAGTTGTCTTCAGAAGCTATTCCCAGAAAATTCAAGACATACATTTTATATGTCAGGTAAACATCTTTAATATACGATATTTTAATCAAAATTGTTATAGCCATTTTTTAGAAAATCAAAATTTTCGATAAAAGTGCCACGTGAAGGGTAGTTGAAGGTGGGGGATTTTCTTGAAAATCTTCGTGTCGCATTCTTGGAATATACCAAATTTAAACACCAAGTTTGGTATTTAACGGTCTTTTCATTTTTAAGATGTGCTGTCCACAGACACACACACGCGCACACACACTTCGATGTTTTTCCAAAAATGTTTTTTTATTCAGGAGGGCACAAAACAGGTATTTCTGGTGATATCTCGGTATCGAATTTTTGTGTGCATTACAATATTTTCTCCATACACTATGTACATAGTACATGTAGAGAAAGTAAAAATCAGTAAAATCTTACAAGTAATTATTGGTTGTTAATTGAATAACGGTTTACTTTTATGGTAACTAATGCCTTGGAAAATGTCCAGTATAAATTGTATAAACAAATGAATAGCTGGATGCGAGGCCTTGCCATGGTGGGGTTATGTATGTACGTGTGTACAGTGTGTTCACCAATAATTGAAGGAAATCCAAAGCGAGAAGACCATTTTTCTTTCGCTTCTTGAATTTCAAATTTAAGGTTGGAAACTTTATCCAGTCAGCTGCCTTTGTTCAATTTTTTGTTTGCCACGAAGTCTATGGTCTTGTACACCGTGAATACCAAAATCTCCTGCAACTGGGTCAACTAAATAGCGTAAAACAAGGCTCATTTTATGATGTGAACTTCATGCTCCACCCCTTTGTTTCGTCCATACCATTTAGAAAATAGTTTGTTAAAAAGTTTACAGTTTCAGTTTCAAACCTCAGAAGCTTCTCTGAATCACCGAGACTAGTATCCCTTCTCTTATTGAAGCTCTTTACCTGGTGTATGTGTAAAAATGTGCTATAGTTATTTGCAGCTACTTTTGCAAGTCAACTTTACAGCAAACTTAAACGTATTTCAACAAATACTTAACTCAATAAGTATCACTGAATGTTATTCAAACAAATTTTAAATATTTGCTGGAAAAACTACTAATTACTCAAAAAATAAAAGTGATAACTTATCAGTAATCAGTTAAGCCTGAACTGTAAGTAATTACTTATGATTTATTCAATTTGTTATTAATATTGACTGAAAACAATACAAGTAAAAGAGTTTACTGACTTTTATTCAACTGACCCATTGCCTGCCTTCTGGCGTTTACACAAGCATTACAATAATAGTTTCTAAGCAGATATATGCCATATTGCAGATTTATTTTGAAAAATCCATTCACATGACTTTCTCTACATCTCTGTAACAAATTATGTTAAAAAACTTATTCTTCTATCTACTTCATGTTAATCGAAATCTTGTAACAAGAAGGAAAATAATGGAATACACTAGAACAAAACGATAGTCAAATCTTTTAAAAGCTGGTTGCTTTGTGTTGTAATGAGTTAACAAATTCCTATATGTGAAAGGTTTTTAAGTATTTTATAACTGAAACCAATAACGAGGAATACCTAAAAAATGGTCAACTCTATGAAGAAAAACGTATATGACACAAATTGTATGTTCTAATGTGATAAACAGTTTATCAGTTACGCAAAATTCAACAAAATTATTCAGAATAAAGAGATCTTTAGAGTCTATTCTATACCTTCTCTATACACTGTATGCATAGTGTAGAGAAAGTGAAAAGCCAATCTAAATATAATCTTGAAGTATATATTTGAAGTGATAATTTTGGTGGTAAATAAACCTGTTTTAGGCAAAATATAAAGTAACACCTCCCGCCTGGGTAGTGTGGTGGTAGCCTCGTATTCAAAAGGTCGTTAGTTCGAATCTCGGTTAGGGTGAGTTATCCGGCTAAGGTTCTTGGTTTTCCCTTATCCTGAAAAGACGAATGTCGAGTAACTTTATGCAACGTGGACCCCGATATCATTTGAGCATCATTTCACCAATTTCATTCATCGTCCGATATGACCAAACCAGTTTAAAGGGCGTTAAGCTACAAAAAAAAAAAAAAAAAAAAAAAAAAAAGTAACCATAAAATTGCACATAAGCATACATATATAAAGTAGTGCTTACCTTATAACTTTTAGAATTCAATGAAATTGTCTTGTGCCTCTATAGCTGTTAATTTAAAGTCATTGAAAACTCTGTCATAACGTTCTCCCATACTTAGATAGTTTTCCCTAATCATATAATATTGAAGAAATACAAATAAACATGGAACGTTCTCACAATTCGCTGACAATCATTCTTCCCACAGATCGCATCATAAATTTCGACACGAGTGGTAGTAAACAATTAAATGCAGTTATTCCATTTCTGCTTGGGAAGTCCACCAGCTAAACGACGGCAGCAATCATCCTAAGACAGATCAGGGGGAGAAATAGAATTTAAATTACAGAATTCCATTATTAAATACCTCTCTTCGGCATCTCTAGCTCTCTAATTTCTAATTCACAGAGCGATAAGATTCACGTAGATGGAATAATAATAGTGATAATAAACTAAAAAACTCTGATGTGATCCATTCACATTACTTTCTCTACATCTCTGCAACAAATTATTGTTAGAAAGCTTAAGCTTACGTTTACTTCAGAAATAGTCTTATTATTTGCTTCCTTGTAAGTAGAAGCCAAAATAAGGGAGTACCATAGGTTAAAGTGATAGCCAAAAGCTGGTTGCTATGTGACAGAAGTTCCTTTGTTTGTATTAACAGGAGTTGACAAATTCCTGTATGAGAAAAGTATAAGTTTTTTTAAAGCTGAAACCAATAATCAGGAATATCTAAAAAATGATAAAATCCATGAAAAAAATTGTATATAACATAAATTGTGTGTTTTAACGTGCCCTGGGTTTGATCCCAAGCGACCGCATGTGAGATTTGTGGTGGGCAAAGCGGCGCAGGGGCGGTTTTTCTCCGGGTTCTCCGGTTTCCCCCGCCATCTCATTCCACCGGGGCTTCATCTTCATGTATCATCAGTGTCATCGCCTGCGGTGCCAGAGCAGTAAAAGCGGGCGTTTAACACTACCCCCCCCCAAAAAAACAAAAAAATTAACGTGCCCTACATTTTTGTGTGGTAAGTTTTCTCTTACAGTTTAGAATTTATGCAAAGTTCCTTAAAATTCATCCAGAATAAAGTAGTCTTCAGAGGCTATTCCTAGGAAATTCAGGATATATATTTTATTTGTTACGTAAATATATTTAATATACGATATTTTAATTAAAATCATTAGAGCCATTTTTGAGGAAATCAAAATTTACTAAAAAATCTCCATGTAAAGAGTAGTTTTGTGTGGGGGCATTTACTTGAAATCTTCGTGTCGCATGCTTGGAAGATACCAAGCTTAATTACCAAGTTTGGTATTTAACGGTCTTTTCATTTATGACCTATGCTACCCAAAGACACACATACACACAGGCAAACACCCACAGGCAGACACACAGACCGACATTTTTCTAAGAATGCCTTTTTTGTGTTCAGAGGGTATCAAAACATGTATTTCCGGTGAAATCTCGGTATCAACATATTGGGTGTAATACAATACCTTCTCTGTACACGGTGTACTTAGTCCGTGTAGAGAAAGTTAAAAAACACCCAAAGATAACGAAATTTCATCAGTTTCAGATCTTTTAAAATATTTTATTATCGTGCTATCCTAGCATATTCCCTTATTTCCCTTTTTTCTACAAGGAAGCAACAAATATGACAATTTCTGATCATGTTTAACTCGATTAACTGATGTAGATAAGAACAGTCTTTTGGAAGAATAGTTTGTTTACAGAAGGGGTAGAAAAAGTCAAATGAATGCAACTCATCAGATTTTATTATTTCACGTACTTATAAGATCTAGTTTCTCACTGACATTCGCCTAAGGGTAGTCGAAATGCCATATGTTGCCAATGTTAATGTTTGACCCATTATCTCATCAACTATTTAAGATAGTGAGCTATATTTTTACTTTCTCTATACGCACTATGTACATAGTGTATAGAGAATGTATTGCATTCCACAAAAAAATTCGATAACGAGATTTCACCGGAAATATATGTTTTAGGGTCCCCTGAATCCAAAAAAAAGTATTTTCAGAAAAAGGTCCGTGTGTGTCCGTGTGTCTGTGAACACGATAACTCAAAAACGAAAAGTCGGTAAAATACAAAACTTGGTATTTAATTTTAGTATCTTCCAGGGATGCGACACGAAGATTTTTGAGAAAAATCCCCCCACCCCAAACTACCGTTTACATGGAACTATTTTAGAACATTTTGATTTTCTAAAAAGTGGCTTTAACGATTTTGATTAAAATATCGTATATTAAAGTTATTTACCTGACAAATAAAATGTATATTTTGAATTTTCTGGGAATAGCCTCTGAAGACTACTTTATTCTGGATGAATTTTTCATAACTACTAAACCGTAAGAGATGGACAAAAACTTAACCCACAAAAAATGTAGAGCACGTTAAAATGCACAATTTATGTTATATACATTTTTTTCGTGGAGTTGATCGTTTTTTAGATATACCTTTTTCTTGGTTTCAGCTTTGAAAAACATACCTTTCTCATACAGGAATTTGTCAACTCCTGTCCATACAAACAAAGGAACTTCAGTCACATAGCATCCAGCTATTGGCTTTCACTTTAACTTATAGTACTCCCTTATTTCGCTTCTACTTACAATAAAGCAAGAAATAAGACTATTTCTGCTAATTTTTCTCGATTAGCATGAAATAAATAAAAGATAAGCTTATTAACATTAATAATTTACAGAGATATAGAGAAAGTCATGTGAGTGGAACACATCAGATTTTTCAAGGTAGATTCAGCAATACCTTTACTGTAGATTTATGAAAAATATAATACTTCTGTTGATTAGAAGGAAAGCTATGTTTTCTTTAATAAAGCGTTCAACATTTTATTGAAACACGATGATTTTTAATTTTAAAAAATATAGCTAGCCCATATACATGAAAACCTTTCCGTAAAAATAAAATCTATTTAGGTTCAAACGTGTGGTAAACATTACAGACCTTAGTATCAATTAGTTTCTGAAATAATGGGGCATTTATATAAACAGTTTTACTTTTTCAGAAATTGCTTTCAAACATAACATTAAAAAAAATCTGATGTGTTCCATTCACATGACTTTCTCTACATCTCTGTAACAAATTATTGTTAATAAGCCTATTCTGGTATTCACTTAATTTTAATCGGTAAAAAAAATAGCAGAAATAGTCGTAATGCTTGCTTCCTCGTAAGCAGAAGCGAAACAAGGGAGTACCATAGGTTAAACTGGTAGTCAAAAGCTGGTTGCTATGTGACTGAAGTTCCTTTGTTTGTATGGACAGCAGTTGACAAATTCCTGTATGAGAAAAGTACAAGTTTTTCAAAACTGAAAAAAAAAAAAATCTCAGAAACGACCAACTGCACGAAAAAAAATATATCATAAATAATGTGTTTTAATATGCTCTACATTTTTGTATAGGGTGTTTTCGTCCATCTCTTACGGTTTAGCAGTTATGCAAAATTTCGTAAAATTCATCCAGAATAAAGTAGTCTTCAGAGGCTATTCCCAGAAATTTCAAGATATACATATTATTTGTCAGGTAAATATTTTTAATATACGATATTTTAATCAAAATCGTTAGAGCCATTTTAAAGAAAACCGAAATTTTCAAAACTTTTTCCATGAAAGAGTGGGAGAATTTTCTGGAAAATCTTCGTGTCGCATTCTTACAAGATACCAAACTTAAATGCCAAGTTTGGTATTTAACGTTCTTTTCGTTTTTGAGGTATGCTGTCCACAGACACACACACGCCCGCGCGCGCGCGCACACACACACACACACACACACAGACGGACCTTTTTTTCCAAAAAAGTTTTTTTTATTTTCTCTAAACGTAATGCGTACATAGTGTATAGAGGAAGTATTGTATTGCATCCAAAAATTTGATACCGAGATTTCACCGGAACTACGTGTTTTAGGACCACCTGAATACAAAAAATCTGATGTGTTCCATTCACATGACTTTCTCTATATCTCTGTAACAAATTATTGTTAATAAGCTTATCTTTTATTTATTTCATGCTAATAGAGAAAAATTAGCAGAAATAGTCTTATTTCTTGCTTTATTGTAAGTAGAAACGTAATAAGGTAGTACCATAGGTTAAAGTGAAAGCCAAAAGCTGGTTGCTATGTGACTGATGTTCAGTTGTTTGTATGGACAGGAGTTGACAAATTCCTGTATGAGAAAACTAAGTTTTTCAAAGCTGAAACCAAGAAAAAGGAATATCTCAAAAATGATCAACTCCACGAAAAAAATGTACATAACATAAATTGTGTGTTTTAACGTACTCTACATTTTTTGTGGGTTAAGTTTTTATCCATCTCTTACGGTTTAGTAGTTATGCAAAATTCATCCAGAATAAAGTAGTCTTCAGAGGCTATTCCCAGAAAATTCAAAATATACATTTTATTTGTCAGGTAAATAACTTTAATATATGATATTTTAATCAAAATCGTTAGAGCCATTTTTTAGAAAATCAAAATGTTCTAAAATAGTTCTATGTAAAGGGTAGTTTGGTGTGGGGGGGATTTTTCTCAAATTCTTCGTGTCGCATCCCTGGAAGACACTAAACTTAAATAGCAAGTTTGCTATTAAACCGTCTTTCCTTTTTGAGTTATCGTGTTCACAGACACACGGACACACGACACACGGACACATGGACGCACACGGACCTTTTTCTGAAAATACTTTTTTTGGATACAGTGGACCCTAAAACATATATTTCCGGTGAAATCTCGGTATCGAATTTTTTGGTGGAGTGCATTCTCTATACACTATGTACATGGTGTGTATAGAGAAAGTAAAAAAAGCATTTTTGCAAAAAGGTCCATGTGTATGAGTGTGTCTGTCTGCATGCATGTAGTCGCCCTCCGTGCTAACTTCATATACCCAAGGTCGCGGTTTCAAACCCGGCAGAGGACGATGGATTTTTTCGGGCGTAAAAATCCTTAGCATGACTTCCTTCAGAAGGGAAGTAAAGCCGTTGGTCCAGTGTCGTAGATTTACGGCACGTAAAAGTACCTCAAGCCGGATAGAGAGACCTCTGAGCAAAATTAAGTGGTCTTTCACGCACAATTTAGAATGGGACGCTGAGAACCACGTCATTTCCATTTGTGTGTGTGTGTGTGTGTGTGTGTGTGTGTGTGTGACTGTGGACAGTATATCTAAAAAACGGAAAGACCGTTGAATACCAAACTTGCTATTTAAGTTTCGTATCTTCCAAGGATACGACACGAAGATTTTCAAAAAAATCCCCCCACACTCAACTACCCCTTACATGGAACATTTTTCGAAATTTTTGATTTTCTTAAAAATGGCTCTAACGATTTTGATTAAAATAACGTATATTACAAAAAGATATTTACCTGACAAATAAAATGTATGCCTTGAATGTTCTCGGAATAGCCTCTGAAGACTACTTTTATTTTGGATGAATTTTACGGAATTTTGCATAACTGCTTAACCGTAAAATATGGACAAAAACTTAGCATACAAAAAATATAGATCACGTTAAAGCACACACTTTATGTTATATACATATTTTTTTCGTGGAGTGAATGGTTTTTTAGATATTCCATGTTTTTTGTTTCAGCTTTGAAAAACTTACTTTTCTCATACAGGAATTTGTCAACTCGTGTCCATAAAAACAAAAGAACTTCAGTCACATAGAAATCAGCTTTTGAATATCACTTTAACCGATGGTACTCCCTTATTTCTCTTCTGCTTACAAGGAAGCGAGCAATACGACTATTTCTGCTAAATTTTTTCTCGATTATCATGAAGTAGATAGAAGAATAAGATTTTAACAATAATTTGTTGCAGAGATGTAGAGAAAGTCATGTGAATGGAGCACATCAGATTTTTTTAATTCAGGGGACACAAAATATATATTTCTGGTGAAATCTTGGTTTCGAATTTTTGGGTGCATTACAAGAATTTCTCTATACTCTATGTACATAGTACGTGTAGAGAAAGTAAAATATAAGCTTACTTTCGAAATGAAGCTAAACTGTAAGAGATGGACAAAAACTTACCATACAAAAAATGTGGAACACGTTAAAAACACGCAATTTATATTACATACATTTTTTCGTGGAGTTGACCGTTTTCGAGATATTCCTTGTTATTGACTTCAGCTTTAAAGAACTTATACTTTTCTCATACAAGAATTTGTCAACTACTGTCCATACAAACAAAGGAACTTCAGTCACATAGCAACCAGCTTTTGACTATCACTTTAATCTATGGTACTCCCTTATTTCGCTTCTACTTCAAGGAGGCAAGTAATAAAACTATGTCTGCTAATTTTTTTCTCGATTAGTATGAAGTAAATAGAAGCACTAGCTTTTTAACGATAATTTGTTGCAGAGATGTAGAGAAAGTCATGTGAATGGAACACACAAGTTTTTTTTATCCAGATCCTATTTTATATTCCGGACAATATTAACATCTTTATTTGTTTGAAAGTATTTGAATTTACCTTGTTTGATAACAGGAGAAAATTTTGCTCGTACGCAATAGTTTCGCAATACTCATTTCTTTATTTCCCGGGGAATATTGCATACGCTTGATCTGTTTTAATAATAATACATGCTGACCATTACTTAGTTAATTAAATGTATTATCAAACTAAATATGTGTTTAGTTTTCGAATGACAGCATTTTAAACAAGACAACTTTAGAGTTTATACGAAAATGGAGGATTTGGAAAAAAGAGCAGTGATTAAATACTTCCATTTGAAAGGCTTAACACCTAAAGAAATCAAGGAGGAAATGGACAGTACATTGAAAGACTCTGCCCCTTCATATTCAATGATTAAAAGGTGGGTTGAACAGATTAAAATGGGACGTACGAACACTACTGATGAGCCTCGCTCTGGACGCCTTGTAGAAGTGACAACTCCAGAGATCATTGAAAAATGTCTTTGTTAAGTACCCGAAGACCCCAGATTAAAGTTGTTTGAGATAGTAGAGGCTGTATACATATCAAAAGAACTTGCAGGTAATATTTTAAATATTGTTTTGTGCTTTCACAAGGTCTTTGCAGGATGGGTGCCACGTTTGTTGAACCTGGTCAAAAGTTGCTAAGAAAAACTGTTTCTGTTAAAAATGTAGAGCTCTACCGTAAAAATCCCAGTAACATTTTGAGACGGCTTATTACCATGGATGAAACTTGGATACTCACTACATTCTAGAAAGTAAATCACAGACTAAACAGTGGATTGCGCCTGGTGAACCAACTCCAAAAAAGGCAAAGTCAATTTTGTCAACTAACAAGTTATGGCGAGTGTTTTCTGGGATGCACAAGGAATTATTTTTATTGATTAGTTGGAAGAGCGTAAAAGTATCACTGGTGACTACTACGCAAGCTTACTGCACGTTTGAGTGAACAAAAATCTTGTTTCATCACAATGCTCCGGCCCTTCGTTTAGTCATTGCATGGGAAATATGTGCAAATTAAAATTTGAATTGCTTGAACATCAACCCTATTCGCCAGATCTAGCACCCAGTGACTACCACCTGTTCCCAAACCTCAAAGAATTTCTTGGAGGTCGTAGATTTCACAGCAACGAGGAGGTCATTGATGCGGTAAACAGCTATTTTGAGGACCTTGATAAATCGCACTACAGAGATGGTTTCATTAAATTAGAACACCGATATGACAAATGCCTTTCTGGAGATTATGTTGAAAAATAAAGTAGAAAAAAAAAAAGTAAATAGTGTTTTCATTGACAGCCCCGGGGCTTATCAGCCAACCCTAGTAGCGCATGTGGCAACAGGGCGCTCCATTTAACTTGCACTGTCTTTTAAGAGTGAGACGCAACTTTAGTAACAAGTCAAGAACAGTAATAATAAAAAGAATATTCAACATTTCACATCCCATACACATTTGAATAAACTTTCACTTTTGAGGTGCGGAATTAATAAATTCTTATCTTTACTGCTATACACAAAACGATAACTAGCAGTTGACATTCAAAGCGTCTTGTACCAGTGATTTATCACCAATATAGCTAGCGGAACAACACCAATGTCATTGCTGTGCAAGCGAATCGCGCTTACTTCTAATGTGATCGAGTCACAAAACAACACTCCACTCCATCACCAATTCCTCCTTTGATGGCAACTCGAGACTTTTAAGGCTTGTTTTCCGGAGTCTTGGTTCGATTTTCGTTGGACCGGCCACTATGACCCAATGTTTTTCATGGTTTCCCCAGGTCGATAGGGATGACTCCCTTCTTGCACGAAATTCTTGCCCATCGTTTACTGACCCCACTTTCCTTTCATCAAATTTCCTCTCGTCTGCTTCAAGATAGTACCAGGAGACGGCGGTTTTACGCCCTGAAAAGGTTTATCTCTGGCACTTGTCATTCCTGAGAGCTCGTCACTGGGCTCCCTCGACTGGGATCCCGAGGTTGCGGATGAAGTTAGGTCTAGCAAACGTCAGGATTGCTGTGGTAGGGTTTTTATTATCGGTATATAAGTTTACCCGATTAAAGCTAAAGCTGTTTTTGTTCGATAATATTCCTTTACCAACTATATAATGGCTTTTCAGTAGCTTTTTAATTTATAAAATTTATACATTTATATTTCGTATCTGCGTGACCAACTAGCTATTACTTTCTCTATACACTATGTACATAGTATACAGAGAAAGTATTGCATTCCACTCAAAAATTCGACACCGAAATTTTACCCTGAGTCCAAAAAAAAAGCATTTTCAGAAAAAGGTCCGTGTATTTCTGGGTGTCTGTGGACGGCATAGCTCAAAAACGAAAAGACCGTTAAATACCAAACTTGGCATTTAAGTTTGGTATCTTCCAAGGATGCGACACGAAGATTTTCACGAACATTTTCCGACCCCCAACCACCCTTTACATGAAACTTTTTTCGAAAATTTGGATTTTCTCAAAAATGACTTTAATGATTTTGATTAAAATCAAACAACATATATATTCAATATTATATTATATTTAATATATTTACATGACAAATAAAATGTGTATCTTGAATTTTCTGGAAATCGGCTCTGAAGACTAGCTTACTCTGGATGAATTTTACCGAATTTTGCATAACTGCTAAACCCTAAGAGATGGGCAAAAAGTTGTCAAACTAAAAATGTAAAGCACGTTAAAACACAAAATTTATGTTTTATATATATATATATATATATATATATATATATATATATATATATATATATTCGTGATGCGGATCGTTTTTGAGATATTTCTTATCTTTGGTTTCAGCTTTGAGAAATTTATGCTTTTCTCATACAGGAATTTGTCCACTCCTGTCCATACAAACAAAGTAACTTAAGAAACATAGCAACCAGCTTTTGACTATCACTTTAATCTATGGTACTCCCTTATTTCGCTTCTAATTAGAAGGAAGCAAGTAATAAGACTATTTATGCTAATGTTTTTCTCGATTAGCATGAAGTAAATAGAAGCATAAGCTTTTTAACAATAATTTGTTGCAGAGATGTAGAGAAAGTTATGTGAAAGGAACACATCATATTTTTACTTTCTCTATATGAACTATATATCTAATATAAAGAGAAGGTATTGCATTGCACCCAAAAATTCGATACCGAGATTTCACCGGAAATACAAGTTTTGAGACTCCCTGAATACAAAAAAGCTGTGTGTGTGTGTGTGTGTGTGTGTGTGTGTGTGTATGTGTGTGTGTGTGTGTGTGTGTGTGTGTGTCTGTGGGCAGCATAGCTCAAAAATGAAAAGACCGTTAAAGCCCAAACTTGGTATTTAAGTTTGGTATCTTCCAAGGATGCGACACGAAGTTTTTCAAGAACCCCCTCCCCCCCCCCCCACCAAACTACCCTTTACATCGAAAACATTTTGAAATTTTTGATTTTCTTAAAATGGCTCTAACGATTTGGATTAAAATGTCGTATATTAAAGATATTTACCTGACAAATGGAATGTATATCTTGAATTTTCTGGGAATAGCACCTGAAGACTACTTTATTCTGGATGAATTTTACGGAATTGAGCATAACTGCTAAACCGTAAGAAATGGGGAAAAATTTACTTTACAGAAAATGCAGCTCACGATAAAACACACAATTTATGTCATATACGTTTTTGTTTTTCGTGGAGTTGAGCATTTTTAAGATATTCCTGGTTTTTGTTTTAGCTTTGAAAAACTTATGCTTTTCTCATACAGGAATTTCTTAACTCCTGTCCATACAAACAAATGAACTTCAGTTACATAGCAACCAGCCTTTGGCTATCATTTCAACCTATGGTACTCCCTTATTTCGCTTCTACTTACAAGGAAGCAAGTAATAAGGTTATTTCTGCTAATTAGCAATTTGTTGCAGAGATGTAGAGAAAGTCATGTGAATGGAACACGTCATATTTTTTTAAGGTATAATTTAATTTGCATGGATTCTTTTCTCAAGGCGATTAGTAAAGGAGTAACTTGCTACTGAATAAACTAGATAAGATTTAGGATTCAATATTATCGTTTTAATTCACTCTCGATCTTTAAGTAACACAAATTCAATTTATTTTCTTAAGTGAATGTATTCGTTTAAGAGATTAGTAATATTGATGTTCAATGAAAATGAATATAAATTTTCAATAATAATTACACTTATGTAATTTATTATTCTCTCTTCTCCGGCTCTAATCAACCTTTTTCTAACAAAATCAAAAGACAGTGTATTCCTAGTTCATTTGTTCTTTTCTTTAAGGAAACAAGATTATAAACATTCATATACATTTTTGCATACATTTGTCAGAAATTTCTGTTTTAAAATGTCAAAACCTTTTTGTACATATCTGGAAATACACTGGGAACATATGTTGAACTGTGGGGATCTTCTTAACCTTTTATTCCCGATGAAGTGAATGCTGCAAATTTTTGTTGAGGGCTTTGGTTCTCACGATGACCCCTCAGGACTGAAAATAAATATAAAGTATGAATAGAAATTCGTACATAACAATACGTACTTAAATATTAATCATAAAAATAATAGTAATAATAATAATAACAATAACAATACTAATAATTGACAGACTATTCCCATAATGTATCGTTTAATCTAATACGTACAGTATTTAAAGCTTCTATTTATTAACTTAAAAACGTTAGCATTAATTTCTAAACAACATTACCCATGCTGTAGTTAATTTTTAAGTGTATGTTACTGTTTTGGGGTACAATATAAAATTAGTGTACTTACTTCTTTCGATGTACAGCTTGAATCCATCTTTGCGCTTCAGTTTTCCGCGAGGGAGAAGAATAAAAGGCAATAGCTGGCGAAGTATTCTTGTAGATATTATTACATGCCACGACACAGCAGTTAATGTTCCCTTTCCACCTTCTTGTAGTATTTACATTTTCAGGAGGTTCGATACTTGACATCTTAGCATACGCTAATGTTCTTACTCCACTGTCTCTGTTATCCTCTTGTTAGTAACCAAATTTACCGCCAGAGTAACGTGCACGGTGCGTATACATCCTTTCAATTCCTTTTCGCCATTTGCCGACCTAATCTTGACCATAGCAATTTCTTTCTTCGTAAGGTTGGTATGATTAATGAGATTTTGTGGCGCTGGGACGCAAATGTTGCAACATTATCAAACGTTATTCAATAAATAACTGCCGGACAATATAAAAGGTAGGTATAGCGTATACCGTTTAAAAATGCATTTACTGAGATTATCTATAAATCTGATGTGTTCCATTCACCCTACTTTCTCTAAATCAACTTAACAAATGATTGTTAAAAAACATTCTACTATCTATTGTATGATAGTCGACATAACCATTAGCAAAATTTGTCTTAAATACTTGCTTCCTTGTAATTAAAAGGGAAATAAGGGAATACACAAGACCAAAACGATAATCAAATCTTTTAAAATCAGTTTCTATGCAGGGCCAGGAGTTTACAACTTACCGCGTAACAAAAATTTAAGTATTTTAAATCTGAAATAAATAACAACGAATATCTCAGAAATGGTCAATTCCACGAAGAAAAACATATATGACATAATTGTGTGTTTTAACGTGATATACATTGTTTGTGTAGTACGTTTTTGTCTATCTCTTACGGTTTACTAGTTACGCAAAATTCAGCAAAATCCATTCAGAACAAAGAGGGCTTTAGAGGCAATTCCTCGAAAATTCAAGATATACATTTTATTTGCCATATAAACATCTTTAACGAACGGTATTTTAATCAAAATCGTTTGCCATGTTTGAGAAAATCTAAATTTTCGAAACTTTTCCCTGTAAAGGATAGTTTGGGGTGGGGGAATTTTTCTCAAAATCTTCGTGTCGCATCCTTGGAAGATACTAAATTCAAACACCCAGTTTGGTATTTTACCGAGTTTTCGTTTTTGAGTTATCGTGTTCACAGACACTCGGACACACGGACATACACACGGACCTTTTTCTAAAAATGTTTTCTTTTGATACACAGGACTTTAAGACATATATTTTCGGTGAAATCTCGGTATCGAATTTTTGGTTGGGGTGCAATACTCTCTCTATACACTATGTACATATTACGTATAGAGAAAGTAAAAATCTGATGTGTTCCATTCATATGACTTTCTCTACATCTCTCTAACAAATTATTCTTAAAAAGCTTATGCTTCTATTTGCTTCATGTTAATCAAGAAGAAATGAATAGAAATAGTTTTATTACTTGCTTCCTTGTAAGTAGAAGCGAAATAAGGGAGTACCATAGGTTAAAGTGACAGTCAAAAGCTGGTTGCTACGTGACTGAAGTTCCTTTGTTTGTATGGACAGCAGTTGACAAATTCCTGTATGAGAAAAGTAAATGTTTTAAAGCTGAAACCAAAAGCAAGGAGTATCTAAAAGTATATAATATAAATTGTGTGTTTTAAAGTGCTCTACGTTTTTGCGTGGTAACTTTTTCTACGTCTCTTACGGTTTAGCAATTATGCAAAATTTAGCAAAATTCATCCAGAATAAAGTAGTCTTCAGAGGCTATTCCCAGAAAATGCAAGATATATATTTTATTTATCAGGTAAATATCCTTAATATATGATATTTGAATCAAAATTGTTAGAACCATTTTTGAGAAAATCTAAATTTTCGATATTTCTTCCGAGTAAAGGGTAGTTGGGGTGGGGGGATTTTTCTCAAAATCTTCGTGTCGCAACACAGGAAGATGCTAAACTTAAATACCCCGGACACACGGGCATACACACGTACCTGTTTTTAAAATGCTTTTCTTTGGATACAGAAGTGAAATCTCGGTATCGAATTTTTGGTTGGGGTGCAATACTCTATATACGCTATGTACATAGTACGTGTAGAGAAAGCAAAAAGTACTCATCCACTATAGTAAATCATTACCACAGCTTGGAAAACTGTAGATGTACGTTTGAGGAATCATAATACATGTAAAATTTAAATCAATTGGGAATATCAGAGGATTTTTCATCCGTTATTCGGCTTTACGAAAAGACAGTTACAATGGGCAGAGGGAAGGATTCGACACAAATAGAAGTGGTGATGCGACATAACGCGAAATGCTCATAAAGCCTGTACTCTTGTATTTTCATTTTTAACGACCTCTTAATCACATTTTAATGTGTTTTGAAAATGCGATATAAATGCGAAATCTCAACTTTTTTAATATTTAATTTCTTTCTTTGTTTTCTTCCAGAAATTGCATCTGACAAGTTTGTGCACCCTTGGAATGTTGATGATTCTGACACACTTGTCCACCGTATTAATCTAGAATGCGGAACTAATTCCTTCATCTGTTTGTAAAATAAACATTATAAATCTGAACTTGGCATACAGAAATAAATCAATTTTATGGTTTTCAAATTTAAATAACAATCATATTTTCTTGTTAACAAATATTAAAGAAAGGGACTCTACTTTATTTACAAAAATTTGTGCATAAATTTGTATACAAACATGAGTATAAAAATCATAACCTCAAATGAGTACATTATTGACACAAGAATCTTGTCTCATATTTTATTGTTTATGTCAACAATATTTTATTATTTTGTCATTGTTATTATTGAAACTTCAGTTCCCGTTTCTAATGTTGGTTTTTAATGTCACATTAAAGCTTTTTCATGAGAAAATATCTGTTTATCAAAATCAATCCAATATGTATGTTTTTCTTCAAAATGATATAAAATCCTAAATTGAAAATGTCTTAATGCTATAAAATGCTAAATGCACAAATCAAAATGCTCAAATTCACCACCCCTAGACATAAACTCTTTGTTCCCAATGTAAAATATTTCATACCTAAAATGAGGGTAGCATGAAAATAATTCAAACATTGAAAGTTTAGCCGACCATTGGTCACCCATATAGATAAGTACTCACTCCTTCAAGCAGCCATTTCTTTTGTTGCTACTGCGTAGGGAGTTCTGTTGAATATTATTCTTAAAAGTTTCTAGACGAGGGAGGTTACAAGCAGTTCATTAACCCCATCTTAGAACCATCTGAATGCCGTGACCTCTGACATTATACAGCGAAAGGTTTATGACCTCTGTCGTGATCAAAATAAGCCATAATCTTTAATAATGCTGGCTTCAACGATACAAGCAGTGAAGTAGTTAAAGAGAGATCCCTTCCTCCCACGCACCCGAGTTCTAAATTTCTTGGTTGACTCACATATCACAGAAGTAATAAACGAAGACATGTGCACATCGCTTTATTTGTACGCCAACCCCTGCAAGTACGGTATTAAAATGCTTTTTGTTTTATTTTTAATTTCTCATAGTGTATAGAGAAGTTACTGCATATCACCCAAAAATTCGATACCGAGATTTCACCGGAAATACACGTTTTACGGTCCACTGTATCCCAAAAAAGCAATTTTAGCAAAAGTTCCTTGTGTGTCCGTGTGTGCGTATGTGAGTCTGTGGGCAATATAGCTCTAAAACGAAAAGACTCTTAAATACCAAACTTGGTATTTAAGTTTGGTATCTTTCAAGAATGCGACACCCCCCCAATTACCCTTTACATGGAATTTTTTTTCGAAAATTTTGATTTTCTCAAAACTGGCTCTAACGATTTTGATTCAAATATCGTATATTAAAGATATTTACCTGACAAATAAAATTTATATCTCGAATTTTCTGTGAGTAGCCTCGGAAGACCACTTTGTACTGGATGAACTTTACGGAATTTTGCATAATTGGTAAACCGTAATATATAGCCAAACCTTACTACACAAAAAATGTAGTGCACGTTTAAACACACAATTTATGTTATATATATATATTTTTCGTGGAGTTTACCATTTTTAGATATTTCTTGTTATTGGTTTCAGGTTTAAAAAGCATACCTTTCTCATACAGGAATTTGTCAAATTTGTTGACAAATTGCCGTGTGAGAAAAGTATAAGTATTTCAAAGCTGAAATTAATAACAAGGAATATCTAAAAACGGTGAACTTCACGAAAACAGTATATAAAATAAATTGTGTGTTTTAAAGAGCTCTACATTTTTTGTGTGGTAAGTTTTCCTCTCTACCATATGGTTTACCAGCTATGCAGAATTCCGCAACATTCATCCAGAATAACTGTCTTCAGAGAAATTGAATCTATACATTTTATCTGTCACACTATATCTTAAATATAAGACATTTTCATTAAAACCATTAGGGCCTTCTTTGAGAAAATCAACATTTTCGAAAAATTTTCCACGTAAAAGGTAGCTGGGGGTGTGGGGCTTTTCTTTAAAATCTTCGAATCGCATCCTTGGAAGATATTAAACTTAAAAACCAAGATTGGTAATTAACGGTCTTCTCGTTTTTGACCTATGCTGCCTACAGACACACACCCGGACATTTTTCTAAAAATGTTTTGTTTGGATTTGGAGCGTCTCCAAACATGTATTTCCGGTGAAATCTCGGTATTGAATTTTTGGTGCAATACAAATAAATATCTTCTCTATACACTATGCACATAGTACGTGTAGACAAAGTAAAACAGAAAATACGGTTTACAGGTGAATTACGACATTTGGTATTTATGTTCAGGGTCTTCTAATAAGAAACTCCCCACATCCTAAAAATTCTATCTTAAATGAGTTTTTGTTTCTTTTGCTTTTTCAAAAATACCCACTTGTATTAAAATAGCATACCTTAAGTTATTTTTCTAAATATCTTGAATTTTCTGGGAATGGACCAGATGTTTTCTTTATTCTGAATTTAGTATACTTTCTCATATTATTTCAAATAAACAGGTAACAAAGAACCATTTGGTAATTAGGGTATACTTTTGGGCTATACTGTGTGAGCTCATCATATATTTACAATTAGTATAGAAGTTGGCACCTTGATAGATTTTGATTTTATGTGGTCTTATTTAACATAAATAGACAAAGTCGTACTACAAAAAATCTGATGTGTTCCATTCACATGAATTTCTCTACATCTCTGTAAAAAACTATCATCGTTAAAAAGCTTATGCTTCTATTTACTTCATGCTAATGGAGAAAAAAAAAAATAGCAGAAATAGTCTTATTACTTGCTTCCTTGTAAATAGAAGCAACATAAGGGAGTACCATAGGTTAAAGTGATAGTCAAAAGCTGGTTGCTATGTGACTGAGGTTTCTTTGTTTGTATGGACAGCAGTTGTCAAATTCCTGTATGAGAAAAGTATGTTTTTTCAAAGCTGAAACCAAAAACAAGGAATATCTAAAAAAACGATCAACTCCACGAAAAAAAATATATAACTTATATTGTGTGTTTAAAAGTGCTCTACTTTTTTGTGTGGTAAGTTTTTGTCCATCTCTTACGGTTTAGCAGTTCAGGGTAATATTGTAAAATTGATCCAGAATAAATTAGTCTTCAGAGGCTATTCCCAGAAAATTCAAGATATACATTTTATTTGTCAGGTATATAGCTTTAATATACGATATTTTAATCAAAATCATTAGTCATTTTCAAGAAAATTAAAATTTTCGAAATAAGTTCCATGTAAAGTGTAGTTAAGTGTGGGGGGATTTTCTTGAAAATCTTCGTGTCGCAAACTTGGAAGATATTAAACTTAAATACCAAGTTTGGTATTCAACGGTCTTTTAGTTTTTGAGGTATGCTGTCCACATGCACACACGGACGTTTTTCTAAAAATGCTTTTTTTGGATCCAGGGGGACCCAAAACATGTATATCCGGTGAAATCTCGGTATCGACTTTTTGGGTGGAGTGCAATACCTCCTCTATACACAATGTACATGGTACGTGTAGAGAAAGTAAAATGTAGATCTCCTTAAAAATACAACTGATTTTAAATAACTCCATTTCTGAAATCTTCTCATTTTAAATCTTCGTTGTTACGATGCCATGGAAAGGTTATGGGATTTCCAAGACAGCGTATCGCTGTCCGCATTTAAAAATCTGACAATTGATTCGTTTTCCTCTATCTAGTACCAATAACAAAATGTGTAATGGAACTATTTATAGAAAAGTGTATAACGATTACTATAAAGTAGGTAGAAAATAAGTATCCTAATAGTTTGCGAAAGCATACAGGATATTAGAATAGATTCAAATATCTTGATAGATGATACCTTAGTGTATAGAGAAGGTATTGCATTGCACCCAAAAATTGGATACCGAGATTTCACCGTAAATACATGTATTGGGTCGCTCTGTCTCCAAAGAAAAGCATTTTCGGAAAAAGGTCCGTGTGTGTGTGAGTGTGCGTGTGTCTGTTTGTCTGTGTACAGCATAGCTCAAAACGAAAAGACCGTTAAATACCAAACTTGGTATTTAAGTTTGATATCTTCCAAGGATGCGACACAAAGATTTTCTAGAAAATCCTCACACCACAAACTTACCCTTTACATGGAAAAACATTTGAAATTGTTGATTTTCTAAAAAATGGCTCTAACGATTTTGATAAAAGTCTCATATATTAAAGGTATTTACATCCCAAATAAAATTTATATTTTGAAACTTCTGGGAATAGCCTCTGAAGTCCTTTTGATTCTGGATGAATTTTGCCGAATTTTGCTTGACTGCTAAATAAAAACTTACAACACAAAAAATGTTTATCTCCTCAAAACACACAATTTATGTTCTTTACGTTTTTGTTGTGGAGGTAATCGTTTCCGAGATACTCCTTGTTATTGGTTTCAATTGTGAAGTACTTAAACTTTTCACAGACAGGAAGTTCAGTTATTCTTTTGTTCTACGCCTGGCCAAGCAAAGCGGCGATTTGCTATGACAATCACATATTGATAGCTTAAAACATTTGACTATCACTTTAGCATAGCGCATTCCTTTAGTTTCCTTCCACTTATAACGAAGTAAGTAATAAGAACATTCTATTAATGTTTATTTCGATTAGCATTGTGCAGACAGAAGAATAATGTTTGGCAAGAAGTTAGTTTCTGGAGCAGTTAGAGAAAGTCATGTGAGTGTAACATATTAGGTTTTGTTTCTTTAGTCTGCTGCTTCCACTAGTGCTAGTGCTATGCGACAAACAAAGACGAAATGAATATTACTGCCTCAACTTTGCCTGCTAAAGACTTTTTACTTTGCCGCTAAAACCGTTTGTCAGTCACTCCAACTTCTTCCTTTACGTTATCATTTTCCTCGTCTGTTTACATGCTAAACCTATTGTTTCATTTCTGGTTTCCATTTAATTAACCGAACTACATAAAAAATATAAAGGCATCCATGTTTACACCAAAGCACTTAACATTCAGTGAACAATTTTATATCTGAGTGAAACAAATGCTACCAGATATATATCCTAAAAATTGAAAGAACTGTTTAATGCCTGAGAGAACTTCAATAAATTTGGTGGAAATGAGAGAGCTTTTTATAACTTTAAATCAAAGAGCTTAGGTTTAAATACATCGGTGCATTTTTGCAATCCAATGGGTGTTCAAACTTATGCTTTAAAGCATTTATAACTTGTTTTGCAACTGGAAGCAAAACAAAGGAAACAGAATCCATTACTTCAATCTTGAAAAAAGTAAGCACAGGTCTGTATTATTTAAAGAATATAACGCTTAGTTTGAGTTTTCGCGATATTTTGGATCAGTTATAATTTCACATATATCCTTTGCATAGCTTTATTGCTGTTGTTGTTGTTCTTCTTCTTATTATTAATATTAGCAGCAGTAGTAGTAGTAGTAGTAGTAGTAGTAGTAGTAGTAGTAGTAGTAGTAGTAGTAGTAGTAGTGGTAGTGGGAGTAGTAGTGGTATAACTGGGACTGATAGTTTTTTTTTTATAGTAGGGGAATATCTTTTAAAGACACCAATCTGTGTGGGAGTTGCATTTTCACCAACTAAAAACCCCTTCTAACGGTCACATGTGATTACGTCTCTCGGAGATCCTCGAGGCATTACTTCGAGAGACGGTGATTATGATGATCATTATTTCTGGTAGTGGTAGTGGTGGTGGTAGTAGTGGTGGTGGTGGTGGTAGTGGTGGTGGTGGTAGTAGCGGTAGTGGTGGTAATGGTGGTGGTTCTAGTGGTAGCGGTAGTGGTGGTGGTGGTGGTGGTGGTAGTGGTATAGCGGTAGTGCTAGTGGTGGTAGTGGTAGCGGTAGTGTAAGCCGTAGTGGTAGTGGTAGTGGTGGTGGTGGTAGTGGTAGCGGAGTGGTGGTGGTAGTGGTAGCAGTAGTGGCGATAGTGGTACTGGTAGTGGTAGTGGCGTTAGTGGTAGTGGTGGTAGTGGTAGTGGTGGTAGTGGTAGTGATGGTAGTGGTAGTGGTGGAGGTGGTAGTGGTGGAGGTGGTAGTGGTGGTGGTAGTGGTGGAGGTGGTAGTGGTGGTGGTAGTGGTGGAGGTGGTAGTGGTAGTGGCGGTAGTAGTACTGGTAGTGGTAGTGGCGTTAGTGGTAGTGGTGGTAGTGGTAGTGGCATTAGTGGTAGTGGTGGTAGTGGTGGTAGTGGTAGTGGTGGTGGTGGTGGTAGTGGTGGTAGTGGTGGTGGTAGTGGAAGTGTTGGTGGTAGTGGTAGTGGTGGTAGTGGTAGTGGTGGTAGTGGTAGTGGTGGAGGTGGTAGTGGTGGTGGTAGTGGTGGAGGTGGTAGTGGTGGTGGCGGTAGTAGTACTGGTAGTGGTAGTGGTATTGTTTGTGGTGGTAGTGGCGGTAGTGGTAGTGGTACTGGTGGTGGTAGTAGTGGTGGTGGTAGTGGTAGTGGCGGTAGTAGTACTGGTAGTGGTAGTGGCGTTAGTGGTAGTGGTGGTAGTGCTGGTAGTGGTAGTGGTGGTAGTGGTAGTGGTAGCGGTAGTGGTGGTGGTAGTGGTAGTGGTAAGGGTGGTGGTAGTGGTGGTGGCGGTGGTGGTAGTGGTGGTGGTAGTGGTATAGCGGTAGTGGTAGTGGTAGTGGTAGCGGTAGTGTAAGCGGTAGTGGTAGTGGTAATGGTGGTGGTAGTGGTGGTGGCGGTGGTGGTATAGCGGTAGTGGTAGGGTGGTAGTGGTAGTGGTAGTGGTAGCGGTAGTGTAAGCGGTAGTGGTAGTGGTAATGGTGGTGGTAGTGGTGGTAGTGGTAGTGGTAATGGTGGTAGTGGTGGTGGTAGTGGTGGTGGTGGTAGTGGTAGTTGTAGTGTTAGTGGTAGTAGCGGTAGTGGTAGTGGCGGTAGTGGTACTGGTAGTGGCGTTAGTGGTAGTGGTGGTGGTAGTGGTAGTGGTGGTGGTAGTGGTGGAGGTGGTGGTGGTAGTGGTAGTGGTGGCGGTAGTGGTGGAGGTGGTAGTGATAGTGGCGGTATGGTACTGGTAGTGGCGTTAGTGGTAGTGGTGGTAGTGGTAGTGGTAGAGGCAGTGGCGGTAGTGGTGGTAGTGGTGGTGTAGAGGTAGTAGTGGTAGTAGTGGTGGTAGTGGTTGTGGCGGTAGTGGTACTGGCAGTGGTAGTGGCGTTAGTGGTAGTGGTGGTGGTAGTCGTAGTGGTGGTGGTAGTGGTGGTGGTAGTGGTGGTGGAAGTGGTAGTGGCGGTAGTGGTGGTGGTAGTGGTAGTGATGGTAATGGTAGTGGTAGTGGCGGTAGTGGTAGTGGTGTTGGTACAGGTAGTGGTAGTGGCGGTAGTGGTAGTGGTGGTGGTACTGGTAGTGGTAGTGGTGGTGGTAATGGAGTGGTGGTAGTACTGGTAGTGGTAGTGGCGGTAGTGGTAGTGGTGGTGGTGGTACTGGTAGTGGTAGTGGCGGTAGTGGTAGTGGTAGTGGTGATGGTGGTGGTACTGGTAGTGGTAGTGGCGGTAGTGGTAGTGGTAGTGGTGGTGGTGGTGGTACTGGTAGTGGTAGTGGCGGTAGTGGTAGTGGTAGTGGTGGTGGTACTGGTAGTGGTAGTGGCGGTAATGGTAGTGGTGGTGGTGGTAGTGGTACTGGTAGTGGTAGTGGTATTGTTTGTGGTGTTACTGGTGGTAGTGGTAGTGGTACTGGTAGTGGTAGTGGTATTGTTTGTGGTGGTAGTGGCGGTAGTGGTAGTGGTACTGGTAGTGGTAGTAGTGGTGGTGGTGTTAGTGGTGGTGGTACTGGTAGTGGTGGTGGTAGTGTTAGTGGTAGTAGCGGTAGTGGTAGTGGCGGTAGTGGTACTGGTAGTGGCGTTAGTGGTAGTGGTGGTGGTAGTGGTAGTGGTGGTGGTAGTGGTGGAGGTGGTGGTAGTGGTAGTGGTGGCGGTAGTGGTGGAGGTGGTAGTGATAGTGGCGGTATGGTACTGGTAGTGGCGTTAGTGGTAGTGGTGGTAGTGGTAGTGGTAGAGGCAGTGGCGGTGGTAGTGGTAGTGGTGGTAGAGGTGGTGTAGAGGTAGTAGTGATGGTAGTGGTGGTAGTGGTTGTGGCGGTAGTGGTACTGGCAGTGGTAGTGGCGTTAGTGGTAGTGGTGATGGTAGTGGTAGTGGTGGTGGTAGTGGTGGTGGAAGTGGTAGTGGCGGTAGTGGTAGTGGTGTTGGTACAGGTAGTGGTAGTGGCGGTAGTGGTAGTGGTAGTGGTGGTGGTGGTACTGGTAGTGGTAGTGGTGGTGGTAATGGAGTGGTGGTGGTACTGGTAGTGGTAGTGGCGGTAGTGGTAGTGGTGGTGGTACTGGTAGTGGTAGTGGCGGTAGTGGTAGTGGTAGTGGTAGTGGCGGTAGTGGTAGTGGTAGTGGTGATGGTGGTGGTACTGGTAGTGGTAGTGGCGGTAGTGGTAGTGGTAGTGGTGGTGGTGGTGGTACTGGTAGTGGTAGTGGCGGTAGTGGTAGTGGTGGTGGTACTGGTAGTGGTAGTGGCGGTAGTGGTAGTGGTGGTGGTGGTAGTGGTACTGGTAGTGGTACTGGTAGTGATAGTGGTATTGTTTGTGGTGGTATTGGTGGTAGTGGTACTGGTAGTGGTATTGTTTGTGGTGGTAGTGGCGGTAGTGGTAGTGGTACTGGTAGTGGTAGTAGTGGTGGTGGTGTTAGTGGGGGTGGTACTGGTAGTGGTAGTGGTGGTGGTAGTGGTGGTGGTGGTAGTGGTGGTGGTGGTAGTGGTAGTGATGGTAGTGATACTGGTAGTGGTAGTAGTGGTGGTGGTGTTAGTGGGGGTGGTACTGGTAGTGGTAGTGGTGGTGGTAGTGGTGGTGGTGGTAGTGGTGGTGGTGGTAGTGGTAGTGATGGTAGTGATACTGGTAGTGGTAGTAGTGGTGGTGGTGTTAGTGGGGGTGGTACTGGTAGTGGTAGTGGTGGTGGTAGTGGTGGTGGTGGTAGTGGTGGTGTTGGTAGTGGTAGTGATTGTAGTGATACTGGTAGTGGTAGTGGTATTGTTTGTGGTGGTACTGGTGGTAGTGGTAGTGGTGGTGGTACTGGTAGTGGTAGTGGTGGTGGTGGTAGTGGTGATGGTGGTAGTGGTAGTGATGGTAGTGGTACTGGTAGTGGTAGTGGTATTGTTTGTGGTGGTACTGGTGGTAGTGGTAGTGGTAGTGGTATTGTTTGTGGTGGTAGTGGCGGTAGTGGTAGTGGTACTGGTAGTGGTAGTAGTGGTGGTGGTAGTGGTGGTGGTGGTAGTGGTAGTGGTTGTGGTGGTAGTGGTAGTGATGGTAATGGTAGTGGTAGTGGCGGTAGTGGTAGTGGTACTGGTAGTGGTAGTGGTGGTGGTGGTAGTGGTAGTGATGGTAATGGTAGTGGTAGTGGCGGTGGTGGTAGTGGTACTGGTAGTGGTAGTGGTGGTGGTGGTAGTGGTAGTGATGGTAATGGTAGTGATAGTGGCGGTAGTGGTAGTGGTGTTGGTACTGTTAGTGGTAGTGGCGGTGGTGGTAGTGGTAGTGGTGGTGGTACTGGTAATGGTAGTGGTGGTGGTGGTAGTGGTAGTGGTACTGGTAGTGGTGGTGGTGGTAGTGGTAGTGGCGGTAGTGGTAGTGGCGGTAGTTGTAGTGGTTGTGGTGGTGGTACTGTTAAGTGTTAGTGGTGGTGGTGGTGGTAGTGATGGTGGTAATGGTAGTGGTAGTGGTGGTGGTGGTACTGGTAGTGGCGGTAGTGGTAGTGGTAGTGGTGCTAGTGGTAGTGGTAGTGGTAGGGGTACTGGTAGTGGTAGTGGCGGTAGTGGTAGTGGTGGTGGTAGTGGTTGTGGTGGTGGTACTGTTAGTGGTAGTGGTGGTGGTAGTGGTAATGGTGGTGGTAGTGGTAGTGGTTGTGGTGGTACTGGTAGTGATAGTGGCGGTGATAGTGGGGGTAGTGGTAGTGGTGGTGGTGCTAGTGGTACATTGTTCGCATTTATCACATTATTCACAATAAATTTTTGTCTTCGTATGATTTGGAATTAAGGCATCAGTGCTTAGTTCTATTCAATATGCTGAAGACCTACGAAAAAAGTCAGGAGTTGTAGCAAATTCTTGGAAGGAAAAACAAAGGTAGACATATTTTTAAAAAAAGATTAAAAAAAATCGCCCCTCCCCAAAGTGGATTACTAGTAAACTTTCAATCTTATTCCGCCACGTGGCACCTTTATCATTGGGAATATGTAAACATTGAAGTTAAATAGTTCGAAAATTCCTAACATTATAATTATTTTTTTTGTGTGAGAGTCTGGAAGTATGTATGTGAGGGTAAATGTGTGTATGTTTGAGGAAAAAAAAACAAAAAAAAAACAATTTAAACGCAAAATAAAGAACCTACGTACAGACTACGGGTTGTTTCTAATGCAAAGCCCCCGATATGACCTTAGATGTTAAAGGGGGCTACATAAATGAAACAAAAAGCTGATGTGTTGCATTCACATGACTTTTTCTAAATATTTACAACAAATTATTGTTACAACGATTATGCTTCTATTTACCTATGCTAATCAAGAAAAAATTAGCAGAATTAGTCTTATTACTTGCTTCCTTGTAAGTAGGAGAGATATAAGGCAGTACCATAGGTTAAAGTGATAGTCAAAAGTTGGTTGCTATGACTGTAATTCGTTTGTTAGTATACACAGCAGTTGACAAAATATATCTGGCTAATGTCTTAAATATAAGGGATTTTAATCAAAATCGTTAGAACTATTTTTGAGAAATTCAAAATATGAAATATTCTTCATAGTAAAGGTAGTTGGGGGTGGGGGAATTTTCTTGAAAATCTGCGTGTCGTATCCTTGGAAGATACCAAACTTAAATACCAAGTTTGGTATTTATCGGACTTTTACGTTTTTAAGCTTTGCTGCACACACACACACAGACAGACACACACACACGGACATTTTTCTATAAATGCTTCTTTTTTTTTGGATTCAGGGTGACCGAAAACACATATTTCCGGTGAAATCTCGGTATCGAAGTTTTGGGTGCATTACAATACCTTCTCTATACACTATGTACATAGTACGTGTAGAGAGAGTAAAAAAGGATGACTGAAAGTCAGACCACGTTTGCAGGTCAAGGCGTGTCGACAGTCACACCACTACCGCAACATAAGGTTACTGACGTTTATCACAATTCACATTAAAGTAATTGCTACTATTTTAGTACCTAATTTGTCTCCCTCTGTCTAGATATTTACATACCTGGTCCTATTGTGAGTTTCCAATGAATTTATCAACTGATTATCACATCATTCAGTGGAGTAATAGTAAATGAAATGGAAAATATTCAAGCATACTTTTATATATATACAGGTTGTTATTGAACTATTTTCTCAGAATGTGTAGATTACTTAAATAAGTAATTTGAGATGGGAGACTTGAATTTTCGAAGTAATAGCTATAAGTTTCTGAAGTGCCAGTACGCCACTGGCTAATTTATCAACCACACGAAAGTCGAAGGGACATATTAGAGTGTACCTCTCTAGCGTAGTGGTTATGATACTGGCTTTCAAGTGAAAGATAGTTTCCGAGTTCGGGTCTCGTTCAGTATCGCGGCACTTCGTCTGGAATGAAAATAATAATAATAATAATAATAATAATAATAATAATAATACTACTTTACACGATCTTTGGGATAGCAATTTCTCGCGTTACGCCTCAAGCCACCAGAGCAATTGAAAAAACGGCCCTAGATTAGGCTACATAACTCATGAGCGTAGTTAATGAATGTTCAGTGTCGCACTGTCAAGTGATTAGTTCGAGATTTTTCAGATTTTTGCGACATAAAATCTTGAGAACACTAATAACGAACTGCTAAAAATTGATATGTCTATACTCGGGCAGCAGTTTTAAAGACATTCTAAGCCATTTTTTCAACCTGTTTTACTCTAACACCGACTTATCAGCACCTGATATCCACACGTTTAACACTATGTAGTTGCGTTATGTTTATCCGGAGACCATGCATCGCCGATCTTAAATTACTTATACTCACGTGTACAATCTCGCAAATTAATTCAGTGTAATTTATTAACACCTATTTACTATAATAAAGTGTACTCTGTGCTGTAAATTTAAATTGTTGTATTTGAATATCTTTGTCGTTTTATTTTCGTGTTTATACTTTTAATTCTTTGTTGTTGTTTTTAATGTTGTATTGCAAAATCACGTACGATCTGTGCACCCGTGCGATTGTTGAAGTTCAATGTATGATATTGTTATGTCAATAAATACACTTACTCATTCATCCATTATATATTTTACTTTCACTTCACATACTATGTACATAGTGTATAAAATTCGATACCGAGATTTCACCTGAAATACATATTTTGAGACCCCTCATCAAAAAAAGTGTTTTTAGAAAATGTCAATGTGTGTGCCTGTGTGTGTCTGTGTGTGTGTGTGTGTGTGTGTCTGTGGGCAGAATAGCTCAAAAACGAAAAGATCATTGAATACCAAACTTGGTATTTAAGTTTGGTATTTTCTAAGGACGCAACGTGAAGATTTTCAAGAAAATTCCCCCACCCTATACTACCCTTTACATGGAGTTTTTTTCGATAATTTTATTTTCTCTAAAATGGCTTTAACGATTTTGATTAAAATGTCGCATATTAAAGATATTTACCTGACAAATAAAATGCATATCTTGAAATTTCTGGGAATAGTTTCTGAAGACTATTTTATTCTGAATGAATTTATACGGAGTTTTGCATAACTGCTAAACCATAAGAGATTGACAAAAACTTACCATACCAAAAAATGTAGAGCACGTTAAAGCACACAGTTTAGGTTTCATACATTTTTTCGTGGAGTTGGTTGTTTTTGAGATATTCCTTGTTTTTGGTTTCAGCTTTGAAAAACTTATACTTTTCTCGTGCAGGAATTTGTTAACTCCTGTAGATACAAAGGAACTTCAGTCACATAGCAACCAGCTTTTGACTATCACTTTAACCTATGGTATTCCCTTATTTCTCTTCTACTTATAAGGAAGCAAGTAACAAGCGTATTTCTGCTAATTTTTTCTCGTTTAGCATGATATAAATAGAGGCATAAGTTGTGTAACATTAATTTGTTGTAGAGGTGTAGAGAAAGTCATGTGGAACACATCTAATTTTTTTTGGATTCAGAGGGACCCAAAACATGTGTTCCCGATGAAATCTCGGTATTGAATTTTTGGGTGCATTACAATACCTTCTCTATACACTGTGTACATAGTGAGTGTAGGAAAAATAAAAATTAGTTTACGTAGAAAGTGTAACCTTTAATAAATTAGATAGGTGGAGTCAGACTGAGAAGTTCAATACCATAGTCGGGAATTGAAGCACGGATCTCTCGAACTCTTGCCGGTTGCTGTGCCACTTAGCTACCATGGCAACATGCCGGCATAGCATTGAATTTCTCAACTGACTCGCAACTTATCCAACTCCTATCCTAGACACGGCTGGTGAGAAAAAAAAAAAAAAAAAGAAGCAAAAAAACCATTAAACCATTACCAATTGATCATAATGGTTGGCTATACTATGAATCCTGGTTGCGACATTGTAAGTCGCCATAATTTGAGATCACTTTGTGGTTTACCGGGAAAAATGCGAGTCACTTGAGAAATTCAATGCTATGCCGGTATGTTGACATGGTAGCTCAGTGACAGAGCAGGTGGGTAGAGATCGGGAGATCCACTGTTCAAATCCCGGCTAAGGCATTGAATTTTTCAGTGTGACTCTACCTATCCTACACACGGCTTGTGTGAAAAAACAATTGATCCAACTTTTAGTAAATGTTTGCTCTAAAATGTTATTCATGCAGTGAGGCCATGAGCGCTTTTTGATTTTAGAAGAAACAGGTATAATAAATTAGATGGCCTAAAGCTCTTTCAGTGCCTATATCTGAGATTGTGATTCCACGCAGATTTTCACGAGCTGTACACTTCGCGAGGTCTACAAAAGCACATTTGCAGATGGAATCCGAGTAAACACGAGCGTGTTATTATTAAATGACCTTGTTCTCAATGAAGCGTCATAAAAACCTACAAATGAAAACCTCCCATTGCTGTACTTCCCTTGTAGTAATGTGTTGTACGAGTTCTAGGAATCTTTACTATAATTCACTATAACATTCTAAAATACCTGAATATTCAGAATATATTCACTCTTTCGGGCTCACTATTAGAGGCTTGAAATAAATGTGTATATTGCATAACACACCGCTTGTGTGCGAATTTCCCACACATCTTTGCAAACCTTCACTTCGATTACGAGAGCCGTTAATTATTACTAAAATGTTTGTACTTTTGGTTACTTTTCAACATAATCACCGAAATAATTGAGACATTTATCGTAACTGTGCACAAGCTTTGCAGTTCTCGCTTCAAAAAATGTTGCCACCAATGATTTCAAATGAGCATTGACGTTGGTTTGAAAGGGAAAAGGTGAAAGTCGCTAGGTGCCAGGTGAGGAGTGTACGGCGGATGATCGAAAGTGTCCCATTGAAATTGTTCAAGGAGCCGATGGGTTGTGCCAGCAGTGTGTGCACGAGCGTTGTCATGGATCAACACAATTCCTGAAGTCAGCATTCCTCTTCGTTTGTTTTGAATCGCTCTCCGCAAACGTCGTAAAGTTTCACAATAAACACTGCATTGATAGTGGTTCCGGGCTGCATCATTGGCACCAACATTTTTTGAAAAGCTTGCTTATTGCAAAACTTGTGCACAGGTACGATAAATGCCTCAATCTTTTTGGTGATTATGCTGAAAAGTAACCATAAGTGTACAAAACTTTTAGTAATAAAATAATTGTTTTCTATGAACTTGTCTTGTATTTATAGCCTATCGGAGGTTGAAAAAAATGACCCTCATATTTACTGGTTCCTTAAGTTGCGGCTTCAAACCTGGCGGAGGACGGTGGATTTTTTTTGGGCGATAAATCCTTAACATGGTTTCCTTCAGAAGGGAACTAAAGTCGGTAATTCCATGTATAGATTTACGGCCCATATAAGAACCCCAACCCTGATAAAGAGGCCTCTGAGCAATATAGAATGGGACGCTGACAACCACAGCAATTAAAGAGCGTCCATAAATAAAACTCCCTTATTTGAACTTTAATTTGAATCAAACTTTAAATTCCATGCTGGTGAAAACGATATTTTAATACGCATGGAATTGGTCAAAGTATGCGTTAGCGCATCTTAAAATGCATTCATATAATTTCATCAAGACATACAGTTGTTCTATTATTCTTCAAAGCTATTTCAAAACCATTTAACATTTTTCAATTTTCACAACAAGCAACAGCCCACATAATTATTGTCATCTTTGAAATAATCAATTTGAACACTTATTTTTATTTCATTGTTAATATAAAATGGATAATAAATTGAAAAATGTAATTTAAAACTATAATTTCAACAAAATATAATTTTATGGATATTTGCAAGTAAATTTTACTGCACAGATTAAGAGAGCTAGGCAAATCGACTTGTAAGTAAAAACCTTTACTCCGAAATATTCAAAACAATGTTATGAACAGTCTTTTAATGCAAATCCAAGAATGGAAACTAACAAATAATCAATTGCAAATATCTTTACAAGTTGAAACGTATTTAATACTTTATTAAACAGTAACTGATAACACAACATTCAGTACAAAGATAATTGTGTATGTGTATTTGTGAACTCGCACTGAAGCTTTGAAGAGCATTATCCAAGACATTTCTCAATGTTTGATACTAACATATTTTTGTATTTCTACACGTACTTTGTACATAGTGTATGAAGAAGCTATGGCATTCCACCCAAAATTCAATACCAAGATTTCACTTGTTTTAGGGACCCCTGAATCAAAACAAAAACAAAATTAGAAAAAGGTCTCTATGTGTCTGTGAACACGTTAACAAAAAAGCGAAAAGTCGGTGAAACACCAAACTTGGCATTTAAGTTTAGTGTCTTCCAACAATGCGACACAAAGAATTTGAGGAAAATCCCTCCCATTCAAAATTACCTTTACATGGAAACATTTTACAAAATGTTTATTTTCTCAAAAATGGATCTAACGATTTTGAATTAATTACTGTATATTAAAGATATTTTACAAGACATATAAAGTATATCTCTGAATTTCTTGGGAATAGCCTCTGAAGGCCTTTTTATTCTAGATGAATTTTGATTAATGCTGCATAACTGGTAAACCGTAAGAGATAGACAAAAGGTTACTATACAAAAATTTAGATCTCGTTAAAACACACAATTCATGGTATATACATTTTTTTTTTTTTTTTTTTTGGAGTTGTGCATTTTTTAGATATTCCTTGTTATTGGTTTCAGTTTTAAAATACTTAATATGCGGTAATTTGTCAATTCTTGGCAAAGCAATAAAACATGGCTTTAGCCTAGTGTATTCCCTTGTTTTCCTCCTACTTACAAGAAAGCAAGTAATAAGACAATTTCTGCTACTGTTTATCTCCGTTAGCATGAAATAGGTAGAAAAATCTGATGTGCTCAATTCACATGACTTTCTCTACATCTCTGCAACAAATTATTGTTAAAAAGCTTATGCTTCTATTTACTTAATGCTAATCAAGAAAAAATTAGCAGATATAGCCGTATTACTTAGTTCCTTGCAAATAGAAGAGAAATAAGGGAGTACCATAAGTTAAAGTGATAGTTAAAAGCTTGTTGCTATGTGACTGAAGTTCCTTTGTTTGTATGGACAGGACTTGACAAATTCCTGTATGAGAAAAGTATAGATTTTTTAAAGCTGAAACCAAAAACGAAGAATATCTAAAAATCGATGAACTCCACGAAAAAAAATATATACACATTTCGAAAATAAAGTAGTCTTCAAAGGCTATTCCCAGAAAATTCGAGATATACATTATATTTGTCTTTAATATACGATATTTAAATCAAAATCGTTAGGGCCATTTTTGAGAAAATCAAAATTTTCGAAAAAAGCTCATGTAAAGGGTATTTGGGGGTGGGGGATTTTCTTGAAAATCTTCTTGTCCCATCCTCAGAAGATACCAAACTTAATTACCAAGTTTGGCATTCAACGGTCTTTTCGTTTTTTAGCTATGTACACACACACACGGATCTTTTTCTGAAAATGTTTTTTGGAATCAGGGGGTCCCAAAACATGCATTTCCGGTGAAATTTCGGTATCGAAATTTTGCGTGCATTACAATACCTTCTCTATACACTATGCACTAGCTTTTTGACAATACTTTGTTGCCGAGATAAGACTAGTGAATGGATCACGTTAGATTTTTGAAATACAAACGACTCCACATTTGACATTCTGCTCTGTACTGTCTGCTTGCACCTTAACTGATTTGTTGAAGATACTTTGTATAGGGTGAACCATTTAATTTGACGTTGAATAATATATTAGTACACATTCAGTTTAGAACTTCTGCTGCCATTTACGTTGTTGTTAGTGTAATTGCAAAGTAATTCATACAAAAATTGCGTAACCCTTTATGAGAACTGAGAACATATAAAAAGAGAGGTTCCAATTAAAAAAATATGGTATGTTACACTCACATGACTTTCTCTAGCTACTCTACAAACAAACTTCTTACAAAAGATTATTCTTCTTTTTACACCATGCTAATCGGGATAAACATTAGTAGAATGTTCTGATTACTTAGTTCCTTATAAGTAGATACTAAATGATAGTCAAATGTTTTAAAAGCTGTCGTTATATGCTTGCCATTGCAAATCGCGTCTTTGCTTGGGCAGCTGTAGAACAAAAGAAAAACGTGCACTTCCTGTCTGAGAAAGGTATAAGTACTTTACAATTGAAACCAATAACAAGGAATATCTCGGAAACGGTTACCTCCACAACAAAAGCGTAAAGGACAAAATTGTGTGTTTCGACGAGTTCTACATTTTTGTAAGTTTTTTCCTATCGCTTACGGTTTAGCAGTTAATCAAAATTAGCAAAATTCGTCCATCATAAAGAGGTCTTCAGAGGTTATTCCCAGAAAATTCAAGATATATATTTATTTGGAATGTAAATATCTTTAATATAGGGGATTTTAATCAAAAGCGTTAGAGCAATTTTTTTAGAAAATCAAAATTTAAGAACATTTTTCCAAATAAAGGGTAGTTTTTGATGGGGGATTTCCCTGAAATTCTTCGTATCGGATCATTGGAAACCAAACCTAAATACCAAGTTTGGTATTTACCGATTTTTGAACTATACTGCCCACACGCACACACACATGTACATACACACACTGATGCGAATCTTTTCTAAAAATGATCTATTTGGACTCAGAGGGCTCCAAAACATATATTTCCGGTAAAATCTCGACATGGAATTTTTGGGTGGAATACAATACCTACTTTTTCTATCCACTATGTTCATTGTACATGCGGGCTAGAGAACGAAAACTTAAATTTGCCCTAAAATGACCATTAAAACATCCTGCAAATAAAACTCAGCTAATGGCATTTACTTTTTCCCATAATATTAGGCAATTCTTACTCAAAACTTTTCTGTCTACAATTTAGTTTTGGAAATATAGAACAGTCTCGACTTAAATGCTCCACCCTGTGTAGAAGCACGCTTTCTTTCGTTTTCTGCGGTGAACATCAGGATTCTTTTTAATTTCGAGTGGAGGGGAAAATTCCACCTTAAGAACTAACCCGGGCGAGCCCGGAGTGTCGGTGTCTCCCATGTGGGCATACCGACTAAAAAACCCCTCCACCGGTATTTGAAAGAAGAAAGGAGAGGCGGTACCGCATGATTGCACCCGCGGATTCAAGGTGATAATTTATCTGACTTCAGGGTGTAGTCAGAGGGGTGAAATGAGGACCAGGAGACAGACTTGACCAAGGCCCAGACTGAGTATTCGGGGAGAGGAATGAAGGAATTCTACGGTGAAGGATGGAGTTAGTGCTGGTTGACTCTGTTGAGCCAGTCGTCGTATCCTGGGACGCTTTCGAGCCTAAGCCATTGGCGTCTGCTTTGGATGTTGAACCGCGAAGTTTGAGGTGCCGACTTCTCCAGTAGAGCTCTCACCTCCTCCCTGAAGATGAGTCGGATGTCGGTGACTGCTGTTGCTATTGCTTGGTGAAGTTCTGGATGTGAAGTGGTGCTGTCCTGTTCCTGAAGCCTGTCCTTCAAGGCCGTCAGCTTAGCCGTAAGAGTCAGGACCTCCGCGTGGAGGTTCTGAATGGCCTCACTTAGGCCCTGGATTTCCTTCTGCAGGTTGGTTGGTGTTGGTTGTTCAGTCTGCGGAGATGGCTGTGTAGATGATGGTGTCCGGGCTGGTTTAGGCGATGAGTGCCTGCTCTTTGGGTAGCTGGGGCACTGGGCTTGCCCGGTGAAATGTCCCGCACCACCACAGGTGGCACAGAACCGGCGCCGGCGACGGAGGTCGTGCCCAGTGCACTCCGAAGTGAATGCGTTGGTGCCACAGTAGTGGCACTTCGGCGGCGAAGAGTAGTCTTCTTGGCTGTGCCCGTAGGCACAGCAGCGACGGCAGGGCCGGTGTCTTTCCTGTCTGCTTGCCTCAACGTGAAGAAGTCGAACTAATAAGGGCAACCCTGACGCCAAGGCAGCCTCCAGGTCTGATCGGTCCTGTAGCTCCACCCTTACTAGTGGTGTCGGGCCCCGGTCACAGATAATTCTAGTGGCCCTCGAACATGAAGGCCATCTAGATTGTGCAGCGGCGAGGAGGTGCCGGGTGGAGAGATCCCGAGGGACCCCCCTAACCACGGCACTGTACCGGGGCGGCGTCGGCGTGGGGCTCAGTGGTGGCAATGATGAAGAATTGTTGGCTGCCGGTGAAGCAGCGGCGGTCGGCGGCGGTGGTGGTTGTGAGCGCGGCAAAGGTGCAGCGCTCACTGCCGGTGTAACGGCAGGTGGCGGAGATGCCGGCGAGCACTTCCTACCGGCGGATGCCGGAGAAGCGGTGGTTGCTGTAGAAGCTGCTGGTCTGCGTTGGTGTTTCCTCTTCGGCATCTCGAAGCGAAGTCCCCAGGAATCAAAAGCACCGGAGTGTCTAACTCCCTCCCTCCCTCCACCATCACCGCACATGCACCTCCAGCCGGACCAATCGCGTGAGAGCAGCCTGAGTATAAATACTGGGACTAGCCCTGAACTGGAAGTAGGTAAAGCAGGATTGAGCGCGGCCATCACTTGGATGGGTGACCACTAGGGTAGGCCACGAGAAACCAATGGAGTCTCTACTAAATTATTACGTCCTTTCTGTTACAGGGCTGAACACAACTAATAACTAATGACTTCACTAGACAGGGCAGCAGTAGTTGTAAAAATATAACTAACTAAGAATATATACCAAATGAAATATCTTAAATGACTATGTCTTTATGTTACAGGGCTGCAGACACAACGAAATACGCCAACGACTTTACCCGAAAGGGCAGTAAATGTTATACTGACTATGTCCTTTTTGTCACAGGGCTGCAGATATATACACATGTAATATGTAACTATTCCTCACCACAAGTCTTCCAAGGGCGCAATCAGGGCTCCGGTCATGTTTGCGTCCTGGCTCTCACTCTCTCCTGGCTATGGCCTCTGGCCAGCCATAACACCCGCTCCTTGAATCCGCAGGTGCAACAAGCGGCACTGCTGCATTCCTACACCCGAATTCTCTCCGGCGGAGTGGTTTTTTTAGTGGATATGGTCAGTTAATGCAGAGTTGTCCCCTCTGTCACATATAGACTGGGGTTTTCCACTCCACTCGAAAAAAAAAAAAAAAAAAAGAACTGGAAGTAGACGGAAGGAGGCTTGCCTCCATCCGACGTCAATCCGTTGCTGCCAACGAGTCAGTTGTGACCAAACCTTCATCGAGAAGACTTAGACCACGCCACTGAAGATATTCACCTGTACCTGAAAACTCCAGCAGACCACGGCTTCTCAGCCCGCAAAATTCTTCTAGTTATAATGATGTTTGTACCGTTTACACCTCTCTATAAGGACAATAAGTTAGTACTTCCCCATGCGGCTGGCTTCAACCATATAGCAGCCAAAAATTACTCCTGCGAAGTGACCAACGGCTACCAGTCATACGTTCCTGGTGGTACACTCAAGAGTTGCTACACTAGTTCTAACTAAAGTAGATAGAGCGCACTATTCTTACTTCTCTGAGCAGCTTTGGCGGCTGGTGGTGAAAAATCGAAGTATACGCTCTCCCAGCACGGTTTATAAGGACGGTTCACTGACATTGTGATAGAGTTCCAGTTGTTCATCGCACGGAAGACGACATAATGAGTGCATCGAGGGGAACACAAGGTTGGTGCCATCTTGTATGAGAAGTAACATTTTGCACATCAACATTTTGGGGGAAAATTACTTATTTTGGCTATTCTAAATTCTTTCTTCTGCATTGTTACCGGCTCATTGGCATCAGAGTTAAAATTATGGAGCCAGGTGCCACACATAAAGTACAAAAATTTAATATTGTGCTTTATAAGAGATACGAGTATCTAAGCTAAATTCTAATAGTGAAATAAACAAAAGTGGAATGGAATCATTTAATCTTCTGTGTAACGGAGCTGTAAAACTCCTGAGTTATTAGCAACCTCAAACGGTTCCACCTTTCTAGAACATCTAAAATAATAAAACCCAGTGCATGTTTAAAGGTCAAAATGTAACATTAGACTCTATCAGAGATATAGCGTAAACATATGTGGATATCCCTTAGTGCGTTAAAAGAGCTGCAGAACTATACGGGGCTATTTCAAGTCTAGCAGCGGAGAGTAGGTCGTGCTCATTGGAAGGGATAATACAGTCACTCTCGCCCCGTTCTGTATTGGCTGGTTTTAATTGAAATAGCCCGTTGAATTCTGCAACTCTTAACGCACATACGGATATCTGCACACCCTAGTAGTTCCATGAAGTTCAGTATATCACACCAGCCATAGAGAAAGATCAGGTTGATCCATTACTTTTTTTATTGTGCATGATGTGCGCGAACATGGATGTATTAGGGCAGAATACATCTTTGCTTGATAAAGTTAAGGAGTTTAAAGTGGATTTCCTCTTACTTAGCTTAACACCTAAAGCTAATTTCATACGTTTAATTGCTTGTGAACTTATTAGATCACAATATGCAGCATTTTTTAGTTAATTGTGAGTGAGCGTGTATGGAAAAGTCTGATGAGTTCCATTCACATAACTTTCTCTACATCCCTGTAAAAAATGATTGTTAAAAATATATTCTTCTATCTACTCTCTGATAACCGAGATAAACATAAATTGTATCTTAATTACCTTGCTTCCTTGTAAGCAGAAGATAAATAAAGGAATACACCAAGCTAAAGCATAGTCAAATCTTTTAAAAACTGGTTGCCATGTGATTGAAATCCGTTTCTACGCATTGCCAGGAGCTTACAAATTTCCGTATGAGAAAAATTTAAGTATTTTAAACCTGAAAAAAATAACAAGGAATATCTCAGTAATAGTCAATGCCACGAAAAATACTCACATGACATAACATATGTGTTTTAACGAGATATAATTTTTTTTGTGTATAAAGTTTTTGTGTATCTCTTTCGGTTTACCAGTTACGCAAAATTCAGCAAAATTCATTCAGAATAAGGAGGTCTTTAGAGGATATTCTCAGAAAATTCAAGATATACATTTTATTTGCCATGTAGATATCTTTAATATACGGTATTTTAATCAAAATTGTTAGAGCTATTTTTGAGATAATCAACATTTTCGAAATTTTTTCCATGTAAAGGGTAGTTTGGGGAGGGAGGATTTTTCTCAAAATCTTTAGAAGATACTAAACTTAAATAACAAGTTAGGTATTTTGGCGAGTTTTCGTTTTTAGTTAAGTGTTCACAGACACACTGATACGCACACGGACGTTTTTTAAAAATGTCTTTTACTTTCTCTATACGTACTATGAGCCTACATAGTGTATAGAGAAGGTATTGTATGGCACACAAAAAATCGATACCGAGATTTAACCGGAAATACACGTTTTGAGAATACATGAATCCAAAATAAGCCTTTTTAGAAAAATGCCTAAAAAAACCATTAAATATCAAACTTGGTATTTAAGTTCGGTACCTTCCAATGATGGGACACGAAGATTTTTAAAAAAAATCCCCCTCCCCAACTACTCGTTACATGGAAAAATTTCGAAAATTGTGATTTTCTAAAAAAATGTCTCTAACGATTTTGATTAAAATCTCATATATTTAAGAGAATTTAAGGAAAAATAAAATTTATATCTTCAATTTTCTGGGAATAGCCTCTGAGAGATGTTTATTCTGAATAAATTTTGCGGAATTTTGCATAACACATAAACTGTAAGAGATAGGCAAAAACTTAGATAACAAAAAGTGTAAATCTCGTTAAAACACACAATTTATGTTATATACGTTTTTTTCTTGGAGTTGACTGTTTTGAGATATTCCATATTATTAGTTTCAGATTTAATTTTTCTCATACGGGAATTTGTCAACTTCTGTCCTTACAAACAATGGTACTTCAATCACATAGCAACAAGTTTTTAAAACACTTGTCTACCCATTTAGCCTATGGCACTCCCTTATTTCCCTCCTATTTAAAAGGAAGCAAATAATAACACCCTTTCTGCTAATTTGTTTCTCGATTATCATTAGGGAAATAGACAATAAGCTTTTTAACAATAACCTATTGAAGAGATGTAGAGAAAGTCGTGCGAATAGAACATCAGAATTTTTTGGATACAGCGGACTCTAAAATGTGTATTTCCGGTGAAATTTCGCTATCGAATTTTTGGTGGAGTGCAATACCTTCTCTGTACAGTATGTAGTATATAGTACGTGTAGAGAAAGTAAACATGTATCAAGTAATTGAGAGCAGAGAATGTACTTTGTTGAAAGTACATCTTTGTTGGTTTGAAAGTGCTGCTCTACTAGCCGCGCCTTTAGTTCAGGGAAAAGGTGAAAGTCGCTGGGTGCCAGGTCAGGACTGTATGATCGAAAATGTCCCATTGAAATTGTTCAAGGAGCCTATGGGTTGTGCCAGCAGTGTGTGGACTTGCGTTGTTATGGATCAACAAAATTCCTGAAGTCAGCATTCCTCTTCGTTTGTTTGGAATGGCTCACCGCAAACGTCGTAAATTCCGAAGATCTTCAAAACAACGTCAATGCTCATTTCAAATCATTGGCGGGTATTTTTGAAGCGGGTATTGCAAAGCCTGTGCACAGGTACGATAAATGTCTCAATATTTTCGGTGATTATGTTGAAAAGTAACCATAAGTGTACAAAACTTGTAGTAATAAAATAGTTGTTTTCTCTGAACTTGTCTTTTTTTTATAGCCTATCCGAGGTTGAAAAAAAAACGGCCCTCGTATTTTCTTCTAAGAAAAAACCTGTTTGTACCTCAAGCGGTAATGTCAAATTGAAAAACATAAAAACCAGCAAAAGGAAAAAGATTGCTGTATTCTTTGTAAAAAAGAGCTAAAACGTTCGGCAAAAAAATGAATTATCAATGAATGTAATAATTGAACAGGTGGAAAAAGGCGTGTAACACTGGCACGTTTCATCCGAGCTGGTTATTTTTCTACTTTCTCTAGACGTACTATGTACACAGTGTATAGAGAAGGTATTGCATTCCAACACAAAATTTAGATTCCGAGGTTTCACCGGAAATACATGTTTTGGTTCCCCCTGAATCAAAAAAAAACGTTTTTAGAAAAAAGTCCGTGTGTGCGTGTGTGTGCCTGTGAACAGCATAGCTCAGAAACGAAAAGACCGTACATACCAAACATAGTATTTAAGTTTGGTATCTTCCAAGGATGCAACAAGAAGATTTTCAAGAAAATCACCCCATCCCCCCAACCACCCTTTTCATGGAACTTTTTTTCGAAAATTTTGATTTTCCCAAAAATGGCTCATAAGATTTTGATTAAAATGTCATAATGTTCTATTTTCTTAATGGTAATCAGAAATAATTAGCAGAAATAGTCTTATTACTTGCTTCCTTGTAACTAGAAGCGAAATAAGGGAGTACCATAGGTTAAAGTGATGGTCAAAAGCTGGTTGCTATGTCACAGAAGTTCCTTTGTTTGTAAGCACAGGAGTTAACAAATTCCTGTATGAGAAAAGTATAAGTTTTTTAAAGCTGAAACCAAAAACAAGGAATATCTAAAAAACGATCAACTCAAAAGTATATATAACATAAAGTTTGTGTTTTAGTGTGCTCTACATTTCTTGTTTGGTAAAATTTATGCAGAACAAAGTAGTCTTCAGAGGCTATTGCAGAAAATGCAAGATATACATATTATTTGTCTGGTATATACCTTTAATATACGATATTTTAATCAAAATCGTTAGAGCCATTTTTTAGAAAATCAAAATTTTCGAAAATTTTTCCATGTGAAGGGTAGTTAGGGGTGGGGGGATTTTCTTCAAAATCTGCGTGTCACATCCTTGAAAGACACTGAACTTAAATACCAAGTTTGATATTTAACAGTCTTTTCGTTTTTCAGCTATGCTGCCCACAGGCAGACACACACAAGGAATGCTTTTTTGGGGTTCTGGTGGTCTCAAAATATGTATTTCCTGTGAAATCTCGTATTGAATTTTTGGGTGGAATACAATACCTTCTCTATACACTATGTACATGGTACGTATAGAGAAAGCAAAAACAGGAAGTAGAGAATTGTGTTGGCAAGGAAATACGTAGGTGAATCTACCCCCACTCCCAAATAGCTGTATTAGACGAACATTATTGTATAAACTGGCGGTCAACGATCTACAAGAAGCTAAGTGCTTCCTTTGTGGGTGCCTTTCATTCATGCACGAGGACTAGCCGAACGTGACTGAGCATAATTGCGGAGATTCGTTTGGGGTTCTGCGAGTTAAAAATGTTTGTAGATGTGCCTTCAGAAGTTCGGAAACTTTGTCTTTTCAGAATTCCATTAAGCATTTCATTATCTAATAATGTCCAACGCTAGTCGTTGTATCCATAGTGCTTAAAACTCAGTGTATTCTTATTTCTCCTGTAGTCATATTTACCCACTGGATTTCTTATTGGCATGGATTTTCCGAAAAAACGATTAGAGCACCCAAGACAATGATTTGTTATCAAGACTGTTCCCCACAATACATCAGAATGCAACATAGCGCAGAGGGCAGTCACACAGGATTGTATATCATCTCCGTTACTTTTTAATTTGTTTTTGACATTGTTAATATGATATTGGAGGAAATCATAGATGCGCAGACAGTTGAAGGCGAAATAATAATATTTCTTTTTTACGCTGATGACATTGTTATTCTTTCTAAAACAATAATTGGTTTACAATATGATTTAAACGCACTATAACGATTTTGTAGACAATGGGGCATGGAAATGAATCTTTTTAGAACTAAAGCACTCGCATTTAAAAATGGTTACGTGGACGGTCAGCAGGAAAAGTGCACATACGGGGAGGAAGAAATTAAAAATGTTAAACATTTCGATTATCTAGAAGTAAGGTTTGACATGGCAGGAAAATAACACAAGAACACAGAATTTGTAAAACACAAAGACACAACTTTATGAAATATTGAGGTTATCGTCCCGGATACCAGATATGCGAGTAAAAGCGTTACAAAAATGTATGACGCAATGGTTAGGTCTTAATTACTATATGAAAGTGAGGTGTGGGGATAGGATAGGGTCGATAATCTAAATAAAACACAATGTCGTTTCTGGAAACGTATTCTCGGATTAGGGAGGGGTACTTCTAATCACGGTGTTCTTCGTGAGGTAGGATGCTGGGAAGATGCTGTATATGCTAAATTAAGTGTGGTTAGATACTGGCTACGAGTAACTAAGGTGAGCAAACATCAGATGAATAACATAGAACATCCAAAATGGTGGACGGTGGGCTATAACGGGGATTATCAAAGATTGGCTTAGCGAGATATTTGGCAAAGGAGTAACGAAACTAGTAATAATGTCTTGACTAAAGTAAAAATACGACTATGCGATATAAACAGGCAGGAAATAGAATCTGAAAGTAGAAAAAAATCGTCATTGAAGCTACAAAATGAAATAAAATTTGCTTGGGGTAAAGAAAATATATTTTGGAATTGGTTGTGAAACAAAGGTTGGGAGGCTGGGAAACTTGTAAGGTAGTTGATGAAGCTGACAGGTGGATTTGGTTATTATGCAGGTATCAGGAAGACTCGACGCATATTTTGCCAGATTGCGTGCAGATGGAGGATGTTAGGAAAAAATTACTTCCACAATGTTTTTAGCTTCCAACAGACGAAGGACAATATTCTGGGACTTGATTCTAAACAGCCAAAACTGGCCAATCCTGGGCACATACTTATGAAATTACGTGCACCAAAAGATAAAATTTTATGTGTTCCACTCACATGACTTTCTCTACATCTCTGCAAAAAATAATTGTTAAAAAGCTTATACCTTTATTTACTTCATGCTAATTTAGAAAAATTAGCAGAAATAGTCATTACTTGCTCTTTTGTCAGTAGAAGCGAAATTAGGGAGTACCATAGGTTAAGTGATAGTGAAAAGCTGGTTGCTATGTGACTGAAGCTCTTTGTTTGTATGGACAGGCGTCGACAAATTGCTGTATGAGAAAATTGTTTTTTTAAAGCTGAAACTAATAACAAAGAACATCTAAAAAACAATCAACACCACGAAAAACTGTATATGGTATAAATTGTGTGTTTTATCGTGATCTACATTTTCTGTGTAAGGTTTTGTCTATCTCTTACTGTTTACCAGTTATGCAAAATGCAATAAAAATCATCCCGAATAAACAGGTCTTTAGAGGCTATTCCCAGAAAATTCAAGATATACATTTTATTTGGCATGTAAATAGCTTAAATATAAGAGATTTTAATGAAAATCGTTAGAGCCATTTTTAAAAAAAAAAAAAATTTCGATTTTTTTTCCATGTAAACGGTAGTTTGGGGTGGAGGGATTTTCTTGAAAAACTTAGTGTCACATCCTTGGAAGACACCAAGCTTAAATACTAAGTTTGGTATATAATGCTTTTTTCATTTGAGCTATGCTGTCCACAGACACATACACACACATACGCATACGCACACACGGACCTTTTTCCAGAAATGGTTTTTTTTTTTTTTTGATTTAGAGGGACCCAAAACATGTATATCCGGTGAAATCCCGGTATCGAATTTTTGGGTGCAATACAATACCTTCTCTATACACCATGTACATAGTACGTGTAGAGAAAGTAAAATCTCTGATATATTCCATTCACATGACTTTCTCTACATCTCTGCAACAGATTGTTGTTAAAAAGCTTATGCTTCTATTTACTTCATGCTAATCGAAAAAAAAAAAAATAGAAATAGTCTTATTACTTGCTTCCCTGTAAGTAGAAGTGGAATAAGGGAGTACCATAGATTAAAGTGAAAGCCAAAAGCTGGTTGCTCTGTGACTGAAGTTCCTTTGGTTGTATGGACGGAAGTTGACAAATTCCTCTATGAGAAACGTTTTTTAAAGCTGAAACCAATAACAAGGAATACCTTAAAAACCATCAACTCCACGAAAAAAATGTGTATAACATAAATTGTGTGTTTTAATGTTTTTGTATGGTAAGTTTTTGTTCATCTCTTACAGTTTAGCAGTTATGCAAAATCCCGTAAAATTCATCCAGAATAAAGTAGTCTTCAGAGGCTAATCCCAGAAAATTCAAGATATACATTTTATTTGTCAGGTGAATATCTTTAATATATGATATTTTAATCCAATTCCTTAGAACTATTTTTGAGAAAATCAACATTTTCTACAAAACTTCCATGTAATGGGTAGTTGGGAGTGTGGGGATTTTCTTGAAAATCTTCGTGTCGCATACTTGGAAGATACCAAACTTAAATACCAATACTGACACACACGCACAACAAAAGCTTTAAAAATATTTAAAGTTTATCTGATTAACAAGAAGTAGTTATAATAATATGTGTGTGGTACAGGATTTAGAAAGATAGACCCATTATTGTCGTGCCATGGTAGCTCAGGATTAGAGCAACATGACGGAGACCGGACGATCCAAGTCTCAGAATCCTTTTACCTATCCAAATTTTGAAAGAATGTTTATTGTAAGAGTGTGTAGAGAATGTCGTATGAATGTAGCAGTTTTTTAATTCAAATTGAACAATAGTTTTCGACCTAGAATCTTTAGTTCAGAGTATGATGTTTTTTTACCTGGGAATAAACATCACACAGAAACTACGACTTTATTGCCTTTCCAAATTTGAAATTATACACTCGAAAGAAAAGCCCTAATTACATTGGCATTACAAGTTAAACCTGAGGTCACTATAATGTTGAGAATGACATTGTTGTTATTTCGTCCACACTCAATAGATTATGCAATCCCATTAAAACGTATAATATTTCATCATAGGAACAGGTTCTGTTACTTTCTCTACACGTACTATGTACATAGTGTGTGGAGAAAGTATTGTATTGCACCCAAAAATTCGATGCCGAGATTTCAACAGAAGTATATGCTTTAGGACACCCTGAATAAAAAAAAAAAAATTAAAACAAATTATGTGTGTATGTGTGAGTGTGTGTCTGTGGGCAGCATAGCTCAAAAACGGAAGTATTTTTGTTGAGTATCTTCGAAGGATGCGACATTAAGATTTTCAAGGAAATCCCCCACCCCTAACTACACTTTACAAGGAAAAATTTTCGAGCATTTTGATTTCCTCAAAAATAGCTATAACGATTTTGATTAAAATATCCTATATTAAAGATGTTTACATGACAAATAAAATGTACATCTTCAATTTTCTCGGAATAGCCTCTGAAGACATGTTTATTCTGGATGATTTTTGCGGAATTTTGTATATCTGGTAAACAGTAAGAGATAGACAAAAACTTACGTAAAGCTCGTTGAAGCACACACTTTAGGCTATATACATTTTTTCCTGGAGTTGGTCGTTTTTGAGATATTCCTTGTTTTTGGTTTCAGTTTTAAAATACTTATACTTTTCTCATACAGGAATTTGTCAATTCCATTGTGTACAAACAAAGGAACTTCAGTCACAAAGCAACCAGTTTGACTATCACTTTAGCCTATGGTACTCCCTTATTTCTCTTCTACTTACAAGGAAACAAGTAATAATACCCTTTCTGCTAATTTTTTCCGCGAGTAGCATTAAGGAAACACTCCAAAAATTTCCATTCCACAGTCAACAAAAGCCTGTCGTCCGTTCATGATGAGTGCAGAAAAGACCGCACAAAAAGCCCATTATAGGACCGCTGCATAATTTCGTACTCTGTTGGGAGGGCAGTCTCTGACGTTAAACTGATGACTGTCATTAGTTAATTTTAGGCTGGTTGATCACCCCAATGTTGAACAAGGTCATGCAGGTTTTAAATCTCTAAACACTAACTAAAGTTACCTAACAGCGGCATTTGATCAAGGGGATCCAATTTGGATTATAAACCTACCCACATTAATGACCTTGAACCAAATATGTTGAAGTATACATGTCAACCAGTTACCTTCAGCGACTGCAGCAAATGATTCCAGATGCAAAAAATCTGATGTGTTCCATTTGCACGACTTCCTCTACTTCTTTGCTACAAATTATTGTTAAAAACCTTCTATTTACTTACTTCCTTGTAGGCTAAAGTACAGTCAAAAGCTGGTTGCTATTAGACGGCCCGGGTTCAATCCCAAGCGACCGCATGTGAGATTTGTGGTGGACAAAGCGGCGCAGGGGCGGGTTTTCTCCGGGTTCTCTGGTTTCCCCCGCCATCTCATTCCACCGGGGCTCCATCTTCATGTATCATCAGTGTCGCGGCCTGCGATGCCTTAGCAGTAAAAGCGGGCGTTAAACACTACCAAACAAATGGTTGCTATGTGACTGAAGTTCCTTTGTTTGCATAGACAGTTTGCGTATGAGAAAAGTATAAGTTTGTTAAAGCTGAAAACAATAACAAAGGATATACCAGAAATTGTCAATTACACAAAAAACGCATATGACATAAATTGTGTGTTTTAACGTAATCTACATTATTCTGTAGTTAAGTTCTTGTTTATCTATTACGGTTTATCAGCTACGAAAAATTCAGCAAAATTCATTCAGAATAAAAGGGTCTTTAGAACCTATTCCCAGAAAACTCAAGATATACATTTTATTTGCTGTATAAATATCTTTAGTATACAGTATTTTAAACAATGTCATTAGAGCATTTTTAAGAAAACAAAAAAATTTGGGAAAAATGTTCCATGTAAACTCAGGTTACAATGGGGATTTTTCTTGATAGTCTTCCAGTAGTATCCTTGAAAGTTGCTGAACTTAATGAGTTTACAGTGGGGCTTTTTCTTGAAAGTCTTCAAGTCGTATCCATGAAAGTTGCTGAACTTAATGAGTTTACAGTGGGGCTTTTTCTTGAAAGTCTTCAAGTCGTATCCATGAAAGTTGCTGAACTTAATGAGTTTACAGTCGGGATTTTTCTTGAAAGTCTTCAAGTAGTATCCTTAAAAGTTGCTGAACTTAATGAATTTACAGTGGGGATTTTTATTGAAAATCTTCGAGTAGTATCCTTGAAAGTTGCTGAACTTAATGAGTTTACAGTGGGGATTTTTCTTCAAAGTCTTCCAGTAGTATCCTTGAAAGTTGCTGAACTTAATGAATTTACAGTGGGGATTTTTCTTGAAAGTCTTCGAGTAGTATCCTTGAAAGTTGCTGAACTTAATGAGTTTACAGTGGGGATTTTTCTTGAAAGTCTTCCAGTAGTATCCTTGAAAGTTGCTGAACTTAATGAGTTTACAGTGGGGATTTTTCTTGAAAGTCTTCCAGTAGTTTCCTTGAAAGTTGCTGAACTTAATGAGTTTACAGTGGGGATTTTTCTTGAAAGTCTTCCAGTAGTATCCTTGAAAGTTGCTGAACTTAATGAGTTTACAGTGGAGGATTTTCTTTAAAATCTTCGATAGTGAGTTTACAGCATGGAATTTTCTTGAACGTCTCCGAATAGTATCCTTGAAAGCTGCTGAACTTACATAGTGGCTTTTGTTTTTAATCGACTTTATTTTGGGGATATGATGTTCACACACACACATTTTGAGATAGGCTGCTCAGACAAACCTGCACACATACTGACCATTTTCCCAAAAATGGGATTAGGGTACCTCAAAGAATATAACTCCGTAAAATGTAGATATCCATTTACAGAGTACGTGTAGCGAAAGTAATAAAGACATATCAATACCTAATGTTAAACACTTTATGAGATCATACCTCCATCACGAGTTCACAGAAACTTTTTGGGGGATGGATCTTAAAGTTTAAAAACGCTCACAGCTGAAACTTGGTCAAACTTTAAAAAAAAAATTTGATGTGTTCCATTCAGATGCCTCTCTCTACCTCTCTGCAACAAATTATTGTTAAAAAGCTTATGTTTCTATTTACTTCACGCTAGTCGAGAAAAAATAACAGAAATAGTCTTATTATTTGCTTCCTTGTAAGTAGAAGCGAAATAAGGGAGTACCATAGGTTAAAGTGATAGTCAAAACTGGTTGCTATCGTGTGTTTTAACGTGCTCTACATTTTTTGTGTAGTAAGTTTTTGTCCATCTCTTACGGTTTAGAAGTTATTCAAAATTCTGTAAAATGCATCCATCATTTTTCTGAGAAAATCTAAATTTCGAAAAAAGTTCCATGTAAAGGGTAGTTGGATGGGGGGATTTTCTTGAGAAACTTCCTGTCGCATCCTTGGAAGACACAAAACTTAAATATCAAGTTTAACAGACTTTTCGGATTTTAGCTATGCTGTCCAAAGGCACACACACTCACACACGGACCTTTATCTAGAAATGCGTTTTTTGGATTCAGAGGGACCTAAAATATGAATTTCCGATGAAATCGCGGTATTGACTTTTTGGATGGAATACAGTACTTCCTCTATACACTATGTACATAGAACGTGTAGAGAAAGTAAAAATAGTGTTTATGTCCAAAAATACCAAGTTTTCTTTTGGTTTCAAATACGTACCATGACTAGCTCTCAAGGTTTTTTATAAATTTTCATCAAATGCATCTATACAAACGGCCACGAGTTCACGGTCTAGTGATTGTATTTATACTACGAATATCTTTTAATCGAATGTTTTACTTTCTCTACACGCACTATGTAGATAGTGTATAGGGAAGGTATTGTAATGCACCCAAAAGTTCGATACCGAGATTTCACCGGAAATACATCTTTTAGGACCCCCCGAATAAAAAAAAAGCATTTTTAGAAAAATGTCCGAGTTTGTGTGTGTATGTGTCTGTGCGCGTCCTTGTGTGTCTGTGAGCAGCATAGCACAAAAACGAAAAGTCCGTTAAATACCAAACTTAGTATTTAAGTTCAGTATCTTCCACGAATGCGACACAAAGACTTTCAAGAAAATATCCCCACCCCTACTATCCTTTACATGGAACTTTTTTCGAAAATTTAGATTTACTCAAAAATGGCTCTAACGATTTTGATTAAAGCATCGTATATTAAATATATTTATGTGACAAATAAAATGTATATCTTGAATTTTCTGAGAATAGCCCCTGAAGATTAGTTTATTCTGGATGAATTTACGGAATTTTGTAAAACGGTTAACCGTAAGAAATAGCGAAAATATAGATCTTCTTAAAACACACAATTTATGTTACATACATTTTTTTTCGTGGAGTGGACCGTTTTTTACTTTCTCTAGCCCCGTATGTACAATGTAAGAGATAGACAAAAATTTACTTTACAAAAAATATAGGCCTTGTTAAAATACACAACTTACGTTATGTACATTTTTTTCGTGGAGCTGACCATTTTCGAGGTATTCATTGTTATTAGTTTCAGTTGTGAAGTACTTATACTTTTCTCAGACGGGAGTGTCCGTTTTTCTTTTGTTCTACTCCTGGCCAAGAAAAGAAGCGATTTGTAATGACAATCGCGTAACGACAGCTTTTAAAACATTTGAAAGAATAAGAACATTATGCTGAATACCTCGATTAACAAGGTGCAGAAAGAAGAATAATCTTATGTAAGAAGTTTGTAGAACGGCTACAGAAAGTCATGTGAGTGTAACACATCAGATTTTTATAAATTCCTTGTTATTGGTTTCAGCTTTAAAAAACATACTTTTGTCGTAGGGGAATTTGTCAACTCCTGTCCGTGCAAACAAAGGAACTTCAGTCACATAGCAACCAGCATTTGTCTTATACTTCAGCGTATGCTTATTTCCTTTCTACTTGCATGGAAGCAAGTAATAAAGACTATTTCAATTAGCATGAATTAAATAGAAGCATGAGCTTTTTAACGATAATTTGTTACAGAGATGTGGAGAAAGTCTTGTGAATGTTAAAACTCTTTCAAATAAAGTTATTAGTTACAAATATTTTTCAAATTATCAACTGAAACGCGCAGAGAGTGTACTGAAAAATCTGGCGTACAGCTTTTCCTACATTTAAATTTTTTAAGATATGATACAATGGTACAATTTAGGGTAAGTTGTTACGGACATTATATTCAAAGGTTTAAAAGCAAACACGCTATCTCTAATCCACGGAGGGGGGTAGACCGCTTGTATATTACTGTAATACTCATTTTGAGATGACTGTTACGAGTAAAAGGACTCAATGTTTGCTCACAAACTTTTTCACTTGTGTTGGCACGCATGATACGAAAAAAAAAAAAAAAAAAAAAAAGAATTATGTGTTCCATTCACATGACTACATTCCTCCATTCTACATCCTTGTAAGATAATTTTGTTCTTATATCTACTTCATACTAATCAGATAAGCATTAGCAGAAACGATCTTATTACTTAGTTCCTTATAAGTAGATGGAAAATAAGGGAATACACCAGGCTAAACCAACAGTCAAAAGCTTTAAAATGTGGTTGCTATGGGATGCAAAATCCGTTTCTATGCGTGACCAGAAGTTGAAAAGTTCCCGCATGAGAAATGTATAAGTATTTTTAAACTGAAACTAATAACAAGAAATACCTCGAAAATGGTCAACTCCACGAAAAAAGGTATATGGCATAAATTGTATATTTTATCGAGATCTACATTTTTTGTGTGGCACGTTTTTGTCTATCTCTTCCGGTTTACTAGTTATGCAAAATTCAGCAAAATTCATCCAGAATAAAACAGTATTCAGAAGCTATTCCCAGAAAATTAAAGAAATAAATTTTATTTGTAACAGAAATTGCTTTAATATGTGGTAATTTAAAAAAAAATCATTGGAGCCATTTTTGAGAAAAAGAAAATTTTCAAAACATTTTACAAATAAAGGGTAGGTGGCGCTGGGAGGATTTTCTTGAAAATATTAGTGTCGTATCATTGAAAGATACCAAATTCAATTACCAAGTTTGGTATTTAACGTCTTTTTGTTTTTGAGCTAAGCTGTCCACAGTTTCCTCTGTTTGTATGGGCAGGAGCTGACAAAGTCCTGTATGAGAAAATTATACGTTTTTCAAAGTTGAAACCAAAAACGAGGATATAACTTAAAAGTGATCAACTCCACGAAAAAAGTGTATATAGTATACATTTTGTGTTTTTGTCCATCTCTTACGGTTTATCATTTATGCAAAAATCAATAAAAATCACTCAGAATAAAGAGGTCTTTTAGAGGCTATTCCCAGAAAGTTCAGGATATTAATTTTATTTGTCAGTTAAATATCATTAATATATGATATACGATATTTTAATCAAAATCGTTATAGAGATTTTTGAGAAAATCAAAATTTTCGAAAAAAGTTCCATGTAAAAGTTTGTTGATTGGGGGGAGGGGAATTTTCTTGAAAATCTTTCTTGTCGCATCCTTGGAAGATACCAAACTTAAATACCAGTTTGGTATTCAACGGTCTTTTTGTTTTTGAGCTATCTGTCCACAGACACACACACACACACACACACACACACACACACACACACACACACGAACCTGTTTGCAATAATGCTTCTTTTGGACTCAGGGGGACCCAAAAAGTAAATATCCAGTGAAATCCCGGTATCGAATTTTGGGTGCAATACAATGCCTTCTCTATACATTATGTACATATTACGTGCAGAGAAAGTAAAAATGTTATTACTTTCTCTAGCCCCGTATGTACAATGTACATAGTGGAAAGAGAACGTATTGTAATGCACCGAAAAATTCGATATCGTGATTTCACCGGAAATACACCTTTTGGTTCCCCCTGAATCACTCCCCCAAAAACATTTTTGGAAAAAGGTTTGTGTGTGTGTCAGTCAGTCTGTCTGTAATTCTGTGGACAGCATAGCTCAAACACGAAAAGAACCGTTGAATACCAAACTTTGTATGTTAGTTTGGTATCTGCCAAGGATGCGACACGAAGATTTCCAAGAAAATCCCCCCACCCGTGACTACGCTTTACATGGAAAATTTTTCGAAATGTTAGTTTTTCTTAAAAATGGCTGTAACGTTTTGATTAAAATATCACATATTAAAGATACTTCCATTATAAATAAAATGTATAATCTTGATTGTTCTGGGAATAGCCTCTGAAGCCATGTTTACTTTGAACGAATTTTGCCAAATTTGGCATAACTTGTAAACCGTAAGAGATAGATAAAAAATTACTTCACAAAAATATAGAGTTCGTTAAAACACACAATTTATGTTATATACAGTTTTTTTTCGTGGAATTCATCGTTTGTGGGATATTCCTTGTTTTTGGTTTCAGCTTTGAAAACTTCCATACAAACAAAGGAACTTCAATCACATAGCAACCAGCTTTTGAATATTACGTTAACCTATGATTCATGGAAGCTAATTTTTCTCGATTAGGATGAAGTAAATGGAAGTATAAGTTGTTTAACAATAATTTGATATAGAGAAAGTCATGTGAATGGTACAGATAAGATTTTTTTTACCATTTCAGAGTACTTTGACCTCTTAAATTAAATATAAACATATTCCCTTTAGGGTTACTACGTCGCAGTTATAGCTATAATTGTAATAATTACCTTAAAGATGGAGCAGATCCGGTTTTGAAAACTTTGGAAACAACAAATGCAAAGACTATCAGAGTTTTAAGTTCAGTGCGCACTTCCCTTAAGTAACTTCATACCTTGAAGTGCACGCTTGACACCACACTAATCATCACTTGTCACATCATAGCACAACAAACACCCCGAGGAGGGAGAGAGAGCAACTCTCCTTGGTCCATGCAGCATCCCGACCGGACTATCCTGCAATCTGAAACAGCAGCGAAGGGGAGAGGATACAAATGAAATAAGAGGCGTTTTAAACTAGGATGATGACAGTGACGATGGCCATGAGGACGACAGTGGTCAGCCGGACATGGTGGAGGCAGGGGAGGAGTCCCCACTCCCTTCCTGTAGCCTCGCTAATGCTCTCTTTCACAAGAATATGACTCTTTTCTTCCGAGGAACCTGAGGGCGTAATTTCAGCTGACTGGCCTACTTTAGGTATTTCATTTATAAAATACACAGAAACAGTTGAAAGTAGTACATTTTATTGTCTTCTAACAAAACGTAACTGTCTTGTTCTTTAGTGGTGTCATTTTGTATTTTCGTTTTTTTGAGAATATCAAGGCCATCAACCTTGTTTTACATACTTCCGAAGTTTTGTGTTCCTACGACGTTTATACTTTCATAAACTAATTTTGTATTTTTAAAAGAACATACCTTTTAAATGCCATATGTATGTAAACCTCGATCTTAGTTTTCTCTCATTTCATTTATTTGCCTTTTTCCACAATCTAAAGCCATTTTCCTTTCCAATATTCAGCAAAGAGTCGCAAAAGCTATGAATAATCTTTGAAGTTTTGATATATTGCTTAGTTCGTAAATGAAAAAAATCAAAAAACAAAACATATGAGATGATGTAACAGGAAACAGTGGACCGGAAAATTCAGTCCAGCAATTCGTCCTCCAAATCAAAACCTGGAGACAAGTAACTGAGAACGCCCTTATCAGAATAAGAATTGCAGCCATCGCAACCTTCTGTTTGTCTCCTACAATGCCATAATGTCCAGGAACCCAGTCAAAAATCATGCTAGATGTAGGGATTGCAACTGATCGTGGATCTATTGAACAAGGTGATGGAGACTATAAATATCCCGTAAACAAAGTAAAGTACTAAGGCAGATGACACTGGATAACAGGGATAGGGAGCGGACCAACATGATGGTCTTAAGCATAGCATACATTTCGTCAGCGGATACGGAAGAGCCACGAAGGAAACAAATCTTGTGACAGACATGTGGGTCAAGGATCCCAGCCCAGCCAGTCTCTTGATCTGTTTTAGAACCGCCAGTATACAAAAAAAAAAAACTGATGTGCACCATTCACATGACTTTCTCTATATCCCTGCAACAAATTATTCTTAAAACGCTTATACTTCTATTTACTTTATGCTAATCAGAAAAAAAAAAAAAAAAAAAAGCAGAAATAGTCTTATTACTTGCTTCCTTGTAAGTAGAAGCGAAATAAGGGACTACCATAGGTTAAAGTGATAATCAAAATCTGGTTGCTATGTCACTGAAGTTCGTTTGTTTGTATGGACAGCAGTTGACAAATTCCTGTATGAGAAAAATATAAGTTTTTCATAGTAGAAACCAAAAACAAGTAATGTCTCAAAAACGACTAATTCCACGAAAAAAATGTATATAACATAAATTGTGTGTTTTAACGTGCTCTACCTTTTTGCTGTAGTAAGTTTTTGTCCATCTCTTATGGTTTAGCAGATGTTCAAAATTCCTTAAAATTCATCCAGAATAAACTACTCTTCAGAGGAAATTCCCAGAATATTCAAGATATACATTTTATTTGTCAGGTAAATGTCTTTAATGTTTGATATTTTAATCAAAATAGTTAGAGCCATTTTTGAGAAAATCGAAATTTTCGAAAAAAGTTCTATGTAAAGGGTAGTTTGGGCTGGGGGATTTTTCTCAAAACCTTCGTGTCGCATCCCTGGAAGATACTACACTTAAATACCAAGTTTGGTATTTTACCGACTTTTCGTTTTTGAGTTATCGTGTTCACAGACACACACACACACACACGGACCTTTTTGTGAAAATACTTTTTTTTTGGACATTGGGGACCCTAAAACATATATTTTCGGTGAAATCTCGGTATCGAATTTTTGGGTGGAGTGCAATACTTTCTCTATACACTATGTACATAGTGCGTATGGAGAAAGTAAAAATTGTCCTCAAAATATGTGCTGCAAAGCTGCAAAATGTTATAGATGTGGCAGTGGTGTCCTTCGGCAAATGAGACAAATCAAAAGAAGTGGTTGTCACAGCGATGGTATCCCCTACGAAAGAGCTTGTGTCCAACTGCAACAATTTCTGAAATGTAGTTCCTGCAGGTAGCAGCGCTATCGGACTTTGGCAATAGCAATTGATCAAATCGGAACCGAAGAAAGAAGGATGGGAAGTATGACCAGGCATGGCGCTTAAGGCAGAGGCATAACTACAGAGAAGAATGTTTCGGCGCAACTAAAGGGATGGTTCGCCAGATTCCGTGTGTAGGCCACAGATGGGGCTAGTACGAAAAGCACCTAAGGATAATCGAAGCCCTTGATGATGCATAAAAATCCAATTTACGCAAAATAGAAGGACTAGCAGAAGAAAAGACAATGGAACCATAATCCAGCTTCGAACGCATTAACAGTACGCGATCCGCGCCTCCTGATGTGTCACTAGGGACACCAAAAATTGTATTGAACGAGAACAACACCCACGAAGGTAGAGAAGATAAGGCCCATAATAAAGCTTATAATCGAATATTAAATTAAGACATTTAGCTTCCTCAACAAACGCCACTTCTACTCCGCCAAGAGAAAGACGGAGAGTCGAAAATTCCGTACGGCGCCAAAATTTAGACATCATGCTTTTTCCATTGAAAATCTAAAACCATTTTCCACACTCCACGTGTACAACAAATTAAGAAAGCACTGTAGGCGGCGTTGGGCAAAACGCGTGCGCCTAGTGCTACAACAAATTGCAAACTCATCTACAAACATATACGCAGTGACTCCCGGTAGAATTTCTGACGCTATAGCATTTATTGTTATAGCAAACAAAAGAACACTCAATACAGATCCCTGCGGCACATCATTCTGCTGCCGAAAGTCCATTGATAAGGACGAACCCACTCGTACTTGAAAAATACAGTACTGCTGAAAGAAAATAGAAGATGACCTCGAAAGCTCTTGTGGAAGAGCCGGTGGAGGACACCCATATGCGGTGGTATCATAGGCCTTTTCTAATCAAAAAAGACAGCCAGTGTATTGTCTGCGCAGAAAAGAATTATAAATATGAGTCGAAAATGCAACCAAGTGGTTGATAGTAGACCGTCGTTGTCGAAACCCACTCTGATCAGAAGTCAAAATCGCTCAGCAAAATCGCTTAGCAACTATTCTTTCCATTATCTTACAAACACTGAGAAATGGGTTTGTAACTGATGGTCAATCGTGGATCTTTTCCAGGGTTAAGAATAGGGATAACAATTGATTCCCGCCATTGAGACGGGAAAACCCCTCTATGCAATCAAAAGAAGCTGAAGGTATCTAAAAGAAAAAGCTGGTCATTAAGAGGTAAATGTTTAATCATTTGTGTATGAATACCGTCCGGAGCAGGTGTAGCACATAGGAGTAACCGACAAGGCGCATACCCGTTCGGGTAATGAAAAGGGCACATTACAAGCTTGGAGATTTAGAGAGGTGAAATTGGAACCACATCACTCTACCCGCTTTTTGGCAATCATGAAACTGGCGTCATAGTTGGCCCTACTAGAGGCAGAATTAAAGACTCCATCTAAGAAGTTGCCTATGAGATAAGGACCAGTAACGATATTGCCATCCATGGAAACTCCGGGTATATAGAGAGTTTAGGTTTATCACATATACGTCTGAGTTTATCCCACGCCCAAGAGGATGAGATGCAACATGGCAAAGTGGACACAAAATGTTCCCAAGAAGTTTTCTTGCTCCGCCGAATTATTTTCATAACCTCAGCACGCAACTTCTTGAAAGTGATCAAATTTTCCAAGATGACGCTCAAACATTTTCAAGGCCTTTCGACAGGCCCCTTTCCGATCACCAGGGAACTAGAGTACGCCGTCCAGTAAACGACACCTGAGGAATGGAAATGTCCACACTATCGATTATCGTGTCCCACTCGCAAAGAAACGTGAGAGACCCCGAATTGAGTATAATTAAGTTATGGAGGTCTACAATTGCAGCAATCCTTTTACTCACGAGATGATCCCCATAAAGGATGATGTGCATTAAAATCACCGAGTAGAAGAAGTGTTTGGAGGAGCTGAGAGAGTAGATCTAAGATATGCTCCTCAGGCCCAGAAGAAGTAAGTGAATATATAAGAAGCAAATGGTGAACGAGATATATAGTAACGTAATGCGTAAAATTACCACTGAAAATACGCATGAAGCTAAACAGGAGTGCAATACAGGTCCCTACGTACTAAAACACAGGATCCATCATGGGCATGACCACCATCATCTACACTCATATCTTTACTAAAAGTCAAATAGCGCCGAAAATACGTGTGATCTTACGATCGCAATTTAGTTTCCTGAAGACACACATTTAAGCGCTGGTAAGTAGGAAGCAAGAAGTCTAGCTCTTCTTTGTGGGAACGGTAACCGCGCTGAGTTTTTCAATAGTGTTTAACGCCCGCTTTTGCTAGTTAAGCACCGCAGGTGATGACACTGATGATACAAGATGGAGCAACGGTGGAATGTGATGGCGGGGGAAACCGGAGTATACGGAGAAAACACGCCCCTGCGCCGCTTTGTCCACCACAAGTCCTACATGTGGTCGCTTGGGGATGAATCCGGACGCTAGGTGAGAAAGAAGTGTTCTAACCACGCTGTTTCCATTGCAAACGTGTCATAGAGGTGATATAAAATCTACTAAGAACTAACCATATGGAAAAGCGTGAGAAGTGCTTAAGCATTATAGTCTGCCTCTACTTATTCAAGATGTTTCGAAGTTTGGTGATGTCGCTCTTGAACCTTAGATACCAAGTCTTCCTGGAGTTTGTCGGAAAAGGTGGTTTAGGAGGCTTCTTTTTAAAAGTATTAGTAGTGCTGACAGCTACTAGACAGCTTAGCAGCAGGTTTAGGTGGTTTCTAGGACTGTGATTTGAGGCCAGGCACTGTAGGTAAAAACAGTACTTGAGATGTTCCTAGTAACCTTGGAAGCACCCACCAGAGCACTATGGACGACTCCTGGCTACAGAAAGAGACGTTAGAGAAACGTCCGGATTCTCAACTTTGGAGACGGAGATTTGATTTTCCTAGAGCTGGCAGAAGTTGCAGAAGATAAAGTGGTAGTAGAAGTCTCAGGCGCAATGGACACACCCAGGCAGTCACATCTACCAAGATGACCGGTTGTTGTAACGGGGAACAAACTGAAGCTTTTGCAGATGAAGTGCCCGTGGGTGGTGGTTCCATTCGTAGTGCAGAGGGTGCAAAATTAGACTTCCGGGAATACCAGGAGCACTAAGAGCCGGTCCATATCCATAGTTGGATCACCATTATCCAAAAGTAAAGCAACAAACCTATTTGCCACTGTGACTGAAGGCCGGAATGGGGAAAGTTCCCAGCGTTGATGAGACCTTTGGGGAATAGAACGTTGACGAAGAGCTGTAGAAGATTGCAAAGGAGTGGGTAGGAATGCTAATTGGAAAGTACTGGCAGAGGTGACATGTTGGATTGGCTAAGTGTGCAAGTACATTGGCGGAACAATTCGGCTTTGACGATATAGGAGTTGCAGATTCAAGAAACTGACGGAAGGTACCGAGGAACAATTTCGTTGCAGACAACAAGATAAGTTGCGCCTTTGTCTCTCTATATCCAAATGTCCTGAATCGTGTATACCCCCATATATGCAGGGCATTTGCGAGAATATGTGGAATGTTCACCAGAACAGTTGACACATGTAACGATGGAGGTACAAGAGAAGCTTTGTCAAAACTGGGGACATAAAGGATGCCTCTTACACTTTAATGATGTATGTCCAAACTCCTGGCAGTTAAAACAACGCAAAGAGTTTAGTACGTAACTGTCAAGCCTCCATTATTTCATAACCAGCTTTTAGTGAAGTAGGAAGCTGCCTCAAGTTGAAAGTTAAAAATCTGATGTGTTCCATTCACATGCCTTTCTCTACATCTCTGCAACAAATTATTGTTAAAAAGCTTACACTTCTGTTTACTTCATGCTAATTGAGAAAAAAAAAGCATAAATAGCCTTATTACGTCTTTCCTTGTAAGTAAAAGCGAATTAAGAGAGTACCACTGGTTAAAGTGATAGTAAAAACTGGTTGCTATGTGACTAAAATTCCTTTGTATGGACAGGTGTTGACAAATTCCTGTATGAGAAAAGAATGTTTTAAAGCTAAAAACAATAACAAGGAATATCTAAAAAACAAACAATCAACTTAACGAAAAAAATGTATATAACACAAATTGTGTGTTTTATCGTGATTCTACATTTTTTGTGAAGAAAGTTTTTGTCTATCTCTTACGCTTTAGCAGTTATACAAAATGCAATAAAATCATCCAGAATAAAGCGGGTTTTAGAGACAATTCCCAGAAAATTGAAGATATACATTTTATTTGGCATGTAAATATCTTAAATATAAGGCATTTTAATGAAAACCTTTAGCGGAATTTTTGAGAAAATCAAATTTTCAAAATTTTTTTCCATGTAAAGAGTAGTTTGCGGTGTTGGGATTTTCTTGAAAATCTTCGTGTCGCATCCTTGGAAGATGCCAAACTTAAATACCAAGTCTGGTATTTAACGGTGTTTTCGTTTTTGAGCTATGCTGCCCACAGATGCACACACACGCCCACATGGACTTTTTTCCAAAAATATTTTTTTTTAATTCAGGGGGACCCAAAACATGTATTTGAGGTGAAATCTAGGTATCGAATTTTTGGGTGTATTACAATACCTTCTCTATACAGTATGTACATAGTACGTATAGAGAAAGTAATAGAAGAAGCAAAATGAAATAGCTAATACGTAAATAGAAGAGGATAAGTTAAATAGATGGCTTTCGTCAGCGAGTACCGCTACTTTGAAAATAAGGAAATGACATGTAAGTTGAGAAACCCGATCCTGTAGTTAGTGCGAGCAGCTGCTGAGTCAGATCGCTCGCTTTCTTTTGAAATAAGAGAGCACTTGTGTCTGTGGCTTCTACGCCTCCGTCTTTCACTTTCGACTCATGTACAGTCCCCAGCAACATAAGCTTAGTCCTGTGGCTTACTTCACTAATTGTTGAAATACCACAAGACATTTATCGTACCTGTGCACAAGCTTTGCAATACCCGCTTCAAAAATGTTGCCGCCAATGATTTCAAATGAGCATTGACGTTGTTTTGAAGATCTTCGTACTTTACGTTTGCAGTCAGCCATTCAAAACAAACGAAGAGGAATGCCGACTTCAGGAATTGTGTTGATCTATGACAACGCTCGTCCACACACTGCTGGCACAACTCATCGGCTCTTTGAACAATTTCAATGGGACATTTTCGATTATCCGCCGTACTGTCCTGAACTGGCCCCCCGCGACTTTCACCTTTTCCCTGATCTTCAAAACTACATCAATGCTCATTTGAAATCATTGGCGGCAACATGTTTTGAAGCGGGTATTGCAAAGCTTGTGCACAAGTACGATAAATGTCTCAATCTTTTCGGTGATAATGTTGAAAAGTAACCGCAAGTGTACAAAACTTTTAGTAATAAAATAATTGTTCTCTATGAGCTTGTCTTTTATTTATAGCCTATCAGAGGTTGAAAAAAAACTGGCTATTTATATCCTTTCAGCCTTTGCAAATGCTCATGGCAGATACGCAACATCTTCCATCTCTAATTCTACAAAATAATTCAGTCAACTCCACTTCAAATTATTATTATTATTATTATTATTATTATTATTATTATTATTATTATTATTATTATTATTAGCAGTAGCAGTAGCAGTATTGCATGTTTATTATTTCATTAGACCTATTTCCTGTTCCGGGTCGTCTCGTTAGCGCGGTGGTAGCGCACCTTCTTTCCAAGCGGGAGACCTATGTTCTTTTTTTTTTGATAGTGTTTAACGCCCGCTTTTACTACTTGTGGCACCGCAGGCGATGAAACTGGTGATATATGGAATGAAGATGGAGCACCGGTGGAATGCGATATCGGGGGTAAACGGAGAATCCGGAGAAAATCCTGCCCTTCGCCGCTTTGTACACCACAAATCTCACATGTGGTCGCTTGAGATCATCTGGGTGAGAGACGAGTGGTCTAACTACTCGACCTCGCGCGGCCAGACCTGGGTTCGATTCCCGGTACCGGCGTGGGGATTTTTCCCCCGCTGGGAGACCTGGACCGAGGTGCACTCAGCCTCCTGAGATCCCTGGGGGACCAATTGAGGAGCTACTTGATGGAGAAGTAGCGACTCCTGGTCATGAGGATCGCATTAACTGGCCGGGGGGTGTCTCACCCTCCAATACTGCACCCCATCCATGACGTCTATCATGGACCAAGATAGGGAACACAGCGGGAGGGCGGTAGGCCAAGGTTCCTTGTGAGTTGTCGTGCCATGGAGTTATTTGTGCTATTTCCTGTTCCAGAGTTTATTGTTCCGCCATATTTTTCTAGATCTACCTGGTTATCTTTCATCTGCTGGCCAATTGTCTTTTGTTATATGCTATGTCGTAGGTATATATACTGGTTCCATACTTGTCTTCGTTTATGTACACAATTACCTATTGCTTGGATTTTCAGCTTGTTTCTTATTTCATCCCTTCTACATAATTTTATTTTTCATTGAGTTGTGTACAATTTTCCATTTATTTGCTACTTTTTCCTGCGCGCATGTTTAACATACATAGTAGATATAAAAAGTTTTTTATTCCTCCCAAAAATTCGATACCGAAATTTCACTGTTTTACATGTTTTGATCCCTAAATCCAAAAGAAACATTTTTATTTTCTCTATGTGCATTGTTTGGCTGTATTACAACCAAAATTTCGATACCTAAATTTCACCGGAAATATACGTTTTGAGGAACCTTGAGTCCAAAAATGGCATTTTTAGAAAAAGGAATACGTGTCTGTGGACGGTATAGCTCAAAAACTAAAAGGCCCATAAATTCGTATTTAAGTTTTTTTATCAAGGATGCGACACAAGATTTTTAGGCAAATCTCCCCACCACAAACTACCCTTTGCATGGAGACATTTTTGAACATTTTGTTTTTCTCAAAAATGGCTATAATTATTTGGAGTAAAATGCCATATACGATATTTACATTAATAGAGTTAACCGGTTCCAAAATACACCTTGTTATTCGTTTCAAGTTTAAACGGCATAATTACTTTCTCTACACATACTATGTACATATGGTATAGAGAAGGTATTGTAATGCACCCAAAGTTTTGATACCGAGATTTCACCGGAAATACATGTTTAGAGGCCCCTGAATACAAAAAAAAAGCATTTTTAGAAAAATGGCCCAGTGTGAGGCTTTGGGCAGTATAGCTCAAAAACCAAAAGCCCGTTAAACTCCAAACTTGACATTTGAGATTAGTATCTTCCAAGGATGAGATACGAAGATTTTCAAGAAAATTCTCCATCCCCAAGTATACTTTAAATGGAAAAATATTTATAAATATTTTGATTTTCTCAAAAATGGTTCTAAGGATTTTTTATTTAAATCTCTTGTATTCAGACATTTGATGATAAATAAAAAGGATATCTTGAATTTCCTGGAAATAGCCTCTGAAGACCTCTTTATTCTGCATGAATTTTTCTGATTTTACATTAGTGGTAAACCGTAAGAGAAAGACATAAACTTACTAAACATGTAGATCTTCTTAAAACACACAATTTATGACACTTTATTTTCCTGGAGTTGACCGTTTTCAAGATATTGCATGTTATTGGTTTCAGTTTTAAAATACTTCACAAACTTTTCTCATAGGGGAAGTTGTCAACTCCTGACTACGCATAAAAACGAATTCCAATCCCATAGCAAGCACATTTTAACATTTGACTGTCGGTTTAGCCTAGTGTATTCCCTTATTTCCCTTCTGCTTATAAGGAACTGAATATTAAGACCGTTTCTTCTAATGTTTATATCGATTACCAAGAAGTAGATAGAAGCATGAGCTTTTTAGCAATAATTTGTTACAGAGATACAGAGAAAGTCATTTGAATCGAACACCAGATTTTTTTTATGTACTGTGTACATAATGTATAGAGAAGGTATTGTATTCCACCCAAATATTCGATGTCGAGATTTCAGCGGAATACATGTTTTGAGGGTCCCTGAGTAAATATAAATTAGAATAACATCCTTGTGTGTGTGTTTGTATGTGTTAGTGGACAGCATAGCCCAAGAAAGCCGGTCCCCAAGACCGCGCTTGCCTAAGCGTATCGCTTTGGTGCTTCGTGGCGCAGGGGACCGTGGGTTCGAGTCCCGCCTTGGGCATGGGTGTTTATGTGTTTGTCAATGTGTATATATCTGTGTGTATGTATATGTAAAAAGGATACGTTAAATCAATAGATCAATTAAGGAAATGTAGAAAACTGGAAAAAATAAGAAAAAGAAATACAGCTTCGGAGTCCTGTATTAAAAAAAAAAAAAAAAAAAAAAAAAAACCACGTTAAATACCAAACTTGGTATTTAGGTTTGGTGTTTTCCAAAGATGCGACACGAGGCTTGTCAAGAAAATGCCTCTACCCCAAAACTACCCTTTACATGGAACATTTTTCAAAAGTTTCTATTTTCTCAAAAATGGCTCTAACGATTTTGATTAGCATGCCTTATATGTAATACGTTTTATGACAAACGAAATGTATATCTTGAATTTTCTGATATTAGCCTCTGAAGACGTCTTCATTTTTGATGAATTTTATATAACTGGCAAACCGTAAGTGATATACAAAAACTTACGACACAAAAATGTAGATCCCGTTAAAATATACAATTTAGGATTCATATATTTTCTTCATGGTGGTGACCATTTTTTTAGATATTCCTTGTTATTCGTTTCAGTTTTAAAATACTTAAAACTTTTCAACTCCTGGCAATGCAAAGAAACGGATTTCGTCCACAAGGCTTTTAAAAAATTTGACTGCCATTTTAGCCTTTATTTCACTTCTACTTACAAAAAACCTTTCTCCTAATGTTTATCTTAATTAGCATGAAATATGTGTGTATGTGGTGTGTGTGTATGCTTTTTAACAATATTTTTTACTGATGAAGAGAAAGACATGTGAATTGAACACATCATTTTTTTTTTTTTTTTTTTTACTTATTTAACACAACTATTAGTATAATTGTGCTTTTATGTGCATAGATAGCCCCATAACTTAAAATACCAAAGATATATTAATGCAATATTATGTTCTACATATCCAGACATAGCATTAACAAACACAAAAAAATGACAAGCAGCGCGAGGTCTGAACCCTTTTTAACCTCTCTTGTTTTGCGATCTATTTTCAGCATTCAGAAGTTAAAAATTGCGCTGTCAGTCACAGGTCATAATACAGTTCTTGCGTGTGCTTTGTGAAGTTTTTGCGAAGATTCCCGAATCTCTTCGATCGACACGGATCTGTGGATGACTCATTTTTTGTGTCCAAGGGTGTACATAGCGTATTGACAAGATATGGTATTGCACCCAAAAACTTGGTATTTAACGTTTCTTCCAACAATGCCACACGATGGTTTTCAAGAAAACCCTCACAACTCCGACTACCCTTTGGATGGAACATTTTTAAAAACTTTTGATTTTCTCAAAACTGGCTCTAACGGTTTTCATTAAATACTTTCAGTTTAAGATATTTTATAACAAAGGAAATGTATATGTTGAATTTTACGGGAGTAGCCTCTGAAGACTCTTCATTCTGGATGACTTTTGTATAACTAGGAAACCGCAAGAGTTGGACAAAAACTTATCGCACCAAAAATGTACATCTCATTAAAGCACTCAATTCATGCCATATACATTTTTACTTTCTCTACATACACTATCTACATAGTGTAAAGAGAAGGTATTGTATTTCACTCAAAATTCTATACTGAGATTTCACCGGAAATAAATGTTCTAGGAGCCTCTGAATACAAAAAAACAATACTTTTTGAAAAATGTCCGTGTGTGTGTGTCTGTGAACAGCACATCTCAAAAACGAAAAGTCCGTTAAACACCAAACTTGGTATTTAAGTTGAGTATCTTCCAAGGATGCGACACGAAGATTTTCAAGAAATTCTCCCAGCCCGTAACTACCCTTTATATGGAACTTTTTTCGAACATTTTGATTTTCTCAAAAATTACTATAACGATCTTGATTAAAATAACATATTTTAAAGGTATTTACCTGACAAATAAACTATATATATCTTGAATTTTTTGAGATAGCCCCTGAAGACTACTTTATTCTAGAACAGTTGTACTGAATTTTGCATAGCTGCTAAATCGTAAGAGATGGAAAAAAACTTACTGCACAAAAAATGTAGAGCACGTTAAAACACACACTTTATGTTATACGCATTTTTTTCGTGGAGTTTTTTGTTTTTGGTTTCAGCTTTAAAAAAGACGTACACTTTTCTCAAAAGGGAATTTGCCAACTTCTGTCTATACAAACAAAGGAACTTCAGTCACATTGCAACCAGATTTTAACTTTCACTTTAACCTATGGTACTCCCTTATTTCGCTTCTACTTACAAGGAAGCAAGCAATAAGACTATTTCTGCTAATTTTTTCTCGATTAGCATGAAGTAAACAAAAGCATAAGCATTTTAACAATAATTTGTTGCAGAGATGTAGAGAAAGTCATGTGAATGGAACACATCAGATTTTTTTTTTTTTTTTTTTTTTTGGCACCTCTAACGAGATATTCCGGATTATGGGTTTCAATTTTAAGCCACTTAAATGTTTCTCTATCGATGAGACGTCTTTCTTCTCGTTTATCGTTTGTTTACTCCCGGCAAGCAGAGAGAATGGAATTTCAACTTTTCACATAGCGACCGGCTTTTAAAGGACAAGTAATGGGCTCGTAAACCTACTCCTCCACTGATAAATTCCTTTACTGATTTCAGTCAGTGCAACACAGAACTTTTGCACATTACAAAACCGCCGTGTTTTAATACGAGGTACGTCCAGAAAGTAAGTTCCGTGTGGTAATAAAATTAAATTGTGTACAGATACAGAATAATTATTTATTGCACAAAATTCTACAACTCTTAAACTACGTTTCCACATAACTGCCGAAATTTTGCAGGCATTTGTCATAGCGTGGCACAAGTTTTTGTATACCTTCTTCATAGAAGTTTGCCGCCTGTGTCTTCAAAAAGTTGGAAACATTTTCTTTCAGCTCTTCGTCATTATTGAAGTGTTGACCGCCAAGGAAAGACTTGAGATGTAAGAACAGATGAAAGTCGCTAGGAGCGAGGTCAGGGCTGTACGGAGGATGGTCAAACATGTCCCAGCCAAATCCCTGTAGGAGGTTTTTCGTCACATTTGCAGTGTGTGGTCGTGCGTTGTCATGAAGAAAAACAACACCTTTTGACAACAATTCTCAGCGCTTATTCTGTATTGCGCGGCGCAATTTCCTAAGTGTCTCGCAATAAACATCTGCTTTGATTGTTTGACCACGCGGTAAGAAATCAATGAGTAAGATGCCTTTCCAGTCCCAGAACACTGTGCACATCATTTTTCGAGGTGTCAAGATTTGTTTCGGCTTAACCTTTGCTGGCGATTAAGTGTGCCTCCATTCCATTGATTGTCGCTTACTTTCAGGAGTGTTGTAAGAAACCCAAGTCTCATCTCCTGTGACTATTTGTGTCAGAAATTCTTCGCCGTCTTCATCATAACGGGTTAAAAACTGAAGTGCACTACCCATACGTTTTATTTTGTGTTGCTCAGTAATAATCTTTGGTACCCAACGAGAGCAAAGTTTATGAAATTTCAGTTTTTCGGTAACAATTTCATGAATTAGTGATCCTGAGCTTTGGGGAAATTCCATAGCGAGAGCATTAATTGTAAACTTGCGGTTTTCCTGAATCTTGACATCAATCGCGTGAACCAGTTCTTCTGTAACCAAAGATGGACGCCCACTTCGTTCTTCATCGTGCACTTCACTACGTCCTTCATTGAACTGTCGGGCCCATCTTCACACCATAGATCACTCATCGCATTTTGTCCGTAAACTTCGCAAATTTGCCGATAAATTTCAATTGGTTTTACTTTCCTAGCATTCAGAAAACGAATCACAGATCTGATTTCAATCAACACCGACATTGTAAACAAGCACAACAAAGCGCATGTGGCTCACAGCGATCTCAAAATGGCGCATGTTTCTTCTCCTTGATACAGAGTGTCTACCGCGCATGTGCGGAACTACGATCGCAGTGCTGCAGCGGAGATACATTGAAACGGAACTTACTTTCTGGACGTACCTCGTATTCAGCATTATTGTCTTCATCCTTCACTGGAATTGAATATTCCTTTTGCAGGTAATTCAGCTGAGAATTCGAATGAATTCAATTCCAAATATTGTAATGCTGCTCGCATATTTACTGATTGTTCCAAAAATAAGGAAAATGTTGTATGTGTATATATCGACCTAAAAGAAAAAATCTGATATGTTCCATTCACATGACTTTCTCTACATCTCTGCAACAAATTATTGTTAAAAAGCTTATGCTTTCGTTTACTTCACACTAATCGAAAAAAAAAAATAGCAGAAATAGTACTATTACTTATAAGGGTTAAAGTGATCGTCAAAAGCTGGTTGATATGTGACTGAAGTTCCTTTGTGTTTATGGACAGGAGTTGACCAATTCCTGTATTAGAAAAGCATACGTTTCTTAAAGCTGAAACCAGTAACAATAAATATCTCAAAAACGATCAACTCCACATAAAACTGCATATAACACAAATTAACGTGATCTACACTTTTTATGTAGTAAGTTTTTGTCTATCTCTTTCGGTTTACCAGTTACACAAAATTCAGCAAAATTCACTCAGGATAAAGAGATCTTTAGAGGCTATTCCCAGAAAATTCGAGATATACATTTTATTTTCCTTATAAATATATTTAGTATACGGTATTTTAATCAAAATCTTTAGAGAAATTTTTCAGAAAATCAAAATTTTTGAAAAAGGTTCCATGTAAAGGGTAGTTTGGGGTGTGGGGATTTTTCTGAAAATATTGTTGCATCCCTGGAAGATACTAAACTTAAATACTAAGTTTGGTATTTTACCGACTTTTCGTTTTTGAGTTATCGTGTTCACAGACACGGACACATAATCACACACACGGGCATTTTTCTGAAAATGCTGTTTTTGGATACCTGGGACCCTAAAACGTGTATTTCCGGTGAAATCTCGGTATCGAATTTTTGGGTGAAATGCAATACTTTCTCTCTACAGAGTTTTTCACGGCCTTTGCATCTGGAAAGTGAATCCTGCAATGCTTCCTTATCCCTCCAAATTGAAGCACTGCAAATGTTCCGAAGCTATTGTTTTTCGTGTCTCCTTATTCTGTTCGGTTAATATTCGGGGTAACCACTGCGAACACACTTTTGAGTACTCCAGTTCTTGGATAATTGTCTTTACTGAGAGACGTAATGCAACACAATCCATCCGTTGTTATCTGCTGGTCAGTTTGAATGATCTCATCCACTCGCTCAATGTTGCGTAGAGTCACTGCAGTCACCGGTCTACATCAGCCAACATGTTGGCCCTTCAGCTTCATTACAATGACGAACCCATCTTCTAACCGTGCTGACATCCACTGTTGCATCACCATACATCTTTGTGAGCCTTTCATGAATGCGAATGGGCGTTGCACCTTCCACATTCAAGAATTCAATGACAGAATGCTGTCTAATACGAACATCAATGTCAACCATTTTGCAACAGGAAGCAGCGCTGCCACTGGTAGACGTATGAAGTTGCTATTGCAGTGGATTGGAGAAGAAGGTCTGAAGAATTGTGTAAAATTTAAATTGTTCATATAACTTACTTAGTTCATGAGAAAAAAATAGGAGACATTACTTATTAACTGACCCTCGTATGTTCATATATATACTGCCATGATAACATTTTTAAACCATGTAAATATCAATATTTAAATATAAATGACTTATATAATGCACTGAAAAATGTTTGAAAATGGAAACGCGTGTTTTATTTACGGATGCTGTTTAACTGCTATGGTTCTCAGCACCCCATTCTATACTGGGCGTGAAAGGCCGCTTAATTTTGCTCAGAGGCCTCCTTATCAGGTTTGAAGTTATTTTACGTGCCATAAATCTCGACACTTCCCTTCGTTCGCCTGGGTAGTGTGGTGGTAGCGTGTCTGCCTCACATTCAACAGGTCATGAGTTCGGATCTGGCTTAGGGTGAGTTGCTCAGATAATATTTTTTCGGGGTTTTCCCTTACCCTGAGGAGACGAATGTCGAGTATCTTTAAGCTCCATGGACCCCGAGATCATTTGAGCATCATTTCACCAATTTCATTCATCGTCCGATATGACCAACCAGGTTAAAGGATGTTAAGCAAAAAAAAAAACAACAACAACAACAACAAAAAACACTTCCCTTCCGAAGAAAGCCATACTAAAGATTTTCACATCCAAAAAAAAAGTCCATCGTCCTCCGCCGGATTTGAACCCCATCTTAGGGCGACCCACAAATATTTGAAGACTGCATGTAAGTGCTTTTTGTAAATCTATACTCAATTGTTATTGTCTTTGGCAGTATGGATAATATCTAAATGTCAATAAAATGCAGAATAACAACAAATGCAGAACAATTACAAATATAACTTCGTTTTGAATGCGACGAGTTTATTAGTAGGTCGCCTTTAACTTTGAGTTTGCCACAAGGGCGACATTTTCGGTTCTTTTGAGCCCTTAGGACAATAAGTGAACAATATATCTTTATTTACAGAGCTCAAAGTCATAATTTGGATTAATGAATAAGTGTATTTATTGACATAATAGTATCATATACTGAACTTCAACAATCGCACAGGTCCACAGACCGTACGTGCTTTTGCACTACACAAAATAGTAAGTAATATTAAAATAACAACAACAAAGAATTAAAAGGACAAACACGAAAATTAAAAGATAAAGATATTAAAGTACAGCAGTTTAAATTTACAACACAGAGTACACCTTATTCAGGTACATTAATGTACCCTATTATAATAGACAAACACACTTAAGAGAAATATATACACATAATATAAACACAACATATAACACCACAGCACAACAATGACATAAGTATGACATAAAATATATGTATATAAAACATTGTGATCACCTTGTTTAGCTTTTCTTATCTCCCCCCCCTCCTCCTCTTCTCTATACTCAGGCATCAAAGCTCTCAGCTGTCTTGCCTTATGTATAAATTTACCTAGCCCGTCCACGTCTTCCGTGCCTGCCAGTATCGTCCAACATACTTCTAACTCTATATTCGCGGTGGTAAAGGATCGTGGTAAATATTTTTCCCTACATTCCTCCGTACCCCTACATCTTGCCCAGATATGGGTCCACGACTCTTCCTCCTCGCAAATGGGACAGATTCTCGTACCATTCTCGTCAGCAAAGTTCGTGCTCTTCCATGCTCCTAGTCTAATCCACGTGACCCCCTGTCTAATGAGTTTGGTACCTGTTTTGATGCATTGCTCCACTCCGATTTTAGCCCAGACTGTACTTCTAATGAAACCTTCTCCGTGCATTGCGCCGGTTCTTAATTTATCTTCAAATACTTCGCCTGTTTACCTGCCCTGCCATCCGAATATGTCCCATCCCAATTGTTTCCAAGCCTTTTTTTAATTTTGATGCCTACGTCGAATTACCTTCCTTTCACAACTGTTCATGGTAGCAGACTGCCCTAATTAGAGATTGGTTTCCGTGAAAGTCATAATTAGTGAATGGTAAGTTATACATAAGTTCCTGAATGGTCACATTGGTCACAAGTGCTCCCTCAGGACGACAAAGTTGGCGCAACTCTCACAACGTTAATGCTTTCTAATAGGTCAGTTGTGTGTTGCCAAGAAGGAAATTACCAATCGAGAAAGGGAGTGAATACGACATTTATGTAAGTCTACTCATTGTCCAGACTGAGTCAGAAGACATATGGAGGCCATAAAACCTATAGTAATGCCAAAATCAACCTTACGAACTCACAGGCCACAATCTGGCCGAGTCCAACCCAATCAACGCTCAACTTTAGTACTTGGGGATTCACAGCTCACGCACCACAGCATCTTAAGAGGATCGACACCTGATTACTGTAGTCACGTTGAAGTGAAAAGATAAAAATTTGATGTGTTCCATTCACATTGCTTTCTCTACATCTCTGCAACAAATTATTGTTAAAAAGCTTATGCTGCTATTTCCTTCATGCTAATAGAGAAAAAATTAGCAGGAATAGTCTTATTACTTGCTTCCTTGTAAGTAGAAACGAAATAAGAGTTAAAGTGATAGTCAAAAGCTGGTTGCAATATGACTGAAGTTCCTTAGTATGGACAGGAGTTGACAAATTCCCGTATGAGAAAAGTATAAGTTCTCTAAATCTCAAACAAAAAATAAGGAATATCTAAAAAACGATCAACTCAACGAAAAAAAATGTATATAACATAAATTGTGTGTTTTAACGTGCTCTACATTTTTTGTGTGGTCAGTTTTTGTCATCTATTATGGTTTAGCAGTTATTTAAAATTCCGTAAAATTCATCCAGAATAAAGTAGTCTTCAGAGGCTATTCCCAGAAAATTCAAAATATATATTTTATTTGTCAGGTAAATGTCTTTAATATGTGATATGTTAATCAAAAGAGAGCCATTTTTGAGAAAATCAAAATTTTCGAAAAAAGTTCCAAGTAAAGGGTAGTCTGGGGTGGGAGGGATTTTTTTTCAAAATCTTCGTGTCGCATCCCTGAAAGATACTAAACTTAAATGCTAAGTTTGATATTTTACCGACTTTTCGTTTTAGAGTTATCGTGTTCACATACACACGGATCTTTTTCTGAAAACATGTTTTTTTTTTTTGTTTTTTTTTGGATACAGAAAACCCTAACATATATTTCCGATGATATCTTGATGAAGAAATCTTTGATGAAGTACGTAAAACGCTCAGAGTTGGCGAGTGTTATCAAAAGAAGAAATTTTATGTTTGTGAAATGGAGGGCAAACTATAAAATTAACAGAAGTGTGGAACAAGCAATCACGGAAAACATAAAACATTCCGTAGCCATTTTTCGAAATCATTTATATGGTTTGAATAGAACGTAAAATGTATTGTGGTTTATAAATCACTTTATTTTTGTAGTTTTTTTGCTCTTTTATTGTTATAGCTTTTATTGTTGCACATCTTTTATAATCTGCTACAATTTGTTCTCATATCTTAATTTTATATAACTATTATAACGTATGATAAAATATTTTTTTGTAATACTCACTTATAACATTTTTTGTTAAAAACCTCTAAATGTATATTGTTCTGTGTCACTTGACAAACTCATTTATGAGTCAGACTAATAAATAAATAAAAATATTGCTTTCTAAAGCATTCAAATCAATGCATTAAAAGCAATCAAGATGTTCTGCAAATTGCAAATGTACTGCCAGAGGTAAGCGAATATGTAAAATTATTCTAACAGAAATTAGAGAAGGTTTATTTCGCAGAATAGACAGTTCCTGTATTTGGTTTAATTGTTTTTTCACACAAGCCGTGCATAGGACAGGAGTTGGATAGGTAGAGTCAGACTGAACCTATCCAACTCCTGTTCTATACACGGCTTATGTGAAAAAACAATTAAATCAATGTCAATTGACCATAATAGTTGGCTATACTATGAATCCTGGGACTTAAAGTACTTACATCATTGTAAGTGGCCATTAGGGTTGTCATCTCAAAGTAATTTGAGATTACCTCGTGGTTTACCGGGAAACATGCCAGTCAGTTTAGAAGTTCAATGCTATGCAGGCATGTTACCATGATAGCTCAGAGGTAGAGCAACCGACTAGAGATCGGGAGCTCGGTGGTTCAGATCCTAGCTATGGCATTGAATTTTTCAGTCTGACTCTACCTATCCAATTTCAGTATTGTCTACACGAACTCACTTTATTGCATTTATGTTTGCAAGATGGAATATATCTCTGTACATACTTTCCGAATAAGGAAAATAAGAGATTTACATTTAGAAAGGTTTGTATATGATGATTGGCACAACCACGCGCGAATTAGCTCCAGTTCTTGGAAAACTAAACGCGGTTGTAACGAAGAAATATTACTAGAAATGCGGCAAGCGGACCAGTTCCGCATCGCGTGGTTAAAACTCTCGAGCAGAGCCAGGGCTACAAACTGGCGGCCATTTATTAATTAACCAGACAAGAGGCTCTCTTGGCCCAATGGGGCGTAACAAGAGCCAAGAGTTGCAAGTTTCGGCATCAAGCTTCGCCATAAAAATCAATGATTCACACTTTTCTACCCCGCGCTTGTAGGATACAATGTAGCATTATAAGAGTAGATTTTTACTTTCTCTACACGTACTATATACATAGTGTATACAGAAGTTATTGTAATGCACCCAAAAATTCCATACCGAGATTTCACCGGAAATACATGTTTTGGGTCCCACTGAATCTAAAAAAAGCAATTTTGGAAAAAGGTCCATGTGTGTGTATGCGTGTGTGTTGGGGTGGACTTATGTTTTGGTGTGTTATACTAAGCACCACGTTCGGAGCACCTGATGCTGCGTTCTTGGCTTCGTGCCCAGATGAGTAGACCCACGTACCTGTTGATGTAAATCTACTATCGGTGAGATGCCTCGTCTCAGCTCAGTTTGTACGATGGTTGACTCTGGGTGGTACAGCTAATGGGGGTAGTTCAGGGAGTGATCTTATAAATATCGTAGACATACGTAACTTTCCTTGACTTTATTGTAACTAGGAGGCGCGAGGTAAGCATTTTGCTTCACAATTCTGCTAGCTAAATTATTTACTAGGAACTTTGATATTTGATTATTCACACGCACTTAAATATATACTTCTTCCTTGATTCCGCTTTACACAATTTAATTTTAATGCACGTCCCTGACTTTAAATATGCTGGACCTTGAGCGCCGTTAACTACTAAGTATCGTTAAGAGTTACAATGTTTCACTTTGTGCGAAAATGTAACTTATGTGACGTTCAGCATGACAGTATTACAATGGCAAATCGCAGATAGCCCCGATGCACTGTATTCTGCTTCTTATATGTTAAAACTACTCTCATTGCGGCTTCATTCTGATTGGACAGAAAGGCCGCGAAATTGACGTCTATATTACCCAAAATACACTGTTCTCATCCTAGGGTGCACCACAACACCCACGTGACACATGTTATACAATGGAAAATTACTGTTTTCCGAATTTTAAATTTTTGCCCCGGCGTGAGTCGTTGGTACGTGCCTGGACAAAAGAAACCCTGTTAACAATGAACCCCTCACACCACTCTCCTAGATTGGCGTCAACTTTCTGTTCGGCTTTGCTATAAGCTGATATTCACACTGTTAAATACATGAGTTAATACGTATTTGCACTGCTTAATAATTAATAAACTACCAATAGTTATTGTAGAGAAGCCAATTAACGGTCTCAGTGTGTCAGTGGACAGCATAGCTCAAAACCTCAGTATTTAACTTTGGTATCTTCAAAGAATACGACACGAAGATTTTGATCTATCCTTTACGTGGAAAAACTTGTGAAAATTTTAATTTTCTCAAAAATGGCTTTAACGATTTTGATTAAACACTCTTATATTTTGATATTTACATGCCAAATAAAATGTGTATCTTGAATTTCCTGGAAATAGCCTCTGAAGACTACTTACTTCTGGATGCATTTTACGGAATGTTGCATAACTGCTAAACCGTATGATATGGACAAAAACTTACCACACAAAAAATGTTGAGCACGTTAAAACACACGATTTATATTACGTACAATTTTTCGTGGAGTTGATTGTTTTTTAAATATTCCTTGTTTTTGGTTTCTGCTTTGAAAAACTTATACCTTTCTCATATGAAATTTGTCAGCTCCTGTTCATACAAACAAAGGAACTTCAGTCACATAGCAACCAGCTTTTGACTATCACTTTAATCTATAGTACTCCCTTATTTCGCTTCTACTTACAAGGAAGCAAGTAATAAGACTATTTCTGCTAATGAGCGCTATTAGCATGAAGTAGATAGAAGCATAAACTTTATAACAATGCTTTGTTGCAGAGATGTAGATAAATTGTCTTCTGGTTATTTAATTCAAATCTTGGCTATGCGAATTTCTAACACAAAAAATATTGGCAGTTTATAAATTTGTCGCTCCATATATATAGCATACCGCCTTTACAAGGAAAAATTGTCGCCCTCCGAGGTGAAATGGTTACTATGCTAACTTCATATACCCAAGGTCGCGGGTTTAAACCCGGCGGAGGATGATGGATTTTTTAGGGCGAAAAAATTCTTAGCATGACTTCCTTCGGAAGGGAAGTAAAGCCGTTGGTCCTGTGTTGTAGATTTATAGCACGTAAAAGAACCTCAAGCGTGATAGAGAGGCCTCTGAGCAAAATTAAGCGGTGTTTCGCACCCAGTATAGAATGGGACGCTGAGAACCACTGTAGTTAAAGTGCGTTCATAAATAACACGCCATTTTTGAAAGAAAAAAAACCTCATTTGTTCCATTCACATGACTCTCTCTCTCTACATCTCTAAGAACAAATTATTGTTAGAAAGCTTATTCTTCTATTTACCTCACGCTAATCCACCGAAAAATGGCAGAAATTGCCTAATTACTTGTTTCCATTTAAGTAGAAGAGAACTAAGGGAGTACCATAGGTTAAAGCTCGTTGCTCTGTGATAAAAGTTCCTTTGTTTGTATGGACAGCAGTTGACAAATTCTCGTTTGAAAAAAGTAAAAGTATTTTAAAGCTGATACCAATAACAAGGAATATCTGAAAATTATTAACTCTACGAAAAAAATGTATATAACATAAGGTGTGTGTTTTAACAAGATCTATATTTTGTGTGATAATTCTTTGTCTATCACATTCTGCAAAAATCAACCAGAATAAAGTGCTCTTTAGAGGCTATTCCCAGAAAATTCAAAATATACATTTTATATGTCATGTAAATATCCTTAATATACGATATTTTAATCAAAATCGTTAGAGCTATTTTTCAGAAAATTAATTTTTTTCCAAAAATATTCCATGTAAAGAGTTGTTCGGGGTGGGGGGATTTTCTTGATAATCTTCGGGTCGTATCCTTGAAAGATATTGAACTTAAATACCAAGTTTTGTTTTAAAAGGACTTTTCGCTTTCGAGCTATGCTGCCCACAGACACACAGACGCACAGAGACATTTTTCTAAATATGTTGTTTTATTCAAAACATGTATTTCCCTTGAAATCTTGACATGAAATTTTTTACTGCAATAGATACCTTCTCTATACAATATGTACATAGTAAATATAGAGAAAGTAAAAACCTTGACAGATATGCAGTCTTACTGCAACAGGAGTTGAACATGAGGAACCAAGGCGTTAGACTTGTTTAAGATTCAAATTTTGGTCGAAACTTAAACAATTTTTCAGACTTGCTGTAATAATTTATGGTGTTTAGATATTAACGTAATGAAATCCCAAAAGTAAAAGTGCGGTAATACCAACTGATCAAACGAATAATGGTATTTGGGCTTGATTTATATAAATTGGTTTTATATTGATTATAGTAGTAATAAAATTTACTGCTCCTATAATTCTAGATATTCCTGCAAGGTGTAGTGAAAAAATAGTTAAATCTACTGCAGGTCCAGCATGGGCAATACTTTGCCATTGCAGTTATGTCGCAGAAGAAGATATTAAAATGAATAACACAAAAGCATATGTCTTAGGATTGCATATCAAGAAGAATATTGAATGTATCAATCACACGCACGCACATACACACATGCATACATAAATTATTTATGGACACTATTTATCCGCTGTAGTTCTCAGCAACACATTCATTCTATACTGGGCGTGAAAGACCGCTTAATTTTGAGGTTCTTTTACGCGCCGTAAATCCTCGACACGGGATCAACAACTTTACTTCCCTTCTGAACGAGGTCATGCTAAGCATTTATATGCCCGAAAAAGTCTATCCTCCTCCGCCGAGTTTAGAACAGCGACCTTAGATATACCTAACTTCATATATCTAAGGTCGCTGTTCTAAACTCGGCGGAGGACGATAGACTTTTATGCATGCCTGCGTGTATATATGTATGTATTATGTAGGCATTTGTGTATGTGTGTAAGTACATATGCACGTAAGTATGTATGTGTGCATGCATGCATGCGTGTATGGATGGACGGATGGACGGATGGGTGGAGGGATGGATGGGATGAATGGGATGGGATGGACGGGATGAATGGGATGGATGGAGGGGTGGATGGAGGGATGGATGAATAGGATAGATGGGATAAATGGGATGGGATGGATGGGATGGGATGGATGGACGGATGGATGGAGGGATAAATGGATGGGATGGATCGGATGAATTGCATGAGATGGGATGGATTGGATGGGATGAATAGGATGGGATGGGATGGATTGGATGAGATGAATGGGATGGGTTGGGATGGGATGGGTTGGGATGGGATGGGTTGGGATGGGATGGATTGGGATGGATGGGATGGGATTCGATGGATTGGGATGGATGGGATGGGATGGATGGGATGAATGGGATAGGTTGGGATGGGATGGATTGGATGGGATGAATGGGATGGGTTGGGATGGGATGGATTGGAATGGATGGGATGGGATGCGATGGATTGGTATGGATGGGATGGGATGGATTGGGATAGATGGGATGGGATGGATTGGGATGGATGGGATGGATTGGGATGGATGGGATGGGATGGATTGGGATTGATAGGATGGATGGAATGGGATGGATGGGATGGGTTGGGATGGGATGGGATGGATGGGATGGGATGGATGGGATGGGATGGATGGGATGGGATGGATGGGATGGGATGGATGGGATGGGATGGATTGGGATGGATGGGATGGGATGGATGGGATGGATGGGATGGATGGGATAGGATAGATGGATGGATGGGATGGGATGGATGGGATGGGATGGATGGTTTGGGTTGGGATGGATGAATGGGATGGGATGGATGGGATGGGATGGAGGGGATGGGATGAATGGATGGGATGGATGGGATGGATGAGATGTAATGGGATGGGATAGATGCATGGGATGGATGGGATGGATGGATGGGATGGGTGGATGGGATGGGATGGATGGATGGGATGGGATGAATGGATGGGATGGATGGATGGGATGGATGGGATGGGATGGATGGATGGGATTGGATGAATGGGATGGGATGGATGGGATGGGATGGATGGATGGGATGGATGGGATGGGATGGATGGGATGGGATGGATGGGATGGATGGATGGGATGGGATGGGATGGGATGGATGGATGGATGGGATGGGATGGATGGATTGGATGGATGTCCCTTGTCTAAATACTCCATTGTTTGTCAACTGTTCCTAATTTTTTCCCCTTTAAAGCCATTTGACCCGCAGACCTAACCAGATGATGAATGGAAACAAAAAGGCTTATCTGCGAGGTACTAATGTAATCTCTAAGATTCTCCTTATACAATTGTTAATGACGTAATAGCGGGTAATGTGTGTGTTTCTTTCTTCTGGACAGAATCCAGATTTATCAAGAATAACGACAATACAACGTAGGGGTTAACCTACGCAGGCAAGTAATTTGACACATCCTTGCCGATTGTGAAATGCAACGGGCGACTCACAATAAAGCTTACCAAAGACAAGATTGCCCAATGCTTTAATATGCACTGCTTATTATCACATTTCCTCTAAGAACACGACATGACATTAAAGTCACTTGATACCCACATCTTACTTAAAGAATAGCTTTCATTCATTAAATTATAAGCTGCTAATAGTTTAAAGAACGCGAGGTTTACGAAAATTGAGAACAATTCACAAAATGGGGCAGAAGAATATTATCAGATGTGCTACAAACATGACTTTCTCTACATCTCTGTAACAAATAATTGTCAATAAGCGTATTGTTCTGTCAATTTTGTGAAAAAGCATTAGAAGAAAGGGTCTTATTACTAAGTTCCTTTATAAGTAGAAGCGAAATAAGAGAATACACTAGGGTAATGGTTACCATGCTAACATCATATACCCAAAGTTCGCGGATTCAAATCCGGTAGAGTACAATGGATTTTTTCGGGATTAAAAATCCTCAGCTGGCTTCCTTCGGAAGGGAAGTAAAGCCGTTGCTCCCTAGTCATTGTTTTACGGCACGCAAAAGTACCTCAAGCCTGATAGAGAGGCCTCTGAGCAAAATTAAGCGGTCTTTCACGCCCAGTATAGAATGGTACGCTGACAACCACAGTGGTTAAAGAGCGTCAACAAATAATAAAATAAAAAAAAAACTAGGTTAAACTGACAGTCAAATGTTTTAAAATATGGTTGCTATGGGGTTGAAATCCGCTTCTTTGCGTGACCAGGAGTTGACAAGTTCCCGTATAAGAAAAGTAAGTATTTTAAAGCTGCAATCAATAACACAGGATATTTCAAAAATGGCCAACTCCTAGAGAAGAAAATGTATGTGACATAAATTGTGTGTCCACTTTTTTTGTGTATACGTTTTTGTGTACCTCTCAGGGTTCACCAGTTCTGCAAAAATTGACAAAAATAATTCAGAATAAAGAGGTCTTCAGAGGCTATTTCCAGAAAATTCAAGATACCATATTATATGTCATGTAAATATCTTTAATGTATGACAATTTAATCAAAATCAATATAGCCATTTTTGAGAAAACAAAAATTTTAGAATTTTTTCCCAAGTAAAGGGTAGTTGAGGGTGGGGGAATTTTCTTGAAAATCTTCGTGTCGCATTCTTGAAACAAATTATTGTTAAAAAGCTAGTTCTTCTATTTACTTCATGCTAATCGAGAAAAATTTAGTCTTATTACTTGCTTCCTTGTAAATAGAAGCGAAATTAGGGAGTACCATAGGTTAAATGATAGTCAAAAGCTGTTTGCTGTGTGACTGAAGTACCTTTGTTTGTATGGAAAGGAATTGACAAATTCCTATATGAAAAATGTATAAGTTTTTCAAAGCTGAAACCAAAAACAAGGAGTATCTCAAAAACGATCAACTCCACGAAAAAAAATGTATATAGCATAAATTGTGTATTTTAACGTGCTCTACATTTTCTGTGTGGTAAGTTTTGTCCATGCCTTACGGTTTAGCAGTTATGCAAAATTCCGCAAGATTCATCCAGAATAAGGTAGTCTTCAGTGACTATTCCCAATAAATATCTTAAATATAGTGATTTTAATCAAAACCGTTAGAGCCATTTTTGAGAAAATCAAAGTTTTCGAAAAAAGTTCCATGTAAAGGGTAGTTGACGGTGGGGTATTTTCTTGAAAATCTTCGTGTCGCATCCTTGGAAGATACCAAACTTAAATACCATGTTTGGTATTCAACGGTCTTTTCGTTTTTGAGCTATGCTGTTCACAGACACACAAACACATACACAAACACACGCGCACAGACACACACGTACTTTTTTGTAAAAATGTTTATTTTTGAATCCAGGTGCACCCAAAATATGTATTTCCGGAGAAATCTCGGTACCGAGTTTTTGGGTGGAATGCAATACCTTGTCAATACACTAAGTACATAGTACATATAGAGAAAGTAAAGATTAGGAGAAATAGTCTAATTACTTGTTTCCTTGTAAGTAGAAGAGAAATAAGGGAGCACCATAAGTTAAAGTGATAGTCAAAAGCTGGTTGCTATGTGACTGAAGTTCCTTTGTTTGTATGAACAGGAGTTGACAAATTTCTGTATGAGAAAAGTATAAGTTATTCAAAGCTGAAACCAAAAACAAGGAATATCTGAAAAAACGATCAACTCCACGAAAAAATGTATATAACATAAATCGTGTGTTTTAAAGTGCTCTACTTTTTTTGTGTGGTAAGTTTTTGTCCATCTCTTACGGTTTACCAGTTATGCTAAATTCATCCAGGCTAAATAGTCTTCAGGTGCTATTCTCAGAAAATTCAGGATATACTTTTTATTTATCATGTAAATGTCTTAAATATAAGAGATTTTAATCAAAATCGTTATAGCCTTTTTTGAGGAAATCAAAATTTTCGAAAAAGTGGTTCATGTAAATGGCAGTTGGGGGGGGGAGCTTTTATTGAAAATCTACGTGTCGCATCCTTGGAAGATACAAAACTTAAATACCAAGTTTGATATGTAACGGTCTAACACATGCACACACGGACCTTTTTCTGAAAACGCTGTTTTTGGATTCATGGGGACCCAAAACATGTATTTCCGGTGAAATATTGGTATCAAATTGGTGCAATACAAAACTTCTCTTTACACTATATACATATTAGGTGTAGAGAAAGTAAAAAACCACTTTTGAGTAGCTCTTCCTGTTGTATGCTACCTTTTTGCACAAGAACTTGCTGGTAATTTCGCCAGTTCCTATTTAGAGCCAGTAACACTTAGTGCACGACCTTTTGCTACTGGAGCTAAATTAGGTCAATCGTGAAAAAGAAAGCATCACTCAGCGAACTGAAAAAAGTGCTTGTTAATAGCAATTAATAAAGACATTTAAGAGTTTTCACAGTGTAATAATCATTAGTCTTCATACCGTACATTTATGGATCTGTCAAATTTAACAGGGTAACAACCTCGAGTACGAATAAAAACAGTTTGAATACACAGCGGTATTCTCCAAAGCACAGCGATTTCCGGCTTATAACAAACTAACAGCTTTTGGAGATTAGAAGTATTGTATTCCACCCAAAACTTCGATATCAACATTTCACCAGAAATACATGTTTTAGGACCCCCTGAATCCAAAAAAGAGCATTTTCTAAACCAGGTTCGTGTGTGTGTCTCTCTCTGTCTGTCTGCGTATGTGTGTGCTTGTCGACAGCATAGCTCAAAAAGGAAACGACGGTTAAATACCAAAGTTGGTATTTAAGTTTGGCATCTTCCAAGGATGCAACACGAAGTTTTTAAAGAAAATCCCCACACCACCAACTACCCTTTACTTGGAAAAAAAAAATTCGAAAATTTTGTTTTTCTAAAAAAATGACTGATTAAAATATCATATATTAAAGCTATTTACCTAAAAAATAACATGTATGTCTTGAATTGTCTGGGAATAGTCTCTGATGACTACTTTATTCTGGATGAATTTTACAAAACTTTGCATAACTGCTGCACTGTAAGAATGGACAAAAACTTACCACACAAAAAATGTAGAGCGCATTAAAACACACAATTTATGTTATGTACATTTTTTTCGTGGAGTTGATCCTTTTTTAGATATTCCTTGTTTTTGGTTTCAGTATTAAAAATGTGTACTTTTCTCATACAGAAATTTGTGAACTTCTATCCATACAAAAAAGGAACTTCAGTCACATAGCTTCCAGTTTTGACTATCCCTTTAACCTATGGTACTTCCTTATTTCGTTTCTACTTAAAAGTAAGCAAGAAATAAGACTATTTCTGTTAGAATGAAATCAATAGAATAACAATAACTTGTTGCAGAGATGTAGAGAAAGTCATGTGAATGGATCACATCAGATTTTTGTTATACCTGTCTATATAGGTAAGAATAAATAAGTATAAGTGTGGATGTGAGTGTTTGTGTGTCCTATTTATCTATGTGTGAATATCATAACAAAGGAATGCAGTATAAATATCAAACTTTGTATTTAATTTGAGTATCTCCCAAGAAAATCTCCCACACCAAATTTACCTTATATTTCTGTTTTTTCTCTTAAATGGCTCTATTTTAATTCAATTTCCATAAATGTAAGATATTTATATGGAAAATAAAATACATAGGTAGAGTCAGACTCATTCTGACTGACCTATCCATTTCCTGTCCTACATACGGCTTGTGTGAAAAAGCAATTATTCCAATACCAATTGACAATAATAGTTGGCTATATTATGAACATTGTAAGTCGCCATTGGGGTTGTCATCTCAAAATAATTTGAGATCACCTTGTGGGTTACCAGGAAACTTGCGAGTCAGTTGAGAAATTCAATGGTACGCCGGCATGTTGCCCTGGTAGCTCAGAGGTAGAGTTACCGGCTTGAGATCGGGAGATCCGAGATTCAAATCCCAGCTATGGCATTAAATTTTTCAGCCTGACTCTACCTATCCAACACACGGCTTGTGTGAAAATAAACAATTTAATCAATAAAATACATACATTAAATTTTCTGGGAATATCCTGTATGATTTCGTGTAACTGGTAAACCATAGGCAATAGATAACAAAGTGTTACACAGTAAAATGTAGCTCACTATAAAACATGGAATCAATTTCAAAACGTTTTTATGTATCAGCAGTTTCCGAGATATCCATTAATATTGATTTCATTTGGTCTATTTAAATTGATGTCACCTTTTTGTTGTTTCTCGTGATGTCATAAAATGAGTATTGTTTCCTCTACCCCCCATATACCTATAACAAAATGTGTATTTAAACTGCATAGCTACATAAACTATAATTTCTATTTCAATTAAGAATAAGGTCGTCTCCTTAGCGCGGTGGTAGCGTTGCTGCTTACCAAGCGGGAGACCTGGGTTCAATCCCCAGTACCGGCGTGGGGATTTTTCCCCCGCTGGGAGACCTGGCCCGGGGTGCACTCAGCCTCGTAAGGTCCCTGGGGGCCCAATTGAGGAGCTACTTGATGGAGAAGTAGCGGCTCCAGGTCATGAGGACCGCATTAACCGGCCGGGGGGACTCGAGGCGCTGACCACGTCTCACCCTCCAATACTGCACGCCATCCATGACATCTGTAGTGGACCGAGATGGGGGAAGCAGCGGCCGGGCGGTAGGCCAAGGTTCCCCGTGAGCTGTCGTGCCATGGAGTTATGTAATTAAGAATAATCTTGCAAAAGAATAGTTTATGGAAGTTAAAACAAAATTACGTGAATCATTCACATGACTTTCTCTGCATCTCTGTAACAAATAATTGTTAAAAAGCTTATTCTTCTATCTACTTCATGCTAAAACATTAGCAGAAATGGTCTTTTTACTTCTTTCCTTGTAAGCAGAAGGGAAATAAGGGAATACACTAGGTTAAACCGACAGTCAAATGTTTTAAAATATGGTTACTAACGGATTGAGCTCTGTTTCTTTGCGTGGTCAGGAGTTGACAATTTCCCGTGTGGGAAAAGTAAAAGTATTTTAAAGCTGAAACCAATAACAAGGAATATCTCTAAAACGGGCAACTTCACGAATATGTGACATAACGTGTGTGTTTTATCGAGATCTTTATTTTTTGTGTATTAAATTTTTTACTATATCTTACGATTTACCAGTTGTGCAAAAGTCAAGAAAAATCAACTCGAATAAAGAGGTCTTCCGAGGCTATTCCTAGAAAAGTCAAGATATATATTTTATTTGTCACGCTAATATCTTAATCAAACAGATTTTAATCAAAATCGTTTGAGCCAATTTTCATAAAATCAAAATTTTCTAATTTTTTTCCATGTAAAGAGTAGTTTGCGGTGGGGGGATTATTTTTTTGAAAATCTTCGTGTTGCATCCTTGGAAGATAGTAAACATAAACATTTAGTTTGATATTTAACGAACTTTTCGTTTTTGAGCTACACACTCACACACACACACATGGACTTTTTCCTAGAAATGTTTTTTTGTACTCAGGGGGACCCAAAACATGTACTTCCGGTGAAATGTACACACCATGTACATAATTCGTGTAGGGAAAGTAATAATTGATATTGGATGGAGAAAATAATTTCAATGTAACTCTCAAAAATGTTTGATGAAGTTGCAAAGAAAAATAGACCAATCCTTGGAGATTTTTCTGATTAGTTCACATTTTCTGATACTTGAAATCTTTCTGAAGTTCTAAGTAACGTATCTTTTGCCTATTTTTACATTTTAATAGTGTTTAGTAATATAAAGTTGATTAACCTAATGCTCTAAACTTACAATAGCGCGAGTTGTTTCGCATGTCCAAGTCAATTGAAGTTATAGGGCGCTATACAAATGAAGCAATTAAATAAAACAAACGAAAAACAAAACCAGAAAACTCTCCAAGCAAGTATGGGACAGCTGAAGTGACATGCAGGACACCTACTACTGCTGAACACCATTTCCCCGCCATCGCATTCCACCGGAGCTTCATCTTCATTTCAAGTATCATGTCAATGCATGCAGTGCAATTTGTACTAAAATAAAGTATATGTATTTACTTGTCAAATAAAATGTATATCCTGAATTTTCTGGGAACAGCCTCTGAAGACTACTTTATTCTGAATGAATTTTAAGGAATTTTACATAACTGTTAAATGGTAAAAGATGGACAAAAACTTACCACACAAAAAATGTAGAGCACACTAAAACACACAATTTATGTAATATAATTTTATTCGTGGTGTGTCCAGAAATTGTAAAAAAAATCCACAAAATAATATTGGATGACCGAGGACAGAAAGTGCGCGAGCTAGCAGACATTGCAGGAGGCATTTCAAAAACTTCGTTACATCGCATACTGACTGAGAATTTGGATATGGGAAATTTGTGTGCAAGATAGGTGCCGTGTTTACTCACTATAGAACAAAAACAGCGTCGTGGGGATGTTTCAGTCGAGTATTTGGCAATGTTTCGCTGCAACAAAGCTGAGCTTTTGCGTCGATTCATGATAATGGATGAAACTTGGGTCCACCACGAAGGGACAATCCAAACAGTGGATTGGAAGGGGAAAATCGGCTCCAAAGAAAGCGAAGACAGTTCCATCTGCAGGCAAAGTTTCCCGGTACACATGCGGGATAATTTTCATTGATTATCTCAAAAAAGGGAAATTAATCAATGGGGAATATAATGCAAACTTGTTACAGCGTTTGAGTGATGAAATCGAGAAAAACGGCCGCATTTAGCGAAAAAAAAATACTTTGTTTCATCAACACAATGCACCAGTTCACACATTCATTATCACCATAGCGAAAATCAATGAGTTAAAGCTAAAATTGCTTCCTCGTGCACCCTATTCGCCAGAATTAGCTCCCTCTGATTATTTTCTGTTTCCAAACTTGAAGAAATGGCTTGGTAGTAGAAGATTTGCCATCAACGAAGAGGTGGAGTCTGCAGTTGATGGCTATTTTGCAGATCTCGATTGTTCTCACTAAAACGCGTATCGAAGCTATTGAACAGTGATGAATAGTTTTAACCCCCGCTTTAAGTACTTGTGGCGCTGCAGGCGGTGACACTGATGATACATGAATGAAGATGGAGCACCGGTGGAGTGCATGTCGGGGGAAACCGGAGAACCCGGAGAAAACCCATCCCTGCGCCGCTTTGTCCACCACAAATCTAACATGCATTCGCTTGTAATCGAACCCGGCGTCTAGGTGAGAGTCGAGTGGACTAACTACTTGGCCACAGCGCGGCCGGAACATCGCTGGGAAAAGAGTATCGAGCTGAAAGGAGACTATGTAGAGAAATAAAGATGTTTTTCCCCAAAATGTTTGTGCTTTCTTAGATCGGGTCAGCCCTCGTATGCCGAGGCACTCTGTATGTAGATTTTAATGCCATAAAAGGTGCAGAAGGCTGTTTTTACTGAAATAAACTTTCGCAAGATTAAAACAATATAATACTTTTTCATTCATTATATATACAGAGTGATTTATGTAGAACTGACACACTTTTTTCTTTAATTATTCCGTTGGAAATGCATTCAATGACTCAATTTTAGCACCAAATTAAGTAGAATGTTCTGAGTTTCGATTCCTTGTCACTAGATGCGCAGATGTTTATGTTTTATTCCTAATTGCATCGTTGACAGCTGTTTCGACATTTTGTTCTTGTAGCCAACGTGAAAATGCAGTACGATGTAGAGCTGAGTCAAGGATATTTTCAGCAAGATGGCACTACATGCCATACATCAAATGAATCCATGAACCTAATTGTAAGTTTCTTTGACGACCGGATAATTTCCAGGAACCTGTGGCCACCGAGATCTCCGGATTTGACATCGCCGGACTTCCTTCTATGGGCTACTTAAAAGACAGGGTTTACGCCACACGTCCCCAGACATTGGACGATCTGAAGCACATCACAAAGGAGATTCATGCTATTGACAACAGAGTCCTCCAACGAGTGGCCAGGACATTTTCAACATTTGCTATAGAGGTAAATAATTTGCCAAAATTCCTCTATAATTTAGGTATAATAAGTTGTCGCTAGCATAACACGTTTTGAAACAATTAATGAAAGAAATATGTCAGCTCTATATAAATCACCCTGTACCATCTGAGAAGAGTACATATATAATATTCTTCCAGACGATACAGAGGTGCAACCTAAAACTCAAACTTGTGTGATTGAAAGCAAATAGTTCTATATGAATCATTTTGCAATTAAGTAGAGTGCAGTTTAATTCCCATTAAGGTGTAATTACTCTAAAGCAGTAATCATTTTCAAAACGAGCTGCATTATTCACAATAAGTGACAAACTTGTATAAACTGGCACTACACATATTAACTGCAGTTCCCAAGAGAGATAACTTAATTTGACTCCTGAAGCAGCTTACAAAATATACATGACGAAGCCTTGTAAAGGAAAATGTCAGAACAAGGTCAAAGTTTTGCTGCCATGTATGCTCCTTAGTTTAATGAAAGAAATCCTAACGTTCATTTTTACTTTTTCTACACGTACCATGTACATACACCAAAAAATTCGATACCGATATTTCACTGGAAATACGTGTTTTAGGCCCCTTGAATACAAAGCATTTTTTCAGAAAAAGGTTCGTGTGTGTGTCTGTGTGTTGGTATTTAGGTTTAGTATCTTCCAAGGATGCGACACGAAGATTTTCAAAAATATCCCCCCACCACAAATTACCCTTTACGTGGAAAAAATTTCGAAAATTTTGATTTTCTTAAAAATGGCTCTAACGATTTTGATTAACATCCCTTATATTAAAACTATTTATATCCGCAATAAAGTGTGTATCTCGAATTTTCTGGTAATAGCCTCTGAAGACCTCTTTATTCTGGATGAATTTTGCCGAATTTTGCTTAACAGCCAAACTCTACGATAGTTTATCTCACAAAAAAAAAAAAAAAAAAAAAAAAAATACATCGCGTCAAAACATACAATTTATGTCTTTTACGTTTTTGTTGAGGAGGTAACCGTTTCAGAGATATTCCTTGTTATTGGTTTCAATTGTTCAGTACTTTAACCTTTCTCATACAGGAAGTGTCCGGTTTTCTTTTGTTCTACTCCTGGCCAAGCAAAGAAGCGATTTGGAATGACACTCACTTAAGGATAGCTTTTAAAACACTTGCCTATCGCTTTAGCTTAGTGCATTACCATAGTTCCCATTAACCTATAATGAACTAAGTAATAAGAGCATTCTGCTAGTGTTTATTTCGATTGGCATTGTGTAGAAAGGGCCGCGCCGTGGCCGAGTGGTTAGACCACTCGACTCTCACCTAGACGGTCGGGGTTCGATCCCAAGCGACCGCATGTGAGATTTGTGGTGGACAAAACGGCGCTGGGGCGGGTTTTCTCCGGGTACTCCGGTTTCCCCCGCCATCGCATTCCACCGGTGCTCCATCATCATTCATGTATCATCAGTGTCACCGCCTGCGGTGCCATTAGTAGTTAAAGTGGGCGTTAAACACTACAAAAAAAAAATTGTGTAGAAAGAAGAATAATCTTTTGTAGAGCAGCTAGAGAAAGTCATGTGAGGGTAACACATCCGAATTTTAATATAACCTTTTTATTTTCTCTACACGTACTATGTACACAGTGCATAGAGAAGGTATTTTACTGCACCAAATAATTCGATACCGAGATTTCACCGGAAGTACATGTTTTGAGACCCCTGAATCCCAAAAAGAATTTTTAGAAAAACGTCCGAGTGTGTGTCTGTCTGTGTATGTGTGTGTCTGTAGGCAGCATAGCTCAAAAACGAAAAAAAAAAGTTAAAAACAAAGCTTGGTATTTAATTTCGGTATCTTGCAAGAATGCGACACGAAGATTTTCAAGAAAATTCCTCACCCCAAACTACCCTTTACATGGAAAATTTTTCTAAAATTTTGATTTTCTCAAAAATAGCTCCAACGATTTTGATTAAAATATCGTATATTAAAGATATTTGTCTGACAAATAAATGGTATATCTTAAATTTTTTGGGAATAGCCTCTGAAGGCTACTTTATTCTGGATGAATTTTCGCAACTTTGCATAACTGCTAAACCGTAAGAGATGGACAAAAACTTAGCACACAAAAAATTAACATAGTGAGCGCGTTAAAACACACAATTTGTGTAATATACATTTTTTCGTGGAGTGGATTGTTTTTTTAGATATTCCTTGTTTTTTGGTTTCAGCTTTGAAAAATTTATACATTTCTCATACAGGAATTTTTCAGTTTTTGTCCATACAAACAACGGAACTTCAGTCACATAGCAACCAGCTTTTGACATCACTTGAACCTATGGTACTCCCTTATTTCGCAACTACTTACAAGGAAGCAAGTAATACAACTGTTTCTGCTAATTTTTTCTCCATTAGCCTGAAGTAAATAAAAACATAAGGTGGTTAACAATAATTGCTACAGAGATGTAGAGAAAGTCATGTGAATGGATCACATTTTTTTTCTATCTATACCAGCCAAAATTCGACTTCTGATTTCACGAAAATACATGCTTTTAGGAACCTCTGCAGTAAATTATTGTTAAAAAGTTTATTCTTTCATTTACTTAATGCTAATCGAGAAAAAAAATTGACGAAAATGGTCTTATTACTTGCTTCCTTGTAAGTAGAAAGGAAAGGGAGTACCATAGGTTAAAGTGATAGTCAAAATTTGCTATGTGACTGAAGTTCCTTTATTTGTATGAACAGGAGTTGACAAATTCCCATATGAGAAAAACAGAAGTATTTTAAAGCTGAAACAAGTAACAAGTAATATCTTATAAACGATCAAGTCCACGAAAAAATGTATATAACATAATTGTGTGTTTTAACATGCTCTGTATTTTCTATGTGGTAAGTTTTCGTCCATCTCTTGCGGTTAAGCAGTTATGCAAAATGCCATAAAATTTATCCAGGTTACAGAAAGCTTTAGAGGCTATTGCCAGAAAATTCAAGATATACATTTTTATCTGTCAGGTAAATATCTTTGATATACAATATTTTAATTAAAATCGTTAGAGCCATTTTTGAGAAAATCAAACATTTTTAAAAAAAGTTCCATGTAAAGGGTAGTTGGAGGTGGGGGAATTTCTTGAAAATCTTCGTGTCCTAGCTTGGAAGATACCAAACCTAAATACCAACTTTGGTATTTAGCGAACTTTTCGTTCTGAGCAATGCTGCCCACTGACACACACAAACACGCACACATTCACACAGACAGACAGACAGACACATACACGGACATTTTTCTTAAAATGCTTTTCTTGGATTCAGGGGGTCTAAAAACATATATTTCCGGTGGAATCTCGGTATCGGTTTTTTGAGTGCAATAAAATACCTTCTCCACACACTATATACATAGTAAGTGTAGATAAAGTAATAAGATATATATCTTGAACTTTGGGGGAATACCTTATGAAGCCCTCTTCACTCTAAATGAATTTTGCATAACTAGTACACCGTAAGAGATAGACAAAAGCTTACTACTTGTTAAAACACGCAATTTATGTTGTTTACATTTAATTTGTAGACTAAACAAAGCCGATGTATTCCTTATTATTGGTTTCAATTTTAAACTACTTATATTTTTCTCAAGAAGGAAGCCTCTCTGTTTATTTTGTTTTACTACAGATCATATAATGAAGCGAATTTCAATGACAATCGCATATCGACAGCTTTTAAAACACTTGACTATCGCTTTAGCATAGTGTAGTCCCTTCTGTTTTTAAAGAACTGAGTAGTAAGTCCTTCTGCTAAAACTTATCTCGGTTAGCATGGAGTAGAAAGAAGAATAAAGCAGGAGACCTGGGTTCGATTCCCGGTACCGGCGTGGGGAATTTTCTCCCGCTGGGAGACCGGTCCGGTGTACACTCAGCCTCGTCAAATCCCCGGGGGGAGGGGCAATTGATTGAGAAGTAGCGGCTCCAGGCCGTCCGGAGGTCCCCGAGGCGCTGATCACGTCTCACCTTCCAGAAGTGCTCCCTCTTCATGACGCCTTCGAGTCCAGATGGGGGATGTAGCGGCCGGGCGCTAGGCCATGGTCCCTTGTGGACTGTTGTGCCATGGAGTTATAGTTACATATAAAGAAGAAGAATCTTTAGGAAGATTTATTTTAATTGTTTTAACACACAAGCCCTGTGTAGGACAGGAGTTGGATAGGTGAAGTCAGACTGAAACATTCAATGCCATAACCGGGATTTGAACCAAGGATCTCCCGGTCTATGGCCGGTTGCTCTACCTGAGCTACCTTGTGGTTTACGGGAAACATGCTAGTTCGTTGAGAAATTCAATGCTATGACAGTATATTGCCATGGTAGCTCAGTGGTAGAACAACCGGCTAGCGACCGGGAGATCCATGGTTAAAATCATATATTGAGTTTTTCAGTCTGACTCTACATATCCAACTCCTGTCGTACACACGCCTTGTGAGATAAAACAATTAATTCATACTAATTGACCATAATAGTTGTCTATACTATGCATTCATGTTGCCATGTTAGCTCAGTGGTAGAGCAACCGGTTACAGACCGGGGAATCCGTTGTTCAAATCCCGGCTGACTCTACCTTTTGGAAGATGTTTGTAGAACAGGTAGAGAAAATCATGTGAATGGAGCACATAAGATTTTCTATCTTCCATAGGTAAAACAGGCTTTTAAATGAGTATTGTGATGCCTAACCTAGGAAATTCCATTCTAATCATTATTATTGTTATTATTAACATAAGCCCATGGCACTACAGCTCACAAGGAACCTTTGCCTACCGCCCGGCCGCTGCATCCTCCATCTCGGTCCATGACAGACGTCATGGATGAGGTGGGGTGTGACGTGGTCAGCGCCTCGAACCCCCAAGCCGGTTAATCCGGTCCGCATGACCTGGACTTCTCCCCTAGGGACCTCACGAGGCTTAGTGCACCCCGGACCAGGTCTCCTCACGCCGGTACCGGGAATCGAACCCAGGTCTCCCGCTTGGGAAGCAGCCGCGGTACCACCGCCTAAAGCAGACGGCCATTATTATTATTATTATTATTATTATTATTATTATTATTATTATTATTATTATTATTATTATTGTATGTTACCTGCTCAGATCGCAGTTCTTGCCGAGTGAACAACTGAATAAGTTTCTTGCACATGTGCACATTCTGAAGTGTTACGTTAGTGGCAGGTTTTAACACTATGAGCGTGACAAAACGGGGCTAAGCTCCATTCACCGGTTCCCTAGGGTGTCTTAAAGGTTAAACAACGCCCCAGTTCCAGCTCTCTCTTACCGCATTTATAAATTATTCAAATCTATTTTATAATCGTAGTTGGGGCAGTCTCCGTAGCTCTGCCTGCTCTGCGAGGGGTGTCTGCTTCAATTCTCTATGCAAGATTATACTCTATGCTCCACAGAGTCTGAAAGTGTGGATGCGAGTGAGCAAGCCTGATGAAAATAACACACCAATTAGCGCATGAAAGCACGCTAGAAATGTGTAAGCTCAATCTATTTTAATAATTCTTCAACTATTGAAGAGCTCAAATGTTTCTGACGAACATGTCTGTAAAACGTCTTCTAATTTCTTTCCCTGTATTACTAAAAGAGTAAAGAAAGAGCAGGATTGCAAGGAATTGAGAAAGCCATGGAGTAGAAATTAACACAGAAGATGCCTATACACAAAAACAAATGTTCCGAATATTTCTTTTCACTTAGTTTATATATATTACCTTCTCTACACGAACTATGTACATAGTGTACAGAGAAGGCATTGTACTGCACCCGAAAATTTGATACCAAGATTTCACCGGAAATACATGTTTTGGGTCCCCTGAATCCAAAAAAAAAGCATTTTTGGAAAACGGACGATGTGTATCTGTGGACGGTATAGCTCAAAAACGAAAAGACCGTTAAACACCAAACTTGGTATATAAGTTTGGTATCTTCCAAGGATGCGACACGAAGATTTTGAAAGAAATCTGCCCACCACTAACTACCCTTTACACAGACCTTTTTTCGAAAATTTTTATTTTCTCAAAAATGGCTCTATCAATTTTGATTAAAATATTGTACATTAAAGATACTTATTTGACAAATAAAACGTATATCATGAAATTTCTGGGAATAGCCTATGAAGACCACTTTATTCTGAATGAATTTTACGGAATTTTGCATAACTGCTAAACTCTAAGAGAAGGACAAAAACTTACCACACAAAAACCGTAGAACATGTTAAAACACACAATTTATGTTATATAGCTTTTTTTTTTCGTGCAGTAGATCGTTTTTTTAGATATTTCTTGTTTCTTGTTTCAGCTTAAGAATGTATACTTTTTCTCAAACAGATATTTGTCAGTTCCTGCCCAAAGGAACTTCAGTCACATAGCAACCAGCTTTTGAATATCACTTTATCCTATGGTACTCCCTTATTTCTCTTCTACTTACAAGGAAGCAAGTAATAAGACTATTTCTGCTAATTTCTTCTCGATTAGCCGGAAGTAAATAGAAGCATTAGCTTTTTAACAACTATTTGTTGCAGAGATGTAGGGAAGGTCAAGTGAATGGAGCACATCAGATTTTTTATGAGTTTTATTTATGGACGCTCTTTAACTGCTGAGGTTCTCAGCGTCCCATTCTACTCTGGGCGTGAATGACCGCTTAATTTTGCTCAGGGTCATCTGTATCAGGTTTGAGGTTCTTTTACGCGCCGTAAATCTATGAGACGGGACCAACGGCTTTACTTCCCTTCCGAAGTAAGCCATGCGTAGGATTTTACGCCCTAAAAATACACACACATATATATAGCATCGTATAGTTTAACCCTAGACCAGATTGTATCCATAGTTACAGGTCAATAGCTTGTTTAGTTTTCGAATGACAGCATTTTAAACACGACAACTTTAGAGTTTTCACGAAAATGGATGATTTGGAAAAACGAGCAGTGATTAAATACTTCCATTTGAAAGGCTTAATGCCTAAAGAAATCAAGGAGGAAATAGACAGTACATTGAAAGACTCTACCCCTTCATATTCAATGATTAAAATGTGAGTTGCACAAATTTAAAATGGGACGTACAAGCACTAGTGATGAGCCTCGCTCTGAACGCCTTGTTGAAGTGATAACTGTAGAGATTATTGAAAAAATTCATCGTTTAGTTTGAGATAGCAGAGGTTGTAAACATATCAAAAGAACGTGCAGGTAATATTTTAAGTAATGTTTTGGGTTTTTACAAGGTCTGTGCAAGATGGTGCCGCGTTTGTTCACACCTGATCAAAAGTTGCAAAGAAAAACTGTTTCTGTTAAGAATGTGGAGCTCTAACGTAAAAATCCCAGTGAGTTTTTGAGACGACTTATTACCATGGATGAAACTTGGATTTATCACTACACTCCAAGATTGTTCTAATATATAAATATAAATTTATAAAATCATTCATATATAATAATGAAAAAACTAGAAAGTAAATCACAGTCAAAATAGTCAATTGTGCCAGGTGAACCAACTCAAAAAAGGCAAAGGCTATGCTGAGTGTTTTCTGGGTTGCACAGGGAATTATTTTTATTGATTAGTTGGAAAAGGGTAAAAGTATCACTGGTGACTACTGTGCAAGCTTACTGCACGTTTGAGTGATGAGATGAAAAGAAAAATACCTCATTTGGCAGAGAAAAAATCTTGTTTCATCACGGCAATGCTCCGGCCCATCGTTCAGTCATTGCAATGGGGAAAATGTGCGAATTAATATTCGAATTGCTTGAACATCCACCCTATGTGCCAGATCTAGCACCCAGTGACTACCATCTATTCCCAAACCTCAAAAAATCTCTTGGAGGGCGAGGATTTACACGACGAGGAGCTCATTGATGCGGTAAACAGCTATTTTGAGGACCTTGATAAACCGCACTACAGAGATGGTTTAATTACATTAGAACACCAATATGACAAATGTATTAGCCTTTATAGATATTATACTAAGAAATAAAGCAAAATAAAAATTAAATGCTGTTTTCTTATCAGCCGAACCTAGTACGCACTTGAAAGGCAACCTTTGTTGCGTGCATTCCTTTACCATAAAGTTAATATGTACATTAATTTTATTTACAGATAATAAACATTGTATCAGTGGTGTAAGCACGTAGTTAGATAAAGTAAAATGCATCAACATTGAGATACTATATGATGTACAGTAAAAATAACGTGAATGAAGTTCTAGACAAGTTTCGAAGTCTCTGTTGGCATAGCTGCACTTTATTTCCTGTATGCACATGTCACATCAAACCGAATGAATGGGTGCATTGTGAAATGCTTAATTATGAGTTACACGCTGCGGAAGCCAGGCTTTATTCGCTGCAGACAGATCCCACGCTGCCCATAGAAGTGCGAACGTGATCTTCTCTTTGACGGTAGTCTTAGCTATATTTCTTGAGCTTCTAAAGCCCTTCCTAGCCGCACTTATTCATTTAAAATCCTATTCATAAAATCTTTTAAAAAGACAGCCCACGTCTGTGTAAAGCAGTGCTACAGCTCATTCGTAATTAGCAGCGCTAGGAAGTTCGTATATAGTTTGCGACCAACCATCTCGCCGCATCAGAACAAGTCATTGATAAGAACGCAGGGAGGAGAGGTAAACAAACCTGAGAGGTAAACAGTACTTTTTCTAAAGAACAAAAATCACTTATGAGACATACATATAAGTACAAATATTTAGATAATTATGTACAACATACAAATTATTACATACATAAGGGTGACTAACTAATTTCTATGTATGTACATTATGAAAACACCCAAGCAATTATAACACGGACTGAAATATTTACTGATCGAAAGTTAAATAATATCCAAATAATAAAATTAATTTCTTAAATATCTTCAGATTCTTACTAGGTAAAAACGAAAGCAGAAATTAAACTAAATTTTTACTCGTCTGCAGTTGTATTACTGAAAACTGAAGCTTTTCAAATGAAAACCTCATTTACGTTCCGACAAGCAAAATTTATAATGCGAGAAAGTTGATTCCACTTCGCATGAAATGATCGGGCCATATTTGAAATATTTTATCAGTTCCGTGTCAGTATCACCAAGCAAATAGCGTTTGTTGGGATCTAAAAGTGCAACTTGTATGTGATACATCACACTGAACTCTGCATTCTTTTCATTTACACTTTTCATTTTCATCTTTATTTCAGGTAGAAGTCATGATCTCAATACACATAACTCCTAGTTTTTTGTCTATTGATGACTCTGTCTACTTGTTACATTATTCTATTATTTTATCTTCCTTTAGTCCCTTCTTCTTCGCCATTCTTAATCATTTCTCTCTGGCATTTTCCAAATGCACCTGTTTTTAAAGTCAAAATGTTCCCAATTAATATTTCCTCATCCAATTATTTTCTATTTTTGTTGCCAAATGTGTTCTTTCCACCTGTATGTTTGTTTACATGTAATATACAATGAGAATCTGTGTTGACTTCACCGCAGCTTTATTTATCTTCCACGTGCCTTAAGTTTCTGTCTCCTGTCCTCGCCCATGCAATGCTTTTCGCCCCAGTTTATTTCACGTCTTTATGTACCTTCCTCCCCCAAATTTAATTTCCCTGTATATCCCCAATGCACTTTTCTGTCTTGTGAAGCTATAAAATATATATTTATCCTTGTTTTCTTATGTTATTTATATTTCTTTCCAAAAGCCTCTAAGGTGATATTTTGCATTTAACATCACATCTTCCATCCCTATCTGTTCCATAATTCTCTGTATTTATAATTCCCATCGACCTTCCCGGTTACTTTTCAATTGTATATCTTGATAATGTTACTATTTTTCAAATTTTAAATTCCATATAAATATTTAATAGCTCTTGTAACAATTTTGATTTTGGTGGAGTACTTACAAACTTCTAGCTGATCTTCCAAAATCTGTGATATTATTGATAGACCCAGAATACATTTGCAAACCGATCAATGTCAACCTCTCTGCAAGCCTTACCTACTCCCCTATCTCTGCCCTGCACATTTTGTTCTCTTCTTTTGCAGAATAGACTCAATCCGCAAGAAAATAGACAATCTGTTGTACAATATTGGACGTCAATTACTGACACTTGCTTCATCAAATTTGGTGTCGATGGCCTGGACGCGTTTCGACAATTTTCATTGTCATTTTCTGGCAGGTTAGCAGGCCATCAACACCAAATTCAGTGGAGAAGTGTCAGTAATGGATGTTTGTACATAACAGCTGTAATATGCATTAGACAATCTGGCTACAGAACTTACGGAGACCCGTTCTTATTCCACTTGGGCATTCTATTTCATCGGGATTGTTTTACAGGCAATTTCCGTCGCGAGAGAAGGATGCAGTAATGTTTTGGCCCTCAAGTTTAGAAACCATCTTATTTGATTAGATTTGTTTTTCAGCAATTTCTGTCCTGAGGGATGGATGCAGTAATGTTTTGGCCCTCAAGTTTAGAAACCATCTTATTTGATTAGATTTGTTTTACAGCAATTCCTGTCCTGAGGGATGGATGCAGTAATATGTTTGCCCTCAAGTTTAGAGGACATTTTATTTGATTAGATTTGTTTTTCAGCAATTCCTGTCCTGAGGGATGGATGCAGTTATATGTTTGCCCTCAAGTTTAGAAACCCTTTTATTTGATCAGATTTGTTTTACAGCAATTCCTGTCCTGAGGGATGGATGCAGTAATATGTTTGCCCCCAAGTTTAGAAGCCATTTTATTTGATTAGATTTGTTTTACAGCAATTCCTGTCCTGAGGGATCGATGCAGTTATGTGTTTGCCCTCAAGTTTAGAAACCCTTTTATTTGATCAGATTTGTTTTACAGCAATTCCTGTCCTGAGGGATCGATGCAGTTATGTGTTTGCCCTCAAGTTTAGAAACCATCTTATTTGATTAGATTTGTTTTACAGCAATTCCTGTCCTGAGGGATGGATGCAGTAATGTTTTGCCCTCAAGTTAAGAAACCATTCGGAGGAAACACAACAGTTAGTTGTGCATCCCTGATACGATCAGAGGAACAAAACTAATGCCACATGTCCCGCCGTTGCACCACGAGGCGTCAATTTCGTCCAATTAGGAGACTCTCCATTACTACATGAATTATCATCGTTACTGACGGTGCGATAGACGTTCCCCTTGCCCTTCAGCCTGCGCTTCCGGCGTTTACTGCCAGAATTGGCAAAAATAGAAGGTTCAGCTTTAACCACTCGCCGGGTTACTGCTGTCGTGCTTCTTGCGCCGCTAAGCTTTGCCCACATTCCAGGGGTGAGCAACAAGCTGCTATATGTAATGTGTTACTTCTAAAAAAGAACATAACAAAAAGCTACTGAACAAAGGAGATTGGTATTTGTAACCTCCATACATTTCGATACTTTTATCACAAAAAAGAACACTGACCAGTGAAAACAATCACTTCTTAATTGTTTATAAACAAGATAGCAGCGAATTACCCGCGTAAATGATAAATGAAAAAAATCTTATGTATTACACTCACGTGACTTTCTCTAGCTGCTCTACAAACAAACTTCTTTCTACACAATGCTAATCGAGATAAACATTAACAGAATGTTCTTATTACTCAGTTCCTTATAAGTAGAAGAGAACTAAATTGATATTCAAATGTTTTAAAAGCTGTCGGTATACGATTGTAATTGCAAATCGCTTCTTTGTTTGGCCAGGAGTAGAACAAAAGAAAATCGGACCCTTTCTGTCTGGGTAAAGTATAAGTACTTTACAGCTAAAACAAATAACAAGAAATATCTCGAAAACAGTAGACTCCACGAAAAAATATGTATGACATAAATTGTGTATTTTAACAGATCTACATGTTTTGTGCAGTTATGCAAAATTCAGCAAAATTCATCCAGAATATAGTAGTCTGCAGAAACTATTCCCAGAAAATTCAAGATATACATTTTATTTGTAATGGAAATGACTTTAGTATGTGCATTTTAATCAAAATTGTTAAAATTATTTTTGAGAAAATCATAATATTCGAATTTTTTCCATGTAAAGCGTAGTTTGGTGTGGGCGGATTTTCTTGAAAATCTTCGTGTCTCATCCTTGGAAGATACCAAACTTAAATACCAAGGTTGGTATTTAACGGTGTTTTCATTTTTGAGCTATGCTGTCCAGACGCATACACGCACAAACACAGGCCTTTTTCCAAAAGTGTTTCTTTTTTTGGATTCAGGAGGTCCCAGAACATGTATTTCCGGTGAAATCTCTGTATCTAATTTTTGGATGGAATGCAATACCTTCTCTACACACTATGTACATAGTACGTGTAGAGAAAGTAAAAATACAGAGCGGTGTTAAAGCCAGTTTCATCATAGGTTAAAACATAACAAGGATACATATTTTTTATTTGAACGTTTAATAGATAATTTTAAGTTTTTGGCAACACATAAACTCTTTCATTTTTGTTCAAATTGTCCGCCTCCTTGTTCAATATATTTCAGGCAGCGCCTTACAACTGATTTACAAATACGGGACAATAAAGGTTTATCTTTATTGATGGTATGAAATGCATTTTGAATGCACATTCTCAGCTCATCTGCATTTCTCTTCAGAATCCCCCACAGGCTGAAATCTCATGGCGTCAAATCACAAGAACGGCGTTCAATCCATTCTCTGAATGTGTTATTTAAAACATTTCGAACGTTCAGTAGAAAATGGAGTGGAGCTCCATCTTGTTGCCAAATGAAGTTCAGAGTGTGGTTGTTTTCCATCTTGGGTACTGCAAAGCTCTGCAGCTCCTAAATAAGCTCCAGAAGTAACTGCACCTTCAAAAACATAAGGTCCTATTAATCCAATACTTGAACTTCCTCTCCAGACAATAACATCTAGAACATTGACGTCTTTCTCTTTTACCTCATGGGGGTTTGTGTTGGAACAATATACACAATTATGGCGATTCACATGTCCATTTAGTTTGAAACTTTGTCCATAAAATTGACTGCTAAAATTAGGCTCTGCTTTGTTGCGTACTAAAAGCAGCTCACAGAACTGAAGTCTTCTGTCATAGTCATCTACTTTTGAATGTTATGGCTTTCAGGATTATTTGCAGGCTCTTTCGAGATATGCCCAATTGCACAGACGCCTTTCTAGCTGACTTGTAAGTACTTGCTACAAATGCCTGAGCAACTAACTAGAACTTTCTTCATTTCCATTAGGTGATCAACCGGATCTCAAAGCATCTGCAACACTCTCTGTTCTTTCAAATGTTATGTTGAATTTCAACAAATGTTGGTAATGGTGCATTATGAAGCCTTGTTCGAAAGTCATCATGAATTCTGGCTGTCGCTTTGCAATACGTCCACATTAATTGAAGCATGTAAATGCGTTGTTCCTTACTAAATGTTTTTGCCAAAGTCAACAACAATAACAAAAACAGAAGACTCACAAACAAATGAATGTGTATAAAGTGTTGCCAACGATATCCTGTAATTAACAAGTTTCACAAACTTGTATAAAAGAAACAGACAAAAATAGAAATAAATACTAGGAATGAATGAAGTGTAGGCTTCAAATTCAACGTCTATCTAAACGTCCCTATCGGCAGGTTTTCATTGAATTAAATTAATTTTTCAATGAGGTTTACTCCCAACTCGATATACACCAGATGCAAAACCACACACGCTGTAGAATGTCTGGTAATGGTTTACATTGGTAATAGCACCTAAAAAGTGCGAGGCGTCTAGAAGTCCTGTTGCTATAAAACGTTTTATAATGCATTGCTTTTAAAACTACAAGACAAAGGTAGTCTTGCTCGTGAAGGAGTACATTTTCATGTCTTTATTTTTACTTTCTCTACACATACTTAGTATATAGAGAAGGAAATTAAATAAAATGTCATTTTATTTATGGACGCTCTTTAAATGCAGTAGTTTTCATCGTCCCAATCTATACAGGGCGTGAAAGACCACCTAATTTTGCTCAGAGGCCTCTTTTTCAGACTTGAGCTTCTTTTACTTGCTGTAAATGTACAGAACGGAACCCACAGCTTTACTTCCCTTCCGAAGGAAGCCATGCTAAGGAATTTTACGCCCGAAAAAATACATCGTCCTCCGCCAGGTTTGAACCCGCGACCTTGGGTATGTGAAGTTAATATGGTAACCATTACACCACGGAGGGCGACGTATATAGAAGATATTGTAATACACCCAAAAACTCAATACCGAGATTTCACCGGAAATACATATTTTGAGACCTCTGAATCCAAAAAAGAAGCATTTTAGAAAAATGTCAGTGTGTCTGTCTGTGTGTGTATGTGTGTGTGTGGCTGTGGCTGTGACTGTGGGCAGCATAGCTTTAAAACGAAAAGACCGTTAAACACCAAACTTGGTACTTAAGTTCGGTATCTTCCAAGGGTACGACAGGAAGCTTTTCAAGAAACCCCCCCCACTCCAAACTACTCTTTACATGGAAAAAATTACGAAAAATTTTGATTTTCTTAAAAATGGCTCTAACGATTTTGATTAAAATCGTTAAATATTTAAGATATTAATAAGCCAAATAAAATGTATATTCTCAATTTTCTGGGAATAGCATCTGCAGACATGTTTATTCTGGATGAATTTTGCGGAATTTTGCATAACTGGTAAAGCGTAAGAGATACACAAAAACTTACCACACAAAAATGTAGATCTCGTTAAAAGACACAATTCATGCCATATATATTTTTTTTCGTGGCGCTGGTCGATTTTGAGATACGTATTCCTTGTTATTGATTTCAGCTTTAAAAATGTTTCTAATACGGGAATTTGTCAGCTCCTGTTCATACAAACAAAGTTACTTCAGTCACATAGTAAGTAGCTTTTGACTATCACTTTAACCTATGGTACTCCCTTATTTCGCTTCTATTTACAAGGAAGCAAGTAATGAGACTATTTCTGCTATATTTTTCTCGATTAGCATGAAGTAGATAGAACCATAATCGTTTTAATAATAATTTGTTGCAGAGATGTAGAGAAAGTCTTGTGAATGGAACACATAAGATTTTTATATTTTATTTTTATAATGTATTTTAATATGTTTCACTTAAGCAAATTATTTGCATGATGCAATCTACTGGTCACAAAACAAATGCAGCTCGTCTGTGCAGAATGATGTCTTAATGATTTTCAATGAAAGAAATGATTTCTTCTATGGGGTTTATTCGCAGCACAATCTAACGCTTATTAGTAGAATCTACAAAGTATAAGCTCCGCTTTTCATTCTGCTGTGCACTAATTACAAAACAGGTTTCACTTCGCCTTAAGTTGATGCAACTGTGAAATTTGAAAAAAGTGAAAATTAAAAAATCTGATATGTTTCATTCACATGACTTTTTCTACATCTCTGCAAGAAATTATTGTTAAAAAGCTTATGATTCTATTTACTTCATGCTAATCAAGAAAAAATTATCATAAATAGTCTTATTACTTGCTTCCTTGTAAGTAGAAGCGAAACAAGGGAGTACCATACGTTAAAGTGATAGTCAAAAGCTGGTTACTATGTGACTGAAGTTCCTTTGTTTGCATGAACAGGAACTGACAAATTCCTCTGTGAGAAAAGTATAAGTTTTTTTAAAGCTGATACCAAAAACAAGAAATAATTTAAAAAACGATCAACATATGTGTATTACATAAATTATGTGGTTTAACGTGCTCTGCTTTTGTTGTGTGGTAAGTTTTTGTCTATGTCTTACGGTTTAGCAGTTATGCAAAATTTCGTAAAATTCATCGGAATAAAGTAGTCTTCAGAGGCTATTCCCAGAAAATTTAATTTATGTTATATACATGTTTTTTCATGGAGTTGGTCGTTTTTGAGATATTCCTTGTTTTTGGTTTCTGCTTTAAAAACTTATACTTTTCTCATACAGGAATTAGTCAACTCCTGTCCATACAAACATAGCAACCAGCTTTCGACTACCACTTTAACCTATGGTACTCCCTTTTTTCGCTTCCACTTACAAGGAAGCAAGTAATAAGACTATTACTGCTGATTTTTTTCCCGATTAGCATGAACTAAATAGAAGCACAAGCTTTTTAACAGTATTTTATTGCAGAAATGTAGAGAAAGTTATGTGAGTGTAACACATATTTTTTCAGGCTATGTTTAAATAGCTGTTACTCTTCCGTAAAAACAACCTATCAAGCTACAGTGGGTGTGTTTTAATTTTGCTAAATATTTAGAAAGATATAACTGGTAAATTAACAGAAAATGTATATTGTGAAGGAGGCATCAGCTGAAGAAGTTGAATGAATGAAAGTGATGTACATCCTGGTATGAATCACTCCTGACACTGTTCTGACTCACTATTACTCCCATTCGCCCTGTATTAAGCAATTAAAACATTAAACTTCGTTAAGAATATATCCCGAGCTTCCTCTTCTCTAATCGCACTAGTAACCTTCGAAATAGAAGTCACGGTCCATAGTATTATTTAACGATTGATAAAGTATTGCCAAATAGTTTAAAGGAACTGTAACACAAGAGATGAGTACCAGAAATGGCAATGTTAAAATTGTAAAATTAATGTATAACATAACCTCAGTTTGTGGAATTTATTATGTTGTTCTCACGACACCTTAATAATGAAATAGACAGGGATGCTATGCAAGGTGGTTCACCTGTCCCTTATTCTCTGGTTTTATGCAACCCGCGGATTACACACAAGCCTGAAAACATCGTACCCGAGATCCATTCTTCTGCAGTCTAACATTATGGACTTCAGCGTTTTAAGTTATAGCTAAAAAGTAACGTATTTGTTGGTTTGAATTCCAAGATGCTCGATGCAGTTTAAAGTCTTAACAGAACGTTGACAATTTTTACTTTCTCTACACGTACTATGTACATAGTGTATAGAGAAGGTATTGTATTGCACCCAAAAATTCGATACCGAGATTATACCGGAAATATATGTTTTAGGGTCCCCTGTATCCAAAAAAAGCATTTTCAAAAAAAGGTCCATGAGTGTGTGTGTGTGTGTGTGTGTGTGTGTGTGTGTGTGTGTCCGTGTGTCTGTGAACATGATAGCTCAAAAACGAAAAGTAGGTAAAATACCAAAATCAGTATTTAAGTTTGGTATCTTCCAGGGATGCAATTTTAAGAAAAATCCCCTCACCCCAAACTACCCTTTACATAGAACTTTTTTTGGAACATTTTGATTCTTTAAAAAATGGCGCTTACGATTTTGATTAAAATTTCGTATATTAAAGATATTTACCTGAAAAATAAAAAGTCTATCTTGAATTTTCAGGGAATAGCCTCTGAAGACTGCTTTATTCTGGACGAATTTTACGGAATTTTGCATAACTACTAAACCGTAAGAGATAGATAAAAACTTACAACACAAAAAATGTAGAGCACATTAAAATACACAATTTATCTTATATATATATTTTTTTTTCGTGGAGGTGATCGTTTTTGAGATACTCCTTGTTTTTGGTTTCAGCTCAAAAAACTTATATAAGAATTTGATAGTTCCTGTCCAACAAACAAAGGAACTTCATTCACATAGCAAGCAACTTTTGACTATCACTTTAACCAATAATACGCCCTTATTTTTCTTCTACTTACAAAGAAACAAGCAATAGGAGTATTTCTGCTGTTTTTTTTTTTTCGATTAGTATGAAGTAAATAGAAGCACAAGCCTTTTAACAATAATTTGTTGTAGAGATGTAGAGAAAGTCATGTGAATGGAACACATCAGAGTTTTCCCCCTGCTTTCTTTCTTCCTGGTTTGGCACAAAGCTAGATGGGATATCAGAACATCTGTTAACTGGCTTATTTGTTTCTTTTATTGTTCTCTTTTTTATGCTTATTCTAACTTTATCAGTCCAGTTTTAAAGTCTTCTTTTTCAAAACAATTAGAATGAAAATTAAGGATCGAAAACAGAAGAACGCGTAAAATGAAGTGCCGTTTGTTCTTTATTCGTATACCTTTTTGTTGACACCTAAATTTATTAGTGACAAACACTGAACTAACTTTGAACCTCGATGGATAATACATAAACAAGATAAAAAGTGGGCTCAGACTGTGCGACTCGAACCGTTGACACGCTGGAGATAATGAAGGAACATGAAATTAAGCAGTTGAGCTACAATCATTGCACCCAGGGCTTACGTTAAAACTTGTATGTACAGTGTCCCACATGTCTCCCTCTCCGCTCCTGATCTCTTTATAACTGTTGTGGACTCCTTTTTGTAGCTTAAGCCGTTCGTTTAACCTCCATACATTATAATTCACGTTGCAGAACATATGACAGCGATCCTATAGATATAACATGTACTGTAACAGGAATTATTAAGCGCATGGAATTGATGTAGCTATTGCTGCTAAGGTCTATTTTCCTATGAATTATTGCTTTCAGAGCAAGAAGTATTGCCAAAAATAATAAGGGACCGGTGAACCACCTGGTATAATGTTGATTTACATTTCTATAATATTATTTTAATTTATTGTTAATTTTAACCATAGCAACAAACTAGACATAGCTATTTTCAAATCAATATAGTATTGAAATCAGACTCCCTGATTTTGCAGATGATTTGGTCTTATAACACCCACAGAAACGAATATACAATTTAAATATACTTGGGGTAGCCATAACTTGGAAGTTAGTACTAGTAAAACCAAAATTTTGGTATTTTAAGGAAAATATTCTGTATCCAGCAAAATTCTTTTAAAGAACTACATTTTATAAAGCGTAAATGGATATATAAATATTTCAGTCATTAATCTGAGTTAAGGAGAAAATTGATATAACAAACAAAATTACATTAATTTATGAAAACATTGGGGATAATAGTATTATGAAACTATATCAGTACAATATAACATTAGACTACGCCTATATAAGATTCTCGCACGACCAGCATGATATGAACCTGGATAATACGAAGAAGAGATGAATCTAGGATTACAGCTGATGAGATTCGATTTATTCGTAGCAGCGCTGGCAGCACAAAGAGAAACCACAAAAGAAATGGAAGAGTGTGGTCTAAAACCCATTCTCCATCATATGCAAAGCTAACAGAAATACTGGATGACCCCGTTCAACGATGTCGTCTCATAAAATTCCAAGAGCTAGACTTCGTTACCACCCTGAAGGTAAAAGATTCGACGAGACATCCCAAAAAACCTGGTGTGTTCCATTCACATGACTTTCTCTACATCTCTGCAACAAATTATTGTTAAAAAGCTTATGCTTCTATTTACTTCATGCTAATCCAGAAAAAATTAGCAGAAATAGTCTTATTACTTGCTTCCTTGTAAGAAGAAGTATAATAAGGGAATACCATAGGTTAAAGTGACAGTCAAAAACTAGTTGCTATGTGACTGAAGTTTCTTTGTTTGTAAGGACAGCAGTTGACAAATTCCTGTATAAGAAAAGTATAAGTTTTTCAAAGCTGAAACCAATAACAAAGAATATATCAAAAACGATCAACCCCACGAAAAAATGTATATGGCATAAATTGTGTGTTTTATTGTGATCTATATTTTTGATGCAGTACGTTTTTGTCTATCTCTTACGGTTTAGCCGTTATGCAAAATTCAATAAAAATCATCAGGAATAAAGAGGTCTTTAGAGGCTATTCCCAGAAAATTCAATGTATCAATTTTATTTGGCTCGTATATACCTTAATTATTAGAGATTTTAATCAAAATCGTTAGAGCCATTTTGAGAATGTCAGAATTTTTTAAAAAAATTCATGTAAAGGGTAGTTGGGGGTGGGGAGATTTTCTTGAAAATTTTCGTGTCGCATCCTTGGAAGATATCAAACTTAAATAGCAAGTTTGGTTTTCAACGGTCTTTTCGTTTTTGAGATATGCTGTCCATAGACACACACATACTCTCTCTCTCTCTCTCTCTCTCTCTCTTTCTCACACACACACACACACACACACACGGACATTTTACCAAAAATATCTGATGAAATCCATTCACATGACTTTCACTACATCTCTGCATTAAATTATTGTTAAAAAGGTTATGCTTTTATTTACTTCATGCCAATCGAGAAAAAAGTAGCAAAATAGTCTTATTACTTGCTTCCTTGGAAGTAGAAGCGAAACATGGGAGTACCATAGGTTAAAGTGAAAGCCAAAAGCTGGTTGCTATGTGACTGATGTTCTTTGTTTGTATGGACAAGAGTTGACACATTCCTGTATGAGAAAAGTATAAGTTTTTCAAAGCTGAAACCAAAAACAGGGAATATCTAAAAAATGATCAACTCCATGAAAAAAGGTATATTACATAAATTGTGTGTTTTAACGTGCTCTACATTTTTTGTATGGTAAGTTTTTGCCCATCTCTTACGGTTTAGCTGTTATGCAAAATTCCGTAAAATTCATCTAGAATAAACTAGTCTTCAGAGTCTATTGTCAGAAAATTCAATATATACATATTATTTGTCAGGTAAATTTCTTTAACATACGATATGTTAATTAAAATCGTTAGAGCAATTTTTAAGAAAATCAAAATTTTCGAAAAATGTTCCATGTAAAGGGTAGTTTGGGGTGGGGGGATTTTCTTGAAAATCTTCGTGTAGCATCCTTGGAAGATACAAAACTTAAATAGTTTGTATTTAACGGTTTTTTCGCTTTTCAGCTATGCTGCCCACAGACACACACACAGACATTTTTCTAAAAATGCTTTTTTTGGATTCAGGGGGACCCAAAACAGGTATTTCCGGTGAAATCTCGGTATCGAATTTTTGGGTGCATTACAATACATTTTCTATACACTATGTACATAGTGCGTGTAGAGAAAGTATAACAACTGTGAGATCGCTACCATATCGAACTCTGTACAGAAAGAACATAGTCACTTCAAAATTTTGCTAAATTCAATAGCCACATACTGCAATCATACACTCAGTGCACTGAGGCACTCCCGTTGTTACATCTCAAAGTGTAGACATTTAGTTATTAATTGAGACTGGCTGCTTTCTGTTGCTAAGATATAATTGAATTTACGATTTACCAGTTACGTAAAATCCAGCAAAATTCATCGAGAGTAAAGAACGGCGAACTAACGATTTTGATTAAAATCCCGTATATTAAAGCTATTTACATCCCAAATAAAATGTATAATTTGAATTTTTTGGGAATAGCCTCTGAAGAGCTTACATTCTTGATGGATTTTGCACAATGTTTCTTAATTGGTAAACCGTAAGACATAGACAAAATCTTATTACACAAAAAAATGTAGATCTCGTAAAAACATACAATTTATGTTCTTTACGATTTTTTGTTGTGGAAGTGACCGTTTCCAGGGTATTACTTGTTATTGATTTCAATTGTGAGGTACTTGAACTTTTCTCAGACAGGAAGTGTCCAGTTTTCTTTTGTTCTACTCCTGGACAAGCAAAGAAGCGATTTGCAATGACAATCGAATAACGATATCTTTTAAAACATTTGACTATCATTTTAGCATGGCTTTAGTTCTCTTCTACTTGTAAGGAACTAAGTAATAAGAACATTCTGCTAATGTTTATCTCGATTAGTGTTGTGTAGAAAGAAGTATAATCTTTCGTAAGAAGTTTGTTTGTAGAACAGCTAGAGGGTGAGTGTAATACACAAGATCTTTTCCAAAAGCGTCCTTTGCTTTCGTTCTTTACTTTTGTTGCGGGTGTTCTAATTCTGAAATAGGTCAATGTTAAATAAATAGCGAAATGAAAGCGCAAATAGGCCAGCCGAGCTCTGAAGCATGCCCCGTTATTAGTTACTCATTGTGTGTAGTAAAGCACTTCCTCATCAGAGCAGCCGCAGCCATGACAGTCCGAATTTCAGAGCAGAAACCGGCTAAGTAAACATCTGCACATCAGGCCACGATAACATTTGCCCAATAGCCACGTAGTTTCAGTTTTAAAGCATTCGGGAAATGCACCATAAACTGGAAACCTTGCGGAACGGCCCAAAATTTGAAAAATCTGCAAATAGAAGCATAAGCTTTCTAACAATAATTTGCTGCAGAGATGTAGAGAAAGTCATGTGAATGGAACACATCAGATGTTTTTATCCTCGTCATTCAAAGATCCGTTTAGTAAAATTTGACTATAACTTTAGCGAGTGTATTCGCTTATTTCGCTTCTACTTAAATGAACTAGTAATAAAACCACTTTTGCTAATGTTTATCCTGATTAGCCTGAAGCAAAGAGAAGAATATGCTTTTGTAAGAGTAATTTGCAGCAGAATAGGTGGAAAAAGTCATGTGATTGGAACACATGTGATTTCTTTCATCCTGATCATGTAAAGAGAAGGCGATTTCAATTGCAACTCATAGCAACCAGCTTTTAAAAGATAAGACTATCGCTTTAGCCTAATGCATTACCTTATTGTTCCTCCAATTAGAAGGAACCAAGTGATAAAAAATGTTGCTAATGTTTATCCTGACTGGCGTGAACTAGAGAGAGCTTTCGTAAGAATAGTTTTTTGCAGAATAGCTAGAGAAAGTCATTGATTGGAACATATCGGATTATTTTAAACCTGAAACGAAATTTTAAATGTGTAATGAATGTATAGCTCGATTAGGAAGTAGATAGAAGTAGAAGATTTTCTAGGTATTATTTTATTCCTTCAAGCCTTTAATATATGATTAATTAGAGGTTATATATTATTTCCTCTATAAATACAATGTACATCGTGTATAGAGAAGGTAGGTAGTGTATTGCACCCAAAAATTCGATAGCGAGATTTCACCGGAAATACATGTTTTGGGTCACCCTGAATCCAAAAAAAAAAAAAAAAAAAAAAGCAATTTTGGAAAAAGGTCCGTGTATGTGTGTGTCTGTCAGTCAGTCTGTGTATCTATGGACAGCATAGCTCAAAAACGAAAATTCCGTTGAATAACAAACTTGGTATTTAAGTTTAGTATCTTCCAAGGATGCGTCACGATGATTTTCAAGAAATTCCCCCCACCCCCAGCTATCTTGTACATGGAACTTTATTCGAAAATTGTTATTTTCTCAAAAATGGCTCTAACTATTTTGATTAAAATGTCGTATGTTAAAGATATTTACGTGACAAATAAAATGTATATCTTGAATTTTCTGCGGATAGCCTCTGAAGACTACTTTATTCTGGATGAAATTTACGGAATTTTGCATAACTGCTAAACAGTAAGAGGTAGACAAAAACTTACCACACAAAACATGTAGAGCACGTTAAAACACACCATTTATGTAATATACATTTTTTTTTTTTTTTTTGTGGAGTTGATATTTTTGAGATGTTCCTTGTTATTGGTTTTAGCTTTAAAAAACATACTTTTCTCATACAGGAATTTGTCAACTCTTGTCTATAGAAACAAAGCTACTTTAATAATATAGCAATCAGCTTTTGACTATCTCTTTAACCTATGGTACTCTCTTATTTCGCTTCTACTTGCAAGGAAGCAAGTAATAAGACTATTTCTTCTAATTTTTTTCTTCATTAGCATGAAGTAAATAGAAGCATAAGCTTTTTAACAATAATTTGTTGCAGAGATATAGAGAAAGTCATGAGAATGGAACACATCAGATTTTTTTAAGATTTTGATTCTCTTATTACTCTTAATGTATTTCGTCTGCATGAGTAAATTGAGAAATGAATTTGAATTTAATACATAAAATGTTATTGCTTTGAAGTTTTATCTGGTTCTGATGTGAAATATTCCAAAATGAGTAGCGATGTGCACCATTGTTGATCATATAATTGTTGACCGAGGATCACTGAAACGTGGTGAAACAGTAACCGTGGTTAAACTATACTTCATTGTTAATTCTGTTCAACTAACAGCCATCAGCTGACAGTATTACGCTCATAATTCTCTGAGAATTACTCAAAGAAATGTATGCTACTCGATAACCAAAGAGGTTGAAGTGAATAATTTACAATCGCCTTGTCTATATAGCTTCGTTTTTGTTTTACTGTAGTGTATAGCTGGACATTCTTTTGGCGGTAAAAGAAAATAAATAAAATGAGGTCTCCAAATATTCCCCAGATGAGATATACGTTCTATTTGATTTGGCTGTCTCATATTTCAATAAACTGGAAAGTAATCGGAATCATTTTCTTTAAAAGAAAATCAGAAGTGTATGTATTTAACTATGACACCAGGCAGGTTCCAATAACCAAATAAATAACAAATCGTTATTTGTTAAAATAGCGTCAATTGTGTGTAAATTTTCGGAAAACGAAAAAAAAAGTTCTTTGTAAATTGAGTTACTTGTGTCTATCATTTTAATAATGCAGAATAATTCGTTATACTATAAAAAGTATTATGTAACAAATTGTAGGTTAAGAACCCGAATATTTGAACTTACCCTTATAAGACGACTGCCAAATAACTTCAAGCTCTATGGACTCCGGACTCATTTGAGCATTATTTACCCTTTGCATTCATCGTCCTATGTGACCTATCCAATTATATGATGTTAATCTAACAAAAAATTCTAATGTGTTCTACATTTCCGCAACAAATTATTGTTAAAAACCTTATGCCTCTATTTACTTCATGCTAATCGAGAAAAAAATACCAGAAATAGTTTTATTACTAATGTTTTCTTGATTATCAATAAGGCAAATAGAAGCATAAGCTTTCTAACAAATTCCTGTATGACAAAAGTATACGTTTTTTAAAGCTGAAACCAATAACAAGGAATATCTCAAAAACGATCAACTCCGCGAAAGAAGTATATGTAATATAAATTATGTGTTTTAATGTGCTCTACATTTTTTGTGTGGTAAGTTTTTGTGCATATCTTGCCGTTTAGCTGTTATGCAAAATTCCGTAAAATTCAGCAGAATGAAAGGTCTTCAGAGGCTATTCCCAGAAAATTAAAGATTTACTTGTCAGGTCTTTAATATTTATCTTAATCAAAGTCGTTAGAGCCATTTTTGAGAAAATCAACATTTTCGAAAACAGTTCCATGTAAAGAGTAGTTGGGGGTGGGGGATTTCCTTGAAAATCTTCGTGTCGCATACCAAGTTTGGTATTTAGCTGTCTTTTCATTTTTGAGCTATGCTGTCCACAGACACACAGACACCCACACGGACCTTTTTTCTAAAAAAATTATTTTTTGATTCAGGGGAACCCAAAACGTGTATTTTCAATGAAATCTCGGTATCGAATTTTTGGGTGAAATGCAATACCTTCTCTATACACTATGTATATAATACGTGTAGAGAAAGTAAAATGTCAATAACGACTTCCTATTTGAGAAAAATCTAAGTACTGGAGATTTTGAAAACAATAACAAGGTTTATCCGGAAATGTTTAATTCAAAAAAAAAATTATATGAGAAATTTATGTTTTAAATTTACATTTTTGTATAGTAAGCTTTTGTCTATCTCTTACGGTTCACCAGTAATGCAAAAGTTGCAAAGATCAATTTTTGAGAAAAACAACATTTTGAAAAATTGTTCATGTAAAGGATAGTTTGGGGCGAGAGATTTTCTCAAAAGACCTTCTTGAAAGAGGCTGAACTTATATCCCAATTTGGTATTTAATGCATTTTTCGTTTTCAGTTATGCTGTTTATAGACACATGAATATACACACACTTTTTTCTAAAGTGCTTTATTTGGATTCAAAACATACATTACCGGTGAAATCTCAACATAGATTTTTGGTTGCAATGCAATATTTACCCTATCTACTCTGAAGAAGAAAAAAACAGTTTTCTGTGATGCTTTTGAAATTAAAAGGGAGAATTAGCAGCTTACCAATTAAAAAAGAAAAATCGGTTGAAAATTTAAACCAAAAGGTAACAAAGAATATCTTGTAAATGACTCACACCACAAAAGTGTGACCTACCAGGTTAAAGGACATTAAACTAATAATAATAATAATAATAATAATAATATAAAAACTTAATTTCAAAGTAAATTGTGGACCTTACAGTTTTAGTTCAGATAAGATTTTGTGTATCTCTTAGGGTTTACTAATTATACAAAAATCATTCAGAATCAAGAGCACTTCATAGGCTACTCCCAGTAAATATAAGATATACGTTTATATTTGTCATGAAAATATATTTAAAACGTGTTACTCTGCATTTTAGAGCCTTCTTGAGAGAATAAAAAAAAAAATTCCATGGTAAGAGTAGTCTGATATGGAGGAATTTTCTTGAAGATCTTGGAGACGTTCTTGAAGATACTGAACTCAAATGCCAAGTTTAGTGATTTATGCCAAATAAGTATTTCATGGTTCACCGTAAATAAGGTACATATATTCTGCAAGTTCAGAGAAGGTGTACATTTTCTCCATATTGTGTCACACACATTCCATAGCATACGAAATACGGGGGCCGTTTTTTTTTCAACCTCCGATAGGCTATAAATAAAATACTAGTTCATAGAAAATAATTATTTTATTACTAAAAGTGTTGTACACTAATGGTTACTTTTCAACATAATCACCGAAAAGATTGAGACATTTATCGAACCTGTGCACAAGCTTTGCAATACCCGCTTCAAAAAATGTTGCCGCCAATGATGCAGCTGTTTATTGTGAAACTTTATACGTTTGTGAAAAGTCATTCACAACAAACGAAGAGGAATACTGACTTCAGGAATTGTGTTGATCCATGACACGCTCGCCCACACACTGCTGGCACAACCCATTGGCTCCTTGAACAATTTCAATGGGACATTTTCGATCATCCGCCATACAGTCCTGACCTGGCACCCAGCAACTTTCACCTTTTCCCTGAACTGAAGACGTGGCTAGGAGGGGAGCACTTTCACACCAACGAAGATCTTCAAAACAACGTCAATGCTCATTTGAAAACATTGGCGGGAACATTTTTTGAAGTGGGTATTGCAAAGCTTGTGCACAGGGACGATAAATGTCTCAATCTTTTCGGTGATTATGTTTAAAAGTAACCAAAGTGTACAAAACTTTTAGTAATAAAATAATTGTTTTCTATGAACTTGTCTTTTATTTATAGCCAATCGGAGGTTGAAAAAGAAAACGGCCCTCGTAACCTCAGTGAGCAGAAACAAGGAAAGTAGTGTATTTACACTGGCCAATCAGAATTGAGTCCTGAGTATATACGTATCGGAATACTTCACGTGAAATAAAAAACTGTATGACAGGAAATGAGCCCATTACCTTTGGGTCACCAATTTTGGCGTTACGCATTAATCCACACGATCGATTTAACAAATGCCTCTAGAATAGGCGGCACAACGACCTTCAGGTGTCGTATTGTCAAGTGATTTGTTCAAGATTTGAGAGATTTATCTGACAGCAAATGTTGAGAACGCCAATAACGACTTGCTGAAAATAGATAATTTATAATCGTGTAGCAGTTCTATAGACATTCTAAGTTAATTTTACTTTCTCTACACGTACTATGTACAAAGTGTAGAGAGCAGGTATTGTAATGCACCCAAAAATTCGATACCAAGATTTCACCGCAAATTCATCTTTTGAGTCCCCCTGAATCAAAAAAAAAAAATGGTCCATGTGTGTGCGTGCGCGCGCTTAGCTTAAAAACAAAAAATCTGTTAAATTCCAAGCTTGGTATTTAAACTCAGTATCTTCCAGGGATGCAACATGAAGATTTTGAGAAAAATCTCCCCAACCCAAACCATCCTTTTCATGGAAAAATTTTCGAAAATTTTGAATTTCTCAAAACTGGCTCTAACAATTTTGATTAAAATGCCGTATATTAAAGATTTTTAAATAGCAAATAAAATGTATATCTTGAATTTTCTAAGAATAATCTCTAAAGACCTCATTATTCTCAATGAATTTTGCTGAAATTTGTGTAACGGATAAACCGTAAGAGATAGACAAAAACTACTTAGGAGAAAATCCAGAGCTCGTTAAAACAAACAATTTATCTTATGTACATTTTTTCGTGGATTTGATTGTTTTTTTTTTTGTTTTTTTTTTTTGAGATATTCCTTGTTATTTATTTCAGATTGAAAATACTTAAACTTTTCTCACACGGGAGGTTGTAAACACCTGGCCCTGCATAGAAACGGACTTCAACCACATGGCAACCAGCTTTTAAGAGATTTGACATTCATTTTAGCTTAGTGTGTTCCCTGATATAGTTTCTACCTAGAGGAAGGAAGTAATAGAAAATGTCTGCAAATGTTTATCTCGAATATATAAAGTAGACAGACGTATATGCTTTTAACAGTAATTTGTCACAGCGATGTGGAGAAAGTCATGTTGATGGAACACATCTAATTTTTACTTTCTCTACACGCACTATGTACATAGTGTATAGAGAAGATATTGTAAATGGAAATGGCGCGTTATTTATGGACGCTCTTTAACTGCTTTGGTTCTCAGCGTCCCATTCTATATTGGGCGTGAAAGATCGCTTAGTTTTGCTCAGAGGCCTCTATTATCAGGCTTGAGGTTCTTTTACGTGCCGTAAATCTACGACACGGGACCCACGGCTTTACTTCCCTTCCGAAGGAAGCCATGCTAAGGATTTTTACGCCCGAAAAAATCCATCGTCCTCCGCCGGGTATGAACCCGCGACCTTGGGTATATGAAGTCAGCATGGTAACCATTACACCACGGAGGGCGATCGAAGATATTGTATTGCATCCAAAAATTCGATATCGAGATTTCATCGGAAATACATTTTTGGGTCCCCCTGAATCCAAAAAAAGCATTTTTGGAAAAAATTCCGTGTGTATGTCTGTGTGTGTGTCTATGTGTCTGTGGACAGCATAGCTCAAAAACGAAAAGACCGTTAAACACCAAACTTCCAAGGATGCGACACGAAGATTTTCAAGAAAATCCCCCACCCCCAAATACCCTTCACATGGAAAAATTTTCGAAAATTTTGATTTTTCCAAAATGGCTCTAACGATTTTGATTAAAAGATCGTATATTAAAGATATTTACCTGACAAATAATATGTATATCTTGAATTTTCTAGGAATAGCCTCTGAACACTACTTTATTCTGGATGAATTTTACGAAATTTTGCATAACTGCTAAACCATAAGAAATGGACAAAAACTTACCACACAAAAATTTAGAGCACATTAAATCACACAATTTATGCTATTTACATTTTTTTCGAGGAGTTGATCTTTTTTTTTTTTTTTTTTTTTTTTTTTTTTTTAGATATTCCTTGTTTTTGGTTTCGACTTTGAGAAACTTGTACTTTTCTCATACAGGAATTTGTCAACTCGTGTCCAGACAAACAAAGGAACTTCTGTCACCTAGTAACCAACTTTTGACTTCACTTTAATCTATGATACTCCCATATTTCGCTTCTACTTACAAAGAAGCAAGTAATAAGACTATTTCTGCTAATTTTTTCTCGATTAGCATGAAGTAAATAGAAGAATAAGCTTATTAACAGTAATTTGTTACACAGAAGTAGATAAAGTCATGTGAATGGAACACATCAGCTTTTTTTTTTTCATATAGCTTTGGTTTAACACCGGCTAAAAAACAGCTGATGCCAACATTTTTAAAACCTTATAACTACGTTATATTTGGACGTGAATGAATCATTGCCCATCTCAAATTGTTAGAATCTGTGAAATTATTTTTGTAGTTCCTGTATACGTGAAATGAATGTATATAGGCTTACTATCCGTCCGGGATTTGGCCGGGCCGAACACTCCTGGTTTTCTTACACTGTCTACGGTGAAGTCCGGAGTTGTAAAATGTTCGGATTTAGCACATAAGACAGATTATTGCAGTTATGATAAAGTTGTAAACGTATATTTGACTATGGCGAAACGAAATAGGTAGAAGTAAGTTGTGGTAAATGTTGCTCAAGATAACAGTGCTGTTCCTCTGTTTAGAGAAATGACGGCTGTGTTTAGCTTTCGTATTTCGCGAACCCTAAACCGTGTATTACTGGTTTTGTGAAAATATAATCATCATTCAGCAAATGTGTGAAACAGGGTAGTTCCAGGTCAATGTGTTTTATTAAAAGACATATTTGGAGGGTGGGTAGCTTAATGGCCTTTAACCTGGTTGGTTATATTGGACGATGAATGAAATAGGTGAAATGATGCTCAAATGATTTCGGGGTCCATGGAATTTAATGGGGCAAGGTACTCTTTTTTTGTTTTATACACTAATAAAACATTTATTATTTCTAGTTTCAGAAAATGTATACTTTTGGGGAGTTTAAGAACATGTTAATCATTTTAAATATAATTTAAATGCTTGACTGCATTTCTTTAAAGTTGTTATGCAATGCTGACTTTTAGAACATTTATATCTCTAAATTCAGTTTTCTGAAAACAGTATTTTTGGATACTTATGTACTTTTTGTCAGAACGTATGAGAACTGCAAAGCTGACATATATAGGTAGTTGAAATTTCTGAACCACAATTGTGATATTATAGTACATTTTGATCATATTAAGAAAGCAACAACATTGTAAACTTCCCACATTTTTACTTTTTTGAATTTTCAAATATTTTTTTTAAATTTCTACTGAAATTGTATCATAGCTAAATAATTGAGATTCAGAAGATAGCTGATTATACTAAGAACAAGTATGCAAAAGTGTGATTATGTATTGCAAGTAGTATCAGAGAAAAAGGTACATGAATTCACATGTTTAAGACTAAGTTTTATTACTTTACTGCTGAATAAAATACTTTTTATAGAATCAACCGCACAAGTTATTAATGCAAACAGTTACTTGAAATAATTATGATTATTTATAGAATAATTCATACAAATTTCTGGAAAAACAATTGAGCAGCGGTAATTCAACTAAAAAAAAAACCTATCCTGCTAACTCACCCTTAACGAGATTCGAACTCACAACCTATTGAATGTGAGGCAGATACGCTACCACCACACTATCCAGGAGGGCTGAAAGAATACTATAGTCATATACTACTTCGAATCATGCGTTTGTAACATTGCCATGAGAAAAAGAATATGTACATTTAATGAAACACTCCAAAACGAACACAGATTTTTGAAAACATGTGATTGTAGGTATCATAGTGTAATGGAGTATTTTATATTGTTCACAAACATAGGGCAGAAATTGAAGATAAGCATAACAAAGCTATGCTACTTCTTCATCAACAAATATTATGGACTATTTCATAAACATGTATTCACTAAATGCTAGGGAGTTTATTTGTGCTGCTAAAAGGAAACATTTGCATACCATTCTGCAAAACATCCTTTGAGCTTCAAACCGTCTAACTGTATGTCACAGCATATTAGAAAATTCTTTGAAAGCAGGGTTTCGTCAGCCAGGTCTCCGACCCAGACCAATAGTTTTTAAATGTGTTTAAAAGCGACATCCCATGTAAGTAGACATACTGGTATGTGAAAACAAAACCTGCGAAATGAAATTCCGGCACACCAGCTGCACTTAAATGATCATGCATATTTTTAGTGCACTTTTGTGAACTTCAAAGCACATGCGAGCTTCAAAAGCTAAGATGGAACCCATGAAAACATAAATAAATCACTTTTCTGGTGTGTATAATAACGTTATAGTTGGCGGTGTACAGACTTTAAATTAGGTTGTTCAACTCTGCTAGCTGAGTCAGAGTACTCGCGCATTCGCAGCAACAGTGATCGCAGCCAATACATTACTGGCCGAAGATCATTGCGCTTCCTGCTACTTCATTCCAACAGTTCATTGAGTTATAATGACAGCTTTCTCCCAGTGCAGAGTTGTATTGCATGCTGGAACAGCCTACTCTAAACGGAACGTGGAGTTGTCAATATGTTTTGCTGGTCTATAGTTGTACATGCACTCTCCAACGATCCAGGAGGCCATAACATAGTCAATATTTTACTAAACTAAACATAAAACATGCTATGTTTTTTATTCAGCACCCTATTACTGTACAATGGGTAATAATCAGAGATAGGAAGTTCGTATCGATTTTCTTATACAAAATAAGAGCGGCCAAGGTTGATAATACCATGCGGCGCTATTTCCGCGAGCAAAGGTCAACGTAGAGTGCAACCTATTACTACAAAACAGGTATTACTGTAGAACCACGTCGGTAAGAAGGAAGGCGTTCGAATAACATCTTTGTTGTGCTCAAATGTGAGCAAAATTAATTTGTTTTACAACCATAGTAAGTTTCCTGTAGAATGAAGTTTTCATTTGAAAAGCTTCAGAAGTACATATAGTTTTCAGCAATACGACTGCAGAAGAGTAGAGATTTAATTTAATTCCTGCTTTCGTTTTTACCTGATAAGAGTCTGAAGATATTTAAGGAATTCATTTATTACTGGTTGGAGTATAATCTGGGCTTGTGGACCATGGTCTACTGGGCTCCTCCTTCTTCTTCCCAGACGTTTCGTCTGCGACTACGGCAGACATCTTCGGTGGCAGCGGCGAGGTCGAAGTGCTCTAGCGGACGTTTCAACTGCCGTAGTCGCAGACGAAACGTCCGGGAAGAAGGAGGAGCCCAGTAGACCACGGCCCACAAGCCCGGATTATACTCCAGCCAGTATTGACACCGACCGTGAAAGCCTAAGAATTTCGATGAATTCATTTATTATTTGGATATTATTTTATATTCGATCTGTAAACACTACAATTCGTGATATAATTTTTTGTGTGTTTACAAATGTACATATGTAAAGAAAGAAATCAGTCTGCCATATATATGTAACAATTTTTACTTTCTCTATAGGCACTATGTACATAGTGTATAGAGAATGTATTGCACTCCACCAAAAAATTCGGTACCGAGATTTCACCGGAAATATATGTTTTAGGGTCCCCTGTAGCCAAAAATAGCATTTTCACAAAAAGGTCCGTGTGTGTGTGTGTGTGTGTGTGTGTCCGTGTGTCCGTGAACACAATAACTCAAAAACGAAAAGTCGGTAAAATACCAAACTTGGTATTTAAGTTTAGTATCTTCCAGGGATGCGACACGAAGATTTTGAGAAAAATTTCCCCCCCCCACAAACTACCCTTTACATTGAACTTTTTACGAAAATTTCGATTTTCTCAAAAATGGCTCTAACGATTTTGATTAAAATTTCGTATATTAAAGATATTTATCTGACAAACAAAATGTATATCATGAATTTTCTGGGAATAGCCTCTGAAGATCACTTTATTCTGGATGAATTTTTCATAACTACTAAACCATAAGAGATGGACAAAAACTTAACCCACAAAAAATGTAGAGCACGTTAAAACACACAATTTATGTTGTATACATTTTTTTTTTTTTTTTTGTGGAGTTGATCGTTTTTGAGATATTCCTTTTTCTTGGTTTCAGCTTTGAAAATCTTATACATTCTCATACAGGAATTTGTCAACTCCTGTCCACACAAACCAAGGAACATCAGTCACATAGCAACCAGTTGGCTTTCACTTTAATCTATGATACTCCCTTATTTCGCTTCTGCTTACAAGGAAGCAAGTAATAAAACTATTTCTGCTAATTTTTTTCTGATTAGCATAAAGTAAATAGAAGTATAGGCTTTTTAAGAATAATTTGTTGCAGGGATATAGAGAAAGTCATGTGAATGGTACACATCAGAATTTTTATGTTGTACATAATGATCTGATTTTACGAATGCCTCATAAGTCACTTTTGTTCTCTGGAAACAGTACTGTTTACGTCTTCCCCCTGCGTTTTTATCAATGACTTGTTTTGATGCGGCGAGATGGTCGGTCGCAACCTATATACGGAACGGCGAACGGTACGAACTTCCTAGCTCTGGTTATAACACATAATTTGAATTTACATTCACATACATAATTTAACAATTGTTAGCCTCTTGTGCCAGATGACTCAACTACCCCGTATTTGGCGTGTGCAGAGAGTGAAGAACTGGTGGGTTTTAACTTAAAATGGTCCCGTTGAACGCTGCAACTCTTTTAACGCTTGAAGGGATACCTGCACACGCCAAACTCGGAACAATGGTCCACTTGGTATAAGTGTACGTATTTTTGAGACTAATATTTTACAACAAAAAGTTATTGTTTTCAATAACGATGACAGAGCAAATTGCATCATTTTAATACTAGATTATATTTTCCACTAATTTGAAAGATATTTATATCTTCTCTGGGTGTCACTTAAGAAGAATGATTGATAATGTTCAGTAATTACTATTCAAAATAAAGTAGATACACAGTTTTATTTCCTAGTCTTTCATATATATATATATATATATATATATATATATATATATATATATATATATATATATACATATACATATATATATATACATATTTCTGCAATGAATCACAACAGCACAAGATGTTTATTATATTCAAATATTCACGAACTAAAAATCCTTTCTAATAATTTTTTTCCGCAAGTGCAAATAATTTCGTCCCCACTAAACAACACTGTGCATTTCGTTAATTTTCAAGTTACTTGTGTTTTGCATTTATTACACCGAGAAAACTCTGCATCAAGCTCTGCAATGCTCATGAATTTTTATTTTCTCTACTATAGTAAGTAGGGGAATTACTGTACTCCATTAAAAAACTCGGTACCCAGATTTAACCGAAAATAATGTTTTAAGACTTCCTGAAGAAAAAAAAACCCATATTTAGAAAAAGGTGGACACGCGCGCGCAAGTGTGTCTGTTGATATCTGCTTGCCTGTCTACCCTGCGTCTTTCTGCGACCAGCACATCTCAAAATAGAACATTTAGTTAAATACCAAATTTGACATTCATATTCAGTGTCTTTCAAGGATGCAACACAAGAATATTCAAGAAAATCCAACTATCCACTACAACTACCTTTACATTGAATATTTTTCGTAAATTTTAATTTTTTTAAAAATGGTTCTAATGATTTTAAATTAGAATACCGTATTACTTTCTCTACATGTACTGCTTACATAGTGTATGGAGAATGTATTGTATTCCACCCAAAAATGTGATACCGAGAGTACACCGGAAATACATGTATTGGGACCTTCTGAATAAAAAAAAAAAAAAAAAAAAAAGCATTTCTAGAAAAAGGTCCGTACGAGTGCGAGTGTGTGTGTCTGTGGGCAGCACAATACCAAATTTGGTATTTAAAGTTCAGTATCTTCCAAGGATGAGACACGAAGATTTTCAAGAAAATCCCCCCAACCCCAACTACACTTTACATGGAAAAATGTTCTAAAATGTTGTTTTTCTCAAAAATTTCTAACGATTTTCATTAAAATGTATATTAAAGTTATTTACATGACAAATAAAACGTATATCTTTAATTTTCTGGGAATAGCCTATGAAGACATCTTTTTTCTGTATGAATTTTTCGGAATTTTACATAACTGGTAAACCGTAAGACATAGACAAAAACTTACTTAATAAGAAATGTATAACTTGTTAAAACACAATTTATGTAATATCTACATTTTTCGTGGAGTTGACCGTTTTTTAGTTATTCTTGGTTATTGGTTTCAGTTACTTTTCTCATACGAGAATTTGTCAACTCCTTTCCATACAAACAAAGGAACTTCAGTCACATAACAAACAGCTTTTGACTATCACTTTAACCTATATTTCGCTTCTACTTACAAGAAAGCAAGCAATAATACTATTTCTGCTATATTTTTCTCGATTAGAATGAAGTAAACAGAAACATAAGCTTATTAACAATAATTTGTTACAGAGATGTAGAGAAAGTCATGTGAATGGAACACATCAGATTTTGTTTTTAGTTGTCGCCTTATTATCCAAAACATTCTAGTAAAAGGTGTTCCAGTTTATGGTTTATAAATTTATAGTGGTTTTTGATTTGCATTTAGTAAAAGTTACTAATGATTGATTAAAATTTCAGACCATAATCATGTCAACAGAGAATTCCTACATTAGCTCAGAATTTTCCGAATTAAATTTACAGACGCTTTAAACTCCACAGTCTAGACGATAAAATGATAGTGTATGATTCATAATGTTCGTAATATTTAAATGTTTCTTATTAATATAAAGGTATCTTCAGGTGTAAACCATAAGTGGTTATATTGATTTTATTTTGTTTTTAAACTCTTCATCTGATGTTATTCGTAGGTAATTTACAGGGTTACTACAAAAGAAATAGACAACTTCAACTGCCTGTAAAACAAAAACTATTAGAGATAGCAACCTAATTATTTTAGAGGTATGTTGAGAAACTTTCAAAGTTTCGTTTGTTACTACTGGTAACGCTGTAGTGTTTTGTTTGTTGTTGCAGAAGCTGAAATGGCGGAAAATCCTGTGGAAAAGGCATATTGCGTGTTGGAATTTGCTAGAACGCAATCAGCAACTGTTGTCCAACGACATTTTAGAACATGTTACCACAAAAATGAAATGATGCGCTCACAAAAACCAGCATCGTCTTCATCATGTCGCAACATGTCGATACAAAAGTCACGCCGTATGACCTTATCTTCTTCACTCAGAAACTGCAACATCTGTAATCTGTAAGGCATCATGTGCAGTCGCTTCCGCAAGATTTTCCATACAGTTTGCTGTGGAATTTGTAATTGCATGCTTGCCCTAGACGTAGATTTCTGTGGGCTTCTTATGTAGGCAAAACGTTCAACGTTTACTTCCGAAACTCTTGGTCTTCCCGAGCTCTTCCCTTTGCACAAACATCCCGTTGTCTCGAATTTTCTATACCAGTCGTAGATTGACTGTCTAGTCGGTGGCGTTTTGTGATAACGTGTTCTAAAATGTTGTTGGACAACAGTTGCTGATTGCGTTCTAGCAAATTCCAACACGCAATATGCCTTTTCCACAGGAGTTTCCGCCATTTCAGCTTCTGCAACAACAAACAAAACACTACAGCGTTACCAATAGTAACAAACGAAACTTTGAGAGTTTCTCAACATACCTTCAAAATAATTAGGTTGCTATCTCTAATAGTTTTTGTTTTACAGGCAGTTGAAGTTGTCTATTTCTTTTGTAGTAACCCTGTATATTTTTTTCTTGATATATTTCATATCATATGTATAATTCATAGTTTGTTTTCTTATTGTTACATTTTTATAGCCTCCTATCTAAGGTCATATCGGAGGCTTTCATTAGAAATGACTTGATGTCTGTAGGTTCTTTCCGTTGGGTTTTATTTTCCTCCAACACACACATACACACACTCATTCTCACATACATTGTGGGGGATATGGAATAATTCAGGTTAAAGAAAAATTCCCCGCCCCAGCCGGAAATAGAACCCGGGACCTCCGGGCGAGAAGTCAGCTCGCTGACCACTAGACCCTGGAGGCAATCCTCTTTTTTTAATTGTCTCATTTATGTAGCTCCATTTAACGTCTATGGTGATATCGGGAGCTCTGACTTATGAAACAACTCGTTGCATACATACTTTCAGACTTTGTAGGGAATAGGGAATGATTCCGGTTAAAGAAAAATTGCCCGCTGGGAATCGAACCTGGAAGTCTGGGTGAGAAATCAGCTTGCTGACCACTCGATCAGGGAGGCAGTCAATTCATAAACTTGTATAATTTGCCCTGGGTTTGTCATGCATAGCTTTAAAGTAATGTTGTGTAGTTCTGACTGTCATGAATCTTCAAAATATATTGTTTTATCTTACTATAGTGTAATTTATTTTGGTAAATTCTCCTTCCATGCACTCTCCATTTTAATTGATAAACAAATAAGGAAAGAAAAGGAAGAAGAACAAATGTTTAGGAATATCCATTTGTTAAATAGGCTCTCGTCACCATTGATGTTGAATATATTATTGCTTCATTTGTATAGCCTCTTTGAACTTCAATGGTCTTATGGGGGCTTTGACTTGTGAAACAAATCATATTACTGTAGGTTTAGAACATCAGGTCAATCATTTTTAAATCTCAAACACATGCACATTCGCACTTTCAGACTGTGCGGGGGATAGGGAATAATTCTGGTTAAAGAAAAATTCCCCGCCCCAGCCGGAAATCGAACCCGGAACTCCGGAAGAAAAGTCAGCTCCCTGACCACTTGACCACGGAGGCAGTCGGTACATAGATTTGTTGAGAAGTTAAAACGGCTCAAAAGATTTCAGATCTGGCTGCAAACTCGAGAAAACTGACCGAAATCCTGCAGTGGATGGTTTGGAGAGTGGGCGGTGATTGAGCTACCGTAGTCGGTCAAGTTTCTGTGCCGTGCCGTGTAAGAACATTTGGAGTCGCATCGATCGCCGGAAGTGGAATGTAGTCCAATTTTTACTTTCTCTACACGTACTATGTACATAGTGCATAGAGAAGGTATTGTAATGCACCCAAAAATTCGATACGAGATTTCACCGGAAATATATGCTTTAAGGTCCCTGTATCCAAAAAAAGCATTTTCAGAAAAAGGTCCGTGAGTGTGTCCGTGTGTCTGTGAACACGATAACTCAAAAACGAAAAGTCAGTAAAATACCAGACTTGGTATTTAAGTTCAGTATCTTCCAGGGATGCAACACGAAGATTTTGAGAAAACAGCTCCCCTCCCCAAACTACCCTTTACATGGAACGTTTTTTCCAAAATTTTGATTTTCTCAAAAATGGCTCTAATGATTTTGATTAAAATATCGTATATTAAAGATATTTACATGACAAATAAAATATATATCTTGAATTTTCTGGGAATAACCTCTGAAGACTACTTTATTCTGGATGAATTTTACGGAAAACTTACCGCATAAAAAATAAAGAGTTACGTTAAAACACATAGTTTATATAATATACATTTTTATTCATTGGGTTGATCGTTTTTGAGATATTCCTTGTTATTGGTTTCAGCTTTGAAAAAACATACTTTTCTCATACAGGAATTTATCAACTCCTGTCCACACAAACAAAGAAACTTCACACAGCAACCCGCTTTTGACTGACACTTTAACCTATGGTGCTCCCTTATTTCGCTTCTCCTTACAAAGAAGCAAGTAATAAGACTGTTTCTGTTAATTTTTTCTCGATTCGCATAAAGTAAATATAAGCATAAGCTTTCTAACAATAATTTGTTGCAGAGATGTAGAGAAAGTCATGTGAATGGAACGCATCAGATTTTTAGAAAAAGGGCCGTGTGTCTGTGTGAGTTTGTGGACAGCATAGCTCAAAAACGAAAAGACCGTTAAATACCAAACTTGGTATATAGGTTTAGTATCTTCCAAGGATGTGAATCGAAGATTTTCAAAAAAAATGTTCCCACCACAAACTTCTTTTTACATGGAAAAATGTACTTGTTACTACTTGCTTCCGTGTACGTAGGAGCGAAATAAGGGATTACCATGGGTTAAAGTGGCAGTCAAAAGCTGGTTGCTATATATACCATATATAACCTAAATTCTGTGTTTTAACGTGCTCTACATTTTTGTATACCAAGTTTTTGCCCATCTCTTACGGTTTAACAGTTATGCACAATTCTGTAAAATTCATCCAGAACAAAGTAGTCTTCAGAGGCTATTCCCAGAAAATTCAAGACATACATACATTCTATTTATCATATTTAATATACGATATATTAATAAAAAATCGTTAGAGCCATTTTTGAGAAAGTCAAAATTTTCGAAAAGCATTCCATGTAAAGGGTAGTTGGGGGTGGGGGGATTTTCTTGAAAATCTTCGTGTCACATCCTTGGAAGATACCAAACTTAAATACTGAGTTTAGTATTTAACGGTCTTTTCGTTTTTGAGCTATGCTGTCCACAGTCGCACAGGCACGGACCTTTTTCCAAAAATGTACCCAAAACATGATTTTTCCGGTGAAATCTCGGTATCTAACTTTTGGGTGGATTACAATACTTTCTGTATACACTGTTACATAGTACGTACCATCCTCCCTTTCCGGTTTTGGTTTCTGACTTTAGAGGGGAGAAAGGAAAAGGTTAGGTTGCCGGCTAGCTTAGGAAATGATATGATGATCTTAGGATTTGTGGGGAGCAACTTTAATGAAACTCTTATCACTTGTTCCTAAATGCCCTTTACTGTCCCGCACTTGATACACACGTCCCCCTGGCTGTCCAAGAATTTGTTTTAGGACCGAGCCTCGCCAAAAACCGTTCACAAATAAAATTAACTTTTTCACTTTTCCCGTCACGCTAATCTCCCTCTTAATTCCCTTCCCGCGTGAATCAAATTCTTCATATCGCAGACCTGTAAACTATCGTTATGCTACGAGCTATAATGGGACGCGGGTTCACCACACGGTATCTGACGTTCAAATGACCCTGTGAACACCGTCTTTTTCGGATCTCCGGCAGCTAGACAAGGGTCTATTCGCCGAACATTTTCTAGGGTGTGCCTAGACTTTTGCTATTTCGGTAACTTTCACCGAATTTTTTGGTTGAGAATATGTTGCATGTTTATATTTTGTCGCGTTTTCATTGGATCTCACGCCCCGCTATGTTCTTACGGCTATTAACATTTTAGCACGCCTGCTTACACATTCTGTGTTTGGTGGAGCATGAATTTTGTCTCGGTATTTCCCCTTATTGTCTGAAGCTCTGAACTTCTAAGCTTTGAAATACCAGTTTCTATTGTTCCCTAACGACCCTTGCTGGACTCATGATCTTTCGTACTTAGCGATTTTATTTCCATTACTTTATTCATTTCCTTAAATTGCCTCTGTTTATTTACGTTATTTTTCCTTCTTATTTATTTAATTTGTTATATTTCTTTCGTTTCTTTTCATGTTTTATTATTAAGTTACTCTTATTTATCTGTTAGGTTTTATCACTTCACTCTCTTACGCGCCAAAATCTGAATTTCAGTTTTGAAATGCATGAATAATTTGGGACGTTAAACAAAATTGACTTTGGAATGTTAAATAAACTTATGCATTGCTACATAAAATCTGTGAAGTTTTCAACGGTTGAACAGTTTTGTCTCTTGTGGCACTCTAGCACTCTGCAGCTCACATGCAGGCAAGGCCGGCCTACAAGAGCACTTGCCTAACCTAATGATTGTTAATTAATTATAGCAACTACAGAATACTTGGGACTACCATGTCACTACATGTTGTGACAGCAGACTTCATCACAATTCTGTTAAAATGGAACAATGGCACAAGGCTAAAACAGAGAAATTTGAAATTTCATTGAATGTACGACCAATTTATAAATTAAAATTACATTCTAACTTCCTCATCCTTACTTACTGAGTCACCCTTTAGATTAGACAGCATCAAGAGACTGATAAGCTGCTCAATCTATACCATTTATCATTTTTACTTTTTCTACACGTACTATGTACATGGTGTATAGAGAAGGTACTCCGTTCCACCCAAAAGTTCGATACCGAGATTTCACCAGAAATAAACCTATTTTTTCAGAAAAAGGACCAATTGTTTGTGTTCGTGTGTCTATGAACACGATAACTCAAAAACTAAAAGTCGGTAAAATGCCAAACTTGGTATTTAAGTTTAGAATCTTCCATGAAAATGACACAAGATGTTTAGAAAAATCCCCCCATCCCAAACTAACCTTTACATGGAAAAACTTTCAAACATGTTGATTTTCTCAAAAATGGCTCTTAACGATTTTGATTAAAACACCGTGTATTAAAGATATATGGCAAATAAAACGGATATCTTGAATTTTCTGGTACTTTCCAAGTATAAAGGAAAAGTCTAAAACGATAGTCAAATATTTTAAAAGCTGATCGCTATTTGATATACTTAAAATTCCCTTCTCTTTGCTTGATCATAATGAAACAAACACTGCTTATGTGTAATGGACATTTTAAAACCAATAATAAGAATATCTCGGAAATGATCAACCCATAAAAATAAAAGGATTTACAACATAAATTGTATGTTTTAATGATATCCGCATTTTTTTTTGTCGCCCTCCATGTGTAGTGGTTACCATATACCCAAGGTCGCGGGTTAAAACCCGGCGCAGAGTGATGACTTTTTTCGGGCGTAAGAATCCTTAGTATGGCTTCCTTCGGAAGGAAAGTAAAGGTGGTCCCGTGTTGTAGATTTATGGCACGTAAAAGAGCCTCAAGACTGATCAAGAGGCATATAAACAAAATTAATCGGTCTTTCACGCCCAATATAGAACGGGAAGCTGAGAACCACAGCAGTTAAAGAGCATCCATAAATAAAACTCCATTTCCATTTTTTGTGTACTAAGCTTTTATCTATTCTTATAGTTTACCAGTTATGCAAAATAATTAGAATGAAGAGGGGTCAGAGGCAATTCCTGGCGTCACAGTAATTGTTTTTCCAAGATACTTTAAATAATGCAAGCATACAGACAGCAGAAAGTGATAAAGCTGCACTTTTAATGAAATGTAAATTATCTCTTTGCGCCTTACGATTTGTGAAAGCCAAGAAATCTAGACGCAGATGATGGATGCATCCATTAATTCGAATGAAAATTCACAAGGAAACTGCCATAATTGGCGCATCACGTGCAAATAGGAGAGCATTTATACACAGTACGCGCTGTAAAATCTCGCATTACGATAGACTGCTGTTGAGCAATAGGCAATTCATAGAGAAAAGAATGCGAATTCTTGATTGCATTGCATAGCGTATTGCGTGTGTCTGTGTGCAAAGTCTTACATCGCTTTGCGAAGGGGGTATGATTTTTTTCTTCTGGTAGTGTATAACGCCCGCTTTAACTACTTTAAGGCACCGCAGACGGTGACACTGATGATACATGAATGATGATGGAGCACCGGTGGAATGAGATGGCGGGGGAAGCCGGAGTACCCGGAGAAAACCCGCCCCACCACAAATCTCACATGCGGTCGCTTGGGATCGAACCCCAACCGTCTAGGTGAGAGTCGAGCCAGGGGCCATGATGCTGTTCACAGATACGCTGACACACACACACACACACACACACACACACTCACTCTCACACACACATTTTTTTTTTTGCTAAAAACTTTATCCGGAAACCTAAAAACTATTTTTGGTGAAATCTCGGCATCGAATTTTTTATTCAATACATTTGCATTACAAATTTTCAATCACTAAAATTCATTGACACACAGTAATTATAACATTTAAATTGCAATTTGATTAAATATTTTGGATGCATTTTTAATGTTTACTTCGTAGATCTTTTGCAGTTATCTGTAGCAAAACAAGATAAAAAAAAATGATGTGTTTCATTCACACGACCTTCTCTACATCTCTGCAACAAATTATTGTTAAAAAGCTTATGCTTCTATTTACTTCATTCAAATCGTAAAAAAGTTGGCAGAAATATTATCATTACTTGCTCCCTTGTAAGTATAAGCGAAATAAGGAAGTACAATAGGTTTAAGTGATAGTCAAAAGCTTGTTGCTATGTGACTGAAGTTCCTTTGTTTGTATTGACAGGAATTGATAAATTCCTGTACGAGAAAAGTATAATTTTTTTAAAGGTGAAACCAAAAACAAGGAATATCTCAAAAACGAGGAACTCCACGAAAAAAATGTATATAACACAACTTGTGTGTTTTAACGTGTTCTACATTTTTTCTGTGGTAAGTTTTTGTCCATTTCTTACGGTTTAGCAGTTATGCAAAAGTCCGTAAAAGTCATCCAGAATAAAGTAGTCTTCAGAGGCAATTCCCAGAAAATTCAAGGTATACATATTATTTGTCAGGTAAATATCTTTAGTATATTTAATCAAATTTTAATCAAATTCGTTAGAGCCATTTTTGAGAAAGTCAAACTTTTCGAAAAAAGTTTCATGTAAAGGGTAGTTGGGGGTTGGGGGATTTTCTTTAAAATCTTCGTATCGCATCCTTGGAAGACACTAAACTTAAATACCAGGTTTGGTATTTAACAGTCTTTTCGTTTTTGAGCTATGCTGTCCACAAACACACAGACACACCTTTTTCTAATTTTTTTTTTTTTTGATTCAGGGGGACCCAAAACAAGTATTTCCGGTGAAATTTCGGTATCGAATCTTTGGGTGAAATGCAATACCTTCTCTATGTACTATGTACATAGTACGTGTAGAGAAAGTAAAAATCTGACTAGTTTGAGTTTGTGTCTGCGACTTTGTTAGATTTCCCTTTTGCTTCTTCCCGTTCTCATAGTTTCCTTAATTCAGATTGCTATGGCTGCTGTGATGTCAGCTGACTGTGGGATCGGATGATCCAGGAGGTAGTCGCTGAGCAAATGAAGCATGTTGGTTAAAGTATTTCTACTTTCTCTACACGTACCGTGTAAATAGGTATAGAAAAGGTATTGTATTGCACCCAAAAATTCGATACTGAGGTTACACCGGAAATACATGTTTTACGGCATTTTGCATCCAAAAGACCATTAAATACCAAACTTAGTATGATTTAAGTTTGGTATCTCCCAAGGATGCGACACGGAGATTTTCAAGAAAATCCTCCCACCCCGAACTACCCTTTCATGGAATTTTTTCGAAAATTTTGATTTTGCCAAAAATGGCTCTAACTATTTTGATTAAAATATTGTATATTAAAGATATTTACCTGACAAATAAAACGTATATCTTGAATTTTCTGGGAATAGCCTCTGAAAACTACTTTATTCAGGATGAATTTTACGGAATTTTGCAAAACTTCTAGCCGTAAAAGATGGACAAAAACTTACCACACAAAAATGTAGAGCACAATAAAACACACATATCGTATGTTATATACATTTTTTTCGTGGAATTAATCGTTTTCTAGATATCCCTTGTTTTTGGTTTCGGCTTTCAAAAACTTAGCTTCAGCTTGTTTAGTTTTCGAATTACACCATTTTAAACGAGACAAATTTATGGCTTTCACGAAAATGGAGGATAAACGAGCAGTGATTAAATACTTCCATTTGAAAGGCCTAACGCCTAAAGAAATCAAAGGGGAAATGGGCAGTACATTGAAATACTCTGCTCCTTCATATTTAATTATTAGAAGCTGGGTTGCAAGGTTTAAAATGGGACGTACGAGCACTAGTGAAGAGCGTTGCTCTGGACGCCCAGTAGAAGTGATAACTTCAGAGATCATTGAAAAAATGCATCGTTTAGTCCTGGAAGACTGCAGAGTAAAGTTGTTTGAGATAGCAGAGGCTATAAACATATCAAAAGGACGTGCAGATAATATTTTAAGTAATGTTTTGGGCTTTCACAAGGTCTGTGCAAGATGGGTGTCGCGTTTGTCGACACTTGATCAAAAGTTACAAAGAAAAACTGTTTCTGTTAAGAATGTGGAACTCTACTGTAAGAATCCCAGTGAATTTTTGAGACGGGTTATTACCTTGGATGGAACTTGGATACATCACTACACTCCAGAAAGTAGATTACACTTAAAATGGATTGCGCCAGGTGAACCAACTCCAAAAAAGGCAAAGTCAATTTTGTTAGCTAACAAGGTTATGACGGGTGTTTTCTGGGATGCACACGGAATTATTTTTGATTACTTGAAAAAAGGTAAAAGTATCACTGGTGACTACTATGCAAACTTACTGCAACCTTGAGTGATGAGGTGAAAAGAAAAAGACATTTGGCAAGAAAAAGAATCTTGTTTCATTACGACAATGCTCCAGTCCATCGTTCAGTCATTGCAATGGGAAAAATGTGCAAATTAAAGTTTGAATTGCTTGAACATCCACCTTATTCGCCAGATCTAGCACCCAGTGACTTTGGGAACCTCAAGTAGTTTCTTGGAGGACGAAGATTTTACAGCAACTAGGTACTCAGACAACTGATGATGGGGCAGCAGACCGTACAGTAGTGATACCAATCTGTCTTATGTGACACATTCTCTTTTAAACATTGGGTGTTATGAATCTTAAACTATTGGGGATAGCTGCAGGATATAAAGATAAAGGAGGGTGTTCAACATTATTAATTTGATATAATATAGCTGTAAATAGAAATGGACTTTATTGCACAAGAAACAAAATACTACTTATCACATAACTAAATTGCATTTAAGCATTGAAAACTTTTCACAGAATAACATTCTCTATTATGTCTTAGAAATGATGATTAAATCCTGATGATGGAATTTAAACAAATTATTCTTTTGTGCCTGTGAAAATGGGTTACCTAATACTTTTACAATGTATATACTGTAGATGTGACCATATAAATTTGCTGTGAGCTGAACTACTTTGTCGAGATATTTTAATACTTTTGTCCTTCAATAGTTTTTCAACATTTAGGCACTATGTTCTGAAAACAGGTTTCTGTGTGTGGTTTACAAGAATATTAGACTTTCACACATGAACAGCTGCTGAACAGATGACAACAGCACTTATTGGGACTGCAATACACCTACCAATGTAGTCTTTCCCCTGAGATGGATGGCACCCAGGTGAATAAGCGCATAGCCTATATTTTTAATTGATTAAATTGTTTATATTAATCAGTAAGTGAGATATCATGTATTTATTGTATATTGGATGTTCAGAGATTCAATTGTTTATGCTATTTCTTTGTATATTGCAAGAGGGGAAAGATGCTATTATGTAGTCACGTCTCCAAAAGAGAAACTGGAGGTGACATATAAACAGGGAAACCACGGGGAAATTTAGATAAAGAATCACGTGAAAGATGCATTGACCAATTAGAATTAATCATGTCACAGCAGAAGCGCACCCCAAGTTACTTTAGGTGCCAAAAATGGGCCAATGAGATTACAAGTTGAGAGTTTTGCATGTGGGTAGAATTTGCTATAAATGTAGAGTATTTGCCCTGATTTTCAAGCAGTTGGAATGTAACTACACACAAAGCCTGTGATGCTCAAAGCAAGAAACTGCGCAAGTATAGTCAAGTTATTACTGTGATTCATGCAGTTGAAATGTAATGTCACGCATAACCTGTGATGCCGGAAACAAGGAAGCCACGGTAGAGAGTTAAAGTGTCTACAATTATTCTGCATGTGACAGTTGCACTCGTAGCTGCGTAAATTTTAGTTACCTTTGTGCGCGTTATGCCCTTGGTCGAGGGAAATAATCGGAACACAATCGCACCAGGAGCTTTCTCGGGAACGCTTGTAAAAGGAAATAAACCTTTGACTGAACGAAATGTGCCAACGCTTACTTTGAGTTAATTTTCTGTACTATCTCCTTGAGATCACCGACACTCAATACCTGAGCTAGATATAAAGAGTTCTCAATTGCACGTCGCTGAGTCCACCAATACCCAAGGAGCGTCGAGAATCGACTTCAACATTGCAACACTGGAGAGAGGACCAGTCGTCGCTGTGCAGCCCAGCACCAAAAGGTACATCTCCCAGATTTTCACCAGTTCCTGTCGCCCAAAAAGTCAATGCCTACCTTAACATCATTCCCTTTCATAATGACAGCCACCAGTATCACAAAAGAAAAACTGCTTCACCATGAATTCTTTTGCTTATCAACATGATCTGATGGAGTGACTTTCAAAGCTAATATCCTTTACCAGGCACTTTAAGGGCAGCAGCTGCTCTACCATGTAGCACTAATATCCTTTACCAGGCACTTTAAGGGCAGCAGCTGCTCTACCATGTAGCACTAAGAGGGTTATTATGTCGCCCTCTGTGGTGTAATGGTTACCATGCTAACTTCATATACCCAAGGTCGCAGGTTCAAACCTGGCGCAGGACGATGAATTTTTTCAGGCGTAAAAATCCTTAGCATGGCTTCCTTCGGAGCCGTGGGTCCCATGTCGTAGATTTACGGAATGTAAAAGAACCTCAAGCCTGATAGAGAGGCCTCTGAGTAAAAATAAGCAGTCTTTCACACCCAGTATAGAATGGAATGCTGAAAACCCAAGCAGTTAAAGAGCGTCCATAAATAACATGCTATTTCCATTTTAAGAGGCTTATACATAAATGTCTTGTATGAGTTTCTTCCCTTAATAATAAAATGATGCATTTTCAAATGTCACAAAAAGTAAACATGTGTTCAAAAATGTTATACTTGTATGGTTCATTGATTCTGATGAATCAAATAATGCCTTTTCACACTTGACAAACGATTAAATGTCTTCTGACAAATTTCACACTTGTGAGGCTTTATACCCTTATGTATTAAATTATGCCTCTTCAAATTGGACAAAAGAGTAAAGCTTTTCTTACAAATTTCACATTTGTGCGGCTTTATACCCTCATGTACTACATTATGACTTTTCAGATGTGATGAAAGAGCAAACCTCTTTTCACAAATTTCACACTTGTGTGGCTTTTTACCCTCATGTTTCAAATTATGCAATTTCAAAGATAACAAATGAGTGAAGCTCTTCTCACAAATTTCACACTTATGAGGTTTTTTGCCCTCATGTTTCAAATTATGTGATTTCAAAGATGATAACTGAATAAACCTTTTCTTGCAAATTTCACATCTGTGAGGCTTTTTATCCTCATGTATCAAAATATGCAATTTCAGAGATAATAAATGAGTAAAGCTCTTCTCACAAATTTTACACTTGTGAGCCTTTTTATGTTTGTGTATCAAATTATGCGATTTCAAATGTGACATCTGAGTAAAGCTTCTATCACAAATTTCACACTTATAAGGCCTTTTGCCCTCATGTATAAGTTTATGTGATTTCAAATGTGATATCTGAATAAAGCTCTTGTCACAAATTTCACACTTGTGAGGCCTTTTATTCTCGTGTTTCAAATTATGCAATTTTAAATGTGACATTTGAGTAAAACTCTTGTCACAAATTTCACACCTGTGAGGTCTTTTACCCCCATGTATCAAATTATGTGATTTCAAATGTGATATCTGTGTAAAGCTCTTCCAACAAATTTCACATTTATGAGGTCTTTTACCTTCATGTTTCAAATTATGCAATTTTAAATGTGATATCTGAGTAAAGCTCTTGTCACAAATTTCACACTTGTGAGGCCTTTTACCCTCATGTATCAATTTGTGTAATTTCAAATATGACATCTGAGTAAAAGTTTTTTCACAAATATTACACTTCGGAGACTTTTTACCCTTGTGTATCAAATTATGCAATTTCAGAGCTGACAACTGACTAAAGTTCTTACTACAAACATTACACTTGTGCACCAATAAAGACCTGCTATTAGTACATTTACAAGGTTTTTCTGTGAGAACACATTTTTCTACAGCTAGTATTTTTGTGGCATCTCTTTCCTGACTTTCACATTCTGGGAAATCCTTCCCATAACTGAAACTTTTGTTTTTCCTTGATGCTCCAGCAGAAGACAATTGTGAATCATCACTGATCTTACCGGAAAATGCTTCTGTGAATAATCTGAAATATTGGAGAATTTGTCATTAGGTATAATATCAAATAATGAAAGGGAATTAAATCTGAAGAGAGAATCTCTGATAAACTATCAACTGTAATTACAATTTCTTCATGCTAAGCGATGTTGACATTCATTAGTCAAAATGATTTGTTAATCTGAAAGAATTAATAATCAATACAATCTTAACAACAACTATCAACAAAACATTTCCTTAACAAAATTCTTATGAACAAGCCAGTACACAGCAGTCAATATAAGCAAATAACATTGAATTGAAATTATATAATTTGCATCTTCAACTAATAAATGTTTTAGGTAATTCAATTTGGAAACTAAATTGTTTGTAAATCTGAACTGTAATATGATAAATAAAACAAATAAGCTAAAAAATAAATTAAATTATGCTTGAAACAAAACAAATTGAAAACAACTATGCATAATAACCCTTAAAATAACGTAATTAACCTTTGAAATTATAATTTTAATGAGAAGGAAATTAATTTTTTGAATAAATATTTAAAAACAAGTGTATATTTTTCAAAAAAATACAGATGTTATTCAGATATAGAAATTGCTAGTAGGATTTAAATAAAAATAATAAATTATTGGTTAAAGAAAAATGCAGTAAAATATTACAGAATATGAATAAAAATCACCCTAAAGTAAATCATAATAAACAAATTATTAAATCATTGAAAGAAAAAAATGTAATCTATACTAAAGTTGATAAACATAACAGCATTGTAATATTAGATGAAATTTATTACATTATCAGAATGGAATTCTTACTTCAAGGTACAGATTACAAATAACTGATAACCTTTAAAATCATGCACTTCAATTTTTAATAAAACTCTTAATGAAATGAAAACTTCCAAATAAAGAAAAGCAAATTATAAAATTTGGTTATCCAATTTTATGCTCTTCAAAAAACTTCATAAACAAGATAATAAAATGAGGCCTATTGTAAATTGCATAAATTCACCTACTACTTAAATGGTTAAAATAATTCAGTAATTTTGAGAAATTTGAGAGTTTAAGTATTAAAAATTATTTGAGCTAAAGGATCAGTAATACTACATATATTGTCTGTCAATAACAGACTTGTTTCTTTCTATGTAACTGCTTTGTTTCCAAGCATTCATAGAGTAAAACTTTTTACATTTTTAAAAAATAGTTAAGTTCTATAGAATTTAATGAAGATTTAATTAATGATTTTGTTAAACTTACTAATCTTTGTTTGGATCAAATTTTTTTCAGCTTTAATGACAAATTCTATCAACACGCTTTTGGTTTAGCAATGGGTAGTCCATTTTTCACCTTTTCTTGCTGGTCTTTTCATTAATTATTTTGAAATACAGGTCACTAAAGCATTCCCTCTAATTTTTAAAACTTAGTATAGATATGTAGATGGTATATTTGCTATTGTTCCTGATAAAAATTTAAATGATAGTTTAAAACTTTAAAATTTACAAGATAAGGCTATAAAATTATCATTAGAAATTGAAAGTGATGGCTATCGCCCTTTCCTGAATCTAAAAATAATAAAAAATAACATAAATTCAATTTTGGAATATACAGAAAACAAACTCATACTGATAATTACATAGAAAATAATGGTTTTAACCCCTTTTCACATAAATTTGCTGTTTTTAACAGTTTAATTTATAGGTTAATTAATTCACCCCTTAGAAGATGAATTCTATAAAGAATATAAACACATTATCAACATTGCTTTAATTAATAGTTTTAATACTGATTTTGAAAATAAAAAAACTGAGAAGTTTTAATATCAAACGGTGAATTAAGGAAGTTTCTACCCTTAAGAAAATAAAAGATAATTACATTTTGAAAAAATTTACTTATCACCCTTGGGCAAATAAAAAAGTCACAAATATTTTTAAAGAGCATAATATAATATTGATTCTTTAAAATGAATACAATATAAACATTTTGTTAGGCTTTTCTAAAAATTATGAAATTTCAAAAAATAAAAATCTGGCATTTATCAATTAAATTGCTTAAATTGTGACCTTGTTGACATTGGCAAGACTAAATGTCATTTGAGAACCAGAGTTAAGGAGCACTTTAAAAATATTAAATATAAACAAATTAATAAATCAGCTGTTGGAGAACATTTTTGGAAATGTTATCATGAAATAAATCCAGATGTTAAATTATTAAAACATTTCAATGGACCCATAGATTTAACGGTTTGGGAGAAAATATTTATATTAAAGAATAAAAATCATGCAATGAATTTTGATATACCACCAATTGATTCTCTCACCAAATTTTTTTGATTCCAATTGTTAGCAATGCTTTAGTACACAATCCACCTGATATGAATAACCATAACAATGTAAATAAACAAGATCAAAAAGAAATTTAGCTGACAATGCAATACATCTTTTTATTGCAAAACTAGTCCTGTGGATTTCAAAAAGATAAGTGGAGAATTGCTACAAATTATTAATTGTTATATTAATATTATTAGTGACAGTTTAGTTAGGTCAGTTAGAATAAGATGCCTTTTCGAACGTCCAATCACTGCCTGCCTGGTTTAATCATTCTAGTGCTACAGGGGCGACCAAGGTGATACGAGGAAGTGTGAGAGGAAACTAGTGAAGGAGTCTTTGTGAGGAAGTGGATGTTCGGCTGGAAGCTACATGGTCAACGGCCATCCGTTTAAGATGCCTTGTTAAGGGTAGTGAATTGTATTTAATTTATAATGTTGTAAATTTTGTGTGTACCAGTCCTCCCTTCTAGCACAACCAATCATGACAACCAGTGAAATCTTGGTACATCTCCCATAGCAGGTGAGCTGCCCACCATTGTTCTAATGTTGCATTAATAGAAATTTCTTTTCCAGTTCTTGTATTGGGTTGCAACATATATTGGTGTCAGATGCCAGGTTTTTCATAAAATGCAACTATTAAAATATTGGGATTTTTTAAGGAAGTTGTTCACGTGAAACTATTAGTTTCAAAAACAGCAATCTCCACATACCTAAATTTTTCAGTAGAGCCCAATTTGTGATACAGCTTTTTCTTCCAACTCTATCTGCTGATTTTTGTCTTGCATATTCATGAAATGAAATTGCATTTTATTTATGGATGCTCTTTAACTGCTGTGGTTCTCAGCGTCCTATTCCATACTGGGCATGAAAGACCACTAAATTTTATTCAGAGGCCTCTCTATCAGAAGATGATGATGATGATTGGGGTTTAAGGGTGTTCAACTACTAGGTTATCAGCGCCCTTAGAAAACTATATGGGGCATGAGATGAGAACTAAAATGGGGTTTAAAAAAAAAGCTAAAATGCGAGCTAAAATTAGATATAAAAGAAACTGTAAAAACTAAAAATATGTAAAACTAAATGTGTACTCAGCATATGAATAAAAAGAAGTAGATCCTGAGGATAAAACTGTTGATAAAAATTTAAAAACCCTGTCAACAGCAGCTGAGTTATCATCTAGGACCTCCGCTAGGGAGGCCAGCAGTTGGAGAGTGGTGCGAAGAAATATAAGAGCAGCACCCTGCCTCTCTATCAGACTTGAGGTTCTTTTACGTGCCGTAAATCTACGACGTGGCACCAATGGCTTTACTTCCCTTCCAAAGGAAGCCATGCTAAGGATTTTTACACCCGAAAAAACCCATCATCCTCTGCCGGGTTTGAACCTGTGACCTTGGATGTATGAAGTTAGCATGGTACCCATTACACCATGGAGGACAACACATATTCATGAAGTGACGCGTATTTGTGACCCAGAACTTTTAATTGAAGAGAAGCACCACTTACAGGAAGTGTTAAAACCCAACAGATATTCAGAAACCGATATAAAATACTGGGGAAAGAATGCTAAAAACTACAAAAAGAAAAACAAAGGACAAGATGGGTCCGCCTTCCTTTTGTTCAGGGCACCACTGAAAGGATTGGCAAGGTTCTACTCAAACATGGGATTGATACTCGGTACACCATGGTCAGGAAGTTACAATCCACCCTCAGACCAATAAAAGTCAAATCCAACCCACTACTTAATCCAGGGATTTATAAAATAACATGCGATTGCGGCAAAGCATATATAGGCCAGACTGGAAGATCGGCAGTCACACGACGAAAAGAGCATATACGAAACCTCAAACTTAACCAGCCTGAAAAGTCTGCTCTATCCGAACACGCTATTGAAACCGGCCATCATATTGATTTTGATAACATGAGATTAGTGGTACCATGCAAAGATTATAAACATCGCATTATATGCGAAAGTATCGATATATTTAAAGAAGAACATAAATTTAACAGAGACAATGGAAAAAACTTGAACACCATCTGGAGACCTCTGCTAAGAAAAGCATGCTACCTTGGTGCCAGCAAGCCAATGGGAACATAGAAAGCAGCGACCCCATCCATTGGCCGAACGACAACCAATGACAACACAGGAAGGCGGTACTTGGCAGGTCCCAACCACAGTATAAAAGAAGGAACGCCAGCTGGACAAGACGCACTTAGACCTGAAGAAGCCACCTCATAAGATGGGCGAAACATTGGAAGATTGCAGCTTCAAGACGCGGAAACACTGGACCAAGATAAGCCTTGTGGAATTGCCCTTTTTGATTTCATTAGATGATGGAGATTGTCCTGTTTGAAACAAACACTTGATTTTAAAGCACCAAAAAGTTACGATTTTGTTCGTTTAGAAACAAACAGGCACTGCATTTCAGTAGAGGGCTAGTAGCACAATCCAGTAGCACCAATATCTCAATCTCGCAAAAAAGTGGAGATTGCTCTTTTTGATACTAATGGCCTCATGTATCATTCGTTGTTTGATGACTAGGGGTCTGGTACTCATGCAACCATGGAAATAGTTTGAATCTGTGTATATTTTTTCTCTTTTAACTCTTCAATTTAGGTGTACAAAGTCATCCATCTATTCATCTAACATACATCAGGTGCAGGGTAGAAGGCAGTTAGGTTAACATCAGTTTGCAGTGTATATGCTTAACATTGTGATGTGTTATTAAGCTACTTATTTAGCATTTTATACAAATAGTTATAGTTATTGAGAGTGCAACTAGGAAGAGATGAAATGTTAATAAATTTAGAAGTAAGAAACTCAAATTAATAATTAATAGTTATATTAATTTTTCAAGAAAATGGGTACTAATGAAGCAGAGAAAGAAGCAGCTAAAGTTGCTGGGTGTTCAGAAACAGCAGTGTATAGGATATTTTAATTATTATTGAACCATAGTAATCTTTATTGAGGTATTGAGATTGGTAATTAATTTCATAACTACATTATCTTTAATTATGTACAGTGTGACATTGAAATATAAATGTCAAAACACCAATGCTATGTATTACCTTGTATATTACAAGACAAAGGCTTTCATGGCCGGTGTCATGGTGAATAAAAGAATACAATACTGAGCTTAAAGGCTAACCCATTTGGATTCCTTTTCCTTTCCCAGACTTTTCACCTGCATCTGCAGCAAGCATCTTTTGTGGCATGCCGTGTCCTGTGGGGTCTTTCAATAGTGAATAAAACGTAGTCTGTAGTGGCCACCTTATATACACTGGGAGATACCACCCTGGCATGAACTAATTGGTTCAGGCAGTCGAATAATCCATCGTAGAACTGAAGTTGAGTCTGATTGGTGCACATGGTTTCATATTGGATTTGTTTTATTCAATCCAAATGTTTCTTCCTTTTATTGAAATTACTTGTAACTTTATAGATGTTGATAACTTCATGGTACAGTCATGTATTACAATGATATGCATACCCTGCACACCAATCAGACTCAACTTCAACACTACCATGGATTCATTAGATGACTGCTTGAACCAATCAGGTTACCAAGCTTATACAAGCCAGCGGCTGCAGATGTTTCATCACTACTGAGAGACCACGCAGAACATGTACACGCCACTGAAGACGCAAGCAAAACGTCTGAGAAAGAATAGGAGAAACCCAGTGGACTACAGCCTTTATGCCCAATATTGCATTCTTTTATTCAACTCTTTATTATCATTAATATTTTTAGAGTCAATAGAATAACTATTAAAATCTTCAGCTAAAATGTATTTAGACACAGAATTACTGTTTATAGCTTCACCTGATTCATTATTTATAATTTGTCAAGCTTTCTTACATTTATATGTAGCATTTTGCATTAGCTAATCATTATTTCTTTTTATTTTTATGTTTCACATCTCATCTGCTTTATACCTCTTAATTTCCTGTGTAATAATATCAGACCTATCAAACTTTGAATATATAAATAGCCATGACAACATAATAATTTTATTTAGCAGCAACCTGCATCTAGAAATCTTCATACAAATAATTTTTCTCTTAGTATAGATATAGAACCTCCAGGAAAGGAACACATAACACAGGAATCAAAAGGTTTCTTACTTACTGAAATATAAGGTAAGAGTCAAGTCTTACCTTGGTGATTTTGCTGTACTGAAGTCCCCATCCTGTAACAATAATACAAACTTACAGTTTCACACAATCATGTTAAGTCCTGAATTCCTGTATTATTAAATTTGTATAAGGCATTAAGAGTTATTCAAAATCATTACATCATGTAATGGGTGAAAAAAATTAAGCAATAAAGAAAGTATTTAGATCTGATTAAATAGTTTGGTTTGAAGAGCATAGAATTGGCAAAAGGAATGCTTAGTAAAGGTAAATTAGAGCCTATGATTCAATTAGTCCAATATTAAGAAAAAATCTGACTGATATATTCACCAATTGCAAGTTCACATACATTAGTATTCAAAAAAGGGTTAAGCGCCATTCAAAATGAAAAGAGCAGACACAGCATAAATGTAAGACTGCATGTTAAGAGAAAAAAACAAACTTTATACTTGAATTTCATACATAGAGGAAAACAACTGCATGTTTTCTCTTAAAGTATTGCCAACTTATGACTTCCAATGTAAAATCATGGTGCTCTTCCATTCAATTCATAAACACCTTTTATATCTTATTTATTTATACAGAGTAGATGAATATCCATGTTAAATTTTACTGTTTTATTATTAAAGTTGAAATTTCAGGTACATTCACAATATTTTCACATACATTTACAGGTCTACAAACTTGTACAAATATTGTCTTATACCTAAGGTGTGTTGTGCATTTGGCCATATTCTTATATTCACGTTATTTATACAATAATTTAAATTATTTCTTATTTTCATTATATATAAATGATATGAAGTTTTATTTATATATTACATATATTTGTCTATATATGTTATTAGATTTTTTATTAATGTCTATATCTTCATTAAGATTTATTTTTAGTATTACAATATTTTTTGTTTCTCTACATGTACTATGAACATAGTGTATAGAGAAGTATTGCATTCCACCCAAAAATTTGATATGGAGATTTCACCAGAAATACACGTCTTAGAGAGAGAGTGTGTGCGTGCGTGCATGTGTGTGTGTGAAATGAATGGTGTTTTTTATTTATGGATGTTCTTTTAACTGCTGTGGTTCTCAATGTCCCATTCTATTATGGGCATGAAAGACCGCTTAATTTTATTCAGAGGCCTCTCTATCAGGCTTGAGGTTCTTTTAAAAGCCATAAATCTATGACACGAGACCCACGGGTTTACTTAAGCCATGCTAGGGAATTTTATGCTCAAAAAAATCTATTGTGCTCCGCCGGATTTGAACCCGCGACCTTGGGTATATGAAGTCAGCATGGTAAGCATTACGCCACGGAGGGCATCTGTGTGTGTGTGTGTGTGTGTGAGAGAGAGAGAGAGAGAGAGAAAGAGAGAGAGAGAGAGAGAGAGAGAGAGAGAGAGAGAGAGAGAGAGAGAGAGAATGATAACTCAAAAACAAAGAGTCAATAAAATACCAAACTTGTGTTTAAGTTTAGTATCTTGCAGGGATATGACACAAAGATTTTGAGCAAAATTCCTGCACCCCAAACTACCCCTTACATGGAACAAATTTCAAAAATGTTAATTTTCTCAAAAATGGCTCTAATGGTTTTGAAAAAATACTGTACACTAAAAATATTCACATGGTAAATAAAATGTATATCTTGAATTTTCTGGGAATAGCCTCTAAATACCTCTTTATTCTGAATGAATTTTACTGAATTTTGTGTAACTGGTAAACCGTAAGAGATAGACAGAAACTTACTACACAAAAATGTAGATCACGTTAAAACACACAATTTATGTCATATATATATGTATATATATATATATATATATATTTTTTTTATTTTTTTTCATGGAATTGACCATTTCTGAGATATTCCTTAATATTGCTTCAGATGTAAAATACTTAAACTTTTCTCACGCAGAAAGTTGTAAACTCCTGTCCCTGCAGAGATACGGATTTTAGCCACATAGCAACCATATTTTAAGAGATTTGACATTCATTTTAACCTATTGTATTCCCTTATTTCCCTTCTACTTACAAGGATGCAACTAAGAAAATTTTTGCTAAATTTTATCTTGATTATCATAAAGTAGAGAGAAGAATATACTTTTTAATAATAATAATAATAATAATAATAATAATAGTAATAATAATAATAGTAATAATGTTGAGCGATGTAGAGAAAGTCATGTGAATGGAACACATCAGATTTTTTTTTCCCTAAGAATGATTTGAAATTAAAAAAAAAAATCTGATGTGTTCCATTCACATTACTTTCTCTACATCTCTGTAACAAATTATTATTATTAAGAAGGTTACGCTTCTATTTACTTCATGCTGAAAGAGAAAAAATTAGCAGAAATAGTCTTTATTATTACTGCCTTGTAAGTAGAAGCGAAATAACGGAGTACCATAGGTTAAAGTGATAGTCAAAAGCTGGTTGCTATGTGACTGAAGTTCCTTTGTATGGACAGGTGTTGACAAATTCCTATATGACAAAAGTACAAGTTTTTAAAGCTGAAACCAAAATCAAGGAATATCTCAAAAATGATCAACTCCATGAAAAAAATGTATATAACATAAATTGTGTGTCTTAACCTGCTCTATATTTTTTGTGTGGTAAGTTTTTGTCCATTTCTTACAGTTTAGCAGATATGCAAAATTCCGTAAAATTCATCCAGAATAAAATAGTCTTCAGAGGCTATTCCCAGGAAATTCAAGAAATACATTATATTTGTCAGGTAAATATCTTTAACATACAATATTTTAATCAAAATCATTAGAGCTAATTTTCAGAAAATCAAAATTTTCAAAAAAAGGTCCATGTAAAGGGTAGTTGGGAGTGGGGGGATTTTCTTGAAAATTTTTGTGTCGCATCTTTGGAAGATACCAAACTTAAATACCAAGTTTGGTATTTAACAGTCGTCCACACCACAGCACATCCCAACCCACACCATACACGCACGCACACCCACATACACACAGACCCTTTTCCAAAAATACTTTTTCTGGATTCAGGGGGACCCAAAATGTGTATTTCCAGTGAATTCTAGGTATTGAATTTTTGGGTGCATTACATAGTACGCGCAGAAAAATTAATAAAGCGCTTTAGGTATAACATATAAAAACAGCATACAAATGTTTATTCACATTAACAAATTGCTGCAATTGAAACAAAAGTGGAAAAAGCAAAAGTTGAAGCTTCCAAGCATGTGCATTAGATGAAGTATGGGAAACAACACACACTCTTTATTTGGATGAGTTTTGTATTTTTCACTTAATTATGGCATTGTCAGTTTTTAATGCTTTTGTATTTCCTCATATACAACTCAGTCAAATCAAGGTCCTAAATAGGCTCTTCAGAGAAAATCTAAGAATACACATCATTTGCTAAACGCATATTAAACATAGACTTCTGTGACATACCATCGACAGTATCACCCTCTATGGCATAGTGGTTATGATGCTGGCCTCCAATACCCGACTTTGCAGGATCGAATCTGACAGAGGCTGAAGAATCTTTTTTGGATATAATAATCCTTTAGAAGGGAAGTAAAGCCATTGATCCTGTGTAATGAATACTTGGAATTAAAAGAAGCACAAAGAAAGAAAAGTTAGGCTAAATTCCATTATTTTCACCTTCACAGATCATAATTTCATCCTAGAGTGCCATGAGTTGGTCCCTCATCACCAACAGCTAGAGTTTCTGTTTCTAACAATAATTGAGGAAGTTGCTGAATTAAAAAACAAAATGTTTTGTATGTGTTTGACATAATTTTGAAATGATGTATAGCCTTACATTTTTGCAAATTTTTTACAATGTTTCATATTTTTCAGAAAAGAAAATCAGAAAATATTCATGGAATTACTGAGAAGAAACAAATTGAAGTTGAGTTATGCTTTCCCATTTTGTACCACACTTTAATTGCAGGTATGCGACATTCAAGTTCAATGATAACATTTACTTTTGATTTGTTCAATTGTATGATGAAATTCTGTCTAGTCAATGAAGTGATTTTATTCAACTCCCAATAGGACATTTATGGTGTAATCAGTGTGGATAAATGCTGATGATTATAGAGAACGTTTGTTTATATTATTTATGAAGTAATTATAACTTCTAAAGTTCACTAATTAAATGGAGTTTTATTTATGGACGCTCTTTGACTGCTGTGGTTTCGGCCTCCCATTCTGTATTGGGTGTGACAGCTTAATTTTGCTCAAGACCCCTCTAGCAGGCTTGAGGTTGTTTTACGTGCCGTAAATCTACAATACAGGACCAGCGGCTTTACTTCCCTTCCAAAGGAAGCCAGGCTAAGGATTTTTATGCCCAAAAAAATCTATCAACCTCTGCCGTGTTTGAACCCACGACCTTGGGTATATGAAATTAGCATGGTAACCATTACACCATGGAGGGCAGTTTAAATTTCACTGTTTTCCCATTACAACTAATGTGTTGTGCACTTTTGGATGTCTTTTGCCCTCCACTCAGTTCTTCAATTCCAGACACTTGTAGCTGTCTGTGCAGCCAGGCATGTTAGGGCTTGACAAACACAATAATTTCAAAGGGTTTCAGAAGAATTTAGCCATATATGATTATATTTTAATGAACATTCTATTGTATTTATAGAAACAGGAGATGGGATAACCGGTTTAAAATTGACAATATTTATTCTTTTACTCAGTATTCAAATAGTAACATTTAATCATAATCATATATACCGATATCAGAGAGTGGACGTTTTTCCACATGACACCTAAAGACATTTCCAAACATTTTAAAAATGAGCAATTAAGGGTATCCACATACCCATATCCAGTTCAGCCTAGCTTTCTCAATCATTAATATCAACACATTTGTTTTCTGCTTTACTGCAAATAAGAATATCGGGGGGGGGGGGGGGGGGGGGGGGAGCCCTGCAGTCCTACAGCATATAGGAAAAATTTTATTTTAATTTTATTTTTATTTAATTTAACTTACCATTAATTCCATATGATAAAGATCTGTCAATTATCATAACTTTATTATTAGATTGAATATTTTTATTCTTTATAAGTTTTGTAATATTAATTTTTTCTTTAGTAATTTTGTATAGTGAGGTATGGATAATAGGAGATGTGACACTTAATGAATTTATTTTTTAGTTTTAATATTTGTACTGTCAATAAGTGTTTTCTTTCTTTCTTGGAGAAAACTTCAGCTGATATAAACAAAAATAGTAATGCATTTAAACACAACTTACCTTAATATCACCATAACCAGATGAATTTCCAAGCCACCAAAGTTCTTCTTTAATTTCAACTTCGTAATCCATTTCATGATCACAGTTAAATTTCTCAGTCTTTAGTACACATTCCTTTGGAAGAATGTCTCTGTCATTCTGTGAACCAACTTCCATCTCACAGTCATTGCTGTATGTAAAAGTTTCAGTCTTAATCTGCTTTATTGGATGTTCAGTAAAACAGGTTTCTGATTCAATTTCTGCTTTGATCGCCATGTCACAATTACCATCTAGAAGCACAGGATCACTGCTTGTCTTCATTGTAACATAAACACTGGTAGAGAACTCTCTCTCACTCTGTGAGACTATGCCATCCGAGAGAAGATTCTCTTCTTTGATTTCTATTTTGGTATCCATTTTATAACAGTTGCTGCGTCTGATGGTGCTAATTCTGTGGAGAAACAATCATATGAATAACAGAATAGTGGCTAGTGAGACAAGACTACTGCCTATAATTGGTGTGTCTGTTCCTGCCCCACCTCCACAGCCATTGGCTCATCTCTCATGTATTTAAAACCATACACTCAATTATTATATGGTAATGAGACAGGATAACTGTACAAGGGTCGGCTGATAAGTCCTGGGCCTCACACAGATACGGCACCATTAGGCCAGTTAGATGGTAGCATCATATAGTTTAACTCTATAATAGCTTGTATCCATAGTTACATGTCAATAGCTTGTTTAGTTTTCGAATGACTGCATTTTAAACAAGACAACTTTAGTGTTTTCACGAAAATGGACGATTTGGAAAAACGAGCAGTGATTACATACTTCCATTTGAAAGGCTTAACGCCTAAAGAAATCAAGGAGGAAATGGACAGTACATTGAAAGACTCTGCCCCTTCATATTCAATGATTAAAAGGTGGGTTGCAGAGTTTAAAATGGGACATATGAGCACTAGTGATGAGCCTTGCTCTGGATGCCCTGTAGAAGTTACAACTCCAGAATTCATTGAACAAATTCATTATTTAGTACTGGAAGACCGCAGATTAAAGTTGTTTGAGATAGCAGAGGCTATAAATATATCAAAAGAAGGTGCAGATAATATTTTAAGTAATGTTTTGTGCTATCACAAGATCTGTGCAAGACAGGTGCCATGTTTGTTGACACCTGACCAAAAGTTGCAAAGAAAAAGTTTCTGTTAAGAAAATGGAGCTCTGTAAAAATCCCAGTGAAGTTTTGAAATGGCTTATTACCATGGATGAAACTTGGATACGTCACTACATTCCAGAAAGTAAATCACAGTCAAAACAGTTGATTGCACCAGGTAAACCATCTCCAAAAAAGGCAAAGTCAATTTTGTCAACTAACAAGGTTATGGAAAAGGGTAAAAGTATCAATGGTGACTACTACGGAAGCTTACTGCAATGTTTGAATGATGAGGTGAAAAGAAAAAGACCTCATTTGGCAAAAAGAAAATCTTGTTTCATCATGACAATACTCCAGGCCATCGTTCAGTTATTGCAATGGGAAAAATGTGCGAATTAAACTGGATTGCTAAAAGATCCACCCTGTTCGCCAGATCTAGCACTCAGTGACTACCACCTGTTCCCAAACCTCAAAAAATTACTTGGAGGGTGAATATTTCACAGCAAAGAAGAGACCATTGATGCAGTAAACAGCTGGACCTTGATATATAGCACTACAGAAATGGTTTAATTAAATTAGAATGCCAATATAACAATCTTTCTGGAGATTATGTTGAGAAATAAAACAAAAACAAAAATTTTATATGCTGTTTTCATTGAGAGGCCCAGGACTAATCAGCCAACCCTCATATACAAAACTCATGTGTGTTACAGCCTAAATCCAACTATATCACTGGCTCACCTCAAAATAATACAATAAAATATTACTAACTATAATTATAAACAGTGCTTGTAAAGAAGTAGCTGCTAAAGTTTGATTTAAATGGTAGGCCCTGGGTCTGAATCCTGGCTGGGTTGGGCAAATATTCTTTAACTGAAATCATTCCCTATGCCCCACAGTCAGATTCTGGAAGGAAAGAGAAGAGAGAAGAGAGAGAGCGAGAGAGAGAGCAGAGAGAGAGAGAGAGAGAGAGAGAGAGAGAGAGAGAGAGAGAGAGTGTGTGTGTGTCTGTGTACATGTGCGTGTATGTACACATTACTGTAAAATTTGATACCAAGATTTTACTGAAATACATGTTTTGAGAACCCCTGAATCCAAAAAAAACTTTTTAAAACAAGGTTGTGTGTGACAAGATTTTAAAGAAAATCCCCCCATGAAAATGTTGATTTTCTCAAAAATAGCTCTAATGATTTTGATTAAAGTATCTATATTAAAGATATTTACAAGACATAAAATGTTTATCTTGTGCCCTCTGGGAATACCCTCTGAAAACCTCTTTATTCTGGAGTAAAGTTGCTGAATTGTACATAACACGTAAACTGTAAGAGATAAAAAAGAACTTAGTACAAAAAAGGAGGGAAGCATGGTAATTTAAAGACAAAAAATGAACCCATGTAATATTTGTATTAATGTTGGCAGTCACCACTATGATGATATCAACAAACATCTTAAGAAAATAACTTCAAAATGGCTCTAATGGTGAAATAACAAACTATCAAATCAAATAAAGTGTTTGTGGCATATTTCAATATAAATTGTGTGTTCATCCATAAGAGTAAGGCTATTGGGTCACACAATTTTTAAGATCTTTTATATGCATCCTGGCAAACAACATCCACTTGTCATCAAGCCACAGGAAGGAGGCAAAGGGCAAAAGCTCTTTGCAGTGAATAATAAGGTAGGTTTTACTTCTCAAATGCATTAAATTAGCATATATTTTTTCTCTACATCATACCTTTAAAATAAATTTATCAGATAAATGTATTAGAATATCATATAATTTTAGATAAATGAATAATGTCATTAGAAAAAAAATCTGATGTGTTCCATTCACATGGCTTTCCTTAGCTGTTTTGCTAACAAACCTTTTATTAAAAATATTAATATTTTATTCTCATTATGTTAACCAAGATAAACATAAGCAGAATTATTCTTATTACTGGCTTCCTTGTAAATATAAGGGAAATATGAAAATGCACAGCCTAAAGCAATTGTCTAATCCTTTAAAAGTTGGTCGCTATGTAAAACAGTTGAAATTCCATTCTCTTTTCTTGCTAAGAGTAAACAAATAAGAAACAAGAAGAATGATGTCTTCACATTTAAGAAAAGTTTAAGTGCCTTAAAATTAAAACCAATAATCTGGAGTATCTCGAAAAGGTTACTCTACACAAAAAGTATATAACATTAATTGTATGTTTTAATGAGATCTACAATTTTTACATTGTAAGATTTTGTATATCTCTTATGGTTTACCAGTTATACAAAAGTCATCCAAAATGAGGAGGTCTTTAGAGGCCATTCCCAGAAAATTCCAGATATAAATTTCATTACAAAAATATCTTAAACATAAAGTATTTTAATAAAAATCTTTAGAGCCATTTATGAGAAAATCAAATTTTTTGAAAATTTTTCCATATAAAGGGTAGTTTGTGGTTGGGGGAATTTCCTTGAAAATATTCATGTCGCATCCTTGGAAGGTAGTTAACCTAAATGCAAGTTTGGTTTTTAACGGTTATTTCGTTTTTGGGTTATGCGCGTGCATGCATTCGCATGCACACACACATAACCTTTTTCTAAAAATGCATTTTTCTGATTCAGAGGACCCTAAAATATATATTTTCCGTGAAAACTCAACACTGAATTTTTTAGTAGAATCCAAGACCTTCTCTATCCATATGTACATTGTACATGTGGGGCTAGAGAAAGTAATGAATACAAAATTATGCATTCCTTGCACTTTTAAAATTAATGTATTACAAAATGATGTATAACATTGCAGCTTCTAAATACTCCTTGGTGGATAATAAGCTCAGTTCCACTTTTAATGTGTTATATTAGCTGCAAAAACCAATGTAAAAATCTTACTTTACTAGAATGTACATTGTTCATAGGCAACCATTTTCAATACACATACTCTCTGTTCTGATGTCTCCATTTATTATGACATTCAGAAGCTTTAATAATTTCTCAGGTATAAATCTGATGTGAAATTTTCACACAACTTTCTCTATCTATAGTGCAACAAACTATTCTTGCAAAACCTAATTCTACTATCTACTTCATGCTTATCCAAGTTAAACATTAGCAGAAACGGTTTTATTAAGATATTATTTCCTCTTACAAGGAAAATAAGGCAATACAGGAAACCAATGTAATAAATCAAATCTTTTTAAAGACGGTCGCTATGTGATAGTATAAATTCTGTTCTCTTTGTTTGACCAGAATGAAAAAATATGAATAATGACTTCCCATTTAAGGAAAGTGTAAGTATTGGAAAATGATAACCTATAAAAAACAATATATTGAAAATGGTTAGTTCCACAGCAAAAATGTTTATGATATAAATTGTCTGTTTTGAGGAGATTTATACTACTTTTTGTGCGAACAGAGCATAGCCAAAGGTTCTGTGTGAATTAAACCCCATCTCTATCTACCACTTTCATTGTCTCTTCACATACTTTTAATGAAACTAAGAGAAAGACAATATTTTTAGATATGTATTATAACATTGCTGGTTTTCAATTAAATATAAACAAATAGTAGTTACGTGGCAAAACATGTAATATAATTCTTCGGGAAGACTTGCCAGAGTTACTAGACTATGAGCTTTATCTTGAATTACTGGAACTACTGCAAACCAGAAAAGTGGAATAAGTAGTGTTAAGATGTAATAATAGAGATTTTGGCACATTCTGCACAGTCGAAAAGCTATTATTACTATACCTTGCTCACACATTTGACATCAATATGTGATCCTGGTTTGGTACTTCAATTAGTCTGTCATTAGATATACTCTGTTATAAACGTGTAGGGCCCTAAGCCGCAAATCATAACTAAGGTATACTTTTATAAGTAGAGGACTGTAGCAATGAGGACAGCGCGCAGCCGAGGGATCTGTGAAGCTAATACCCCAATGATCGCAATAAGTGAAAATTTCTCCAATCTGAGGAATGTTTTCAACACTTACAAACATGGACCGCCAATGGAAGTTTTACACACCACTTAAAACTACTTAAGAGCTGTAAGTGTGTGTGCTGCAATCATCGTATACCTTTAGCCAACAGCTCACCAATAGTGCATTGTGCGACACGTTTATTACTAGTTTTGTTAAATATGCGTAAATATAAATATTCACGCGACAATCCGGGTCGGTCTTAACCTCTATGTTTTTCCTGAGCGATTGGATCCAAATACACAATGACACCAAATAGAATACTCTTGGTTGAAATTTTATATAAATTATTTGTTGGTTTTCCAGTGTATTTTGTCGCACTTACGTTCATATTGTTGTATGCCAGAAACATGTTTCAGGACTGTAGCTCCATGTGCATTCTTGCTGTTCTTTAACATTGCCATTGCAGTCTTTAGTTACAAGCCGGAACCTACACTTGGCAACGCCGTTCAAAAATGTCAACTGGAGGACTGCATTATCTAAAAGTGTAATGGGGAAAATAATCTTAACAGCTTTAAAAAATTAAAATGTGATTTAAAAAAGAAATACTCCGTGAAAATACAAGGCTGCAGAATTTGTGAGAATGACCTACTAGAAAGTTAAATTATCCACGAAGCTAAACCGCAACGATTCCATATTTCCTTCTGTACCTTTTCCCTATCTGCTCAATTTACTTAGCAGTTTTCTGCGAAATAAGTTTGCCCATTTCTGCTGTTCCTCCAGTGGGAACTTTTCTGGACACTCTTCGTAGATTATACTTTAAAAAAAAAAAAAAAAAAAGTATAAACATCGAAATATATTTTCTGAAATGTGGCGCCAAAATGAGGTAACTAGCATTTTGTTTATTTTGAAGATGCTGACTTTTCTTTTTCATGCGGTTTGCACATAAAGCAGCCCAACACATAAGAATTTACCAATTTTTTCACACATTTTGTTAATTTTACTGTAAAGTTATAAATATGAGCAACAAAAACAAATGCTTTTGGGTAACACTACAGATGATTAGAATATCCACTTGACACTTGATATTACAAAGCAAAATAGATCATGTTGTCAAAATTTCATGTAAATACACACATTCACAATTATCACTTATATGCCACTAGAAGTATCCCATAATTATAATATGCAGCTTAATATCTGAAAATATAGTTATTAAATCTGCATGCTTGAGAAACTCATGTAGAAACCTTCTTATTTCTCTGTGTACACCATAGAAAGTGTACATTTACAATTGCTGCTCTTATTTGTTCAGGATCTTTTCGTTTAATACTTCCACTTTTGTGAAATACCTATGCGGGTAGCCCTAAAAATATAGTAGGGTAGGCAGCACAGTTCTGGTGGTAGGTAATCAAATTACCGTGACTATCAGTAAATGTTTTACCTGTTGCTGAGCTCTCTTTGGAGAAGTGCTTAATATACACTACTGAGGTTTTATTTGGCTCCCATTGATCCCGGTGGATGCTTCGTAACCACTTTTCTTTCATCTCAGAATCAGTTAGATATCGAAAAGTTGGACAGTAGAGCTGTCTTAATTACTCCTACGCCATGTTTTAGCAGTCGGTCCGGGCATCTGCAGGCAAAAAAAGGGTGGAATTATTTATTTCTGCTATAAGCTTTTTACAACATTCAATATAAATGATAAAACTATAAATCGAATATGTTACTTGTTTTTATCTTGCTGTTTGGAGAAGCGCGTGGTAAATCCATACTTATTACAACAATAAAACGCCTTTAACTGAAATATTATTCATTACATATATACAGGTTAACTACAAAAGAAATAGACAACTTCAGCTGCCTGTAAAACAAAAACTATTAGAGATAGCAACCTAATTATTTTGGAGGTATGTTGAGAAACTCTCAAAGTTTCGTTTGTTACTATTGGTAATGCTGTAGTGTTTTGTTTGTTGTTGCAGAAGCTGAAATGGCGGAAACTCCTGTGGAAAAGGCATATTGTGTGTTGGAATTTGCTAGAACGCAATCAGCAACTGTTGTCCGACATTTTAGAACACGTTACCACAAAACGCCACCGACTAGACAGTCAATCTACGACTGGTATAGAAAATTCGAGACAACGGGATGTTTGTGCAAAGGGAAGAGCTCGGGAAGACCAAGAGTTTCGGAAGAAAACGTTGAACGTGTTCGTTCTGCCTACATAAGAAGCCCACAAAAATCGACATCTAGGGCAAGCATGCAATTACAAATTCCACAGCAAACTGTATGGAAAATCTTGCGGAAGCGACTGCACATGATGCCTTACAGATTACAGATGCTGCAGTTTCTGAGTGAAGAAGATAAGGTCATACGGCGTGACTTTTGCATCGACATGTTGCGACATGATGAAGACGATGCTGGTTTTTGTGAGCGCATCAATTCATTTTTGTGGTAACGTGTTCTAAAATGTCTATTTCTTTTGTAGTAACCCTGTATATATAATAGATAATATAAAGTACATAAATTTCAATTTGTTTCCACCTTATCGCCATAAATAACCAATATTAGTTTGGCCTCTAGTAGAAAGCCAACTGCCACCAAAACAGCCTCCACGAGATGTTGCCAAACTTACTAGGTTCCAGCTTGTAAACTATAGACGGCTATGCCACTGCTTACTAGCCACATTGATTTATTAATACCATGCTACTGAAAATGTTAACATGCGCGTCATCTTTGTTAATAGAAACCTCTCAGATAACACCCTTGATTATTCTGGGTGTCGCCGACCTTTTGCAGTGCACCAATGAGCGTGTCACTTCAGCCAATGTCTGCGTAGAAATATGATAGAAACACGTAGAGTACAAGCAGCGTTGTAACGTCTTTGCGATTTCCTCTCTTATCCGTGTAGTTTTCTAATGAACTTCGTAGGTGCAAATAGTTCACTGTGTGTTCTACTAATTGGAGGCCTTGGGATGTATGAGGCTTTCATGCTAGAAATAATAGTAATAATGGTAATAATCCGGCTTGTTTTCCTCGTAGTGATAACACTAGTGGTCCAGCAATAATGCTGCTTCTACTTCTAGTGTCGCTAGTGGGGCACAAAGTGACGGCAAGGGGAGGGGATCTTAAGGGCGTTCAACTGCATGGTTATTAGCGGTGAAGGTAGAGGAAAAGAAAGCAAGCCGCCTTTGGGAAAATTAACTAAACAGTCCCAACAGGTAATACGTAATGTGTTTCAATACATGCAAGCAACAAAATAGGGAAGGGACCTATCATTGAAGCTGCCAAAGTAATTGGTTTAAGCAGACAAACAGTAAAGTTGCACGGAGACTTCCCATTACGCCAAAAAAAAAAAAAAAAAAAAAAAAAAAAAAAAAGGGCAACAGGAAACCAAAGTTAGGAAAGGTTGATACTTTCACCAGTGACATTGTTACTAGAGAGGTATATAGGTTTTACAAAAAAGAAAAGGAAAGGGCAGACACTAACAGTGCTAGAATTGCTGCATGAACTTCAAACCATATGAAATTTTCCTTACGAAAGGAATTCGCTTAGACAGTTATTAGTGAAGTTAGGTTTCCACTTTCCCAAGGATTGTGGCATGAAGATGTCGGTACTTGAGTAGATTAAACTGTTTCCGACAGGAAGGTTATTATATAGTTTATTTAGATGAATCTTGATAGATGTCGTGATGTAAGAAAATATTTGGATGATGGCAGTTGCTCTTGCTACCTTCCAGCACTTGTGTCACGTGGAAAAATAATCATGATCTTGCATGCAGGTGGTGGCTAGGGTTGATTTGAGAGCTGCTTATATTGGTCCTCTAAAATATTCGGAAATCCATGGCTGATTCACATCACGAGACGGATGCTGAAATATTTCAAACTTGGTTCAAGTACACACTTTTGAAAAACATTCCTCCTAAGAGATTAATTGTGTTAGATAATGCTAGTTATCATTCCCGACTAATGATCAAAATTCCCATCATGTCTAGTAGAAAATACGAAATGATCAGAATCATGGAAGAACATAATTTAGCTTTACCCAGTCCAGTTCCTATAAAAGCCGTGATTTTGGAGAAAATTCAGGAAGCCAATATATAGAAAGTATATGTAATAGACGAAAGGACAAAACATCATGGCCATTAAGTCCTCAGTTACCACTATATCACTGTTGTCTCAATCCGATTTAGCTGATATGGCACACCTTAAACATGCTGTAAGAAAGCGGAATTGACTCCTTCTAAATGACACTACGTGCAAAGTGTTAAGGGGACCCGGTAAAGCATATTAATGACAATGTTAAAATTTAAGCTTTCAAGGAACATTTTTTTTTTGTAGAATAATTATTTGCAGAGAAAATAATTCTCTCTCTCTATCCCTCTGTTTTTTTTTTTTTTTTGTTTTTTGTTTTTTTTTTGTTTTTTTGCAGTAGTAAAATTTTCATTAAAAATCACTAATCAATTCAAAATTTCAAAACCATAGATAATTTTAAAAAATGGCCCTGTTAAAATGTTTTTTGTTTATATAAACAAAATGATTCCTTATGGATCAGAAAATGTAGTTTTGAGATATTGAGCTTCAAAGTTAGAACTAATATTTTCAATACATTCCAGTACCATAGGAGGGATTGTCAGGGTTATGAGGAATATTTTATATTTGAATAGTTATTATTTCATTAGTACTATTTTCATCAGCAACTTTTAATAAATTATAATATTCAATCATCTCCATAGTTCTGCAGTTTCTTTTTAGAAGAACGATTACACTTCACATCATCACTATTAGTTTTACTTGTATCAGTGTTTATTTCAACATCCATATGTGGATCTGTAATATCAAATTATTTGCAGTGATATCTTTTGATTTTCTAGCATTCTTCCGCTTTCTGAAAACCCTATTACTATGTCGTGGCATTGTAAACAAATTGAAATAATAAACACAACAACAAAATATTCACAATCTCATCAATAACAAACTAAGATGTCTACACAAAACAAAATGGCTAGATTAGGTTGCCGTAATAAATCAGTAATGAGTGTTACCAAAAATCAGTATGGCCATTTCAAAAATTTCCTACACTTCCTTCCTAATAAACGGGAACTTTAAATATACTAATTCCGTTCATAGCAAAAACAAATGTCAATAAACCCACCGACCACGCCCACTAAACGCAGCCCCTTGGTAAATAATTTATAAAAATCCTTAGAATAGTGATTAAAGATAAAAATCTGATGTGTTACACTCACATGCCTTTCTCTAGCTACTCTACAAACAAACTTCTTACAAAAGATAACTCTTCTTCCAACACCATGCTAATCGAAATAAACATTAGCAGAAGTTTATTACTTACTGGAACTAAGGGAATGCACGAGGCCAAAGTGATAGTCAAATGTTTTAAAAGCTGTCTATATGCGATTGTCATTGCAAATCACTTCTTTGCTTGACCAGGAGTAGAACAAAAGAAAAACACACACACACACTTCCGTCTGAGAAAAGTAGAAGTACCTCACAATTGAAACTAATAATAAGGAATACCTCGAAAATGGTAAGCTCCACGAAAAAAATGTAAATGACACACTTGTGTATTTTAACAAGATCTACATTTTTTGTATAATAAGTTTTTGTTTATCTCTTACGGTTTACTAGTTATGCCAAATTAAGCAAAATTCATTCAGAATAAACAGGTCTTTAGAAGCTATTCCCAGAAATTGAAATATATACATTTTATTTGTAATAGAAATGGCTTTAATATGTGGTATTTTAATCAAAATCGTTAGAGTCATTTTTAAGAAAAACAACATTTTTCCATGTAAAGGGTAGTTACGGGTGGAGGGATGTTCTTGAAAATCTTCGTGTCGTATCCTTGGAAGACACCAAACTTAAATACCAAGTTTGGTATTTAATCGCCTTTTCGTTTTTGTGATATGCTGTCCACTGACACACACGGACCCGTTTCTAAAAGTATGTGTTACACTCACATGCCTTCTCTAGCTCTTCTACAAATTTCTTACATAAGATTATTCTTCTTCCTGCACCTTGCTAATCGAGATAATCATTAGCAGAATGTTCTTACTACTTAGTTCCTTACATGTAGAAAGAAAATAAGGGAATACACTAGGCTAAACCGATAGTCAATGGTTTTAAAAGCTGTCGTTATTCGATTGGCATTGCAAATCGCTTCCTTGCTTGGCCAGGAGTAGAACAAAAGAAAAACGGACACTTCTTATCTGAGAAAATGCTTTTTTTGGATTCCGGGGGTCGTAAAACATGTATTTCCGGTTAAATCTCGGTATCGAATTTTTGGGTGGAATACAATTCTTCCTCTATACACTATGTACATAGTACGTATAGAGAAAGTAATTTTTTTTCTTTTATTCAGGGGGTCCTAAAACATGTATTTCCGGTGAAATCTCGACATCGAATTTTTAGGTGGAATAAAATACGTCTCTATTCCTATGTACATTGTACATTCGGGGCTAGAGAAAGTAAAAATTGAAGCATTTTACTCAGAAAATTCTCTAGTATTTTTACATACAAAAAACAAAAAAATGTATTTTTACTGATATTTGCCATAAGTGAATGTGTACCGAATACAGCAACCATGCAACAACAGCGAAGATTTCAAATGCAGGATATTTCACACGACAATACTTAATGATACACGTAAGTGAAAATGACAATGACAGAGAGGAAGGCGACACAGCATAATGTAAACAGAAAATATAGTTAGATATTGGTTATTAGCACTGTGTAGTACTTTCGCTGCACTTAATAAGAATCTTGCTCAATTATTATTCACTTGGTACTCTAAGAAATAAATGTCTATCCATTTAACCAAGTTTACTTTGAAAAAACGTGACAACGGCGCTTTCTATGTCACTGAATCCCTGCAATCTTATCGCCTTTGAAGCTGATGACGTTAACCTTTTCAGTAGCACGATAATACATTAAAAGTACTTTAATAGCTGACATATGGACTCCATATAAGGCTTCTCTTCTCCTGAATGTTTTAAAGAGCTGTTGCTCTTGTTTTCAGAGGAGTCCAAATGGATGTTGGTGTTGGCATACGTAGTGTGGTGTAGTGATGTACTTCTACATTTGAATGGTGTGGCAATTTAAAATTTGATGTTTATTTTATAATGAATATCTTCCCCAAGTATCCACAATGGTAGATCTGCACTCATATCTTCTATAAAAGGAATTCGATTGTCTCGCCAAACTGTTGTTAGATGCGTTAAGCAGATTTCTAAGAATTAAGAAACTCAATTATATCAAAACCTGCATTTCTGTAAATATTTTTCATTTCAGTTTGATGAAAGCACTGATATTTCTGATATTGGACAGTTGTGTTTATTTATTAGAATAATAGTCTTTCATGACTTTACAGGTAATGAGGAATTTGCAAAATTTATGCTACTTCATGAATGACTAGGGGAAAAGACATATTTAGTGCATTCCTGAAATTTGTAAAAAGAAGTAACCTTCCACTAGTTGCTGTAATAGAAATATCTGGAAAGAATAATGGGTTTTTTGCTCTTAGTGCTAAAGTGATTCATTTCCAAAATTCCTTTATCACTGTATTATCCACCAGGAAGCTTTATACAAAAAGGTTATGGAGTTTGACCATGTCATGAAAACTGTAACTTGAGTAGTAAATCAGGTCATCTTCCACACATCACCGATTGTTCAGAAATCTCTTGAATATAAAATATCCTGAGCATGGTGATATAATTCATGTGGACGTAATGTGGCTTAGTAGGGCCAAAAACTCAGGAACGATTCTGTAGTGTTCTGGATGAGATAAGAGATTTCCTGAAATCACCACCCACGTAATATTGGCAACAATTTAATGAGATACCATGAATCCTAGAATTAGGTTTCTTGGAGATATCACCTAAAACTTAAATGAGCTAAACTTGAAATGCAAGGAATAAATCTGAACATTTCATGAAAAAAATGGAGCTTTATTTATGGATGCTTATTAACTGCTGTGGTTCTCAGTGTCCCATTCTGTACTGGTCATGAAAGACTGCTTAATTTTTCTCAGAGGCCTCTTTCATTAGGCTTGAGGCTCTTTTATCTACGACATGGGACCAATGGCTTTACTTCCCTTCTAAAGGAAGCTATGCTAAGGACTTTTACACCTGAAAAAATCTATTGTCCTCCGCCAGGTTTGAATTGGATATATGAAGCTAGCATAGTAACCATTACACCGCAGGTTTATCCAGTTTTCAGCACTTGAGTCAGTGATTATGTTTATCAATTACCCATTTTCTTCAGTTCACATTACTGAACTTGGAGCTAGGATCCAAGAGATCTTTGGAAATTGTAATCTTGAAGCATTAGAAAAGGAAATTTTAAATCTCCAACAAGATATATTTTTGAACACATGCTTAACAAGTCCAAGCAATTTCTAGACTCTAGTGAACAGGAATAAATATCCAATCCTCCTTGGAAGTGTTGCTTTGAAAACTTTTTTTTTTTTTTGGCTTGGCATATCTTTGCAGGGTCACACTTTTTCTATGAGCATCATCAAGAATAAATACCAATCCAGTTTGACAGACTCACATCTAGTTGATATATTAAGGGCAGCTTGTTCCAGTTACAAACCAGATTTTTCTGCAATTTTAGCAAACATGTACTGCCAAACTACACATTACTTATGCAAGTTGTAAAACCTCACAATTTTAATACTTTTTCACTGGTACAAGTTGCAGTGGCAGCAGCAACTTGTGCCCAAGCTCATGAAAAAGTTAGATAGTGCTGTCTGACATTGTTACATGATCAAATCCTGACTTTTGTTGGATGTGCAGATTTTCTCTATAATATGCAATTCTTTCCTTTAAAGAATGCTGGAGATGATGAATGCACATCTTCTTCAATAGCAACACTTCTGCCTCTTGCTCTGTATGTCACACTCTAAAATGTAGTAACTTTCACCTCAGTCACATTATCTTGTGTCGTATTCAGTGCACTATCATCTAGTCGCCCTCTGTGGTGTAGTGGTTACTATGCTAACTTCATATACCCAAGGTCACAGGTTCAAACCTGGCGAAGCACGATGGATTTTTTCGGGTGTAAAAATGCTTAGCATGGCTTCCTTTGGAAGGGAAGTAAAGCCGTTGGTCCCGTGCAGTAGAATTACGACATGTAAAAGAACCTCAAGCCTGATAGAGAGGCCTCTGAGCAAAATTAAGTGGCCCTTCACATCCAATTTAGAATGGGATGCTGAAAACCACAGCAGTTAAACAGCATCCAATTAATAACACACCATTTTTTTTTTTACTATCATCTAGACAAAATCCCATGTCTTTGTTTTGCTTGAATCTGTAACCCATTTTTTTTTCAGCTTAGCAATATTAGCACATGAATAGGGTATTTTTTTGTTGGACACCAGAAAACATGTACTTACTGATAAAGATAGTGCATGAAACTGCTCAACTTACACTGTGGAGGAACTGTCGATTGGTCATTATATAGATTTCACATAACAATGCTACCAACATATCAAAGATATAGTTGAGTGCATTGCAAACCACACATAAGTTTATGGATTATTGGACTGTAGAGGAAGAAAAGATTGAAATAGAATACAGGAGGAGAATCAAGTCAAGTTATTGATACAGGCAATTCCACCAATGAAAACAAAGGCTAAAGAATGTGGTAGCAAAGCTGAATGAGATTTCCCTAAACATTTCTTGTGCATCATTATTTTCATTTTTGTTACTATGGCTATTGAAACCACCTTCAAATTCTTGTTTCTCTGCTGTGAAATAACAGCATCATCTCAATGAGAGTTGCTGATGCAACAATCCCTCAAGAATAAGTTATTACCTTGTAGAAGCTAGCTGGAGCAATGAGATCTCTTTCATTTCTTCTTTTCTCGGTCATGGTACATGGGTAAAAACTACTTATTTTTCAATTATTTTCTTTACTCTCTTAAACAAATTGAAACTTTACATTTTAACATTAATTTTACTTAAAAGTGTTAGGATGTACACTATGCTCTTATATTTCATCTATTTTGTACTAAATAAAACTGGCCTTTATTGGACAAGAAATAAAATACTACTACTTATCTAATAAAACTTCACATAAAACATTGAACATTTTTTACAGAATAACAATCTATATTACATCTTAGAAATGATAATTAAATCCTGATGATGGTATTTAAATAGATCATTCTTTTGTACCTGTGAAAATGGGTTACCTAATACATATACAAAAACCAGAGTATAAATTTACTGTGCACTGTGCTACTTTGTCGAGATATTTTAATTCTTTTGTCCTTCAATAATTTTTTAACATTTAGGCACTATGCTCTGACTCACACACAAACGAAGAGTACATTTAAATGGTTTGAAAGGTTTCTGTGATGTGGTTTACAAGAATATTAGACTTTCACACATGAACCGCCACTGAACAAATGACAACAGCACCTGCATTATCACCACTACAGTACACATACTAACATGTACTAGCTTCCACTCTGCCCTATCCATGTCGCCCACACAGTTAATGCCTTCCCTAACGTCATTCCACTTCATAATGACAGTCACTAGTATCACAAAAGAAAAACTTCTTCACCATGAATGCTTTTGCTACCAACAAGATCAGCTCTGGCACTCAATGGAGTGACTTTTGAAGCCAATATCCATTACCAGGCACTTTAAGGGCAGTAGCTGGTCTACCATGTAGCACCAAGAGGGTCAATATGGAAATGCAATCCTTATATATAAATGACTTGTATGAGTTTCTTCCCTCATTAATAAAATGATTTTTCAAATGTCACAAAAAGTAAACATGTGTTCAAAAATGTTATACTTGTATGGTTCATTGATTCTGATGAATCAAATAATGCCTTTTCACACCTGACAAACGATTAAATGTCTTCTGACAAATTTCACACTTGTGAGGCTTTATACCCTTATGTATCAAATTATGCCTCTTCAAATTGGACAAAAGAGTAAAGCTTTTCTTACAAATTTCACATTTGTGAGGTTTTACACCCTCATGTACTACATTATGGCTTTTTAGATGTGATGAAAGAGCAAACCTCTTTTCACAAATTTCACACTTGTGTGGCCTTTTACCCTCATGTTTCAAATTATGCAATTTCAAAGATAGCAAATGAGTAAAGCCCCTATCACAAAGTTCGCACTTATAAGCCCTTTTTTCCTCATGCATCAATTTATGTGATTTCAAATGTGATATCTGAATAAAGCTCTTGTCACAAATTTCACACTTGTGAGGCCTTTTATTCTCATGTTTCAACTTATGCAATTTCAAATGTGTCATTTGAGTAAAACTCTTCTCACAAATTTCACACTTGTGGGGTCTTTTACCCCCATGTATCAAATTATGTGATTTCAAATGTGATATCTGTGTAAAGCTCTTCTTACAAATTTCACATTTATGAGGTCTTTTACCTTCATGTGTCAAATTATGCAATTTCAAATGTGATATCTGAGTAAAGCTCTTGTCACAAATTTTACACTTATGAGGCCTTTTACCCTCATGTATCAATTTGTGTAATTTCAAATATGACATCTGAGTAAAAGTTTTCTCACAAATGTTACACTTCGGAGGCTTTTTACCCTTGTGTATCAAATTATGCAATTTCAGAGCTGACAACTGACTAAAGTTCTTACTACAAACATTACACTTGTGCACCAATAAAGACCTGCTATTAGTACATTTACAAGATTTTTCTGTGAGAACACATTTTTCTACAGCTAGTATTTTTGTGGCATCTCTTTCCTGACTTTCACATTCTGGGAAATCCTTCCCATAACTGAAACTTTTGTTTTTCCTTGATGCTCCAGCAGAAGACAATTGTGAATCAGCACTGATCTTACCGGAAAATGCTTCTGTGAATAATCTGAAATGTTAGAGAATTTGTCATTAGTTATAATATCAAATAATGAAAGGGAATTAAATCTGAAGAGAGAATCTCTGATAAACCATCAACTGTAGTTACAATTTCTTCATGCCTAACAATGTCATCGTTTAATCAAAATGACTTTGTTAATCTGAGAAATTAACGAATTAATACAATCTTAATAACAAGTACCAAGAAAATCCTTAACAAAATGCTTATGGACAAGCAAGTACACAGTTAGCAGCCAATACAAGGAAATGTTCTCAAATATAAAATATCAACAGAGTAAATATTCAACATGGAATATTTTGAAAACAATTTTTTTTTTAAAAAATATTCTGATGTAACACATGAGTTTCATACCCATTCTTTTTGCAAAAGCATCTTTTTCTATCAACTTCATTTTAAATGAGATGTTTGCCAAATTATTTGATTACACATTTTTTTTGTAAAGGTAAGAGGGATACACAAGTCTGAAGTGATAGGAAAATCTTTAAAAAGCATATTATTTATATGCTAGCATTAATTTTGCATACTCTCTCCATGACATCACAAGAAACAAATGAAAGTCAATTTTACACCCTGCAAATCAGAGATATATAATTCCAACCAGTAACAATAAATATCTCAGAAATGGTTAATGTTACAAGAATTTATTTTATATAAATTGTGTTTTTATATGAATCTACATTTTTATCTATAATTTTGTCTAGCTCTCATGGTTTACCAATAATTTTACAAAATATATGAGTTCATAACCAGACTACAAACAAAGTGGTCAACTTTTGAAGTAGCAAATAACACATAATAATTGCCAGTTTTAAGATTTAAAGCTTAAGTCAAAGCTTTAGTAAAATATGACTACAGCTTAAATGTTGCAATTTTCAAAGTACGTCAACCATAATGCCACAGAACAGTAAAATTGGAAACATCTGTACATGAAAATTGTCAGAATAATTGGTAAACAAATAACATAATGAGCAAAAAGTCATTAAATTTTATATGGTCTCTCCCAGGTACTAAATTCAATAAATTTTAATTATTATAGTTTAGAAACAGTTGCAAATGCATAATTTCATTAAATTAGGTTAATTAGCTAGAACTAGTTTCAAGGAATCACTCGTCATTGTCAGCTGTTGCAATTGTTGGCTCTCAGCTGATGACGATCCCTTAAAACTAGTTCTGAGGTAATTAACCTAATTCAATGAATTGTATATTTGCAACCACTTCTAAACTATAATAGTTAATCTTTTCATTATGTCTTCTAATTAAAAAATGAGACATCTTCATTTTTTAATAATTTTCGTCTTCCTAAACATTTATAACCAATTTGCTAAACATCAAGTGAATTTTGATACTTTTTTTTATAATGCGGCTGTTCCTTAAATATGTTTTGTTGGTTATTTAGAAATCTATAGTTAAAGGAACAAAAAGTCAAGTCAAAATGCTCTGAGAACTTTATTTCAAGATGTCAGCTTTCTCTTAGAGCTTGTGAAGGGAATAAACATGTAATAGAATACAAGCTATACTAAGGAGTAAGAAAACTCAGATATGAGGGAAAATTGTGATGCAAAGTGTGAATTAGAATGGTGTGAAACAGTTTTGACAGCTCTGTATCCTGTTGATTTTGAGATGCTGGAAGGATTTCTAGCAGCAATAAGCATGCTTCTTCTTGCATATAACTTCAATTTTAGAGAAGCATTACTATTCACAAAAGGCTTTGATACTGAATCATTAAGCAATGGGGTAATACATTATACGAAGATGCAAAGACAAGTGCGACTAAGTATATGATAACAATATTAAGTAGAAATTTTGTGTTTATTTGTATCATCAATACTGACTATTTACTTAAAAAAAATTCTGGTCATTTCTGAAATTCTCGGTCATCCCATATGTGAGAAGGGTTTGCATTTTAAACCTTCTAGATGTTCTTTTGTTATTCATAGATTAAAATAATTTGTATTTCTTCATCACTAATAAGGTATTCTTCTATGTGTGTCCCCTTAGGGCTCCTTAACTTAAAACATAGTTCAGTATGTGTATCCTGCAGAAGCTAGGAGTATGTATCAAGCCACAGGCCGTGAAAGCCTATGCTTCCATTTATAGTTCTGTAAGCAATGGATAAGCCCAGATTATGACTAACTACATACTGTAAAATACTTCTTGAATTTGATTAGTATATAATTCCTCAAAATGAATTATAAAATATCCGACTACTTGAAGTAGATAACTGAACGACTTTAATGAATAATGGCATTAACGCAAATTCTTATTACATCAGAAGACGTAATTCACTCATGAACAATTCCAAGTATTGAAGTAAAAGCTGATGATAGTCCGGGATGATTAAATAGCTTAAGCCTGCCTTAAAGACTGACTCAAAGCTTGAACAATGAAACTGGGCATTAGAGAAGAATCCCCTCAAGCATACTTATAGCCTTGTAAAGATTGCAACACTCTCCAAAGATACATAGACTCAAGATAAAACCAAACAAATCAACTCTATGAAGAATTTATGTGACCTCCACAAAACACACAAACCAGACAACAGTTTGAGACAGTTCATTTGATTTGATAGATTGCCTGAAAGAAACTCAGTAAACTCAACAAATGAATTAATCTCGTCCGAAAATTCTGCTTTATTTCTCAGCATTACATCTAACAAATTTCTCACAATTCTTAAAACAATACAGTCAATCAAAATTCTTCCAGAACAAACAAAATAATATCGCAGCATATGGGGGGTAGAGTAAATATATTTAACAGATAAATTGTTTGATTGTGATTAATGACAGTTGGTAGAAAAGTTTGTTAGTGACAGTTTAGTTAGGTCAGTTAGAATGATATGCCATTTGGAACATCCAATCACTGCCTGGTTTAGTCCTTCTAGTGCAACAGAGGTAACCACAGTGATACAAGAAAGCTGGCTACAGTCAATGTGTGAGGGGAAACTAGTGAAGGAGTCTTTGAGAGTCTCTGCTAGGATGCGGATGCCAGATGATCAACAGCCATCAGTTTAGGATGCCTTGGTAAGGGTAATAAATTGTAATAATAATAATAATAATAATAATAATAATAATAATAATAATAATAATAATAATAACAATAACAACAACAACAACACCTATCCAACTCCTGTCCTGCAGATGGTTTCTGAGAGAAAACAATTAAAATTATCACAACTGTACATAATAGCTGGTTGTACTATGAGCCCTGAGACTTAAAGCACTTGCAACATAGTAAGTCGCCATTGGGGTTGTCATCTCACAGTAATTTGAGATCACCTTGTGGTATACCGGGAAACATGCGAGTCAGTTGAGAAATTCAATGCTATGCCGGCATATTACCATGGTAGTTCAGCTAGATACTGGGAGATCCTTGTTTCTAATTCCAGCATGGTATTAAATTTTTCAGTCTGACTCTACCTATCCAACTCCTGTAATAAATTTTATTTACTTTAGTTTATAGTGTTGTAGGTTTTGTGTGTACCTATCATCGCTTCTAGTATGACCAGTCATGACAACTAGTGAAATCTCGATACGTCTCACATACCAGGTGAGCTGCCCACCATTATCTTATGTTGCATTATCTCAGATGCTGGGTTTTTGATAAACTGCAACTATTAAAATACTGGGAATTTTTTTTGAGTACCTGTATTTAAGAAAGTTATTGTTCATGTAACATTCATTGTTTAAAATCCAAGATGGCTAGGGGGTTAGTACTCATATCACCATGGAAATAGTTTGAACCTGTATATATTTTAATTTTTATCACTTCAATTTAATTGTACATTCATCTATTCATCTTGAGACATTAATATATGGAAACCAAGTGTTTTTTTAATGAAAGGAAATTAATGCTATATTAAGAAATTGAAAATGTGAAAAAGGAAAAATAACTGACGGAAAATAATTAGCTTGTTATTGTTCTGTGAATATCAGAATATTGAATTTAATGTGTATTTTAAGTATAATTTTATTTGTAATCACAATCAATTATTTTAAAAAAAAAAAAAAATTCAACTATGATATTTATATTGCTACATGCATAAAGCATTGTGAAGGAAGAAGTTGTTTCTTCTAGTATACCGCATCCATAAGCGATGTGGATACCCATATTTAAGTATTCATTAAGCGCAAATAGCTTATGTAATGAATATGTTTACAAAAGTAATTCATTTATAAGTAAAAGGAAATCTGTACTACATACTTTCTTAAAGAATATTTAATAAGGAGAACAATGTAGAATAAGCTCTGAGCCTATACAGAGCAGAATCATTTGTCAGTCTTCATGTGATATCATTGATCGGTGCAAGGGTAGCATCTGATGCATTTGGCAGGAACACATGTTGTTACCATGCTAGTGGAATGCAATCATTTTTATCAGTGCCATCATACAGTGGTATTGAAGAATATATAAATAAGCACATCATACAAATGAAACCAGTGTTTATCATTTATGAGTATATTATTACCTGTAATGTATTCTCTCCCTCGAAGCCACGATCTTGAGATAGTAACAATACAAATAAAGAAAACTTCTAAAAAGAATCTCAATTAGTTCGCCAATGAAGCTACATAGACTAGGTAAATCACAGTTTATCACTGTAAGCAAAAATTTTATGAACCCAAAACTACATGTGGAAGATACCTGTGCTATACTACATTGCAAAATGAACTATGAAGTATAGTTACTGTATTAATCCAACACATGTTGCAGTGTATATGCTTAGCATGTGGAGCATTATGATTGTTATTAATTTACTTATTTAGTATTTTATACAAATATGAGGTTACAGTATTTTTCAAGAAAAATAAATACCAATGAAGCAGTGAAAGAAGCAGCTTAAGTTACTGAGAGTTCAGAAACAGCAGTGTATATATTTTTATTATTACTAAAAACTTAGTAATGTTTACTGACAAGAGTTATTGAGACGTAATTAATCTCGTAATCTAAAAAAAAACAGTACTATAGATTACCTTCTCAACTAATTTACAAGGAATATGTATATTAAAAGACACGCGGACAAAAAAAGGCGTGTTATTTTTGGATGCTCTTTAACTACTGTGGTTCTCAGCATCCCATTCTTAATTGGGCGTGAAAGACCATTTAATTTTGCTCAGGGGCCTCTCTATCAGGTATTAGAAGACAAAGGTCCATTGGGATTCCTTTTTCTTTCCCAGATTTTTTGCTTGCTCATGGCAAACATCTTTAGTGGCATGCACATGTCCTGCATGGTCTCTCAGTAGCAACTGAAATGTATATAGCAGCCACCTTAAATACACTGGGAGTTACCGCCCTGGCATGAACTAATTGGTTCCAGCAGTCGTCTAATGAATCCATCGTAGAACCGTAGTTGAAGTATGATTGGTGCATATGGTTTCATATTAGATTTGCTTTATTCAATCCAAATGTTTCTTTCTTTTATTGAAATTATTTGTAAGTTTGTAGATGTTGATTACTTCATGGTACAGTCATGTATTATAATGATAAGCATACAAATAATTTCAAGAGAAAGGAAGAAACACTCAGATTGAATAAAACTTGGCACCCAGCCTTACAAAACAGACCTAATATGAAACCATGTGCACGAAACAGATGACTGCCAGAACCAATCAGGTGACGCAAGCTTACATAAGTTGGCAGCTGCAGAGATTTCATCATTACTGAGAGACCACACAGAACATGTACATACCACTGAAGATACAAGCAAAACGTCTGGGAAAGAGTAGGAGAAATCCAGTGGACCAGAGCCTTTAAGCCTGGTATTACAATTTTATTCAACACATATATTATCATTAATATTTTTTAAACATATCTAGCTGAAATGCATTTAGATATAGAATTACTGTTTATAGGTCACCTGGTTGTTTTTTATAATTTGCCAAGCTTCCTTACATTTATATTTAGCATTTTGCGTTGGCTAATCATTGTAAGTCTTTTTATTTTTATATTTCACATCTCCATTCTGCTTTACACCACTTAATTTCCTATGTAATAATATCAGACCTATCAGACTTGAACAGATAAATAGCCATGACAATACAATAATTTTACTTAGCAGTAACCTGCATCTGGACATCTTTTTCTCTTAATATAGATATAGAACAACCAGGATAGGAAAATATAATACAGGAATCAAAATGCTTCTTTCTTATTGAAATATAAGGTAAGAATCAAGTCTTACCTTGGTGATTTTACCAGACTGAAGTCCACATCCTGTAACAGAATAATATAAACATACAGTTTTACACAATCATGTTAATTATATGTTCTGAATTCCTGTATTATTAAATTGGTATATGACAGTAGGAGTTATTCAGAAACAAAGGCTTGACATTACCTCATGTAATGGAATGAAATGAAATGGAGTTTTATTTATGGGTGCTCTTTAACTGTTATGGTTCTCAGTGTCCCATTCTATACTGGGCGTGAAAGACCGATTAATTTTGCTCAGAGGCCTCTTTTATCAGGCTTGAGGTTCTTTTACATGCCATAAATCTACAACACAGGACCACGGCTTTACTTCCCTTCCAAAGGAAGCCATGCTAAGGATTTTTACACCCAAAAAAAATCCATTGTGCTCTGCTGATGTAATCGGATGAAAGAAAATTCAGCAATAAAGAAAGTATTTAGATCTGATTACATAGTTTGGTTTGAAGAGCAAAGAACTGGCAAAAGGAATGCTTAGTAAAGGCAAATTAGAGTCCATGATTTAATTAATCCAGTATTAAGGAAAAACTCTGTCTGATATATTCACCAATTGCAAATTTACATACATTAGTATTAAAAAAATCTGAAGTCATCCATTCACATGACTGACTTCCTCTCCATCACTGTAACAAATTATTTATTAAAAAGCATATTCTTCAGTTTACTTTATAATAAATGAGATAAACGTTTGCAGAAATTGGATTAATTACTAAACAAACAATGCACTGCTGAATTTTCGAGTAGTAAAGCTTCGGCACCTTAAGTCCAATGCCAGGCCAGCCAAAACACACATCTCATTTCATCAATTCCAATGACATTGGGCTGTATATACATAGGCAGGTAAGGGTAAAAAGAAAGGTACTTCATTGATTACTTTAAGATTTGCACAGCTGCTTTGTATTCTTAAATACTTTTATTAAAAAAGATGGTAGGCTTATACCTGTACCAGCACGATTTATTACTTTTTTAAAAGGAACAACTGTATCAACTTCAAAAGTACTTGGCGAGTTTAAAATTTTTAAAAATTACAAACCAGAAGTAATAGATTGGAAATTTATTGAATGGCTGGAGAATATTCAAGAAACTGAAAGTCAGTTTCTAGCAAACAAATTAACAAGATATCACATAAATTTTACTCAACAAAAAATGAAGGTAAAATTGACTGCTCATATACTCAGCACTTCTGTTGGTAATGCCTTTTTGTTCCTTTGCAAAGACTTGGGTTTAAATGAATTTCAAGATTCTAAGGCAATTCAATTTGTTGTTGTTGTTGTTGTTGTTGTAAATTGTCTCACCCTTTTATTTCAAAAAACAAACTTGCCAAAGGTTACAAGTCTGTTTTAAAAAAAAAATATCTGATGTGTTACACTCACATGACTTTCTCTAGCTACTCTACAAACTTCTTACAAAAAACAATTCTTCTTTCAACACCATGCTAATCGAGATAAACATTAAGAGAATTTTATTATTTGGTTCCTTATAAGTAGACTGGAACTAAGGGAATGCACTGGGCTAAAGTGATAGTCAAATGTTTTAAAAGCTGTCGTCATGCAATTGTCATTGGAAATCACTTCTTTGCTTGGCCAAGAGTAGAACAAAAGAAAAATGGACACTTCCATCTGAGAAAAGTATGACTAATGCACAATTGAAACTAAAAACAAGGAATATCTTGAAAATGGTAAACTTCATGAAAAAAAATGTATATGACATAACTTGAGTATTTTAACAAGATCTACATTTTTTTGTATTGTATTCTCTCTCTTACGGTTTAATATAATAAATTAAGCAAAATTCATCCAAAATAATCAGGTCTTTAGAAGCTATTCCCAGAAAATTCAAGATATACATTTTATTTGCGATATGTAGTATTTTAATCAAACTCGTTAGAGCCATTTTTAAGAAAAACAAAATTTTCAAAAAGTTTTCCATGTAAAGGGTAGTTAGGGGTGGGGGGATTTTCTTGAACATTTTTGTGTCGCATCCTTGGAAGATCTCTCTCTCACGCACGCGCACACACACACACACACATACACACACCTGTTTCTGAAAATGCTGTTTTTTGATTCAGGGGGTCCTAAAACATGTACTTCCAGTGAAATCATATTTTTGGGTGAAATACAATACTTTTCTATCCCTATGTACATTGTACATATGGGGCAAGAGAAAGTAATAAAATGCTATCTTTTGAGTTCCTACATTTTGCAGAGACTTACGTGCTACGGCTGAAAACTCAATACGAGGTACGTCCAGAAAGTAAGTACCGTTTCAATTTATCTCAGCAGCAGCGCTGTGGTCGCAGTTGCGCACATGCGCGGTAGACGCTCTGTATCAAGGAGAAGAAACGTGCGCCATTTTGAGATCTCTGTCAGCCACATACGCTTTGTTGTGCTTGTTTACAATGTCGATGTTGATTGAAAATCCCGCCGCTTCTGAAATCAGATCTGTGATTCGTTTTCTGAATGATAGGAAAGTGAAACCAATTGAAATTTATCGGCAAATTTGCGAAGTTTACGGACAAAATGCGATGAGTAATTCAATGGTGAGAAGATGGGTCCGACAGTTCATTGAATGACGTAGTGAAGTGCACGATGAAGAACGAAGTGGGCGTCCATCTTTGGTTACAGAAGAACCCGTTCATGCGATTGATGACAAGATCCAGGAAAACCGCAAGTTTACCATTAGTGCTCTCGCTATGGAATTTCCCCAAAGCTCACGATCACTAATTCATGAAATTGTTACCGAAAAACTGAAATTTCGTAAACTTTGCTCACGTTGGGTGCAGGCGGCAAACTTCTATGAAGAAGGTATACAAAAAACTTGTGCCATGCTATGACAAATGCCTGCAAAATTTCGGCAGTTATGTGGAAATGTAGTTTAAGAGTGGTAGAATTTTGTGCAATAAATGATTATTCTGTATCTGTGCACAATTTAATTTTATTACCAAACGGAACTTACTTTCTGGACGTACCTCGTATATTGAATCACTGCATAAGGCAGCCAGAAAAACTGGCATGCTTGGCTTTCTATTGTTCTGTAAAGTAATATAAAGTAATATTTTTACAGATATGGTTGAATCAGACAAAATAAAAATTTGGCCATTTATAAATTTAGCCAAGACCACGTGGAAATACTTTTCAAGAAAATCGTAGCAACCTTGGCTGAAATTTATTTTCATGGAGTGCAACTAATGTTATATGTACTGAACCTGATACAGAAGACACTCAGTGTTTTGGAAATAAGAAACATTTGAGGAAAACAAATGTCAAAAAGAATAGTTTGCAACGCTGTGAAGAATCCCTTAGTGGCAAAGCCCAGTGGAATGGAAATGCCATTTTTGATAATTTTGGAAAGATAATGGAGGTATTCAAATACCTTCTAGACACATCATAACAATACATAGAGAAGATTATAAGGCAGTTAATAAAGGAAAATTACATCACTCCCTATAAACAATCTTTTGCCAGCCATATCAAAAGATTAGTGTTAAACATGATTGATATGGTTATAATATGCTCCATGATCATGTCTTGGAAATATCAGTATCCCAAAAACCACATTTTAAGAATTATCCACTTACTGGAAAATTTTTATATATAAAAAATGCAGCAACATTTTACAGCAGTGCACTGCACAAAACATATTCTAAATCAATTTTGTTTATGAATCAATAGGTAAGATTATTTTTGTATAAACTGACTGCATTAAGTAGTAATTGATTATAATTTTAGATCTATTCATGAATTATTTCAGAAAACACAGCTCATACTCTCCTGTAGTGCAATCACATTAATAAACATATCTCATCTAACACAAATATACCAAAATCCTGATTGCAAAATGTTTACTTAATGAAGAAGAGGAATACAGATACCTAATTTCACATTTATTTTATTTTTATACTGTACATACCTCTCTCAAAATCCAGTATTAAATATATTTTTTTCTCCTAAAGCACTTTATGTTTGTTTTTATTTGCCTACTGCCTTAGGTGGTCGTCTCCTTAGCGCGGTGGTAGCGCAGCTGCCTACCAAGCGGGAGACCTGGGTTCGATCCCCAGTACTGGCGTGGGGATTTTTCCCCCGCTGGGAGACCTGGACCGGGGTGCACTCAGCCTCGTGAGGTCCCTGGGGGGCCAATTGAGGAACTACTTGATGAAGAAGTAGCGGTTCCAGGCCGTGAGGACCGCATTAACCGGCCGGGAGGGGCTCGAGGCGCTGACCACATCTCACCCTCCAATACTGCACCCCATCCATGACGTCTGTAGTGGACCAAGATGGGGGATGCAGTGGCCGGGGGGTAGGCCAAGGCTCCCCGTGAGCTGTCGTGCCATGGAGTTATAACTGACTTAGGTAATATCGTTGTATTACCACTTTGACCTTCTGTAACAACTGCTTAAATTGTTGAAGTGTACATTAAAACTACACTTCTCGATTAACTTAACACATTCAGCATCGTATTCATATTTCCAGGCTCTTGAGTATGGGGAACAATGATAATTAAATAAGAATTCCTTCATCAGCCTAGAATCAAAGCCAGCATATTTTGCATTTTTAATTTAGCATTTTAACCCTTTTTCTGTAGAGACACTCTTAATAACATTGCTGTTTAAATTCTTATTGACATCTTTGTGCATTAAAGTAAAAATCCTAAAGTATACATGGAATTACTGAGAAGTTATTGAAGTCTTTGTGCATTAAAGTAAAAATCCTAAAGTATACATGGAATTACTGAGAAGAAACAAAATAAAGTTGAATTATGGTCTCTGTGATGCTTTCCCACTTTGTAATACATTTTAAATGCAGGTATATGATATTCAAGTTCAATGATAATATTTACTTTTGTTTTGTTCAGTTGTGGGAGAAAATTCTGTCTAGTCAATGGAGTGACTTTATTCAACTCCCTAAAGGCACTTAAGATGTAATCCCTGTGCATAAATGCTGACGATTATAAAGAATGTGTTGTTGCTATTACTTCCAACTCAGGTATCCTTATGACGTAATTATAGCCATTTTAAATTTCACTTTTCCCGTTACAACCAATGTATTATGTACAACCTTGGACGTCTTTTGTCCTTCACTCAGTTCTTCAATTCCAGATAATTGTAACCAACTGTGCAACCAGGCTTGTTGAGGGATTGACAAACACAATAAATTCAAAGGGTTTCAGAAGAATTCAGTCATGTCTGATTAAATTTTACAGAACCTTCTATAACACATAGTAAAAGGAGTTGAGATAACTGGTCTAAAAAGTTTATTCTTTTAGTCAGTATTCAAATAGTAATATTTAATCTAATCATATAAACTGAGATTAGGGACTGAATGTTTTTTCTCTAGGACACCTAAAGATATTTCCAACATTTTAAAAATGAGCAATCTGGGGTATCCGCATATCCATATCCAGTTTAGACTAGCCTAGTTGTTGCAATCATTAATACCAGCAGATTTTTTATTTTTTTTTAACCTGGTTGGTCATATCAGACGATGAATGAAATTGGTGAAATGAAGCTCAAATGATCTCCGGGTCCATGGAGCTTAAAGAAATTTGACATTAGTCTTCTCAGGATAAGGGAAAATCCTGAAAAAAAACTTATCCAGGTAACTCATCCTAAGCGAGATTCGAACACATGGGCTATTAAATATGAGGCAAACATGCTACCAGCACACTACCCAGGCGGACACCAGCAGATTTGTTTTATGTTGTACTGCAAATAAGTATATAAAAGGGGTGTTAAATTTTATAAGAGGTTTTACTTATTTTTCTTTAATTTTACTTACCATTCATTTCATATTATTAAGATCTTCGTCAATTGTCATAACTTTATTATCACATTGAATATCTTTATCGTTAATTAGTTTTGTAATATTAATTTCTCCTTTAGTAATTTTCTATACTGCGGATTGTATAATAGGGATGTAACACTTAATCAATTTATTCTTTTAGTTTTAATATTTGTACCATCAATAATTGTTTTCTTTTCTTGGAGAAGAGATTGGTGTTCAATAACATAAGAGTATATTGGTAAACTTTAAGTTTTCATAAAACACTTCCCTCAATTATCTTTAATCACAAATAACTATCACCACCAGTAATTTCAACCCTTTAATATATCATGTGACAAATATTGTACACATTCACACACTATTTATCTTTATTATGTTAATAAAAATATTTCATCAAGTAGATTATAAACAAAAATGGTAACTGCGATACATTTAAACACAACTTACCTTAATATCACCATAACTAGATGAATTTCCAAGCCACCAAAGTTCTTCTTTAATTTCAATTTTGTAATCCATTTCATGATCACAGTTAAATTTCTCAGTCTTTAGTACAGATTCCTTTGGAAGAATGTCTCTGTCATTCTGTGAACCAACTTCCATTTCACAGTTGTTGCTGTATGTAAAAGTTTCAGTCTTAATCTGCTTTATTGGATATTCGGTAAAACAGGTCTCTGATTCAATTTCTGCTTTGATCGCCATGTCACAATTGCCATCTAGAAGCACAGGATCACTGCTTGTCTTCATTGTAACATAAACACTGGTAGAGAACTCTCTCTCACTCTGTGAGACTATGCCATCCGAGAGAAGATTCTCTTCTTTGATTTCTATTTTGGAATCCATTTTATAACAGTTGCTGCATCTGATGGTGCTAATTCTGTGGAGAAACAAACATATGAATAGCAGAACAGTGGCTAATGAGACAAGACTACTGCCTATAATTGGTTGTGTCTGTTCCTGTCCCACCTCCACAGCCATTGGCTCATCTCACATGTATTTAAAGCCGTCTGTTCCTGCCCCACCTCCACTGTCATCAGCTCATCTCACATGTATCTAAAACCATACACTCAATTACTGTATGGTAAAAACTGTATATAGAAGTTGTGTGTGTTACAACCCCACCTCCATACCTCTGCAACCATCGACTCTCTCACATGTATTTAAAACCATACACTCAATGTTAATGAGACCAGATAACTGTATATAGAACTTGCGTCTGTTACAGCCCCACTTTTTCAACACCATATACTCCATTACTCAATAACCATTGCTCATAAGGCAGGACTACTGTGGTCTAGGAGGGAGAGAGAGGGCGACACACATACATGCTCACACAGACCTTTTTCTAAAAATGCATTTTTCGGACTTAGGGGACCTCAAAACGTATTCCCCGAGGAAATCCAACAATGAATTTTTGAGTGGAATACAGTACCTTCTCTATCCACTGTGTGCATTGTACAAATGGGGCTAGAGAAAGTAATGAATACATGTGCATAATTATGCACTTTTAAAATTAATGCATTACAAAATGACGTATAACATTGTGGCTTCTAAATGCTCCTTGGTGGATAATAAGTGCAGTTTCACGTCTAATGTGTTATACTGGCTGCAAAAACTAATGTAAAAATCTAACCTTACAAGAATGTATATTGTTACACATGCAGCCATTTTCAATGCTCTCTTCTGTTAGCCCCATTTACTATGACGTCCAAAATCTTTAATAAATCTCAGGTATAAATCTGATAAGAAACTTTCATATAACCTTCTCTATTTATGCTGCAAAAGCTAATTCCACTATCTACTTCATACTTATCCAAGATAAACATTAGTAGAAAAGGCTTTATTAAGATACAATTTCTTCTTACAAAGAGAATAAGGCAATACAATAAGGTAATGTGACAGTCAAATCTTTCAAAAGCGGCCGCTGCATGATGGTATTGAAATTCTGATCTCTTAGCTTGACCAGGATGAAAAAATATGTATAATGACTACCCATTTAGGGAAAGCAGAAGTATTGGAAAATGTAAACCTATAAAAAGCAATATCTTGAAAATAGTGCCAACAAAAATGTATGACATAAATTGATTGTTTTGAGAAGGTTTGTAATTTTTTCTGAATGCATAGTTGAAGGGTCTGCGTGAACTAAACCCAAATGAACCCTGCCCCAACACTTTTACTATGTTTTCATACACATTTTACAAAACAATTAATACCAAAGAAACACAATATTTTTAGATATGTATTATAACATTGCTGCCTTTCAATTAAATAGAAGCAAATTGTGGTTAGAAGGCAAAACATGTTATATGACTCGACTGTGTGGGCACATTCTCAGTGCCAGAGTTTATCTTGATTACCGGAATTACTGCAAACCAGCCCCAGAAAAATGCAATAAGTAGTCTTAAGAATGCAATAAAAGAGACTTTGCCATGATTTGCAGAATTGAAAAGCTATTATTACTATAAGTTGCTTACACCACTTGACATTATTTCAATATGTAATCTGGGTTTGGCACTTCCGTTATTCTGCCATTACAGCTTTGTAGTTACTTACTGCTCTGTTATAAAAGTTTAGGGCACCAAGCCGCAAACCATAGCTGAGGGATATTTTTAAAAGTGGAGGAATGTGGCAATGACGACGGGCAGCCGAGGCATTTGTGAGGCTAAAACCCTAAAGTGAAAACTTCGCCAATCTGGCGAATGTTTTCAATACTTACGTATGGATCGCCAATGGAAGTTTTACCCAACACAAACTACTTCTTAAGCGGTGTGTGTGATGCAACCATTACATACCTTTACAGAACAGCTCAAGGTGATTATAGAGAACTTGGGCCCCTCTAGAAATTAAACAAATTGTGGTTTGACTTTAAGTTTGGTTTATACTTGTTACGTTTTCACCAATTTTTTTTTTATCGGAAAAGCTCCGTAATTAAGTTAAACGCTAATTTATTACGTACGCGTAGCGAACCTTTCTTGTGAATATTTATGAAGTATGCTGCCTAGAAGGAGTAGAATATAAATAAAGAAGTCTTGTAGTACTTTTGCAATGTAAATATATAATAATACTACACACTAAAGTGTGTCGGCGGCAGGCGAACAGTGTTGTGGAATGCAACACCGGCATATGTCGCTAGACGCTGTGCTGATGTATGACAAGTATGTTTCACATAGATACAGCTGTTCAGTAAATTTTATTATGCAGAACTTCGGCCACTCTAAAATCAAATGAAACTAAGTGCGATTGATTGACTTTGTGTTTATGATGACAATTTCAAAGCCTGTGGATTTCAAATTTAGCGCGAGGTTAGGTTCCAATCCGTTTAGGTTAGTGTGTGTATATAAATTTATGTTTCTAATATTAGATTGTGGTAGTACCTCATTATCGATATTTCCAACAACTCCTAACAGCGCAATGGATACAACATTAGTTTTTTAAACCATCTCCCCGCCCATAATCTCTCTCTAACCACACTGGTCCCGTTAAGAGTGCAAAACCCAGCTCAATAATATTCCATTCGAGCGACACGTCTATTATAGAGTTTTATTGCATGTGCGCATATGAATATTCCGGGTTGGTCCTAACCTTCATGTTTTTTTCCTGGGCGAATGGATACAGATACACGATGACACTAAATAGGTCTCTCGGTTAAAATGTTGGAATTTTACATATCCTTTGAGGGTTTTCCAGTGTATTTTTTCATACATACGTTCATATTGTTGTACGTCAGAAGCATGTAAGAGGACTGTGGCTCCACGTGTATTATTGTTGTTTTTAGTATTGCCAAGATTCACACTGCTTACTGGTCCATTCCATGAAAACTTAAACCAAGATGGTAAATTTTTTTTCTGTTAGTGAAGGTTGGTATGCAGTAAATTTGAAGTAAAATAGATTATTATAATAGGCCGAACTCTGAGAAGTTGCTTAAACGATATGTGAAAACTTTGTCACATAATTTATAATTGTTATATTACTGCAAGGTAACAACGATTATTGAAAAAAATGTTTGTGCAGCTCCATTTCAGGAAGATTTTTATAGCTAAGTTTTGAATAACTTTGAAAATTAATCGTTGTTTACTTACATATAAACTCTTAGCTACATTTGCATTTAATTTATTTGCCATAGTTACTTCATATAATACAATGGAACTTTAATTATCATAGTTTAAATGTCTATTCCGTCACAGAAAACGTGGATTTTTTGTATTACACTGAAACAATATTTGTACAATGCTATTTGTGTTATCAGTGAACGTTATGTGATCAACATCCAACAGCAACCTAACCTCAAATAATACAAAACCATAACATTAAAGAAAGCTTTAAACGAGTGTCCCATTTCGTCACAGACAGTATATTATGTGGGTCACTAAGCTCAGCATAGCAAGAAACATATGCAATGTATGTTTTAAAATATACAAGTTATGCCAATGTACAAGCAGTGAATTTTTTTTTTATGTAGGTGTGTATCTTGTATCCCAAGTAAACATTTTTGTTTTGTTTTGTTTACCAGTTATCGACTGTGTATGAAGATGAATAAAACTGCAGCAGAAAGACAGAGAAGAAAACGTTTGCAAAAAAATATTGAAGAATATGAGAGGTACAAAGAGAAGGACAGGAAAAGAAAGCATGCTAAGCCAAGAAAGAGACAGAAAACTCGCACTAAACGTGAAGCAACAGTTTTAAGAATTCGAAAGAAAGAGTATAGGAAGAAACTAAAAAAAGGAGAAGATTGAGCCTGCAGGACTTCATTCACCTCCTCATGGTGCATTTGCCTATTCCACCCCAAGAACTAAAGCAAAGGCCGTCAAAAAGACATTGAAGTCACTTCCCGTGTGTCCAAGGAAGATTTGCCGTGTGATCACAGAACTCGCCAATGCTCATTGTGTCTCTATAACCCCAGAAATTAAACAAACACAGAGTAGTAATGCCTTGTATGAGATTAATGATTTATCAAGCGATGTTATCCATGGGTTGATAAATCATTGCAAGCTCCTGGGAAGAAGGAGTTGTGATAATGCCAATGAAGAAAAACAAATATTTCAGAAGAGATTTATGGACACCACTGTTGCAGAGGCATATTAAATATTTAAAAAGGAAAATTCTGATAAGAGAGTGGGGAAATCTAAATTCTTTTCACTGCGACCAAAATTTGCCCTTCCAATCAGTGAAAATGTCTCACCACTGCTGCTTCTGTCGCTATCATGAGAACATCAATTTACCCATGACTGCTTTACGTGGATATAAGAAGGATATTCGTAAAATATCATCAGAGCTTATCACTACATTAGTATGCAATCCTGAAAATGAAATCTGCATGACAAGTACATGTAATAGTTGTGGTATCAGAAATCTGCTCAGTTAACATAATTCCTTAACAGGTGATACGAATGACTTAGCGTGGTTTCTTTGGAAAACTATTGATGGAAAAATGGAGAAAGTTCTGAAGAAAAATACTGTCTGAAGCATTTGAAGAACTTATTGAAAAAATATCCCAGTTCTTAAAACACTGCTTCTTGGTGGAAAAATCAGAGTGCATATTTTCAAGAAAAGAAAGGTGCTTTAGATGGTAAAGAAATCGTAATGCAGATTGCTTTTGCCGAAAATTTCATTGCCAGGTTTCAGAACGAAATACAATCTGCAAACTGGAACTTTCAACAGATTACTATTTTCACTGCAGTTGCCTGGATAAGACCAGGAATGATAGTGACGAAGTATCACACGATAAATATGCTGTCAACACATTCCTTCGAAGACTGATTTCTGTGATCTGAAAAACTTACCCAGGGGCATCAACAATAAACATTTTTTCAGATGGTGCAGCAAGCCACTTCAAACAGTGTTATTCTCTCTTTAATTTTTCTCACCAGATGGAACTTTCTAGTTATAGGTCATGGGAAGGGCAGTGTCGATGGTGTTGGTGGGGAACTGAAGAGATTAGTATGGCATTTAGTATTAGGTGGAAAACATCTAGTTACCAATGCAGATTCTTTTTACTGGTGTGCCAGGAAGATGTCAAAGTCATTGGAGATTATATTTTGTTCTGAAGATGAGGTGGCTCAACAGAAGCCACAACTAAATACATTAAAGTGATACCTGAGACTCATTCTAAACACTACATTGAAGTTTTATCCCCAAATAATGAGCATGCTTTGTCCAAACTAGGTTCAAATTTAATTTTAAGACAAGCACATATGTCAAGATTGAAACATTGGAAGTACATTCAAATGTTCGAGTAGGTACTTCTGTAGTGGTGAAGTTTATGACAGGAAAGACAGCTAAAATGTTAATAGGACAAATCTTAAAACTTGACAATATCGAATGTGAGATCAGTTTTATGAGAAAAAGCAACTCATATTTCAAATTTGCACTCAAAAACTACGACACGACATGGGTTCCAATTTCTGATAATATATTGAAATACTTCCGGTTCCTGATATTCATAATCGCCAGAAATTTTCATTTCCAGGTGTAGACTTCTATACATACAACTCATAATGTGAGTTCTGAAAAGAATGCTGACACTGTGACACTAATAAAGTAATTATTTTATGAAAGGTGAAGCTTCAGAAGTTTTCATTTGGTACCTGTCCCTTCCCGTCACATTAACTGTCCCTTTCCGTAACATAAGTAAATTATAACTAAAAAACAATGATTTTCATTAGGTCTTCATATTCTTATATTAGTATTTGTTATGTGGCTATTAATAATTGAAATCAAGAGACAGCACATTTGTATGGTTTCCTTCAGAGATGATGTAACTCGGACGAAACTTTCATTTTGTACGAGTCCCTTTTCGTCACAGAAAAATTTTCGTGTGCTTACTCCAATTAACAATATATTTTGGCTTTTGTGCTTTTTGTATTAGCCTTAGGATTGAAGTTATCTGTTGAGAATAAAATAAACATTTATAATTTGTTTTAGTGTTATTTTTGAAACAATACAGAAGGAACATAATCTCCCAAATGCTCCATTCCGTCAAATGGAAAGTCCCTACTATATTACATTATTAATACACTATAATAGTTGATGTATGGACTCCGTAAGTCTGACGTCAAGCTAGCCGTTGCCATGGAGATGCCTGCCCTCTTTCTATATAACTCTGATTCCTAATGCAAGTTTGTATAGGCCTCATGAAATTAATATCTTTTTTAGAAAGTTGATGTTAAAAGTAGATCATATTACCAGATAGTATACTAAAATTAGAAGATTCTATCACTCAGTGTTATAAAATTATAACACTCCAATGTAGCTAACTTTGGTTAATGAGTCTACGGTCTCATTCAAGTAGGCTATGACTCTGAAAGCTCATATCGATCCGTAAAATGACTGATGATTTTAATGTCATGAAAATGGAATGTGCTGAACCAGAGAACTTATGCAAGCAGCGGAGAGAGCAAAATTACAACTGCTGCCTCGTAGTACAGAATGTTTTCGTTCTGTACGAGTAAGTCATCATGTTGTCAGCACTGATGCTAAGCAAGGCAACAATTGCATTTCGCAGACCATTAAGTATGAACTCCGTGAAATAGATAAAACAATCTATGTATAATTAAAATATGTCTATAAATATTGAGAACTGTGGTTAACGCCCGTTTTTACTACAAATGGCACCACAGGCGACTCACATGTTATATTGTTATTAGGATTACGAAACTCGGCCTCGTTTCGCAAGCTTCCTACTCACGATGTAAAAACACTATTTTTAACACTTGTATCATAAATAATATTAGTGTAATTGTGCTATAATATACCAATTGCTTTGGGTTGAGCCACCATATTTAGAATAGTTGACGTGGAACCAAGGTCGTTTTTTTTTTTCTCGCGATGGTTGTGCGCTTCGTCCCTGAAAACTAATACAAACAACAACAATCTGACATGCTTCATTCACATGACTTTCTCTACTTTCTGAAAAAATTATTGTTGAAAAGCTTATCTCTTTATCTACTTCATGCTAATTGAGATAAACATTAGTAGAAATGGTCTTATTACTTGCTTATTTGTTAGTAGAAGGTCATATATTTTAAAAGGTGGTTGCTATGTCATTGAAATGCCTTTGTTTGTATGGTTAGGAGATGACAAATTCCCGTATGAGAACAGTACTATAGTATTTTAAACCTAAAACCAATAACAAAGAATATCTCAGAAAGGGCCAGCTCTACACACACAAAAAAGAGAGCAGGTACGAAATTATCTACACATTTTGTATAGTAGGTGTTCTCCTATCTCTTACGATTTGCCAGTTATGCAAAATTCGGCAAAATCCATCCTGAATGAAGAGGCCTTCAGAGGCTACTACCAGCAAATTAAAAATATACATTATTTTTGCCATGCAAATATCTCTAACGCACGATATTTTAATCAAAATCGTTAGAGCCATTTTTGATATTTTCAAAATTTTCGAAAAATTGCTCTGTGTAAAAGGTAATTGAGAGTGAGGAATTTTCTTAAAAATCTTCGTGTCACATTCTTGGAAGATATAAACTTAAACACCATTTAGGTATTTTACGGATTTCTCGTTTCTGAGCTATGCTATCCTCTCTCTCTCTCTCTCTCTCTCTCTCTCTCTCTCTCTCTCTCTCTCTCTCTCACACACACACATACACTGAGACCTTTTACTAAAAATGTTTTTTTGGAGGGACGTAAGGGATCCTGTATTTTCGGCGAAATTTCGTTATGGATTTTTTGGGTACAATATATTTTCTCTATATACTATGTACACAGTACGTGTAGAGAAAGTAAAAACGAAGCCAAGAAGCGCACTTCTATTAGTTTTAGTTTTGTATAAAAACATGCGTAAACATATAGAAATACCAATACTCAAAAAACTAATAAAGTATCGGCATGTGGTGGTTCTTTTGTTTTGCACAATTTTAATTATTGTCTTGCAGGAGCAGATAGAATACGAAATGAGCAAATAAGATGTATATAATCGTCTCTTACTGGATGCCAGTTAAAGTTTCAGATATGCGTCAAGTGGATTCATTGTCATAGACGATTGAATCAACAATCTTGCACTTCTTTAGAAAGATGAAAAAAAAAAAAAAAAAGACTTCCGTGCGGTGATTAAATACTTCTATTTAAAAGGCCTAACAGCAAGTAGGTACTCAAAACACTCTTAAAAGTATTTGTGTGTGTGTGTGTGTGTGTGTGTCTGTGTGTGTGCGCGCGCGAGTGTGTGAGAGTGTCTTTATTTTTTTTAATTTCTCTACACGTATTATGTACATAGTTATAGGAAAGGTATTGTAATGCACCCAAAAATTCGATACCGAGATTTCACCGGAAATACATGTTTTTGAGACCCACTGAATCCAAAAAAAAAAGCATTTTTGGAAAAATGCCCATGTGTGTCTGTAAAAAAATAAATGGTGTGTTATTTATGGACGCTCTTTAACAACTGCGCTCAGCGTCCCATTCTAAATTGGGCGTGAAAGACCCGTAAATCTACGACACGGGGCCAACGGCTTTACTTCCCTTCCGAAGGAAGCCATGCTAAGGATTTTTACACCCGAAAAAATCCATCGTCCTCCGCCGGGTTTGAACCCACGACCTTGGGTATATGAAGTTAGCATGGTAACCATTACACCACGAAGGGCGACTCTGTGTGTGTGTGTGTGTGTGTGTGTGTGTGTGTGTGTGTGTGTGTGTGTGTGTGTGTGTGTAGCATAGCTCAAAAACGGAAAAAAAAAAAAAAAAAAAAAAAAAAAAGTTAAAAACCAAACTTGGAATTAGGTTTGGTATCTTCTAAGAATGTGACACAAAGATTTTCAAGAAAATCCTCTCCCCCCCATCTCCCAACTACACTTTACCTGGAACTTTTTTCGAAAATATTGATTTTCTCAAAAATGGCTCTAACGATTTTCATTAAAATATCATATATTAAAGGTGTTTAAATGACAAATAAAATGTATATCTTTAATTTTCTGGGAATAGCCTCTGAAGACTATCTTATTCTGGTTGAATTTTGCGGAATTTTACACAACTGGTAAACCGTAAGAGATGGACAAATACTTCTCACACAAAAAAAAATAGAGCAGGATAAAACACACAATTTATGTTACATACATTTTTTTCATGGAGTTGATCATTTTTGAGATATTTCTTGTTTTTGGTTTCAGCTTTAAAAATCTTACACTTTTCACTTGCAGGAATTTGTCAACGCCTATCCATACAAACAAAGTAACTTTAGTCACACAGCAACCAGCTTTTTACTATCACTTTAACCTGTGGTACTCCCTTATTTTGGTTCTACTTACATGGAAGCAATAAGACTATTCCAGCTAATTTTTTCTTAATTAGCATGAAGTAAACAGAAGCATAAGCCTTTTAACAACAATTTGTTGCAGAGATGTAGAGAAAGTTATGTGAATGGAACACATCAGATTTTTTTGTTTAATATTCTTTGAGCGCTTTCAGAGAATTAAGAGACAACATTTTCTCTGTCAACATTTTGTCCTTGTGCACTGCCTATATAATGAACCTCTCTTCTCTAGTCTTATTTTGTTAGTCCTACTTGCTATTTCTAATTTAAAGACACTGGCTGACTCCAAAAACCATTTCTAAAGTTTAAAATATATATTATTATATAGGATACATGTTGCCTGTCACCGTCCTCTTTGTTTAACTTTCACGTGGGGCCCAGCCTAGTTGTACCCCTTCCCTGCCTGCACTCCTGGTTTGTGTTAATCATAATACTTGTAATAAGTAGGGGTGATGATTTTTACGCAAATGCTATATAGCGCAAAATGTTCATAAAGTCTTGTATTCTTGTATTTTCATTTTGCACAATTTCTAAATCACATTTTAACATGTTTTGAAAATGCAATAAAATGCTAAATTGACTCGAAATACAAAAATTATACTAAAATGCAATATAAATATGAAATCACAGATTTTTTAAAATTTACTCTTTTTTTTTTTCTCCAGAAATTGCATCTGATGAGTTTGTGCATCCTTAGAATGTTTATGATTCTGACACACTTGTCCACCGCACTAACCTGGAATATGGAACTAATTCCCTCATCCCTCATCTGTTTGTAAAATACAATATATTGTAAATCTGAACTTGGCATACAGAAATAAATCAATTTAATAATTATTAAATTTAAATAAATCATACTTTCTTATTAACAAATATTAAATAAAGGGACTTTATATACAAGAATTTGTGCATGAATTTGAATACAAAAAATGAAAATAGAAAGATCATGTTCTTAAATGAGGACATTGGCCTTATGTATACATTATTGACACATAATTTTTATCTCATATACTTACTGTTTATGTCAACAATATTTTAATATTTTGTCATTGTTGTAAGTATCAATGTCATTGTTATTGTGAAGAGTTCAGTTCCCATTTTTTTTTTAATTTATTTATTTTATGTTGCTTTAACTTACAAAGTAGTCATATCGCGACAACATGTTTTAATGGTACCATTTACAAACAATTGACATTGTTAAATACAATTTCATGAATAATATTATATTTCATTATATATATTTGTTAGTTTTAAGTATTTAAGCAGTATTTTGTTGTGTGATGCATTGTTGAGAGCTTCTCGGTTGTCTGGTAGTTTGCATTCTGCTCGCTGCTGTTGATATTGAGGACACTCTGAGAGTAAGTGGTGTACAGTGATGGTAGTGTGACAAATGTTGCATTTAGGTTGAGCTGTTTTATTCAGTAGATGGGAATGGGTTACCTTGGTGTGTCCGATATGTAGCCTGGTGATGACAGCTTGATCTTTCCGCCTCAGTTTCTGCAGTGGATATAATGTTCTGGAGTTCTGTTTAATTTCGTGTAGTTTGCTAGGAGGTGATTGTGCCCATGTTGTTTGCCAGAGGTTGTAAAACTTTATGGATGCATATTTTGCAACATCTTTGTGGGGTAAAGGTGTCTCTTCATGTATTGGGAGTCTTGTGGCTTCCTTTGCTACAGAGTCTGCCTGCTCATTACCTAAAATGCTCTGATGTGAGGGTATCCACATTATGGAGTTCCCATTTATTAATGTTGTGTTATTAGTATCACATTAAAGCTTTTTCATGACACAATATCTGTTTATCAGAATTAATTCAAGATGTATGTTTTTCTTGAAAATGCTATAAAATGTTAAATTGAAAATGTATTAATGCTGTAAAATGCTAAATGCAGAAATCAAAATGCTAAAAATCACCATGCCTAGAAGTAATAAGGTAGCACAGGAAAGGGGATCTAATACAGTACTTTGCCTTTTACAACCTAATCAAATATTCTTCACCTTAAAGCTCCTGTAAATTCAAGTACATACTATAATCCAACAGGTAACCTATAGAAATCCTGTTTCCATATATTTTGTACCTACAGGTAATTTTAGTACATTGTCATGTCCAAATAGTACACTTATAAACCAGCATTAAAAGAAATATCTAATTATTACTTTCACTCTTTCATTAGCCACATTAAAAGAATAGTTTAATTCCAGGTGTCAAAGAAAAAGTAATAACCTCAGGATTCGTTCAAAAATACCTGCTTTTAAAATTTTGGTTACAGAATATACTGAATTTTAAAAAAATTGCTGATTTTTTTCGTTATTCTTAAGGTGATGCATCTGTGAAATTTGGAAAATCCACAGTATATAAGAAATCTTATTGAAATGTATACCAGGTATTATAAACACTAATAGAAATATTTTTACCACATATCAAAATTCTAGCTCACATGGTTCTTTAATTATTAATTTTTTACCATCTAAATTTATTATTCTAATAAAAATGAACTATGTGATATATTTTTTAAAATATTTACTTACAAAAATCCAGGTTTGCATAAAATGAGTTTAAAAATAGATCTGACATGTTATATTTTTATATATTATTCCTAATTAGTGGTGAAAAATTATTATGTTTCATACTCCACAAAGTGCTTGACTTTTCAAAATTGTATAATTTATTTAGCAAAATTGAAGCATTGTTTCTAAATATTAATATGATCATTTTCTTTAATGTGCTTTTGAAAAGCAGTACTAACATTTTGAAACAAATTAGTGAAAAATTGCATTGTGTAGAACATGGAAAAGTGTTGGAAAACAATTTGCAATAAAAATAAGGTTTAAAGTTGGGAGTGCCTATTAAAAAGAATGGAACTAACCAGCTATAGTTTCAGCTAATTAGTAGTAAATATGCCAAATGCAAAAAAGGATATATTTTCTTAAATTTGAGAATTCATACAATTTTATTATGAAACAAAATAAATGTTTACTTTTCATTACTTTTGGTGTAATTTCACGGATGTATCACTTTAAAAGCAGCTGCAGAACCTCCTTGGGATCTGTGGACTCTATTTTGGGAGCCCCTGGTCTAGGAAATGCCATGTTTATCAACTGTGCTTTGTTTTAATGGTAGTATATTTTAAAACTGGAAGTGAGCATAACTCTGCAACCAATTACGGGTTAACATCCGATGGATCATAAACCTTTTGATCAAAAATGTTTACTATTGTGGTTGTTGCAAGGTACTGCTAAAACTCTTCAATTAATTAGGCCAGTTTTTCAGAAAACTGTTTTTTCATCTGTGTAACTTAAGAATAGAGGTAGGTACAAATGATCAATTTGTCAAAACATGAAAAAATAAAATTCCAAGCTTTGAAATAAATATTTTAATTCTAAAATAGGATTGTTATAAATGGTTTAGAGTAGATTTACATTGCTATATAAAAACATAGTGCCTCTCTGGATTAAGTTTGCCTGTATGTAGTAATTGGATACCAAATGAAATGCTATTATAAATCATGATGTTTTTTAAGTTTTTCAAAATTATTACTGGTTATTTTGGCTGGGCTTGAAACCAATTACAATATTTTGTGGAAAAAGTTGCATCACACACCAGTTTTTGTAAATTGATAAGGATTGCTCCACCTTATTTGGTAGCTTAATACTTGCTGGTATTTCACTATTTCTTAGTTTCAAGTGCCTCAGTAACTTAGAGTGTGATGGGTTATTTTATGTCAGCAAATGAATTTGGAAGATATAGCTTTTCTAAATATTCCTGCAGCTTCAGTCAATTCTGCCTTTAGAACTTTTATACAGGTCATTTCAAAACGACACCAAATGAAGATAGCAGTCGATTAGCTTACACTTTGACTTGATGTCGCAACTTTCAAACTCTTCTATTTAAAGTTTTTTATGTGTTTAAAAATTGCACACATTTGCAATTAGGCAGTGAAGGAACAATGGTTATCATACACCATGTAAACAACCTCAGAACGTGTTATATGAAACACATAACAAAACTCACATGCTATGTTTTCCATTACAAGGTGACCTGTGCCACACCGGTGTGTCTGTCAAACCATGCGACTGGGACCTTTGCTACCAACCAGCATCTCTCTCTTGGAGTGGGCCAGACATGTGCCATTTGGTTATGTATGTGCCTAATCCGTGGTGATATTATGGCAGTTTTTGTAAGTGCCAAATTCAGAGCTGAAAATTATATTCACATATCATGTACGGTATGACCAACGAGGTCCATATCTTGGTTTGGTGTCATTTTGAAACACCCTGTATACTGGAGTGGTGTATGGTATTTTCCTGGAATACTGTCTCAATAGAATAGCCAAAAGCTATTTTCCAATGAAAATATTAATGTCTGAAGAAAGCTATAATAACAAAAAAGAAAGAAAGGAAGAAAACAATATATATAAGATATGGAAAAAAACTAATTTTAGTAGTAGGTAAAATAAATTAACTAATTAATTTGAAGATTTTTATGAAATATAAAAGTATTGACAGAACATTATTAAATGTGCTATATTTTTAAATACATTGATTTATATATACTGCAATTGTAAAACTCTTTGTGTTTTCTCATCTTGAATTAGAATATGAAATTTCATATTTTGTGTTTTTCTACTTATAGTAAGCAATTATTTCTATACAGGCTGTTTCAAAACAACACCAAACGAAGATAGCAGTTGATTAGCTTACACTTTGTCTTGTCCAAAACTTGATGTTGCAACGTTCAAACTCTTCTATTTAAAGTTTTATGTGTGTTTAAAAAGCACACACATTTGGATTAGGCAGTGAAGGAACAATGGTTGTTATATGCCACCCGCACATGCTACATTTTCCATCACTAGGGTGACCTGTGCTGTGCCAGTCAGTCTATCAAACCACACCTACACCACGCAATTGGGACCTTCGCTACCAACTGGCATCTCTCTTGGAATGGGTTAGGCACGTGCCATTGTGTGACTGCCTAATCCATGGTGATTGTATGTGTCAAATTTAGAGCTGAAAATGATATTCACGTATCACATACGGTATGACCAACAAGGTTCACATCTTTGTTTGGTGTTATTTTGAAACATCCTGTAGAAAGTTTTGCTCCTCATTGCTTAAAATATGTTGCACATATCTTACTAATCCTTCTAAAGCGATTGTATTATTTTGCCATTTTGTAAAACTTTATTGGCATTAAACATGAGAAAGGAAGTTGTACTTCCAGTTTTAAGACAACCAGAAGAGGGCACTAAATCATAGTTATATAAACTACACAGTTAAAATAAAGTGCAGACCTCCATATGTAACATTTGCTTTCAATTTACCACATACTGCATTTCTTTCTCTATTCAAATTGTACATTTATAAACTTATGCACTTCTTATTTGTGTATATTGTTCATTTAGCTCAGGTACATTTTCATAAATTTCTGTTTCAGCACCTTTGTATACTTGTCACCAAATCTCAAACTGTGTAATGTATGTAGAGAATAGTCTATGATATTATCACAACCACTTGGTGGCAAATGGGCCCAGTTTCAACACTTTATCATCTGCTACAGACATGAGTGAGCTATTAAATACAGTTTTCATATTTTGTACTACCTCGACCACAAAAGGTGCTGAAAATGATGTCCCTCTGCTGCAACATATTCCTGGCATCTCCAAAGAAAACCAGCATTTACAAGAGTGAGCTCATATAAAGGTAATTCTTCTGATTTCTGCTACAATATTTTATTTTAATTTTCATAATATGTATGGATTCCCCATAAACAGAAATCACAAGCTAATGAATATGGGGACCTAGTAATCCCTTCTTTGAATACTTCCTTTATCAAATTCAATGTTTCATCTATTGTATGGGCAGTAGTTGAATTTCATTGGAAATAAACACTCAAATACTTAATATTGGTTCAAAATTTGGGTAGCGCATTTGTGTCCTGATTCTTTTACCATTGTATCATCAAAAATATAGAACCTATAATCAAATTTGGGAGAAGGGGGCAGTTTGAACATATTTTTATGGATATTTTTCTCTACATTTAAAGATAACGGCTTTAACTTTTTGTACATATAGACACTCAATATTTTATTGATATATTGAGTACTAGATATAAATTAGATATAGCTTTATCAGTTACAGAACTGTACTGCAAGTCGTTGTCTGAAATCACTGATGTGTCAAAAGGAAAAATACACTTTTCTTGAAGCTAGTAGTAATGTTGGCATGAGTAAACTACTATTAAAAGTTTTAAAAGTAACATCTGAGTCGAAATTAACACTTTGAAGCTTTACTAATATGTGCATACGTTTTACAGACATCCAAATTGTCAACTACCTTCAACTGCTGGAATCTTGAGGCTCACCCACTGGGCATCTTATGAATCTATGCAGATGGTTGTTTCAGTGGGAATTTCAAAATTCATCAAAGTTGGCTCGTATTTTTGTAAAAAAGTTTCTCTCAGGCATCAAGTTTGGTTGGTCTTTGCACATATTTCACAAGATGGATGCTATTAATACTGTTGGGGTTGGAGTTCCAAAAATGGTGTGCTATTGCTGATTTTTCTCTATGCTTGTACTTTGTGTACCTAATGTGTTCCTTGAGACAGGTTTCTATGTTTCTTTTAGTTTTTCCAATGTATAATTTCTCACAATCTTCACGGTTGATTTCATACAGAAAAATCAGCCGTAGCATACCATTTTTAAAACTCCAATCATAACATTATTAATAGTACCCACCTCCTAAAACACGTGTAAAGACCAACCAAACTTGATACCTGGTAGAAAATCTTTTTGAAAAAGTCAACTTTGATGAATTTTGAAATTCCCACCAAAGACAACCCTCTGCACAGATTCAAAGAACGTCCAGAAGGTACGCCTCAAGTCTCCAAAGGCATCACATCGAAGGATTCTGGCAGTTGAAGGTAGTTGACAATGCAGACAGTGTTTTTGAAACATATGTACTACAGGAGTTGATATTATTGGAACTTCAAAAGTGTTAATTTCGGCTCAAATGTTACTTTTAAAAGCCACCATTTCATTTCACTGTATAGGTACCGCTTCCAGTTTTGTTATTTATCATGCTATCAAAAGCTTTCCTTATAAAATTATGTTGCCTGGATTACTTAGAAGCCAATCATTTTGCTTTTGGGACAACTTTTATTTGAAAGGACCCATGACATCTAATGGGAGGAGTTTGTGTTTCCAATGAGGTGGAAGAGTGCATAGAATTAATACATTTTCATGGCAGTACTTTATTGCATCAAGTGTACAAGTTCTATCATTGTCTAGTATAATTAGAATAGGTTCTTCTTTTCTACAGCAGATATAGGATTTAATATGCCCCAACACATAACAAAATAATAGTTCAGTCATCCTGCCACAAGTTTGTGAATTTGCAAGGCCAATGCTTCCTTCCTTGTACGAGGATTGAATGAAAAGTAATACCTCCACCTTTGTAAATCTTCAACAGATGGCAGCATTGGTATGCGGCAGGTACTGGCTTGTTCCATGGCCTCTTCTCTACAGCTCCAGTTAGCAGGAAGCTTTAGCATTGAATGGTTGTGTTGTTACAGTGTAAAGTATGGAGCCCTGCGCAGACAGTCGGTCAATGCGATTTAACCAATGTGCAGTCATTGAATTCATGACAACAGAAGGAGATTCATCAGAGAATGAAAGCAGTTAATGGTGATTGTATTGATGTGAGTACTGTGCATCTTTGGACAAATAAGTTGAGGTGGGAACATCTGACTTGAGTGACAAACAACACTGTGACAGCAATACTGAGTTTCACAAGCAAAATGTTGACAGAATGATTCAAGACAATCGTCATATCACTCAGAGAGAAACTGCAAGCACAACCAGCATTTCACAAGAATGTGTGGGTCACATTATTGCTTTGTTTGGCTTTCGAAAGATCTGTGCACGATGGGCACCCCGGATGCTGACTCCTGAAATGAAGTGCACAGACTTGAAATTTTCCAGTAACTCCTCTCACGTTACTAGAATGAAGGTGAAATGAAATGACCTGTTATTTATGGACGCTCTTTAACTGCTTTGGTTCTCAGCGTCCCATTCCATATTGGGTGTGAAAGATCGCTTAATTTTGCTCAGAGGCCTCTCTTATCAGGCTTGAGGTTCTTTTACGTGCCGTAAATCTACGACACGGGACCCACGGCTTTACTTCCCTTCCGAAGGAAGCCATGCTAAGGATTTTTACGCCCGAAAAAATGAAGGTGACAAACATGAAAGGAGACGAAATGTGGGTACACCATTACAACCTGGAGATGAAACATCAGTCTATGGAATATCAACACAAAGTCTTGCCCCAGAAAAAGAAATTGAAGGCGCAACTCTCAGCTGGAAAAATCATGGTCACAGTGTTCTGGGACGCAGATGGTGTTATCCATGTTGATTTCCTTCATCTAGGAACAACAATAAATTCAGAGCAGTACATCACAATGCTGCAAACTCTGAAATGACGACTAATAAGGATCCGAAAGGAAAAGGGAAATGTTTTCCTACAGCACGGCAATGCCAAACCAAACACTTCACGTGTCACCACAGCAGAACTTCAGAAACTGAATCTCACCACCATATGGTATCTTTGATACAGTCCAGATTTAGCACTGCGTGACTTCCATCTGTTACCAATAATGAAAGATGATCTGCAGGGACATCGTTATGCTTCTGATGAAGACGTTGAGAGAAATGTGAGACTGTGGTTGCAGAAGCAGAGTGTCGACTTCTTCCATGACGGCTTCAGAAAACTTGTTCATTGTTGGCAGAAATGTATCCAATTGGCTGGTGATTGTGTGGAAAAGTGAATATTGGTAATTAAAGATCACATTCTAAGGATTATTTCTGTATTTGATTTATTAAAATATTCCCATCCAAATCCAATTAATGGAGATGGAGGCATTACTTTTCATTCAACCCTTGTATATATCCTTTAATATGAATCCTAGCTGTAAGTACCTGATGTGTCCTACATTATGTAATATGAGCAAATGGATGAATAAAATTCTATTCAATTATTTGTGCATGGTGCATTCTAGCTCAAGGATAAATGTAAATTGGAAGAACTGTATTAACAATGCCATTAATGATGGTGCATACTTTAATCAATTTGCATTTTTCAGTTGATGCTACTTTTTCAACTTGCTTGACACCAATTTCAGCTCAAATATTGGGAGCTTGAGTTACAGTTTTATCTAAATTTAAATATAGTCACCCATAAATTTAAATTTTCCTAGTATTTCTTTAAGATTCTTTTTAAACTCTTTCACTTTCTGCTTATTACAGCTAGTAGCCCTTGCGAGACTGGTGTTTTTGGTTTTCTCAGAGAGAGGACCCTGCATTTCTTTATAAAGTACTTCATCCACTCCAGCCCTGCAATATAGTATTAACCATCTCTCTGAGCAACAGTTCAGTTTATTTGCATAATCATACACTAAATGAGGAATCTGGTGATAGTCCAATTCATTCTGAAACACTTGATAAAATAGCTCCCCAGGAGCTATTCCTTAGCAGATGCAAAAACAGCTGATTTATGCTGTAATTTTATGGGCTGGGTACTTTTTCTTCTTTATTCAATAAAAGGAGATATTGAAACAGACACCATATAAATAAGCTGTTTAATATATGACCTTTCTATTACTTTCATCATAGATTCTTTAGCTACATAGTCTCCCTTTTTCTTTTATAATTCCGAACCATCTGCATAAAAAGAAACAAGAAACATGCTGCCACTAAAATTCTACATTCCATTGCATAAGAAATGTAGGTAATTGCTGCGTTCATAGTTATGAAATTAGTTATCTATTGTAGGAGGGGAGTTTAAAACATGTTCAAAATTACTCCTCCCCTTTTGTTCAAAACTGGCATCATAAAAGTTTCTCATTCTAAGATATTTTATTTTAGCTAAACATGAACACTGCCTATTAAATATATGTGTAAACAGTGTTACCCAACATGTAATAAATTAAATATAGAAAGTGTATGCTCACATTTGAAAGCATTAAAATTGTAAAAATAAAAAAAAAATCCTTGTTCCAAGTATTCACTGTAAACACCTGCTACGTCATTGTTGTATGTGTGTGTGTGTGTACCTCAAAAATGAAAGGACTTGGTATTTAAGTTCGGTATGTTCCAAGGATACAAGACAAAGATTTTCAAGAAAATCCTACCACCCCCAACTACCCTTTACATGGAAGTTTTTTCAAAAATGGCTGTACTGATTTTGATTAAAATATCATACATTAAATATATTTACCTGACAAATGAAATGTATATCTTGAATTTTCTGGGAATAGCCTCTGAAGACTGCTTTATTCTGGATGCATTTTACAGCATTTTGCATAATTGCTAAATCATAAGAGATGGACAAAAACATATCATAAAATAATGTAGAGCACATTAAAACACACAACTTATGTTATATACATTTTTTTCGTGGAGTTAATCGTTTTTGAAATATTCCTTGTTTTTGGTTTCAGCTTTAAAAAACTTATGCTTCTCTCATATAGGAATTTGTCAACTCCTGTCCATACAAACAGGAATTTTAGATAGAGTCACACTGAAAAATTCAATGCCATAGCCAGGATTTGAACCAAGGAACTCCCGGTCTGTAGCTGGTTGCTCTTCCACTGAGCTACCATGGAACATGGTGGCATAGCATTGAATTTCTCAACTGACTTGCATGTTTCCCGGTAAATTATACAAGGTGATCTCAAATTGTGATCATGGCTTGTGTGAAAAAACAATTAAAAGGAACTTCAGTCACATAGCAACCAGCTTTTGACTATCACTTTAACCTATGGTACTCTCTTATTTAGCTTCTACTTACAAGGAAGCAAGTATTTTTGCTAATGTTTTCTCAATTGGAATGGAGTAAATAGAAGTATTTCTAACAATAATTTGTTGCAGAGATGTAGAGAAAGTCATGTGAATGGAGCACATCAGATTTGTTGTGAACACACATCAACTAGGCAAGTCAATCTTTTGTAAAGTATTTAGTAATTAATTATCTGTTAATAATGGTGCTTTCCACTTAGGACAGAAACCAACAGTATATATAGTGTGAACATCTTACATTTTGCTGACTGGTATGCTTCAAGTTGTTTTGAGGTTGAGGTAATAAAGGGCATAAATGAAATGAATAGTAAAACTCAAAGCTGGACAAGGATATAATTGAACATTCATAGACAATTGATAGAAAGTGCAGTGAAACAAACATGGACACAAATGAGCTCAGTGCTTTAATATACTTTCTAGGAAAAAAAAAAAAAAAAAAAAAAAAAAAAAAAAAAAAAAAAAAGGCCTTCCCAAGCAAGAGTAATAAATATTTCTAAAGAGTGCTAATTCATAAAGCAAACTTATGCTTGCTGAGAACAAATCTAAATTACCTTAATGTAGTGTAGATATATCATTTCACAACTTGGTCATGGAATTACCTACTATGAAGGGCTTTGTTTATTACTGCATAGCACAGTGAAACCTCTCTAAAGCGGATACTGCTAGACCATAAAAAAGCCCATTTAAGGTGAGACTGTACATAGTATGTTATATGGTACAGCACTGATCTACAATGAAGTTTATATTTGCATTCTGAAGCAATTTATAATTTTTTTTTCTTATCCATTATTTTTTCTTAATTTTTCAACATAAAAATAATCATAACATGGAGCTCAATAAATAAGTTACTGTGTTTGTAGATCCACAGCATTCCTGTAGTTGGTTTTGTAATCTGTGAAAGTTTCATGCACATATCTTGAATACTTCCTGAGGAAACAGGGCAAATGTTTAAAAAAATGTAATTCTTAGAAAAACACTTTAAAGTTGTTTGTAACTTCCTCTTTGAGGCACTTGGAGGAGTTGCACATGGTGGAGTGCCCCATGGTTGAGTATCATTATTTTTATTGCCTTTTCCGGGCAAGGACACTGTTCTGCCCTTGTTCTCAAGTTTCTTAAACATACCTTTAGGTTTTGTCATACTTTGACACAACTACACTTTCAGTTTTGATAAATGCACAAGAGATATTTGTTTACAAACTCAGCCATAGAATAACAAACTAAAGGGCATTGATACTTCCAAGGACAATAGATGATGAAGTGCCCATACAAACAGCAGAAATCACACTAAAGAAACAAACTATTTTGCAGTTTCCTGGCTGAAATGGATCTAGACTTATTAAAAATCTTGTAAATGGATGCTAAGGGACCTAATAAATGACAGCTGTCACTATATTTTTAAAATTCATTTAAATGCACTTATATTTGCAGTTACTGACTATGATACACTAAAATGTGCACAAAAGTATGGACTATTTAACTATGCAAAAAACAAATAAACAAAATTTTTGACTTACCGTCTCAACTTAAGAGGGGTGTCCTCTAAAGAGGAGTTTCAATAAATTGCAATAAAATTAACTATTAAATCAATATACATCAACTTACTGTACACTAAGCACGACATACGCAAAAAATAAATAAATAAAAAAAATTATATTACAGTATAATACAGTACATGCACTTTGTGCTTGCAGAATAACATACAAGTCTGCAGCTGATGAACTTTATTGAAGAAAAGAAAATTAAATACTGTAGATAAGCTTCTTGAGTACCTACACTATACAATCTATGTTACTAAGAGATTAAAATTAAAGCCATTGCACATACACTCACTTCCTAAAATTTTTAACACATCAGCTCACTAAGTGCATAGGCCCAAGAAAACAATAATACTGACCTGGAAGTAAAACAATTGAATTGCAATACTCAACAATACGAGCAGTACTGTTATATTTTTCGGACATTGGAGGGGTGAGAGGCAGTCCAGCTTTCTATAAAGTATAGACTGCATCAAAAGTAAGTTCATATTAGCCTGTTCACACAAGAGGTACACTATAGATTTTCTTTTTATATAAGTGTCTGCTAAGCAAGATTTTCTTAGAATTATTAAAGGTTTTTGCATGTCCGCACCCCTAATAGAGGATGTTCATTTTAGAGAGTTCAATTGCTAATAATGTTATAGACTTTTGCGCAGGCCAAGAATTATAGTCTGTTGACAAGGGGTGTCTGTTTAGAATGGCATTTTTTTCTCAGCATCCCATTCTATACTGGGCATGAAAGACTGCTTAATTTTGCTCAGAGGCCTCTCTATCAGGCTTGCGGTTCTTTTACTTGTCGTAAATCTATGACACGGAACCCACAGCTTTACTTTCTTTCCGAAGGAAGCCATGCTAAGGATTTTTACGCCCGAAAAAAATCCATCGTCCTCCGCCGGGTTTGAACCTGCGACCTTGGGTATATGAAGTCTATTCAGAGAGGTTTCACTGTATCTTTAGATTGGAAATCATATTCAAATGAGCACAAATCGCTGACTTGATTTGAACAAATGTTGCAAGCAAATGCACCAAGGCAAATCCTAGAAAAACTGGTAAGCACACCAAGAAAGACTGAAGTTTTGAGAATGGAAAATGAAGTTTTAGTGAAATGTGATAATTCTACATGGAGAGTATTTAACCACACTTAAAAATTATCCAGAAGTTTAATAAAAAGTAGGTATATCTTACAAAATGTACAAAATACAATTTCAGTGTGAAAATTATTAGCATTTTCACTCATTACTGTTCTTGAGGCAATAGCTTATAAACAATAATTTATAACATTTGCACTTCGAGCCTGGTTATATCTTCAACATTTAAGACTTGGCACTTGATCTCAAAATCTTGGCCAAACTCTCTCCAACTGCCAAGGATGTGAATTCCATGATAGTGTTCACTTTTCCAATAACCAACAACATTCCATTCAGTGTATCAGGTTGCACCTACAGTTTTAAATCACCTCAAACACAGTTTTCAATATAAGAGATTTTTAACCATCTGACACATCTGATGAATCATTCATTTTCACAGTTGCTGCTTCAGTGACTATTGGTTTACCAGTGCTGAGATCCAATCCTGGGCCAAACTTGTATACCAATCTTTCACCCTCTACAGGCATTAAAATTTTGCTTCTGTAGTGGTACCTGCAAGCAATCATAATAAATATTAAATTGTTTAATGCTAGGCAATTTTAAGCAGTGTGGCTTAGTTTCAGATGAGAATCTTCCCAAAGCCATAAATCACATAACACAATTTCACATGATCTAAGAAGGGGCTAATGAGAAGCCCCTCCTAAGATGAATGCCCCACCATAGAAATACTTACTAAGACTAATATAGTTAACAGTTTTATTTCTATCTGATGTAAGATAAGATAAGATGTACAGTTGTTACATATGCTTGCATTACAGTTTACTGAGAGCTCCATAATCAGATGACTTGTCAAATAATTAGAATGTAGCTATACATATGAAGCTATACGATATGAGTAGGATTGCCAGACATCCATATTTGATATGGACAGTTTTCAGCATTAATATCATCATGATCACCATTATGATGATTCTTCTTGTTGTTGTTGTTATTATTATTATTATTGTTGTTGGTGTTCTTGTTGCTGTTATTACTATTATTATTGTTTATTATTATGATTATCATTTTTATTATTATTATTAAAGCAGGGTCTGTGTCTGTAAAAATTGACATTATGCCTGTATTTTCTTGTCTGTGTACATCTGAGTATGGAAACCGTATTTATTTATTTTCAATTTCAGTTACTAGATTGCATTGCAGTGCATTATTATCTTTGCCTTGTACTTTAATCCGTCATGCAACAATGCTGCATTCTCTGGTTTTACACGTAGAAGATTAATGGTTCTTTCAGTACAGTACAGTTAACTACCTTCTTCACTTTGCCTAAGTCTATGTAAGCTTGTACTTCAGCTTACTTTAGCTTATGATCTCAAGGATAACATCAAGAATTGCATCCACATCATCACCCATAAAGTAAGCTGAAGTACAAGCTTACATAGATGAACACTGAAATCAAAATTTTTTGAGGAGCCTTTGGAAACATTTTTGTGTCAACAAGCAGTGAATATGAGGCCAACTCAGAGTTGGCGGTTAATGTGTTATTACCATTTTCAACTACATATTTGTGTGAACTACGCTTCACAACAATTGAAATTAAAACATCAAGAGAATGAACTCAAATTCATTGATGAAGAAATGAGGCTTGCCTTGACAATGATTCTGCCATGTATCAGCCATCTGCATGCAGCAGAATCAGCTCAAAAATCAAATTGAAAGCACGAGTAGAATTATTTACTTCAAATTCTATTATAACTGCGTATTTTTTATAGAGAATAAAAGTTAATAAATTGTAAATGATTCCATGAGTTTATTCTTTTTAATAATGCCAAAAATACTAATACTAATACTAATACTAATAATAATAATAATAATAATAATAATAATAATAATAATAATAACTGATCAAATAACAATGTAATATCCATAATTATATTAATATTCATATGATTTTGAGGGGACATATTCTGATGTCCCATGTTTCAGAAAAGGATGCAGAACACAACTTTAAATGAATTTAGTCCATTTAAGCACTTAAAACTTTGATCTTAATATAATGGTGGACTATTTAGAAATTGATAATTTTTTATATAGCTACATAAAAGCTAAATATCTTATCAAGCAAACTAAAAAATGAAATCCAGTTTAACATAAATTTTATTAATGATGTGAAGAACTATTTTACCATTTGTATAATGCTTGTAACATAAACTTCTTTTGTGAATTCATATCTTTAAAAAAAAAAAAAAAGAAAAGAAAAAAAAAAAGAAGAAGAAGAAGAAGAAGAAGAAGAAGGAAAAATAAAATTATTTTCTTCTTTTAAACACACAGTTTAAAAATATAATATAAACTATCATGAAGGTGTACTTAGCATATAATCTTGCCTGATATAAAGGAAAATTACATACCCTCTCCATTAATACTTAGAATTTTTTATATAACTTGATGCAAAAATAACATAACAAAACAACAGCAAAAAATCTTACCTCATGGCACGACTCATTTTTTCAAAGTTCATATTTTTATTCTTCTTCCTTTCTCCCCATATTCTTGCAACTTCACCACTGGATTCAAATTTGAAGATGCCTCGTTTTTGATCTTTCCAGGTAATTAATTTTTCATATCTGCTATCTTTGAGCAAATCTATAAGGAATTCCCATACCATCTTGCCTCCTATAAAAGTTTAACGGTAATGAGTAAATAGCTTACACGTAATTAAATTTGAAAGTGAATCAATTAATAACACAAAACACTTACTTTGGAGAAACTAATTGATTATAACAGCACTGTTTTCAAATCTCATTATAAGAAGAGTTTACAAATGAAAATGGAGTGTTATTTATGGATGCTCTTTAACTGCTGTGGTTCTCAGCGTCCCAATCTAAACTGGGTGTGAAAAACTGATTAATTTTGCTCAGAGGCCTCTCTATCAGGCTTGAGGTTCTTTTATGTGCCGTAAATCTACGACACAGAACCAATGGCTTTACTTTCCTTCCGAAGGAAGCCATGCTAAGGATTTTTATGCCCAAAAAAATCCATCGTCCTCCACTGGGTTTGAACCCGCGACCTTGGGTATACAAAGTTAGCATGGTAACCATTACACCACGGAGGGCGACAGAAGAAGAGTTTAAGCATATACCTAAAGTAACAATCTGATAAATTCAAATATATTTTAAAATAATATTTCTCTACTGACAGAAACAGTGTTAATTATCGTATTTATTATTATTATTATTATTATTATTATTATTATTATTATTATTATTGAATTTCCATTGTTTTATAAACCTGTTTTAGATTAGTATACTAGGACTATACTTACAAGCGACATAGAAGTTATTTTAAAACAAATATTTAATACAAACTTATGTAAATGATTGTTAATATCAAAACTGTTGCAAATTATTAAAGAATATTATCATTTTCATCAATAATTTAAAAAACAAAAGAGCCAGTTGTACCTTTTTCTTTGTTTTTTCTGGAACCTCCCTTTGATGGTCGACCTCGTCCACGTGGTTTCCTTACAATATCAGTTTTTTTATTTAGATGTAGAGTATCTGCAAACAAAATAAAAATACTGTTTTGGTACGTCATAGCAAGCAAATTATTTGTAAAAAAATCTTTATTCTTCTTCTGTTTTCAGGGATTAATCTTTATTGGTTTGTTCCAGCTCCAATTATTATAGCTGCTGTATCCATTTTTTCTATGGACATCCCTGGTCTCTTTTTCCGCTTCTTGGCCAATAATTTAAATTTTTCTAAGACATCCTATTGGTATCCATTTTATGGACATGCTCATACTTTGTCTCCTATATTCTTCTATTTATCTGCGAGACTAAATATTTGTAATTTGTTGTAAATATATTCACTTTGCTTTTTACTCATTAAAATATGTCCTGCCACAAATTGTAGATATTTCATTTCTGCAGCTTCTATTCATTTTTGTTAGTTTAGAGTCCATATTTTTGAGCCATACAATAATGAGGTACAGCCAATACTTCATAAAATTTTAGATGTATTTCTTTCCTTACTTTCTTTTCCAATGCTCTTTTCAGGGTGACATTAAGATATTTGTAATTTATTGTTTATAAAAGTCTTTATTAAAAGGTAAAACATGGATAGTGGAATGTAGTAAATATCTGCTCTTTACAGAAATAATGACAACATAATTTACAATAGTTACGAGCACAATACCCACCATTGAATACAATATTGGTGCCTTACAAACAAAACATTGAATCAGGCTGCATGGCAGATGAATGACAGTATGTTTTGCTTGTAAGTCTCATTTTGCAAATAGACTTACTTGTGTATTTTGCAAGAATACAACTTTTTGCTCAGTTTAAATTAATGCTGCAAGTGGTTTGTGGTTAAAGCACTAGGTCACATCTTTGATATTGATGAAGAAATTTTTTATGTCCATGGGGAAGAAAAATGAATATGATACAGTTGAAACTCGCTTATACATTATTCACTTCAACATTTTTCGCACAGATACAGTAAAATTTTAGAGACCATTAAAATTTTGCTCAATTATACATTTTCTCGGTAATGTGTCACTTTTTCTGATCCCCTTACACAAAATGTATCCATTTATATGTTTTTAAAAAAAAATGGTGGTATGCTTGCTGTGCATAGCCTTGGAATTGCCTGGTTTGCGGTTTTCATTGACGCTTATCGTTTCATTGTTGTCATATCGTTCCAACAATCTATTAACCTTGGTTCCAACAGTCACTTCTCTGCTTTAAGTCGAGTAGTGCTAGTGTGCTGTTTTCATTGTCATTTATCCTTACAGTGTTGTCATATCGTTCCAATAGCCACTTATCTATTTTATGTGGAGTTTCGAGTTACAAACAAGAGAAGAAATATGTGTGAATATCAACCAGCAAGGAAGAAAACAAGAAAATCCTTAACTCTTGGTGAAAAATTAAAAATTCTGGATGAGGTCCATACCAGAAGAGAAAATCAGTTATACATTTTCTCATTTATGCAGTATTTTAGTAGTCTCTCTTGAAAAACGTATAAGTGAGGTTCCACTGTATGTGACATACAATTTGCTATATTACCTCAAACAGCAATAGAACTCCTTGCTGCCTAACAAATTAAATCTTCATATATTAAGAGATGATATGAAAAAACAAAAATTAATTTTTAAAGAAAGATTTGAAAGATCTTACACATGTGTTAGCTTTTAAATAGAGTAGAATACATAGTATATATTTGAGAGGTATAAATGGCTTAGCTCTGGTAAGAAATTGAGGCGTTGAGATTAAAAATGGGACTAGTCATCTTTTGGCAGTATATGAGTTATTACTTTAGTTTTTATCTTTATATAACTATGCATGTGTTGATGCTAACATGGAACCTGTCCAGTAACTCTTTCCCTGTCTAAATTAGTGTTGAAATTTTGTGTCGTGAAAAACAGGATTTGTCACAGACAATATGGTATACTTCATAGAAATAGATTTACCGTTTGTGATGTGTATCCAACCAGTGGACATTGCTATAATGCTTGTGATACAGATTTTACAATTTTGGAATTACAAAAGGAAACAAGACACAGTGTACACTCCCACCAGTGGTTCACAATATTGTATATGGCAAAGAAACACATGCATGTTGAATTATGCACACAATATGCATTTCTTGAATATCAGCAACATCTAGATATATTTTTTAAGAAGTGTGTAACTAAGAAGGGTAACAAATGATTTGTTACAAAGTACTAAATATTTGAATACAATGCTCAGCTGAAATGCATCTCTGTTTCACCCAGTAGCAGTGGAATGGTAAAATATAAATTCCCTCTAGTTAATACTGGGATAGTGCCCCATTTTCATAACGTGCTGAGGGCCTACATGGACGTCATTGCTCTGAAACATGAAAAATGCAGGATGTCTAACGCATGATTGAAGTTATCCCAATGAAGTTTTATGAATACTTTGACACTATATTAAAGAAATGTTCCATTCTTGAAATGACTGGTGAAGAAAAAACTGAGTCTGACAGTGAACTTTGAGACAGTGATCAAGAGTGAATTCTGGCTTCTAAACCGACTATGAACATAGTTTTCTAACCAAATACTAGTAGGTTATTGATTTGTCTTTCCATGTCATTTTGATAAGTATCTTTTGTTATATGATACATTTTTATACATCTACAATATTTGGAATGTGCATTATTAGACTGTGTAAAAATTATTAAAAACACATTTTGATGTAAAACTGTACACATTTTTAATTACACTTTATTTTTTGTAAAAAAAGGGTACAGGTCAATGATTTTTTTATATCCATTTACTAGTATGTGTCTTTATTATATGATTACAAATGTTGGTGTATGACTTTAATCATCCTAGTGAGAATGTAAGGTTAACCACAACCTGTAAAAATGTTATTATTGTTCAGAATTAAATAAAAAAAAATGATATACCTCAAAACTACTATTCAGTGACATGTCCCTTTTTTGATCTAAATGTCTCAGTGTTATTGAAAACAGTTGACATGCAAATAAGATCAACAATGGGCACTTGCCAAGTAGATCATGCTGTAGACATCTTCAATAAAAATGGTGAATCAAATGGGGGCTTCTGCATTGTAACTATCTCAGTATGTATAAACATACACACATATCTAAAATGTGGTTATAACATTTTTTAATTAACCAGTGGTTTGCTTTTTCCATGGTAGCATTCCTGTTTATTATTGTGGGTATCTGAGAGTCTACTGTATTTGTGAAGGTTGTTTCCAAAAAGCTACTAATATAACTTCAGACTTTAAAAGCAGCATATGTTATACTTACCATTAGGAATCTGGTTTGTATTAATTCTGTTTTTAAGCTCTTCATATAAAACTCCTCCATGCTCTTTTTCTAGTGAAATGAAGTCTTCTTTTGTCATGTTCAGAAGATTTTGTCCATCTATATTAAAATTTGATAATCTGATATCTTGATGTCTAATATTATACTTTTGTAATGTATGCATAACCCAATACATTGTAACGGTTGAGTCCCACTTGCTTACAGGAACTTTCTTCCAACAAATAACAGAAGGATATTTCTTGTCTGAAAAAGGTCAATAAGAGAAAGAATTTGTTATCTCTGAGTGAAGTATATGCACTGATTATATTTGTATCCATTTTTCACTATATTTAAAATTACACTCACGGAAAAAAAAAATGCAACACCACCAAGGAGTGTTTAACTTTAATGAAGTTAAGAGGTTTCAAAATCTGAAACCCTTCATGTGTTCTGAATCAAATGACACTAGAAATAATAAATTTAAGATACCCTACCAATGAATGGCTACATGCTTATATTGACGGTATAATAACAGTGGTACTGGTGCAGGTGCAATATACCCTCTCTGCTAATTTTGCTAAGCAGAAAAAGAAACATTTGGTTTGCTAATAATCAATGATATATTATATATGGCTATTCAACCAGATGTGTAATATGTCAGATATGATGTAGTAGGAAATGTAGACATGGATGGACATAAGCAGTGGACAGAAAGATAATATTACAACTATTAATATATATAATTTTGCAGGGTCTGGCTATACATTTTATAATACCTGCACAACATTTCTACTTCTACAATGAACATAGAATGAACATAGTAGAGTTATTTATTTATTTTACATAGAATGATCCAATGACCATATTGCTCTAGGTAGGGACTGTCCTTTAGTGAGGTGGTAAGCAAAATACAAAGAATAAAATAAACACATTAACACACATAAAAAGTAGTATATAAGTATAAATTTTATACGCTTCTTTTAAGTTAAGCGATTCTTTGATGCTAAATGGGAGACTGTTGTAAGTTTTAGTGGCACTATGTGATATACTTTTTATTCCATATTTGGTAGAGTTAACTGACTCTATACATATGTGATTGGCTGATCTAGTTTTGTAGGAGTGAATATCTCTTTTGTATTTGATTACAGAGTTGGTACATAGGAGGTTATTTTCAGTTTTGCACATGAATAAAGATTCACTATATTTACAGAGATAGGAAAATGGCAGTATATTTGTTTCCATAAATACTTCTACAGAAGGCTTTAAAATATTAAATCTTTAAAGTATTTTAATAGCTCTCTTTGTAGGATTTCTAAACAGTTTATCTGCGCTTTATTGTTATTTGACCATACTACATTTAAATACAGAAAATTGGGGTGCAAGAGTGCAAAATACAGCTGTTAACTAAGTCTAGATCTTTTAGTCTGTATAATACATGAATAATAGTGTTTGTTTTGCTGATAATTGTTCAATATGGTAGATAGAGTGGCTATTTAATTTCACCCAAAAATATGATACATAGATTTCACTGGAAATCAAAAAAAGCAAGTTTTTAACTAACTTTTCTATTTGATCTTTATAAACCATTGATGTTTTAAATTGATAACATTTTCAGTCAATAATTTAAATTAAGCTTTTATTGTAACTGATTTACCAAATTCTATTTAAATTATGTTTGCAGATTTCTGCGAAATATTTATGACATCACTGAGCAAAATTCAGGTACACAGCAATTGTAAATTATTAATGCAATTTAAAACTGAATCATATGTAGCCATTAGTCAAGATTTTCATAAGCACAAACACACAGGACCACAATAGCTTCAGAAGTTAAGGCAATACAATAGCAAGACAAAGCCTAAATACTGCTGTTTGAATCCTAGCAAAAGCAGTTAGTTTTTTATTCTGCTGCTAAAATATTAGTCAAGTTTTTACACTTTAAAGCACACATTACATAAATATTTTCAACAAATCTAATTGTTTTATTGCATTTTCTATGCAGGTTCATTAATAATTACTGCATTTAATAATGAACACTATGCAGATTTCATTCACAGTCTTTTGGAAGTAATTTACACAGAAGAGTTTATCATTCTGACTTCAAAAATGTAAACTAAGCATATTGGTGCTGGTCAAATAAGTACTTCTTTGAGAAAAACGAGAAAATAAAATGAAACCCTCAGAGAGCCGTGCAAAGTTAGAATCAGGGAATTCTCTGGCCAATGTTATACCAACTTGCCCACCAGTATGTGTTGATGGAGCACTTTAGGTAACTACATATGTCTGAAGTCAACCAAACGGTTGTCAGTGGCATTTCTTTGGCTTCTGGCATACCAGTGAGGCATTCTGAATGAAAATGAGATGCGTGCACACATTTGCTTAATTTATGGCCACTGGTGCATGCAATCCATTAAACATGTCATAACTTTGACATTTAGCAAAAGGGACAATAGTTTCCCTATCTAAAACTGATTATTTAGGACCCTCCTACAATCCTGCCAATTTGTGCAGTTGTATAATTAATGCTTCTTGCAGTCCTAACCTAAAAATTTTAATCAAAATTTAGATAGAACAAAAGAAATTGACTGAAGTATAATGAACCTGCTTCCAATAATAAACTTACCTGTACAAAATACCGTGTTCTTCTTCAAAGTTGTTTCACCCACACTCCTACTCCGTAATTTCTTGCTTGGGCTTGATACTAAGTTTTCCTGCAACAACACAAATTGCAACATATGCTAATCTCCTTATTTCTCACACAAAATTTTAAATAATATACAAATATTTTAATGAACAAAGACTTCAGAATTATTTCACAAGCTGTTTTAATATCATTAATTAATAACACTGTCTGAAAATTTCCCAGTTTAGATGAACATTTGCTACTGACATAGAAGTGGTGAAAGGTAAGGAAAAACTCAGTCCAGATAAATAAAAAGTCTAATGTGTTCCATTCACATGACTTTCTCTACACATCTGTTACAAATTATTGTTAAAAACTTATTATTTACTTCATGCTAATTGAGAAAAAATAGCAGAAATGAGCTTATTACTCGTTTTCATTTAAGTAGAAGAGAAATAAGAAGTGCTAAAGCGATAGTCAAAAGCTGGTTGCTATGTACTTGAGGTTCTTTGTTTGTATGGACAGGAGTTGACGAATTCCCGTATGAGAAAAGTATGTTTTTTAAAGCTGAAAGCAATAACAAGGAATATCTAAAAATGATCAGCTCTACGAAAAAAATGTATGTAACATAAATTGTGTGTTTTAATGAGATCTACATTTTCTATTAAGTTGAGTTTTTATTTGCTCTTATGGTTTACCAGTCAATCAAAATTCTGCATAATCTATCCAGAATATGGATGTTTTCAGAACCTATTCCGAAAAAATTTAAAAATATACATTTTATTTTTATGTAAGTATCTTTAATATATGATATTTTAATCAAAATCGTTAGAGCCTTTTTAACAAAATCAAAATTTTCAACAAAAAAAATTGTATAAAGGGTAGTTTGAGGAGGCAGGGATTTTCTTGAAAAATCTTTGTTGCACATCCTTGTAAGATGCTGAATTGAATTATAAATTTGATTTTATCTGGCTTTTTGTTCGAGTTATGTTGTTCAAAGACACACATATGGACACACAAACCTTTTTCTAAAAACTTTTTTTTTTTTATATAGGAGAGCCTAAATTGTATATTTCCAGTGAAATCTCTACCTATGCATTGTGTTCTAAGTAGAGAAAGTAAAAATTATGTTCTGCTATAATAATATTCGTAAAAAAATGATAATGAATTTAGCTCTGGTTTCCCCTTAATTACTGGGTTATGAGGGATTAAATGCAACTTAGTAAGCAAAAATCTGCTTTATTGATTTAATATAGAAGGGTAAAGTATGTGAGTAGTGATTAATAACACTTCAGTAATCTGGTTTTTGATTTTAATAATCTGCTGTTAAAGGAACGGGATTAACAATTAAAAATCTGATGTGTTCCATTCACATCACTTTCTCTATATCTCAGCAAAAAATTATTGTTAAAAAGCTTATACTTCTATTTACTTCATACTAATGGAGAAAAAATTAGCAGAAACAGTCCTATTACTTGCTTCCTTGTAAGTAAAGCGAAATAAGGGAGTACTATTGGTTAAAGTGATAGTCAAAAGTTGGTTGCTATGTGACTGAAGTTCCTTTGTTTGTATGGACTGGAATTGTTAAGTTCCTGTATAAGAAAAGTATGTTTTCAAAGCTGAAGCCAAAAAACAAGGATTATCTCAAAGACGACCAACTCCATGAAAGAAAGTATATAAGATAAATTGTGTTTTAAGGTGCTCTACATTTTTTGTGGGGTAAGTTTTTGTCCATCTCTTACGGTTTAGCAGTTATGCAAAATTCCATAAAATTCTTCCAGAATAAAGTAGAATTCAGAGGCTACTCCCAGAAAATTCAAGATATACATTTTATTTGTTGTGTAAATATCTTTAATATATGATATTGTAATAAAAATCGTTAGGGCCATTTTTGAGAAAATCAAAAGTTTTGAAACCTTTTTCATGTAAAGGGTAGTTTGGGATGGGGAGATTTTTCTCAAAATCTTTATGTCGCATCCCTGGAAGATACTAAACTTAAATACCAAGTTTGGTATTTTACCAACTTTTCGTTTTTGAGCTATTGTGTTCACAGACACATGGACACACACACACAAACCTTTTTCTGAAAATGCCTTTTTGGATACAGGGAACCCTAAAACATATATTTCCGATGAAATCTCAGTATCAAATTTTTGGGTGGAGTGCTATACCTTATCTATACACTATATACATATATAGTACATATAGAGAAAGTGAAAATTGAAAGGAATTTTCAACTGATTTAAGTTATAATTTCACATTAATTTAAGAAATGCCTTAATTAAGAATGTGTATCTTAAATTCCTCTTTATTCAGGTTCTTTATTATGATGCTATAGAAAAGACTGTCTTTTTGTTCACAACTCCTTGAACATAAAGGCCAGTTATTTTATATACAGCTTGAAATCTGGGGATGTGCTGTAAGAACCTAATGGAAAGATTCTTTATACTACAGAAGAAAGCGATAAGAATAATGAACCTAAGAAACAACACATTCATCACTATAATTCAAGATATAATGAGGACTTTCATATGCAAGGTTTTAGAATCAGTATTTGCTACAAGGATCCTCATGTAATTGATTTGTTTCTGTCCAATAAATTACCAGGATTCATAAAGCAACTTAATACAACTCATACATTTAAATGTAAGCTTAAATTATATGTAACAAGTAAGGTTCTATATAGTTTAGATAAACTGGCTGTAGAATAGCAATGTACTTGTAAATATTTTAAGTGTAAATACTATATAGTGTAAATATTGTAACTTTGACAATGTCAGAAACTGTGTATGCAGTCTATTGGCAGTAAATCAACCATTATCATCATCATCATATATATATATATATATATATATATATATATATATGTTTTTTTGTTTTTTTTTTGTAGTTTAATGTCCTTTAACCTGCTTGGTCATATTGGACAACGAATGAAATTGGTGAAATGATGCCCAAATGATCTCGGGGTCCATGGAGCTTAAAGTTATTTGACATTTGTCTTCTCAGGATGAGAGAAAACCCCAGAAAAAACCTTATCCAGGTAACTCACCCTAAGTGAGATTCAAACTCACAACCTTTTCAACGTGAGGCAGACACACTACCACCCAGGCAGGCAATCTAGGTGATGTTGCTGCTTAAGGGTCAGTTGGCTGCGTAATGTCAAGCAGCCAACCTTTGCATCTGAAAGGTGCAATGTTCAGCGTAATGGAGCATATATAGTTGGTATTGTGAAAAGGAGGGAAGGCAGCGCAGTCATACAGTAGTGTGGAAAGCATGAAACTTGCAATTAGCTGTATATGCCTTAGGAAGCGAACCATAGCAAGGCGGGGAAACCCAGAAATATATACAATGAGACAGTGCATTCATAGGAAGGTGTCGGAAATGCTGAAATATGCAATTATATGCATCAGGGGTGCATATACTGTTCTTCTGAATATCTCCTACTGTTCTGCACCTCTTTCATATTTTCTTCAATGACAAAATAGCCCTTTTTAAGGCTACCAATGACATAACTAAAGATCAGGTAGATCTGGTTGGGCTGACAGTTATTCTTACAACTAATAATCATCATACTACCACCACCACCACCAATAATAATAATAACATTATAATAATAATATAAATAACAATAATAACAATAATATATAATAATTTTTATGTACTACTAATGCTCCTGTTTTCATTAAAAAGAAACAAAGCAATCAATAACTTCTTATTTAACAGTAGCTTTGTGCATTAAATTTCTCCATTTAACCCAAAATATTACTTGATCAAACATAGTAAGAGCACCGCAATTGCAGTGTAACATAGATGGGGTTATCTTTATGTTTTGATGAAATCGCCTTTAGCTAGCTCATGTACCACATAACCTCAAATAATCAACATCTGCAATAAGTAGGATTAATGGTGTATGATAGAATTGCCAGGTCCTTCGGCTATGTCATATACCCGCCATTTAGCAACATATAACAGTGCTACTACTGCCATCTTGCGGCTATTCACCGATTGCATTCCTTTGGCAGTATGTGCTCAATTCCAAAGCTGGTTTTCAATTTCTAAAGTTGGTATGGTTTTGCAGCATTGTGCTGCCAACTGACCCTTAAACGGCAACATAACCAGCAATCTATTACTATTACTACTACGATTATTAATTATTATTATTATTGTTATTATATTAAACTATTCTGAGAGAAATAAAAGCACAATGTAAATGTAGAAACATTCATTTGAAATATTCCAGAGGAAAGTATATGAATTTAAAATGTGAACTCTTTCAGTTAATAAAATTCATTCTGATAAATATGTCTAAGTTATGCAGGAATAGGAATTTTCAGTTTGAAAATAATCCATTAAAAGTATTTCTGTCATAAATGATTTATATTTATAATTGCTCTGCTGACTTTAAGAACGTTTTTGAAGAACAAATCTGTTCTATTGTGATACTGATGCGAAACTGAGGAATAATTTCTTAAAGCCATTCTCTTAATTAACCACTATTGAAATGGTTATTATACTTAATTCAGATATTTTGGAGGTGGGTGTAACACTTTCCCTCTGCTTATATATTGTTTCTAGGACCGGCTTTAGTGAGCCAAATAAGTGCCTGTTTGATAGTGTATGTCCTATATTAATAAAAGAACTGTTTCTTACCAATGTGCTTTCATACTGTACTTCCGTTGGCACATACTCCATTTGGATATATAATGAAACATCTCCATCATCTGAAAAGAAAACTAATTTTAATAAAATAGCCTGTGGCAATCCTTTGCAAAAGATTGTGCTAGGTATTGTGATTATTATTGCAATGCATTCTTTTCCTTATCCTATATTATTACAATAGGTACCAATATAAGATGTTTATTTTATCTATTTTTTACTTTCTCTACACATACTATGTACATAGTGTATAGTGAAGTTATTGCCACCCAAAAATTCAATGCCAAGATTTCACTGGAAATACACGTTTTAGGGTCCCCTGTATAAAAAAAGCATTTTCAGAAAAAGGTCCATGTGTGTGTCTGTGTGTCTTTGAACATTATAACTCAAAAATGAAAAGTAGTTAAAATACCAAACTTGGTATTTAAGTTTAGTATCTTCCAGGGATGGGACACAATGGTTTTGAGAAAAATCCCCCCACCCAAAATTACCCTTTCCATAGAAAAATTGTTGATAATTGAATTTCTCAAAAATGGCTCTAACGATTTTGATTAAAATGCCATACATTAAAGATACTCATCTGCCAAATAAAATGTATATCTTAAATTTTCTGGGAATAGCCTCTAAAGGCCTCTTTATTCTGGGTGAATTTTGCACAACTGGTAAACCGTATGAGATAGACAAAAACTTACTACACAAAAAATGTAGATTACATTAAAACACACAATTTATGTTATATAATCACTTTTTAGATTTTTTTCTGATACGGGAACTTGTCAATGCTTGGCCATGCAAAGAAACAGATTTCAATCCCATAGCAACAACACTTTAAAACATTTGACTGTCGGTTTAGTCTAGTGTATTCCCTTATTTCCCTCCTACTTATAAAGGAGCTAAGTAATAAGACCTTTCTGCTAATGTTTTAGCATTAAATAGATAGAAGAATAAGCTTTTTAACAGTAATTGGTTACAGAAATGTAGAGAAAGTAATGTGAATGGAACACATCAGATTTTTTGTATTAATTATATGTAAAATAGCATTGTAACTGAAATCCTATAATATAAAAGTGAAGTTCCATTGAAGATGGTGTCAACAACCACCAAAACATATCCAAAGTAAGTTACTTATTTCATAATGAAGTTTTGAGTGTAATACTGTGTTTTTACTCTTAATTGATTAGTTACTTCACTGTGCATTTTCAATAATGTTTTAATCAAAGTAAACATATTTGCGAGCATCTGCTAGGTACTTATTTAGCAATCCAAAAATTAACACTTAAAGGAATTAAACCAGTTATCAGAAGTGTTACTTCACTTTCTGCTTAGAAGGGAGGGCAAGGTTGTCTGAAGCAGTTTCCAAAATTTTTACATTAACTTTAATGACACATTTGGCCCAAAACAAAATAATCTTTTATTTCTGAAATGTGAAATACTTGTATTAAAAACACAGTCATAATTTTTATATTGGTAGAGCCATAATAATCAGTAAACTAATTACTTATAACTTAATAACAATTGATCCCTCTGATTCTCTAAATGAAGCTCCTGCTAGTTACTTTACGGTAAATAAACAAAATCTGAACAAATCAAATTTCTGAATATAAAGATTTTTGTTGTTGCATTTTGTGTCATTTGTAAAAGAATACATTAGTTTGTGATTGCATTTTTGTGTCTGTGTAAGCCATAAAACTCGTTAAAGTACTGATATATTAAAGTATAATATGACGTTAAAGCAACATGAAGTTCTACATATACTCTTATAAAACCAATAATAAAAAAATAATATTGCATTGGATTTGAACCCAGTAGCTTACAAAAAATATACATTTCCATTAATTGTTTTGTCATATTATCTCTTATTTGCAGTTTATTTTGTGTGAGATGAATCAGTGCAAATGGCAAAAGACCAACTATAGTCATTTCATATGCATTAAGAAAACAACTTTTCGCACTTTACACTAAATTCTTTGAAATCAGTGTTTTTTTTTTTGTGGTGAAGCCAGTACATATATTAAAAAAACTTACCTGCATCAAATATGGTTAATTTTTTAGCAACTGTGGACCCTACAGGCTTCCTTAACTCATCATCTAATACTTCATCCATGTTAAAGGCATACAACATATGGATATCACTATTTCACTGGATCTGTAACACAAAAACTCATAAGAATTAGCTCAATATGGAAAGAATTTATAATGGACCTATGCATTCTTTGACTGATATTTACTTATCCAGCTAACACTTCATTAATATGTCTCCACCAGTGTTTGTATGTGAGAATAACATATTTGTGTGACATGCAGTGTAAGGTCATTCAGGTTCAACTTTTGTTAGCAGCAGGGGATTTTTTCCGCCATTTGAGAAGTCTGGTATAGGGTTATATGGAGATTTTGAGGATCTTGGGTCCAAATTGAGAAGCTGTTTACTGAGATGTAGCATCTCCCACTCTAGAAAATCACTTCTAGTAGCCAGTGTGATTTGACATACTGTCCCTATTGGAGGTAGGGTTGTAAGTGGATTCCATACTGAATTGGATCCAGTATAAAAGTCAGTGATTATCATATATTAGGCTCCATTAACTACTTTTGCATTAACACAACAGTCAATGAATATATTAATACTCATAAATATGAATAAAGAAAAATGGAATGATTTCCATATACTCTTGAAAGTTTTTATATCTTTTGCATGCAACATTAGCTGGATTTTAGGTATATACAGGGGCGGCTGGCCTTTAGGGGCACAGGAGCATGTGCTCTCCCTACAACAATTTCAGACAGTAATTTCTCCATTATATTATTAGGTAAAATGCTATAATCTATAACACATTTTGTATAAATTTAAACCTACTATGCACACTGGACAGTTGTAGTGAAGATAGCTGTCGGAAATAGTAACCGGCCGCGTTTTTTGGACACAAGCGATTTTGTGGTCATTCTATGCGCACGCGCAGAAGAATTCAGTGCTTTCAGATCCAGTTAATTTGTGGGTGCGGGTTTCAAGGGGCCGAGAGGGAAAAGTTCTCTTAGGACACGAAAGTCTCTGTGGTCATTTGCTGCGCATGCGCAAAGAGAAAATGAGACAAAAATATTTAGCGAAAGATATTTTCACGTGTAAGAGTAAATAATAAGAAACATTACTTAAGTTTGAATGTCTTCTTGTTTGAAAACAAAGTTGATCTATAAACCTCCCGTACGAAACATACAAAAAGAAGCTTATGTGGTAAAAATGTACAATGTTGGTACTTGGTATTCTCTGCTCCCTGCCAAGCAGACGACAAGGTACGCTGGCGCGCGAACGCCTCAATGCATACAAGCAGTGTGTTGTATAATTACACTAAGCTTACTAGGAAATAGATTCACTATACAGTTGAAGCTTCACTTGAAAACTGGAAAAGGTCAAATAACCAATAGTTATTGAAAAAATGGACGTGAACAAACAGTAAAATGGACCTTACTTGCGAGAGGTCATTAGTGGCTGGTGTGTTGAGAATGAGTGCTGAGTAAGAGTAAACTGATAAGTGTGAAACAGTGCCCTGAATGTATTTCACGTGTTATGAAACATAACCCGAATGCGCTGGAGAATAATTTGGTGAAATTAACCGCAGAATGATATGCCGATTTATCAGTTGCTAGCGTTCAAAGAAACCGCAGTATTAAAACTCGCCTTAAGAGGGAAAATCCTAAACACTGTTAGGCGATGGTAGTCTATGGGCGATGGTTTGTAAAGTTTACAATTGCTTATAAAGAAAATGCTTAACACATTATACTACTATCGCGATCTACTTTACTTTAAGGTAGTTTCCATAATTTTCTGAGAGAAAAGCGAGCTTCGTTTGTGAAAAGAAACATCGTGAAAGCTGTAATTGACATACATAAGCTATTAAGTTGCGCAAGGTAGTATTGAAGACTGGAACCTTAACTCAAGTGCACCAGTTGTTAATACGAGATATGCATCAATTTACAGCAGGATCACCTCTCTGATAATGTTGTTGACATGATAAACAGTGAAGGTGACGGTTCGTGTTCAAATTTCTCGGAATGTGTCGCGTTCAGCTTTTGACTTAAATCACAGAGTTATGGAAGTATTTTTTCAAGTAAAGGATGAAAGGATCGACTTCATCTACAAACACAAAGGTTAGTGCTATTACACAAATTAGCATTTCATTTCTACTATTATCTTTTAGTGTCCACTAATTTTAGTCTGTCGTCATCCGTGATCTAGGGGTAACATGCTATCCTCTGGTTCTCAAGGTCACGGGTTCAAACCCGGCTGATTTTTTTTCAAGCGTAAAAATCCTTGCTTCATAAGGGAAGTAAAGTCGTTGATACCGTGTCGTAGATTTACGGCGCGTAAAATAACCCTCAAGCCTGATAAAGAGGCCTCTGATCATTATTAAGCTGTGCTTCGCGCCCATAATAGAATGGGACGCTTAGAACCGTAGCAGTTAAAGAGCGTCCATAAATAACATTCAATTTAGTTTTAATTTTAGTCAATCTTAAAATTGTGCCCTACCAGATAATTTGGCTACGAGCCTCCACTGGGTATATAAATTTATTTTTTGAGCAGATGCATTAGCTATCTTTCTACTTTTAAAGTAAACTTGTTTAGTAATCCATTGGTAGCATATTTAGCTACTTTTATTGTCTCCAAGTTGATGTAATGTCAACAACTCTGTTTTACTTCCAGATGGTAGTAACGTAATGAACAGTCCATCACTTAATTGCAGTAGCCTTAATGATTTACATCAACTGATGATAGGGTTATTAGAATGGAAGATGTAATAGGTTGCATTAGAAATATTTTAATGGGACTTTTTGGAAAGTATATTTTTGTAAAAACAATTTTATTAATTGATTATATAATAATTCAAATTTACTTAATTTATATACCTATTAATAAAATTACAATTAAAACAACCCCATTACTTTCAGATTTCATCGAACAACACGATAAATCTTTTCAGGTTTCACTAAAATAATATTTATATGTACATGTAAATGAAGAGTAAATTTCCACCGCTAAAATAATTTTAAGTGGAATGGTACGACGCAGAGACGTAAACTGGCGCAAGGTAAATGACTCTTTTCAATTGGTGGCAGAGCGACTAGGTCTTGTCTTTGTTGACCAAAACTCATGGTTGAGAGATAATGATTTAGGACGTGACGCAGTGCACATAAATAGAAGAGGAGCGGTGTCATTGGCGTTACTTTTCACTAAAGCCTTGAGTTGATTCTCACCAAAACAAAACCCAGGCGAACAGTGCACTGTTATTATGTAGCCTTCCGCCATTCGCGCCAGAAATACTGCCACGTCCACTCGGCGCGTATACGTAGCATACTGTAATGTAAAATGAACAGAGCTCTTATTCCCACAACTTAAACGGTGATTAAAATGTTCTGTTAGGTATAATGGAGATAATAGTGATAGTCATAACACAATAAATAGGTGCACATGTAATACTTAACTCGAAAAAACACGAGCAAAAAAAAATAAATATCATGTATGCGATAACTTACTTTTATTCACTCTTCGGCTCTATTCCCTCCAGATAAGAATCGTCGTCTGAAATATTTGCTGCTGATTTCCTCTCAAAGGTTGTTAAGCAGGTTATCAATAATGGTGTTACTTAAACTATCCATCTCCCAAAACACGCTTCTTCTTTTGTTATATGTAGCAAGCACTTTATTAACGGTTGGCGGCTCAATTTTTAAAAAAAAAAGAAGTTGTGCACCTCTACGCGAATTGCATTCTTCACAAAATCATCACAATCTAGCATCGTATATTTCGCACGCTTTCTTTTTTTCCTGGTGCAACCACTTTTTCCGTTTCAGGTTTTTCTTTATGAACACTGTTTATATTTGTAGCCGAAACACCGGTGAACTCGGATGTTAATTTCACCATTTCTTTTACGGAAGTGTTGGACATTTCTCACAAAACTTCAATAAACATGCAACACCATAGCTTGTTCACCACTAACTAACTGTTTACCAGCCGTTTGTCCTATGTAACTCGACGAAGATGCAAGAGGAAACTTTCGACGGCCCTCCATGATTCTAAACTGTAGCGACCGTTACTGTGTAAACAATATTGCGGAAATCAGGTGATTCACACGAATGGCATGTTGGGACATGTAGCTCTCTTCAACGGTACAAATCGGCGTCAATTTAACTCTGTGACAGTTGTATAGAATATTGTACAATTTCAGAATAAATTCATTCTGTAATTTAGATTGTTAGGATGGATTACATTCTTGCGCACACTGCTACTGTATTGTACCGCGGTGCACTGGACCTGTTTTGGCGCGGATCAACCTAAGAATGAATAGGAAATAAGAGTGGCTGTATCGTTCGGCGGTGGACGGGATAAGGACGGTGGTAATAGACGAACGACAACGTGACGCACTGGATGGCGTCAACTTGGCGGTGGGCGGATGAGGACGACGGCAACTGACGATGGAGTCAGCGAAAATTTAAGAGTATATGCAAGTTTCTAGTGATTTTGCAGGTAAAACATCTGATGTGTTCCATTCACATGACTTTTCTCTACATCTCTGCAACAAATTATTGTTAAAAAGCTTATGCTTCTATTTATAACATTCTAATCGAGAGAAAAAAAATAGCAGAAATAGTCTTATTACTTGCTTCCTTGTATAAACGAATTAGGGGAGTACTATAGGCTAAACTGATCGTCAAAAGCTGGTTGCTATGTGACTGACGTTCCTTTTTGTTGTGTGGACAGGAGCTGACAAATTTCTGTATGAGAAAGACATGTTTTTCAAAGCTGAAACGAAAAACAAGGAATATCTCAAAAAGGATTAACTCCACGAAAAAAAAAAAAAAAAAAGTAGGTATATAATATAAATTGTGTGTTTTAATGTGCTCTACATTTTTTGTGTGTTAAGTTTTTGTCTATCTCTTACGGTTTAGCAGTTATGCAAAATGCCGTAAAATTCATCCAGAATAAAGTAGTCTTCAGAGGTTATTCCCAGAAAATTCAAGATATACATTTTATTTGGCAAGTAAATATCTTAAATATAAGAGAATTTAATCAAAATCGTTAGAGCGATTTTTAAGAAAATGAAAATTTTCGATTTTTTTCCATATAAAGGGTAGTTAGGGTGGGGGGATTTTCTTGAAAATCTTCGTGTTGCATCCTTGGAAGATATCAAACTTAAATACCAAGTTTGGTTTTTAACGCTCTTTTCGTTTTTGAGATATGCTGCACACACACACACACACACACATACACACACACAGAGTCAGACAGACACACATGGACATTTTTCTAAAAATGCTTTTTTTGGATACAGGGGGTCTCAAAACATATATTTCCGGTGAAATCCCGGTATCGATTTTTTTTTTTGCAATGCAATATCTTCTTAATACACCATGTACATTCTACGTATAGAGAAATTAAAAATTAGAATTCTCAAACTTAATATACCTATATGATCCAGACGTAGTAGGTAATAGGTACCGAATCATAGCTACAACCAGATACTGCAAACGCGGAAGTATTTGGGAATAACCTCACAACAATAAGAGAGAGAAATGACAGAGGGGTTGGGATATTTATTTGTGTCAAGAATATACAGCATGTTTCAAAAATACGGGGCATAATTTCAGGTATGTTATTTCCCACATGAAGACAATCAGAATAGTTCATTATAATATGTGTCCGGGAACGCTTCATTTCCGAGTTATGGCCTTTACAACACTGAAAGTCCCACCTGTAGACAATCAAAATAGTTCATGTCCGGAAATGCTTCATTTCCGAGTTATGGCTTTCACAATATTGGAATTCACTGGAACGTTTTTCTTTCCGCAGGTCTTTGCCGTCAAAGGAGACATTAGGAGAGCGCTCTGATAGCTCATTCTGAGGAAGGTTACATTCAGTGTTCTTTAGGCGTTAAGACTGTGCGACATGTATTCAAATCAAGAGCTGGCAGAGATACACTTCATGTACGGTAAGGCGGGCGGCAATGCTGCGCTGGCTCGTCGTTTGTACCAGGAGAGGTACCCACAGCGACAATGTACAGATCGGAAGACATTTGTACGTCGCCATTCCCGTATGTGCGAGTATGGAACATTCACCTCTCCTGGTTTGGGAAGGGGACGACCAAGATCTACAACTCCAGAAGTGCAGGAGGAGATTCTGGAGGCTGTGGACAGGACTCCTTCTATCAGCACAAGACGGTTAGCGTTGCAAGTCAATGTTCCTCATACGACTGTCTGGAGACTGTTGAACGAGTATCAATTGTATCCTTATCATTTGCAACGTGTACAGGCCCTGTCATCAGCAGATTACCCTGCACGAGTTAGGTTCTGTCAGTGGTTCTTGCAGCAGTGTGGTGTAAATCCGAACTTTTCTGCCGTCGTATTATTTACAGATGAAGCACAGTTCACAAGAGATGGCATAACAAATTTCCACTATCAGCATGTATGGTCGCATGAAAATCCACGTGCAACTGTTGTATCTCATCACCAGGTGCGGTTCTCCCTCAACATGTGGGCCGGTATCATTGGTGATCGATTAGTTGGACCCCATGTACTTGTAAACAGACTTACGGGGCAGGCGTACACAAACTTCCTGGAAAACACCATACCTGACGTTTTCGAAGACACTCCACTGATCAATCATCAACACATTCTCTTCTTGCATGATGGTGCTCCTGCACACTTCAGTCTAACGGCTCGCCGGTATTTGGATCGAAGGTTTCCTGATCGATGGATAGGTAGAGGTGGCCCAACTGCTTGGCCTCCACGCTCACCTGATCTGAACCCTCTCGATTTCTACTTGTGGGGCCATTTAAAATCATTGGTTTATTCGTCTCCGGTGCCGGATTTGGAATCCCTTCGGAATCGAATTGTGGCAAGTTGTGAGGACATACGCAATACTCCTGGAGTTTGGGATCGTGTTCGCAGGTCAATGAGACATCGATGTGAGGTCTGTATTCAAGCAGGAGGTGGACATTTTGAACATCTTCTGTAATGACAACAACCTGCGGAAAGAAAAACGTTCCAGTGAATTTCAATGTTGGTAAGGCCATAACTCGGAAATGAAGCATTTCCGGACACATGTTATAATGAACTAATTTGATTGTCTACATGTGGGAAATACATACCTGAAATTATGCCCCATATTTTTGAAACACCCTGTATACAATAATGTCGAATTATGGAGGATTGAGGAATATGAAATCTTAGAAGTAGAAACTTCAGTAAACTATAGTAAGATATATGGCATGTGGTAGGGGTATATAGGCCACCAAGTAATAAAATCACTTGCAAAACGGGGTTTTGTATTGTATTTTTATTTTCATCCTTTTAGACAATTTACATTGTTTTTCGGACATGTCAATGTTATAAATATTTCCACTAATTTTATACATGTGTACAGTGGCATTAGCTAGATGATAACACAATAAACAATTTTCAATTACACATCATTAAGTTTTTAAGAGTTAGTAATTCACATTCTATTTTGAATACACGCTATAACACAGGCTGATTAACTCGTGGTATTCGTACAATATGATACATACTCATCTATGGGATAAAATGTATGCAGCAGTAGGAACGATTTTAAACGTTCTTTACATTATTTTTAACTATGTTGGTTATACAGAACTGAATATGCAAGTGCATTCTTTTGTCGAGTATTATATTGATGGCTTTGGTTTATTTCACATTACATTTTTTAATACAATTAATGACTCCAATATAAATACATAAGTAAGAGGCAATATTTTTTGTTCTTTGAAAAGAGCTCTACATGAGCAGGTCATCGTAGGGGGAGACTTAAACCTTACGCGAATTAACTGGACGGGTGACGTGAGGGGTTGGGGAATCGAGGCTATTGTTAATGAGCTAATTTGGGAAGGCGACTGTTCAAACTGTAAAGCCAAAAGAAGCTGTCCTAGAATGCGAAGTTTTTCCATGCATAAGTGACCATAACTGCGTGTTAGTTCAAGTAGAAGCAATACGTACCCAATTTCAAACAGATGGAATGAGACAAATTTATCAATACTATAAAGGAGACATTCCGAGACTGCATAAATTCTTAAATGAAAAATATTCGATATGGTCCCGAACGGGAAGCTCGATAGAAGAAATATGACATAAGTTTAAAACAATTGTTATTGTTATGGAAGGAACATACAAATTTATACCTCTAAAACCTTAGCTAAAAATCCTGAATCGGAATACTACAATAAAATAGTAAAACGGCTAAAGAAACATGTCAGGAGAGCATATAGTTCACGTAAAGTTAGTAGTTATCGCGCAAATAAATTCAGAGTTTTGTCAAACTTATATTAGAATAGATTACCGCAAAAGAACATTTCTTAAAAACTATTTTCTCGTCTTACGGAATAATTCGCAGTATTTTTTTTTTTTAAATTTGTGAGAAGGCGCAGGGGAAACGCAAAAATCATTCCAAAAACCAAGAATGGAAATATACTAACGCCTCGCTCATTGTTAAAAGCAGAAGTTTTTAATCGACATTTAGTTTCATATTTTCAAGTAAAGAGCACTGCCGGTATTCCTCAACAATGCAAAGACGCTCGTGGTGACTTCGGCAATGATCGGCAGTGTTCGGGTTAGTATTTAGAAAGGTGGAAGAAAAAGAAACCCCAACACCTGATAACGATTCTTCAAATCTGCGATTCTTTTAGAACGACGATACCTGCTCTGGTTGACACGATTCGTGCTATCTTTTCGATTCTTTTTGAACAAGGATTCATGTTGAGACTAGCACGATTCTCGCGAATCTTTTCAAGCGACGATTCATACGATTCTTTCCTTGTAGTCATTCATGAATCGCCCCATGTCTACTTCGTGCAAGTACTCAATAAGGTAATATACTCAGGGCTAGTGTTTAAATCTCACGAAATCTCTCATGATTCTCGCTGAATCATGCGCGTTAACCAATAGCAGCGCGGAACTTTGAAATGGTTATGTTTAGCTACCTCAATCTCTGTCATAGCACAGCTGTTTTCTCTATAAGAGTACACCTCTGTAATGGCATACCTGACTATGTTTAGCTACCTCAATACCCCATCTCTGTCATGCACAACTTTTTTTCGATACTCCAACTCTATCATGACATAGCAGTTTCTCTACAGTCTTTGCTCAATTAAATTTTAAATAGGCCAAAGGAGGAATTAGACTCACTAAGTAGTCCGATCCATTTCCAAAAATTAAGCCCGGAGACACCTATTCTGTACCCGCTGAAGCAAGAGCAGACTGGAGTCTGCCGCCATGCCCCAGATCTCACAGGCGTAGATTAGCAAGGGGACTATGAGAACCCTCAAAAGGCGCAACTTAAGGGAAACCGGCATCGTGGACTTCAGCATCGGGTACAAGGAGGCCGTAGCCCCGTGACCCCGACACCTCAGTTCCCTGATGAGCTTCCCAAAAGTGACGCCCCTGTCAAGCTTCACCCCCAAGTAGGATATGGTGTCCGTCCATTGTATCCTTCGGTTGAGATACGTGAATGTAGGGAAGTTTGCGGGAAAGCGGCGCTTGGTGAAGAGAATAGCGTGGCTTTTCTCCGGATTGATGGACAACCGCCAACGCTCGCACCACTCTTGGATGAGGCGGAGGTGTCTCTGAATGGGGTTGAAGGCTCTGCGTGTGTGTTTGTTTGTACGGAATAACAGCACGCCATCAGCATACTGGGCTATGTTGACTTGCTGCACTGTTGGTAGGTCGGCCATGTAATCGCTGAAGAGCGTGGGGGATAGTACAGAGCCTTCGGGGACTCCGCCTCTTATTGGCCTATGTGTTGATTCGTGTCCCGCAACTGAAACGACAAAAGATCTGTGTTTGAGATATGAGTGTAGTAGGTGTATGATGTGTGTCGGGAGCTCCAGACGGATGAGTTTAAGGAGCACACTCGAGTTCCAGGTCGTAGAGAAGGCCTTCTCCACGTCCAGCGACACCGCCGCAGTGTAGGCTCTGTCCTGGAAACCCTGTGCAGCGGCCTCCACCACTCGCAGTAGTTGCTGGGGTGTAGAATGCCCAGGACGAAAACCAAACTGATGGTCAGGGATGGCTCGAATGTCGCCCAACATAGGGGAAAAGCGGTTTAGCAGTAGCCTCTCGAAGACCGTCGAGAGAACTGATAGACTGATGGATCGGTAGTTGGAAGGATGTAGTGGGTCTTTCCCCGGCTTCGAAATGCATGTCACCCGGGCCTCCCTCCACTTGCGTGGAAATTGGCACGTGAGGCACATGTTGAAAACCTTGGTTAGAAAGAGCACAGCGTTGTTGGGAAAGCAGCGGAGCATGGCGGGGGTTAGACCGTCAGGCCCCGCTGACTTTTTGGGGTAGAGACGCCGGAGTGCGCCCTGGAGCTCACTGGATCGGTTGACAGGAAGTCGGTCCGCCTCATCGGGGGGACGTCAAAGGTATCGACGCACCTCCCGTCAAGCACGGTCCGAGTAGTCTTCGTCCTGGGGGTCGCCTCGTGGCCTCATAGTCCTTTCGAGACAGTCAGCGAACACATCGGCTTTGGCTTGGGGTTCATAAGCCAGGCCTTGGATTGGGGAGGTGATTTGACCTCCGCGGTGTCGGAGAGCTTTGGCAATCCTCCACACGTTGCCATCCTCGAGCTTCAAGCGGGTCGTCGTCTCCTCCCACGCTCGCACCCTATGCTCGCGTAGTCGGGTCCGGACGCCTCAGGAGTGCTCGGTTATGTGGCGTGCGGTGACGCTGGTAAAGTCTGCGGGCAGCCCAGGAACGGCGGATGAGCAGATGGAGTTCACGGGGAAAGAGATCCGGGTGTAGAGGTGCTGGGGTGTGAACGGTTAGATTATGAGCAGTTCGCACCACGATGGAGGTAAAGGATTGGACCGCAGCCTCCAGGGATGGGATGTCTGTGATCCTAGGGTTCGGCGGGATGGAGTCGTTGAGGCAAACCCTGACGCATTCCCAGTCGACGTCGCGGTTTTGAACCGAGACGTCATGACTGGCAACCCATGTGTTGACCTCAGCTAACACGGGATTATGATCGGAATGAAGTGTGTTGATCGAAGTGAGAGATGTATGAAAAGGGAACTGTTTGATGATCGCGAAGTCAATAGCGAATGCCCGTCCTTGACCTCGTGGATGGTGTATGGGTTGCCAGGGTCCCCCTACTCTGAGTTGAAGGTCCGCATCTACCATGCGTATGATATCATTGCCTCGGGCGTCCGCCTGGGGGGCCGCAATGCCAACGCGGATATTTGGCATTGAAGTCCCCGGCCAGAATGACATTAGGATGAAGGGCTAGGATGGAAAGGTAATCGTTTAGTACGAACTGCCTTCGGGGTGGGTGCGACTTAACATTGAATGAATATACGAACACATAGCCCAAACCTAAGGCTTTTGGTACAATTTGTATTAGTAATTTCACTTATAATTTACAAAACCTAATGTATTTAAAAAAATAATGACTACTGCTGTTGTATACTTCGGATATAAAGATAAAACGTATAATTTTATTTGCATTTAGCAGCACATGCTCTATTTCTGCTATACTTGTCAAAACATACATAATATAAAACGCATTTTGGCCTCTTTTGGTCATATAGTATAAAATAGTTCAATCTTTTCCATGTAGATGACAGACTACTTATAAGTCTGAAGTGCTGCTGCCATCTATCGGTTTACATCAAAACTAGATGTATCGATTCTTACAATTAAATATATATATACCATCTCTAAAAAATCTGATGTAAACCATTCACATAGCTTTCTCTATATCTCTGCAACTAATTTTTGTTAAAAAGTTTATGCTTCTATTTACTTCATGCTAAGTGAGAAAAAGTTAGCAGAAATAGTCTTTACTTGCTTCCCTGTAAGTAGAAGCGCAATAAGGGAGTAACATAGGTTAAAGTGATAGCAAAAGATGGTTGCTATGTGACTGAAGTTCCTTTCTATGGACAGGAGTTGACAAATTTCTGTAGAGAAAAGTATAAGTTTTTTAAGGCTGAAACAAAAAACAAGGAATATCTTAAAAAACGATCAACTCCACGAAAAAAATGTATATAACATAAATTGTGTGTTTTAATGTGCTCTACATTTTTGTGTGGTTAGTTTTCGTCTATCTCTTACGGTTTACCAGTTACACAAAATTCCGTAAAATTCATCCAGAATAAAGTAGACTTCAGAGGATATTCTCAGGAAATTCAAGATATGCATATTATTTGTCAAGTATATATCTTTAATATATGATATTTTAATCAAAATCGTTAGAGCCATTGTTTAGAAAATGAAAATTTTCGAAAATTTTTCCATGTGAAGGGTAGTTGGGGATGGGGGATTTTCTTGAAAATCTTCGTGTCGCATCCTTGGAAGATTCTGAACTTAAATACCAAGTTTGGTATTTAACGGTCTTTTCGTTTTTGAGCTATGCCGCCCTCAGACACACACAAGCACATAGACACACACGGACATTTTTCTAAAAATGTTTTTTTTTGGACTCTGGTGGTCTCAAAACATGCATTTCCGATGAAATCCCGGTATCGAATTTTAGGGTACAATGCAATACCTAATCTATACACTATGTACATAGTACGTATAGAGAAAGTAAAAAAGAGGAATTTCTATCTCAGAATTTATATGATGGGCGTTTCCTTATAACAGATATAATGTCATAACCGTTGTTATTTTTACTTTCTCTACACGTACTATGTACATAGTGCATAGAGAAAGTATTGTAATGCACCCAAAAATTCGATACTGAGATTTCCGGAAATACATGTTTTGGGACATCCTGAATTCAAAAACAGCAGTTTTAGAAAAATGTCCGTATGTGAATGTGTCTGTCTGTCTTTGTGTGTGCGTGCGCGCGCGCGCGCGCGCGTGTGTGTGTGTGTGTGTGTGTGTGTGTGTGTGTGTCTGTGGGCAGCATACTTCAAAAACGAAAAGAACTTTAAGTACCAAACTTGGTATTTAAGGTTGCTATCTTCCAAGAATGCGACACGAAATTTTCAAGAAAATCCCCCACCATAAACTACCCTTTACATGGAAAAAAATTCCAAATGTCTGATTTTATCAAAAATGGCTCTAACGATTTTGATTAAAATCTTTTATATTTCAGATATTTACATGCCAAATAAAATATATATCTGGACTTTTCTGGTAATATCCTCTAAAGACCTCTATTTCTGATGATTTTTATTGAATTTTTCATAGCTGTTAAACCGTAAGAGGTAGACAGAAACTTACAACACAAAAAATGTAGATCACGATAAAACACACCATTTATGTTCTATACACTTTTTCGTTTTGTTGATCGTTTTAGAGATATTCCTTGTTATTGGTATCAGCTTTAAAATACTTCTACTTTTCTCATACAGGAATCTGTCAACTCCTGTCCATACAAACAAAGAAACTTCAGTCACATAGCAACCAGCTTTTGACTGTCACTTTAACCTATGGTGCTTCCTTACTGCGCTTCTACTTATAAGGAAACAAGAAATAAGACAATTTCTGCTTAGGTTCATCTCGATTAGCATGAAGAGATAGAAGAATAAGCTTATTACAAAGATGTACAGAAAGTCATATAAATGTAACACCAGATTTTGAACCTCATAATTCTGCTGAAATGTTCTTCCAAATATCTTGCGAGGCGATATAGTGTTGCTCCATTGCAATTTCTTCCTAATCTTAAATATCTTTCGCTATTCTTGTAATAGGTATTTTCCGATATACTTTCTTCTCTTCGACACAAAATGTAGTAAGATTTTAAATAACACCTGCAACTTGCTAGTGAACAACTCAATTGTCTTTACGCCCTATCACTGACAACGTGTTAGTGTTTTATTAAAAAAAATCTAATGTGTTCCATTCACATGACTTTCTGTACCTCTCTGAAACAAATTATTGTTAAAAAGCTTATGCTTCTAGTTACTTCATGCTAATCGAGAAAAACTTAGCAGAAATAGCCTTATTATTTGCTTCCTTGTAAGTAGAAGCGAAATAAAGGAGTACCATAGGTTAAAGTGATAGTCAAAATCTGGTTGCTATGTGACTGGAGTTCCTTTGTTTGTATGGACACGAGTTGACAAATTGCTGTATGAGAAAAGTATGAGTTTTTTAAAGCTGAAACCAAAAACAAGGAAAAACGTGTATATAACATAAACAGTGTGTTTTAACGTGTTCTACATTTTTTGAGCGGTAAGTTTTTCCTATCTCTTACGGTTTAGCAGTTATGCAATATGCCGTAAAGGTAATCCAAAATAAAGTAGTCTTCAGAGGCTATTCCCAGAAAATTCGAGATACATTTTATTTGTCAAGTAAATATCTTTAATACACGACATTTTAATCCAAATCGTTAAGAGTCACTTTTGAGAAAATCAAAATTTTCGAAAAAAGTTCCATGTAAAGGGTACTTTGGGGTGGGGGGAGTTTTCTCAAAATCTTCGAGTCTCATCCTTGGGAGATACTAAACTTAAACACAAAGTGTGGTATTTTACCGACTTTTGGTTTTTGAGTTATCGTGTTCACAGACACACACACACACACCGACTTTTTTCTGAGAATGCTTTATTTGGATATAGGGACCCTAAAACATATATTTCCGGTATCGAATTTTTGGGTGGAGTGCAATACCTTGTCTGTGCACTATGTACATAGATCGTATAGAGAAAGTAAAAATGGCATAAGCTTATTTTGATTTAGTTAAACGTGTATTTATATTGTGATGATAAAGTGGTTAAAGAGAGACAGGATTATAAAACCGAAGAATATCTATAGTTTTATTCAAGTGTTTCAGAATTCATTGCACGAATTGGCAGGATTGTAGAGGAGATACGGAACCTTTGGGCTCTAAATTCTTAGTTACAGTATAAAATGTATTAGGGGTTAGCACGCCACTGATCAAACCGCAGTGGACGTGAATACCTGGATTTCGGAGAGCATGGTCATAATGACATTATTTAGCGCTATGGTAAGCGCCTCGCGTGGGCCTCGGGTTAAAACAGAGTTGCCAGATTCATTTCACAAAATATCGCCAGAATTATTTTAAAAATCGCAAAAAATCATATTGAAATCGCCCAAATTTTCTTAGGGGGGTTGAAAATGTCTAAGATTGGGCTTGTGTTATTTACCATTGGGCTCTTAGTTGCAAACTTTACAATAAAAAACTAAAAGTTATATCATAAGAAAGCCATTTGTTTATTTATTTTAAGTTCAGAACTGCAGGATTTCTTTTTGGAACAATCTGCTTATCAGCAATAATGTTACCATGTGTATTATTATAGTTGGTTTCTGTTTCTATTTGGATTTTATTCATTAGATTACACACACTCTCACCAATATTTCCACACTATGGGGAGGATAGGGAATAATATCGGCTAGAGAAAATGCTCCACCCCCCAGTCGGGAATCGAACAGGACACTTCGCAAAGCAGGGAAGCAACTCTTGTTAAAGGTTTATTACATTGCTACTTACCTATTACCAATATTTTATTTACTCTATATAAATTAAGGTACATTTGCATTTAACTGGTGCATTTGATTCAGTTATCTTGAACTCGTTGCGACTACATGTAAGGTAACACGCAAAATAGTATAGCAGCTAATTTTTCTTCTGTGTATGCAGGTATTTTACACTATTTTCATAGCAATAGTGACTTGCCGAACATAGCATCACTCTACTCATTAATATATTACTTAGTTTGTAAAACAATGTACAATATACTTTTCAAGCTATACATTTAAATTATTCTCGTGATTTCAGAAGTAGACCAAAAATTCGCAAATCGCCACAATTAAAAATCGGTCAGGAAATCCAACACGACTTTTCGCCCGATCTGGCAACACTGAGAGGGAGTTGAAGGTTCAAGCGTCCATAGATACCTTTATTACTTTCCCTACACGAACTATGTACATAGTGTATAGAGGTGTCACATTTCACCCAAAAATTCGATCCCGAGATTTCACCGAAAATACACGTTTTAGGATCTCCTGTATCCATAAAAAGAGCACGATAACTCAAAAACTATCTATACGAAAGCCAACAGCAACTTCCATGGTCAGAGCGAAGGGCTTCAGCAAAGAGGAGGTAGGAAAGTTCTTTGCAATCTTGAATGAAGAACTGAGTAGAAGACCTTATGCAGCCGATTAAGATCTACAATGTTGAGGAGACAGGCAGGTGTTGTTTCGTTAAAGGGCAAGCGTCAGGTTGCTGCAATGTCATCCGCAGATCGAGGATAACGTTAGTTCTATGCATGAGCACAGGAGGGACTTATGTCCCGCCTATGTTCATCTTCCCATGGAAAAACTTCAGCCCGCTTTTGATGAAAGATGCACCACCTGCTTCAATTGCCCAGTGACATCCATATCGTGCTGGATTCAAACTGACCTTTTTATGAAGAGTTTTTTTTTTTTTTTTTTTTTTTTTTACTTTCTCTATAAGCACTATGTACATAGTGTAAAGAAAAGGTATTGCACTCCACCAAAATATTCGATACCCAGATTTCACCGGAAATATATGTTGCAGAGTCCCCTGTATCCAAAAAAAGTATTTTCAGTGTGTGTTCGTGTGTCGTGGGTCTGTGAACACGGTAACTCAAAAACGAAAAGTCGGTAAAATATCAAACTTGGTAATTAAGTTTAGTATCTTCCAAGGCTGCGACACGAAGATTTTGAGAAAAATCCCCCCACCCCAAACTACCTTTACATGGAACTTTTTTCGAAAATTTTGATTTTCTAAAAAAATGGCTCTAACGATTTTGATTAAAATATCGTATATTAAAGATATTTACCTGACAAATAAAATGTATATTTTGAATTTTCTGGCAATAGCCTCTGAAGACTACTTTATTCTGAGTGAATTTTACGGAATTTTGCATAATAGCTAAACCGTAAGAGAGAGACAAAAACTTACCACACAAAAAATGTAGAGCACATTAAAACACACAATTTATATTGCATACTCTTTTTTTTCGTGGAGTTGATTGTTTTTGAGATATTCCTTGTTCTTGGTTTAAGCTATAAAGACTTATATTTTTCTCATACAGGACTTTGTGAACTCGTGTCCATACAAACAAAGGAACTTCAGTCACATATCAACCAGCTTTTGACTATCACCTTAACCTATGGTACTCCCTTATTTCGCTTCTACTTACAAGGAAGCATAAAATAAGACTATTTCTAATTTTTTCTCGATTAGCACTAAGTAAGTAGAAGCATAAGCTTTTTAAAAATAATTTATTGCAGAGATGTAGAGAAAGTCATGTCAATGGAACACACCAGATTTTTTATGTCGTCTCCTTTGTGTTTTATAATGAGCCGTTTCTACTTTATTGTGTTACCTACTATGATTTATTCGTACTGGCAATATCATATCTACATTGAAGTGCCATGTACACATTAAAATTTTAGACATGGTTCACAATTTGCGGAACAATACTATCACTATGTAAAAAGATCTTCAAATGAAATAAAAATCTGATGTGTTCCATTCACATGACTTTCTCTACATCTCGGCAACAAATTATTGTTAAAAAGCTTAATCTTTTATTTACTTCATGCTAATCGAGAAAAATTAGCAGAAATAGTCTTATTACTTGCTTCCTTGTAAGTAGAAGCGAAATAAGGGAGTACCATAGATTAAATGATAGTCAAAAGCTGGTTGCTACGTGACTGAAGTTTCTTTGTTCGCATGGACAGGAGTTGACAAATTCCTGTATGGGAAAAGTATAAGCTTTTCAAAGCTGAAACTAAAAACAAGGAATATCTAAAAAACGATCAACTCCACGAAAAAAAAATATATTACATAAATTGTGTGTAATAACGTGCTCTACATTTTTGTGTGTTAAGTTTTTGTCCATCTCTCACGGTTTAGCAGTTATGCAACATTCCGCAAGATTGCTAAAGAATAAAGTAGTCTTCAGAGACTATTCCCAGAAAATTCAAGATATACATTTTATTTGTCAGGTAAATATCTTTAATGTAGAATATTTTAATCAAAAACGTTAGAGCCATTTTCAAGAAAATCACAATTTTAGAAAAAAAAAGTCATGTAAAGGGTAGTTGGGGGTGGGGGGATTTTCTTGAAAATCTTCGTGTCGCATCCTAGGAAGATACCAAACTTAAATATTAAGTTTGGTATTCAACGTATTCAACGTTTGGTATTCGTTTTTGAGCTATTCTATTCACAGACACATACACACACACGCACACGCACCTTTTTCTGAAAATGCTTTTTTTTTTTGTTTTTGTTTCAGAGGGACCCAAAACAGGTATTTCGGTGAAATCTCGGTATCGAATTTTTGGATACAATACAATACCTTCTCTATACACTATACACATGTGTAGAGAAAGTAAAAATGAGCAAGTAGCCCTGGAATAAAACAAGTACCTACGTAAAACTGATTAAGAGCTATGAACTAGTCTGGAAAGTGTGCGTGCGTGCGTGCGTGCGTGTGTGTGTGTGTGTGTGTGTATTTATGCATATACGTAAAGTCCATTAAATACGAAACTCGATATTGAAGTTCAGTATCTTCTAAGAATGAGACACGAAACTTCCCGCTTCCCAAATTAACCTTTACATGGAAGATTTTTGCAAAATTTATATTTTCTCAAAAATTGCTCTTACGATTGTTATTAAAATTACCGAATATTAAGTATTTTTATATGGCAAATGAAATTTAATCTTGATTTTTGGGGGGAATAGCCTCTCAAGTGCTCCTCATTCTCAATGACTTTTGCATAAGTAGTAAACAATAAGAGATAGCCAAAAACGTTCTTCACAAAAAATGCAAATCTCGCAAAACATATATATGACCATTTCTGAGATGATTGTTGTTATTGGTTTCAGTTTTAAAATACTTATACCTTCTCAAAAAGGTCTAATTCATTTCATTTCTTTTGTTTTATTCCTGACCATGCAAGAATCAATATCATCGCATAGCGACAGCTTTTAAAACATTTGACCATCACCTTAACCTATGTATTCCTTTATTCCCCTTCTATTTACAAGAAACTAATAAGTAATAACACATTTTCAGCTAATGTCTATCTGATTAACATTAAGTAGATAGAGGAATGTTTTTAATAATAATTTGTTTGCAGAGGAGACAGAGAACGTCATGTGAGCGGAACACCAGATTTGTTACATTTCGTTTCAGGAAGGTAAGTTTGAACACCAACAGCAGCGAATAGAAGTCCATGTTCCCCGTAAAATAGAAGAATCACTTGGATGTCATATGTATTGTAAAATAATGTTATTTTTACTTTCTCTACCCGTACTATGCACATAGTGTATAGAGAAGGTATTGTAATGCTCATAAAAATTCGATACCGAGATTTCACCGGAAATATATGTTTTGAGACCCCCTGGATCCAAAAAAAAAAGCATTTTCAGAAAAATGTCCGTATGTGTGTCTGTCTGGCTGTGGGTAGCATAGCTCAAAAACGAAAACTCCGTTAAATACCAAATTTTATATATAAGTTCAGTATCTTTCAAGGATGCGACACAAGATTTTCAAGAAAATGACCCCACTCCCAACTACCCTTACATAAAAAAAAATTCGAAAATTTTGATTTTCTAAAAAATGGCTCTAACGATTTTGAATGAAATGCCGTTTATTAAAGATGTTTATATTGAAAATAAAATGTATACCTTGAATTTTCTGGCAATAGTCTCTAAGACCTCTTTATTCTGAGTGAATTTTGCTGACTTGTAAACCGTAAAATAGGCAAAAACATACTACTCAAAAAATGTAGATCTCGCTAAAACACACAATTTATGTCCTCTTATGTTTTTGTTTTGGGCTAACCGTTTCCGAGATATTCCTTGTTATTGGTTTCAATTATAACGTACTCATACTTTTCTCAGACAGGAAGTGTCCGTTTTTCTTTTGTTCTACTCCTGGCCAAGCAAAGAAGCGATTTGACATGACATACGCAAAACGATAGCTTTTAAAACATTTGACTATCATTTTTGCATAGCGCATTCCTTTAGTTCCTTGTTTATATCGATTAGCATTGTATAGAAACAAGAATAATCTTTTGTAAGAAGTTTGTAGAATAGCTAGAGAAAGTCATGTGGGTGTAACACATCAGATTTTTTTCCAACATAACCGAATTCTGTAAGGAAATCTAAAGTAAACTGTTACAGAGAAGTGTAACTACACTCTAAATTTTTGTGATGATATAAAGTAACAAATAAACAAAGGAAATGAAATGTGGCAAGCCCTTGTGAATCTTTAATACTGGTATTTGTAACGTAATTAGAAATAACTTGCGAAGAAACACAGAACCATAGTAAGTGAGCAAACCAGGAAAAACTAATGCATAAGGAAAAATACACCTCGATGGATTTTGTTTCCTGTTCATGGAAGAGGAAACTTAAGTGGTTCAATGCCTGGCACGGAGCAACAGATAACTTTAACTCGTGTAAACTGTACTGTGGTTTACAAAAAGGAAGATAATCATAAGATTAGACTTTTCCACTATTTACTACTTGTCTATGGTGGAGGATGTTGTATTTCTTGCCAAGGTTTGAAACCCCCTGAACAACAAGAAAGATATTTAGAAACACGTCAGGCTGCGCCGTGGTCGAGTGGTTAGACCATTCGCCTCTCACCTATATATATATATATGTATAATACAGTTCCGGAAACTTGTCAGGACTCCGGCGCTGTATTCCTTTTTTCCTCTTTTTTCTCTCTCCCCAGTTTCCTACATTTCCTTAGTTGACCTATAAATTTAACATTTTTTTTTTTCCTTTTTACATATACACACAGACATATACACATTTACTAACACACAAACACTCATGCCCAAGGCGGGACTCGAACCCACGATCCTCTCCGCCGCGGAGCAAAGGGTTCAATCCCAAGTGACCGCATGTGAGATTTTTGGTGGAGAAAGCGGCACAAGGGCGGGTTTTCACCGGGTTCTCCGGTTTCCCCCACCATCTCATTCCTCCGGTGCTCCATCTTCAGTCCATATATCACCAGTGTCATCGCCTGCGGTGCCATGGTAGTAAAAGCGGGCTTTTAAATACTATCAAAACATAATAATATATGAAATTAAAACCGCACTGAATCATTGTGTGGCTTGTCAGTCCTAAATATGCAGATTACTGACTAATTGTATATTGTGACGTTCATAATCATTTTACTAGAAGTATGAATTACATCCATATAGAAAAATATAAAACAACTAAATACTCAAAATCCCCAAAGTGCCTGATAAGTAAAATTGTCAATGCTCTCCCATATTAAATTATTAAAATTGATGACATGTGTAAATTTAAAAGATCACTACGTTCATTTTTACATGACAAAACTTTTTATTGTTTAAGTGAATTGTTTAATTAATGTACATTTTATGACGAGTCTATCTGTACAGTGTATGGCAACAGACAATAAATACATCTATATATCTATCTATAGGTAAGTTTCATTTCAAAATAAATAAATGCAGTGTAAGAATATTGTTTTGAATGTTATATTTCAGCTGTTCACCTTGTATTGCAATTTTAACACAGATTACAGCAAGAAAATGTTTAAGGAATTAAACAAAGGATTTTTATTTTGTTAAATTTACAGTACCGTCTCTGGCCTTCAAAACCGTTGGGTTGGGGCAATCCCTTATAGTCACTCTAAAAATCTGACAAGTAGCAGTGAGAGAGAGCGGAGATACAGTATGATAAAACGATAAATGAAATAAACACCAAACTTCTTATGTAATTCGAGCATATTTTAAGGGCGTAAGGTGAAGATTTTTAAAGAGCTACTTCCATTTCAAACACCATTAAATGGAAAAATGTGCATTTTTCTATTTTCCAAGAATTTTGTAACGGTTTTGATTAAATATCACATGCCTCTGGCGCGGTACCAGCGTGAGGATTTTTCGCGGCGTGTGCCGATTTCGCGGAAGGGAGATGACAACACCACCGCGGTATCATCCATTGCCTATGGTCTGCCTTTGGAAGGACGACTGTAAAGCACAAAGGTTCGTACACAGCATCTACTAGTCGTGCTCTGTGACTAAGGTTAATGAATTTGGTTTTGTTTCAATGATATTGCCCCAAACCTACAACTTGAAAATTCTTCTAACTTTATATGGCCGTAAGACCGTTAGGACCATACCATAAACATTGAACCCGTTGAGAAGTGAAGAGGTGGGTCCCTTCTTTCCAAAATGTGTCACAAATGTCTCTCATTAGTTGCACAATAAAAGAAAATAATAACATAAAGGTGGTATAGACATAGATGACAGGCTACTTTAGATAATTTTGTGATTCAGGATAGTAAATAGCTAACATAGATATTACTCGCAGACTTTTTTTGGGTCCTGAACTGCTACGGTTACGAATGGTCCCAATCAAGAATATTCTCCAAAGTTACCACTTGGCATTTAAACTGTATCGCTTTAAATTATCCCAGTTTACTTTATATTTAAGCTCCAATTGACTGAAGCAGATCTAGTACTATCATCACTAAAACTAAGCTTAAATGACGGTTTAAATTCTCAGTGAAATAGACCTAAATCATAATGGTTCGTTTGTTAAATACATGGAACATAACCTCACAATGATCTTTTTGTTCAACAGTTTGTTGACCTGGAAAACCCAATGGCGGAAACTACATCTCAAGTCTTTTGTAATACAATTTAAGGCTTGACTACAAGAAAGCATGAAAGGCCTAGCTCTTGTCTGTGTCAATAATGTTATCCGAGAGCAGTGCGATTAGTATTTCCTCGTTTTTCGGGTGGCGAATGAGGGCTTCTACCGGATTGTTGAGGTCGTCCAAATAGCAACCGTGTATCCACAAGAATGTTGTCTGGGAACTTTATGATAACTGGCCCACCTTCTCTCCAGGAGCTGACAGTTCTAGAGGAGGAAAGCTGGAATAAAACCTTGCAGGTCGGGAAGTCCTACCTCCAGACTAAGTTCCTGTACAGCAGAAATCAGTTCAAACTCAAAGTCTCAAAAATGACAAAGATCTGAAATATCACTTTATAACGAGAGTTCTAAATTATAGACCACAAGGAAGGAGAAACATCGGAAGATCCGACAACTGCGAAACGAACAATTTGTAAATACAACTGACTATTATCTGTCCATTCTTATTTCACCTCGATGTAAACAAATCACAATGTATTCTTCCGCGAACGCACGGGCTCACACCACGTGGTGCTAAACTGGTTCGTGTGCCGTACAATTGTAAAACCGTATACCTACGTTAGGCAGGAAAAGAAATACCTACCTACTTCCACTGTTCACAGATAATGGTTACTCCAATAAATGCATAATGAATAAAACATACAAAAACAGGTATGCGAGTCTTATATATTCAGTACGAAATGTAAAACTCTTCCGTAAAATTATAAAATACAGACATGTTGTTTTTTGAAAGTTTTCTGAAGTATTGCATACGCACATCACTTTTTTGTTGTTGCGAAGTTTAGCATTCACATATGCAAACCATACACTGCATATTTCTTTAACCTACAATGCAGTGACTTACCAGAAGAGCTAATCTAACCGGTCCCACTCTTCAAGACACGAGTCATTTGCTGCAGTTGCAATCGAAGTATCTGAATAATACAGAGATTGTTAATTAGTGGGCCAACGACAATGTCCAAATCTCACTCTGTTCGCTCTTCCCGAACATGTCTGACGTACATTCACTGCATTTTCAGCTGTCACTTGTAAAGCTACTGGTACAAGATGTCGCACCCAAGCTACCTAATTTAAAAGTTTTGTGCATTTTATGCTGTTTTCGGAAACACCAGAAGTATTCCTAACGTGTGTATGTGCACACACACACACACACACATACACACACAAACACTAGGAATAATTCTTTCCTTCGTTATGTTCCACCACAGTGGTATTACGAGTTTCCGCCATTACTTGCTGACTAGAAGTAACCGTTAGAAAGGAGCTGCATAATGGATACACATTGTTATATAAAAATAATGATTAAATGTTCAGTAAATTTTTCTCCTTAATCATTCATACTATATTATTTAAAACATATTTCATAGTGTAATACGATATTTCTGCACTCACTCGGCAATTTAAGAGGAACTATCTTGTTATGGAGAAAAGTAGTAAAACGTTCAGTAACCAATCATAGACATTTTAACCTGTTGCTTTTGTTTACATTACCGGTGAAGTAAGGCTGGACGGAGAGTAAAAAGCTTAATAATAATAAAGAAGTTGACTTCCCTGCCTCATCAGATGGACATTTTCCAACCTTACTTAGTTGAGGATTTTCAGTTGTCAAGAGTGCATTTTGGCATAGGAACAGCAATCCCACTAGTGACGTCAGAATGTAGGAACTGTTATCGTAGTGCTATATCGGGCAAATTATGCATGCAGTCACGCACTTAACCCCCATGGGAACCGGACTTGATCATAACAACACATATACAATGTTGGTTCATCAGAGTCGATGTCCATAGCCGCGCTCGCTTTGGTTTCTGGTGCTTCAAGGGGCAGGGGATTGCGTGTTCTAGTTTCTCCTTGGGCATGGGTGTTTCTGTTCCATCTAAGCCATTCTGTCTCCCTTAATGGCCAATTATATCACGCCTGAAGGCCAATCTGTGTGTGAAAGAAAGAAAAAAAAAACCCTCAGCAGCTTACCTAATTGTTAATGCGCTATATTTTGCAGTAATAGAACAAGGCTATATGAAATTCCCTCGCAAGATAAATATAGCGATCATTGATGCCAACTAGTTTCCATGATGTTTCTTCGAGAACATTCTCTTTGACCAAAGAAAGGGTTTTTTCCTTCTGTTTCAACCTTGGACATAATAAGTAGCTATAAAAGAGCTTGTTTTCAGTGTTAACCAGCTGAAAAATTCAACGTCACAGCCGGGATTTGAACAAGTGCGGTTGTTCAAACCACTGAGCTTCTGTGACAACATACCGGTATGACATTCAATCTTCCACCGATTCGCGTTACTTTTTCAGTTGGTTATAACAGTAATAATAATAATATCACCAATATAATAACGTTTTCCAATAAGTGGCATGATTACCTTAGTAGGTATTAGCCGGATACTAAGTGCTTGTGATCTAAGTCGTCTGAAGCGAGACATGCAGTTGGTTTAACCAGGTTGGAGGTCTGGATGTCTTACCGGTATATTCTTACTAGGGTTACCAGAATGTACTAGAGACCAATCAACGGGCAACGGGTATTTGAGTAAGTGAGGACTGAAATTATTAAACAGATTTTTCGTTTTGTATTATTACGATCCAATTTTTACTAACATAATATAGTTAACTTATAGCCTACATGTGCTACCATTATCACTAATCGAACCTAAACAAACTAAATAAAAAAAATCTGATGTGTTCCATTCACATGACTTTCTCTACATCTCTGCAACAAATTATTGTTAAAACGCTCATGCTTCTATTTACTTCATGCTAATCGAGAAAAAATGAACAAGAATAGTCTTATTACTTGATTCCTTGTAATTAGAAGAGAAATAAGGGAGTAAAGTGGTAGTCAAAAGCTGGTTGCTATGTGACTAAAGTTGCTTTTTGTTTGTATGGGCAGGAGTTGACAAATTCCTGTGTATGAGAAAAGTATAAGTTTTTCAATAACAAGAAACATCTCAAAAACGATCAACTCCTCGAAAAAAAATGTATACAACATATATTGTGTGTTTTACGTGCTCTACTATTTTTGTGCGCTAAGTTTATATCCATCTCTTACGGTTTAGTAGTTATGTAAAATTCCGTAAAATTCATTCAGAATAAAGCAGTCTTCAGAGGCTATTCCCAGAAAATACAAATTACACATTTTATTTGTCAGGTAAATATCTTTAATATACGATATTTTAATCAAAATCATTAGAGCAATTTTTGAGAAAATCAGAATTATCGGAAAAATGTTCCATGTAAAGGGTAGTTGGGGGTCAGGGAATTTTCTTGAAAATCTTCGTATCGCATCCTTGGAAGATATCAAACCTAAATACCAAGTTTTTTTTTTAGCTATGCTGCCCACAGACACACAGACAGATAGATGCACACACGAATATTTTTTAAAAAATGCTTTTTTGGATTCAGGGGGGTCTCAAAACATGTATTTCCAGTGAAATCTCGGTATCGAACATTTGGGTGCATTACAATACCTTCTCTATACACTACATACATAGTACGTGTAGAGAAAGTAAAAATAAAGTGCATATTCAGCACTTACCTACATACACTCATCACTAACATCTGTTTGTAAGCACTCTTTATAATTTTCGTCCTGCAACCATTCTACACAGAACGAACTTAGATATTGCCTCTTCATTTCATCGTTATTACTCACTCGCAGAACAACAAACTATAACTATTCTGAATTATGAAAGGTACTGAGTGGTAGGTAGTCTTATCTATTAACAATTCGAGCGTTCCAATAATTGTCGGTTAACTGCTGACAAGACAATGAACTATATTTAAAATAATATGAGACAAACTCTACAGACTCAACAATAAAAAATTGCCAAAATAAGAATAGAAACATAGCGATTTGCTATAATTAGAAATTAATATTCGAACCAAATTATTCATAGCCTGCCTGGGTAGTGTGGTGGTAGCGTGTTTGCCTCACATTCAAAAGGCCGTGAGTTCGAATCTCGCTTAGGGTGAGTTACCCGGATAAGGTTTTTTCGGGGTTTTTCCTTATCCTGAGAAGACGAATGTCGAGTAACTTTAAGCTCCATGGACACCGAGATCATTTAAGCATCATTTCACCAATTCCATTCATCGTCCGATATGACCAACAGGTTAAAGGACGTTAAACTAAAAATAAAATAAAAAAAAAAAATCGTGGGTAAGGTGACATTCAAGCTCGTAGATTAGTCATTGACCTGCATACCCGAAGAACTCATTGCAAACCCGGGCACTCCGGGCGGTGTCCGGAGACCTAGCAACCTTAATTGTTGCAGTGGTTCAATGGTTAGAACGGGAGAACCATGTTCAAGTTTCAGCTGATTCTGACAATAAAACACAAACCCATGGTAGGGCGTTAAGAGTAATACCACCACCAATGCTGTCATGCCTGCTGTTATAAATTCAGAAACTCGCTTTGCAATAGAGAGATTAAAAGTACTTTTCACCACAGCCAGGCTCCAGCTGTGCAGGAGCACAAGGAATGGGTTCTACAGTATTATATTAATTTAAGGTGAAGGGCCAAGCTATTCTTTAAATATAAATGAAAACAGAATTATTAAATTATTTTACACATAGTGGGGCGACATCTTCCATAGTGACTCAGGTGAGCTGCGCTTCTGGTATAAATCTTAACTGAATCACTGTTTGCTCTGCAAGCTATTTTACTTTCTCTACACGTACTTGTACATAGTGTATAGAGAAGGTATTGCATTCCACCCAAAAATTCCATACCAAGATTTCACCGGAAATACATATTTTGGGTCCCCCTAAATAAAAAAAAAAACATTTTTAAGAAAAGGTTCATGTGTGAGTGTGTGTCTGTGGACAGCATAACTCAAAAATCTGATGTGTACCATTCACATGGCTTTCTCCATATCCCTGCAACAAATAATTCTTAAAAAGCTTATACTTCTATTTACTTTATGCTAATCAGAAAAATTAGCAGAAATAGTCTTATTACTCGCTGGTTGCTATGTCAATGAAGTTCCATTGTTTATATGGATAGGAGTTGACAAGTTCCTGTATGAGAAAAGTATACGTTTTTCATAGCAGAAACCAAAAATAAGGAATGTCACAAAAACGTCGAACTCCACGAAAAAAATGTATATAACATAAATTGTGTGTTTTAAAGTGCTCTGCATTTGTTGTGTGGTAGGTTTTTGTCGTCTCTTACGGTTTAGCAGTTATGCAAAATTCCGTAAAATTGACCCAGAATAAAGTAGTCTTCAGAGGCTATTCCCAGAAAATTCAAGATACACATTTCATTTGTCAGGTAAATATGTTTAATATACGAAATTTTAATCAAAATCGTTACAGCCATTTTTGAGAAAATCAAAATTTTCGAAAAAAGTTCCATGTAAAGGGTATTTGTGGGTGGGGGGATTTTTCTCAAAATCTTCGTGTCGCATCCCTGAAAGATACTAAACTTAAATACCAAGTTTGGTATTTTACCGACTTTTCGTTTTTGAGTTATCGTGTTCACAGACACACGGACACACACGCACACACACACACACACACACACACACACACACACGGACCTTTTTGTGAAAATGCTTTTTTTGGATATTGGTGACCCTAAAACATATATTTCCGGTGAAATCTCGGTATCGAATTTTTGGGTGGAGTGCAATACTTTCTCTATACACTATGTACATAGTGCATACGGAGAAAGTAAAAACGAAAACACCTTGAATACCAAACTTGGTATTTAAATTTGGTTTCTTCCAAGGATGCGACACGAAGATTTTAAAGAAAATCCCCCCACCCCAAACTATCCTTTATATGGAACTTTTTTTCGAAAATTTTTATTTTCTCAAAAATGGCTATAACAATTTTGATTAAAATTTCGTATGTTAAACATATTTACCTGAAAAATGAAATGTATATCTTGAATTTTCTGGGAATAGCCTCTGAAGAGTAGTTTATTCGGGATGAATTTTACTAAATTTTGAATAACTGCTAAACCGTAAGAGATGGACCAAAACCTACTACACAAAAAGTGTAGAGCACATTAAAACACACAATTTATGTTATATACATTTTTTTCGTGGAGTTCGTCGGTTTTGTGACATTCCTTATTTTTGGTTTCTGCTATGAAAAACGTATACTTTTCTCATACTGGAACTTGTCAACTCCTATCCATATAAACAAAGGAACTTCATTGACATAGCAACCAGCTTTCACTTTAACCTACGGTTGTCCCTTATTTTGCTTCTACTTACAAGGATGCGAGTAATAAGACTATTTCTGCTAATTTTTTCTGATTAGAATAAGGTAAATAGAAGTATAAGCTTTTTAAGAATTATTTGTTGCAGGGATATGGAGAAAGTCATGTGAATGGTACACATCAGATTTTTTTTAATATTCCTTGCTTTTTGTTTCAGCTTTAAAAAACTACTTCGTCAACTTCTTACCATACAAACAAAGGAGCTTCAGTCACATAGCAACCAGCTTTTGAGTATCACCTTAACCTAATGGTACCCCCTTATTTCGCTTCTACTTACAAGGAAGCAAGTAATAAGACTATTTCTGCTAATCTTTCCTCGATTAGAATGAAATAGACGGAAGCATAAGCTTTCTAACGATAATTTGTTGCAGAGATGTAGGGAAAGCCACGTGAATGGAACACTTTTTTTTTTTTTTTTTTTGTCGCTTTGACTCGTAAGAGACTTATCGCAACTGAAACATTGATACATTATGATAAGAATAATTATTACAGGATGGTTATAAAGATACATTAGAATATAATACAAATTGTGTTAATTAACATTATGATGGCAAACAGGTGACAATGGATACAAAATGACATCTTTTGGAGTTAATAGAAGTAATATTAAATTGTAGTGATCTATAATGTATTTCTCACATTTTTGTGAATGAAAGCAAATAAAAACTGTGTTGATATACATTACAATTTTAGATTAAACTGTAGATATTGATAGTTTTTAAGAACATAACATTTTTTAACATGGTTTCATTGTTAGTACTTTTATATCACCAGTGATTTTCTCTCGGGATCATAACGGCGGCATTCTGAAAATATGTGAGACATGTTGTACACTGAGGTTGTGCATCTCTGGTGATCAAGTAGGCTTGAGTCATTGTTGTGTGGCCAATTCTCAGACGAGTGATAATGGTTTGATATGTCCTATTTACGTTTTTAAAACAGCAAACAGCAGTGGAGGACCCTCTAAGTGTAGATTAGTTCCTTGATGTTGAGACCATTGAGTTTTCCAAGCATTGTTGATGTTAGTACGGATGTAAATGGGGAAGTCTGAATGGTGCACTGGAATGTCAGTGATACAAACAGGTTTCCGAAGAGCAGTTATGGCTGCCTCGTCTTTCTCATTGCCGGAATTTGTTGGTGAGGAGCAAGCTATTTTGTTAAACCGTTAAGTTGACAATGTCGCCAACATATGCACAATTACTTGTATACAGTACTACCACATCATAAGCATGCAGTCAGGATGTGACAATATGATACTTGTTTAAATAAACTAGTACTATACAACATTAACATTGTGCTGTGTTGTATTACAGCTTCAGAAGTCAATAATACTAGGAGTCTATGGCAAACACGACGCCTTCCATGGTGACCCAGGTGAGCTGCGCTTCTGGTGTATGTCTTAACTGAATGACGGTTTCCTTTTGAAAGAGTCAGAGACTGCTCAAAAGCTATTTTGTTAAACCGTTACGTTGGCAGTGTCGCCAACATATGAATAATTATAGTTGTGTTCTGGACTCGTGAACGCTGCAGGATGAGGTGTGGGGAGAGGAGAAAGCGATATCTAGTTACCCGGCGAACTGTTATGCAGTAATCATTCCTGCAGATATGTGAATTAACCAAGTAGTTCAATGTTGTAAGAAGATTTGTATTCTTGTCACCATGTCTGAAGTTAAGAAATGTACGGTAGTGCATTCAGAAGGGCGTGGAATTATAAGTAGCGTTATAGATAAACATGAAAAAGCTCTGAATAAACAGTATTTATATCCAGTGTCACAAGCTCACAATGGGTTGCATATTATACTGAAGTTTCCGTGTCAACGATAAAGTGTATTCGTAAGGAGGAGAAGTAGTGAATGATATAGAGGAGAAAATAGTGTATTGAGCACTTCTGGAAAAAGGCGCAAATCAATGACTTTAATGCTACTGTTAAATGAAGAATAACACGTTTAACTCATTTTATATTTATTTAAAACATATCTAAGTCATAAAGTATGTGTTTTAATGACATCTCTATGTTTTGTGTAGTGAATTTCTGTCTTTCTCTTACTTACAAAATTCCTCCAGAATGAAGAAGTCTTCAGAGGTATTCCCAGAAAATTCAAGATACATATTAAATTTGCCAGAAAATATCTTAAACATATGGTATTTTAATAAAAATCGTTAAAGCTAATTTTGATAAAATCAACATTTTCGAAAAATATCACATGCACAGGGTAATGAGGGTGAAGGGAGATTTTATTGAAAATCTTTGTGGGGCATCCTTGGAAGATTTTGCATTTAAATAACAAGTTTGGTATTTAACGAGCGTTTTGTTTTTGAGCTATGCCGACCGCCCACACACACATACACACACATATACAACTAATATTCTTCTTCAGAAAATGTAACAGTGTTGTGTTCAGAATTGGACACGGAATTAGCACGGTCACTACTATATTACGGTAGACTGCATGCTATTCTTCAACAGCGTTTACATTTGCGTGTGTCACCTTATCTGTACTCATGTGCGTGTTGTGTACGCATTCCCTTCAGGGTCCACGAGCTGGGAACACAGCTATACTTGTATACAGTACTTCCACATTCTAAGCATGCATCCAGAATGTGGCAATATAATATTGGTTTAAATAAACTAGAACTATATGATATTAACATTATGTTGTGCTGGATTCAGAAGTCAATAATACCAAGGAGTCTATGGCAATCACGAAATGTATGTTACGAAATTCCTGTCATCACTAAAGAGCCAAGAATTCGTTGGAGAAATAAATTAGAACGTATTTATAATTTCACGTTGAATTAAATTTTTGGAAGATATTTACCTCATTTAAATTCGACACCTCCTCAAAAGTGGTGCGTTGGAGGGCTGAACACCAACCAATCGAGCGTGCAAGGTAGCAGTCTGCATCGAGCCAAAGGATTTGCAACAATCCAGGCAACCATTTCCACCGAGAAGTTAAACTGGAAAAACGCAAAATTCATCACATATTCATCACAATGTGAATATAATTAAAACTGACAACAAAATGCGACAGTAGGTACTTCGTTATATGCTTTACATTAAATAATTCCAAAAATATTCATTCAGTACAAAATTTGCAGACGTGTCTCATTTTTCTTCAGGAGCAGGTTAATCTTCCTCTTCTGAAAAAGGTCAGAGCCTACTGGGCTTTTCTGAAACTAATATCTTTCTTTATTCTGGAGTAGAAACAGGAAGCGAAATTATCTGCCTCTGCAGTGTGGTGCTAGCGCGTCTTCCTCACATTCAATAGGTTCCGGGTTTAAACCTCGGTTGGGGTGAGTTCCTCAGATAAGCCCCCTCCCCCCTAGGGGGATTTCCCCTTAATCTAAGAAGGCAAATGATGGGTAACTCTTAAGTTCTAGGATGCCCGGGATCACTTGAGCTTCATTTCCTATTTCATTTATTCACTGTTTGATATAAACTTCCAGGTTAAAGGTTGTTAATCATACATAAACTCCTACTGTAACCAAAGTTGAAGAATGAACTAATGTAGATACAGGAGTATGAGCTGCTATAGCAGCTGGTAATTAAGCCGAAAAAGGAATTACTTGAGAGAGAGGGGTGAGAGGGAGAGAGAGGGAGGGAGAGAGAGGGAGGGAGAGAGAGGGAGGGGGATAGAGGGAGGGAGAGAGGGGGAGAGAGGGAGGGAGAGAGGAAGTGAGAGAGGGAGGGAGAGAGGGAGGGGGAGAGGGAGAGGGAGGGAGGAGGAAAGAGGGAGAGAGAGGGAGGAAGGGAGAGAGAGGGAGGGAGGGAGAGAGAGGGAGGGGGAGAGAGAGAGGGAGGGGGAGAGAGAGAGGGAGAGAGAGGGAGAGAAAGCTGAAGTAAGAATAATAAAAACAATCGGTTCAAAAATATGCTAAAATCACACATTTGTCAGTTTAAAAACCAATTCACTCTATTTCACTAGATGCGAATAATATATACCACACTAATAATTACAAATTCAGAAATCATACGAAGCATTCTAATTTTTCCAATACATAATTACTCCAATTAAATTATTTTTATCTATATATTATTATTCTTAGAACATTAGTTTGTACTTTAATTTATCAAGATTACGATTTAAGTTAAATAAACAAAGTTAAGCAAAGTTTGAATTAGTAAATTCATATTTATACTTTTTATCGTTCGTCGCTTTCAATTTTAGCTTGAATATTATTTTAGAAAGGAGCAAACAACAAATTAGGAAACTTACAGTCCAACTTGATTTAGAAAAGAATGAAAGTTATGTCTGGAGAAAACCTCTATTGAAAGAAAAGAAATTATTTTAAAGCAACAAACAGTAAAAAGCAGTACGGTGTCCTTATGTCTGGAGCGTTCATTCTAATAGAAAAGTTGTGTGTAAAATATGTAAAAAAAATTGATGTTAATTCTACTTCTATGATGTACGTTAGCGCTCTGAAGGCAAAGAAAACAAAAGCACAACATTAAAAAATCTGATGTGTTCCATTCATATGACTTTCCCTAATTCTCTGCAACAAATTATTGCTAAAAAGATGATGCTTCTATTTACTTTATGCTAGTCGTAAAAAAAAAAAAAAAAAAAAAAATCTGATGTGTTCCATTCACATGACTTTCTCTACCTCTCTGCAACAAATTATTGTTAAGAAGCTTATGCTTCTATTTACTTCATGCTAATCGAGAAAAAAATTAGCACAAATAGTCTTACTACTTGCTTCCTTGTAAGCAGCAGGGAAATAAGGGAGTACTATAGGCTAAACTAATATTCAAAAGCTGCTTGCTATGTGACTGAAGTTCCTTTGTTTGTATGGACAGCAGTTGACAAATTCCTGTATGAGAAAAGTATGTTTTTCATAGCTGAAACAAAAAACAAGGAATGTGTCAAAAACGATCAAATCCACGAAAAAAATGTTTGTAACACAAATTGTGTGTTTTGATGTGCTCTACATTTTTTCTGTGTTAAGTTTTTGCCCATCTCTTACGGTTTAGCAGTTATGCAAAATTCCGTTAAATTCATCCAGAATAAAGTAGTCTTAAGAGGCTATTCCCAGAAAATTCAAGATATGCATTTTATTTATTAGGTAAATATCTTTAATATACCTTATTTTAATCAAAATCGTTAGAGCCATTTTTAAGAAAATCAAAATTTTCGAAAAAAGTAATATGTAAAGGGTAGTTGGAGGTGGCGGGGATTTTCTTGAAAATCTTCGTGTCGCATCCTTGGAAAATACCAAACTTAAATACCAAGTTTAGTATTCAACGGTCTTTTCGTTTTTGAGCTATGCCGTCCACAGACACACACACACACACACACACACACACACGCACGCACGCACACACACGAACCTTTTTCCAAAAATACTTTATTTTGGATTCAGGGGAACCCGAAATATGTATTTCTGGTGAAATCTCGGTATCGAATTTTTGGGTGCATTACAATACCTTCTCTATACACTATGTACATAGTATGTGTAGAGAAAGTAAAAAAAATCTGATGTTACACTCACATAACTTTCTCTACATCTCTGCAACAAATTATTGTTAAAAAGCTTATGCTTCTATTTATTTCATGCTAATCGAGAAAAAATTAGCAGAAATAGTCTTATTACTTGCTTCCTTGTAAGTAGAAGCGAAATAAGGGAGTACCATAGGTTAAAGTGATAGGCAAAAGCTGGTTGCTATGTGACTGATGTTCCTTTGTTTGTATGGACATAAGTTGACAAATTCCTGTATGAGAAAAGTATGCATTTTTAAAGCTGAAACCAATGACAAGGAATATCTAAAAAATGATCAACTCCACGAATAAAATGTATGTGATATAAATTGTGTGTTTTAACGTGCTCTACATTTTTTGTATGTTAAGTTTTTGTCCATCTCTTACGGTTTAGTAGTTATGCAAAATTCATCCAGAATAAAGTAGTCTTCTCAGGCTATTCCCAGAAAATTCAAAATATACATTTTATTTGTCAGGTAAAAATATTTAATATATGATATTTTAATCATAATCTTTAGAGCCATCTTTTAAAAAATCAAAATTTTCGAAAAAAGTTCCATGTAAAGGGTAGTTTGGGGTGGGGGGATTTTTCTCAAAATCTTCGTGTCGCATCCCTGAAAGATACTAAATCTAAATACCAAGTTTGGTATTTTACCGACTTTTCGTTTTTGAGTTATCGTGTTCATAGACACACACACACACACGGACCTTTTTCTGAAAATACTTTGTTTGGATACAGGGGATCCTGAAACATATATTTCCGGTGAAATCTCGGTATCGAATTTTTTGGTGGAGTGCAATACCTTCTCTATACACTATGCACATAGTACGTATAGAGAAAGTAAAAAAGATAAACTGTGAATTAATGATGTTCAACAATTTCATTTGCTCGTCTATGTAATGTGGTGGTAGCGTGTCTGCCTTACATTCAAGAGGTCCTGAGTTCGAATCTCGGATAGAGTGAATTACTCTGGTAAGGCTTTCCCCCCGGATTTTCCCCTTATTCTGAGAAGAGGAATGTCGATCAACTCTAAGCTCCATAGTCTCCATAGAATTTCTTGAGCATGATTTTACCGATTTCATTCATCGTCCGATATGACCTGCAGGTTAAAGGACGTTGAATAAATACAATAAATAAACTAATTATGTTCTATTTAATCTAAGAATTTGGGACCAATTTCAATAAAAATACGATTGTTACGTTCTAGTTTATGGTTTTTTATTCCACAGCAATTTTCAAGTCAATAAAACTACTTTATTGGCCTGCCTGGGTAGCGTGGTGGTAGCGAGTCTGCCTCACGTTCAACAGGTCGTGATTTCGAATCTCGCTCAGGGTGAGTTACCCGGATAAGGTTTTTTTTCGGGGGTTTCCCTTATCCTGAGAAGACGAATGTCGAGTAACTTTAAGCTCCATGGACCCCGAGATCATTTGAGCATCATTTTACCAATTTAATTCATTGTCCGATATGACCAAAGAAGACTTTACTGTGCGTCAAATTTTAACTAAACGACATTAATGAGAAGAAGAAGAAGAAGAAGAAATTTCCTTTATTAAGCGTTCCATTCGTATACAAAATGCTATGTTTAAATAAAATTATACCCCAAAATTTACATTTCCTGAAACTGTAATACTCATTTCATTGTTTCATTTGAAATTTATGTTGAACTTATTTACCTCCTGACACGGCCTTCCAAATTCGTCTACGCGATTCTGTTAATTTGCCATTTTTCTTCTTAAAAACGAAATCTATACTTTCTTTGCATTTTAAAAACCACTGAAAACTTTTTAATGCTGGTTTTACCTAATGAAACTTTGTTCATTACCAACCATAAAACGGGCCTGTTTAACTGGATCTGTATCGAACCCAAAAGCAAGCGAAGCTAACTGAAGACCGAATATATATATATTCTTTTTTTTTTAATTTTTTATTTTGACCGACCAGCTAAAAGCTGTCTGAAAAGTATAGAGGTTAAAAGAAATTGCAATGACTACAATGAAGTTTATTATAAGTTTAGAAATACAAATTTCAGGTAAAGTCAAGATTAAAATAAAAAAAAAATCTGATGTCCTACACTCACATGACTTTCTCTATCTGCTCTACAAACTTCCTACAAAAGATTATTTTTCTTTCTGCACAACGCTAATCGAATTAAACACTAGCAGAATGCTCTTATTACTTAGTTCTTATAAGTAAAAGGGAACTAACGTAATGCACTAGGCTAAAGTGATAGACAAATGTTTTAAAAGTTATCGTTATGCGATTGTCATTGCAAATCATTTGTTTGCTTGGTTAGGAGTAGAACAAAAGAAAAACGGATACTTCCTGTCTGAGAAAAGTTTGAGTACTTCACAGTTCAGACCAATAATAAGGAATATTTCGGAAACAGTTACTTCCACTACAAAAACGTAAAGGATATTCATTGTGTGTTTTGACGTGATTTACATTTTTTGTGTGGTGAGTTTTTGTTTATCTCCTACGGTTTAGCAGTTAAGCAAAATTCATCCAGAATAAAGAGGTCTTCAGAGGCTATTCCCAGAAAATTCAACATATACGTTTTATTTCGGATCTAAATAGCCTTAATATGTGCGATTTTAATCAAAACCGTTGGAGCCATTTTTAAGAAAATCAAAATTTTCGAAGTTTTTTCCATGTAAACGGTAGTTTGTGATAAAGGGATTTTTTCGAAAATCTTCATGACGCATTCTTTGAAGATACTAAACCTAAATACCAAGTTTGGTATTTAACGGCTCACACACACACGGACCTTTTTTGGAAAATGCTTTTTTCGGACTCAGGGGACCCCAAAACATATATTTTTCTGATGAAATATCGACATCGAAAACTTGGGTGCATTACAATATCTTCTCTATCCCTATGTACATTTTACATATGGGGCTAGAGGAAGTAATACGTTAAAAATCTAGGAGTTGAAATATGAATGTTTATTATCAACAATATTAACATGAAAAAAGGAGTAATTATTAAAAATTAGGTTGAATATTGTTCTTTAAATTCGGTGTCCGATAATAAGATGTCTTGAGGTAACTTTCTCTACAGTCTTGACTGTTGATGGCTTCTTTCTCACAATTTGTACACCAGAAACGCTAGATCTTTGAGAGAGATCTGATGAATTGTTTGATGGACAGGATGCCAAACTCTTGATACAGTTTAATGTTTCTGATGTACCAAGGAGAATTAGTTATAACTCCAAGAAATGTATTTTGAATAACCTGAAGTTTATGAATATGTGTTTTACTACTTTACGCCAGAAGCGTATGTAAGGACAGGTCGAACCAGAGATTTGTACAGAATATTGGAACATGGAACAATCAAGACCAATTCAAGAGCGTCTATTTATCAGAGATATAAACCTTGTACTTCTAGAAGTAGCAAGTGACGTGATGTGTTTTCTATATGGGTGTTCCGGAGAAGGTTTCATTAGAAGTACAGTCTGAGCTAAAATCGAAGTGGGGTATGGAGCAATACATGAAAACAGGTACCAAACTCATTAGAGGGGTTCGCGTGGATTATGCTACATACATAATGAAATGTAAGCGCAAGAGTTTAAAAAAAATGGCGTTTTATTTATGGACGCTCTTTAACTGCTGTGGTTCTCAGCGTCCCATTCTATACTGGGCGTGAAAGACCGCTTAATTTTGCTCAGAGGCCTCTCTATCAGGCTTGAGGTTCTTTTACGTGCCGTAAATCTACGACTCGGGACCAACGGCTTTACTTCCCTTTCGAAGGAAGCCATGCTAAGGATTTTTACGCCCGAAAAATCCATCGCCCTCCGCCGGGTTTGAACCCGCGACCTTGGGTATATGAAGTTAGCATGGTAACCATTACACCACGGAGGGCGACGCGCAAGAGTTTGGATCATATTATTTAATGTAAGCATTCACATAGAAACACGCAAGACGCAACGCAAGAGTTTGCAACCTTATCCTTGCGTTGCGTGCAAAGAGGAGGAATTCTGCTTCTTTTCTCTATGCATTGCCTATGAATTAAATAAGAAACGATCACACTGCAAGACTTTACATGGCCTGCTGTACATGCATGCTCTTCTATTTGGCCGTGCAGTGCCGCGCCATCTCTAATCTCCCTCAAGAGGCTATGACAGTCTCCTTGCGAATCCTTTTGATTTAAGGGATGTAACTATCATTTGTGTATAGATTTATTAGTTCTCATAAATCGAATGTGTATATTCCTTAAATGTTTAGCTTTATCACTTTCTGTAGTCTATATGATTGTACTATTTTCAATAATTTTGAATGCGCAATTATTGTGACGTTACTGTCGCGAGCGTCAGTTGTTCGTATGTAAGGTATTTATTTTTTAAAAGATTGTATGAATTGTCTTATGTGATATTGTTGGCTATGTTATTCATTTTGTAACTTGCGGAGCGCTTGGAAGACATTCGCATGTAACTTGCGTTGCACTTACGATTGCATTGTGAATGGTATTTCCTTGTCTCTGCACTTATGCTTTGTTACGTCTGCTCTTGCATCTCATTTTGAATGTAGCTTTAGACAGGAACATGGAGGAGCACAAAAATTGCTGTCGAGAATGGTATTAGAATCAGTCCCATTTGCGAGGAGGAAGAGTCGTGGACCCATATCTTGGCAAGACGTAGGGGTACGGAAAACTGGAGGGAACATATCTATCGTGACCCTTTACCACCACGAATGTACAGCTAGAAGCATGTTGGGCGCTACTGCCAGGCAGGAAGACGTGGACGAGCTAGGTAAATTTATACTTAAGGCAAGACAGTTTAGATCTGAGAAGGCTAACAATAGAGAAGAGGGGGGGGGGATAAGAACAACCAAACAAAACTGACTACAATGTTAAATACATATATTTTATGTCATATTTATGTCATTGTTGTGTTATGGTTTTATATATTGTGTACATATTATGTTATGCATTTGTCTATTACAAAAGGGTACATTTATGCTTCTGAATAAGGTGTACTCTGTGTTGTACAATTAAATTGCTGTATTTGAATGTCTGTTTTTTTATTTTCGTGTATACTCTTTGAATTATTTGTTGTTATTGTTATTTTAATATTGCTTACTATTTTGTGTATTGCAAAAGCACATAGGTCTGTGGAACCGTGCGATTGTTGAAGTTCAATGTATGATACTGTTATGTCAATAAATACAGTTATTCGTTCATTCATTCATTCATTCATTCATTCATTCATTCATTCATTCATTCACATGGGTGTTCCGCGTTAATCTGGTGTCTAATAATACGCCAAGGTATTTAACAGGAGTATGTGAGGACAGCTTGATAATTGTTTATTCATGATAAATAATGTTGGCACGGTGTTAAAGGTTCTTAAGGAAAACATTTTTGCGAAAAAAAGCTGTTGAGGAAAAAAGCTGTTCGGTCCCCAGCACCACCACCGCGGTGCCCTTGAAAACGAGTTACCTCTACTTTTCCTCATGCAAAAAGTGACAACACAATATGTCAAAAGTACAGAAATAGAAAATATTTCCTCAATGGATAACATGTCAGTTTTAATTGCTAGCTGATTTAAGGGGACAATGTATAGAGAAGATACTGTACTCCACAAATATTCGATACTGAGATTTCACCGGAAATACATGTTTTAGGGTCCCTATATCCCAAAAACATTTTCAGAAAAAGGTCCGTGTTTGTGTGTGTGTCTGTGAACACAATAACTCAAAAACGAAAAGTCGGTAAAATACAAAACCTGATATTTAGTTGAGTATCTTCTAGGGATGCGACACGAACATTTTGAGAAAATTTTGATTTTCTCAAAAATGACTGCAACAATTTTGATTAAAATATCGTATATTAAATATATTTACCTGACAAATAAAATACATATCTTGAATCTTCTGGGAATAGCCTCTGAAGACTATTTTGGATGAATTTTACGGCATTTTGCATAACTGCTAAACAGTAAAAGTTGTAAAAAAGTTTACCACACAAAAAATATAGAGCACATTAAAACACACAATTTATGGTATATACACTTTTTTCGTGCAGTCGATCTTTTTTTTTTAGATATCCCTTGTTTTTGGTTTCAGTTTTAAAACACTTATACTTATCTCATACAGGAATTTGTCCACTTCTGTTCTTATAATCTACGGAACATCAGTCACATAGCAACCAGCTTTTGTCTATCACTTTAACCTATGGTACTCCCTTATTTCGCTTCTACTTATAAGGAAGCAAGTAATAAGACTATTTCTGATAATTTTTTCTCAATTAGTATGAAATAAATAGAAGCATTAGCTTTTTAACAATAAGTTGCTGCAGAGATTTAGAAAAAGTCATGTGAATAGAACTCATCAGATTTTTTTATTGGTAACATTTATTTTGAATTAAAATAAAATGAAGGAATGTAGCTTTATAATTTTTATACAGTATTTTTCCGAACATGATAACCAGCTGCCAAAAGCGGGTGACTTTAAGTTTGGGATTATGAAGTGTGCGACTGGAAACCAAGTTGCCTTATACTGTCTTTATACTGTCCCTTAACTGAGGCGTGATTCTCTACTTGCAAGCAGAGTCTGCAGTGTCTCCAGGAAACAGGCTCTAGTACAGGATCGTCTTTTGTTTGCTAATGGTTACTGCCCAGTCGCAAGGGAGAACGGTCACGTTTGAAGGCCATCATGTTTTGGAGAAAACTATATGTGTCTTCTGTGAATACATGATTAACAAAAATTTCACGTGTTCCATTCACATGACTTTCTCTACATCTCTGCAACAAAATATTCTTAAATAGCTTAGATTTCTATTTACTTCATGCTAATCAGAAAAAAATTAGCAGAAATAGTCTTATTACTTGCTTCCTTATAAGTAGAAGCGAAATAAGGGAGTGCCATAGGTTAAAGTGCTAGACAAAAGCTGGTTGCTATGTCACTGAAGTTCCTTTGTTTGTATGAACAGCAGTTGATGAATTCCTGTATGAGAAAAGTATGAGTTTTTCAAAGCAGAAACCAAAAAGAAGGAATGTCTAAAAAAACGATGAACTCCACGAAAAAAATGTATGTAACATAAATTGTGTGTTTTAATGTGCTCTACATTTTTCGTGTAGTAATTTTTGTCCATCTCTTACGGTTTAGCAGTTATTCAAAATTCCGTAAAATTCATCCAGAATAAAGTACTCTTCACAAGCTATTCCCAGAAATTTCAAGATATACATTTTATTTGTCTGATAAATAGCTTTAATATACGAGATTTTAATCAAAATCGTTACAGCCATTTTTGAGAATATCAAAATTTTCGAAAAAAGTTCCATGTAAAGGGTAGTTGGGGTGGGGGCATTTTTTTTCAAAATCTTCGTGTCACATCCCTGGAAGATACTGAACTTAAATACCAAGTTTGGTATTTTACCGACTTTTTGTTTTTGGGTTTCGTGTTCACAGACACACGGACACACAATCATGGACCTTTTTCTGAAAATTCTTTTTTTTTGAATACAGGGGACCCTAAAGATATATTTCCGGCGAAAACTCCGTATTGAATTTTTGGGTGGAGTGCAATACCTTCTCTATACACTATGTACATAGTACGTATAGAGAAAGTAAAAATTGGTCACATAACAAAATTTGTATTTAAATCCAATTCTTTGAAGAATGAAATATGAAGATATTCTTGACATTATATTTAACCAAAAACTGCTTGTACATACGTTTTAGTTGGGTACAAATTTTAAAAAAATCTGATGTGAAACACTCCATGACTTTCTCTAGCTGCTCTACAAACTTCTTACAAAAGATTATTCTTCTTTCTACACAAAGCTAATCGAGATAAACATTAGCAGAATGTTCTTATTACTTAGTTCCTTATAAGTAGAAGGGAACTAAAGGAATGCACTAGGCTAAAGTGATAGTCAAATGTTTTAAAAGCTATCATTATGCGATTATCATTGTAAATAGCTTCTTTGCTTGGCCAGGAGTAGAACAAATGAAAAACGGACGCTTCATGTCTGAGAAAAGTATAAGTACTTCACAATTGAAACCAAATAAAAAGGAATATCTTGGAAACGCTTACTTCCACAACAAAAACGTACAAGACATAAATTGTGTGTTTTACCATGCTCTACATTTTTATATAGTAAGTTTTTGTCCATCTCTTACGGTTTAGCAGTTAAGCAAAATTCGGCAAACTTCATCCAAAATAAAGAGATCTTCAGAGGCTATTCCCAGAAAATTCAATATATACCTTTCGTATGTCATTAAAATATCTTAAACATGAGACATTTTAATGAAAGTTGTTAGAGCCATTTTTGAGAAAATAAAAAAAAAATCGAAAAGTGATCCATGTAAGGGTACTTCGGGTCCGGGGATTTTCTTTAAAATCTTCGTGTCGAATCCTTGGAAGACACTCAACTTACATACCAAGTATGGTATTTACCGGGATTTTAGTTTTTGAGCTATGCAGCCCACAGACATACCCGGAACGTTTTCTAAAAGTAGTTTTTTTTTTGTTTTTTTTTTAATCAGAGGGTCTCAAAACATGTTTCCGGTGAAATCTCGGTATCGAATTTTTGGGTACATTACAATACCTTCTCTATATACTATGTGCATAGTACGTGTAGAGAAAGTAAAATGTACACATCATTTCTGCTAACAATTAGCGCACCAGGGAATAAGAAATATAAAAAAAATCTGATGTGACTTTCTCTACATCTCTGCAACAAATTATCGTTAAAAAGCTTATGCTTCTGTTTACTTCATGTTAATTGAGAAAAATAAGCAGAAATAGTCTTATTACTTATTCCTTGTAAATAGAATCGAAATAAGGGAGTACCATAGGTTAAAGCTGGTTGCTATGTGACTGAAGTTCCTTTGTTTGTATGGACAGGCGTTGACAAATTCCTGTATGAGACTAGTAAAGGTTTTTTAAAGCTGAAACCAGAAACAAGGAATATCTTAAAAACGATCAACCCCACAAACAAAATGTATGTAACATAAATTGTGTGTTTTAATGTGCTCTACATTTTTTGTATGGTAAGTTTTTGTCCATCTCTTACAGTTTAGCAGTTATGCAAAATTCCGTAAAATTCATCCAGAATAAAGTATTGTTCAGAGGCCAAAAAAATTCAAGATTTACATATTAATTGTCAGGTAAATATCTTTAATATACGACATTTCAATCAAAATTGTTGGAGCCATCTTTTAGAAAATCAAAATTTTCGAAAAAAAGCTCCATGTAAAGGGTAGTTGGGGATGGTGGAATTTTCTTGAAAAGCTTCCCGTCGCATCCTTGGAAGATATCAAACTTAAATACCATGTTTGATATTTAGCGGCTTTATTTGGTTTCAGGGGGACCCAAAACTGTATTTCCGGTGAAATCTCGGTATCGAATTTTTGGGTGCATTACAATACCTTCTCTATACACTATGTACATAGTACGTGTGGAGAAAGTAAATTGTGAGTACAAAATGTTATGCATTTGTTCCTGATTTTCCTAATTGGTTTTTCCTGGTCATTGTAATACCGATTTTCATGAATGCGTGGAATAGAACTATGAACTCTATCTTATCACACGGATAACAGTGTTTGATATTGCTCGGAGAGGTTTTTCCAGAGCTCTTGCAACACGTGTCTCACTGACAGTGCGGTACCACAGCATGTATGTACGTATTTATTCCTCTACAAATGGCACAGTTTACATGTACGAAATAATGTCACAAGAATATTGCAATGAACAATAATAATCTAATGAACGAATCTAATTACATTAAGTTTATAAATAACGAACCCAAACTATATGAACTAACAGTTCCGAAACAGATTATTATAGCTACCAGTTTATGGTTTTGTACAACTAGGTATAATGGTTAATTACAGACAATTATAAAGTCGTTAATTATTTTAACATTTCCATTCATCAACTTCTAATAATATCACCAATAGATTAACCATTAGCATTTACAACAATACTTCAATATGACTGCCTCCGTGGTCTAGTGATCAGCGAACTGACTTCTCACCCGGAGGTCCCGGATTCGATTCCCGGTTTTAGCAGGGAACTTTTCTTTAACCAGTATTGTTCCCAATCCCCTACATAGTCTGGAAGTATGTATGTGAAAGTGAATATATGTGTGTGTGTGTGTGTGTGTTTGAGGAAAATAAAAAAACTATTTAAACCCAATATAAAAAACCTACAGACGATTGTTTCTAATGCAAACCCCCGATATGACCTTAAATGTTAAAGGGGGCTATATAAATGAAACATAAAAAAAAAAAATCAATAAAAAAAATCTGATGTGTTACACTTACATGACTTTCTTTAGCTGCTCTACAAACTTCCTATAAAAGAGTATTCTTCTTTCTACACAATGCTAATCGAAATAATCATTAGCAGAATGGTCTTATTACTTAGTTCCTTATAAGTAGAAGGGAACTAAGGTAACGTACTAAGCTAAAGCGATAGGCAAATGTTTTAAAAGCTATTCTTAACGGATTGTCATTACAAATCGCTTCTTTGCTTGGCCAGGAGTAGAACAAAAGAAAAACGGACACTTCCTGACTGAGAAAAAGTATAAGAACTTCACAATTGAAAGCAATAACAAGGAATATCTCGGAAACGGTTACCTTCACAACAAAAACGTAAAGGACATAAATTGTGTGTTTTGACGAGATTACAGTTTTTATGTAGTGAGTTTTTGTTTATCTCTTACGGTTTAGCAGTTAAGCAAAATTTAGTAAAATTCATCCAGGGTAAAGAGGTCTTCAGAGGCTATTCCCAGAAAATTCGGGATATACATTTTATTTTGGCTATAAATAGCTTTGATTTACGGATTTTAATCAAAATAATTAGAGCCATTTTTAAGAAAATCAAACTTTTCGAAACATTTTCCATGTAAAGGGTAGTTTGTGGTGGGGACACATTTTTTAAAAGTTTCCTGACAAATATAATGTATATCTTGAATTTTCTAGGAATAGCCTCTGAAGACTACTTTATTCTAATTTCACCTTTAAAAAACTTATACTATTCTAATACAGGAATTTGTCAACTACTGTCCATACAAAGAAACTTCAGTCACATAGCAACCAGCTTTTGACTATCACTTTAAACGTATGGTACTCCCTTATTTCGCTTCTACTTACAATGAAGCAAATAATAAGACTATTTCTGCTATTTCTCGATTAGCATGAAGTAAATATAATCACAACCTTTTTAACAATAATTTGTTGCAGAGATGTAGAGAAGGCCATGTGAATGGAACGCATCATTTTTTTTTTCCTTATCCCCTAAATTTCCTTTGTTTACCGTTTGCTGTTTTATGACAAATACACATACATGTACACATTTACAAACACCCATGCCCAAAGCGGTACTTGAGCCCATGATCTCCTACGCCACGAAGCACTAAAGACAGGCGCTTTAGCAAGCGCGGCCGTTGGGATCGGCTATACCGGCTATTTTAATTCAATATAGTTATAACATTCAAAACTGGTGAATATATGGAATGTACCCTATATATCACTATGAACGTATTTAGTAATACTGGATTTGAAATTACAGATGCTAAAACGGAGAGAATTAAGTACGCTGCAATATTGACTGATAAAAATCCCCTTAATCTTTATTTTACAAAGACACCTTAGGATTTATTATTTTACGAGTTTATTATTTTATCCATATTTTCCCTGAAATAACCTTAATATATCTTAGGAAATCCAGATAACTTTACACTTGCTAATCTTTTAGTAACCCTAGTACATATTCAACCAAAAAGATACGTTTTATTTGCCTATGCCATTTTACGCTTCATTCCCTATGAATTGGGATAAGGGCCTAATTTAACGTATTCGGGGTGTCCTCCAATGTGGTATTAAAATAAGTGAATGAATGAATAAGTGTATTTATTAACATAGCAATATCATACATAGAATTTCAACAGTCGCACGGGTCCACAGACCGTACGTGCTTTTGTAATACACATTACAAGCAATATTAAAACAACAACCACAACAAAGAATTAGAAGAGTAAACACGAAAATAAAAAGACAAAGGAAATACACAGTCAAAAGCAATATTAAACAACAATAAAATTAAGAGCGAATCCGAAAATAAAGATACAAAGATATTAAAATATAGCAATTTAAATTTACAGCACAGAGTACACCTTCATAAATGCACCCTCTTATAATAGATAATTACACTTAAAAGACATATATACACATAATATATACAACCCTAGCACAACAGTGAACTAAGTATGACATAATATATATGTATGTAGAACATTGTAGTCACTTTTGTTTAGTTGATCTTATCCCTCCCCTTCTCTATTGGCAGCCTCCTCAGATCTCAGCTGTCTTGCGTTAAGTATAAATTTACCTAGCCCGTCCATGTTTTCCGTGCCTGCCAGTAGCGTCCAACATGCTTCTATCCCTACATTCGCAGTGGTAAAAAATCGCGGCAAATATTTTTCCCGCCATTCCTCCGTACCCCCACATCTTGCCAAGATGTGAGTCCACGACTCTTCCTCCTCGCAAATGGGACAGATTCTCGTACCATTCTCGTCAGAAATTTTTGTGCTCCTCCATGCTCCTAGTCTAATCCACGCGAGCCCCTCTCTAATGAGTTTGGTACCTGTTTTGATGTATTGCTCCATACCCCACTCCGATTTCAGCCCAGACTGTACTTCTAATGACACCTTCTCTGTGCATTGCGCAATTATTTGCTGTCTGTCAATATCACAGAGACGTTTCTTAATTTTTCTCCAAATACTTCGCCTGTTTTCCTGCCCCGCCATCCAAATGTCTCCCATCCCAATGGTTTCCAACCCTTTCTTTAATTTTGATGCCCACGTCAAATTACCTTCCATTCGCAATTGTTCACGGTAGCAGACTGCCCTAATTAGAGATTGGTTTCCGTGAACGATTCTCAGCCAATATTTAACTGCTCTGATTTTGCACTCTATCGTTTCACTATGTGCCCCGAATTCCCTCATTATTCCGCAGTTTGCCGTACCCCTCCCTACACCCAGAATTCCTTTCAAAAATTGGGAACTCACTTGATCCAGATTTCCTGTTTGTTCCCACCCCCATATTTCTCCTCCGTATGTCATCGTGGATCTAACTGTCGCTCCGTATACAGTTTCCATTAAGGTTATGGAGATATTCGGAATTCTGCAGCGTATCCGGAGAGCTTCCGCCGCTTTCACCCTTGCCTTGTGTTTCGCAATGTCAATGTGTTTTGTCCATTTTCCGTTCATTGTAAATGTGAGTCCTAAGCACACAAAAGATTTAACATTGTCCAGTATCTGTCCTGCATATGTCCAAGTCTCCTCCCTGCTATAAACACAACCATTTTTGAAAGTCATTGCCTTAGTCTTATTCACATTAACTGTAAGTAGCCATTCATCGCAATAGTTCTTAAAGTTTGTCCAGTCCTCGTTGCAATCCGTTTACTGTCGTAGAGCACAATACTAAATCGTCTGCGTATAAAAGTGTTGGGATCTGCAAATCCGCTACTGCTGGCGCTTGAATATTCTCTGCTATCATTGTATCAGTAATTTCATCCACAAAGAGATTAAATAGCAAGGGAGATAAAATACAACCCTGCCTCACTCCCCTATAGCTTCGGCAGCTCTCGGACACTCTGTTTCTGTCGTACTTCACACAGAATTTGACATTTTGATACATTGCCTGCAATGCTCTAACCATTTTACTTGATAACCCCTTTCTGCCTAGTTTGTACCATAATGCATTTCGATTGATAGAGTCAAATGCCTTCTTAAAGTCCACAAAAGCACAATGAAGCTTTCCCCGCTTAACTAACAGTTGCTTCGTCCTTAAAGTGTCTAATATAAAAGCGGCATCTATGGTACTGTGTCCTTCTCTGAAGCCCATTTGAAATTTTGAAAGTTTGCCCAATTTAGATTCCCAGTCCTTTATTCGGTTATATAACACTCTACAATAAACTTTCTCCATAATTGGCAAAAGAGTAACCCCCCTATAGTTATCCGGATTTCCAATAGTTCCCTTCCCTTTATAAATGGGATGAATAATGCCCTTTCCCCAACAGGTAGGGTAATTCCCCTCAATAAACAATCTGTTACATATCTGGAGCATACTTCTACCAAACTCATTAACATTGGCTGCGGCTTTAAAAACTTCCGGGGGCAGCCCATCCAACCCTGGAGCTTTGCCTTCCTTCAGACTCCTCAGCGCCTGTGCTATTTCTCGTGCTGATATTTCTTCGTCCAGTATTGGGATCTCAAGATTTCCCAAAATTTGCACTTCCTTTATAAAAATTCCTTCCCTTTCACCTTTCCCGAATATTCCCATAAAATGCATTGCCCATTTTCTGGGAGAAATTTTGTTGGGCGCCTGACGGTTGCCTCTTAAATGTTTTACTACTTGCCACATCTCAGCGTTATCCCCCCCGTGTTAACATATTACTAATTTTCTGAGTAATTTTGTCTTGCCACATAGTTCTCTTTTCCCGTAAGTGCTGTTTATACTCCCTTCGCTTTTTTGTAAACATTTTCCTAATGTCATTCTGAATTTTGACAGAGCCTCCTCTGCTTGTTTCTTTACAGCTCTGCATTGCTGGTCATACCAACCATTGAATCGTTTTACCTTAACATGCATTTGGACTTTCATTGTCCCCGCAGCCGTTGCTATTATATGCGTTAGTTCCTCCGCTGTGCCTGCGTTCCTTTCCCCTAATCTTCTTTCTAATTTATCAACAAATACTTCTTTTTCGATCGGTTTCCATATAAATTTACTAATGAATCTCCCTTCGTCCCCCTGCCCCTCTTCAGGTGCATGCGCCGCTATGGCCGTCTCTATATTCAGTTCCAGGACAACCTGACAGTGATGTGACTCGATACGATCCCCCACCTAAAAATTTCTAATTCTGCCAATTAAACCCTGACTTATTAAAATAAAATCTATTACACTACCCCCATTTTCATTTATGAAAGTGAGTTCTCCCTCTCGATCCTCACCGTACTTGCCATTCATTATTTCTAAAGAGAAGGCATCGCAGAAAGCAAGTAATTGTCTGCCCTCCCCATTAATAAAACTATCCTTGCTCTTTCGTTGACCTTCGCGGAATTCCTCCCCCCATTGATGACCCCCCGTTAGAGAAATATTCTCCCCTCCTAACCTCGCATTAAAATCTTCTAAGAGAATTAATTCAGCTCCTGGAAACTTTTCCTGTAACTGCACTAACGTTTCGGTTAAGTCACTGAAGAAATTCCTATTTGCATACTTGGACGTTGCTGGCTGGTTGTATAATCCTATAACTATTATTTGTACTCGCCCCTGTGCCAAAGATACAGCAATCACCCCTTCCAAACTGATTTCTAATTTAGTTATCTCAGCCTCCAGCTCAGATCTGAATGAAACTGATACCCCTCCTGGCCACCTTCCCCTCCTTCCCCGTGTCTCCCTTCCCCTACTAAAACTATGGAAATTAGCAGGTGTTACATTTTCTCCGTTTTTCAACCAAGTTTCTGTTAAACATACAACGTCAAAATCACTAAGGAAATACAAGAAATTCTCGCTACCCAACCTTTTTTTGAAGCCTTCGATGTTTCATGTGACAATCCTCAGAGAAGGGGTTGGGTCCTATTGTTTCCTTGCTGATGGTCTTCCTACAACTTGGCTGACCCTTTGTCGAGCTGTTGTCAGCCTAAGGGCACGGAGGGGCGTTGTTGTTGGCTTTTCCGGCGAAGACTGTCTCACCCTCCTCTCCTCTTAGCCCCTCCCTGTCGACATAGCTTGAGGCACCTGATGTTCTGCTGAGAGACCTGCTACCTGCTGGGCTGATGCACTGGCTACCTGCTCTAGCTGCCCTGTCCTGGGTTCGGTTTCCGCACTACTTCTAGGCTGTTCCATGCGCTCCAGCTCCTGTCGGTTCCAGACTCGTCCGTTAATGATCAGCTTGTCATACCGCAATACGGCATGACAGCCCTGCCTCCTGGCTTCGAACATGTGTCCCTTTAAGAATTCTCTCTCTTCTCTTACACGCTGGCTAAAGTCCTCGCTAATGCTTATTCCCGTTCCCCGTAAATAACGAGCATCTCGAAGGATGGCCACCTTGAGTTTATAATGGGCCAGTTTACACACAATAGGTCGCCTTACATAGCCACGTCGACCTACAGATGGGCTCTCTCCACATCAAACTCGCGGAGTTCGATTCCTATTTGTGAGATGACCCTTTTCACTATTTCCTCCGTCATCTCCCAACTCTCTCCCGCTTCTTCCGTCACACCATACACCACAATATTATTTCTACGAGATTGGTTCTCTAAATAATTTGTTTTCTCTTCCAGAGCACGCATTTGAACTGTCACATTCTCCACGGCACTTTCCAGCGATTTTAGGCTGCACTTTTCAAATCCTACACGCATTTCTTGCCTCAACTGTTCAATGAGATCTCGTACGCTTTCCATTGTCGAACTTCTTCCAGGTTGCTACGAGCAAGACACAAAACACGACCGTCCTCTTTCACACTCGGACTGCAACTAAGTGGATAAATGGGATTGCAAGGCACGTACACTCGCTTACAAATAGGTTCTTATATATAAATATTTCATTAAGATAAGTTATAGCTGTATATAGGATAAGCATCCTATCTGGTTATAGATATGAAAATCTTAAAGTGTTCCATTCAAATGCTTTTTTTTCTACCTGTTCCACAAACAAGCCATTCTTACAGAAGATTATTTTTTATCTAAATCATGTAATCGAGTTAAACATCAACACAATTGGTCTTATTACTTGCTTACTTGTAAGTATTCTTACAAGGGAAATAAGAGAATATACTAAACTAAATATTTTAAAAATTGGTCGCTAGGTAAGACATCTGAAATTTGGTTCTCTTTGCATTACCAGGAGTAAAACAAAAGAGATACGAAACGAAAGATGTCTTCCCGTTTGAGAAAAGCTTAAGTAGTTTAAAACTGAAACCGATAACAAAGAATATCTCGGAAACTATTAACTCAAAAAAATAAATAAATAAAAAAAATTGTGTTTCATCATTTTTACTTTCTCTACAAGTACTATGTACATAGTATATAGAGAAGGTATTGCATTCCACCCAAAATTCGATACCGAGATTTCACTGGAAATATACGTTTTAGGGTCCCCTGTGTCCAAAAAAAGTATTTTCAGAAAAAGGTGTGTGTGTGTGTCAGTGTGTCCGTGTATCTGTGAACACGATAACTCAAAAAAGAAAAGTCGGTAAAATACCAAACTTGGTATTTAAGTTTAGTATCTTCCAGGGATGCGACACCAAGATTTTGAGAAAATTCCCCCCCATCCCAAATTACCCTTTAGATTAAAAAAATTTCGAAAATTTGGTTTTCTCAAAAATGTCTCTAACGATTTTGATTAAAATTTAGTATATTAAAGTTATTTACCTGACAAATAAAAGTATATTTTGAATTTTCTGGGAATAGCCTCTGAAGAGTACTTTATTCTGGATGTATTTTACGGAATTTTACATAACTGCTAAACCATAAGAGATGGACAAAAACTTAACACACAAAAAATGTAGAGCACATTAAAATACACAATTTATGTTATATACATTTTTTTCGTGGAATTGATCGTTATTAAAATATTCCTTGTTTTTTGTTTCAGCTTTGAAAAACTTACTTTTCTCATGCAGGAATTTGTGAACTCCTGTCCATATCAACAAAGGAACTTCAGTCACATAGCAATCAGCCTTTCTCTATCAGTTTAACCTATGATACCCCCTTATTTCGCTTCTACTTATAAAGAAGCAAGTAATAATATTATTTCTGCTAATTTTTTCTCGATTAGAATGAAGTAAATAGAAGCATAAGCTTTTTAACAATAATTTGTAGCAGAGATGTAGAGAAAGTCATGTGAATGGAACACATAAGATTTTTACCTTCTCAACACGTCCTGTGCATATAGTAGGTAGAGAATATAGTGTACCCCACCCAAACATTCAATAACGGATTTCACCGGAAATATATGTATGTTTTGATTAAGGAGGCCCTAAAGGTATATTTCCAATGATGAAATCTTGGCATTGAATTTTTGGGTGGTGTGCGTGCTAGAGAAAATAAAAAGCTGTAGCAATGAAAAAAGAAATATTGTTATGCATTGCCCAATTTTTTTTTTTTTTTTTTAATTTAACGTCCTTTAACCTGGTTGGTCATTGCCCAAATATATTATAAGGCAATTCAACCAGCATACGGTTGAATGTTGATAGAACTCTTAACAGAGTTCCGATGAAATCGAGGCGTTGTATCTGTGTCTATTTGGTACGTGCTGACCTGTGGGTTTTTAATGGATAGCTGATGTATCGAAGAGAAACTGCAGACAAGAAAATCAGTCTTAAGATTTTCAGAGCTGATATTATTTACGCCTTGTGATAGCCGGGAAAAGGAAAGAAGTCAGCATCCTGGGAATCTACGTCACTACCCATAAAGAAGTCATAAATCCCGCTAATTGTTCTGGATGTACGCTAGCTGGCCTGGATTGGACCAAAATGACAATGCGTTATTAATGGATATTTCATTATTATATATTCAAAATTCAAAGTTGTCTTCTTTTTTAGTTGCATTCCACCCAAAAACTCGATACCGAGGTTTCACCGGAAATACATGTTTTGGGCCCCCCTGAATAAAAAAAAAAGCATTTTCAGAAAAAGGTCCGTATGCATGCGTGTGTGTGCTTGTGGACAGCATAGCTCAAAAACAAAAAGACCGTTGAATACCAAACTTGGTATTTAAGTTCGGTATCTTCCAAGGATGCGACACGAATATTTTCAAGAAAATTCCCCCACACCCAACTACCCTTTACATGGAACTTTTTTTTCGAAAATTTTGACTTTTTAAAAATGGCTCTAACGATTTTGATTAAAATATCGTGTAGTAAAGATAGTCATCTTACAAATAAAATGTATATCTTGAATTTTCTGGGAAAAGCCTCTGAAGACTACTTTATTCTGGATGAATTTTACGGAATTTTGCATAACTGCTAAACCGTAAGAGATGGACAAAAACTTACCACACAAAAAATGTAGATCACGTTAAAACACACAATTTATGTTACATACATTTTTTCGAGGAGTTGATCGTTTTTTAGATATTCCCTGTTTTTGGTCTCAGCTTTGAAATCTTATGCTTTTCTCATACAGGAATTTATCAACTTCAGTCCATACAAACAAAGGAACTCCAGTCTCATAGCAACCAGCTTTTGACTATCACTTTAACCTATGGCACTCCCTTATTTCGCTTCTACTTACAAGGAAGCAAGTAATAAGACTATTTCTGCTAATTTTTTCTCGATTAGAATGAAATGAATAGAATTTTTTAAAAATAATTTGTAGAGATGTAGAGAATGTCATGTGAATGGAACACATCAGATTTTTTTTTCTAAGAGGAATTGTTTTATGTTTTTTCATACAAAGTAATAACTTCTTTTGCACCTTTAATGTAGAGAGAAAATTTATGGTTAGGAAGTTCGTATGTTCGCCTTTCAGTACGTTGGTTGCGACCGGCCGTCTCGCCGCATCAAAGCAAGTAATTGATAAGAACGCACGGTATTAAAAAAGCTGTTATCAAGTAAACAGTGCCGTTTTCGTAGAGCAAAAATGACTCATGTGAGACATTCATAAAAGCACACCTATTTAGATAAACATACAAATGTTACATACATAACTGATTGATTTTCTTCTTTACATTGTACATTATGAAAACACCCAAGCAATTATAATACGAATTGTAATGTTTACTGATCTTACTAGGTAAAAACAAAAGCAGGAATTAAACTAAACTTTACTTATCTGCAGCTGTATTACTGAAAACTATATGTGCTTCTGAAGCCTTTCAAATGCAAACCTCATTCAACGTTCCGACAAATAAGAGTTGTATTGCGAAAAAGTTCGTTCCGCTTTTCGTTTTTGAGCTATGCTGTTCACAGACACACACACATGCACACACATACACGGACCTTTTTCCAAAAATGCTTTTTTTGAATTCAGGGGGACCCAAATGTGTATTTCCGGTGAAATCTCGGTATCGAATTTTTGGTGCAATACAATACCTTCTCTATACACTATATAATAGTACGTGTAGAGAAAGTAAAAACCCGAAGTGTTCCATTCACATGACTTTCTCTACATCTCTGCAACAAATATTGTTAAAAAGCTTATGTTTCTATTTATTTCATGCTAATCGGCAAAACATTAGCAGAAATAGTCTTATTACTTGCTTCCTTAAACGTAGAAGAGAAATAAGGGAGTACCATAGGTTAAAGTTGTTGTCAAAAGCTGGTTGCTATGTGATTGTAGTTCCTTTATTTGTATGGACAGGAGTTGACAAGTTCCTGCATGAGAAAAGTTAAGTTTCTCGTACCTGAAAACAAAAACAAGGAATATCTCAAAAACGACCAACTGCACGAAAAAAATGTATAAACATAAATTGTGTGTTTTAATGTGCTCTGCATTTTTTGTGTGGTAAGTTTTTGTCTATCTCTTACGGTTTTGCAGTTATGCAAAATTCCGTAAAACTCACTCAGAATTCTTCAAAGGCTATTCCCAGAAAATTCAAAATATACATTTTATTTGTCAGGTAAATATCTTTAATATACGGTATTTTAATCAAAATCGTTAGAGCCATTTTTTAGAAAATCAAAATGTTCGAAAAAAGTTGCATGTAAAGGGTAGTGTGGGGTGGGGGGATTTTTCTCAAAATCTTCATGTCGCATCCCTGGAAGATACTAAACTTAAATACCAAGTTTGGTATTTTACCAACTTTTTGAGTTATTGTGTTCACAGACACACGGGCACACACACGGACCTTTTTCTGAAAATACTTTTTTTGGATACAGGGGACCCTAAAACATATATTTCCGTTGAAATCTCGGTATCGAATTATTTGGTGGAGTGCAATACATTCTCTATACACTATGTACATAGTACGTGTAGAGAAAGTAAAAATGAACTTTCAAGATAACCATTAACGATAGTGAGCACGTAACATAAGATATTTTTGTTTTGTTTTTTTTATTTACTTCTTAATAATTTATTCTTTTATTTTTTATTGTTTTTTATTTTTATTATTTATTTTGTAATTCGGTTTTCGTTTGCATGTTAAATCATTTACTTCATTATTACTTTAGTAAATGTTAAAGTATTTTATAGGCTAATCCTGTGATTATAGAAAAACGACTGCATTGTTCTGATCATATTAGACAATAAAAAAAAAATCTATTTTACACTCATATGACTTTCTCTAACGGTTCTAGAAACAAACTTCTTACAAAAGAGATAAGCATTAGCAGAATGTATTTATTACTTAGTTCCTTATAAATAGAAGGAATGCACTAGGCTACAGCGACAGTAAATGTTTTAAAAGCTGTCGTTAAGCGATTCTCATTGCAATTCGCTTCTTTGCTTGGCCAGGAGTAGAACAAAAGAAAAACGAAGCCTTCTTGTTTGAGAAAAGTGTATATACTTTACAATTACAAGGAATATCTCGGAAACGGTTGCCTCCACAACAAAAACGTAAACAAATAAATTGTATGTTTTGACAAGATCTACAGTCAGTTTTTGTCTGTCTCTTAGGGTTTAGCAATATTCAAATTCTGCAAAATTCATCCAGAATGAATAGGTCTGCAGAGACTATCCCCAGAAAATTCAACATATACCTACATTTTATTTAGGATGTAAATATCTTTAATATACGGAATTGTAATTAAAATCCTTTCAGCTACATTTAAGATAATGAAAATTTTCGAAAAATGTTCCACGTAAAAGTAAGTTTGTGTGTGTGTGTGTGTGTGTTTAACGCCCACTTTTACTACGTGCGGTACCGCAGGCGATGACACTAATGCTACATGGAGAGAATGCGATGGCTGGGTAAACCGGAGAAACCCGCCCTTGCGCCGCGTTGTCCACCACAAATCTCACTAGGGATTGAGCCCGGGTCATCTATAGATCGTGGTGGGAGGATTATCTTGAAAATCTTCGTATTCTTGGAAGATACTAATCATAAACACGAATTTGGTATTAAACGGTCTTTTCGTTCTTGAGCTATGCTGTCACGCACGCTCACGGACGTTTTACTAAATGTCAAATAACTTTCTCTGCTTTTCTGTAACAAATTATTGTTAAAAAGCTTAGGTATTCTTCTATCTACTTATGACAATCAAGATACATTAGCAGAAAGTGTCTTCATATGATGTTCTCTAGCCGTTCAGCTAACAAGCCTTTGATTAAAATATTTTATTTACATTATGCTAATCAAGATAAACATCGTCAGAATTAATCTTATTACTACCTTCCTTGTAAGTAGAAGACAAAAAAGGGAATGTACAGGTTGTTTAGTCCTTTAAAAGCCGGTCATTAAGTGAAACAGTTGAAATTTCATTCTCTTTTTTTGCCAGCAGTAAACAGACGAGAAACGAGAAGAAATATGTCTTCCCATTTGAGAAAAGTTTAAGTGGCTTAAAATTGAAACCAATTATCCGGAGTATTCCGAAAACGGATATGTCATAAATTGTGTGTTTTAATGAGGTCTAAATTTTGCTAGTTATACAAAAGTAATGCTGAATGAAGAGGTCTTCAGAGGCTATTCCTAGAAAATTCAACATATTCATTTCATTTGTCATGAAAATATCTTAAACAGATGGTCTTTTAATCAAAATCGGAGCCATTTTTGAGAGAATTAAGATTTTCGAAAAGTGTTCCATGTAAAGCGGTGGTTGGGGTGGGGCGATTTTCTTCAAAATCTTCGTGTTGCATCCTTGTAAGAATACTCAACTTAAATACCAAATTTGGTATTTAACCGACTTTTCGGTTTTGAGCTATGCTGTCCCTATGCTGACTATTCCCGGAAAAGTAAAGATATACATTTTATTTGGGATATTAATAGTTTTACTATACGGGATTTTTATCAAAATCGTTACAGCCATTTTTAAAAAAATCAAAATATTCAAAAAAAATTGTCCATGTAAATTATAGTTTGGGTGGATGGATTTTTCTCAGATTCTTCGTGTCGCATCCCTGGAAGATACTAAACTTAAATACCAAGTTTGGTATTTAACGGTTTTTTGGTTTTTGAGTTATCATGTTCACAGACACACCGACACACACACGGACCTTTTTCTGAAAATACTATTTTTGGATACAGGGGACCCTAAAACGTATATTTCCGATGAAACCTGGGTATCAAATATTTAGGTGGAGTGTGCACTATGTACATAGTACATGTAGAGAAAGTAAAAAAGATAACCAGGCTACGAAATAATGGTAAGTAACAAATGTAACTCCATGGCACGACAGCTCACAAGAAACCTTGAACTACCGCCCAGCCGCTGCGTCCTCCATCTCGGTCCATAAATGGGGTGCAGTATTGGAGGGTGATACATAGCCAGCGCCTCGAACCCCCTCCCGGCCGGTTAATGCGGTTCTCATACCTGGAGCCGCTACTTCTCCATCAAGTAGTTCCACAATTGCCCCCCCCCCCAGGGACCTCACGAGGCTGAGTGCACCCCTTTCTAGGTCTTCCAGCAGGGGAAAAATCCCTACGCCGGTACGGGATTCGAACCCAGGTCTTCCGCTTGGCAAGCAGCCCCAACAAACTACTACATACTCTTATTCTTGCAATATTTGTGAGAAACTAGAAGCTGTATGTGCTTTGTCTCACAAGGAATGCTGTTCAGCACTATGATTAAGCCTCCTTTTGGTAGTTACCTTGAATAATCGCAGTAATAAACGACTGGATTCTTTGCTTCTTGCCAAAGAGCCTAGACAAGAATATATGATGTTCTTACAGTGAATAAACAGTTGCTCATATCAAAACACATTTTAGCTCTTGTTTCGGTGCATTCTTTCTTTTCTCCAAGTATTCAACCTCCTTTTACTTTTCTCTACAATGTACTATGAGCTTAGTAGGTATTGTTATCCACACAAAAACTTGATGTCAAGATTTCAGCGGAAATGTATGTTTTCAGGTCCCATAAAAAATCTGATGTGTTCCATCCACATGACTTCCTCTACATCTCCGTAAACAGTCATTAATAAGCGTATTTTTCTGCCCACTTCATGCTAATCGAGATAAACAATAGCAGAAACGGTCTTATTACTTAGTTCCTTATAAGTAGAAGGGAAATAAGGGAATACAGTAGGCGAAACCGACAGACACATGTTTTAAAATGTGGTTGCTGTAGAACTGAATTCCGTTTCTTTGCGTGGCCAGGAGTTGACAAGTTCCGTATGAGTATTTTAAAACTGAAACCAGTGACAAGGAATATCTCGGAAACGGCCAACTCCAGAAAAAAAAAGTATATGACATAAATTGTGTGTTTTAAGGAGCTCTGCATATTTTGTGCAGTAATTTTTGTCTATCTCTTACAGTTTACTAGTTATGCAAAATTAACAACAACAAAATCATCCAGAATGAAGAGGTTTTTAGAGGCTATTCCCAGAAAATTCAAGATATTAATTTTATTTGTCATGTAAATATTTTTAACATAGGAGCTTTTAATCAACATTTTAAGCTATTTTTGAAAAAATAAACATTTTCGAAATGTTTTCCATGCGAAGGTTAGTTGGGGGTGGGGGGATCTCTTTGAAACTCTTCGCGTTGCATCCTTGGGAGGTACTGAACATGAATATCAAGTTTGGTATATAACGGACTTTTCGTTTTTGAGCTATGCTGTCTACACACACACACGAACCTTTATATTAAAATGCTTTTTTTCTTTCTCTATACGTACTATGTACATATTGTATAGAGAATGTATTGTAATGCACCCAAAAATTCGATACCGAGATTTCACCGGAAAAAATATTTGAGACACCCTGAATAAAAAAAAAAAAGCATTTTTGAAAAAGTCCGTGTGTGTCTGTCGGTTTGTGTGTGTGTTTGTATGTGTGTATGTGTGTATATGAGTCTGTGGGCAGTATGGACTCAAAAACGAAAAGACCGTTAAAAACCAAACAGGGTATTTAGCTAGTTGGTCGTTTTTGAGATATTCCTTGTTATTGGTTTTAGCTTTAAAAAACGTATACTTTTCTCATACAGGAAGTTGTCAACTCCTGTCCATACAAAGGAACTTCAGTCATATAGCAACCAGCTTTTGACTACCACTTTAACCTATGGTACTCCCTTATTTCGCTTCTACTTACAAGGAAGCAAGTAATATTCTGCTAATTTTTTCTCGATTAGCATGAAGTAAATAGAAGTTTGAGCTTTTTAACAATAATTTGTTCCAGCGATGTAGAGAAAGTCATGTGAATGGAACACATCATATTTTTATCTTCTTGTAATATAGCCCTTGGTTATTCGAAAAAGAAGGAAATGCTCGTCATCTCTTTCTTTTTACGTTCTCGTCTCTATGACAAGGTAGGGTAGAAACGCCAGTGGCGGATGATCCTTCATCTTGTCTGCAGCTTACTTCCCTTGCAGAAGTTACAACACCACATCACTGCAAGTAATTAGGAAATACAACAGAGTTTTAAAGGAAAGAGACCCAAAGTGTTTTCCACATCCGTGTAATTTACAGATCGTAGACAAGGTCATCTCGGACGACAGTAAAAAGTTGTGTTCCCCAAGGCTCCGTGTTAGGACCTCTCTTCTTTCTTTGTGCAGTTAAGGATTTACCATACATATAATATAATTAAAAATGGCTCATTTAGAAGAATTTTCAACACTTTGAGTTATAGTTCTCTGGAAATGATGTAGTGGAACATGCTATAGGAAATGTTCACTTCCTCTACACTATATGCATAATAGATATAGATATTGTATTCCAACCAAAAATTCTATATTGAAATTTCACTAGAAGTATATGTTTTGAGGTAGGTACCCTAAATCCACAAAAATTACTTTCTCTACACGTTCTACATAGTGTATAGAGAAGGCATTGTATTCCATACCGAGATCTTACCGAAAATATACATTTTCAGACCCCCTGAATCCACAAGAAGCATTTTTAGAAGAAAAAAATCTGAAGTGTTCCATTCACATGACTTTCTCTATAACTCTGCAACAAATTATTGTTAAAAACCTTATGCTTCTATTTACTTCATGCTAATCGAGAAAAAATTAGCAGAAATAGTCTTATTACTTGCTTCCTTGTAAGTAGAAGCGAAATAATGGAGTACCATAGGTTAAAGTAACAGTCAAAAGCTGGTTGCTATGTGACTTTGTTTGTATAGACAGGTGTTGACAAATTCCTGTATGAGAAAAGTATAAGTTTCTCAAAGCTGAAACCAAAAAACACAATTATGTATGCTGATGACACGACTTCTTATCTTATTTTTAGTTTAAAATCATTACCTGGCAATTGTCAGCTAAATATGAACGCTTTAGGCTTATATACGGTTAAAAAGTTAACATGGGGATGCATATTGATAAACTGAAAGCCAAGTTTTCTAAGATTGTCTATATATCTATTTAGAAATTTAAGAAATTGTATACCATTGTTATGTTTGAAAACAGCTTACTTTTCTCTGTTTGATTCTGTGATAACATACGGATTAATTTTATGGGGTGGAAGTGAAAGAACTAAAGATGTTCTATTATTAAAAAAGAAGGTCTTACAAATAATTAATACTTGTAAGGAAAACATCTGATGTGTTCCATTCATATGAATTTCTCTACATCTCTGCAACAAGTTATTGTTAAAATGCGTATGCTTCTATTTACTTCATGCTATTTGAGAAAAAAAAAAAAATAGCAGAAATAGTCTATTTGCTTCCTTGTAAGTAAAAGCGAAATAGGGGAGTACCATAGGTTGAAGTGATAGTCAAAAGCTGGTTGTCATGTGACTGAAGTTCCTTTGTATGGACAGAAGTTGACTAATTCCTGTATGAGAAAAGCATAATTTTTTCTAAACTGAAACTAAAAACAAGGAATACCTCAGAAACGACCAATTCCCCGAAAAAAGGTATATAAATATAAATTGTGTGTTTTAACGCGCTCTACATTTTTTGTGTGGTAAATTTTTGTCCATCTCTTACGGCTTAGCAGTTACGCAAAATTCCATAAAATTCATCCAAAATAAAGTAGTCTTCAGAGGCTATTCCCAGAAAATTCGAGATATACATTTTATTTGACATGTAAATATATTTAATATACAATATTTTAATCAAAATCGTTAGAACCATTTTTTGGAAAATCAAAATTTTCGAAAAAAGTTGATAATCTACATTTTGCTTCCTTGGAAGATACCAAACTTGAATACCAATTTTGGTATTTAATAGTATTTTCGTTTTTTAGCTATGCTGACCATACACACACGGACCTTTTTCCTAAAATGCTTTTTCTGGATTCAAAGGGACCCAAAACATGCACTTCCGGTGAAATCTCGGTATCGAATTTTTGGGTGCATTACAATATCTACTCTATACACTATGTATACAGTACGTGGAAGATAAACTAAAAACGCCATGCAGGCCACTCTTTACAGACTTCAGTATTTTAACTGTATATAATTTTTATATTTTATATATTTTAATTCACATGCACAAATTGTCCAATAGCTATTAATAAGAAGTTAGAACCATTAACACGAAACTAGCAGAGAAATGATATTGATATACCATTTGCAAGATTGAGCAAAACACAAAAGTTATATTTGTATAGGACTCAAAATGTATAATAAATTACCAATCAATTTAAAGCAATTAAATATAAGAGATTTTAAAATGGCTACCAGACACTACATTTTATTCTCTTGACGAATTTTACTTACTCTACATATACTATGTATATAGTGTATAGAGAAGGTATTGCATTCCACCCAAAAATTCGATTCCGAAATTTCACCTGAAATATATGTTTTAGGGCCCCCTGTATCCATAAAAACCATTTTCAGAAAAAGGTTCGTGTCGGTGTTTGTGTGTCTGAACACGATAACTCAAAAACGAAAAGCCGCTAAAATACCAAACTTGGTATTTAAGTTTAGTAACTTCCAGGGATGCGACACGAAGATTTTGAGAAAAAACCTCCAACCCCAAACTACCCTTTACATGGAACAAATTTCGAAAATTTTGTTTCTCTCAAAAATGGCCCTAACGATTTTGATTAAAATATGGTATTACAGATATTTATACGGCAAATAAAATGTATATCTTCAATTTTCTGGGAATAGGCTCTAAAGACCTCTTTATTCTGAATGAATTTTGCTGAATATTGAGTAATAACTAGTATACCGTGAGAAATAGACAGAAACTTACTACATAAATGACTTTAAAAAACACAATTTATGTCATATACGTTTTTTTTTTTTCGTGGAATTGATCGTTTTTGAGATATTCCTTGTTGTTGGTTTCAGCTTTAAAAAATCTGATGTGTACCATTCACATGACTTTCTCTACATCTCTGCAACAAATTATTGTTAAAAAGCTTATGCCTCTATTTACTTCATGCTACTCGAGAACAAGTTAGCAGAAACAGTCTTATTACCTGTTTTCTTGTAAGTAGAAGCGAAATAAGGTAGTACCATAGGTTAAAGTGATAGTCAACAGCTGGTTGCTATTTGGCTGAAGTTCTTTTGTTTATTTGACAAATTCCTATATGAGAAAAGTAAGATTTTCATAGCTGAAACCAAAAGCAATGAATATCTTAAAAACGATCAACTCCACGAAAAAAAAATGTATATAACATAAATTGTGTGTTTTAACGTGCTCTACATTTCTTGTGTAGTAAGTTTTTATCTAAGTTCTACGGTTTAGTAGTTATGCAAAATTCCGTAAAATTCATCCAGAATAGAGTAATCTTCCCCGAAAATTCATGATATACATTTTATTTGTCAGGTAAATATCTTTAATATATGCTATTTAATCAAAATCGTTAGAGCCATTTTTAAGAAAATCAAAATTTTCGAAAAATGTTCCATGTAAAGGGTAGTTTGGGGTGGGGAGATTTTTCTCAAAATCTTCGTGTCGCATCCCTGGAAGATACTAAACTTAGATACCAAGTTTGGTATTTTACCGACCCTAAAACATATTTCGGGTGAAATCGCGGTATCGAATTTTTTGGTGGAGTGCAATACATTCTCTATACACTATGTACATAGTGCCTATAGAGAAAGTAAAAAATCTGATGTGTACCATTCACATGACTTTCTCTATATCCCTGCATCAAATAATTCTTACAAAGCTTATACTTCTATTTACCTTATGCTAATCAGAAAAAAATCTGAGGTGTTACACTCACATGAATTTCTCTAGCCGTTCTACAAACTTCTTACATAATATTATTCTTCTTTCTGCACCTTGTTAATCGAGGTATTCAGCACAATGCTTTTATTACTTAGTTCCTTATAAGTAAGAAGAAATTAAGGGAAAACACTAGGCTAAATCGATAGACAAATGTTTTAAAAGCTGTCGTTATGCGATTGTCATTACAAATGGCCTCTTTTCTTGGCCAGCAGTAGAACAAAACAAAAAAACGGACACTCCCGTCTGAGCAAAGTATAAGTACTTCACAACTGAAACTAATAATTATGAATACCTGGAAAAAGGTAAGCTCAACGAAAAAAAAATCGCCCTCCGTGGTGTAATGGTTACCATGCTAACTTCATATACCCAAGGTCGCGTGTTCAAACCCCGGCGGAGGACGATGGATTTTTTCGGGCGTAAAAATCCTTAGCATGGCTTCCTTCGGAAGGGAAGTAAAGCTGTGGGTCCCGTGTCGTAGATTTACGGCACGTAAAAGAACCTCAAGCCTGATAAGAGAGGCCTCTGAGCAAAATTAAGCGGCCTTTCACGCCCAATATAGAATGGGACGCTGAGAACCAAAGCAGTTAAAGAGCGTCCATAAATAACGGGCCATTTCATTTCATTTCAACGAAAAAAATGTATAGGTCGTAAATTGTGTATTTTAAGAAGGCCTACATTTTTTGTATAGTAAGTTTTTGTCTATCTCTTACGGTTTACTAGTTATGCCACATTAAGCAAAATTCATCCAGAATAAGCAGGTCTTTAGAAGCTATTCCCAGAAAATTCAAGATATACATTTTATTTTTCAGGTAAATATCTTTAATATACGATATTTTAATCAAATTCGTTAGAGCCATTTTTAAGAAAATCAAAATTTTCGAAAAAAGTTCCATGTAAAGGGTAGTTTGGGGTGGGGGGATTTTTCTCAACATCTTCATGTCGCATCCCTGGAAGATACTGAACTTAAATACCAAATTTGGTATTTTAGCTACTTTTCGTTTTTGAGTTATCGTGCTCACAGACACACACACACACGGACCTTTTTCTGGAAATACATTTTTGGATTCAGGGGGTCCTAAAACATATATTTCCGGTGAAATCTCGACATCGAATTTGTTGGTGGAATGCAACACATTCTCTATTCCTATGCACATTGTACATACGGGGCAAGAGAAAGTAAAAAGCATTTTCACAAAAAGGTCCGTGTGTGTGTGTGTGTGTCTGTGAACACGATAACTCAAAAACGAAAAATCGGTAAAATACTAAACTTGGTATTTAAGTTTAGTATCTTCCAGGGATGCGACACGAAGATTTTGAGAAAAATCCCCCTACTTCTAACTACCCTTTGCATGGAACTTTTTTCGAAAATTTTAATTCTCTCAAAAATGGCTCTAACGATTTTGATTAAAATTTCGTATATTAAACATATTTACCTGACAAATAAAATGGATATCTTGAATTTTCAGGAAATAGCCTATGAAGAGTAGTTTATTCTGGATGAATTTTACTAAATTTTGAATAACTGCTAAACCGTAAGAGATGGACAAAAACTTACTACACAAAAAATGTAGAGGAACTTAAAAACACACAATTTATGTTATATACATTTTTTTCGTGGAGTTAGTCGTTTTTGAGACATTCCTTATTTTTGTTTTCTGCTATGAAAAACTTATTTTCTCATACAGGAATTTGTCAACTCCTATCCATACAAAGGAACTTCATTGACATAGAAACCAGCTTTTGACTATCACTTTAACCTATGGTAGTCCCTTATTTCGATTCTATTTACCAGGAAGCAAGTAATAAGACTATCTCTGCTAATTTTTTCTGATGAGCATAAAGTAAATAGAAGTATAAGCTTTTTAAGAATAATTTCTTGCAGGGATATAGAGAGAGTCATGTGAATGGTACACATAAGATTTTTTACTTTCTCTAGCAATTATGTAAGTACAATGTGCATAATAGGCAGAGAAGGTATTGTAATGCATCCACAATTTCGATACAGAGATTTCACCGGAAATACAAGTTTTGAGGATCCCTGGATCCAAAAATTTTTAGAAAAAGTTCAGTGAGTGTGTGTATTCACGCATCTGTACGTGTGAATGGCACAATTCATAATACAAAAAAGTCGGTATACTTAAGTTCAATATCTTCCAATGAAGCGGCTTCAGGAAAAATTCCCCAACCCCAAACTACCCTTTACATCGAACAATTTTCGAAATGTTTGACTTTCTAAGAAATAGCTCTAACGATTTTTAACTAAAATGCCGTATATTAACGATATTTACATGTAAAATACTTAAACTTTTCCCAAAAAGGAGGTCCTTGTTTGTTTCACTCCGGGCCATGGAATGAGAACTGAATTTCAATGGCGATGGACAGTAGTTTTTATCGTCTTTTACATTTTTGAATGCTTCCTTACTACAGAGGTCACTTTAAAGGTCTGAATTACATTTTAGCCTAATGTATTCCTTTATTTCCCTTCTACTTACAAGAAAGCAAGTTAAAGGACCATTTATAGAAAATTCATCTCGATTAGCATGATTAAATAAAAATAATCTTTTCTAAAAATAGTTTGTTTGCTGAAGAGATGGAGAAAGTCATGTGAATGGAACACAGTTTTCTTTTCTTTCTAAAACGGTTTTAAGATTATCTCGCATAATGAGCCTAATTTGGTGTTCCGAAAATTAATTCCGCTCATAATGACGCTGTGTTTTTATTTTCTCTAACTCGTATGTACATACAATGTACCTACATAGTTGCTAAAGAAGGCTTCTACTGTATTCCACCCAAAAGTTCGATGCCGAAATTTCACCGGAAATATATGTTTTGAGGTCCCCTGAGTCCAAAAAAAATCAGTTTTAGAGAAGGTCCGTGTGTGTGTGTGTGTGTGAACAGCGTAGCTCAAAAACGAAAATACCATTAAATAGCAAAGTTGGTATTTATTATTGATTTAATTGTTTTTTCACACAAGCCGTGTGTAGGATAGCAGTTGGATAAGTAGAGTCAGACTGAAAAATTCAATGCCATAGCCGGGATTTGAACCACGGACCTCCCGGTATTTATATTTGGTTATCTTTCGAGGATGAGAAATGAAAATTTTCAAGAAAATTCTCCCACCACAAACTACCCTTTACATGGCAAACTTTTTGAGAACTTTTCTTTTGTGTAAAATGGCTAACGATTTTTATTAAAATGCTGTAAAGATATTACATCGCAAATAAAATATGCAACTTGAATTTTCTGGGCACAGCCCCTGAAGACCTCTTAATTCATCGCTGAATTTTGCATAACTGGTAAACCGCAAGAGAACTATTCACTGCACAGGTAGATCCCGTTAAAATACATAATTAATACCATATACGTTTTTTGTGTAGAGTTGACCTTTCCAAGACAGTTCTTGTAATTGGTTTCAATTTTAGCAAAGCGAACTGGACTTCAATTGTTTCACATAGGGGCCAGTTTTTAAAAGATTTGACTATGGCTGTAGCCTAGATGCACTCCCTTATTTTCCTCCTACTTTACAAGCAATATAACCAGTTCTAATAATGCTTATCTTGGTTAGAATGATATAGGCAAAAGAATAAATGCTTTAAGAATAGTTTGGTGGAAGAGCTAGAGAATGTCATGTGAATGGATCGCAACAGATTTTTACTTTCTCTACACGTAATATTTATATAGTATATAGAGAAGGCTATTTCTATACGTTGGTTACACCGCTTGTCATTACTTCAAAATGTGGTCTAGATTTAGTACTTTTGTTATTGTCATTAGAACCACTTTGTAGTGGTAGGCCGCGGCTGCAGAACGACGACAGGGCGTAGCCGAAAGTTCTATTAAGCTAAGCTAAAAGTGGAATTTTACCCATCACTTAAATTACTTCTTAAGAGTGTTGTATGTGTGTGAAATACAACTATCGTATATCTTTACTTAGAGAAGGTGTAGTATTTCACCCAAAAATTCGATACCGAGATTTGAAGGGAAATATATGTTCTGAGGCCCCCCTGAATCAAAAACAAACAACAAAAAGCATTTTTAGAAAAAGGGCAGAGTGTATTTGTGTGTGTGCGTGTGTGTCTGTGGAAAACATAGCCCTAAAACGAAAAATCCGTTAAATACCAAACTTGGTATTTAAGTAGGATCTAAGGATAAGATAGGAAGATTTTCAATAAAATCCCCCCCCCGCAAACTACCCTTTACAAGGAAAATTCTTCGACAATTTTGATTTTCTCAACAAAAAAAGTCTTACGATTTTGAATATTAAAGGATTTTCTACATGAATTTTCTGGAAATAACCTCCGAAGGCCTCTTCATTCTGAATGAATTTTGCATAACTGGTTAACCGTAAGAGATAGGGAAAAACTTCTACACAAAAATGTACATCTCGTTAAAACACGTGATTAATGCCATACACACATACACATTGACTATTAGTATTGGTTTCTATTGTAAACAACGTTACTTTCTGTTACGGGAAGCCATTTTTCGTTTCATTTCTTGTTTTACTTCAATGTTCACGTAGTAACGACCTACTTTTAAAAGAGTTGACAATCGCTTTAGCTTAGTGATCCCTGTTTTCCGTCTGCTCCGAAGGAAGCAATTATGCTAATGCCTATCTCGATTAACATGATGTAGCTCAATGGTAATATTTTGTAAGAATAATTTGTTTATAGAACAGGTACAGAAAGTCAGGTAAATTTAACACACCTTTCTTTTACAGTACATTATTTTAGTCAATTTTATCATTAAACGTTGCAGTCGTCTAAGTAAACACACAAATAAATACATTTTAATTTACAATTTTCTAGTGATTTTATGTTATTTCTGTTTTTATTTGATTCTTGCATATTGTTCTCATAAGTCTGTATATTTGTTGCTACAATGTGTAGCAAACTATTACAAAAATAAAAATGAAACATCAGGGAATAAAATATTTTGGTGAATTCAGGCATGAATTCCGATGAATTCATACAAAAAATAACAACTACTATATTTTTACTTTCTCTACACATATTATGTACATAGTGTATAGAGAAGGTATTGCATTCCACCCAAAATTCGATACGGAGATTTCACCGGAAATACACGTTTTAGTCTCCTGTATCCAAAAAGGTCCGTGAGTGTGTGTGTGTGTCCGTGTCTATGAACACAATAACTCAAAAACTAAAAGTCGGTAAAATACCAAACTAGTATTTAAATTTAGTATTTTCCAGGGATGCGATACGAAGGTTTTTGAGAAAAATCACTACCACAAACTACCCTTTACATGGAAAAAAATTCGAAAATTATGTTTTTCTCAAAAATAGCTGTAAAGATTTTGATCAAAACATTGTGTATTAAAGATATTTACCTGACAAATAAAATGTATGTCTTACATTTTCTGAGAATAGCCTCTGAACATTACTTTATTCTGGATGAATTTTACGGAACTTTGCATAACTGCTAAACCGTAAGGATGGATAAAATACTTACCACACAAAAGTAGAGCATGTTAAAACACACAATTTATGTAATATACCTTTTTTTCGTGGAGTTGATCGTTGTAGGTGTTTTCAGATTTAAAATTTACTCTCACGGAAAGTTGTAAACTCCTGGCCGTTGGTAACCAGCATTTTAAAAGATTTTACTGTCACTTTAACCTAATGTATGCCCTTATTTCCCTTTCACATACAAGGAATCAAGTAATTAAGACTATATCTTCCAATGTTTATCTAGTTTATCATCAATTAGATGAAGAATGTGCTTTTTAACAATAATTTGTTACAGAGATGTGGACAAAATCATGTGAATGGAACATAGATTGTTAACCCTTTCGTTGCTATAATCTGCAGGATCGTTCGATTCTTTAAAGGCACTCAAGCCATGTGTACGCCCTGACAGTGAGAAACTTTCAACATCGGCACCAAGTAGTTTTACTCTTAGTTAAGTTTGAATGTCTACGACTCTAACATATCCTTCGAACTATTGGTGTTCTTGACAGGAGAATGAGGAAACTGCATTGCCAGAAAACAAATGTTTTGCTCACCTGGAATTATCAAGTCGTTTTCCTTATTCACATTCACGAAACCAAAACACACATGCTGCCTGTTCAACCAGCAGTCGTAGACTGTTATTCTCTTGTTGTTTCCCCCACTCCTATCCTCAACACGGCTACGTCACATTCTCGATTAAAGTCGACTTTTTCCTTGTGTATGTGCCTGTTATGGCTCAGCGGAGTCATTCGGCCAGGCTGTTGATTGTAGTTTCGCAAAGGAGGAAACTAATTCGTAGATGCCAACCGGAAGAACAATTTACTAGCTGACAGCTGATGCAACCGGTTTAATACTAACCTTCATTAATATCAGGAGAAATGATAGTTTTTCGGCAATTGAGGTTAACCAATACTTGCAGCAGTAGTAGTAGTAGTAGGTGGCGGCGGCGGTGGTGGTGAGTAACAAAAAAAAATCTGATGTGTTCCATTCACATGACTTTCTCCATATCCCTGCAACAAATAATTCTTAAAAAGCTTATACTCCTATTTACTTTATGCTAATCAGAAAAAAATAGCAGAAATAGTCTAATTACTCGCTTCCTTGTAAGTAGGTTAAAGTGATAGTCAAATGCTGGTTGCTATGTCAATGAAGTTCCTTTGTTTATATGGATAGGAGTTGACAAGTTCCTGTATGAGAAAAGTATACGTTTTTCATAGCAGAAACCAAAAATAAGGAATGTCACAAAAACGACGAACTCCACGAAAAAAATGTATATAAGATAAATTGTGTGTTTTAATGTGCTCTACATTTGTTGTATAGTAAGTTTTTGTCCATCTCTTACGGTTTAGCAGTTATTCAAAATTTAGTAAAATTCATCCAGAATAAACTACTCTTCAGAGGCTATTCCCAGAAAATTCAAGATATCCATTTTATTTGTCAGGTAAATATGTTTAATATACGAAATTTTAATAAAAATCGTTAGAGCCATTTTTGAGAAAATCAAAATTTTCGAAAAAAGTTCCATGTAAAGGATAGTTGGGGGTGGGGGGATTTTTCTCAAAATCTTCGTGTCGCATCCCTGGAAGATACTAAACTTAAATACCGAGTTTGGTATTTTACCGACTTTTCGTTTTTGCGTTATCGTGTTCACAGACACACGGACACACACACACATACACACACACGGACCTTTTTGTGAAAATGCTTTTTTGGATATTGGGAACCCTAAAACATATATTTCCGGTGAAATCTCGGTATCGAATTTTTGGGTGGAGTGCAATACTTTCTCTATGCACTATGTACATAGTGCGTATGGAGAAAGTAAAAATCTGATGAATGGAAATTCACATGACTTTCTCTACATATCTACAACTTATTGTTAAAAAGCTTATCTTCTATTTACTCCACGATAATCGCAAAAAAATATAGCAGAAATCATCTTATTACTTCCTTCCTTGTAAGTAGAAGCGAAATAAGGGAGTATTATAGGTTAAAGTGATAGTCAAAAGCTGGTTGCTATGTGACTGAAGTTCCTTTGTATGGTCAGGAGTTGACACATTCCTGTATGAGAAAAATATAAGTTTATTTATAGCTGAAACTAATAACAAGGAATATCTAAAAAACGATCCTCTCCACGAAAGAAATGTATAGGTACAACATAAATTGTGTGTTTTAACTTGCTCTACATTTTTTGTGTGATTTTCTCAAAAATGGCTCTAATGATTTTGATTAAAATTTCGTATATTAAAGATATTTACCTGACTAATAAAATGTATATTTTTAATTTTCTGGGAATAGCCTCTGAAGACTACTTTATTCTGGGTCAATTTTACGGAATTTTGCATAACTGCTAAACCGTAAGAGACGACAAAAACTTACCACACAACAAATGTAGAGCACTTTGAAACACACAATTTATGTTACATACATTTTTTCGTGAAGTTTATTGTTTTTGAGATATAACTTGCTTTTGGTTTCTGCTTTCAAAAACATACTTTTCACATACAGGAATTTAACAATCCCTGTCCATACAAACAAAGGAACTTCAGTCACATAGCAAACAGCTTTTGACAATCACTTTAACCTATGGTACTCTCTTAACTCGCCTCTACTTACAAGGAAGCAAGTAATAAGACTATTTCTACTAATTTTTTCTCGATTAGCATGAAGTAAGTAGAAGCATAGGCTTTTGAACAATAATTTGTTGCAGAGATATAGAGAAAGTCATGTGAATGGAACACATCAGATTTTTATTTCTCCTTCTCAAGTAAAGAAAACGAAAATTTAACGTTATCACATATGGACCAGTTCTTAAAAGCCTTTGACTATCACTTAATCTTCTGTATTTTCTTGTTCCCATTGCATCCAAAAGGAAATAGTAATAAAACCGAACCTATAAATGTTTACTTAGATTAACATAAAGGAAATGGATTAATAAGGTTTTTAAAATTAGCAGAATAGGTAGACAAAGCCACTTAACGTATCACAACTATTTGTGTCTTTGTTTATAATCATTGGAATGATTTAATTATCTGTTCTATCTTTCTGGAAAATTCTGATGTGTTCCGCTCACATGACTTTCTCTATATCTATGCAATAAAGTATTGTTAATAAGCTTATTCTTCTATTTACTTCATGCTAATCGAGAAAAAATTAGCATAAAATATCTATAACTTGCTTCCTTAAAAGTAGAAACGAAATAAGGGAGTACCATAGATTAAAGAGATAGTCAAAATCTGGTTGCTACGTGACTGAAGTTCCTTTGTCTGTATGGACAGGGATTGTTAAATTCCTGTATGTGAAAAGTATGTTTTTGAAAGCTGAAACCAAAAACAAGGTATATCTCAAAAACGATAAACTCCACGAAAAAATGTACATAACATAAATTGTGTGTTTTAAAGTGCTCTGCATTTGTTGTGTGGTAAGTTTTTGTCCATCTCTTACGGTTTAGCAGTTATGCAAAATTCCGTAAAATTGACCCAGAATAAAGTAGTCTTCAGAGGCTATTCCCAGAAAATTCAAAATATACATTTTATTTGTCTGGTAAATATCTTTAATATACGATATTTTAATCAAAATCTTTAGAGCCATTTTTTAGAAAATCAAAATTTTCGAATAAGGTTTCATGTAAAGGGTAGTTTGGGATGGGGGGATTTTTCTCAAAATCTTCGTGTCGCATCCCTGGAAGATACTAAACTTAAATACCAAGTTTGGTATTTTACCGACTTTTCGTTTTTGAGTTATCGTGTTCACAGACACACGGACACACACACACACACACACGGACCTTCTTCTGAAAATACTTTTTTTAGATACGCGGGAGCCTAAAACATATATTTCCGGTGAAATGTCGGTATCGAATTTTTTGGGTGGAGTACAATACCTTCTCTAGACACTATGTACATAGTGCGTATAGAGAAAGTAATAATATACTACTTGTATTAGTGTTTGTCCTAGCAGAGCTGCAGATACGAGTTAAATGAAATTTAGTGGCACAATTCGTGTTCTAATGAGATATTTTTAAGGAGACAGTGAAACAATCGAATCAAACTACGTAGAAGTTGCAAAAGTGTTTCAATACCACTTTTTATTTCTATTTGTTACATGCACCGTTAAATCTTTTATATTTTACATTCTCAAATCATTTCGCACTATGTTTACTTTCTCTGCACGTACTATGTACATAGTGTATAGAGAAGGCATTGCATTCCACCCAAAAATTCGACACAGAGATTTCTCCAGAAATATATGTTTTAGGGTCCCCTTTATCAAAAAAAAAAAACAAAACATTTTCCGAAAAAGCTCCGTGTGTGTGTCCGTCTGTCTGTGAACACGTTAACTCAAAAACGAAAAGTCGGTCGAACACCAAACTTGGTATTAAAGTTCAGTATCTTACAGGAATGCGACACGATGATTTTGGGAAAAATCCCCCCACCCCAAACTACCCTTTACATGTAACAAATGTTGAAAATTTTGATTTTCTCAAAAATGGCTCTAACTATTTTGATTAAAATATCGCATATTAATGATATTTACCTGACAAATAAAATGTATATCTTGAATTTTCCGGGAATAGTCTCTGAAGACTACTTTATTCTCGATGAATTCTACGGAATTTTGCATAGCTGCTAAACCTAAGAGTTGGACAAAAACTTATCGCACAAAAAATGTAGAGCACGTTAAAACAATTACGTTATATGCATCTTTTTCGTGGAGTTGATCGTTTCTGAGACATTCCTTGTTTTTGGTTTCAGGTTTTAAAAACATACTTTTCTCATACAGGAATTTTTCAACTCCTGTCCATACAAACAAAGGAACTTAAGTCACATAGCAACCACTTTTGACTGTCACTTTAACCTATGGTACTCCCTTATTTCGCTTCTGCTTACAAAGAAGCAAGTAATAAAATTATTATGCTCGATTAGCATGAAGCAAATAGAAGCATGAGCCTTTTAACAATAATTGGTTGCAGAAATATAGAGAAAGTCATATTAATGGAACATAACAGATTTTTACAGTTTGTACGTTCAGTAAGCCAATAGTGAACAGAAAAATGCACGAGGACAGATCTCTATCAGAGGTTTGATTTATTCCATTCACATAACTTTCTCTACATAGCCTGTAACAAACAAGTTCTTAGAAAAGCGTTTCTTCTGATGTTAATCAAGATAAACATCAGCAGAAGTTACTTAATTTCACATAAGTAGGAGAGAGATAAGGAAGTACATTAAGCCAAAGCGATAGTCAAATATCAACAACAAAATGTGTATAACATAAATTGTGTGTTTTAACGAGATCAACAATTTTTGTGCATTTAAGTTTTGTTAGTCTCTTACAGTAAAGAATGAAGAAATCTTAAAGCGAAAATTAACAAAAAATGCAAATTATACGTTTCATTAGCCATGTGAATATCTACGATACACGGCATTTTAATCAACATCATTAGAGCCATTTTTGGGGAAATAAAAAGTTTAGAAAATGTAGTTTGGAATGAAGGATTTTCTAGAAATTCTTGAATTGCCTCGAAATATACTAAAGTTAAATAGCAAATTGCATATTTTAGTGACCTTTCGTTTTTGAGTTATGCTGTGTCTATATACACATACCTACACCTTCACGCGCGGACTTTTTTCTAATTTTTATTTTCTCTACGTGCACTATATACATAGTGTATAAGAGAAGGTATTGTAATGCACCCAAAAAGTTGATACCAAGATTTCACCGGAAATACTTGGTGTTTAAGTTTGGTATCTTCCAAGGATGCGATACAAAGATTTTCAAGAAAGTCCCCCAATCCCAAACTACCCTTTACATGGACCTTTTTTTTTTTCCAAACATTTTGATTTTCTCAAAAATGGCTCTTAACTATTTTGATTAAAATATTGTATATTAAAGGTATTTACCTGACAAATGAAATATATATCTTGAATTTTCTGGGAATAGCCTCTGAAGACTACTTTATTCTGGATGAATTTTACATAATTGCTAAACCGTAAGAGATGGACAAAAAGCTTACCACACAAAAAATGTAGAGCACGTTAAAGTACACAATGAAGTTATATACATTTTTTTCGTGGAGTTGATCCTTTTTCAGATATTCTTTGTTTTTGGTTTCTGCTTTAAAAAACTTTACTTTTCTCATACAGGAATTTGTCAACTCCTGACCATACAAACAAAGGAACTTCAGTCACATAGCAACCAGCTTTTGACTATCACTTTAGTCTATGTTACTCCCTTATTTTGCTTCTACTTACAAGGAAACAAGTAATAAGGCGATTTCTGCTAAGTTTTTCTCGATTAGCATTAAGTAAATAGAAGAATAAGCTTTTTAACAATATAAGTTGTTGTAGGTAGAGAAGTAGGAAAAGTGATGCGAATGTAACACAGCAGATTTTTTGGGGGGGATTTAGTGGTCCTCAAAAGATGTTTTTTTTTTTTTTCCGGAGAAATCTCGGTGTCGAATTTTTGGTGCAATACAGTACCTTCGCTACCTATTATGTATATTTACGTAAAAATGTTTCCGTTTTGCATTCAGAGGATTTCAAAACAATTATTTTTGTTGAAATTTCGGTATCTAATTTTGGGTGAAACACAGGACAACTGAACATCGAAAGGACTTGAACCGAATGACACAAGAGTTGAAAAATGTGAACCATTAATATCGGATATCTCGGAACCGGCTTATAGGTAAATAGAAGGGAAAGTAAATACGTATGATTATATATACGAGGGTAATTTCACCATAATTCCTTTAATTACGTCAGCATAGGTTCATTAATTACCTGCATTTATTATGCCAATTACATTTACGGTGTTTAAAAACAACTCTATTAGCAATTATTGCATGTAGTAGTATAAAAAAAAGCTGATGTGTTCCATTCACATGACCTCCTCTACATCTCTGTATCAAATTACTGTTATGAAGCTTATGCTCCTATTTACTTCATGCTAATCGAGAAAAATTAGCGGAAATACTCTTTTTACGTGCTTCCTTGTAAGTAGGAGCGAAATAAGGGAGTACTATAGGTTAAGTGATAGTCAAAAGCTGGTTGCTGAAGTTCCTTTGTTTGTATGAACACAAGTTTAAAAATTCCTGTATGAGAAAAGTATAAGTTTTATTAAGCTGAAACCAAAAATATATCTAAAAAACGATCAACTTCACGAAAAAAATATATAACATAAATTATGTGATTTGACGTGCGCTTCATTGTTTGTATGGTAAGTTTTTGTCCATCTCTTACGGTTTAGCAGCTATGCAAAATTCAATAAAAATCGTCCAGAATAAAGAAGTTTTAAGAGGCTATACTCAGAAAATTCAAGATATACATTTTATTGGGCATGTTAATATCTAAAATAGAAGACATTTTAATCAAAATCATTAGAGATTTTCGATTTTTTTTTCCATGTAAAGGGTAGTTTGGGGATTTTTTCTTGAAAATCTTCGTTTTGCATCCTTGGAAGATACCAAGCTTAAATACCCAGTTTCGTTTTTGAGGCATGCTGTCCACACACACACACACACACACACACACGCACACACACACGGGCCGCGCCGTGGCCGAGTGGTTAGACCACTAGCCTATCACCTAGACGGCCGGGGTTCGATCCCAAGCGACCGTATGTGAGATTTGTGGTGGACAAAGCGGCGCTGGGGCGGGTTTTCTCCGGGTACTCCGGTTTTCCCCGCCATCGCATTTCACCGGTGCTCCATCTTTCATGTATCATCAATGTCACCGCCTGCGGTGCCATTAGTAGTTAAAGCGGGCGTTAAACACTACAAAAAAAAAACACACACACATATGCATTTTTTCAAAAATGCTTTTTTTTTTTGGATTCAGGGGGACCCAAAACATGTATTTCCGATGAAATCTCGGTATCGAGTTTTTGGGTGATTACAATAGTTCCTCTATACGCTATGTACATAGTACGTGTAGAGAAGGTAATAAAGTTATATATCAGGGGTATACCATTAATGGACTAGTAGGGCTAGACTAGCCCCAAGAATTATCACTTATGGGTACCTGTATGATAAACTTTAACTTTGAAGTTTAAACTTAAAAAGTTTCAAGGTATGACAGCATAAATCAGTCTGTATCATTCGCTGAGCGCCTGTACCGTTGGCTCATTCAACATATCATTCTCCTCCTCCTATCGCCGCTAAGAACCAATCAGCTCGCTTAGGACTTGTTGAAGTGCATATGCCTTTCGTCCCACATTACAAACAACACACGGTCGGGCGTTATTACTAATAAAAGTTATGTGTCCTCATTTCAGTGGCGGCTTTTCAGATCACTTTTAGCAATTTGAATATAAGTGTTTCATTTGTGGTATGCTCAAGCACCGAAACAACCAGATGGGAACATCAGTGAGGAAAGAATCAATAGGTGGGAGCTTGTCTTCTGGCCTTGAAGAGAAACAAAAGAAACGCAGATGTCCAATACTCTGTGTGTTTGCAGCTATTTTTACTTTCTCTACACGGACTATGTATATAGTGTATAGAGAAGGTATTGCACTCCGCCAAAAAAATTCGATACCAAGATTTCACCGGGAATATGTGTTTTAGAGTCCCCAGTATCCAAAAAAAAGTATTTTCAGAAAAAGGTCCGTGCGCGCGCGCGTGTGTGTGTGTGTGTTCGTTCGTGTGTCCGTGTCTGTGAACACGATAACTCAAAAACGAAAAGTTGATAAAATATTACACTTGATATTTAGGTTTAATATCTTCCAGGGATGCGACACGAAGATTTTGAGAAAAATCCCCCCATCCCCAACTACCCTTCAATTTATGTTATATACATTTTTTTCGTGGAGTTGATCGTTTTTGGTTTCTGCTTTGTAAAACTTTTACTTTTCTCATACAGGAATTTGTTAACTGCTGTCCATACACACAAAGGAACTTCAGTGACATAGCAACCATATTTTTGCTATAATTTTAACCTATGGTACTCTCTTATTTCGCTTATACTCACAAGGAAGCAAGTAATAATACTATTTCTTATATTTTTTTCTGTTTAGCATGAAGTAAATAAAAGCATAAGCTTTTTAACAATAATTTGTTGCAGAGATGTAGAGAAAGTCATGTGAATGGAACACATCAGATTTTTACCATCTCTACACCTACAATGTACATAGAGTATAGAGAAAGTATTCCACTCCAACCAAAATTTTGAGATTTCACCGGAAATATATGTTTTAGGGTCCTTATATCCAAAAAATTTGATGTGGTCTATTCACATGACTTTCTCTACATCTCTGCAACAAATTATTGTTAAAAAGCTTATGCTTCTATTTACTTCATGCTCATCGAGAAACAATTAGCAGAAATAGTTCCTTTGTTTGTATGGACAGGAGTTGACAAATTCCTGTATGAGAAAAGTATAAGTTTTTCAAGGCTGAAACCAACAACAACGAATATCTAAAAAGGACCAAGTCCACGAAAAAAATGTATATAACACAAATTGTGTGTTTTAATGTGCTCTACAATTTTTGTAAGTTTTTGTCTTTCTCTTACGGTTTACCAGCTATACAAAATTACGTAAATGTCATCCAGAATAAGGTAATCTTCAGAGGCTATTCCCAGAAAATTCAAGATATACATTTTATTTGTTAGGTATATATCTTTAATATACGATATTTTAATCAAAATCGTTAGTCACTTTTTTAGAAAATCAAAATTTTCCATGTGAAGGGTAGTTTGGGTGGGGGGATTTTCTCGAAAATCTTCGTGTCGCATCCTTGGAAGATACTGAACTTAAATACCAAGTTTGGTATTTAACGGTCTTTCCGTTTTTGAGCTATGCTGCCCACAGACACACACACACACACACACACACACACACACACACACACACATAGACCCACACATGGACAGACAGACACACGGACATTTTTCTAAAAATGTTTTTTTTTATTCAGTGTGACTTAAAACATGTATTTACGGTGGAATCTCGGTATCGATTTTCGGTGCATTACAATACTTTCTCTATACACTATGTACATAGTACGTATAGAGAAAGTAAAAATCTGATGTGTTCCATTCACATGACTTTCTCTATAACTCTGCAATAAATTATTTTTAAAAAGCTTATTTCTCTACTTACTTCCTGCTAATCGAGAAAAAAATTAGCAAAAATAGTTTTATTTCTTGCTTCCTTGTAAGTAGAAGCGAAATAAGGGAGTACCATAGGTTAAAGTGATAGTCAAAAGCTGGTTGCTATGTGGCTGAAGTTCCTTTGTTTGTATGGACACGAGTTCACAAAGTACTGTATGAGAAAAATATAAGTTTTTATACCTCAAACCAAAAACAAGGAATATCTAAAAACAATCAACTCCACGAAAAAATATATAAAACATGAATTGTGTGCTTTAATGTGCTCTACATTTTTGTATGATAAGTTTTTGTCTCTCTCTTACGGTTTAGCACTTATGCAAAATTCCGTAAAATTCACTCAGAATAAAGTAGTCTTCAGAGGCTATTCCCAGAAAATTCGAAATATGCATTTTATTTGTCAGGTATATATCTTTAATAGAGATATTTTAATCAAAATCGTTAGAGCCATTTTTTTAGAAAATCAAAATTTTAGAAAAAAGTTCCATGTAAAGGGTAGTTTGGGGTGGAGGAATTTTTCTCAAAATCTTCATCTCGCATCCCTGAAAGATACTAAACTTGAATACCAAGTTTGGTATTTAACTGACTTTTCGTTTTTGAGTTATCATGTTCACAGACACACACACACGGACCTTTTTGTGAAAATGCTATTTTTGGATATTGGTGACCCTAAAACATATATTTCCGGTGAAATTTCGGTATGGAATCTTTTGGTGGAGTGCAATACCTTCTCTATACATTTTGTACATAGTGGGTATAGAGAAAGTAAAAATCTGATGTGTACTATTCACATAACTTTCTCTATATCCCTGCAACAAATTATTCTTAAAAAGCTTATACTATTATTTACTTTATGCTAATCAGAAAAAATGAGCAGAAATAGTCTTATTACTTGCTTCCTTGTAAGTAGAAGCGAAATAAGGGACTATCATAGGTTAAACTGATAATCAAAAGCTGGTTGCTATGTCAATGAAGTTCCTTTATTTATATGGATAGGAGTTGACAAGTTCCTGTATGAGAAAAGTATGTTTTTCATAGCAGAAACCAAAAATAAGGAATGTCTCAAAAACGACGAACTCACGAAAAAAATGTATATAACATAAAGTGTGTGTTTTAACGTGCTCTACATTTGTTGTGCAGTAAGTTTTTACCCATCTCTTACGGTTTAGGAGACATTCAAAATTCAGTAAAATTGATCCAGAATAAACTACTCTTCAGGGGCTATTTTCAGAAAATGCAAGATATTCATTTTATTTCTCAGGTAAATATCTTTAATATACGAAGTTTTAATCAAAATCGTTAGATCCATTTTTGAGAAAATCAAACTTTTCGAAAAAAGTTCCATGTAAAGGGTAGTTTGGGGTGGGGGCATTTTTTTCAAAATCTTCGTTGCAACCCTGGAACATACTAAACTTAAATACCAAGTTTGGTATTTTACCGACTTTTCGTTTTTGAGTTATCGTGTTCACAGACACACGGACACATTGACACACGGACACACACACACACACACACACACACACACACACACACACACACACACACACGGACCTTTTTGTGAAATTGCTTTTTTGGAAATTGGGGACCCTAAAACTTATATTTCCGGTGAAATCTCGGTATCAAATTTTTGGGTGGAGTGCAATACCTTCTCTATACACTATGTACATAGTGCGTATAGAGAAAGTAAAAAATCTGATGTGTACCATTCACATGACTTTCTCTAAATCCCTGCAACAAATTATTCTTAAGAAACTTACACTTCTATTTACTTTATGCTCATCAGAAAAAAAAAAATAGTAGAAATAGCCTTATTACTCGCTTCCTCGTAAGTAGGAGCGAAATAAGGGACAACCATAGGTTAAAGTGATAGTCAAAAGCTGGTTGCTATATCAATGAAGTTCCATTGTTTATATGAATAGTAGTTGACAAGTTCCTGTATGAGAAAAGAATACGTTTTTCATAGCAGAAACCAAAAATAAGGAATGTCTCAAAAACGACGAACTCCACGAAAAAAAAATGTATATAAGATAAATTGTGTGTTTTAATGTGCTCTACATTTGTTGTATAGTAAGTTTTTGTCCATCTCTTATGGTTTAGCAGTTATTCAAAATTCCGTAAAATTTATCCAGAATAAACTACTCTTCAGAGGCTATTCCCAGAAAATTCAAGATATCCATTTTATTTGTCAGGTAAATATGTTTAATATACGAAATTTTAATCAAAATCGTTAGAGCCATTTTTGAGAAAATCTACATTTTTGAAAAAAGTTACATGTAAAGGGTAGTTGGGGGTGGGGGATTTTTCTCAAAATCTTCGTATCGTATCCCTGGAAGATACTAAACTTAAATACCAAGTTTGGTATTTTACCGACTTTTCGTTTTTGAGTTATCGTGTTCACAGACACACTGACACACGGACACACACACGGACCTTTTTGTGAAAATGCTATTTTTGGATATGTGACCCTAAAACATACATTTCCGGTGAAATCTCGGCATCGAATTTTTGGGTGGAGTGCAATACTTTCTCTATACACTATGTACATAGTGCGTGTAGAGAAAATAAAAATCTGATATGTTCCATTCACATGACTTTATCTATAACTCTGTAAATTATTATTGTTAATAAGCTTACCTTTTATTTATTTCATGGTAATCGAGAAAATTAGCAGAATTAGTCTTATTCCTTGCTTTATTGTAAGTAGAAACGAAATAAGGGAGTACCATATGTTAAAGTGAAAGCCAAAAGCTGGTTGCTATGTGACTGATGTTCCTTTGTATGGACAGGAGTTAACAAATTCCTGTATGAGAAAAGTATGTTTTTCAAAGCTGAAACCAAGAAAAAGGTATATCTCAAAAACGATCAACTCCTCGAAAAAAATGTATATAACATAAATTGTATGTTTTAACGTGCTCTACATTTTTTGTGGGTTAAGTTTTTGTCCATCTCTTACGGTTTAGTAGTTATGAAAAATTCATCCAGAATAAAGTAGTCTTCAGAGCCTATTCCCAGAAAATTCAAAATATACATTTTATTTGTCAGGTAAATAACTTTAATATACGATATTTTAATCAAAATCGTTGAAGCCATTTTTTAGAAAATCAAAATTTTCGAAAAAAAGTTAGATGTAAAGGGTAGTTTGGGGTGGGGCGATTTTTTTTTCAAACTCTTCGTGTGCATCCCTGGAAGATACTAAACTTAAATACCAAGTTTGGTATTTTACCGACTTTTCGTTTTTGAGTTATCGTGTTCACAGACACACTGACACACGGACACACTGACACACACACACACACACACGCAGGGACCTTTTTGTGAAAATACTTTTTTTGGATACAGAGAACCCTAAAACATATATTTCCGGTGAAATCTCAGTATCGAATTTTCTGGTGGAGTGCAATACATTCTCTATACACTATGTACATAGTGAGTATAGAGAAAGTAAAAAGCATTTACAGAAAAAGGTCCGTGTGTCTGTGAACACGATAACTCAAAAACGAAAAGTTGGTAAAATACCAAACTTGGTGTTTAAATTAAGTATCTTTCAGGGATGCGACACGAAGATTTTGAGAAAAATCCCCCCATCCCAAACTACCCTTTATATGGAACTTTTTTCGAAAATTTTTATTTTCTCAAAAATGACTCTAACGATTTTGCTTAAAATATCGTATTTTAAAGATATTTACCTGACAAATAAAATGTATATCTTGAATTTTTAAAGAATAGCCACTGAAGACTACTTTATTCTGGGTGAATTTTACGGAATTTTGTATAACTGCTAAACCGTAAGAAATGGACAAAAACTTACCCCATAATAAATGTCGAGCACATTAAAACAAACAATTTATGTCGTTTTTGAGATATTCCTTGTTTTTGTTTTAAGCTTTGAAAAACATACTTTTCTCATACAGGAATTTGTCAACTCCTGTCCATACAAATTAAGGAACGTCAGTCACATAGCAACCAGCTTTTGACTATCAGTTTAACCTATGTTATTCCCTTATTTCGCTTCTGCTCACATGGAAGCAAATAAAAATAAAGAATATTTCTGCTAATTTTTCTCGATTAGCATAAAGTAAATAAAAGCATGAGCTCTTTAACAATAATTTGTTGCAGAGAGAAAGTCATGTGAATGGAACACATCAGATTTTATGTCAATGGATGTTTTTACCGAATTGCCGTGACGGCTAAACAGATTCTACGGTGCAGCTAACAGGAATTTAGCGAAATACAGACAAGCCTTTGCAGAGGTTAGCCTATCAGTTTATTGGTCTCATAAAAGAAAGAACCTAGGAAAGACACCCATTTCCCAAGGGATGCTTTTGGCGTCCAAAGTAAGAAATTCCATGAGCAGTCTAAAAATATCGTTCGCGTAATGTGATTGTGCTTTTGAATAAGATGGTTGCCCGTTGTGTTCTTTTATTTTACTGAAGTTAACGCCGCTACAACTTTGTATTTCCATCTACTGTTTTGTTCAGTTAAAATTAGCGAATGAACGAAAGAAACATCTGATGTGATCCATTCACATGGCCTTCTCTGCATCTCTACAACAAATTATTATTAAAAAGTTTATTCTTCTATTTACTTAATGCTAATCGAGAAAAAATGTCTCAGAACCATAGAGTTTCTGTACACGGGGAGTTGCAGGGAACCTCTTCTATTTCATCATTTTAACGAGTTGATTTATCAGATCTCCTAAAAGCCACGTACTAGAATTTCTAGCTATGAGTGGATATTATTATTATTATTATTATTATTATTATTATTATTATTATTATTATTATTATTATTATATTTTGGTTATCAGTTAGATTAGTAGGAGGTTTTTTGGTTAGATTAGTATAATTTTAATTATTTTTGTGTTGGTTGGGATAGCATATTTTACTTTATTAGAACGAAGGGTGTTAGGGTATATCCATCTTCGTAAAGGTCCTAATAAGGTTAGGTTTGTAGGAATTTTACATTACTGCTACTGCTACTGCTCCTGCTCCTGCTCCTGCTGCTGCTGCTGCTGCTGCTGCTGCTGCTGCTGCTATACTTGCATATTTATTGTTAAGAAAAGCTTCACTTTTCTAATTTATGTCTACCACAAAGTATTTATTTGTTAGATCGCTAGAGTCTTTGCATTCTACCCAAAACTTCAAATCTACCAAATTTTTTATATCTCACCGGAAGTGTATTTTTTTCTGCTGGTTTTTTGCTCGCTGAATTGTGGGTTTCTTAACAATGGATTTTTCAGTATAAGAGATGGGGAAGTCCGGGTAAATCGGATAGCCCGGGCAAAGTGAAAAATACTTAGTGTGCAAAAAGTACATTAGCTAATACCACGCAAACAGCATGGATAGTAGCGATATCTGTTACACTTCCGATGGAAATGCCTGTTCAGTTGTGAGACATATGTGTTTCATATAAGAAGACATTTTTTAATCTCCAGAGTTTTACTCAAATATGTCATTGTAAGTAAAAATGTATTTATTAGGAGATGTACATTTATTTCCTGGAAGTGAATGTTTCTCATTAGGCGTTAAGTTTTCCTTGTTCTGATAATATGAAAATCGATTGTCGGTCTATTTCATTTGGACTCTTTGAACCTCTTCGAAGTAAATGGCTACGCACCGGGCAACGCGAGAAGGCCAAAGTGAATAACTATTCGTTTGCCCGGGTTATTGTCAAAACAAAGAATATTTAAAGTAGCTTGCCTCATTTAAAGTTAAACACGATTTTAATAACTTTAATGCAAACCTTAGTAACATTGTGTCAGTTAGGTAGTGTAGTTTATGGATAGACATAAATATATAAGTTTGTGTGCACCAGAGCCTACGTCAATTGCTAGGGCTAGAGGATTTAATCGTCCGGAAGTAAATAGGTGTTTTACACTTCTATGGGAACTCATAACAATGAACATGGACGAGACTGATTTTTAAACTTCAACCAAGAAAACACCAAAACTTCTTTCTATTAGAGGAAAGAAACAAATAGGATGATCGCCGGTCTAGAGCGAGACCAATTAACATCTGCAATTTGTTGCTACAATACTTCTAGACCTTTTATTCCTCCATTCCTTATTTTTGCACGAAAGCGCTTCAACAGCGGCTTCTTGACGAAGGTCCTCCGCGATGTTAAGCTATGCGAACGATAACGACTGGATCAACGGGGAGAAATTATTGCAGTGGCTGCAATTTTTGTGGACCAAGTTCGTCCAACTTCAAACAAAAAGGTCATCCTGCTCTTGGACAATCATTGATCCCATAAATGGTCTCGATTATACTAGGTAAAATAATGTATATTTCTCTCTTTTGTGCCCCACACGACGCATAAAATGCAACCATTGAACGTGGCTGTAAATGGGCCTCCGAAAACTAGTTTTGAAAAAGCAATTTCAAAGAAACCATGTTGAAAGAATAGTCAAACAGTTCGGTGTTGCAATATTGTTTGCCACAGCTTACTTGAGTGTGGCAAATTCTCAAATTGCTATGAGTGGTTTTCGGTCTTCTGAAATTGGACCTTACAGTCCAAATCTTTATTCTGTGTCTGATTACTCTCCCTCTTCTCTCACAGATGGTCCTAATCCTACCTGCACCTCAAAATTTCGTCCTAATAGTTCAGCTTCTCTTGAATTTCCAAGTCAGAGTAATTACTCAAACTTGAACCATCCGCCAGTTCCTACACTCCACACGACATTCGACTTGGCCAACAATTAAACGTGCTTCCTCAAACGGACGGAAAAGTAAAGGCCAATAAGCTGTAACATTCACTAGCACTCCAATTGGAAATCAGCAACAAGACAAATTTGACAAATAACAACAACTGAAGGCGGTTGCCAGGAACCTGGAAAAACTTTCGAAATATCCAAGTAGAGCAACTTTGAAGCTGTTAAAGATAAATATTTTTGTCTGGTGTGTGCAGAACCCTTCCTGGAAATACTGAAAGAAGATTGGATACAGTGTACTTTGTGATGTCACGAATCATCCATTAATGCAGTGGTCGTGGTTCCTACTTGTGTGATGATTGCAGTGATTAAAAATGCGTGTTCACTTTGCCTTAACAAATATTCACTTTGCACAGGATACCCTAAAGTTAACTTATCCTCTTTACCCGGACTTTCCCTATTAGGAACATTAATATTTTCATATTTTGTGACAGATAGGGAACAATTCTGGTTAAAGAAAGATCCCCCCCCCCCCCAGCCGGGAATCAACCCGTAACTCCGGGTTGACAGAAGTCCACAACGCTGACCATTCAACCACAGAGACAGTCAAATGTGTGTTGTGGTCTCTTGAAACTGAAAGCATTTTCAGGCACAGACCTGTGCACGCGCGAGCACATTTGTGCACATTTCTTCACTTATTGAAGAGTCCTTGGTTGATGAATGTAGACACACAATTGCCTCCTGTGATGCAACTCACACACGGTTCTTATTCCTAAATGAGGGCTTTCGTGGGCGCTACTCCTTATATACACGCCATCAGATTAATTTTTTTTTTTTGGATAGTGTTTGACGCCCATCAGATTCAGTTTTTAAATTACAGCGCATGCGCAAACTCGCTCCTCCCATGACTTAAGGTTAGAAAAGGATTTTTTATTTTTATTTTCGACCCCCTTATTCACTGCATTCTCCTTTTTTCTTTCTTTTTTTTTCAGATAAATGCGGGTGCGAGATTTACATCTTTGATGTAGAAAATGCAAGTCGTAAAATATTTGCTTTTTATAGACACTAGTGTGAGAAACATGTGCATGCTAATGGGTTTTGTTATTTATTTTAATGGGATGTTTATGTTATTATGTACCGTTGTTAATCCTTTTTAACAGCTCATATTCACGGAAGCCTATTCACTTCAATATCTGTGGTGGTCTGTATGTAATGTGAGAATCTTGTAGTTTTATTATCTCCGATGCCAGCTGATTTCAATGTATGTTGAGACAGATTTAAAGCTGTGAGGACATGTTATAGTTACAAAACACGTGTGGGTTTTTAAAACAGTACCACGAGTATTAAGTCTGGTATCTATCAGATACTATATAACAGGGAACCATATGGTATATATTATCTGTTAGGATAATATTTTAACGCTAGACTAACACTGGGAGAGATATGTCTGCTTTATCATTTTCATCATCCGCGCTAAAAGGGTCGAGACACAGCAAAATGTTTTTCCCATGGTCTATGTCAGCCGACATTCCTCGAGTGTTTAACATGTGTAGATATGACTGAACATGTGGCCACTGAAGATGCAAATTGTCGTTTGTCTACCGGTCATCTACCAAAATTATCGATCATCTAGCGATCCTCATCTAACAAATGGATAACTTAAAACATAAATAAAATCTCTATCTAAGGATGCGCATTAATCTCATAATTATACGATCTATCAATTACATTGTGTCTTCAAGGATGCTATCAATCATATGGGGGGGGGGAGGGGAATCAATCCTCTATATCATACATACCGGAGGGGAGAAGGTCAACAAACAAAACATATCACACACATAAGGAGAAGGCAAGGCTAGGCGAATATCAATCAACCACTAACCAACACATTCAGGGAGCCATGGGCTCAGGAATCGAACACAGGGTACTTTCTCTAGATTATGCATTGAACTATTATCTGCTCACACCAACAGGTATTTCAACAAATTACAAACATCATCACACATTTGTGGGTGGGGGGATACTTGCTCTAGATAATACAGGCCTTTTGCTGACGCTTGGATTCAAATATGCTGACTATGCTAAGAGGATATATTCTTACGCTAACCCCGGGGAAGGCTCGGACAGTGAGAGATCAGCTTCGCCCGAAAGATAAATGAGAGTTGCAAAGTTTCCTGCAGCTATTCAGTTACTTTTGTCGGTTCGTCAGAGGTTTCTGAACATCGCAAAACTCTCATTGGTCTGACAGAAGAGCTCCGGCTTTACGTGTGGTCAGCAGAGGCAGAGGGTGTATTCCAGGCGTTTAAATCAGCACTCTATAGTGCGCCTGTCTTAGAATTTCCACAATCTGCCGTTGATTTTATTGTAGACACCAACGCCAACACACCGATATTGAGGCATTCTAGCCCTGATCCAGGACTGGATCACTAGCCTATACAGAAATATGCTCTCAAGACGGAAAAGGAATGACAGCGTTATCCGCCAGAGGCTACTGGCAGTAATAAGGCATTGGGACAGTTCTAAGAGTACTACCTATACAGTCAGCCATTCCAACTGAGAACTGATCATGCCACCCTTACCTGACTGCTGAGTTTAGCTCGTTGGATCCAGATGTTCCAAGAATACAACTTTACATCAGAACAACTGAACCAACATGATTCTTGACATGGCTTCCAACTGAAACCGTATCATGTCCAGAATAGTGCAGTCAGTGCACTAAGGTAGAGGAGAAGGAACATATCACAGCTATCTGTATAATTTCAGTAGTGCCTGTAGATGGATAGAATTGTGCAGGCCTTCAGATGGAGTACTGGTGGATATCGACTTGGGGCTACTCTTGAGAGAAGTAGAGGTAGGGACTAGGCCAAGTTAGAAAGTCATACACAGTAGTAGTGTGTAGTTCAAGGAAGATATACTGTTTAGGGTTTGGGAGTCACTTTGTAGGCAGATAGAACAGTTGACTTCTTCTCAGAGTGAGGTAACAGAAGTCCTGGAGGAAGTACATGTAGGGACTTTGGAAGGACATTTGGGACTCAACAATTGACAAGTTCTGACAGGGTACTGCTGGTTGAGGATATAGACAGATGTTGAGAAGTGGTGTTACCAATGTCATATGTGTGCAGCAAGCTACGACTCACAGACCGGAGCTTAGAAAGTGAAAGATCTCCCTATCACCTGGGCAACCTTCTCACTTCCTTCTCGTCTGAAGGAGGTGCACCTGGCTTGGTTGCAAATTGGCCATTGTGTTTTTACCCGTAGTTACCTTTTTAATAGAGATCTAAACCTGGGAATGAAAGACAGCTTAATTTTGCTCAGAGGCCTCTTAATCAGGCTTGACATTCTATTATGTGTTGTAAATCTATAATATGGGACTGACAGCTTTACTTCCCTTCCAAAGGAAACTATGCTAAGGACTTTTACGCCCAGAAATATTCATCACCCTTTCCCGGGTTTTAACCCACGACCTTGGGTACAAAAGGCTAGCATGATAACCACTGCATCAAGGAAAGCAACACCCCCTTTTCCCCAGAACAGCCGGCAGTTGACTGTGAACAGTCTCGTACACTGACTTCGACCGGGAGCCAAAGGCCCAGGTTTTTAGTAGGGTGGTCTGATGTGGCTACATTGCCCAAACTAGATAAAGGGATGTTGTCCCAAGCTTCAATAACCATGACAAAGGCCATACCTTTTGATGAAGAGAATTAACATTCAAAGACTACCCAAGATTCTCTAACCTGCTAGGTGCTGGTTGGGAAAACCAGCCCTGAAGAGGGATCAGTGTGACTACATGCCAAATAGTCGCCCTCTGTGGTGTAATGGTTACCATGCTAACTTCATATACCCAAAATTGCGGGTTCAAACCCGGCGGAGGATGATGGATTTTTTCAGGCATAAAAATCCTTAGCATGACTTCCTTTGGAAGGGAAGTAAAGCCGTGGGTCCCGTGTCGTAGATTTACGGCACGTAAAAGAACCTCAAACCTGATAGAGAGGCCTCTGAGCAAAATTAAAACGGTCTTTAACGCCCAATATAGAATGGGACGCTGAGAACCACAGTAGTTAAGGGGCGTCCATAAATAACATGCCATTTACACTTTTTTTTTACATGCCAAATGCATTCATCTTGACACCATGAATTGTTGCCCATATGCTGGTGGCTTCCATTCCATAGGGTGACAATTTGTTGCACCTGAGTGGAACTTAAACACATGTGAGTGTAAAGAATATATGCAACAATGACTTCTACTTCATAATCAGAAGGTATAAAAAGGTCTGCAGTTAGGATAGAGGGCTCCAAGAGTGTAGTTTTTTTATAGTCTTTAATGCCCACTTTTACTACCATGGCATTGCAGGTGAAAGAGTGCAATTGAATTAGAGAGAGCAGACATTAATAGCATTAAAGCAAGAAGGGGTGACATATGCTATAGCATTGAATCAAATACAATTTGTCATGTCAGCTATTAAATAAAGAGATTGTTGTTAGAATATGCTAGGTAAAGTAGAGATTTGAGTACAAACATTACTTCAGTGATGAATGATGGCGATAACTAGATATGTGTTCTGAGAAACAAAACTTCACTTTGAAGTAAGGGGAAGAGCATGTGATTTCTCAAACAGAATTTTCAAAAATACTCATATGTTGGCATTAAAAGCTGTACTTTACTTTTGTACTACACTTTTGCTGTCAGAAAATTGTAATGATTGAGTTGAATGATGAGAGCATTATATAGAAAGTTCTTAAAACAAAGAATGAAGTAAGTAATAACGACAAAGGAGTGTTGAAAATTGGGCAAGACTGAGGTACATCAGATTATTGGAACTAGATAATATGTAAAGATAGCAAACTTTGTTTTATTCAACAAAATTTCTACAGCATATCTAATATTGAAATACAACCAACCATTAGGCAATAAAATAAAATATTTGTAAGGGACCACTGCAATATAAATACATCACATTAAACACATTTATAGCTTAACTGCTACAGAACTACTTTATTGTAGATCAAAACTGGTATTTTAAACTTGATGGTATATCATAACTAGGGCTCGGATTTTTAGGTGCTAAAAACTTGGGAAATATTTATTCTTTATGCACTAAAAATGTTAAAAATATGTGCTAAAAAGTACAAAATATGTGCCAAAACAAATAAACTATTTTTTAAAAGAACTTCCCAACACAAAGAAGGTTGTCAAAACTTTGCAGTTTCACAAATTGACTACACAGTTTAGCATGTATCAGTGTATATACTAGTTGAGCTGTGAAGCGATAACAGTTATTTCTTTATTTCAAGCATATGGCAGTGGAGGAATTCCCGTTCTTATCTTGCGAACTTCATGTAACTAAGTAAAGCAAGATGTTTATATTTTCTTCAAACTGAAGGGATACTGTGGCTGACATATCAGTTCTTCCAATAATTAACAACAAATTGCATTGTCTGGCATGTGTAATTGAGCATTATAGAAGTTGATAGCGATTTGTTAAAAATAATTTTGCTGCTGCTTTTGTGATTTTATGAAATTATGTGAAAATTATTTTAAAAAGGTTTCCTTTATGGGATTTTTGTGTAATTTATGTGAATATCCGTGAATATTTATTTACATAAAAAATCAGAAAATATGCATTTTTATGGGCAATAAAACTTAAAATGTTTGGTCTAGTGTACATATCAGAATATTAAACTCAGTTTCAAGTTCATTAGTATGCAAACAAAATATGTATTTACCTAAAAATCTGAGCCCTAATCATAGCTATCTAAGCCGTGACAAGTTGTTCCTAAATGTTCTTGAATTTATTATCAGTTAGCTAAAATGATTAAAATCACTGACAAGGTGTTGGTCATTACCTATATATGAATTCTCACTGTGTGTTATTAAGTCTTGGTATGACACAAGTATATGATATAATGGCTGAGATTTATGCTATTTTACATTTATTAGAAACAACATTAATGAATTTGCTTTGTTACTAATTAGGGAAGCAAATCTTGTATAAGTTACTGAATTATGTACTAGGGTTGAATGAAAAGTAATGCCTCCACCTTCATAACTCTTCAACAGATGGCAGCATTGGTATGTGGCAGGTACTGGCTTGTTCTGTAGCTCTTCTCTACAGCTCCATTTGGCATTGACAATTGTGTTGTTACAGTATAAAGTATGGAACCCTGCGCAGACGGTCGGTCAATGCCATTTAAGCAAAGTGCAGTCATTGAATTCTTGACAGCAGAAGGGTCACCCCAAAGGAGATTCATCAGAGAATGAAAGCAGTTTATGGTGATTGTGTTGATGTGAGTACTGTGCGTCTTTGGGTGAGTAAGTTTAAAGATGTTGAGGTGGGAACATCTGACTTGCGTGACAAACAAAGAGTTGGACTCCTGTGACACACACGTTCTTGTGAAATACCAGTTGTGCTTGCAATTTCTCTCTGAGTGATACGACGATTGTCTGAATCAATCGTCAATATTTTGCTTCTGAAACTCGTGGTTGCTACACAAACAAAAGTGTCTGAGAATGCATTTCATTAGTTTCATGGCAGTCTTGATTACTGTAAACTTCTTATCAGGGTAGCTCTCAATGATATTTTTTTCTTCTGCTTTTGCAGTGATCCAAATTCCACTACTATCAGTTTATTCACTACCACTAGTTTATCCACTAGGTACCTTATGTAACATGGCAATACATTTCTATAGCTCCCATAAAAATTCTCAAAGCTATTTTATTTTTTGTAATTTCCAGATAAAGAGATAATTGGTAGTGAATGCTTCATATAGTTATAACCTTTGTCACATCACGTACCTATATTATACTTTTATATTCTAGTAGCTGATTTGTGGACTCTTCTTTAGTGGTATAGCAGGAAATAAAATTATATTTAATATATGTAAATTAATAATATTTAAGCTAAAGCAAAGAGAAATAAGAATACTTAAAATAAATTAAATAATATCTTGTCTTAAACATATAGTAAGAATTCACAAAGAAAAAAAAACAAATCAGACGTGTTCCATTCACATATCTTTCTCTGCCTGTTCTGCAAAACAACTATTCTTATAATAGTTTATTCTTTTATCCACATTTTGTAATCAAAATAAACATTAGCATAAATTATATCATTACTTGCTTCTTGCAAGTAGAAGGGAAATAAGAGGATACATTAGGTTAAAATGATCTTAAATGTTTTAGAAGTTGTCATTATACAATTGTCACTAAAATTTGCTTCTTTGCTTGACAAGGAGTAGCAGGGTTCAAATTAACAGGGGGGATGAGGGGGATTTCGCCCTCTGATTGGCCGCACCATGGTCAGATGGTCAGACCACTAGCCTCTCACCTAGATGGCCCGGGTTCGATCCCATGCGACCGCATGTGAGATTTGTGGTGGACAAAGCGGCATAGGGGCGGGTTTTCTCCGGTTTCTCCAGTTTACCTGCCATCACATTCCACCGGGCCTCCATCTTCATGTATCATCAGTGTCAGAGCAGTAAAGCGGGCATCAAACACTACCCACACCCCTCTGATTAAAAATTTCCCTAGCTTGTTAAAGAGGAAATACTTTCCTGGCAGGGAAATATTTTTTACTTTTAATTATAAGCACAATTAGCATGCTCTTTGAAAATATAGGAAGACTGATACACTTTCAATGCCAACTGTATTAACTGCGAGCTCTGAGTAAGCAAAACTATCATATCCCTAATACCAAGTAAGCTAAATAATAAACAACTCTCAGTTCGATTAGCTGCGTTAGTATTGGGGTCATAATTCCAGCAGTTTGCACCAGCAATGACAATGGTAGCTTGAAGTATTTAGTTCAGTTTTTTGCAAAAGTGAGTGTTCTATCGTCGATCAGCATGGATAGATTTGTTACAGAAAGTAACATTGATGTTTTCCAGTTTGAATCTCAGGCTTCAACTTCAAGTAATATTAATATTCAGTTAAAAACTGCAGCATTGGAGGTGACATATGATTGTGAAAGTAATAACAGTAAATGTACCACCGCCAATGATGACAATGATATGATGATGATGTTTTATGTATATAATGCATCAATACTGCTACCATTAGCATTATTACTATTCCTGGTATAAATACTGATTCTTAAGTTTCTCCCTCATGTCAGAGAGTCTGATTTCAACACTGAGGAGTGTTTATCAAAAGTTAGCTAAAGTGTAAATATATAAATTGAAATCAAAAACAACGAATAACTCAGAAGTATTTAACTCCAGAAAAAAATGCACATGGCATAAATTGTGTTTTTTAACGAGATATACATTTTTATCTATCTCTTATGAATAACTCATCCATAGTGAAGATCTTCAGAGGTATTTCCAGAAAATTCAAGGTATACATTTTGTTTTGTAAATATCTTTAAATGGTATTTTAATCAAAATCATCAGAGCCATTTTTGAGAAAAATAAAACTTTCAAAAACTATTCTATGTAAAGAGTTGTTTATGGTGGGGGGACTTTTTTGAATATCTTTGCGTTGCATCCTTGGAACATACTAAATGGAAATGCAAGTTTGTTATTTAGCTGTCTTTCAATTTTTTAGTTGTGTTCACATGCACGCACGCACACACACACACCCACACACACACACACACACACACACACAGATACCTTTGCTTCTTTTGGATGTAGGGCACTTCAAAACATATATTTCCAGTGAAATCTCCACATCAAATTTTTGGATGGTATAATGCTATACTTCTGTACCTAGGATGTGCATAAGTATGTGTAGAGAAAGTAAAAAGAAAAAACATGAATAGTTGGCCAACACTAGAGCAAAACTGAGACTCCCAAAGATATTAAAAGCAATGTAAAAGATTTATACAATAATATAGTTCACATGAATAAGGGAATAAATAAAAAGGTGTGGAAAATTAAAGCAACCATGATTTACCTTGTAAACAAAGATTTTTAGTCTACTCATGAACAGAAAAGAACAAATGTTAATAAAAATTAGCTTGACTTGTAATATGATTTTTTTTACCAGACTTTTATGTATATGTACATATATTAATGTGTATAATGTATGTACCTAAGTATTTTTTTTTTTTATGAAATCTTGTAAAAATATTTCAAATGATGAATAAATGTGAATCTGAATGACAAACTTTTGTAAGACAGGACTGGATAGCCTTTTTACGTATTTTTTTAAGAAGTGGTGGAATTCTTTTTTCATGGTGTTTAAAGCCCGCTTTTACTACAAATGGGGAATGGTGGAATGGGATTCCCTTCACATCCTTAAAAGTAGCAGTCCTTTTGAATTCCGCTTGTATTCTACATGATATTACGTTGCCTGTTATAAGTTTCCTATTTGGGAAAATAAGGTTTAGAGTTTATGAAACTTTGAACTACTGAGATTCACATTATAGATTCAGTACAATAATGAGTACAATTGCATCTCCTTCACCTTTTCAAAAGTGGCAGTTATTTTGGATTCCACTTGTATTCTAAAAATTGTTAGGTGCCCTGATATATCTCTTGTCCCTTGTATTTGAGGAAATAAGATTTAGAGTTTGTGAAAGTTTGAGTTACTGAGACTCATATTATCAGCTTTAATGAAATAATAATCCCAATTACCAGGGCCTTTATTTTTTCAATTTCCGAACGCTTAGTATAGAAGCTACGCAAGCTGCAGAAAGCGGACTTGCGCTGTAGGCTACTGCATTGCACTACAGCCATGCTTTGCCATCATTGTTGTTCCTGCCAAGTGCAAATTACAAAGTGTAATTGGGTTTCTGCAAGCAGAAGGGAATAGTGCAGCAGACATTCATCGGCGAATAAGCCGAGGAAAGCTGACTTCAGGAATTGTGTTGATCCATGACAACGCTCGTCCACACACTGCTGGCACAACCCAACAGCTCCTTGAACATTTTCAGTGGGACATACAGTCCTGACCTGGCACCCAGCGACTTTCACCTTTTCCCTGAACTGAAGACGTGGCTAGGAGGGCAGCACTTTCAAACCAACAAAGATCTTCAATACAATGTCAATGCTCATTTGAAATCATTGGCAGCAACATTTTTGAAGTGCGTATTGCAAAGCTTGTGCACAGATACGATAAATGTCTCAATGTTTTTGGTGATTATGTTGAAAAGTAACCATAAGTGTACAAAACTTTTAGTAAAAAAATAATTGTTTTCTATAAATTTGTCTTTTATTTAAAGACTATGGCAGGTTGAAAAGAAAATGGTCCTTGAACATCTAGCCATTTCAGTAATTAACATTAAATATGCTAATTATTCTAAAGTTTCCTGAAAGCCAAAGGTAAACTAGAAAGAGCAGATGGTCATAGCTCTTTTCCCCTTACTTGAGCTTAACTTTTAGAGGAGAAGCATGCAAAATAGCAGCCCCAGTAATAACATCAGTATTTGTCACCCATATCTCATGGCTAAGCCAGGCATTATGTTCAGCTGTTTGCATTTTGTTGAGTACTTGATGTAGAACTGATTTCTCCACATAACTAATGTACTTAAAGAGTTATAAGAACTGATTGCCTCTTATTTTTTAACTGGTAAGTATCAAAAATATCTGATTTGTTCCATTCAAATGACTTTCTCTACAACACTACAAAAAAGTATTATTAAAACTCTTTAGCTTCTATTTACTTTATGCTAATCGAGAAAAAAGTTAGCGAAATAGTCTTATTAATTGCTTCCTTGTAGGTAGAAGGAAATAAGGGAGTATCATAGGTTAAAGTAATAGTCAAAAGCTGGTTGCTACGTGACTGAAGTACTTTGCTTGTATGGACAGGAGTTGGCAAATTCCTGTATGTGAAAAGTATAAGTTTTTCAAAGCTGAAACCAATAACAAGGAATATCTAAAAAACGATCAACTCCACAAAAAAAATGTATGTTACATAAATTATGTGTTTTAACGTGCTCTACATTTTTTGTGTGGTAAGTTTTTGTCCATCTCTTATGGTTTAGCAGTTATGCAAAATTCCGTAAAATTCATCCAGAATAAAGTAGTCTTCAGAGGCTATTCCCAGAAAATTCAAGATATACATTTTATTCGTAAGGTAAATATAAAATATCATACAATATTTTAATTAAAATCGTTAAGAGCCATTTTTGAGAAAATCAACATTTTCGAAAAAAGTTCCATGTAAAGGGTAGTTGGGAGTGGTGGGGGGGGGATTTTCTTGAAAATCTTTGTGTCATACCCTTGGAAGGTACCAAACCTAAATACTAAGTTGACAGACACACACATGCACGCACGCACACCCACATCCACCCCCCCCACACACACACATTTTTCTAAAAATTTTCTTTTTGGATTCTCAAAACATGTATTTCCGGTGAAATCTTGGTCTCAAATTTTTGGGTGCATTACAATACCTTCTCTATACACTATGCACATAGTACGTGTAAAGAAAGTAAAAATGAAGCACACCAAAAGAGAAATCATTTTGATGCTGTAAGCTGAAGTTACATTAATACTATAAGGATTACAAATAAGAATAACATTTCAATATGTTTTTCTTCACTTTTAATACAACTCTGAAATTGTCTAATTTTATTATAATACCAACAATGTGCAACATTTTTTCTTCACAACATTTGCTTGTTTATATGGTAATTATTTCTTTTTGCTATCAGAGGCTTACAAATTGAAATTATTAAAAGATGCTATGTTATATTTTGCATGTAAACTTCTTTTCTGATCAGTGTGTATTTAACGTACAAGAGAGCATAAAAAACAAGTTTTTGAGAGAATCAGATTTAAATTTAATATCTTTGGAGAGATGTTAGAGGCAATTGTTTATGTGTAGATAATTGCATAATAGTGTTATAATTTTATCTTTTTTTTTTTTTTTTTTCAAAATTACAACTCATGTCATCTAATCACACTAATATCATAGTTAGATCAAAATGGCATGAGAAGGAGAATGCACTGATTTTCCCACATATAGTAAAACGTGTATGCAAATTTTTATAAATGAATTTCACAACTGTAACCAAAGAAGCTCATGTGTCATTTGTATACCACTCAGTTTATTTTAAAGTATCACATAAATGCAGAATGTTATATAATTGCAATAAAATATTCGTAAATAAATTGCAGATATAGAGTTAACAATACTGAAGAAATGCTAAAAGCATTTCTAAAATGGCTTTAGGGATTTGTTTTGGTATTCATTGACTTATTAAGAGATAGGCATATCGATACAACGTAATAAATCACTGAGCTTATTTTCAGTTTTAAAGCTTAATTAAACATATGTGAAAATTGGTACAGAGTTCTGGTTAAAGCTTAATAATGCTTTTCTTATTAGAATTTAATGCCTATCTCGCTTAAATTTAAGAGTGAATAATGTTTCTGAGTATTCAGACTTGCAACTTCCTTTTTTTTATCAACAAGTGCTTTTTACATAAAGGAAATATTTATAGGCTAGTATACATACTAAAAATCTCCTTTGTTTTCAATGTGTAGGAGATATCTTACCTATTAATTGAACACTTAGCACACTGACTCAACACATTCATACAAACAGGTCAGTGCAAATCTGGCATTATGTGGAAATTAAAATTAAAGACTGATCAATGTAATAGCTTTCCCATGATTTCACTAAGTTCCATACTAGAATTTTTACACCATTGCACATTTGCATATTGGACACTTTTCATTAAATTACAAGAATTTAACTATTTTACTTCATGTATAAAAGATGAGGAGGGGAAAAAAAGGTATAATTAAATTAAAGTTTGTTTTTTTAACTCTTTGTTGCCTGTCAGTACCTATAAGTTCCGCTTGTTTTAAGTGTAACTATACAAATAGGGTTGTACTCTAGGATTGGTTTCATGTTATACTAACCTTCAACCATAAACGACAAGTAAACAAGACGGTTTTATATTGTAAAAATATGTACAACTTTTGCCGTAAAATGGCAGTAATGTTTTTAAATAAATAAAAGAGAGAACCGACATAACTACAGTCAAATGTAACCCGATTAGCTTCCAAGCATCTCACCGATTATTTTACTTGGCTCTCCCCATCATTTATAACAATCACTGGAATTTAAACTTGCAACATTTGGCTTTGAATGGATGGCCAGTCCATTACCTGTCACCTAACACTCATTACCATTTAAACTACTATTTTGTAGTGTGTTTGACAGCATTATGAAAGCTTGTTCAGAAGAATTTTAACTTTTAATTGGGAACAAAAATATTAATAAAAGATCTACATATATTTCCATTTTTGTTTTCTCTATTATTTTATATAATAATTTTATAGGTTTATTCCTGTATATTTTTACTAGAACTCCAGTTTTAAACTTGAATTAAAGGAAAAACAGCATATGTAGTATACTAGAACAGGCAACTAAGGGTTAAACCAAGGCAATATTGTTCATTTTGAGTCTAAAAATAGCGGAATTGAATGTAAAATGATGGTCAATAATCAGATGATTAAACTAAAAGACCAAGTAGAAAGTTCCAGAAATATTGATTTACAAATTAAGATTCTATACTCCTGTTACCAGCTGGGTTCCATTAATTACACGCATAGTTGTACACCTTTCCCTACTCTGTGCCTTCAGTTGTATTAGATTAAGCTTCATGTCTTTAGATTATTGACCACCTCATTTATATTATTAAATTACAATAAAAAATGAATAAATAAATAAATAACAGGTTATATATTTATAAATGCTATTATTCTATTTAAGGATCACTTTTAAAACAAGTATTCTGCAAACTATAACACTTAAAGTCTGCTAATTTTGTGTGTTCATTGTTCCCGTAATGGTATTTTCATCTAGATGTTACTCAGCATTAAGATTTAGGCACCGTACCCATTAATTTTAGAATTTAATTTTCTTAATATCACAGTTACATATTGGCATTCACTAGAACTTTAACATAAAATAAATCTGTGGATAAGAAGAATACTCAGCACAGACATTTTATAGATTAAATGTTACAAATTCAATGAAACATTTTCTTGAAAATATTTACCTGAATACTGGGGATAAGGAAAGGACATGTTAGCTGTTATGATTAAAGTTATATTTAAAAAAATCTGATGTGTTCCATTCCCATGACTTTCTCTACATCTCTGCAACAAATTATTCCTAAAAAACTTATGCTTGTTTTTACTTCATGCTAATTGAGAAAAAATTAGCAGAAATAGTCTTATTACTTGCTTACTTATAAGTAGAAGGGAAATAAGGGAGTAGCATAGTTTAAAGTGATAGTCAAAAGCTGGTTGCTAAGTGACTGAAGTTCCTTTGTTTGTATGGACAGACGTTGACAAATCCCTATATGAGAAAAGTATGTTTTTTAAAGCTGGAACCAAAAAAAAGGAATATCTCAAAAACGATCAACCCCACGAAAAAATGTATATCACATTAATTGTGTGTTTTAACGTGCTCTACATTTTTTGTGTGGTAAGCTTTTGTCCATCTTTTACAGTTTAGTACTTATGCAAAATTCTGTAAAATTCATCCAGAATAAAGTAGTCCTCAGAGGTTATTCCCAGAAAATTAAAGATATACATTTTATTTGCCAGGTGAATATCTTTAGTATACAATATTTTAATCAAAATTGTTAGAGCCATTTTTGAGAAAATTAAAATTTTCGAAAAAAGTTCCATGTAAAGGGTAGTTTGGGGTGGATGGATTTTTCTCAAAATCTTCGTGTTGCATCCCTGGAAGATACTGAACTTAAATATGAAGTTTGTTATTTTACCCACTTTTCTTTTTTGAGTTATCATGTTCACACACGCACGCATGCATGCACGCACACACAGACCTTTTTCTGAAAATTTGGATACAGGGGACCATAAAACATATATTTCCGGTGAAATCTCAGTATCGAATTTTTGGGTGGAGTGCAATTCCTTCTCTATACACTATGTACACACATACACATTTTTTTTACTTTTACCTGTTTTACAACACTGTCATAACTATAATCACTATATTATAGCTTGTCCCTTGAGATAGCTCTGGGACCATATGGCAGCAGTGTAATTAAATTTGTAAACAGTAGAAATGTATGTTGAGGATTATAATTGGAGCCGAAGAAGGGATCTGGGCAGTAACAATGGGGATTCTCTGTTTTTTTGTTTTGTTTTTTGTTTGGTAGTTTAACGTCCTTTAACCTGGTTGGTCATATCAGACGATGAATGAAGTTATTGAAATGATGCTCAAATGATCTCGGGGTCCAGGGAGCTTAAAGTTACTTGACATTCGTCTTCTCAGGATAAGGGATAACCTCAAAAAAATCCTTACCCGGGTAATTCACCCTAAATGAGATTCGAACTCACGACCTGTTGAATGTGAGGCAGACAAGCTACCACCACACTACTCAGGTGGGCGATTGTCTGTTGAACATATAGCTACAGTATTGTGACTATCACCAAGCTATCTCAAGGGGCAAATAAGTTAGTGTTAGAATACCAAGAAACATTTGTTTGAACTACATTTAGTTACATATAATTTTAGCCAACCCTTTAGCTTGGATGCTAGGAAAATGCAAGACTGAATGGAGAGCGATGAAATCAAGATTTTTAGCTGAAAATATGTGCCCAAGTTAAGTCAGCATCGTAATTTATTCATTTTCTTTGAAGGAAAATATCATCACCGCTAAAAGTAATGATGTTAGCCTAAATATAAATTGATGCTGAGCTAGTGAAAACAAAGTTGTTTCTATTACAAATGGTAACTGTTTAAAGAAGCTGTTGGGGTTATTTTTCTTTGAAGTAAAAACCTAAGCATGAGCAAATTGGTCCTTACCAATTGTTGTAGGCAAGTTCTAAAATGTTAGGGCATTACATTACCTTTCCACATGGTTATATTGAACCAGAACCTGCTACTGATGAATAAAAACGTAACTACTCAGGATAAAACCTATGTGGTTCATTAAAACTGTAATAATTTGCCAGGCTGTATATTTTGCCAACATGTATCCATAAATACGGAACCTTCAACTTTGTAACATTGTATTTCTGTTTCATAATTTCCAAATAAAATTAAACACTTTTCTTCTGTGTGATATTAATTCATATTTAATTTATTCAGGGCAACTGAAACATAATATGTTATAGAAAATTAGGTTACTTTGGTTTTGCCTTGAAAGGGTTTTTTTACCTTAAAGCTAATTGGCTATCAATGATTATGCTGTTAATAATAATAATAATAATAATAATAATAATAATAATAATAATAATAATAATAATAATAACAGCAATAATAATAATAATAATAATATAAAAACAAGATTTGTAGCTTTAGAACATAATATTATCCACCTTATTCGGGATATGATTGCTTTTATATTTGTAATGTTTTTGCATAATATTTCTTTCCAATATAAATTGAGGAATATGTGAAGTAAAATTGGTTAATTATATAAAAGCCAAGGGATTACAGCAGATTCTAGAAAAAAAGCAATGTCAAATATTATTTTTTTCACAATGATAAAATTTACCTTACAATTAGGTTTAAACTATCAAACATAAATTATTTTAAACAGCATAAATATCCAATTATATTCTTCAGTTAAAAATTAAATAATTTCTTGAAATTATTCAAATACTTAGAATGTTAATAGTAACACATAATGACAATTTGTAAACATTTTACAATATGTACATGCTGTAAAGTTTGTATATTGTCACATTACTGTAGTGTCCCTTAGGACTGTGAAGATTATAATTTGAATAGCTTATTGCTTATTTTTTATACTGGTGTATTTGTTTTGAGAACATGAGAACAAGAGAGAAATGTTTCCAAAACATAGGTACATTATTTTATTGGTACCATTTCTAGAAAATATACAGGATGTTAGGGGTAGAAGAGTGAAAGTATTTGTATCAATTTTTGAACAACATTACTTGATATTTAGTTTATTTGCAGACTGATAATTTTAGTTAATATGAGTAGTAGGCGTGTTTTTAGGTTGATTAGCACTTTTTTTTTAAAATAAGAACTGAAGCTTTCCTGGCGACGTATTAATTCAAATTCTTCTCGGGCTTCTAGCCAGGTAAAAACTTGGCTTGACACCAACGTTTCGAAGAAGTGCATCTTCCTCGTCTTCAGGGTGAACGAGGAAGATGCACTTCTTCAAAACGTTGGTGTCAAGCCAAGTTTTTACCTGGCTAGAAGCCCGAGAAGAATTTGAACTTTTTTTTTTTGGTAGTGTTTAATGCCAGCTTTTACTACTTGTGGCACTGCAGGCAATGATTAGCATCTTCAATTATGCATGGCACACATAAGGTATACATGTTTATTTTCCCTGAGAGTACACAGGGGTTATTGGGAGGGGTAAAGCAAATCAGGTCTCCCAATTATGAATATTGAGGTGGCTTGATTGAAACTAATAACAAATGGAGGAATCAGTCATAGTTCTTATGTACCCAAATGTTCACTGTGTTATCTAAAACTTACACTTTCACAGAGAAAGAAATGAGAAAGGAAGCTTAAAGTTCAATAGAGGATTTAATCCCAATCCTTGCATTTCCAATACATTCATTGCTTATTTAATGAGTAACTGTGTTTAAATGCTTTATGCAAAGGTAAATGACCGCTGACTGCTGTCAGATATTGAAGTGTGAACACATGGAAGCTAAGAAAATAGTCTTTACCGACAGATGTTATTTGTTTTACAGAACTGTTGCAACCGTGCAGAAAACATTATGTAATACGTGAGTGGAAAAACTGTCAAATGGAAAAAAACAACAAATACACAGAAGTAGACACATAAGGTACTAGTTATCAAAATATTTGTACCCATACTCCTAAACAATAAATGGAAAATTAGCTTTTATAGGGGTAATTTCTGGATAGACAATGAAGATTAACTCAAAATGTTTTAGTTTTTCTTCTTAGATATGTTTATAACCTTTTTTTTTGTGGTTGAAGAGGATTATTGAAACTGCTGTATTCCTTCATCACAGGTGAATGAACCAATGCAAAATGATCATGGAGATTTTAATATTGCTTAACTTTATTGTTTGTCATGCAGGTGGAGATTGTGGATTAACCATATTTCATGCAGGATACTTTTACCTATGGATGAACATGTGAAGGTTATCTTGGGTGTTCAATATTTGAACTGATATATTCTTCCTTGATTGAGATGGTAACCATAATGATCATTACCTATTTATTTCGTTTGACTTGAGGTGAACACATTCACCAGCATTCTTGCATTCATCTGTTATCCTCAGTTGCTTTCATATGAGGCGACTGGTGATGATGGTGATGCAGCAACTTATAAATTACACAAAAGAAGTAAAGCTAGGAGACATTTTCGTGCCTGCTTGTAGAACAATCTTTGTCATCATAAGTTACTCACATGGATTACAGAAATGTCAATAAATGTGATCCCAACTGCTTCATTTTTGGTAGTGTTTAACGCCCGCTTTAACTACTAATGGCACTGCAGGCGGTGACACTGATGATACATGAATGATGATGGAGCACCGGTGGAATGCGATGGCGGGGAAAACCGGAGTACCCGGAGAAAACCCACCCCAGCGCCGTTTTGTCCGCCACAAATCTCACATGTAGTTGCTTGGGATCGAACCCCGGCCGTCTAGGTGAGAGTCGAGTGCCAACTGCTTAATGAATGTTTACGTATGTGCATCTGTGTGAGTGTGTGTGTGTGTGGGGAGGGGGGTACCTATACATTTTAATAGAAAGTTATTAATTTACATTAACAAAACTCCTAAGTTATTCAAATACTAAAATAAATTTTAATGACCTCAGTGTTGGAGTTTGAACACATAGGAAAAGATAATAATAAAAAAGTTTTTTTTTTTATTAAGAATGCGCTTAGAAATAAATTAAAATATCTTGGGCTTCTATCCAGGTAAACTAATGGAAATAAAAATCCAGTTTCTATATTTATAGTGCCAGAGGAATGATGTGAAACTCTTATTGGTTTGCAAGATTTTCTTCACTATGAAGCAACATGGGTTTGAAGTGACTGAGGACATAGACATAGTAGAAAACTATTTATAGCATCATTTATGTACACATTTTAAATTTAAACAGACACCTGGTAGTAAACCTTTTATAACAATGTGCATACAAATTATGCTATTAATCCAAGCACAGACCTGGTAGAAACATGATCCAAAAGCTTAGAAGGAATGGATTGCCAATGAGGTATTCAGGCTTGTATTTAGGGTTTTGATCACTTGTACTCATGCTGTAGGCATGAATCATGATTAAGTTTGTTTATTTTGGAAGAGATGGCTAAGGACTTTTTACATTCTTCTTTACCAGTGGTTCAAACATCTTGGTGTTGCTGAAATTAATTGCAATGCATTGTTCAGCCAGTCTAGATTTTTCAGGTTGCATACGCTTGATGTGTTGTTAATCTAATGTGAAGGATTTTGAATCATCAATTTTTCCCTAGCCAATATGGATTATGTATCCTTTCATCTGGTACAGCTTTCCTTATTTCTGTGCATTCCAGTAGGTATTCTCCATTTAAAATCTTGTCAGATTGCAGATCTTACTTGCGTTGTCATTCACAAAACCAAATCTATATAGATGTTCCAGCAAACAGTCATGTGTAGTGGTAGTCTGAATTGAGCAATTACTTCTTTTCTTGGGACATTTTCTTATTTTTTTGTACTATTTCTTTTATGTTGAAGTAATTACTTTCTCTACATGTACTATGCACATAGTGTATAGAGAAGGTATTGCATTCCACCTAAAAATTTCATAACGAGATTTCACCAGAAATACATGTTTTGGGTCTCCCTGAATCCAAAAAAAAACATTTTTGGAAAAAGGTCCATGTGTATGTGTGTGTCTGTGTGTTGTAGACAGCATAGCTCAAAAACAAAGAGACCATTGACTACCAAACTCGGTATTTATAAAAATAATTTTGCCATTTTAGCTAAAACAAATCTGATGTGCTCCATTCACATGACTTTCTCTACCGTTCTGTAACAAATTATTGTTAATAAGCTTATTCTTCTATCTACTTCATGCTAATTTAGACAAACAGTAGCAGAAATGGTTTTATTATTTAGTTCCTTAGGTAGAAGGAAAATAAGGGGATACACTAGGCTAAACCGACAGTCAAATGTTTCAAAATGAAGGTTGCTATAGTATAGAAATCTGATTCTTTCTGTGGTCAGGTATTGACAAGTTCCTGTATGAGAAAACAATAAGTAATTTAAAACTGAAACCAATAACAATGATTATCTAAAAACAATCAACACCATCAAAAAATGTATTTAACATAAATTGTGTGTTTTAACGTGCACTACTTTTTTTGTGTGGTAAGTTTTTGTCCATCTGTAACGGTTTAGCAGTTATGCAAAATTCCGTAAAAATCATCCAGAATAGTCTTCAGAGGCTATTCCCAGAAAGTTCAAGATATAAATTTTATTTGTCAGGTAAATATCTTAAATATACAATATTTTAGTCAAAATCGTTAGAGCCATTTTTAAGAAAATCAAAATTTGTAAAATTTTTCCATGTTAAGGGTAGTTTGTGGTGGGGGGATTTTCTTGAAAATTTTTGTGTTCTCATCCTTGGAAGATACTAAACCTAAATACCAGGTTTGGTATTTAATGGTCATTTCGTTTTTGAGCTACAGATAGACAGACATACACGCACACACACACATACACACACACACACAACTATTTTCTAAAAATACTTTCTTTGGACTCAGGAGACCCCAAAACACATATTTCTGAAGAAATCTCGACATCAAATTTTTGGTTGGAATACAATATTCTTTATCCCTATGTACATTGTACATAAGGGGCTAGAGAAAGTAAAAATTATTACTACTGGAATAACCTATACAAAATATAATGGAACAAATTGATTTGGTAGGAATTAGTACTTTTAGGAGCAGTATACCTATTAACACTGCTTTGACAATCCGTAAGTGGAGAGTGACTTGTGACTGCTTTTTCTTGGGAGTTGAAGCTCTTTAAGTATATAATAAAAAGACTGAATAACATTTATTGACGTGTTTCAAGTTTGGTACTTACCATTACAAAATTAATGTTTTTCATATGGTAAGCCCCTAAAACTTCAATTTATTGGGAAATTGCTGTACCTGATTTTAAAATCTTATGTGTATGAATTCGAAGAACTTGCTGATACATTTTGAAATTCAGTGAAATCAGAACAAATGTTGTGTTTATGGAAAGACTCATAAAAATGTGAGCCACTAAAGGTACAGAGCTGAAATTTTATACATATACATATATATATATATATGCAAGAAAATTGGATTCAAATTGTGTTACAATGCAAGTAACTTTAAGATCCAACGAAACTGTATCTAAAATTTCTGTAGGTATACATAATTACTCTATTCTAATCTAGTATATAAGATATCGAAGAACATTTCTTGAATCATTTAAGATTCGGTTTAAATCTATAATCTTTAGGGTTATTCTCCAAATCATTCATAATAATATTACAATTATGTCACATTATTTCCTGCACATTCATTTGTGACTGTAATAAAACTTACCATGACTTATTTATGTATGTATCACTTATTTGCATAAATACAGTCAAGTTAAGAAAATCTTCTCTTACACATCATTAATAAAATTAAAAGTATAATAATATTATCACATTACCTACTAATGTCTTTGTAGAAGTCAACCTTTGTAGTAGCATTGAAAGTGTGAATGTACCATGGTTGTGTTTACTACTGGTATAATAGAAGAAGCCGTTACCAGAAACACTGTCAGAACGTCGGGAGGAGCTCAGTAATTGAAAATGAAATACCAGTAATTTCTAGCATTAGTCATTCTCTCAAATATTTTCTTTAAGCAGAGGTTGTTTATCATTAGTTGCTGTTAAATTTAATGTGGGGGAAGCTCTTTCTATTTTTATAAGAAAAAAAATGTATATCTTCACTCTTTTTTAGGTTTTTAAAACATTTTTATTGTTGGTTCTGTAGGGCTCTGGGAAGAGTTTTAACCCTAAAAGCCCTTCCTTCACTGTATCTACTACAAACTTTGAGAATATATAAAAATATAACAAACAGAGGTTTGTGTGTGTAATAATCAGAATAGAGACACATTTCATCACTTGCAATGTTTTTTTGTCTGACCAGATTTGCAAACTACCTTTTACTCTTAAATTTAAATTTCACAATACTCTTACTAGCTTATCCAAATATTATATAAATATAAAATTATATCCAGAATAGCCTCAGCATCTACTCAACCAATATATAGGGTGTTTCAAAATGATACCAAACGAAGATGTGGACCTTGTTGGTCATACCGTACATGATGCGTCAATATCATTTTCAGCTCTAAATTTGGCATATACAAAAAATGCCATAAAATCACCATGGATTAGGCAGTCATGCATAACCAAATGGCATGTGCCTGGCCCACTCCAAGAGAGATGCCGGTTGTTAGCAATGGTCCCAGTTGCATGGTGTAGGCATGGCTTGATAGACATGCAGGCACAGCACAGGTCACCTTAGGAATGGAAAACGTAGCATGTGGGTTTTGTTATGTGTTTTGTATAACACTTTCTGAGGTTGTTTACATGGCATATGACAACCGTTGTTCCTTTGCGGCCTAATCCCAAATGTGTGTGTTTTAAACACATATAAAACTTTAAATAGAAGAGTTTGAAGGTTGCGATATCAAATTTCAGACAAGTCAAAGTATAAGCTAATCGACTGCTATCTTCGTTTGGTGTCGTTTTGAAACAGCCTGTATATTACTTTCTCTACTTTGTACATAGGTAGAGAAGGTATTGTATTCTAGCCAAAAATATGAGACAGCGACCACTGGAAATACACATTTTAGGATCTCCTGAATCCAAAAGAAAGCATTTTTAGAAAAAGCTCCATGTACGTGTTTTAACCAAAAGTCAGTTAAATGCCAAACTTGATATTTAAGTTAAGCATCTTCCAACAACATGACACAAAGATTCAGGAAATTCTCCCCACCCCAAACATGGAAAAAATTTAGAATATTTTGATTTTCTAAAAAATGGCAGTAATGATTCTGATTAAAATACTGTATATTAAAATTATTTATATGATAAAGTGTATATCTCAAATTTTGTGGGAGTAGCCTCTGAAGTCCTCTTCATATAGAATGACTTTTGCATAACTAGTAAACATGAGAAATAGACAAATAGTTATACACAAAACATGCAGAGCTTGTTAAAATGCAGAATTTGTCAGATGCAATTTTTTTGTAGAGTTAACCATTTCTGAGATATTCCCTGTTAATGGTTTAAATTTTAAAATGCCTTAACTTTTCTCATACAGGAATTTGTCAACTCCTGGCCATTCAAAGAGAATGAATTCCAATTACATAGCAACATCTTTTAAAAGATTTGACTGGCGCTTTAGCCCCTATGTCTTTCCTTATTTCCCTCGTACTTATAAGGAACTAAGTAATAAGATTACTGTTGACCAATTCTGCTCTTGATTAGCATGAAGAGATAGAAGAATAAACTTTTTAAAAATCGTTTGTTACAGAGTTGTAAAGAAACAGTGAAAGAATACATCAGATTATTTAAAACTCATGATTATCAGTAATTAATGTAATGGTCAACATTTTAAAGCTAGATAAAAGTGGTAATTCTTCTTCATTAGTAAAATAGATTTTTGTTTCTCACTTCATTACTATTTGATAGAATATTAATGTCAGGGTTTTTTTCACTTATAACCTTAAAGTTTTCTGGTTTTTGCTTTTTCTAATGTACTATCTAAATAATCAATATTCCACTAAAATTTGATATGAATGTTTCACAAGAAATAGACGTTTTGAGGTTCTCAAGGTAAAATAAAGATATTGTTAGGAACAGATCCAGCATGTGTGTGTGTGTGTGTGTGTGTGTGTGTGGACAGCATAGCTCAAAAACGAAAAGTCTGTTATTTGCCAAACTTGGTATTTAAGTTTAGCATCTTCCAAGGATATGACACAAAGATTTTCAAGAAATTCTCCCCACCCCAAACTACAGTTTGCATGTAAAATTTATAAAAAAGAAGTTCATTATCTCAAAAATGGCTCTAACAATTTAGATTAAAACTCCAGTGACAAATAAAATATATATTTTGAATTTTCTGGAAATAGCCTATGAATCCCTCTTCATTCTGGAGGACTTTTGAATAACCAGTAAACTATAAAAGATAGAAAATATCTCACTACACAAAAATTGTAGATGTATTAAAATACACAATTTATGTCATTTACATATTTTTACTTTCTCTAGCCTGTATGTTCAATGTACATAGATAGAGAAGGTATTGTATTTCACCCAAAAGTTTGATGTCATGATTTCACAGAGGTGTTTTGAGGTCCCCTGAATGCAAAAAAAAGCATTTTTAGAAAAACGTTCATGTGTATGTGTCTGTGGATAGCATAGCCAAAAATGAAAAGACTGTTAAATACCAAATTTGGCATTCATTTTTTCAAGACAATTCCTGCACTAAAATCTACCCTTTACATGGAAATATATTTGAAAATTTTGATTTTTTCAAAAATGACTAATGATTATGATTAAAATACCATACATTAAAGATATTTACATTACAAATAAAATGTATATCTGGAATTTTCTGGGAATAGCCTCTGAAAACCTCTTCATTCTGGATGAATTTTGCCAAAGTTTGCTTAACTGCTAAACCATAAAAGATGTAGATCTTGTAAAACCACACAATTTATGTCCTTTGCATTTTCGTATGGAGGTAACCTTTCCAAGATATTCCTTGTTATTGGTTTCAATTGTAAAGTACTTATGAATATACATGTCTCAGACAGGAAGTGTCTGTTTTTCTTTTGTTCTATTTCTGGCCAAGCATAGAAGCGAATTGCAATGACAATCACATAATGAGAGTTTTTAAATATTTGACTATCACTTTAGCCTAGTGTATTCCTTTAGTTCCCTTCTACTTATAAGGAACTAAGTAATAAGGCTATTTTGCTCATGTTTATCTTGATTAGCATGGTGTAGAAGAAGAATAATCTTTTGTAAGAAGTTTGTTTGTAGAACAGCTAAAGAAAGTCATGTGAGTGTAACACATCAAATTATTTTGTTGAGTTAGCAGTTTCTAGACATTCCTTTTTATTGGTTTCAATTTTAAAATATTTATACTTTTCTCAAATGGTAACTTGTAGTTCATTCCATATCTCTTTTGTTTTATTCCTAACCTGCAAAAAGAACTGAATTTAAATTTTATCACATAGCGAAGCTTTTAAAAAAAAATTGTATTATTACTTTAAATTTAGTGCATTCCGTAATTTACCATTTATTTACAAGGAATTAAGTAATAAGAACATTTCTGCCAATATTTGTCTTGATTAGAATGAACTTAGGCGAACAATCTTTTGTAAAAATGTTTGTTTCCAGAACAGGTAGAGATAATCATGTGAATGGAAATATTATGGGACTAAAGGGAAGGTAAACTTTTTGTATGTATAAACATGCAGAGAGCATGAAAATGAATAAGCAAGGCAAAAGATGCTGGATAGATGTTAACTCACATATTTCTTAAAATGAAATGGCCACCAGTCTGCAGTCTCCTGGGCTAAAATCTTTAGAATTAACTGAGATATGACTGAAGTGAGCGTTAAGTGCCCAACCAAGTTTAAGGAACCGATCAAATGCAGCTGTCATGGTAGGGGTAGATGTTATTCAAAAGTAAAATAAGCGAATTTCAACAAAGGAGAGTTATTATCCTAGGTTCAAATATTCTTCTCAACAGCAGACACTCCATTAACATGTAATAAAATAAAGTAAGTGAAATTGTTTGCATGTTCTCTTAGTATTTATATAAACGTTACTAGGGAATTTTTACAATATACTAAATTCAGAAAACTAATATCAAACCCTGAATTGTACATCCTTGTCCTGCTGACGAATACCAAAAAATTCTTTTACAGATGCATGTATTCTAGCTTTACTTCTAAAATCCACAGTTGATCTTGAAATAAATAACTTCAAGAAAGCTTCATTTACCACTCAGATCCTGAGAGATGCAATGTTGATAATGACTGAAAATTATAAAAATGATGCGTTACACTCACATGACTACGCTTTCTCTAGCTATTCTACAAACAAACTTCTTACAAAAGATAATTTTTCTTTAAACACCATGCTAATTGAGATAAACATTAGCAGATTTTATTACTTAGTTCCTTATAAGTAGAATGGAACTAAGGAAATTCACTAGGCTAAAGTGATAGTCAAATGTTTTAAAAGCTGTTGTTATGCGATTGTCATTGCAAATTGCTTCTTTGCTTGGCCAGGAGTAGAACAAAAGAAAAACGGACACTTCCGTCTGAGAAAAGTATAGGTACATCTCAACAAACTAATAACAAGGAATACCTCGAAAACGTTAAGCTCCACAAAAAAAAAAAAGTATATGACATAACTTGTATATTTTAACAAGATCTACATTTTTTTGTAAAGTAAGTTTTTGTCTATCGCTCATGGTTTATTAGTTATACTAAATTAAGCAAAATTCATCCAGAATAAATAGGTCTTTAGAAGCGATTCCCAGAAAATTCAAGATATACATGTTATTTGTGATAGATATGGCTTTAATATGTGGTATTTTAATCAAAATCGTTAGACCAATTTTTAAGAACAACAAAATTTTGGAACATTTTTCCATGTAAAGAGTAGTTTGGGGTGGGGGGATTTTCTTGAAAATCTTCGTGTCACATCCTTGGAAGAAACCAAACTTAAATAACCAAATTTGGTATTTAACCGTCTTTTTGTTTTTGAGCTATGCTGTCCACAGACCCCCCTAGGGGGTCCTAAAACATCTATTTCTGATGAAATATCGACATCAAATTTTTGGGTGGAATACAGTATTTCTCTATCCCTACGTACATTGTACATACAGGGCTAGAGAAATTAAAGACTTAAGTAAGGCTAAATCATTTCTATTTCTGTCAAATTTATTCTTTACATAGTTTTAAAAAGCATAAAATACTGAAGTAAAATAGTATGAAACAAATATGTAACTTTCAGCTTAATAAAAGGGGAATTATTTTTCACTTGTGGTCTGAAATATTTCAATATCAAGTTTCTTTTGTTCTCTTGATTACCCCTTAGACAGTTAAGACTATATTTTAGTATCGTTTATTAGTATATTTTTTTCTTCTGGTTATGTTTAAGGATAATAATTGTCCTAATATACATTAGAATTTGAAAAACCCACAGACATCTCTTTGTTTTACATTATCAAATTACTCAAAAAGGATTATTCTATAAATTCATATGAAAATTTAGAAAACAGATTAACCTTAAATCTTTCATAGATTTCATTTTTATGAAGAAGAAAAAAAAATGTAATCTATGAGTATAAAAATATACTATAAGTAGAGTTATTAGATCTAGTTTGGTGAAGGAATAATAAGTGAACTAGAACTGCTGCAGCTACAATAAATAGAACAAAATGAAATGTAAAAATTTGCTTTAAGATTGCGTTATTTACAGCATACCCTTAATTGGAGATGATAAAATTTATAATGTTACTGTAACAGCTCACCCTTTTATTATGATTTTCTTTATAGTTACAGCTATTATAATTGGAGGATTTGGTAATTGATTAGTACCTTTAACATTCGGAGCACCAGATATAGCATTTTGTCGAATAAACAATATAAGTTTTTGACGTTTACCTCCCTCTATTATCCTGAGTTTCACTTGAAAATCTTCATCTTTGTTATGCATGGATCTTTCAAAAGTTTTAAAACCTGGAGCCAACATCACCACATTGTCATTCTTATGGAATTACACTGTAAAATGACATTCAGAAATGTGATTATGGATCTGTACTTAAATTGATAATTTGGTAATGTTATTAATTAGTGAACATTGCTTATGTACATTAACAATGAATTGTGATAAAGAAATATTACCATTTGAATGATTATGATAAATTTAGGCATTACATTTATGGATTAAGCAAAGCTTCAGTTGAAAGGAAATGTAATTTTAAAACTCCAAATGCAAATATTTCCCCCTCATCCTTTTAAATGTAGAAGCATATTAAATTTATAAACTAAGCAATAAAGTAAAAAGTAAACATTGAGTCGATTAATGACACTAAACACTCACATTTATATTTCCCAGAACATGTTTCGGAGGTTAGTTTCCTCCATTGTCGATGTCCAGATGACAATGGAGGAAACTAACCTCCGAAACATGTTCTGGGAAATATAAATGTGAGTGTTTAGTGTCATTAATCGACTCAATGTTTACTTTTAATTCAATCTCAACAACACTTCCAAAATAAAAAAGTAAGCAATAAAGATTTGCTTAAAAGGTAAAGTGCCAGCACAAACTTAGCTTATCATTGTGTGATGGAATCACAGATAATATGACATCCCACAAATCTAGTGGCTTTTAAAATAAATTTATACATCTATCCATCCATTCATCTATTTTTCCAACTGTCCATTTATTCACCCATTCAGCTATCTCTACTAATATTCTTTAGTAATTATGATCATTTGACTTACCACAACTCATACTTAAGTTCACGGAGGAAGTATTTACTTGAATTCCTAAACATTCAGTTCTCCCTTCAGTGACATGTTAAATTCTCATTGACATTCTGAAGAAATGCTATAATTTTTAAAAAAATAAATGTAGTATACACCACTATGGAATTTATATTATTAGTTGGAAAATAAAACCTTTGACTAGGTATATTATACAAAACAGAGAATTCAACACTGATAACCATTAGGCAATAACTGTTGTTTAAAATTCATAATGTAGAATTCTTCATAATTATTAAGAGCAGTTTTTAAAGATATATTTTATTTCATTTTCTAAATGAAAATTGTTTTAACACCAACAGGCATTTTAATATCAAACCAGATTTACAAACAATAAAAAGAAACAGAGGTAGGAAATACAGAAAAAGATGGGGATATAAATAAAATTACAAAGTTATATTGAGACTAGGATCATATTTTCAGTTCTATGCATATTCACAAACAAACATACATGAATAATCATTTCTGCAAATTCCAATGTCTAACATTGTGCAATAAGTGATTTCTTTACTTTGCATTCACCATATTCAAATAATGGCAGTAATTTTATGAAATGTGTACAACTGCAGACATACCATGGTAAAATTGATATTTGTCTCTTTAAAATAAGTTTTCTACATCATAACAAATCAGCATACCTTGAGGGGTGAGAGGAAGGTACTAGAATAGCACTGTGTCTGGCTAAATTATATACAAAATAATATAATCATTAATATCAACAAATTCAAGCTTCTTCTCTCTCTCTCTTTGTACTTTTTTAACTTAAATAACAAAACTTAAGTCACAAAAATTAATTTCACATGCCAATAGCATAAAATATTATTTATTTCTGCAATAGCCCTAGTTAATAAATATCTATTGCAACAGCCTGTGTAAAACTTTTTTTTTTTTTTTTTTTTTTTTTTCGTTTTTCATTTCTTTATAGATAAAGAAAGAGAAAACGATAAAGCGTTAGAATTATTATGAGAAATAACATCAACAACTTTGTGTATTCAAGTTGCGTTATCTCCAGAAGACCTCAATGTCTTAAATCATTGAATAATAAAATTTGTTTCTGCATTTCAGATGTTTTTTTTACAGATAAGAGCACTGCCCATATCTAAATTTTAATTGCAGAAACAAAACAGTATAATATATATATTTCTTAAATTCATTGCAATGGAGTGTATGAATAAATGCATATATTTATCTATTTAATAGTTTCCATCTGTTTGCTTTGAATTCATCTTCTTTGGAGTTCATTCTAATATAAGATAATTAATATGTAACTTTTTCATTCATATTTTAAATAACCACATTTTCAAATTCGCAGATAGCAATATCGATGCACGTATACTCACATGCATACATGCTTAAACAAACACACACCATACACACTCATATACAGACTCCTTTTGCACTACACACATTCACATCCTCTAACAGTCACTTTACAATCATACTTATTTCTATGGAAATTGTCCCTTAGAGATTTTTAGTAGTACCAACATTATACATAATGTCTCAAAGTATTGTTATATTCGTTTTGACATTTTTATGCTCACAACACTTATAATTATTTACCACATTGTTCACTCATTTCTATTTGGTTTAAGTCTTTGTTTTTTTTTCCTTTCTTTTTTTGAATTTTAATGCACTTGAGCACTTGTTTCCTCCAGTTTGTTTTACTCACATCCATGCAGTAAACAAGAATATTATTACTGGAAAAAGTCATTGAATAATTCATTTTTTATTTCTTTTATGCATGCCCCCTGTTGTATTTCCACTTATTCTACATATCTAATATAAAGAGTGCTGCTACTTAATAGGCCTAGTGATTTTTGTTTCTGATAACTTGGGTAGGTTTCAGGGGGCAGACAGCTGTGCGTCTGGTTGGTAGGACAGAGTCTCCATTTCAACCTAATTAAACATGAATAATCTCCAGCAACCAACCTTTTGAATATATAAAGTTATTCTTATTTGCAATTCAGAATCTAGGACATTATCTAATATAACAACAATCAGAATAGGAAATTAATTTCGACATGCTATTTTGGATCTGGACGTTGTATATACATCACAGACCTTAGAGTATATAGATTAAGAAATATCTCTGTGTTTTCATAACAAGGGCAGGAAATAAAATAATGAGAATTATGTGGTTCATTTGAATAGCCAGAAATGTGGCAATATAAGAGAGCCAAAATATACAACTTTTAAAAACCAAAATATATGGTTAACTGTTGAAAAATATAATCAGTCATATATTTAATAACAAACATAACAACTCCGTTAAACAATTTAGACTGATGAATGGGCATTCTGAAAGTTTTATTGTTACATTGGCAGCTGTCATACTACCAGATCCTTCTGTTAACTTATAGGAACCTTTGATGTACAGGCCTCAATCAATATTGCTCTGCTTAGAAAAATGAGAAAGATAATAGGAGCAATTTACATCTATTCAGATTTTACATAAGTAAGAATAATAAAAGTTGTTTAATTAAGTTGAGGGAAAATAGTAGGTTAGCGCTTTAATCAGGCTTGTGAAATATTATGGATTCCTGGAGATCAATTTCAGAGGAAGCCAGGACGGTGATTCATATTTGCAAACATTCAAATAAAACAAAATTCAGATATTCTTCAGTTTTTCATACACTGTTTCTTTAAATAATGAGATCGTTGAAACTCCTTCACATTGATAATATCTACATAAAATTCAATAAGCATTCTTAGAATATTTCTGTGAACTTCAGGTTTTACTAGTTTTATAATATTATAAAGTGTTAAAATAAAACAAATGAAGGAACTTAACATGCACTCTCAAGTTCTTCACTTCGCCGACGCTTAGCTTGCCGTTTTCTAAACTCATGAAACTCTTCTTTCATTGCTTGGACACGGGCTTCGATGTTATCATATTTGGAAGGCCTCTTGGGTCGTGGTGGATAAAAAGATGCTGAATATATTTCAGAATCACTGATTCCTCTGTCCTCTCCTAAACTACCTATCCTCTGTCGGGGAAGGGCAGTTCTACTTCCAGTTGGAGTTGATGGTGTGGGTGTTGCAGCAAAAACTGTATCAAACTCATAATGACCATCTACACTTACATCCAGGGGTTTTGAACTACGTAAATGTCCTGGTTCTGAATGGGGTGGTGATGTATCTTGAAGCCCTGCTGTGAATTCCAGCCAATGACCAATCAGAGGTGGTGGAGCTGGAGGATGTGGTGGGGGACTCAACAGATGCTGTAACGCTGTAGCTGGAGGAGGAGGGGGAGGGGGAGGAGGAGGTGGAGGTGGTGGTCTGTAAGGTGGCAGCCGCCATTCTGCACTTGTACTTCCTGACTGTGAGCTTTGGTTTTGCTGTGATGTATTTTTACTTCCAAAACCACTTGAACTTGATGGAGAGGTTTCGATGAGCAGCCCTTCATGATGCACAGAATCTGCAAGCTCTGGAGCACTTCGAGCATGGCGAGCATGGCGTGGTGGCAGACGAGCTCTGGGTCGGGCTGTGGCAATGGCTGCTGCTGGGTGATGAGGAACTATATCTTCAGCCCAGGATAGATCAGGACGTGGTGGAGGTATACGAACGCGAGGTGGGGAACTGGTGGCTAAAGGATGAACTGGAAGAAACAGAGGAGAGGTTATAACGCGAGGTGGTACAGCAGGAATTGGTGCACCAGCTTCTACTCTTGGATGTTGCGGATGCTGTTGCTGCTCTTTGTGCCATTGTTGTTGCCAACGGCTGGACTCCTCATGTATAGCTCTTAGAGAAGGAAGCTCTTGGCTATAACGTTCATGGACAGAACGCAGTTGAAGATAACTGGGAGGAGTTGCAGTATTGAAAGTGCTACCAGTAGGTAACGACCGTTCTACTGAACTAGGCATGGGCACAGAGCTAAGGTCACTGAAGTTATAGCTGGGAGACCAAGCAGTGGTCAACAAGGAGCCAGGTGTGGCAGGGGAACTGGCCCTGAATCTGGGTGCACCCACTGGAGCACCCGGTGTAACAGGTTTTTGTGGAGGTGGTGCATAAATAGCAGGGACTAGAGGAGGACGATGATGGTACTGTGGAGGGGATAGGCGACCTCCGAGTGCATTGAGAATAGCAGTGAGACCACCTCCTCCACCACTTCCAATGCCACTTTCACCAGAGCCATCCGAACGTAAACTAAGCTGACTGGGGTATCCTACCAGAGGACGTCTCCATGAAGCACGTCGTCGTCCCCGTCTAGGCAGGAAGCCACCGTCGTCACTGCTGCTACTAGTGGTAATACTATTTGCAGCAGATGAATGCGATGATTCTGCAAGAACAAAACGTCCATCGGCAGCCCTGGAGATACGACCTAGACTCTTGCCATTTCCTCCAATGTATTCTGGACGCCAGTGTCCACCCATATCACTGCTACCACTAATGTGCGAACCTTCACCATCCCCACATCCACGTGATGTCAGCCAACTCATCAACCAAGCACGAATCCTCTTTAATGCATCACCTAGTAGCGTCACACTTGGTATTCTGCTCTGTCTAAGTCTGCAGTCATCAAAAACAACAATAGGTTACCATTCTTTTAGAATTCTTATAGTTTTAAAGCTATATTACTCATTATTTTGTGAAAAATGAACACCATCTCCAGCTAACTGCACACTATTATCACACAAACACCCATAATGCAGAAAATCATAAGCATGCAGATACACATAGAAAAAAGGCATAGGTAAGCATAAACTCAGCATCTATGTCTAATTTAATCTACCAGTCACATCTGGTGATATACATGTTAATACATAGTAAATAAATTAAATTATATATTTTTCATTGCCAGGAAAAATGTAAATTATGTCAAAAACACACAACAAATAATAGTTAATTTTCATATTTTAAACAAAACAGGTTCTATTATGTTTGTTAGCCTATTATCTTGAAGGTAGAGTTTAATACCAATACATACATACACACACACACACATGATCTGTTTACACCATTAAGGCTAGTGTATTGAGGTGTTATTTGAAAATGTCAATAGGATAACACCAAACATGTACAGATTTTAAAGTAAAGGAAATGCAGAAATATAATTTTAAAAGACCATGATTGAAGAGCACTGAAAACAACAGTTGTAGATGAAGTTCCAAGGAGGGCAAACAGGTATATTAATATTATTACATATGCAATACAAACAAAGTTTTGTGCCATTGTGATTAATTTAAGGGATGCATCTACTTATTGAATTTCTTTTACTAATGCACTTGTGGTCCTTGAAGTATGAGTATATGCAAATATGCTATGGTTATCTGTATGAGAATTATGCAAGACAGCTGTATTTTAAGACCATAAGACACTAGTCATAAGGAGATTCATTAGCCATGCCTGAATCTAAGTATATATCATAAAAAGATAGAAACTGGTCTTTCTTATTAACTTACAATCATGATCTTAATACTATACTAATAGAAAACAATGACTTTAAATTAACATGCATATACCAAGTGCTGATTTGGTAGTGTGCAGTAAAATGTTTCAGTGAACGTGCTGCTAGATTTGTTAACAGTTGCTTCCAAACTCTTCACCTTTTTTCCTCCTGAATGACCAGCGCAATGGGAAAGACAAAGAAAAGAGACACACGATATCAAGTTGAACTCAATAACAGTATATACCTTAAAATTGAGTTTTCTAGATCTATTTGCAACTAAATTAAAGAGTTGAAGATTTTCAATATGTATATTGAGCTAAGCTTTCTAAAATACTTCCAATCATTCCCAAACTTTAGGGTATAGGAACATACAGGGTGTTAATGAACTACACTGAAATAATTTGCAAGATTGTGCACATGACTGATATAAGTAATTTGAGATCGGTGATGCATGGTCCCCAGATTAACATAACACAGCTACATAGAGTTAAACATGGGTATCAGGTGCTGATAAGTCGGTGTTAAAGCAAAGCAGATTGAAAAAATGGCTTAGAATGTCTTCAAAACTGCTGCCCGAGTATAGAAATATCGGTTTTTAGCAGCTCATTACTAGTATTCTCAAGATTTAATGTTGCAAAAATCTGTAAAATCTTGAACTAATCACTGGACAGTGCAACATTGAGTATTCATTAACTATGTTCTTGAGTTATGTAGCCTAATCTGGACGTGTTTTTTCAACTGCTCTGGTAGCTTAATGCATAATGCAGGAAGCTGCTATCCCAAAGGTCATGAGTTTGATTCCTGTCATAGAGTAAATGTTTTTTATTATTATTTTTTTCATTCCAGACGAAGTGCCGTGAAATGTGGCTTACTGGCACTTCAGAAACTTATACTTCGAAATTTCAATAAACAGTCTATAAGACTCCTATCTCAAATTACTTATTTAAGTAATCTATATATTCTGTGAAAATATTTCGGTATAGTTCATTAACACCCTGTACATCCCTATTATGTATTATGCGGTTCCAAAATCTAAGAATTCAGCATGCTCAGAAGTAACACTTTTTCAGAGATATAAATAACAAAAATCCTATACACCTCTACAATTTCATAGAGGAAGTAAACTGAAATAAGATAAATATAAATTTTAAAAAAATTTAACCACTTCTAAAGTGGATTATTAACTATGAATATTATTGCATTTCAATTAAGAAAAGTGAATTCCTTTTGGAGGGAAATTATTGCATTTCATACTAACAAAATTGTTTGCAGAAAATATTTAGCAATGCATATAAAAGTAACTCTTAGCATATTTGATTGAAGTAGCTGAAAAATCTAAATTAAATACCTGAAATTAGTTTTAACATTCTTTTTAATTTTTTTTTTTTAACAAGTTGTCTAATGTCTTTCAATTGTGAATAAGCAACTACAATTTCAGAACAGCTTAATAATTTAAATATATAGAATGACCCATTAAGAAATTAATGTTTGAAATGATAGTGCTATATAAATGCACTTGATTAATATTAAGTGTGTTACAATGAGGTTCATTATGACCAACATTTTATGAACAAAATAATAAAAATGAATGCCCTTGATTAAAAGTGCTTGTTTCATTATTTGCTTATATGTTAGTTAATATAGCATTCCACAGACTGCCTAGCATTTTACAAACTGCACCAAATTTGTAAAATATGATGTACATGTACATTCTCCACAAAAATACAAAAATTATCTAGTGGATCACACTAATGAAGCTTCCAGTACCAGAAAAAATATTCATATGTTTAAAAGTTATAATATTTTAATTATTCATATGAATCCAACCATAAAGAATAGTTAATTAAAATACTGAAACAGTGCAAGTATTAACATTTTAAGAACTACAAGATTGTAGATACAGTTCTTTACATAAGAACAAACATAGTAAGAGGGAAGGAAGTAAACCATTTCTACCACTTGCATACAAACGGAAAGAAAAAAATCTGATGGAAACCTTAAGATGATGAAAGCAGCATTTCAAACATATGATGTTCTTTCTAGGTCACTCCTTAGATACCAGAAGCCCAGGAGTAAGGAAAATAAATAACATAGGTTGGTATATAAAGCAATTTCCAAATGATAGTACTCAATATTTTGTACACAATTATACCAGACATTAAAAGAGTATAAATTCTACCATCCTATGTTTCTTTGCTTTCCTTAAAGCAGCCCTCCGCCATAGCAGAAAAAGACTTTGCATTCCCTGGTAAGTTATTCTATTGTCACACACCACAATCTCTCTCTTCGAGCACATAGCCATAAATACAAAATTTTCTTGACTAAAAGTAGTATTACATTCTGGGACACTTGTAAAACAATGCAAAAATGTCTATGCATAGTTCACATATACTTAAAACTCTTAAAAATGTTATAAAAACTATGTGTAATTTATCCTGCATAGAGTTAAGCGACTTTTGACTTTGTAAATTAGAGTTTAGTCAATGATTTCCTGTTAAAAAGCATTATTTAGAAGACCAAGAGGGACCAATACTGCAAAACTGAATGTTGAAATGAGAAACTCCAGCTGGCATTTTGCTTATTCTTGTTCTAACTAGTGAGGCTTTCATAGCTTGTAGCTTTAATTGAAAATTATTTAATTATTTTTAGATATGGTATGACAAAGTAGGCTTGTAATTCCATGTTCTATGTTTTTTGTTTTAATGTTTCAGGAATTGAAATCAGTTCTACCAGCTATAGCATTAATTGGAGTGTTGAAAATGATTATTTAGCACTAATGCATAAGCTTTAATAAATAATTATGAACTATTAGATTTAACATATCTTTAATATTTTTATGATGTACCTATTTCTTATTTTTATAATTGTTAAAAAGTTGCTGCAAAATATTTTTATACCTTTGAGAAATAAACAAAACATCTTTTTTAAATACTGAATTATTACATTATTTTGATAATTTAGATCACTGTGTATTATCTACAATTCCTCTGAAGGTAAATGTTGATCCAAATACTTTCCTTTTGAATTACTTATTTTTTTTATCTATCAAGTAAACTTTTAATTGATTTGCTGTTATATTTAAAATTGTAAGAAGGCATTATATTCCTGAAGGCATATGCATATCATCTAAAACAATACTTTGAGACATTTTAAGACAGAAAGTGAATTTGTTCTTTTTTTTTCGAGTTGCATTTATAGCGGAAATTAAATGTTTCAAGAGAACGTATTTTACAACTATGTGCTAGAACAGGAATAAGCAGTTATTTTTATGAACATCAAATGCAGATAGGGAGTAGTTTTACAAATAATATTTGAATGCAGTTGAATGTTTTACAACTGAAAAGTCAACTTTAACTTAAATTATGAAATGCTTAGAAAATGGTTAATGCAACTTTGATAATTTATGCTACATAGTTATATACTTTCGTGATATTAATTTATAATTTCAGAAATACAGCATAGAAGGAAAAATATTCCGAGTATTTTTTCATAATATTTTCCAAAGTAAATGCTGGACTAACTTAATGTTATGCAATTAAAAATAGGTACTGGAGATGATAATGTATTTAGTAAAACTATATTTTTTTTAAACTTCAATTATGTTTATTTTATCTTCTGCACAACCAACTACTCCTCATCTCCAGATGTTCAAAGCTTGGATCGTTGAAGTGTTAAGGCCATGTGATAATCTGAACAAAATTCAGTAGTTTCTTACATTATGGGCAACCTATTGTTATTATGTACAACAATGGCTATAAATTAAAAATGTACATAATTACTTTCTTTGAATGAATATAGAATGTGATGAAGTAATAAATGTTCTTATATAGTTTATGTAAGCATTAAATATGTATATGTAAATGAATGCATAATGTTTTATAAACAGATTATTTTTATTAATTTAAATATTATGGTGGAAAAAAAAAAATGTATGGCTGACACCATAGTAAATCAACAGAAAGCAATCTATATACATTTTCTTCTAGAGAATTTTTTAAGGCATGGAAATATAATTTTTAATTCTTTAGGCTTTATAACACTATGTCTTAACACTTCAAGAGTATTATTTAAGAACACAAATTTTGATTGTATTTCCTGTAAAAAAAATGGCTATTGAAATAATGCTTGGAACTTAGTTTACCTAATCCATTTGGTTTGATTAAGGAGCTCCTACCTCAACAGGGGATCTGCAAAGTAGAGCTTATTTAACACCAACTCAAGTAAATGCTAGATTTACATAGTTTTCAAATATGCCTTATTTAACTAACTACATTCTTATTCATTTCTGCAAAGGTACAAAGAGATGTTCTAATATAGGTAACTCTGCACTGTCATGCACATGCACATTTTACAAATTATTAAACATTTTATTAGTTCTATTGTGTATTTTAAAGAAGTACACTTCTACATTGGATTATGGCATTCATTGCTTATTAAGTACAAAGAGTAAAATATTTTTAATAAAAACAAGCATTAATCATATAGTGATAGAAGTTGCTGTAAACAAAATAGAACTGTCCAACTGAGCTTATTATAAAATATCACCTTAATTTTTTCTAGCACTTTTAAAATAATAATATGAGAAGTATTTTTATATTTTGCAGGATCAATATCTGCACAATCAGGTTTTGCTTCTCACCCCATACAAAATCAATATTAAAAGAAAGTTACACTACAAATCAACATCATTTTGTTATTAGCTTTATAATTAGTTTCAAACTGTAAAACATATCAATATATTTCTTGTTACTCAATAAGTAAGAAGATAACTGAAAGAATAGAGTCAAAGTGAACCTATCACAAAATAAAATATAATCAATATTGGGCCTTCATTAACTATAGTCATTAATATCTAAGATCATAACCAAATGTCAAAACTATGCTGGCATTATTTTCCTAATGTTTCATTCAATAACCTTAGTAGAAAATATAATTGTGTTCATGCTTTGTTATAGGGCTTGCACATTCATACCAAATGGCCTTACAACTGCAAGGTATGATACCTTTTTCAAGTAGGGTTGCCATATTTCTCCAGGTATACAGGCTAATAACTTTAATCTACAGGCTTGAATGTCACCTTACTCATGAATAATTTTTAATAATTTGGTTCTAATGTTAATTTCCAATTGTAACAAAACACTATTTCTATTCTTATTCTGGCAACTTTTCATCGTTGCATCTATAGTATTCGACTCGTATTATTAAAGAAACACTGGCAAGTTCCGGCTCGTTCATTGTCACTTATCAGCAATTTACTGGCAATTATTAGAATGGTCGGATTGTGGGTAGTGGTGGTAGTAAGTTAATTTTATTATGTTAGTATAAATTTTGACCATAATAATACAAAAAATCTGATGTGCTCCATTTACATGACTTTTTCTACATTTCAGTAACAAATTATTGTTAATTTGCTTATTCTTCTATTTAATTTAGCAGAAACAGTCTTATTACTTAGTTCCTTTATAAGTAGAAGGAAAACAAGAGAATACACTAGACAAAACCGACAAACAAATGATTTAAAATGTAGTTGCTATGGGATTGGAATCCATTTCTTTGTGTGACCAGAAGTTGACAGGTTCCCGTATGAGAGAAGTTTTAAGTATTTTAAAGCTGAAATCAATAACAAGAAATGGCCAACTCCACCAAAAAAATGTATATGACATAAATTGTGTGTTTTATCGTGATCTACATTTTTTGTGTAATAAATTTTTGTCTATCTCTTACGGTTTACCAAATATCGCAAAATTCACCCAGAACAAACATGTCTTCAGAGGCTATTCCCAGAAAATTCCAGATATACATTTTGTCATGCAATTATCTTAAACATAAGAGATTTTAATCAAAATCGTTAGAACCATTTTTGAGAAAATAAAAAATGTTGAAACTTTTCCATGTAGGTGGGGGGGGGGGGATTTTCTTGAAAATCTTTATGTTGCATCTTTGGAATATACCACACTTAAATACCAAATTTGGTATTTAGCAGTCTTTTTATTTTTGAGCTATGCTGTCCACAGACACACACACACATACACAAACCCATGGACCTTTTTCTGAAAATGCTTTTTTTGGATTCAGGGGAACCAAAACATGTATCTCCTGTGAACTCTTGGCATTGAATTTTTGGGTACATATTACGTGTAGAGAAAGTAAAAATCTGTTTAAAAATGTTTGTCCCCATTTACTGAAATATCCATTGCCCATTAGTTGGTCTCCGGGCCTCCCTCAAGTACATTCTGGCAACCCTAATTTCAAGAAATGCAGAAAATGTAAAGAACTCTTTTGAAATTGTGTTGCTTCATGACATTCTTTGGTCATATGCAGCTACAGAAGCTCAACTCTTGGTCAGTTATTTTTGCTGAGAGTAATTGGCCATCTGCCAGCTTGACAGCTTTCTTTTAAACAATTTTTTTGCAGACACCGCTCCTATATTTAGAATCTGGAGTACAAGGAATGTAAAGTTTACAGATGCATAATTGAGTGCAAATATTGATGCTAATTTTATTTTAGTTTCTCTCAACTTTGAGTAACCATGGTTCTACATATTTAAACCACAGAAAAGAGCAATTAGAATAACAAGTAACAAGGAAGCTCTTTTCAAAGAACAACAAATATTGCCTCTTACTTGCATATTTATATTAGAGACATTATCTTGTATCAAACAAATATATAATGAGCTTAAAATAAACCAAAACCTCCATCAATATAGCACTCGACAAAAGAATGCACTGCATATGTAGAACCACAGAGTTAAAAATATGTACAGAATTTGGGTATTAGACTATTTAACATATTGCCTCAGTATATCAAAGTAATTACTAAATCCACCATTTAAATGTTTAAAATTGTTCCTACTACTGCATCCATTTTATTCCATGGTACGAATACCATGAGTTAATCAGTCTGTGTTATAGCGTGTATTCAAAATAGAATGTGAATTACTAACTCTTAAAAACTTAATGATGTGTAATTGAAAATTGTTTATTGTGTTATCATCTAGCTAATACCACTGTACACATGTATAAAATTAGTGGACATATTTATAACATTGACATGTCCGAAAAACAATGTAAATTGTTTTAAAAGAATGAAAATAAAAATACAAATACATCTGTCTTTTCTCTCTCTAAAAGCAGTTATGAAAAATATTTACTTTGTTTTAGAGTAATTTTGGTACCTACTTTCCAAATATGCCTTATATATATTACACAGAATATAAATGAAAGTATGTGCTTAAAACTCCTCATGATTTCTCTTGTTATTTGAAGCCAGAGCTGTAAACATGGCAACCAACATTTAAGTGTTTTGAAGTTAGGTACTGAGCAGAAAATGCCAAATTCTACATATAGTAACATGTAATTACCAAATAGAAAAATCTGTGAGGCATTAAAAAAAAATTGATGAGTTATATCCTTATGAATTTTTCTATCCCTTAGCATTTATTTTCACATAGCTTCAATAAATTTTTTAAGAAAGCTTATTTTTCTGTCTACTGTATGTTAATTGAATAAATATTGCAGAAATAGTTTCATTATGCATTTTGTTGTAGGTGCAAAGAGGATATAGGAAACCAAATCAATTGGCAGGTGTTTAAAAGCGAGTGATTATATGCTGACCTTGAAATTTCCTGCTTTCCTCTATGTAGTACCAGAAGTAACAAGGAGATGAAATATGCTATACATTAAATATCTCACTTCTTCCAAATGTCAGTTACTGGATTGCATACCTGAATCCTTCATTTATATATTATCATCATCATCATTATTATAAAAAATGGAGTAAATGGCATATAATTTATGAACGTTTTTTAACTACTGTGGTTTTCAGCATCCCATTCTAAATTGGGCATGAAATATCGCTTACTTTTGTACAGAGGCCTATCAGGCTTGAAGTTCTTTTATGTGTCGTAAATCTACGACATGGGACCAACGGCTTTACTTCCCTTCCGAAGGAAGCCATACTAAGGATTTTTACACCCGAAAAAATCCATGGTCTTTCACCGGGGTTGAACCCATGACCTTGAGTATATGAAGTTAGCATGGTAATCACTACACCATGGAGGACGACTTATTATTATTATTATTATTATTATTATTATTATTATAAAAAAATAGAGTAAATGACATGTTATTTATGGACGCTCTTTAACTACTGTGGTTCTCAGCATCCCATTCTAAACTGAGATTGAAAGATCGCTTAATTTTGCTCAGAGGCCTCTCTATCAGGCTTGAGGTTCTTTTACGTGCCGTGAATCTACGACACAGAACCAACTGCTTTGCTTTCCTTCCAAAGGAAGCCATGCTAAGGATTTTTACACCGGAAAAAATTCATTGTCCTCTGCCGGGTTTGAACCCGCAACCTTGGGTATATGAAGTTAGCATGGTAACTACTACACCACGGAGGGTGACTTATTATTATTATTATTATTATTATTATTTTTGTTAATATAAAATTAAACTAAATTGTGTACAGAACTAATATTAACAGGCAACCTTTCAAATAAGTGACAGTCAAATATTATATATTTACTACTTGGAATGTTTGCACTTTTATAGTTGATTTTTTGCAGACTTGGTAAGCTAAAGATAAATATTGGAAGAATCTATGCTAAACAATCTATATTGCTGAAGCACTGTGAGTCTAATAAAGATTTTTGTTAGTTTCTGCCTTAAACCTCAAGTATTGAGGCAAGATTTGTTTCTTACTTTTTAAACATTTTTAATGCATGCCTTTTTTTGTTTTTTGTTTGTTTGTTTGTTTATTTGGCAATAGTTTCCTTAGATGTGAAATGTAGAAAATGAATTGAAATAGAAGGCACTTTTTATTAATGAGAATTAAAATAGATTTTGAAGTCCAACTCAAATAACAAATATTCTTATCTATTCACTGTTAGTTTATATTTTTGTGGCTGCTCTTTTGCTTCAATGAAAACTTAATAGAACTCATAATTAAAACTCTTTACTTAATATCTCTATTCCTGAAAACCATTTCAGGTGTCAACATAATTCTCAAAGAGCATTAACAGCCCTGACAATGAGGTCTGTAATGACTTTTAAATGCACTAATTTATATTAAACTCATGTATATTTAAAAAAAAATTAACTATGAACATCATGAAGGCCTACAATATAAACTTATTTCAGTTAACTACATGTGCTACTGATTTAAAACAGCAGACATAGGTATTTGAAAAACAATGAAAGCATATTGTTCAATAATAATACACTGCCTTGGGTGTAAATACACATTCTTCAATGAAACTATATGTTTTACCTTATGTACCAATAGAAATACATTTTTGGGGTTCTACTAGGTTCCGACTACTGCATCATCCTCTCCTGCTGCTGGGCTACTCTCTGGTAATGGCTGAAAGAAGTAGCTAATAGGGATTTAGGGATTTTTTTTAGGGATTTGAAGGTTCATTATTCAATAACTATATTTCCATGGTGACCATCTTCTCTCAAATAATTATTCCATGGGATTGTGTTGAGTAAAGTGATACTGCTTTGAATATTGGGGCTACTGTTCCAAAATTGCGATATATGTAGATTTGACAACTTGTATGTATTTAATATTTCTGAGGTATTCCTTTGTCCTGGGTATTATGTTCCATTTTTTTTTCTCTATGTAAACTTTACTGCAATCTTCACAATTAACTGATTGTGTAGATGTGTGAACGTGCAGTTAAGCTTGTGCACCTAAACCTTAGTGTCTAATTATTACTCATTACTTCACTCTGTTAAATCATCTTATATATGTCTTTCCATATTTCCTTTCTGCATTACTTCAGGTTCACTACCTTATTAAAAGGAAAACAAAAACTGGTTGGACAACCCTAAAACATATTGGAGACTTATACTCTCGCTGCTGAATCCTTGCACTTGATAAGTAGTAGTTAAGTTGGTACACCCACAGAAAACAGATGAAAAGCTTTACCCGTTTGTCTCTCTGAACCTATCACAAAGCAGCATTCCAGTCGGTCGGTCAGATAATAGAAACAGATCTAGATGCCGCATCGTTGCAATATCTAGCTATTTCCAACCACTTGCTCATTTTGTGAACTCCTAACATGTGCGTTGAGTTATTCTGTGCAAGCTACGTGTTATTCGTTATTATTTATATTTGTTGTTGATAGTGTTATTGGTTGGTGTTTGTTTGTACGTGAGGGAACATAAGACTTTCACAATTATAGAGGTGGATAGACTTTTATGGAAAGTGTGGCGGCTTCATGGAAGAAGAAAGTGAATCATGTGCACAAAATAATACAAAAAGCACAGGAATTAGAAGGAATCATCAGTGAATGTGAACCAATAATGATATGTCTTGGTGACGACGATGATGTTGATGACTATGACAATGATACTTCCGAGAATGACAACGGAGAGGTGGATGGAATTGAACCATTAAAATTCTAAGCCGGTGAAAATCACTTTGTTTCTCTTATTGTAACAAGCTACTTTGCATTTTTTCTATATTTTTGTAAATACATATGTATGCTACATGCGTTATAGTATCACTGTTATTTTCAATTAACATCAATAATAATGAATTAGTTTTATTATTCATTGGCATTCATTTACTATGTACAGTGTTTATATTTGTCTTTGCACACGATACAGACATTTGTAATCAGCTGTTGTTGTTTACAAGTTACTCTGGCAACGCCGCAAAGGCAGCATAGCCAACCTCACATGAAACCTACTGAACTGTCAAAAGCAGTAGTTCCATATTGCAAACATGGCTAAATTACATTTGAATCTGCATCCTGTAAAACCAGAAACCCTAAATAATTAATTAGGTATGTGTAAATATACAATTAGTAACACTTGAATAATGTGGTATTAATTACTTGAACTTATGAGGATTTTGGGATAGTAATGTATATTGTAAATTAAGTATTAATCATTGCAATGGAAGTCAAAAAGTTGATGATGATGATAATAATAATAAAACAATGTAAGTATGGAAAGTGTTACAATTGACTCAAATTAATGCTTAAAATGCAGTAATAAACCAGAGTAAAAACACAACAGATTTGCATACTTTCTGGAGGAAAAAAGAAAGAAAACAATTGAACAGTAATGTAACTCAGGAGATGTATAAGAAGTGCTGCTTTAGTAATTTAGTTTACTTAGGACACTGCGTCCTTTGTGCTTTTTACAGAACAGTTTACTGTAATGGCAAAAGCTACCCATTCCAACTTGGAATAGGAAATATTCAAGTATTTTATTAATTCTCTTGAAGTGATATGTCTTACTGTTTCTCAACAGATCTGTCCTGCTTCAGTTTGAAGTCCTAATATGCTTCTGAATCTACATTCCTATATGCTTCACTGAAATTTACAATTTTTGTAAAACAAAGGCATATCTCTGAATAATTGTTTCTAGGATCTTGACACTGCACGGATGCTAGATAAGTTTAGAACACTGCCTACTGAAGCTGTATATTACAGTAAACTGGGGTTATATTGAAGAGTTTGTAAGTCTATTAAAAGATTTTTAACCCAGGAGCCCCTTTTAAAGACAAAGTTCCGGAAGCCTATTTTAAAGACTAATGTTCAATTTTTCTTTCTCTTCATTTGCCCATATTTAATGAATATCTTTCAAGCTTTTAGATTAATCCTGAACTTCTGAGACAGTTAGTCTCTTGTGGTTTCCGTTACTTTAGAAGACTTACAGTAATAAGCAACAATGTAAAAGAATGTGAAAAGTGGAATTAAGATGTAAAAAGATAATGTATTATGAATATTACAGGAAAGTAGGTATTATAGAGGATTCATGCTGGTAATTCTATAACTGTCTAATACAAATCAATTTATCATTTAATATATTTTGTAAATCAGGGTTACTGTGGTCAATTGTGAAGTTCTTCTATCTAGGCCACCAACTATAGTTAAGTCTTTTTTATTGGATTTATGGAAATTCATGTTATAAATCAGATATACACTTGCTCACATAAATATTCTGTCACATAAGACTTTCCTCTATATTGCAGAGTTATTTAAAATTATGAATTCATATTAAAATTTATATTGGATGTAAAGCTTTAAATAAATTATTAAATAAATCCAGCTTATTAGGTTTTTGATAACATAGATAGTAACTAAAATTTGTAACACTGATAGAAATTGAAAGAAGCTTCTGACAGTGATGTGATTAATATTCAATGGTAAGAGTTGAGTCATTTTTTAACGCAATATCACTTAACAATTAGTTACTGGGACTGATTTTGGGAGTGTATATTGTTCCCATTTTCAACCCCTAATTCCAAATGAATCTCCTTTAATTAGAACCAATGATGAGGGTGGTGGTTGTGGGGATGTATCGCTTATGGAGGCATCTGGTGCTGGATCTATGAACTTTCAAAGGTAAATCAAAATATATAATATGTTCTTCTTCATATGTAGATTTTCTCCCAAACATCTAATTCTATATGCTGATAAACTGTTTTAGCAGTTCTATATTCAATATTATTTCATGTTCTGATAACCAGAAGTGGAAAATTCTGACTTTTCTGTTTGTTTACCTTTTAAGTACATGCCAGTAAGTTCTTGTGATGAGTAATGCATCTTTGACAGTCAGTCATGCACTGTAAACAAAACATATTAAAAAAAATCTGATGTGCTCCATTCACATGACTTTCTCTACATTTCTGTAATAAATTACTGTTAATAAGTTTATTTTTCTATCTACTTCATGCTAATCACGATAAACATTAGCAGAAATAGCTTTATTACTTGGTTCCTTATAGGTAGAAGGGAAATAAGGGGATATACTAGGCTAAACCGACAGTCGAATGCTTTAAAATGGTTGCTGTGGTATAGAAATCCGATTCTTTGCGTGGCCAGATGTTGACAAGTTCCCCTGTGAGAAAAGTATTTTAAAACTGAAATCAATAACAAGGAATATCTTAAAAATGGTCGACTCCAGGGAAAAAAATCCATATAACATAAATTGTGTGTTTTAACGAGCTCTCCATTTTTGTGTAATAACTTTTTGTCTATCTCTTACGGTTAACCAGTTACTCATTTAGAATAAATAGGTCTTTAGAGACTGTTCCAGAAAATTTAAGATATACATTTTGTTTTCCATATAAATTCTTTAATAGATGGTATTTTAATCAAAATCGTTAGAGCCATTTTCGAGAAAATTAAAATTTTCAAAAATTTTTCCGTGTAAAGGGTAGTTGAGGGTGGGGGGATTTTCTTGAAAAAATCTTCATGTTGCTTCCTTGGAAGATACTGAACTTAAATACCAAGTTTGGTATTTAATGGGCTTTTCATTTTTGAGTTATGCTGCCCACAGATACACACACACACACACACTAACAGACAGACAGACCACACATGGACATTTTTCTAAAAATATGCTTTTTTTTTGCTTTCAGGAGGTCTCTAAACATGTATTTCTGGTGAAACCTTGGTATCAAATTTTTGGGTGCAATACAATACCTTCTCTATACACTATGTACATAGTACATATAGAGAAAGTAATAAAAGTGCCAAGCAATTTATTATGAACATTAAAACAGCATATAGAAATGCCCCTAACATTCACTTTTAAGATTGCATGGCAATAAATTTGCGGCCAGTGATTCCTTATGTTAAAATGCTCTAAGAGAGTCCTCTATTGTCTGTATATTTTTAGCCCCAAAAACTGGGGAGAGTGACCACAGAATGAAGGTATGATTATCATTGTGTGTTTCAGTTATTCCTATTTTAGCTCCCTGCATATTGTTACGTGTGTCATTGGTAACATTACATATTTTTGGAAAAATACTACTTTTGTTATAAACTGCTTAAGTAACAGGATGGAAGTGACTAGGCTCTTCCAATGGCACTCCTTGTGGACTTTTCGATGACACCAACTTCCGTTGGGCTACGTGCACATTCGCACTTTGACATCACACCAAATATTCTAGAACGTTTAAACATTCGATGGATTGGCTAAGACTACCCGCTATCAGGGCACTAGTTCTCCATATTAGGTGTTGGAAAGTTCTTCTGGGATGCCGCTAAATCTATTTAAGGGATTGTAGACCCGACCACCAGGTCTTGACCATTGGGGAACCTCTGCTTCGTTCGTGCATCTTGGGGCGTCGCTCCGGGCTCAGGCTCAATCGCTCAGACACCTCGACTATTTCATGTCTCACCTTGCCCAGACACACCATGACATATCTCTTAAGGTAAGGCTTTGTATTAGTAACCTCAGTTATCAGAATGATATTGGCCAGGGTTAATGGAATAAATTACAACCCCTCACCTTTGTAAACCAAACATTTGCAATCAACAAACTACTTCATCTTTCTCATTAAGTCCTGCTGTTATCATTGCTCTACCATCTGCCTTCCTTTCACCACCCTAAAATAGCTATCCCCCACGTCGCAGAACCTTGTTCAGGACAATATTCACTCTCTGCATATGCCCCTGATGACAACCTTTACTACCAACTTGGTAGCATTGCAATGAGATTTTGAACCTTGCTAATCTTTGACATTGAAATCTGGTCAGTGATGTTGATGGGTTTAACCAACTGAGCTGTAAATGTAAGCATGGGAAGCATTAGAAATGATTTTTGGTGATACAAATGTTAAAATAAGGAAACTAAGTTTTAAGTCTGATCTAGGAAACCTAATTTCCTGCAAGTGGTGGTTGAACAATTGACTGATATGAATCTAAACTTCAACATATGAGATATGCTGTAAATTTTGTAATTTGCAGGTGCTGAAGTAGGTAAAGGGAGTTTTATATGAAAGTGAATGGAATAAGCACTGAACTGAACCCTCCATGATACTTCTTATGCATAAATGTTTTACTTATTCTTTCATAATGAAGCATTTACATTGCTGAAAATTTATGACAAACATTCAAAACAAGCAACTTTATATAATTATGTCCTAATTAGATTCCATTTTGACCTATCATACTTAACTCCTTTTATATGAGCATACATGCATAATGGAAATTTAATTTTTATACCATCAACATGAAATATTATGTGAGAATATGACTTTAATGTTCATGGTTTTTACAATGGGAAATGATATCATTGGTTGCTTCTTAACTGTCAGGATTTCTGCTTGTTGTTAAATCTAAATACGTCATGTACGTATTAGACTTTGATGCTGTAAAGTGATGCAGATACTTTTTTTATGGGAAATGGAAATGGCGTTTTATTTATGGACCACTTTAACTGCTACAGTTCTCAGCATCCCGTTCTGTATTGGGCATGAAAAATCGCTTAATTTTGCTCAGAGACCTCTGTATCAGATGAGGTTCTTTTATGTGCCGTAAATCTATGACGCAAGACCTACAGTTTTACTTCCCCTCTGAAGGAAACCATGCTAAGGATTTTTAGGCCCAAAAAAATCCATTGCCCTCTGGCGGGTTTGAACCCGCAAGCTTGGATATATGAAGTTAGCATGGTAATTTTTTTATGGGGGTGAGTCTGGTCTGATCTTATGAACTACCACTACTTCCACAAGCAATGTAGGAAGTTTCAGTTTTTCAAGTGTAATTTCAATAATTTAAAGGCTGGCTCAGTCAGAAGACTCCAACCTGTTGTGCAAGAGGTCCTGAGTTAGATTCCTGGCTGAGGGCTGGGAATTTTTCTCCCTCAGATTATTTCCTATCCTCTCCAGAGTCTAGGAGTATGAATGACAGTGTGAACATGTTATGTAATAAATAAAATTAAGGAAAATAGAAACTTAATGACAACAATATGTTTCACTGGTAAATGCTAACAAAAGGACCATGCAGTTAACTGTGGGATATCAACAGAACAATAAAAGAACTCTGATGTGTTCCATTCACATGACTTTCTCTACATCTCTGTAATAAATTATTGTTAAAAAGCTTATGCTTCTATTTACTTCATGCTAATCGAGTAAAAATTAGCAGAAATAGCCTTATTACTTGATTCCTTGTAAGTAGAAGCGAAATAAGGGAGTACCATAGGTTAAAGTGATAGTCAAAAGCTGGTTGCTATGTGACTGAAGTTCCTTTGTTTGTATGGACACGAGTTGACAAATTGCTGTATTAGAAAAGTATTAGTTTTTACAAGCTGAAACCAAAAACAAGGAATATCTCAAAAACGACAAACTTCACAAAAAAAAATGTATATAACATAAATTGCATGTTTGAAAGTGCTCTACATTTTTTATGTGGTAAGTTTTTGTCCATCTCTTACATTTTAGCAGTTATGCAAAATTCCGTAAAATTCCTCCAGATAAAATAGTTTTCAGAGGCCATTCCCAGAAATTTCAAGATATACATTTTATTTGTCAGGTAAATATCTTTAATATAAGATTTTTTAATCAAAATCGTTAGAGCCATTTTCAAGAAAATCTAAATTTTCGAAAAAAGTTCCATGTAAAGGGTAGTTGGGGGTGGGGGGATTTTCTTGAAAATCTTCGTGTCGCATCCTTGGAAGATACCAAACTTAAATACCAAGTTTGGTATTCAACGGTCTTTTTGTTTTGGAGCTATATTGTCCACAGGCACATACACACACACACACACACACACACACACACACACACAGACCTTTTTTTGGATTCAGGGGGACCCAAAACATCTATTTCAGGTGAAATCTCGGTATCGAATTTTTGGGTACAATACAATAGCTTCTTGGTCCAGAGTTTCCGGTGTAGACCGCGTCTTAAGGCTAAAATCTGCCTTAAGACGCGGTCTACACCGGAAACTCTGGACCAAGATAATTTTAATATTGGCCGTGGAAGTTTACGAAAACATATAATACAATAGCTTCTCTATACACTATGTACATAGTACGTGAAGAGAAAGTAAAAATTAAATAATTCCTTTAAATACAATAACTAGTGAATCAAGGGATGCAAGTTGAGTACTTAAATTAATTTAAATTATTTGTTTGTTAATGATGCTGTAAGTTACCAGAATCATGTCAGTGCCATCCGTGTGTCAGGATTTTATCCTGCAGGAGTTCTTTTCATGTCAGTAAATTTACTAACATGAAGCTATTTCTTTTGAGCATGCTTAAAAGCCATCGGTCTGAACAGGGTTTGAACCTGCAATCTTAACATCAGAAGGCCACCACCCAACCAAGTAAAACACCCAGATTGACACAGAAATCTTTCAGTAATTGATGAGAGAAGCAGAAGTTATAGTATATTTTGAGATGTATCTTTTTTTGTCCCTCAATAGCTTTTAAGTCCTTTAATTCAAACAGAATTCACCTTTCCAACCATTCATGCCAGCCTTTAATTAAAAGGCTAATGATTGTGCTACCTTTAAATAGTCATAATACTGAAGCCTTTCAGCTAATTTTCAAGGGGCAGGTTAGATCTTTGTAAACATTCTTTTTTGTATTTCTCCTTTTCAGTTATAATATGATGTTTTTCAAAATGTTCCTAACTTTGGTGAAGCTTTGACCAAAGTTATATTTTATACATATTTTAACTAATAAGGTGTTTTTAATGAAAGTAGGTTGAAAATAAAAATACCCATGTCTTGACTTTCTCGACCATAGGTCCCAGTTTGACAAGAAAAAATGATTTAAAAAGCATTTAATACCGTAAGTTATAAAAATGTGCAGTTTTTATCTCTTCAGACACACATCACTATGGGGGGGGGGGTGGTAAAACACCTCTCGCTGAATGAAATCTTAGGTATAAGTTATCTTTAGAGCAGTCATGCATGCAGATACTTGTAGCCTTAATGCAGGCACTGTTTGTTATTTGTATTAGCTGCTGATTCTTGATCAGAAGATAAATCTAAATCCACCTTAACAAATTAAAACTTTATAATTCTTTTCTAGTGAATAGGAACCATTATGGGAGAGAAAGCTAAAATAGGGTATTTTTGTTTTTAATGTATTTTCATTATATGAAATTGCAGTTTAATCTTCAACATCAATGCGATAATGGCCCCTTTAAGTAGATATTAGCATATAATATCCCTTTAAATGTGACTAAGCTGGCCATTATAATTTCAATTTATAATGGTAATTATGCTGTTTAATATTGTTAATAAGCTTCAATTAAATGTGCATATGTTGTATAGATCCTAAGAATACTAAACATTTATTTTACACACATATATATATATATATATATATATATATATATATATATATATATATATTACAAATTATATTTATGTTATCCCTACTCTCTGTTCCATGAAGTGCTTTGTATATTCAATTAAGAAGACTTTTGTAATTTTGTGGATACAATCACATATTATTGAGGTTTGTTACACTTGCATCAAAGAAATCACAAAATAGGTTCAGTGTGAGAATTCTAGATATTGTTTGTGTTTTTTAGAAAATCTTAGGGTGCTAAGGTGAGATCAATATAAATATATGAGTATTATAGGCTTGTACTAAAATCAATATAAATATGTGAATATTCTGGGTCATTTTAGCTTTGTAAATGTCACACAAATTATCACTTGCATTAAATTAAGGAAGTACACGTATTGCATGTTTTTGAAGCATTAAAGAATACCTCAGAGTTTTAATGTATTTGGTTTTAAAATAGAAAATATGATCTTAAAAATTATGTATTATGATGATGACAGCAATGGTGACCATAGTACCTTACATGGTTGCTGAAAGTGGAATCAGGATAAGCAAGGAGTTTTACTTGGAGAGAACCATAAAAGGTATGTGGTTATCTGGTAATGAAAATGAAATAAAAGTCTATACTCCCTTATTTACTGAGAATAATGAATTGATAAAGAAAACTGTCATTAACTAATGCAATCACAAGTGTGTAATTCTTACATATGGTTTATTACAACAAGTTAAAGTGTATTATTACTCCAGAGTTAATGTAATTACAAATAAAATTTGCTTTAATTTTGCATTAAGAGGAATAGAAATAACCAAAGTTACCATCCCTATATAATATTCCTCCAATTGTCACTTAAATATTCCTGAATGTATAAGATTGGTAATAAAAGCAGTCTAGCAATTATAGTAAGTCAAAGATTAAATTAAAATTAAAAGAAAGCAGAAAGTCACACACACCTCTCTCTATCTTTCCATCTGTATTTTTTCAAAACTGCACAACAAAGAAATCCAAATGCTATTGTCTCAAATCACAGGCATGTCTGGTAGAGGGTTTGCTCTCAAATTTTTAGCTTGAAGCATTTGTCACTCACAATTTCACATTTTTACTTTGGATTCATATTTTGAATTCTGTGCCTCTATTGGAAAAGTGTGCTTTATGAGAAAATTGTGGGTTATACTGTCAAGGGATCATTGATGTCACAGATTCAGCTGTGATTTTTTACAGTAAATACAGCTAAAACAAAAAAAAACAACTGTGTTTTGGCTTTCTCTAACCATATGCTACCTAACTAATGGAAAAAATAAAATTTTAAGTTTAGGTTTATCTTTGTCCAATCATCAGCTGCCTTGTAGTATGCAAGCTTCTGACAATGAACTCTGTCTGCACTTCTATGGGCAAGACAGCCTCAAGATTTCATGTTCAAAGACAAAATCAGCCATATTTTTTTCTCACTTATGGCTGCTTCGAAGAAAACCACTGGACAGTTAAAAATTGCTCATTATTTTGTTTAATAATTATTATACAGTGATATTTGTATAATATATTATAAACGAGGGCTTTTGTTTTTCAACCTCCAATAGGCTATAAATAAAAGACAAGTTCATAGAGAACAATTATTTTATTACTAAAAGTTTTGGGCACTTATGGTTACTTTTCAACATATTCACCAAAAAGATTGAGGCATCTATCATACCTGTGCACAAGCTTTGCAATACCTGCTTCAAAAAATGTTGCCACCAATGATGTAGCCCAAAACCACTATCAATGCAACTGTTTATTGTGAAACTTTATGACGTTTGTTAAGAGCCATTCAAAACAAACGAAGAGGAATACTGACTTCAGGAATTGTGTTGATCCATGACAACGTTCGTCCACAAACTGCTGGCACAACCCATCGGCTCCTTGATCAATTTCAATGGGGCATTTTCGATCATCCACCGTACCGTCCTGACCTGGCACCCAGCAACTTTCATGTTTTCCCTGAACTGAAGACGTGGCTAGGAGGGCAGCACTTTCAAACCAATGAAGAACTTCAAAACAACATCAATGCTCATTTGAAATCATTGGTGGCAACAGTTTTTGGAGGGGGTTTTGGAAACCTTGTGCACAGGTACGATAAATATCTCAATCTTTTCAGTGATTATGTTGAAAAATAACCATAAGTGTACAAAACTTTTAGTAATAAAATATTTGTTTTCTATGAACTTGTCTTCTATTTATAGCCTATCGGAGGTTGAAAAAAAAAAAAACAGCCCTCATATATAGGATATATTAGTGGATTATTCTGATTTGTAAATATTTTTTCTTGTGAAACATGGGCCTATGGTAGAGAAAGCTGAGACATGGGCATTTTTATTTTCAGTCTGATTTCACTAAAAAAAAAAAAAATCTCAGATCCCTATCTGTAATATCAATGAGACAACAGCCTATTTTGGGTCATGGGCTCTTTCTTTTTTCTTTCTTTTTTTCTTTCTTTCTTTCTTTCTTTCTTTCTTTCTTTCTCATGAATAGTCATTGTAGTGAATTTTTAGTTCTATTTAAATTCTATTTCTATTAAATTTATAGTATTAACATAAATATTTTCCTACATTTGGCTTTTGAAAATCACAGGAGCCAATATTTTTTAGCCATTGACTGTGGTAATGGTACTTATTGTTAGTTTGAATTGTGAAATCAATGGAATTTATATGCTATGTGTATTGTCATTACTTCAACTGTATACATTTATATGCATTTATCAAAGAATGCCCATATTTCTGAATAAGCAAGCAAAGTTCATCTGCAAACAATGAGCACATTCAGTAGACCAAGAGCTGAAGTAGTGTTATTTGTAAGCTCCTCATTGTAGTGGGATACTGGTTTGTTAATTGTAGTGGAGATACATTTTGCTGCACTGCTCTATGAGGTGATTAACATTTTGAGGTAAGACATTTTGCCAAGGCAGTAATAATATAGATAATTATTTATACTATATGTATTAGTATTGCTATTTAGAAATCATTTATGTCACTTTTGTTTAAAACATAGACAACAATTAATTATTTGTGCTACATTAGGTAGTGAACACAGGACCCTGTAACATTTATGATCTATGCAGAAAATGATACTTTACTTTTTGATGTTGTCCATTATCTTTGTTATTTTTTATATCTGTCTAGTTAATTAACACCTAGGCGATCATTAAATTTATGGTGCAGAAGAATAACACCAATCTTGTAACACAAAGTTGCTGTATGTCCAATTTTCTGGAATTGTCACTGTTTTTGAACCATTATCCAGTTTCCAATATATTCGTTCACACAAGATGGTCAAATGTTCTGGTTTTTAAAAATGGTACTTTCTGTTTCTAGTTAACAGGTATTATTGTAGTAATGCAAATAAATATAATCTATAACTAGATTAAATTTAATGTAATTGCCTCTCTAAATGATTGTTTGGGCTTAAAACATTCCAAATGTATAGGGTTATTTACATTTAAAAGTTGGCAAACCTGGTGAAACCATTTCTCACTGCGAGATTACAGATTCTAGTTCAGTTTTAGACTAAGACTCTTTCCTGAGCCTTTCCTATTGGTTACGAAGACAATATGGCTACATGACAGGTGAACGACAGGTATCGAGATTTCATCTAGGTTAGGTTACATTAGGTTAGGTGTATGTAAATGAACTGGATTGAAATAAGGGTTGAAAATTGGTTCTGCTTTCCAATGCGAAATGCATAGTCTGTCATTTCTTTTGTCTGTTTGTGCATGGGCAGCCATGTTGGTCAACTGACCAATGGCAGAGTCAAATCTAAAACTGGACTAGAATCTGCAATGTCGCTTTCTCACTGGCAATGAGTTCTGTGTGTGTTCATCTGATGTAATGCAAAGAGCTAAAGTATTCAGCAAATGTGAGATAAAAGACTTAAGTTATTCACATATCTAAAATAAAGTACCAGTTTCTGTGCACCATAGAGTGAAAATTATAAAAAAAGGAGAAATTATGAAAAAGCATACTACTCCTTATGCAGCTGCTATATTTCTGTAGGGTTTATTAATATGATTAAGTTTTATACTTTTTGGATGAATTAATAATGCTAAACATATATTTGCTCAACAGAGGAAAATTGGATATACAAGACCACATTAAAAACATAAATCTAGCAAATAGTACATTTTTTTTTTTTTTTTTTTTTTGTCAAAAAGGACTGTAACAAAAGAAAATCTTGTTGCTGCTGCAGAATTAACATGCCCTATAAGTTGATAAAATACAACCTCTTATTTTGTTCATTGGATTGCAGTAATAAGCTGCATACTCTTATTTATTTTGATTTGAAAATTGCTTCTAAGCAGTCCAGAGCCCACATCAAAGCAACTGCAATAGTGAAACACACCTTTGCTCCTACATGTAGTTTTGTCTTGTGTACCAAACTGATTTGCAAAAGACGCCTTTTTATGGAATCGCCACTGATACAAGTAACCTAAAGCTGCACAACTGAAGTTCTTCCTTTAGTTGTGCAGTATTTCACTATAAAATATGAAATCACAAGCAGATTGATAAAAATCTGATGTGTTCCATTCACATGACTTTCTCTACATCTCAGCAACAAATTATTGTTAAAGAGCTTATGCTTCTATTTATTTCATGCTAATTGACAAAAAATTAGCAGAAATAGTCTTATTATTTGCTTCCTTGTAAGTAGAAGAAAAATAAGGGAGTACCGTAGGTTAAAGTGATAGTCAAATGCTGGTTGCTGTGTGACTGAAGTTCCTTTGTATGGAACGGAGTTGACAAATTCCTGTATGAGAAAAGTTAAGTTTTTCAAAGCTAAAACCAAAAACAAGGAGTATCTCAAAAACGATCATCTCCACGAAAAAAATGTATATAACATAAATTGTGTGTTTTAATGTGCTCTACATTTTTTGTGAGGTAAGTTTTTGTCCATTTGTTACAGTTTAGCAGTTATGCAAAATTCTGTAAAATTCACCCAGAATAAAGTAGTCTTCAGAGGCTATTCCCAGAAAATTCAAGATATACGTATTATTTGTCATATAAATACATTTAATATATGATATTTTAATCAAAATCGTTAGAGCCATTTTTTAGAAAATCAAAATTTTCGAAAAAAGTTCCACGCACACACACACACACACACACACACAGACCTTTTTCTAAAAATACTCTTTTTGGATACAGGGGACACTAAAACATATATTTCCAGTGAAATCTCAGTATCAACTTTTTTGGTGGAGTGCAATACCTTCTCTATACACTATGTACATACTATGTGTAGAGAAAATAAAAATATATACATTGCAAAATGAAAAATCTGAAACTCTAACAAACTATTGTGTAAACACTCATAATCTATTGGCATCTTTCTGAATCTGGGTTAAGAATTTCAAAGTTTGCAAATCTGTAAATATCACTCTGTGTAATTATGCTACTCAATGTTGGTACTGCTGTACAACAAAATTCCTCTATAATATTTTTCATTATGCAGGTGTGTTCAAATGTGACTATGTTTGTGCAAATTATTGTATTAATATACCCTGCAACTATTCAAAACACCCGCAAAAATAACAAATAATGACATAAATAATTAAATATTTCAGTACAAAAGTATACTATAGCATTTTGTGCAGACAACACAAATACCAACTTGGGGGGGTGGCGTGCATGAAACCAGTAACATTTTCCATAATTGAATGTGAAAATTGCTAAGAGCATGAAGGCAGAGAATTTCCTGCATATGTTTTACATAATACCATATCTATGACAGCAGATTGTTTATGTTGAAGCTGTTGGGTAAGCATTTTTAACTACTTCTCTATTTACACCATCAGGACTGAAATACTAAAAAATTTGTTAAGTCACATGGGTTTCTCTCATGCCAGTAGTGGAGAGAATTTTATATTTTTGGGAATCTTAATTTCTCAGAGAAGAAAAACCACCTAAGATGGGCTTCAATGTTTTCCCCTGACCTACTGAGTGAGGCTTACTTCTAGTTTGTTCATAGCCAATTTGTAGTTTTCAGCAAATAAATCAATAAAATGCAAGGTTCAAGTGTATCTGTGATTGAAGAAAAGTCAGTGCTGGATGTAATATTAAATATTTTACTTGAATGGAAAGAAGAACATTTTTTTGGAACAAAATTCAACAAATACTATCAAAGGATAACCTGAGTGAACATTTGGTTTATAAATTCAAAGCTGAGACTGCTGATGTTTTCAACAGGTCTTCACTAATGGGACATGTGGCCAATTTCAAGTGGATGTACTTAAACACAACTGTGGAGTGGATGATATACAAATCATGTTGGTGTAGGTACTTAGCAGCGAAAAGGTGCAGCTTTCAGAAACTGAAGCATTTGTCAGTGTGTTTGATGGAAAAATTTTGAGTAAAATCTGAGTACTACTACAACTAGTTATAAATTAAATAAGAAATTGTAATGAATGGAAAAACAGAAATGAACAATATGAACAATTGTTGAAAACTTGCAAGAATGTTTTCTCTGTACTTCAACATAATACAAATCTTGAGCAAAAATCTTATTTAGGTTTAACACACAGGACAGAGGGAAGAAATAAATAAAATATTTGCATATCTTATATGTTTGTGCAAAAAATCCAGCTGTATTGAAAGCGGTAAAGATGTATGACAAATATGAGTATATAGCAATGCATATTCTGAATGGTATAAAAAAAGGTGTCCCACAAGGTTCTATTCTGGCTCCCTTATTATTTTTAGTGTATATAAATGATCTAACTGCAGTAATGAACAACAATGCTTATCATGTTCTTTTGTGGACGATGCAAGTATAATGTATGTATAGATATAGAGGATATTTTAAATGCTGCTACCCAACCAATTTCCAGGCTATTCTAACAAAAACATTAAAAAATGAGGGGGAAAAAAAGAAGAAGAAGAAATAATCTGCGTAAAATGATACAGGCATCATATTTGTTTTATTTCTATGACATGTAGTATGGTCTTATAATATGTTCACTTTTTTGTAGCGCAATATATATGTTTTTTTTACATTTTCATGCTCTGCAGGGGCATTGATTACTTTATTGGTGCATCATAATCATCATTGCCATCATTATCTTGAGTAAGTATATAAAAACTAAACAATGTGCTGTTAGACAAATTAAATAACTTAACGCAGTTTTATAAACTAAAAACCAATGTCATAAAGTTTTTGAGCTTTTAAAACTCATGCTTAAATTTACAGTATAAGTCAACTGTGCAGCAATATCAGCATGAGTGCTGCTGCAATACTTTACCCATTGGTGCAGATTGGAGAAGATTACTGTGTTGCTTCTCCATCTATTTCATTTTAAGCAGAGCAAGGAGAATTTACAGGCGATGTTAGCAGGACATACACAGAATAGATAGCAACTAGAGCATAGAGTATAGCAGAGGATTGTTCTTCTCTGGAAAAGCTAGAGCCATTCAAGTGCTCATGAAATTTGATGGAGGAATAAGAGACTGGGTGCTACTTGGAAAGTAATGCTATATTCACAATGAAATGCAAGCGCATATGCAATATAAGCACAAGAGTTTGGACTCATATTATTTAATGTAAGCATTCACATAGAAACATGCAAGACGCAATGCAATGCAACGCAAGAGTTTGCAAACTCCAAACTTTATTCTTGCATTGCATGCAAAGAGGAGGAATTCTGCTTCTTTTCTCTATGCATTGTCTATGAATTCAATAACAAACTATCGCACTGCAAGATTTTGCAGGGCCTGCTGTACAGGCATGCTCTTCTATTTGGCCGTGCAGTGCCGCGCCATCTCTAATCTCCCTCAAGAGTTTTATGACAGTCTCTTTGCGAATCCTCCTTTGATTTAATGGATGTAACTATCATCTGTGTATAGAGTTATTGGTTCTCATAAATCGAAGACGCAGAGAGATAATTCTTAGTTTATTAAATGTGTAGCTTTATTACTTTCTGCAGTCTCTGTGCTTGTACTGTTTTCAATAATGTTGAATGAGCAATTATTGTGATGTCACTGCCGCGAGCATCAGTTGTTAGTATGTAATGTATTTATTTGTAAAAGATTGAGAGAATTTTCTTATGCGGTATTGTTGGTTATGTTATTCAGTTTGTAACTTGAGTGTTTGGAAGATATTAGCATGTAACTTGCAGATCTAGAAACCCGTGCCAACTTCTTGCATTGCACTTACGATTGCATTGTGAATGATGTTTCTTTACGTCTGTGCTTATGCTACGGTACGTCTGCACTTGCATCCTATTGTGAATGTAGCATTAGCCATTTTGTAAACATTGTTCACCCTTAAGTTTATTCATCTGAACTAAAGCATTTAATACTTGAATTAGTACCATATGAAGAAACTGAGCAAGGTGGCATAGGTATTTTGTCTGGAACTGGGATTTGGGAGATCATGGAATCGGTTTTTCATGGCTAACCTCTCTGACTAATGGTTTTTTCGGGGGATTTCATGGGTCACTAGATGAATGTTGGAGAGGATTCTCCCCTCATGGTGTAATGATAGCTTCAAATATCCAAGATCACAGTTCAAACCCGGTGGAGGACGATATCTTTTTTGGGGCATAAAAATCCTTAGCATGGCTTCCTTCAGAAGGGAAGTAAAGCCATGGGTCTCAAGTCATAGATTTATGGCACGTAAAAGAACTTCAAGCCTGATAAAGAAAAATTAATTGGTCTTTCATGCCCAATATAGAATAGGACACTGAGAATGACAGTAGTTAAAGAGCAGCCATAAATAAAATTCCATTTCCATTCCCCCAAACTTCCTGTCCCTTCATTTCATCTTCATATCATCCCAACTAATCTCTTTCAGGGTTGTAAGTGTCGACAAGGCACAGAGGTGCCATTTCTTGGAGGTGACTGTGCTCTGGAAATACAGCTCTCGTGGTGGGATGGCGCTAGTGGTTGTCTGCAGACTCAGGTGGTCTATCCAGACTGGATGGACCACCGCGTTGAGATGAAGAATGGCTTGTGAATCTGTTAGGGACCCCCCATGAGGGCTCTCTCCCTGTCTGGATGTTGGCAGACCTCTGAAATTACACTAATCTCATCCTTCCTCCAAGGGTCTGATGTACGAGGGCGGTCCAGAAAGAAACCGCTGTTTGTGCTTAGCGCAGGAAGTGGTGGGGTAGTGCCATAATCTACACATCAGTGTGCACAGTGCTCAGTGTGCTTCTAACTGTCTAAGAGAGCATTATACTGTCGCTGATTTGAGAGATATAACCTGAAAACATGAGCGCCACAATGGAAAATCCTGCCATGTGTGAGGTGCTCTGTGTTATAAGATTTCTTTTGGCAAAACATCACTCAGCAGCCGAAATTCGTCATGAATTGTGTGCAGTATATGGTCCTAACATTATGAGTGAAGGTGCTGTCCGCCAATGGGTACAATTTTTTAAAAATGGAAGAACTAACATTCATGAAGAATACAGGAGTGGTAGGCCTATTCTTGTCAATGATGATCTGGTGAACAAAGTGGATGGAAAAGTTTGTGAGAACCGTCGGTTCATGATAACAGAACTTTCCGATCATTTTCCCGAAATTTCTCTGAGTCTTTTGCACGAGATAGTGACCAAACACCTTGGCCTATCACAAGTTTTGTGCTCATTGGGTACCAAAACTGCTGACTGACGACCACAAACTAAAAGAATGAGTTCTGCCATAGACTTTATTTCTTGGTATGCCACTGAAGGAGAAGAATTTTTGAACAGAATTGTTACTGGCAATGAAACTTGGGTGGCCTACATGAATGTTGAGACAAAACGGCAGTCAATGCAATGGGGACATGCCGCTTCTCCAAGCAAGCCAAAGAATGCCCATCAAACTTTGTCTGGGAGGAAAGTCATGGCTACGGGTTTTGGGGGTGCCAAGAGCATCTTACTCATTGAATTTATGGAACATGGCATGACTGTCAATTCTGAAGCCTACAGTGAAACTTTGAAAAGGCTAAGAGGGGCAATCCAAAGCAAGCTTCTGTCATCTGGTGTTGTGTTTCTGCATGACAACGCTCGCCTGCACACAGCTCGAAGAACAAATGGGATGTTTTTGACCATCCCCCCTACAGCCTGGACTTAGCTCCCACTAATTTTCATCTGTTCCCATACATGAAACAGTGGCTTGCATTTCAGCGCTTTGGCAATGACGAAGAGCTTCATCATGCCGTGACGGGTTGGCTACATTCACAGGCAGCAGAGTTTTATGCAGAGGCTATTTCCAAAACTGTTAAAAGGTATAACAAGTGCTTGAATTTGTTCAGAGAATATGTAGAAAAATAGAATAATGTTATATTTTTCAGATATAATAATAACATTTTTATATCTCAACTGTTTTAATTTTTATTTCCAAACGGAGGTTACTTTCTGGACTGCCCTCATACATTAAGCCCATGGCTGCAGTGCGGAATACGACTCTGTAACATACACACATGCACTCGTGCACACTCGCGCATGTACTCATGCATGCTTGCAAGCACACACACACACACTATATGAAGATGTGTATGAATCCTTCGCTTGAAGTTTTCTTGACACACATAAACTATGATTAATACTTCGTAATACACAAGCCAATACTCTCCTTCTTGAAGACAATAAAAATTGAAATGGAGTAAAGATGTCTGAAAAGTTGATTATTTTAAAAATAGAATACTTGTTTATTCCTACAAGAGATCATCAGCAACCCATGGGCTAAATTCAAATATGTTTGCTGAAAGAAAGCTAGATCATACCTAATTGAAATGTTTTTCTCAAACTTTTGAATTATTATCTATGTTTAATGTACCTGCAATGGTTATTTAAAGTATTATGCTATAAAACATAGTTATTATAATAACCTTGTAGTTTTTTTATTACCCTTTCTTTTATATTGCACTAGGTAACATATGACCTATTGCTAGAATACTGCAAAATGATTAAACAGGGTTTATTATTTAAGGCATAAATGAACCAGAGTGCTTTAAATTAAAGTTATCAGCTTTCTAGAGTAAAGGCAAATTTTAAAAAAGACTAAGTATGCTGTTACAACCACTTACGAATCAGGTATGCAGGTATTTCTACCAGGTATGCTTCAAGATACTGTAATAAACCTTTAACTTAAGTTTTAACACCTTGATTAAAAAATTGGTTTCAAGAGTGAGCAAAGGAGGGAGCTAATGAGAATGAGCATTTGTGACAATGTCTGTAGATTCTACAATGACAGCTACCTACTTACTGAATGTAATTAATATTGGTGTTGGAAAAAGCTATTTTAGATTAACATACATATTGTATATTAGAATCATTGCAATCCGAAGGGTGATTCTAATATAATAAGTAATTGTTGCATATCACGGAGGAAGCAGTTCAGAGTGGGAAGTTGAAGATCAATGTGTTAGGGAGAGGGAACTAGCTTTATTAACTGCTTTGCTAGGTTCTGGCGTCAGTACAGCCATGGGTGAGCAAGAAGTCCCTTCGTCTGTTGCGTAACGCATTATTATCAAGTTTTTAACCAAGGAAGGGATTAAACCTTCGGAGATTTTAACTCATTTAAGGGCACAGTTTGGGGACACTACACTGTCACAGAATCAAGAGTTTACTTGGGCCAGACAATTTAGGGCGGCTGAGAATTTGTGGAAAACGAAGGTCATGCTCGATGCCCAAGGTCAAGTCTCTCAGATGACACATCCGTGACAGTGTTTTTCGACTACAGAGGAGTTTTGCTTTTCTTCATGATTGACATACAGTGACTGCAGCTTACTATTGCCAATTGTTAAGGTCTGTAAAAGCTGGCTATAAAAGCAAAAGACGTCGTATGCCCATCAGAAATGTCATCCTTTTCCAAGACAACGCTATGCCTCACACAACAAATTTGACAATGGACACAATGGCGGACATGCACTGGGAAATCCTTGAACACCCTCCCTATAGTCCAGACTTGTCCCCGCCAAACTATTTTTTGGTTGCACCCATGAAAGAATCGCTTGGAGGGAAACATTTTGAAAACAACAAGTATGTCAAGGAGCATGTGCGCAATTGGTTGGCGACATGCCCTCAAACTTTTTTTGAAGAAGGAATGTTCAAGCTTCCAAAACGTTGACAAAAATATGTAGAGTGTGAAGGAGGCTATGTTGAGAAATGCTGATGAAGTCACTTGTGTATATATTTAATCAATAAATATTTTCAACAAAATTACCGTTTATATTTGAATCACCCTCGTATCAGCATGTTATGTTCTGTATATCTCTCAGATGCAGTTACATGAACAAGTACAGCAGTGGATTCCTGTTATGAACTTGCATCAAACTAAGACATTGCTTTCAGCAACTACCTGTATGAAAAACACCTCTTAGAAATGTTATACAGTATAATAGTTTAAATTGGAAACATATTTAGTTATATTGAGCATATTGTGCTTCAATATTTTTTTTAAAAGAATGTAGGTTTACTATAGAACTGAAGTTTATTATACTCACTTTTTCAAAGGCACTTGGCTGGCCCCTGGCGGTTGGCCACCATTTCTCGCATCAGTCACTCGACAGGCGACCATATTGTATGCTGCGGAAATAGCTACATATTACCTTGCAGGAAATTCTTATTTTAGCAATGAAGTGCTACACAAAATGGTTCCTAGCTGGACAGATCTGCATTTGCTTTCATTCAGCATAAACTAACCAATAGCTTTACCAAACATAAATTAATTAGTTTTTGAGGGTGTTTTTTTTTTTTTTTTCATTTAACTAAAGCTGTATGGGACAAAAATGCTGTGCAACTATAATTTTCATTTTACTTATACTTTATGTTCCTCATAAATCTTATATACATACTTCTACAAGGGTAATCCTAAAAGTAAGGTCTCCAAAGCATTGGGGTTGCAGGGAAACTGTGTGGATGTTGGCCATACTGCTTTTTTCCTTCCTCTCTCCACTCCCTACAGAAACCACTGTACATCCTCTAGCGCCCTCAGTCTTGGATTGGCAGCCAATTATAATGGAGCTCCTGTTAGCCATTTCTGCCAGGTGCAAAGTTTGCTCAGATATCCTCTTTTTGAGTGCAAAAGGGGTTAAACCAACTGAAATTCATCAAGTTTTGTGTGGATGACAAAAATGTCCGCAAATGGTATAGAGAATTTACAGATGGTCGTATGGATTTTCATGACAAGGAAAGAAGCAGGAGACTGTCCATTTCTGACAAAACAATCACAAAGGTTGAACAAATCATGCTTCAAGATCGGTGGATCATCTCGATGAGCTCTATATTGTTGTGCCTGCAATTTCTTGAAGCACCATTTATTGGACTTTGATTGAAGAGTTAAAATTTTGGAAGGTGTGCGCAAGATAGGTCCCAAGAATGCTGACAGAAGATCGCAAAAGGCAACGAGCTGAAACTTCCTGCCAAATTCCTCAATGCTATGCAGATGAAAAGGACAGCCTTTTAGATTCAACAGTCATGGGTGATGAAACTTGGACTTTCCACTTCACACCTGAAACTAAACAACAATCATGTGAGTGGCCACATTCCGGTTCAGTTCACCCAAGTTGCGAAAATTCAAGAGAACACAGTTTGCTGGTAAAGTCATGACAACTGTGTTTTGGGATCGAAAGGGGATATTGTTGGTCAACTTTATGGATCCTGGGACAACAATAAATGCTGACAGGTATTGTCAGATATTACATAAACTCAGATGGGCAATTCAGAACCGAAGAAGAGGAATGTTGAGCAAGGGCATACGTCTTCTCCATGACAAAGCTTGCCCCCCACACCTCCTGTCAAACCATGAATCTTCTGCAACGGTTTGGATGGGACATCATCACCCATCCACCCTATAGTCTGGACTTAGCACCCAGTGACTACCATTTGTTTCCCAAGTTGAAAGAACACTTGGCAGGAAGATGAAGTGAAAAATGAGGTCCATAGCTTCTTCCAGAGAATGGCAGCAAGCTGGTATAACATGGGCATACAAAACTACCACAGCGTCTACAAAAATGCATCGATCAAAATGGCAGTTATGCTGAAAAATAGAAAAATGCTCAAGCTTCAAAACTATGCACAATTTGTGGTCAGTAAACGTTTCTTTGTATTTTAAAAACAATTGGAGACCTTACTTTTGGGATTACTCATCTATTTGCCTTACCTGTTTACATTTTCTTCACAATCATTATTAAATGTTTGAATTTTTTTTTCTTTTGGAATATTCTCCTTTGTATTGTTCCTGAGTATATTTTTTAAGTAATGCATACTGCCTAGGGTTTCTATTCTTTGAATATTTTAGCAAATTTTTGGAAGCTCCAGGGGTGGAAGGTAAATTTTGCAATTTTGGTTTTCTTTCATGTTGCTTAGAGTGCTCATTTTCTTTATGTGTTTCCTGTTTTTAACTTTCTGTTCAAAAATTTATTTCATAGAGCCATTATTGTACAATTTCTAGGCTCCTGTATTCTTAGTTGCACTCTTCTGTACTCAGGAGAATATTTGTCAATTTGTAAGTGAGTGCATATGTATCTCTTCCATGAATGTGAAAATTTACCTTATTCTCATCCTTCTTGATTTTCATGTTAAGGAAAGAGATTGTGTTGTTGCATTCTGCCTATAATATATAACATAAATTTCACTAATGCATCTTTTGAGTTTAGCAGAGTTGTAATTTTCTTGACCACCATGGCAAAAATGTCATCTGTATATCTATTTATTTATCTGGGAATGCTTGTGTTATATGTATTTCCAATATTATTATGTAAAGTGTAGTCTGGGGAGGAAGGTTTTTCTTGAAAAGCTTTGTGTCACATCCTTGTAAGTACCAAACTTAAACATAAATAATAATATTATTTCACAGGTTTTTTGTTTTTTAGTTATGCTGCGCGTGCGCGCCCACACCCAAGCGCACACTCACACACACACCTTTTCCTAAAAAGGCCTTTTTTTATGGATTCAGGGGACCTCAAAGCATATATTTCTGATGAAACCTTGGCATCAAATGTTTGGGTGGAATATAATACTTCTCTACCTACTATGTACATTTAGGGTTGCCAGATTTTCGGGCACCGCCCAGAGGCCTAGGTTTGAAATGAATTCTCTGGGTATACGGGCCAATGACTTTAATCTATGGGCTTGAATGTCATCGTATTCAAGAATTAATTTTCAATAATTTGGTTCTAATGTTAATTTCTAATTGTAACAAAATGCTATGTTTCTATTCTTATTCTGGCAAATTTTCATTGTTGCATCTGTAGTATTTGGCTCACATTATTAAATAAACACTGGCAAGTTGCAGCTCGTTCATTGTCACTTGTCATCAGCAGTTTACCAGCAATTATTGGAATGCTCGAATAGTGAGTGGATAGACTACCACCACCTTTGATAATTCAAAATAGTTATAGTTTGTAGTTCTGTGATAGTGAGCAATAACAGTGAAATGAAGAGGCGATATCTAAGTTCGTTCCATGAAGAATGGTTGCAGCAGTAGTATTATAGTAATAATAGGCGTTGCCGAGGGGTAGTAGTAAGTTAATTTTACTATGTTAGTAAAAATTGTGAACGTAATAAAACAAAAAAATCTGTTTAACAATTTATGAGCCCTTTTACTCAAATATCCGTTGCCCGTTGCTCAGCCTCCAGGCCCACCTCTAGTAAATTCTGGCAAACCTATGTACATTGCAAATGGTGTATAAAGTAAAAAGGAGAACTATACTACAAACTTAAACACTTTAAGTCAAAAGTTCCTTCTGTGAAATGCTTGTTAATTCAAATCTGTGAAACCTTTATACGAATGCATCAAGTCAAGTTGCTCTTCATCACAATGTTCATAAGCATATTTATCATAAGAGACCACAAATTTTATTATTAGGAACAACCTTTATATCAAGCATGAGACGGATAGGTATGCAAGCTGAAAATCATCCCATCTGGACCAAAAATTATAGCATACTCTGTCAATGTTATCTAAGTTACTTTATTTTGGACCATTTATTTTTCCCTTATAGTATAAGAACAAGTAACTCAAAATTACATTCATGGCATTAATTTAAGACACTGCACACAAAAATTACTTAAGAGGTATGAAAACTGCTCATATGTATGTGCATATAATTAAATGTATTATCTGGAATGCTTTTTATTTAACTTTTTGTAACCATTTAAAATTAGGCGCCACAAATGGTGGTTGCATCACCTACGTAAAGAAAGGTATGGACAGGAAAGAAGATGAAATGATTCCCATGGCCTCGAATACTCTAATACCATTGGGGTTGAAGAAAACAAAAGTTGAGTCAAGCTAGACTGGATAGGAAAGGTAAAAGAGGGGACCAGATATGTGGAAAGGAAGAAATATCAGTCGAGGTCAATAACTCATCAACCTGACCAGTGCTTATTGGTGAGCAGCCTTTCCCTTTAGTTCATCACATAATTTTGTTTAGATCGGCTCCTTTAAGTCTTCAAATTATAGAAGCAATTAAAGGGTCTCCTTTCTATTATAACAAAATTAATATGTGATTACTAACAGCTACATTGCGTGAAGATGAGGGATCAGGCATTAGGCTTTTATCCAGATCGATTCCCTTAAGCCTTCAGTTAATTATTGAAGGAATTAAAGGGTCTTCTTGCTGTTAGTAACAAAAGTCTTGCTACTTCAATGGACACCAGCAGATTGAGGAATACAGGGTAATGAAACAGCTGACTTTCTAGCCAAGAAATGTAGTAAAATTACATCAAATTCATCTGATCCAATAAGTTATCACTCTATCAAAAGAATCATTATATCAACATGTAATAGAAAAATTAAAGAAGATAATGTATTACAAACAAAAGGAAAACCATGGGAAAATATATGTATTAACACAACCAGAATCACTACATTACCAAGAAAAATCCTCTGTAGCAACTTTTAGACTCCTAACAAGCCATGACTGCTTCAATAAACATTTATTCACGATTGATATAGTGAGATCTCCTCTGTGTCCTTTCTATACACTTAAAGAAGATATGAATGGAAACCATCTACTGCGCTGCCCAACCTTTAGTCGACATGATAATATAACATAACAATACTGGAATGCAAGAGAGTGAATGGCTTCACTGCCACTTGCTCAACATTAGTTACCAACCAACCATAATTAAATGTTTACAATATACATTACATAATATCTGCCAATAGCAAGTAATAGTTTGAATGAAAGCAAATTTCCAGATTTGTCCAAATCTTAAAACTATTTCTTTTATATAATTACCTTTTTCTTGTTTCCGTCTTTTCCGCTTGTTGCAAATCTTGACAGCACAGACAGAGAGGATTATGGCAACAATGAAGAACAAAATACCACCCACAACACCTGCTGTTATAGCCTTATGTTTAACTCGTGCTGGAACAGGGAACTTGATTTCTTCACTGCTCTCATAGCTATTAACAGAATTTGCCAGCACTCGAAAGTAGTAGGTCCGTCCTCCCACCAGATTCTTGACTGCAACCACAATATTAGAACTTAAGAATTGTACTACAAGAAGATTTCTGTACAGAATCTTCTCATCTTTCTATAACTCACAGAACAGTAATCATTTTATAAGTTTTGAAATGCTGAATTAAACAATAAAATTAGTTTTTCCTACCATATTTCAGTTTTTACAAGTCACCTTTCTTCTTAAAGATGAACAGTTTAAGTTTGCAAGTACATCATGCTTACTTATGTTCAAATTAGATTTTTTCTCACAAGTCTGTTAATATTTGTGAAGAACAAAGAGAGAGAGATTTTACTGAATGTAAATGTTATGATAAGGTGAAAGGTATTAAGTAAAATGAAGTGTGAATATAAGAAGAGTAGACCATTGTGGATCTTTGAAGAAGAATAAGCAATAAATGATGATGATGGTGATGGTTGGTGTTTAAGGGCGTTCAACTACTGAGGTCATTAGTGCCCCCAGAAAACAAGGTTAAATAAAAACACCAAAGGTAAAAGACCAATATCAAAAAGCAAATGTCACTTAAAACCAGAGGATAAAATGGTGGCTAAAAGACAATCATGAATCTAAAACATTTAAAAACGGAGCAAAAAGAATGCAAAATACCTAAAACGTGGTCAATGGTTTAAAATGATTTAAAAAACAACAAAAAAAAAATTAAAAAAATCATTAAAGTCTATGAGCCCCCACTATATTTAACGCTATAGAGATAGAGTAAAACCTAAAAAACTAAATCCTTTTTGCAAATGTCAAATAAGATAAAAAGTTAAAAACTGTATCGACCACTCTGCAAGAACCTCTGGAAGGGAGGCCAGCAGGTGTACGAAGGGCTGCTAGAACAATACACTTTAGCAGCACATTCTGTACAGACAACACTGCCCCACAGAGTGGACAGAGAGACACAGGATCTCTCTTAAAAACATGACTATGCGTAAAATTACAGTGACTGATTTGCAAGCGAGCCAATTGACCTCCTCCCGATGGGATTTACCAGAGGAGGTCACCCAGGTAACAGGAAGGTCCTTCACTTCCCTGAGCTTGTTCCCGCGGAGAGACGTCTACTCCATGTGCCATCCGGAATGCACCACCCTCCAGACAACAAGCCAGAAGTCCGCAGTGGTTACAAAAGAAACTACAGTACTGGGTTGCCTAACTGCCGGCTTAGCTGCCATATCGCCAGTTCATTACCCTCTAAGAATAAGCAATAAAGCTACATAAAAGAACACTATAAAATGATCTCTCAAACAGAGAGGATGAAATGTGAAAGGTGAAATTATGAAATTTGCACAAGAATTTTAAACAGATGTTAAAAAAGGTAATATATTTTTATTCCAGCTGAATTAATCTGATACAAAATAGTTGAATGCTTATATTATTTGTTATTGACTGATCTGTAACTGTGAAAACATACTTGGAATGCAATTCATAGTGAAGTCAATATTCAGTAGAGCCAAATTAGAGTCATTTAGCTCTTGCAATCAAAACATCACATCAGATAAAAATCTGTATGTTCTATTCACATGACTTTCTCCACCTATTCTGAAACAAATTATTCTTACAATCTATCTAATCCATTCTAATCAAGATAAACATTAATACAAATTGTGTTATTACTTATTTTCTTTTAGGCAGAAGAGAAATAAAGGAATACAAGAGTGTGTCAAACCTTCTAAAAGTTGGTCGCTAAAGACATTAAATTCTGTTCTCTTTGCTTGATCAACAGAAACAAAAATGAATAATGACTTCCCATTTGAGAAAAGTATGGGAAAATTGAAACCAATAACAAAGAATAAGTTGAGAATGGAACTCCATAAACAATTTATTTGGCATAAATTGCATGTTTTGACAAGATCTACATTTTATCAATGATTCAGAAGAAGAGGACTTCAAAGGTTATTCCCAGAAAATTCAAGATATACATTTCATTTGTCACTAAAATATCTTAAACATATGCTACTTTAATCAAAATCATGACAACCATTTTTGGTAAAATCAAAAATTTTGAAAAATATTTCATGTAAAAGGCATTTTGGGATATGAAAATCTTCATGTCACATCTTAAGGAACTTAAATATCAAATTTGGTGTTTAACAGATCTTTTGCTTTTGAGCTATGCTGATCACAGACACACACAAACCTTTTTCTAAAAATATATATTTTGGAATCAGAGCCCTCAAAGCATTGCATATTTCCTTTAAAGTCTTGACATTGAATATTTGGGTGGAATGCAGCAATTCCCCTAATATAAACAGCCATTGAAGTAAAAATTGAAACTTTGGTGAAAACTTGGATCCAATGATTTCGTAGATTAATGCACAACCATAGGTAAGTAAGATTGAACCCATTTGAGAACTTGGAAATTTGTTTTGTGCAACTAGTCTTTGATCATTTACCTGTGGATGATAATTTTTTTAAAGTACATATGATCAGACATTACAGATTTGAAATTAAGCTCACTTACCAAGGTATGATGTTTCTTCAGGTCTTATTAGCCCTCTGTTTAATGTTTTCCAGCCTGAGTCTGTCTTGTACTTAATTGTGTAGTATTGCACCAAATGGGCTCGTTCAAGTGGTGCTTGCCACGTGATAAGAAAGCCATTACTAATCTCAGTAACTGAAAGATTTCTTGGTGGTCCAGGCCTAGGTCCTGTAAAAATATGTATTCTGATGTATACTTAAGGTAAATTGAGGCTTTTGATTTTCTATAAGTCTAAATATTTAAATTGGTACACTATTTTCATACATAATTTTCTCTTTGGTATGAATATAGCATATAAGAAGGTAATTAAATGTAGATACAATTGAAACTCGCTTATACGTTATTTACTTCAACATTTTTGGCACATATACACTAAAAATTTAGGGACCAGTCATTCTCCATTCAAATTTTGCACAGTTATATGTTTTCGGTATACATTTTCTTGGTAATGCATCACTTTTTCTGATCCCCATACACAAAATGTACCCATTTATACAATTTTAAAAAAAAAACGTATGGTGGTATGCTTGCTGTGTATATTCTTGGAATTGCCTGGTTTGCGTTTTCATTGACGCTTATCGTTTCATTGTCATCATATCGTTCCAATAATTATTAACCTTCGTTCCAACAGTCACTTCTCTGCTTTAAGTCAAGTACTCCTAGTGTGCTGTTTTCATTGTCATTAACCTTTCATTGTCGTCATATCATTCCAACAGTCACTTATCTATTTTATGTAGAGTTTCAAGTTACAAACAGGAGAAGAAATGCGTGAATATCAACCAGCAAGGAAGAAAACAAGAAAATCCTGAACTCTTGGTGAAAAATTAAAAATTCTGGATGTGGTTCATACCAGAAGAGAAAATCAGTTACATGTTTTCTCATTTATACAGTATTTTAGTAGTCTCCCTTGAAAAACGTATAAGTGAGGTTCCACTGTATTAATAAAACTAGAATATTTATTATGATCTGTTTTTGTTTTATTGGCAGAGTGGTATAAGTCAGTTATACTTTTCAATGCTTACCTGCTTTAAATCCAAAGCTTTGCTATTAACTTTAGAACAAAGGAACTAATTTAAAGGCAAAAGTTGACATCTTATTTTATGTACAAACACTTTACAAGCATTTTCTGTTCAATGTTTATTTCAAATAAAAATATAAGAAATAAAAAAGATCTCTAGAATTTTTCCTTTATTGCATTTGCCTGAAATTGTGATAAAATATATAGTCAATAATGTGATAGTTGGAACTATGATCATGTTATTTAATATGCACAAAGTAAGTAAAGGAAGAAATTTCAGTATGTACCTTTGGGTCGCAGGATCGGTGGAATAAGAGTGGCTCCTGTGGAATCAGTTGGAAAGACAATAAGACTATAATCAAATATGTCTGGAATAAATAAAACAGTGAAATAAAGGTAATGATGTGTAACATAATCAAAACATAAAATATAAAATGTATAATAATTACCTATGTAAGTACTAAAATAATTTCATATTTCAACCAAAATAAAAGCTTCATATTCACATATGGGCCTGAGAATGGTATTATACCAAACTTCTGTTGTTCTCTTCCCTTTAAGTGGATGCAGATTTGTGATGACCTCAACCATTGTTGCTTTGTAAATGAATGAGAGAAAATGAATAAAATACAATGCTAGGTACATAAAGCGACATTTAGGAACAAAGATTGACAGTTCCTACTCTAATGGGAAGGAAAAATGATTGATTAATAGAGGAAATGAAATAGTAGCTGCAATGAAATTATAAGGAGGGCAAAATAAATTAGCATAATATATATCTAGGTAGAGAGACACCACTAACAGTGCACATGTATACAAATGGTGCTGATAATTGCAAACGCTAAAAGGACAGCATGTACTTAAGTCTTTGAGAGAAGGTTTGAAAGAAATAGGTGTGATTCCAGTTACTACCAAATATATGCACATTATTAATTTCTTTTGAGCAAATTTTTGACCCACCATGAGACCTCCCCCCAAAATAATGATATTAAATCCGTTATTTGTGAATATAGGTCAAAGCAAATTAACAAATATTTTGGACCCAAATTTGATGTGTTTCAACGCTATTTTTATGTTTCAGTCTCATTTTCATACATATCAATCAAGTGACAATAATTTTACTTGAAATAAAGAAAAGATAGATATAAATTCTTTTGCATTCATACTCAAATAAATAAAAATAAAGATATAAATGAGAAAAAGTTGGTGCTTCTTTAAGAGTCTACTTCTATAATATTATACAATTATTCCAGGAAATGTCAGAGCTCATCCATAAAACTGACTTATGCCACTCTTTGTCTCTAAGTCAATACAATTCAAAATTAAATGCAAATCTAGTACTCATGCAAAAATGAAGAAATTTAATTTGAAATTTAAAATGAGAAAGGACAAGATATATAGCCTGAGTTATGGTGTTTTCATAAAAGAACATTTAAAAAATGCATATATGTTTCTTTTATTTCTTAAACTTTGCTATGCAGCATACTTCAAAGTCAGCTTTAATGCTCTGTCTTTGAAGAATATCCTTTAATACAATTTAGAAACTGATTTTACAGAAAATCATATTTACAAAACTGTTAGATCTGCAACATAGTTGAGTGAGTGAGCAGAGTTTAGTAAGATTCATATCTAAATACAAATATAAAATGAAGAAAAGAAATTTTTCATGATAAATTTAATGAGAGGATTAAGTGATGCTTTATTCTATTCATGCATTATAAATCAAAACTTTGGTACAGCTCACACAGAAGAAAGTGGAAAATGAGTAAAGAGATTGTGAATTTCCTGCCTAACTCTTACCAGCGTCCTTTGGAGAAGGTTGAAATTCTTTATCCGACACTGGGCTTGGCGGAGGTTGACGATTACTAGAATCTGTGCATTAGGGAAATCACATAGAGATCATAGAATAGACCAACCCATGGTATAAGCAAACAGCTGTTAATAGCAGAGTATTATTAGAAAGAAGCTGCAAGATGCTTCCCATGAACATGTGCCAAGATAATCTACATTAATATTTCATAAACTATGAAGTTTGCAGATTTTATTATTTTTAAAGTATTTATCAAGGTTCTAGTTCAAATGCAGTTTATCAAAAGATTTTTGAAGTGAACCTACGAAGGCTGTTCAATAAAGAATGATCACAACTTTTTTTGACAACGTACCTTTACTCATCCTCATAATTTTGATGGTCATTCTTAAAATAGTCTCCCATGAATGCGATGCACTTGTCCCAGCATTTCTGCCAGTCTTCAAAGACATGCTGGAAACCATTTTTTGAGAGGTCCTTCAAAATCGCCTCCGCAGCCTTCGCCACTGCTTCTGATGATATGTCTCCCACCAAGGCGTTTCTTCAAGTTAGGGAATAGAAAAAAGTCACATGGAGCTAAATCCAGATTATAGGGAGGGTGAGGGATGCACTTTACGTTGATTTTTGCAAGATATTCAGCAACAACATTGGCAATATGCGGCCGCGCATTATCGTGGTGCAGCATCCAGCCTGCTTCACGGAAATGTGGTCTTTTGCGTCTGATATGGACTTGCAATCTTTTCAGGACATCCCTGTAGTATCGTCCAGTTACTGATGTGTGTGCAGGTACAACATGAATATCAAAGAATGAGATGACCATAACTTTCCCAGCCGAAGCAACCACTTTTGCTTTTTTGGGGGTTGGTGATGAAGGAGACTGTAACTGGAGCACCGGGTCCACCTTCCTTTGAAATTGATTGTCTCCCCTCTTTAAACATTTTAAACCACCTTCGAGCTGTGCTGTAGGGAAGAACAGACTCTCCATAGGCCTCCTGTAACATTGTATAGGCCTCAACTGAAGATTTGTTGAGACGAAAGCAGAATTTCAAAGTCGCATATTGCTCCTCGCATGTTACCTTCATTGTAGCGGTAGGCGATACTGTGCATGTCTAAACTTGCCTAGTTCTCACAGGTGGGAACCAGGAGTACCAACAATGAAACAACTACGGCGTGTTTGTTTCACATTAAGCTAACAGAATATAATAAGATTGAATTTTAGTGCGAAAAATTATGTCTAATAAAATTATGATAATTCTTTATTGAACAGCCCTCATATATTCTGAGACAGTGGATTTAGAGGAAATTTGTATTTTTTAGAGCCCAGACAAACTATGTGCAATTATAACCCCAAAAAGATAATCTTTGCAAGTAATACTTAAGTAATTTTAATTCTTTTTATTGCCCTCACAAAATTTATCTGTCTCTTATATTTTCTGGTTAAGCACAAAGATACATTCATTGACTCTCATCCAAAGCACTTTTAAACAAAATAGTAACATCTTTTCTTTGAGTGGCTTCATGAATTTAAAACTCATTCAAGGCATTATATCAATTACTATTTTGCATCTGTACACATGCTACATGGTGCACATAAAGCGAAAAACAAACCTCAGATGTTCATAAGCTGATAACTATTCTAACTACTAGGTACATTTACAAAATAGTGAAGCACCAGCTAGTATAGGATTATTAACAAAGAGAAGCTGAAGGCAATGAATAGTTTCAGTATAAACTGCAATAGATGTTTAATTAAAGGTTTTGTACATCAGACTCAAGTTCTTTGCTAACACCATATTTTACATGAGGTGAATGAAAACAAGTGCACAATCTTTTATAATGATAAACATTAGACTTTATTACTTAATGGTTTAACAAGTAAGAGTAATTATAAAACTTATTTAAACAAATACACTTTAAACAGTAAAAGAAAATTGTTTTCATTAACTAAACCTTATTTTACAACCTGTTTAAAATATTATAAGAACCAACAGTTATATTATATTTATGCAGTATGTAAAGCATGAAAAATTATCACCCATCTCTAAAGCCTTAAATACATATTATTAGTTATTTAATCCCTATAAATTAGAACAGTTCATTTATTATACAAATATAAATTTATCTTTTGCTAATCAAACCTTGAAACAGTAGGTTGTGGTACCTATATGAAAATGTATCCTTTTTCAGTGATTAATATGAATTTGCATGAGTAACAGCAATTAAGACATAACAATCTCTACATCTCTACAACAAATTAATGTTGAAAAGCTTATGCTTCTATTTTCTTCATACTAATCGAGAAAAAATTAGCAGAAATAGTTTTATTACTTGCTTCCTTGTAAGTAGAAGCGAAATAAGGGAGTACCATAGGTTAAAGTGATAGTCAAAAACTGGTTGCTATGTAATTGAAGTTCTTTTATTTGTATTGACAGGAATTGACAAATTCTTGTATGAGAAAAGTATGTTTTTTAAAGCTGAAACCAAAAGTGTATATATGTATATATATATAATAAACTGTGTGTTTTTAGGTGCTCTACATTTTTTGTGTAGTAAACTTTTGTCCATCTCTTACGGTGCAAACTTTTGTAAAATTCATCTAGAATAAAGCAGTCTTCAGAGGCTATTCCCAGAAAATTCAAGATATACATTTTATTTGGCAGGTAAATATCTTTAATATATGATATTTTAACCAAAATCAACATTTTCGGAAAAAGTTCCATGTAAAGGGTAGTTGTTGTTGAGGGGGATTTTTCTCTAGATCTTCGTGTTGCATCCCTGGAAGATACTAAACTTAAATACCAAGTTTGGTATTTTACCGACTTTTTGTTTTTGAGTTATCGTGTTCACAGACATACATACATGGACCTTTTCCTGAAAATTCTTTTTTTGGATACAGGAGGACTTAAAACATATATTTGGGTGCAATACAATATCTTCTCTATACACTATGTATATAGTATGTATAGAGAAAGTAAAAATGCACTGTCAGCCAGTAAGATATGTTGACCTAAGTAATGCAAATAAATAACTCAAAAGTTGTTTGAGAGCTCTAAATTACCTGGGTGCAGTGCGACTGAAGGTGTTAAAAGGTGATGCATCAGCATCATCATTGTATTGTTCTTCTCTTGAGAGCATTCGTCTAGTTGTTTATCTTCATGCAATATAAGCAGAACTAGTTCCAAGTTTCTAGGATTGTATATAAATAAAGAATTTCTTTGCTCACATGTGTTGCAGTGGTTGTTTCACTGCAGATCTAACAACTTTAATGATGGTTATTTGAGTAGAAAAAATCTCACATTACTTTCTCCAGTTGTTCTACAAATAGAATTCTTACATCATTCTTGAAAATGAGTCGGAATAGTGACACTCACCTCACTTTAAATAACATTTTTCAAAACATGTTTCAAGGGCATTTGCCGTGTTCTTCGGTTGAGGTCCGACTAATTTTGCTCTGTGGTCAGTTACGGGGGAGACATCTGGTGTTCTCAGCAGAAATTCATAATCATGTGGTGGAATTTCAAAATTCATCAGCTGGTCTTTGTGTTGTGTAATGAGAATATTCTCCCAAACTGTGAGTGCTGCTGGGTTGTTTACAGGTTTTAGCAACTTTATGTCATTTTCTATTTCGTGATGTGATGTCCAAAAATGGTGAGCTACTCCTGATTTACCTGTCTGTTTCTGTTTGATGCATCTGAAATGTTCTTTTAACCTTGTTTCCAGTCTGCTTTTTGTTTGACCAAAGTAACATAATTTGCAGTCCTTGCAGTCAATTCTGTAAATGCCTGATCTCTGGTTTGTAGTATGGGGTCTTTAATGTCTATTTTCAGTGAATTTTTTGTGTTGAATTGGTTACTATTTTTGGACATCACATCACGAAATAGAAAATGACATAAAGTTGCTAAAACCTGTAAACAACCCGGCAGCACTCACAGTTTGGGAGAATATTCTCATTACACAACACAAAAGACCAGCTGATGAATTTTGAAATACCGCCACATGACTATGAATTTCTGCTGAGAACACTAGATGTCTCCACCATTACAGACCACAGAGCATTAATTCCAGCCATTAGTCAGACCTCAACTGAAGAAGAGGGCAATCGCCCTTGAAACATATGTTTTGAAAACTTTCATTTAAGTGAGATGAGTCATTATTCCGACTCATTTTTAGCTATTATACTTGAATCAAACTTCTGAGTTATTTAATTAAGCTTATTCTTCTTTCTACATCATGCTAATCAAGATAAACATTAGCAGAATGTACTTATTATTTAGTTCCTTATAAATAGAAGGGAACTAACAGAATATGCTATGCTAAAGTGATAGTCAAATGTTTTAAAAGCTATCATTATGTGATTGTGATTGTCATTCAAATTGGCTTCTTTACTTGGAAAAGTATAAGTAATTTAAAATTAAAACTAATAACAAGGAATATCTTGGAAACAATAAACTCTACAATAAAACTGCATATGACATAAATTATATGTTTTAATGAGATCTACATTCTTTGTTAGTAAGTTTTTGTCTACCTCTTACAGTTTCACCATTAGTCAAAATTCTGTAAAGATCAACCAGAATAAAGAGCTCTTCAGAGGTTATTCCTAGAAAATTCAAAATATATATTTTATTTGTGTTGTAAATAGCTTTAATATACAGAATTTTATTCAAAATTGTTAGAGCCATTTTTGAGAAGAAAAAACATTTTTAAAACTTTTCCAACGTGAAGGGTAGTTTGGGATGGGGAGATTTTCTTGAAAATCTTTGTGTCACATCTTTGGAAGATACTAAACTTAATAGGTAACAAGTTTGGTATTTAATGGTCTTTTAGTCTTTGAGCTATGCTCTCCACAGATATACACAAACAAACACATGGACCTTTTCTATAAATGTTATTTTTGTATTTAAGGGGTCTTAAAACATATATTTCTGGTGAAATCTTGGTTTTGAATTTTTGGGTGCAATACAATACCTTCTCTATACACCATTTACATAGTAAAAATCCATTGTCAGACACTAAATAAATAGAATTGACAACATTTCAGATACAGATGCCAAATAACCAGGATGCAACATGCCTGAGGGTTTAAGTTTACCATTTTTTACTAGTCAATTTTTTTAATTAATTGGGAAACATCTGCTGCCAGTAAGATATGGGCTGTTATTTATTACACCTTATATGGAATGTTGTAAAGATATTGTATTTGTAATACAGCACATCTTAAAAATTTTCAGAATGCTGCAAAAATTGAAAACATAAAAATATAATCTTGTGTATATAATGCATCTATATTTACCTAATCTTCTAAGAATATTAAGGCTCCATTTTACTGATTTGGCTTGTTATTGGATGCTGATGGGATATTTTCTTGAAAGAGTTAGACTGACATTAATGTTGTCTTTTGCAAGTTACATCATGTTTTTAACACAGTATTTTCTAGACTTCTAAAATGCGTTAAGTATGCTAGTATGCTACAAATTGTATTCTAAATTATTCTATTTGTTTTCATATGCAGGGACTTATCAGTTCATTTAAGTGTTCTTCAATAGTAGCAGTAACAGAACTTCTGAGTTTCTTGAGTAAAAGGTATTAAGATAAACAGAAATAAAGTCAGAGTAATACTGAGTATGCTTATAGTTATTCTTATGCTACATGAAATCTTAAATGACAACAAAAGGCTTTATGGCATTAGGATTGTACTTAAAGTCAGTAATGCTGCATTCACAATGAGACTTAAGCAAGACTAAGCACAAGAGTTTGTACTCATATTATTTAATATAAGCATTCACATAGAAACATGCAAAATGCAATGCAATGCAATGCAAAGCAAGAGTTTGCAAACTCCAAACTTTATCCTTGCATTGCATGCAAAAGGATTAATTCTGCTCTTTTCCTCTATGCAATGCCTGCTGCGCAATATCAGACGATCACAATGCAAGTTTTTACAACGCACTCTGTACATGCATGCGGATCTTCCATTTGTGACTCGCCCTTTTTGAATTGCTGATTTTGTGCTTTGATTTAATGGACGTACCACCATCTGCATCTAGATTTCTTGGCTGTCATAATTCGTAATGTGCAAAGAAATAAAGCACATTGCATTAAAAGTGCAGCTTATAATTTTCTGTAGTCACCATATTTGTGCAATTTCCAATATTTTGGTCAGTTTATGTTACTGCTGTGCCAGTTGTGTGTATAATTTTATGCTTATTTATTTATTATAAAAGATTAAGTTAATTTTCTGATATAATATTGTTGGTTACGTTATTAAATTTGAAGCCCATGGTACATGATATTCTCATGTATTTATGAATCTAGAAACCCTTGTGCTTACAATTGTGTTTGAATGGTGTCTCCTTGTGTCTGCGTTTATGCTACATTATGTCTGCGCTTGCATCTCTTGGTGAATGTAGCATAAGACTGATAAGTTTAGGAAACAAAAGCAGATGGTCATTAAGGTGGTAAATATTAATGATATCAGAAACCTCCAGAAAGTCTATTTTTGTCACTTAGAGAAATAGTTCCGATAGTAATATACCTTGTTATTATTTTGAATGATGGTTTCTTCTTTGCTGAACATGTACTTGATATTATTAGATACACCCGTTGAAACCAATTATGTGTTACTCAGATTGAAGTTATAAAAGCAGGAAATGAATGGCTACATATTACTCCTATTACTATCTAATTTCCCCTTTGAGACTTTGGGGTAGTACTCTTGCTGGTACTGCATTGAACAAGAGACATTTCAAAATTTCAAGTATCTTCAAGTCATTGAATGACATTATTTTCCACCTTAATGCATTCTGGCCATTTAGTCCATTTGGGTGCTTTACTTACTGGGGTTGTTATTAAAATATTAATCTAAAGGTAGGTAGGTTATGTAGGTACATATTATATATAGCACTGACCTTAAGAGCTCCTGTATGGATTAAGTATACCTTCAGTTTATTGTTAGGAAACAAGACACATGAACAGACACATATTCAAGGTTTTATTTCCAAGTACAATTATGACATCTCTGTTCCTAGAATAAGACTAAGTAGAACAATTAATGTGTTTTTTCAGTTTTCCTATCTCCAAGAAAAGCTTGGTTAAAGCTTTAAGTTAAAACATGCATTAGATAACTGAAAAACTTAACATTTGAAGAAATGTCAATTCTCTACTTTAATTTGGCATTACTATAAACTGTTCTGGTAAATTACAATGAAACTTTCATCAATTTTAGGACTAATTCTGAGCAGTATTCAGTTCTCTTTTCACAACAATAAAGCTACTGGTTTATTTTAAAAATGTTAAGTTATCTTTAGGAATATTTTCTCTGAAGCTATCATAAAGTAGAACAATTTTTCCCAAACATCTCCTAAATCTCTTAAAGTGAATTAGTTCACACAAAAACTTGTTAGAAATGCACTTAAAAAGTGATATTAACTGCAGTTTAAGATGTTGTACAACAAATTATTATATTCTGAAAATTACAAATCCTAAAAAGACAATACTGATCCAATGTAAGAAAGAAAAAAATGAAATGTTGTTTTATTTATGGATGCTGTGGTTCTTAGCATCCCATTCTATACTGGGTGTGAAAGACCACTTAATTTTGCTTCACTCTATCAGGTTTGAGGTTCTTTTATGTGCTGTAAATCTATGACAAGGGACCAACGGCTTTACTTCCCTTGCAAAGGAAGCCATGTTAAGGATTTTTACCCCCGAAAAAATCCATTGTCCTCCGCTTGGTTTGAACCCGCGACCTTGGGTATATGAAGTTAGCATGGTAATCATTACACCACTGAGGGCAACCTGTAATAAAGAATATCAAGTTCAAGAATATAAATTACAGCATTCCTTCTATAATAGTTCCATAGAGATAATATTGCTATTATTATCAGTGAGAAATTTGCTAGTACTGTTGATGAGTTGCTTCAAATTTCATTCAAGAAGGTTGAGACATTGTGCAAGAGAACCAAACATTCTGTTAATCCAAATAAATAAGTGATACGTAATAACCTTTACCAGAATCAGGAATATTAATGTCTTAAAGGAACCTAATCTATTTGGTAAGACTAAACCATATACACATAAGTCAAATAATTTGTTTTTTTTTATATAAAAAATTACTTGGAAAGAACATTTAGGTCACTTAGTGGCCAAAGGTTATAGGATGTTTGCCGAAGGCTGTTTGCAAGAGTTGGAGACTGAAACCTCAAAGTGGTGTATTCGATATACACCATGATAGTTACACTGCGTTGTATTGGTGGCCTGTAAAACTGAACTTGCAAGTCATAAAGTGTGTTTTGCATTGTTATTACGGAGACATTAACAACTAACTATCTCCTCTGTAGACATGAAAATGTTATTGAAAGTAGATAAATAAAAGTTATTTAGAATAATAAGTAGTGGTTTCGTTACGGAAAATATTTTCCTGCTTTAGAATGATATAACATTTTTACATGCAGTAAATAAATCATTTATAATATATACATAGCGCTGAAACGTCATGGTTGTACTCTAGCGGACTAATATCGAACCTTATAGTTTTATGTTCATAAAATACGGTCGCTTTTACACTCCTGCGTGGTTTTCTAGTTCTCTAAGGTTAGCTACACTGCAATTGGATTCAGAAAGCGGGAAGTGAGCACAAGAGCTTTCTTCCACTCGTTATGTTTGTGTGAATGCAACTATAGAATCTCTCTGCAGTTGATGAACATCAGTGGAACATTTCAAGTTTTCCAGCGGCTGTGAAAGTGAGCTGTGACCATGAGTTTACTTAAGTGACTGGGTTCAAAATAATGTGCTGGGGATGAAGATGAAGAATCAAAGAATACTAAAAAGGTGTGTGATAGCTCAAGTAAGAGCGAAACTGAATGGAGTTCCGAGAACATTAGTTTCATTAAAGAAGTGAGCATAGCGACAGAGCCTGGGTTAAATGTTGCTGAAATTCAAGGACCTAGCTACCGAAAACAAGTTGTTGGAACGAGTCTCATACTGTTATTTTTTGTCAGAGAATAAGTCGTTATTCGCAGAAAATTAAAATGTAGGCTGAAATATATGTAAATTAAGATTAAGGGAGGGGGTTCTAAAGGGCAGGACTTAAGCTAATAATGGGTAGAATGCAACATTCATCCCAACAGAAATAATATTAATCAACAATAAACAAGCCTCCGGAAAAAAATATTTGAGCTCAAAAATTCAAATCTCACAAAACAGCTATGTTACTAAAATCAGAATCTAATAAAAAGATATTTGAAAGTTGCTTGGACATTATGAATGTCAAACACCTGGAAACCACTGTTCGAGTATTTCGAATAGCATACTCAATGGCGAAAAGAAATAGACCCTTAGTAGACCTACAGGCTTATGTTGAACTTCAACAATTAAATGGTTTAGATATGGGATGAGTTTTTCATACAAATTTTAGTTGTGCTAATATTATTGAACACATTTCACAGGAAATGAGAAATAAAATAGCAAAAATCTATAACGAAAAATCAGAGGAAAATCAGTACTATGATTGAAGCATCAACAACAGTTAGTGTAAAATCTGTTTTAGTATTATATTTGAGATGTGCTCTTTCAGATAATTCTGAAGTTGTTTCCTTTTTCTGGGACTTGAATCAACTACAGCAGATATTATTACTCGAGATATATTGAAGAATCTTTCTTTATATGGGACGATTGAAAACTTTCTGGCAGAATATTTAGTAGGTCTAACATGTGATGGGGCATCTGTAATGTTAGGTAGAGCACAGTTTTTAAGGTTATTTCTAGATATAGTAATCTGGCACTGATTAAAACATCATTTGGAATTGGCTGAAATATACAAGAAATGAAGTTACAGGTGTTAACCATTTCCATTCTTTCTTTGACAAATTGTATTCTTTAAACAGCATGTCTTCCAAAAATCAAAGGGAACTCAACATTTGTGCTGCTTCACTGGAAGAAAGAGTTAAGAAAATTGGGAAAATATTTACAATAAGATGGGTAGCATCAAGCCAGAGAACTGTAAAAGCTGTCTGGAAAATCTACAGTGCACTAGTAAAACATTTTAGTGAGGCCAAAAATGACCACCAGAGAAACTCCAAAGGGCAAAATTCCAAGGTCTAGAAAATAGAGCAAAAAAAAATCCTTAGCATAGCTAAGTAAAGCCAATAGTTTTGAGTCACTTTATAGCACATAGAAAAACCTCAATTTTGATAGAGTCTTTCATGCCTAGTATAGAATAGGATGCTAAGAGCTATAGTTATGAAAGAGGGTCCATAAATAAAACTCAGTTTATTCTTTACTTTCTCTATACGTACTATGTACATAGTGTATAGAGAAGGTATTGCACTCCACCCAAAAATTTGATACCGAGATTTCACCAGAAATATATGTTTTAGGGTCCCTGTATGTCTTGAATTTTTTGGGAATAGCCTCTGAAGACTACTTTATTTTGGATCAATTTTATGGAATTTTGATAACTGCTAAACCATAAGAGATGGACAAAAACTTACCACACAAAAATGTAGAGCACTTTAAAACACACAATTTATGTTATATACATTTTTTTCGTGGAGTTGATCGTTTTTTTAGATATTCTTTGTTTTTGGTTTCAGCTTTGAAAAACTTGTACTTTTTACATATAGGAATTTGTCAACTCCTGTCCATACAAACAAAGGAGCTTCAGTCACATAGCAACCAGATTTTGACTATCACTTTAACCTATGGTACTCCCTTATGTCACTTCTACTTACAAGGAAGCAAGTAATAAGACTATTTTGCTAATTTTTTCTCGATTAGCATGAAGTAAATAGAAGCATAAGCTTTTTAACAATAATTTGTTACAGAGATGTAGAGAAAGTCATGTGAATGGAACACATCAGATTTTTTAAGAGATTTTTAAAAATTAAAGACCAATTTTTATTGCTCTCCATGGGTTTGAGCCTACAACCTAGGACACCCATAAACGTCAAATCTGAGTTACATCTAATTGCTCCAGTTTATCTGCTCCACAGAGTCACATTTCATTCACATACTAAGAAAGACAATCTATTTATGATGCAGAAAAATTGTCTTGAATTAACTCTAGCTGTAAATAAACTTAGATTTAAGAATAATTTTAATGGAAAGGTGTTTTGGAACAGTGATATGTATGAAATGAATATTTTTGAGTTGGTTTTGTAACACTCAAGTATCACTTACATATAAATTTTTCCAAACCAGTTTTGAAGCCATGTGGGCATCATTGTCGATGGTTTCCAACTGAATTTCCACAGGGTGTTTTCCATCACACCTCAACATAGAACACCCTGTGGAAATTCAGTTGGAAACCATCGACAATGATGCTCACATGGGTTCGAAACCGGTCTGGAAAAATTTATATGTAAGTGATACTTAAGTGTTACAAAACCAACTCAAAAATATTCATTAAGCTTGGATTGATTATGAGTCTTTCTTAGTGCTTAAATATGTGCCTGTTCATGAATAGGGTAATTGAAACATTAAGTAAATAATTTTCTGCTTTAATAAGAGTCTATTAGCCTTGATGTTAGAATATATGGACACACATTATGAATCAGAAAAATTCCTTAATATGCAATGTGACATGAACTTACCAAGTGTTCTAACAGTAATTACTTTGCTGAGCATGCCATCACCTAAGGCATTTTTTCCTACCACCTGGAACTCATAAGTGGTTGAAGGATTAAGCCTGTTAATTGAAACCTGAGTGCTTCCAGATGGCGTGACAGGAATAGTGTTCCAATCTGATACTCCAGCTTCTCGATACCTACAAATGACATGGAAATAAAATATATACAATTTTGTACATGTACAGAACATTACTAGATTCAAAGCAACATTTTTAGTTGGATAGGTAGAGTCAGACTGAAAAATTCAATGCCATAGCTGGGATTTGAACCACAGATTTCCCAATCTCTATCTGGTTGCTCTGCCACTGAGCTACCATGGCAGCATGCTGGCATAGCATTGACTTTCTGAACTGACTCACATGTTTCCCATGGTTCAAATCCTGGCTATGGCATTGAATTTTTCAGTCTGTTTCTACCTATCCAACTCCTGTCCTACACACGGCTTGTGTGAAAAAAACAATTAATCCAGTACCAATTGACCATAATAGTTGGCTATACTATGAATCCTGGGACTTAAAGTACTTACAACATTGTAAGTTGCCATTTGGGTTGTCATCTCAAAATAATTTGAGGTCACCTTGTGGTTTACCGGGAAACATGCGAGTCAGTTGAGAAATTCAATGCTATGGCATTGAATTTTTCAGTCTGACTCTACCTATCCAACGCCTGTCCTACACACAGCTTGTGTGAAAATACAATTAATTCAACATTTTTAGTTTTTATGGATTTTCCATGCTGTGGAAGCCTAAAGCTGTAATTTTTTTTTTAATTTTGTTTTGGTTCTATACTAGTAGAGCATTTTAAGTTGACATTGGTAGCCATAAGTTTGAAACAATATTGGCAACACTAATTATGTTGTGTTACTGAGCATATAGGCATCATTTACTTTAGTGAGTTTATTCCACCAAAACTGATCTTTAAGTAAGTTCTATCCATAATTAGCCATTTTACTATTAATAGAGAGACATATGTTTAAAAATGAAATGGTGGATTTTAAACGTTATGGGCAAGAAAAATAATCCTTCTTGTACATTTTTCTATTGTTTTCCAGTTGTTTTGTGCGCATATTCTTCTTCACTGATTTTATTTTTGTACTTGTTTGATATTTTTCTTTTAATAGAGAAAAACAGAATTAAACTATGTGTTGATTTGGTGATAACTTTACTTCCTGTTTGGCCAAAAAATAAGCCATTTCATTACATATTATTCCACATTGGGCTGGAATCCATTGACTGTCTCTTATGTAAATGAGTTAATTGTTGTATTAACTGCAGAATAAGTAATATACATATAAAGAAACTTAAATAAGACATGAAAACAAACAATTAACACATACAGAAACTGAATATTTATTGGCTTATGTTCCTTGAAAAATCCAAACAAATTGCAGCTGAGCAACATATTTTAGTCCAACATTTGAGGAAGTTAAAAGAAAAATGAAAAGAAAAGTGAGTTTTGATAGAGATGAAGTGCAGCCTAGTATGTTGGAAAGAGGTTAATGATAAGGAACACTTCAAGAACAAAATGTCTGATGGAGTCATTGAAAATATCATATTTCAATTAAATTTCATTTTAAATAAGTTCAAGGTTTGTCAAACCTTTGATGTGTCTCTTGATATGACACAAGACATTTCAGAAGACGATTTGGATAGGTTTACTGGGATTCTACTTCAGAATTACCTAATGGTTTGAACATAAGTTTGCAAGACCAATGAAAGCACTTCCTGTATATTTTTAAAATGAAGTTTCCAAACTGTATCAATAAGCTTAGACATAGGATTTTCATTTGCTTTCAGGTATTCCATTTAAATAGTCAAGCTTCGGTCGATAGCTCTGTTTAATTTGACTGCACTTTACCAGTTAGTGCTGCTTCTCTGAGAGAAGCTTTGGTTAACTGTCTCTCATAATGGAATATTAAATTAAAAAAAAAAAAATGTATATATATATACATTTGTGGGCGGGTATCAGGTGCTGATAAGTCGGTGTTAAAGCAAAGCAGATTGAAAAAATGGCTTAGAATGTCTTTAATACTGCTGCCCAAGTATAGAAATATTGATTTTTAACAGCTTGTTACTAGCGTTCTCAAGATTTAATGTCGCAAAAATCTGTAAAATTTCGAACTAATCACTTGACAGTGCAACACTAAGCATCCATTAACTATGTTCTTGAGTTATGTAGCCTACTCTGGAGGCGTTTTTTTCAACTGTTCTGATGGTTTAATACATAATGCGGGAAGCTGCTATCCCAAAGGTCATGAGCTTCATTCCTGTCATAGAGTAAATGTTTTTATTATTCTTTTCATTCCAGACGAAGTGCTTGATATGTGAATGAGACCTGACTTGGAAACTATCTTTCACTTGAAAGCCAGTATCATAACCACTACGCTAGAGAGGTATGCTGTAATATGTCCCTTCATTTTTCATGTTATGCTCTCGAGTGGTGCACTGGCACTTATGAAGCTTATAGCCGTTACTTCGAAATTTCAATAAACAGGCCATAAGGCTCCTATCTCACATTACTTATTTAAGTAATCTACATATTCTATGAAAATATTTTGGTATAGTTCATTAACACCCTGTATGTACATATAGAAAGAAGAGAAACTGAATCATTTATCTATCTTGTCATTAGTAATTGGCATAAGTTTTGTGACTGCCAAAATTAGAAAACTCAAAGATTCTACAATGCTAACAATATAGGAGATAATACCATATGCAAAATTATCTTTAAAATGTGCCATGAAGGATAAACGTTAAAATGTTAGTAATTAACATTAGTATTTATAAGTGTTACTCAAATAATTAACTTGTTATTAGTAGATATTTATGCAGTTTTTAAAATATGAGTATTACTACAGTACCATACATCAATCTAACATTGTACTTTACTATTTTGTACAATAATTATGTGAGACTTGATGAAGTTTGGAGTTAGGTGGCCCAACAATTATGAATTATCAGGGGGAGGTAATACTTTATCTGGGAGGCCCTGTTTTATTTCCAAATCTTGCCTGACTGTTGGGGGGAAATTTTTTATTTATTGTTAGGAATTGCTGGGGCTGTACAAAATTAAAATTATAAGGAAAATTCTACAGTCCAATATGACTTACCTGGATAAACTTGTGTTAAAAAAAAAAGAAGAAAAAACAAGCTCGCTGTACTAAGCTAAACGAGTAGAATTGAGCAAGGTAGCTAATATTTTAACGCTTAGTCTATATGCCAAGAGCCTAAGCGTAAGTAATTATAATTTATAATGCAAACTAATGTCAGTAATACATACCATATGGTGTAATCTTGTTTGTAGTCAGGTCCACCACTATAGCCAGGTAACCAGTACAATGTAACAGCAAATTCACTAGCATTTGCTGTTACATTGTAAGGAGCATGTGGCTGTGTGCCTTCAACAACCAGTTGTGTTCCTGTTACTATGGTAGCCACTTCATTGGATGCCACACACTGATAAAATCCAAAATCTGTTCTCCGAAGGCCCTCTATTGTAATGTTACCACCATTCACTTTGACACGATTTCGTTGAAGAGGGGATCCGTCCCTCTGTAAAAAAAAATAAGCAAATAAAATGTGAATTAAATAATACCTATGTTGTACCATAAGTTAAGATGATGCATCTGTGAAATTAGACCAAAAGTTGTGGAAAATTTAAAAATTATTTTGTTTGATGATAAAATTATATGAATTCTAAACTTTAAAAAAATATATCATTTTTCCCACTTGGCGCACTCTAACTTCAAATTAACTGAAGCTTTAAATCTTATTTTCTAACAACATTTTTTCAAACACTTTTCCATATTCAAAATGTGCCACACAATGCAATTTCTCTCTAATATGTTTCAAACTTTTTATAATGTCTCTTAAGAGCACATAAAAATAAATACATATTACTTTTTTGAAATAATACTCCAATTTGTATAAATAAACTATTATATTCTGAAAAAGAATGAGTTTTGGAAAGTACAAAAAATATTACTTTTTCTGTACTGATTAGGGCTAACGTTAAAAAACATAATATGACAGATATATTTTTAAACTCATTTTCTGTAAATCTGGATGCTTGTATGTCAATACTTTTAAAAATGCATCATGTGCCTCATTTTTATTAGAACAATGAATTTAGCCATAAAAAATTGTTATTTAAATAACCATTTAACTTTGATACATGGCAAAAATATTGCTGTGTGTAATAACTTGTATAAATTTTACTAAGATATCTTACATACTGTGGATTTTCCAAATTTCACAAATGCATCATCTTAAGGGGGAATATTGCATGGGTCAATGCTCATTGAAGTAGGCTATACTATGAATCCTGAGACTTAGGTACTTACAACATTGTAAGTCGCTTGTCATCTCAAAATAATTAGAGATCACCTTGTGGTTTACCGGGAAACATGAGAGTCAGTTGAGAAATTCAATGCTATGCTGGCATGTTGCCATGGTAGCTCAGTGGTAGAGCAACTGGCTAGATACCGGGAGATCCGTGGTTCAAATCCTGGTTATGGCATTGAATTTTTCAGCCTGACTCTACCTATCCAACTCCTGTCCTACACATGTTTCTGTGAGAAAACAATTCAAATTATTACATTGTCCATAATAGTTGGCTATACTAAGAATCCTGGGACTTAAAGTGCTTAAGGTATTGTAAATCGCTGTAAATTGCCATTGGGTTTGTCATCCCAAAATAATTTGAGATCACCCTGTGGTTTACCGGGAAACTTGTGTCAGTTGAGAAATTCAATACTATGCCAGCATGTTGCCATGGTAGCTCAGTGGTAGAGCAACCAGTTAGAGACTGGGAGAGCCGTGGTTGAAATCCTGGCTATGGCATTTAATTTTTCAGTCTGACTCTACCTATCCAACTTGTCAGGGGCGGATAAGTTGACTATGTAACATAATGTATAGAGAGAGAATACACTAAATGATAACAGAAAATGATTGTACAGAAATATATTTCTAGAAACACAGTAAAAAATAAAGATTTTCTTTATAAATTTTACTCTTTGACTGTATTTTCCAGTGATGTTTTTGCAAGCATAAGGTCAATTTTTTAATCAAAGCATTATAATGATTAAAAGAATCAAAATACTGCAAGTGGTACACAGTGAAGCATAATTATACATTGGATAAAATGAGTCAAATTTACACTTGAATTGCTTTACTAAGTAATAAATTACGAATTTTGGAATTCCCACCGATGACAACCCGCTCTACATGTTCATCTATCAGCCACCAGAGAAAGGAGAGGAGTCCACAGAAAACACCAACAACAGGCCAGCCAGTCGAAATCTGTTGATGATGTAGGCCCACATACGCCTTTGAAACATGTCCAGGTAATTTATTACCTAGTGAAGCAATTCAAGTGCAAATTCGACTCATTGTATCCAAACCATTATAAGTTTTGCCAAATAGGGGAAATGGGACTTATTACTGTTGAAAAGTAATGTATAAAATTGTCTTCTTTTAAGGCCATAAAAGGTGAAGTTTTTATCTTGGAATTTCAACTTATCATTGTGCGCATAAAACTTATATTTTAAATATATTTTACTTTCTCTAGCATGTATGTACAAAGTACATACTACACAGAGAAGGGAGTGTGAGGACCCTTGAATAAAACAAAATCATTTTTAGAAATTGGTTTGTGTGCATGCGTGTGTTTTGTGTGTGTCTGTGGACAGAATAACTCAAAAAGGCATTGGGCATTAAATATCAAACATGGTATTTATGTTTAGTATCTTCCATGGATGCAACACAACAATTTTTAGAAAAATCCCTCCATCCCAAACTGCCGTTTACATGAGACTTTTTTCAAAATGTTCAATTTTTTTAAACAGCTCTAATGATTTTGGTTAAAATGCTGTATATTAAAGATGTTTACATGGAAAATAAAATGTATATCCTGAATGAATTTTGCATAACTAGTAAACCGTAAGACACAAAAAGTGTAGATCTTGTTAAAACACACCATTTATGTTTAGCTTTTACATAGACTTAATCACTTCAGAGATATTCCCCGTTATTGGTTTTAGTTTGGTTTAGTCTCAAATGGGAATTTCTCATCTGTTTCATATCTCTCTTGGCCATGGAAAGAGAACTGAATTTCAATGACAATTGCATGAGAAGATTAAAGGATTTGATATTACTTTAATCTAGTTATTCAATTATTTCCCTTCTACTTACAGGAAGCAAGTAATAAGATTATTATCAGTGAGAAATTTCCTTGTAATTGACACTTGTGGGGTGTGTCATCTGCTGGCAGGGGCTCATCAGCTGCTCACCAATCATAGTGTAAGAATACATAACCGCCAGAGACGTGACGTCATCGGCGTTGCAACACCTATATAATACGTGGTTCAGTGGAGATTTACGTGCGCATTCTCATGCATGACTGATCAATTGTTTGCAATCTGATTGTTTGATTTCATTCTGTCAAAAGTTTGGTTATGTTATACACAGTGACTCCGTAAGGATTTACATTTAAAATCATTATTAACTTTTGTATATTGCAGACATTACTCTTGTTCTCATCCTAGAAATATCATAAGTAACACTGTGATTTGAAAATGTCTTACATCTGTGAGAAGTAAGTTGAGGTTACTTTAGCCGAAATAATAAAACTTTTCCTTTTAGTGAAATACAGGACCCAATGTGGAAAGGAATAGATGAGGTAACTAGTGAGAAATGGGGAAAAATAATTCAACATACGAGAGGTATGCATGGAGAGAAGGCATTTTAGAGGAAGCAGTGGAATGTTTGTCGCTGCAGACGGACAGCGAGTAAATATGGCAACAGCGCACCAAAGTGGCCACGTATCAGCAGAATATCAATCACAGGGTAATTTCTCACTGATAATAGTATGAAGTATATAAAAGGATAATCTTTGGTAAGAATAGTTTGCTTACAGAACAGATAGAGAAAATCATGTGAATCCTGAGGTTTTTAAAAAAGGTATACATCTACCATTTTGTACTGTGAATTCTGTACCGCTTTATATAAAAAGTGTGGAAAATAAACGTTTACATATAATGTTATGCTAAATTGAATAAATACATAAATCAAGCTGTTTGATTATTTTATACCTGAGTATATATTTTGATTTTCATTTCATATTACAGAAATAAATAATACTATTAAACCACTATATTATTATTATCAGTACATAATAGTGCCTAGCAGTCATTAAACAACAGTAATTGATTACACATCATAATGTCTTTTGAATGTTAAGTGTTTAAATTTTCTCTTCCATATGATGTTATAGTGCATATTTAAGCAGAGCTACAGTGCCTGAACAGTATTGTTGGATACATGGGGTTTATCTTTAACAATCCTTCCCATGTCTTTTAACTGCAGAAAATCCTGACTATTAGCAAGAAGCTATTAAAATTTTTATTGTACAGTTTGAACTTAAACACTTGGAACAGATTGAATATTCTGTATGAACCTATTCACTATGTTCAGTGAGTTGAGGCACTCAGAATAATAATGACAGATCCCAACCGACATTGGATTTTGAGATAGAAGTATAAGCTTGCACAGCTGCCATCTACCTTTCATGTGATGAAGTATCAAACGAATTGGGATATGCCAAAGCTCTCATTTTCCACCTTTAAAATTTGTCCGTAGTGAAAGTGAACACATTCTCAGTGTCAAAATGACATATGCCATCTATGAGTGCTTTACTTTATGTCCGCGTTAGGGGAACGGTTGTGAATATGGGGCTGTCTGCAGATGTTATTCCTGAATCTCAAAAAATAAACACAAGAAAGTTGTGCAGTAATAGTGGTAAATCGTATGTAACAAAAAAGTCCAAATGGTTCCAGGAAAAGAAAAATGTAAACAATTAGGTAAATCCTGTACCTTTCCTGATTGACTATAATAAGCAGAATGCCTATTTGTTTAATATATAGAGCTGGATTGGGTGTTTCAAGATGTTAAATGAAGGAAAATTCAATTTTACATAATCTTTTTCTGTTTTGTATATTTTTTGTTCTAATAAATAACACAAAATCAGGAAAACTATAAATCACAATGCTTCAAGAATTTGCATATAGACTTGAAATCCCTTAATTTAAATAACCAGAAAATATCTAGTCGTAATGTTACTTTCCATGTTTTGGATAAAAAACAGAAAATAATGTTTATCTCAAAATGAACTTTGGATTTTATTTATTTCATAAAGACATTTGATTGTACTCAATAATACAGAATAGCTAGCTGCTGCAATGTAAGTCAAATAATTTTGTACAGCAGCTATTTCACAATAGATATTGATAAGACTTGAACTTACATTCAAATTGTTAAAAATCCCCAGTTGTTAATAGCACTAGCTAAAAAAATATACCTTTTTATCTGTAACATTGATGAGAACAGTTAAGATTTATGCTTTTGAGGGTGCTGAACACATTATTAATGAAAATGCAAGTTTAGGTGTAGCTTTTTAGTTATTTCAACTTTTTAGAATTTTTCTTAAAAGCTTATACATGTATTTATTTTGTTGTTCTCCCTGAGAGAAAAGTCACTGAAGTCATATTTGCTTTGCCCACCACTTGTAACCTGTTGCTAGAGATTTTCTGATGAATGTCCAGAAGTAATTGGCTCACATTGATTCAATGTATTTTCCCTGGGATCTTTCTTCCATTTCTGAAATTCTTGTGGTGGAAGTTTTCCCCATGTTCATTGCTTACAGCACCAAAGCCATCAGTACAAAAGTCCAAGTGGGAATGAAAGAAGTGTATCTTGAAAGATATATAATCCCAATCTCTCATACCATTGCAGAAGATTTCCATTAGATCTTTATAGTTTCTTCCTTATTTCCAAGAAAGTTGTTGGGCACTTGAACAATGGTATCCCAGACTAGCTTCCATGGGAATGTTATTGTACAGTTTACACATCTCTAGACTGAAAAAAAAGAAAAAAAAAAAGTCTTTTATTTTGGTTTCCTTTGTGCAAATTCCTTTTGCAAGTATAGAAATGTTTCTTTCGATGTTACTCATAACCTTAAAAGGTTTTCACAAGTCCCAGTTTTATGTGAAGAGCAGGAAGTATTACTTTCCTGGATCCATTAAGTGCATTATAAAACATTATATCAGGTTTCCAGGTTCAGTTGATTGATGTATAAACCAACCTTTCTGTTTGTAGTGATGTGCTTTTGCAAGGCTGTCCAACAGACACAAGAAATTATTAGCCTATCTTCCATTAATCTCAGCTCCTCATGTAACCATTCACGTATTGCATTGGGATTTGGTTTCAGAATATTCCTCTTGATAAAGGATATACCACTGTATTTTGTCACTCCACTGCCATGATACCAATACACTATTTCAACTATCTCAAATAACTATGGACACTATAGTTTATCATCGGTAGGTGTTTGACTGGCTTCAGAAGGCAAGATTCCATTCGTAATTTCTTCTGTGCTGCCATCCTTTTCTTGGAGGTAATCTTAAGATGTTGTCTGCTGGTGGTATATCAAAATTCATAACTCTGTGCATGTTTTTCCTAATGTATACCCTTTCCCAAATTGCTAGTTCAGTTGTGGTTTTTCATGTTTAATAAATTTGATGTCTGGTTTGATGTGTTGTGATGTCCAAAATTGATGTGATACTACAGATTTGTCTGTTTGCTTGAATTTCATGTTCCTAAGGTGCTCTTTCAATCTTGTTTGAAGCTTTCTCTTAGTCTGTCCATTGTAAATCTTGGGGCAATCCACACAGATTCTCACAAACACATACAGACTTTTGTCAAAACATTTTTTTTTATTCAGAGGATAACTAATCGTATTACTAATAAAATCACGGCATCAAATTTTTAGATGGAATACAATACCTTCTCTAACCATGTACTATGAACTTTGTAGAGAAAGTAGTGAGTGTATAGTTCTTTTATTTTAGTATAATAAACTTTTTATTCAAACAAATTATATGAAAAATTATTTATACATCAATATGTAACAAGATTTTCTTTGCCATACACAAATCTAATACCTCCACATGAATATATTCAGTCAATTTTATATTTGCAACAGTAAAGAATATTCACCTTATCTAATATCTTGCCTACATTGATAAGGCAACATAATATTACCCCCTGATATTTCTCCTTCCACACTACTTGATTCCATTTCTTTACAAACTAAATGCTTACACTTAATAAATTTTACACTTACCCTTTGCCACTGGATGGTTGGTTTCTGGGTGCCTTCAGTTTCTTGAGCATCACAGTGCATTTCCACTGTTTCACCTACTTTACGCTGATAGAGACTATCTGGTTCTATTGTGAACACGGGTGGTTTACGGACTAGTACTTCCATTGGGCCAGAAGAACCCTGGGTTCCTTGGGCATTATAAGGAGTGCAAGTATACCGGCCCTCATGGTTCTGATTTACCTAAATATTCAAGCAAAAATAAGTGAGCTATAATTTTAATTGATATCAAACAACTGTAAAGTATAACTGAGTAAACAATTAATTACATAAAATAAGAGATGCTAAGTATGAAACTTATTTTGGTTAAAGACTAAAATGGGCCAGTTTCATCAACTTTCTTTAACACATTGAAGCCCAAGCTCGAGTATAGCACAAGCCATGTGAAATGTTCATGCGGCCCACGCCCGAGCATAGCTCAGGCAGGTATTTCTAATGCTTTTAATGCAATTCCACGACTGTAACTCGGTCTGGCAAAGAACATGCATCAGTTATCATTTAGTTGTCTGATTTGTGCTACCATCTGTCCTCGCTTTAGTCAACTATTAGGACATTTAGGAGAGTTAGTAATATTGGCTGCTCTCAGGTAGTCACGTCTTTTTCCTTGAAGGTGGTGGGAGATCTGTTTGTTACGTTTGGTGTTCTTAAATGCTAAAATGCTGCATTTTCCTCAATTTCTGTGAACTGAAGCTGAAATTCAGGATACAAATGAAGCTCTGGAAAATTCCGAATCTGAGGGAGTTTCTTGAACTTTCAATAAATGGGGTGTAAGCTGCTTTACACAGATATTTTCATACTCATATTTCATATGTGTATTAATTTGTTGAGTTGGTTTTTTTAACACTATGTCACTTACATTGTTATTATGAGGGACTAGTTTCGAAAGCCTATGCTTTCATTTTCAACCTCGCGGGTCCAACTGCCGTTGCTGGCTGCGTTGGCTTGTGCTCTCTTCTCTGGTGGCGAAATGATGAACTTCTTAACTAAGCTGTCTACTGGCGGGATTTCAAAGTTTATTAGGCGATCTTTGTTTTTCCATATGAGGATGTTTTCCCAGGTTGTAAGTTCATTGTGGCCTGACATGGTTTTTAGCAATTTTGGATTTGGATCTAGATTGTGGTTTTCTTTCCAAAAGTGAAATGCTACTGCTGATTCTAGCACAATCTAGATCCAAAATTGCTAAAAACCACGTCAGGCCACAATGAACTTACAACCTGGGAAAACATCCTCATATGGATAAACAAAGATCCCCTAATAAACTTTGAAATCCCGCCAGTAGACAGCTTAGTTAAGAAGAAGTTCATCATTTTGCCACCAGAGAAGAGAGCACAAGCCAACGCAGCCAGCAACGGCAGTTGGACCCGCGAGGTTGAAAATGAAAGCATAGGCTTTCGAAACTAGTCCCTCATAATAACAATGTAAGTGACGTAGTGTTAAAAAAAACCAATTCAACAAATTAATACACATATAATTTGACTGTCACTGATACTAAATTCCTCCAAACATCAACCAATCATATTTCATACTTATTGTAAATTTAAAATAAAATATTAATACGGAAGTTATGACTATTTTCTTACTTGTTGAGAAATCCTTAAATACCACTTTTAGATTGTACCGATACTTTTTGGCAGATTTGATTAATGTACAGTAAATAATAACTCAAAGTAGACGTAAAAACTCTGGGTTTCTTGGCCCTTCAACTAAAGAACTGCCTGGGCTTCAATGTGTATAATACCTTAAAGCCCCTTAAATGACTTTGATTCGGAAATTATACTGATGATTGAGATTGAGATTCTATTTACCATTGGCAACAAATTTACAAGGCTTTGTCGATGTAAGAAACTAGAAGCTATCCATATATGTACATTTTAAGAGTTCTATTTACAAATTTTCCTATTTTATAACTAACTGCTTGTATTTACATTTGCTGTTTTATATTCATCAAATGAGTATAAAGCATTATTTATCAGGTAAGTTTTGATTGCCTTAATTTTTCTCACGTCTTCATTTATTTCTTTAATCTACTGAGGTAAATGATTGTATAAATCTTTTACTTTGTTTTCAATACATTTTGTACCTAGTGAGCCTCTTCAGCTGTTCCTAAAATAGTTCAGTATTGTTTGTGTATTATGTTTAAGAATATTTATATTTTTTCTTCTTTGCATGTTCCTACTATTAGCTTAAGGCATTCATATATATATATATATATATATATATATATATATATATATATATATATATATATATTGCTTCTTTAACTTTTTTTGATAATGTTATTGCTCTTCTCTATAACCTAAATATTTTTAACCTGTTTCTTTCCTACTACTTCCCATAAAATGATCCCATACTCTTGATGTGGATGTATGAAAACGTTAGTATACTTTTCGAGCGTTATCTTCATCCATGATTTGTATTGCCTCATCTAACATATACATATTCTTATTAATTTTTTGCTAATCTTTTTTATATATTTGTTCCATTTCAAATTTATGTCTGTCACAAATCCTAAAAAAATTGTCTATGTTACTTGCCAAATTTTCGGATTTTCAATTGCCAGTGTTTTGTTAGTCTGTTATGATATGTTTTATTATTTATTCCATTTGCATTCATTCAGTTTTATTTGTGTTGAGTGCCATTCCTAGCTCTTACAGGTATGTTCTAACTCTAATAATTCATTTGCCTTATTTTGAACCTCTGCCACTGTTTTACTTGTTATCTTATAGTAGGATCAACATACCCATTGGCTAATCCTCCCACATCCCATATTCTTTTCAACAAATATACCCCCACTGCTGAATCCTTGCACTTGACAGTTGGGAGTTAAGTTGGTACTCCAGCAAAAAACAGATGAAAAGCTTTGCACATTTGACTTTCAGAATCAATCACATAATAGCATTCCAGTCGGTTGGTCTGGCAACGGAAATGGATCTAGATGCCACAGCATTGCAATAGCTGGCTATTTCAAATCATGTACTCAGTTTGTGAACTCTTAACATGTGCATTGAGTTGTTCTTTGGAAGCTACCTATTATTTGTTGTCATTGATAGTGTTGTTGATGTTTGTTTGTATGTGAGGCAACATGACAAGACTTTCACAATTATAGAGGTGGATAGACTTTTGCAGGAAGGTGTGGTGGGTGGACGCAGCTTCATAGAAGAAGAAAGTGAATCATGTGCACAAAATAATACAAATAGCGCAGGAATTAGACCAAATCATCAGCGTATGTGAACCATTAATGATATGTCTTGATGAGAATGATGATGATGCTTCCGAGATTGATCACTACCAGACTTGGATGGAATTGAGCCATTAAAATTCTAAACTGGAAATCACTTTGTTATACCTTTCTCTCATTGTAACAAGCTGTTTTACACTTTTGTTCAATATTGTCATAAACATGCAATGTACATATGCTACATACTTTATAGTATGACTTATTTTCAATTGACATCAATAATAATGAATTAGTTTCATTATTCATCAGTATTTATTTACTGTGTACATTATCTTTACACATGATAGAGACATTTGTAATCAGCTGTTGTTTACAACCTTACACGAAACCACGCAAGGATTCATAGGCAGGGGGTATAGTTTATGTACCTAGAATATAAATTAATATGGCCTAAATTTATATACCTGAGATACTAATGTGTTATATGTTTAAACTGTGTTTTAATTTATCCCATATTTCCATCTGTTATACCTATATTATCTCTACACATTGTTTCCCATTTAACAGGTATAAACTTACCTATTTTAATGGATTGGCTTTTATCCCATAGACCTCTAATTTTTCTAATAGCCTTTTAAATAATGTTAACATAGTCTAACATTATGGAGAGATCAAGAAAATGTGCTACACTATTTCCTTTCTATCTTTTATTCTAACAACTATATAATTTTCATTGCTAATTGCATATATAGTAGGTTTCTTTTTGTGAAAGTCAAACTGATTTTCTGATATGATATTAAATTTATTACAAAAACTTTGAAGTTGTTCTAAGAAGAGGGCTACCATGATTTTTGAAAATACTGAACAGAGTGATGTAGGGTGATAATTCTCCATCAATTGTTTGAAACCTTTCTTTATTATTTCCTTTAATTTACTTGTGATTGTTCTTGAATTAAAACTTTAACTTATTATATGGGTAAAGGTATCTTCTATTACTAAGATTTACCTAGAATTTTTGTATTTTAGTGCTGTTTATTTGTTTGATGGCTTCATCTTTTGCGATTTCTCTTACTAATATGGAAATACATTTGCTTGTTTCATTTGGTTTTTGGTTGCTCATTTTTCTTACTTTCCATATTTGATACAATATTTACATAATAATCTTTAAAAGTGTTCATTGTATCTAGGTCTTCCTGGCAGGCTGAATTTGTTGCCTCCTTATGTGGGGCTTCACCACCTCATGACAGTGACAGCTCATCAGTTCATTGGTCAGTAACATATCAGAAAGTATTTCATTAATAACTACTTTCATGGTGAATAAAATTATTTTGGTGAAACATATAAGTTTTAATGGTGCCTTTAATATTTAAATTTGCAGTGGTTTATGATATTTTAACCAATTTGAAGAAACTTCATGAAACTTACCAACATTGTCTTTCTTATTGGCTTAATTGTTTTTTCACACAAGTCATGTGTAGGACAGGAGTTGGATAGGAAGAGTCAGACTGAAAAATCCAACCATGGATCCATGGTTCAAATCCTGCCCTACACACAGCTTGTGTGATAAAACAATTAAACTAATACCAATTGGCTATACTATGAATTCTGGGACTTAGGTACTCACAACATTGTAAGCCGCCATTGGGGTTGTCATCTCAAAGTAATTTGAGATCACCTTGTGGTTTACCAGGAAACATGCGAGTCAGTTAAGAAATTCAGTGCTATGCTGGAACGTTGCCATGGTAGCTCAGTGAAAGAGCAACTGGTTAGAGACTGTAAGATCTGTAGTTTAAATCCCGGCTATGGCATTGCATTTTTCAGTCTGACTCTTCCTATTCAATTCTCTTTCTTGTTTCATTTCCTTATTCAATTTTGGATCTTAAACACTCTATAGTTTATTTGCTTTGTCATTAGTTGATAGGTAGCATAATTTAACAAAAAGTAGTTTGGAATGGATAAAAAATTTTGTTTTGAAATTTTTGACTTACACGAGTAAACAGTAAGGAGCCATTGTTCATTATAACAATATCTTTGGTCTGGTAAGGCTCTAATAGGCGCTTGTCTTTGGTCCAGGTCACATACTGCAAAGGAGGGTTTGCCTTGATATAACACTGCACTACACCAGCTAGCCGGAAAGGCAGGAATTGCACAGTGGGCGTGAAGGTCACCTTGGCTGGATCTAAAATAAATTAAAACTCATTAGCTCTATGCAGAATCTAAGAATGCTATTACAAAACTGTGTTTGTTACAAATTTGAATATAACTTAAGTATTAATATATAGATTTATGTGTTTATTAGATCCCTTAAAGGAAATGCAGGCATTATAGTATGTCATTCTGATTTCCCAATGATATGATGATAACATTAGATATCATGTTAGTCCTGTGCAAATAAGTATATTGGCAATGTGCAAAATAACAAAAAGAAGTTAAAATGGCTGAACAATTTAGTATCAGATGCCTGACTACAAAAAAATTAAGAAAAGAAAAGATATATAAGATAAAGCACATGCTTTGAAACAAGTCCACATAAAAGTTATCTGTCAGTGATGTTAGGGTTGCTATTATCCAACTCAATTAAACTTCTAATTCAAATACATCACAGTTACTAACTTCTGTGCTCAAAATGTATAGTTCATGTACTGTTTAAACTACACTTCTTTAATTCAAAATTGAGCAAATCTGTCTTTTTGGTATTTCAGAGAAATGATATATTTTTGATGTGATATATTCTGTCGTTTTTTACATGGCAAAGAGATTATCATATTTTAATATGCTATAACAGAGCAGTATTTGCCTGCAGCAGCTATAGACAAAAAATATAGTTAAACTAATGTGGCTGCAAGTGAGCTGCAGTGAAATACTGCTTAACATACAACATATCCACGAGGGTTGAATGAAAAGTAATGCTTCCACCTAGGTAACTCTTCAACAGATGGCAGCATTGGTATGTGGCAGGTACTGGCTTGTTCCTTAGCCTCTTCTCTACAGCTCCAGTTGGCAGGAAACCTTAGCATGAATGGTTATGTTGTTACAGTGTAAAGTATGGAACCCTGCGCAGAAGCTCGGTCAATGTAATTTAATCAAAGTACAGTCATTGAATTCTTGACAGCAGAAGGTGTCACCACAAAGGAGATTCTTCAGAGCATGAAAGCAGTTTATGGTGATTGTGTTGATGTGAGTACTGTGCATCGTTGGGTGAGTAAGTTTAAAGATGTTGAGGTGGGAAAATCTGACTTATACGACAAACAAAGAGCTGGACATCCTGTGACAGCAACCACAGAGTTTCACAAGCAAAATGTTGACAGATTGATTCAGGACGATGTCCTACCACTCAGAGAGAAATTGTAAGCACAACCAGCATTTCACAAGAATTTGTGGGTCACATTATTACTTTAATTGGCTATTGGAAGATCTGTGCACAATGGGTACCCCAGATGCTGACTCCTGAAATGAGCGCACAGACTTTAAATTTGCCAGTAACTCCTCTCGCATTATGAGAATGTAGGTGACGCCTTTCTCCATTCAATTATGACAGGAGATGAAACATGTGTACACCATTACAACCTGGAGACGAAACGTCAGACTCGTCCCAGAAAAAGAAACTCAAGACTGGAAAAATCATGGCCTCAGTGTTCTGGGTTGCAGATTGTGTTATCCATGTTGATTTCTTTGATCGTGGAACAACAATAAATTCAGAGCGTTACATCACAATGCTGCAAACTCTGAAACAATGGCTAACAAGGGTCTGAAATGAAAAGGGAAATGTTTTCCTGCAGCATGACAATGCCAAACCACACACTTCATGTGCCACCACAGCAGAACTTCAGAGACTGTATCTCACCACCGTACAGCATCCTCCATACAGTCCAGATTTAGCACTGTCTGACTTCCATCTGTTCCTGATAATGAAAGGCGATTTGCAAGGACATCATGATGCTTCTGATGGAGATGTTGAGAGAACTGTGAGACTGTGATTGAGGAAACAGAGAGTGTCAACTTCTTCTATGACGGCTTCAGGAAACTTGTTCAACGTTGGCAGAAATGTATCCAATTGGCTGGTATTATGTGGAAAAGTGAATATTGGTAATTAAAGACCACATTTTAAGGGTAATTTCTGCGTTTGATTTATTAAAATATTCCCATCCAAACCCAATTAACGAAGGTGGAGGCATTACTTTTCATTCAACCCTTGTAAGATATTAGCTAAAACCTTACATTCAACATTGAGATAAGCAGCTGCAGATTGAGGTTCGCCAATGCCATTTGTGACCTCACAGAGGTACTGCCCTGAGTCGTCGGCACTGACAGGATTGATAATGAGAGAACCATCACGACGGATAGTGACACGTGTCTCCAGTGCTGCTACCTCTTTGACAGGCACACCTTCACGATACCATTTCACTGTTACATTGCCGGGCAAAGCTTTAGCCTCACATGAGAACTGCACCTTTTCACCTTCCAGCTTTGTTTGGTTTGTTGGTGGTACCATAATCACTGCTCCTCCTGTAATATCACAAACAATTAATACTAATTCTGATTAAACATTTTAAGTTGCACTAAATACTATTTCTTTAAGCAGGCATGGGCATTTACTAATTCATGAACTACAAGTGGTTTTTGATCTTCCTACATATGACAAATATGTTGAAGTTCAGGGTATCTGTAGGGTTTATGTGTTAACAAACAGTTAATAGCTATGGCATAACCAAATGCGCCATGGCAAGTTACAATTAGAAAGTCATCATGACAGATTCTATGCCTTTATATAAAGTTTTGGCCTTTCTTGTTAGTAACTACTTTCTGTAATTTGGACTCATGTTCTATTGAAAGGGAGTAAATAAATAAACACTTAAATGAGCTCAACCATCAATCCTATGCATGTTAAACTGAAGTTTTTAAAATATTTGTGGCATGGTAAATATGGTATTGATCTATTTAAACAGTTATCTGTTGCAAAATACATGTAATTAAGTTTCTTTGCAGCTAACATTTTTGCTATTTGAGCTTCCACATATTTGTGTGAGCAACTGTTTTCACAAATGACTATGCAAAGTCAAATACAGACCTCATTTGAGTAATGAATATCTGTTGGTATAACTGAAATACCTCTATCAAGGTGACCTAGATTTTAATTAAATAATTTCATTATTATTTTACTGTAGTCTAAGTGGTCTACATAAGAAATTCGTACTGGTTATCTAAGAACCAGCAACCACTACTGTACTCATTGTCATTTTGTTTCCCCATCTACCAGTTTAATTCAAATTATGCCTGTAGCATTAGCTTGACTTTGTGGGTTGTCAAGCAGTTTGGTGTTTGCCCATATCTGCTTTAAAACATTACTGCAAATTACCAAAAGGATAGTTTCAGTTTAATAAGCAGGATGAAGATATTTGGAAAGAAAATAAACTGTTAATATAATTAACTATTTTCAACAGAGTTGATAATATTTTATTTTTAGAGTATGGATGTTACAAAAATCAAGCTCCTGAGTAGCAATTGAAAATTACTTGATGAATAAATGTAATATCATTATTATGCCTTTTTTGTCATCATTATTATCAGCTCTATGTGGCAATCTTGTGGAAAGTAGTTATGTGATGGATGAAAAAGAAGCAGAACGCTATTGTTATAAGACAACACGTGATTAACCAAAGAATTAATTGTCATGGAAAATAAGAATCACCCTGTATAACAGCTACATGATTGATCCATCATACCCACTATGTAAAGAATTTAACACATAACGATTTTATATTCTTTAAAACTGCTGTATCAAGAAAATATCCCATAGTGGATTTTCAATAGCATTTTCACTCATCCTCTGTGTGATAAATGGAATGTATAATTGACTTTCAGACAAAGATTTCATTAACTTTTGTTCATGACCCAAATAATAATCTTTTCAATACTATGAATCTCCAAATAGGCACTTTTAGATTCGCCTTTTTAGACTCAAATCTGGCAGGTTTGTTATCAGATTTAGTAACATATGTCCTTCAACACATTGCAGAGAGTACTAAAAGAATGCTAGCTAATATACAAAGTTCACTGTTTATTTATTCTGTTTATCTCAACAATGCATCTCACAACTTGAACCCATACTGACAGAATGCTGAATGCCAGTACTATCTATCCCTACTAATTGAGGAAAGAGGTTGCTGCAGATGGCTTTTAGGCACAAAAAAGCATGCAAATAACACTGATAAGTAAATTGAATAAAATAGAGTTTAACTACCTAATTTATCTCTAATTTAGTTTCTGCATTAATAAATTTAAACATTTTTAATTCAAGATTACGGAAACAAGTTAACATAACTTTTTCTTGAAATTCTAAAGAAAAATGATGTAAATAGTATTATAAAAGATAGTAGATAAGCATATTTTAATAAAACTAAATTAACCAACTAATGTATTGAAATGTTTCAGTAGTAATATATTTGTAGACTTTGGGTTCTAGATAGAAACTGGATTACCATCCCAAGGGTTCAGCTCTAGTATCTATCCTTAATGTGTATGGAATAACTCATTGTACTACATGGATCTTCAGCATTCCTATTAAAGTATCTACCAGTTACTCAGATGCTATTATGTAACTGCATATGTCTACATTCTTCCATATCATAATCAGTGTTATTTAAGAGGTAAATTCCTTACTAAATTTTGAGATAGAACAATTAGATAAGCATGCACTAATACCTCCAGAAAAAAATTAATTTTTCCTATGAAATTGGTGTTGTGCCTTTTACCAATGTAATCTTAACTGAAGATTCAGTTCAGAGAAATGGTGGATCCTTTTGATCTTTCAAACACTGAAATGAAGATATGAAATAAGAGAAAATGTCCTTGACATAATATGAAAATCTTTGTATGAAACCATAGAAGCCGTGAATGAGCAAAATCTCAGACAAAAGGCTCTAATTAAAAGGATTTACATATATTAAACAAAATACTGAGACTGTCTCTGCAATTGAGCAGTCAGCAGTCTAACTTCCCACCAAGAGGTCTCGGGTTTGATTCCTGGCTGGGGTAGGACATTTTCTTTAATTAGAATAAGTCCTTACCCCACAGAAAATGGAAGTATGAACATGGAAGTGAATGTGCGAGTGTTTAATAGAATAATTATGCACAAAAAACAGTGTTAAGAAACCCTACAGTTTAGCAACCAAATATCAGCTCAAAGGCTCTGAAAATAAAAAATGGCATGTTATTTATGGACGCTCTTTAACTGCTGTGGTTCTCAGCATCCCATTCTATAATGGGCATGAAAGACCGCTTAATTTTGCTCAGAGGCCTCTCTATTAGGCTTGAGGTTCTTTTACGTGCCGTAAATCTACAACACGGGACCAACGGCTTTACTTCCCTTCCAAAGGAAGCCATGCTAAGGATTTTTACGCCCGAAAAAATCCATCGTCCTCTGCCGGGTTTGAACCTGCGACCTTGGGTATATGAAGTCAGCATGGTAACCATTACACCACAGAGGGCAACTAAAGGCCCTGATATGACCATAGAAGTTATAGGGGGCATTGTAAATAAATAAAAAAAATGCCGAGACTACAAGAAAAAAAAAAATGTCTGGATAAAAATTATGCAGGAAAACTGTATGGAGTAGGTAAATTCAAAGAGTGGAAATTACTTCTAATAGAGTACTTATACAAGGAAAGGGAAAAAATCAAGGGAAAGTAATTTTAAGCACAAAGAAGGTGAAAAAAAAAACAGAGGGTAAACATTCATGAAATAACATGGGAGTTTACCTCATGAGATGAAAAGAATGCTATAAGAAGAAGCAACCAAAGCAATGAAGATGTCCCAAAGAACTCTCTGACTGTTTATTTACCTAAAGCAGATGGAAAGAGAGTACACGTTTGCATACATCTTTTCTGACTGCCATAGGACTGAAGAAAGGTGTATTTGATGACTGGACCTTTCTACATGAGTGTTAACAATGAGAAGTAATAGTCCACAGAAAAAAATCTGATGTGTTCCATTCACATGACTTTCTCTACATCTACAACAAATTATTATTAAAACGCTTATGCTTCTTTTTACTTCATGCCCATTGAGAAAAAAGTAGCAAAAATAGTCTTATTACTTGCTTCCGTGCAAGTAAAAGGGAAATAAGGGCATAGGCCAAAGATGTAGTCAAAAGCTGGATGCTATGTGACTGAAGTTCCTTTGTTTGTATGGACAGGAGTTGACAAATTCCTGTATGAGAAAATTATGTTTTTCAAAGCTGAAACTATAAAACAAGGAATAACAAAAAATGATCAACTTCACGAAAAAAATATATAAAAAATAAATTGTGTGTTTTATCGTGCTCTGCATTTTTTGTATGGTAAGCTTTTGTCCATCTCTTATGGTTTAGCAGTTACGTAAAATTCTGTAAAATTCTTCCAGAATAAAGTAGTCTTCACGGACTATTCACAGAAAATTCAAGATATACATTTTATTTGTCAGGTAAATATCTTTAATATACAATATTTTAATCAAAAACATTAGAGCCATTTTTGAGAAAATCAAAATTTTTGAAAAAAGTTCCATGTAAAGGGTAGTTGGGGCTGGGAGGATTTTCTTGAAAATCTTCCGTGTCGCATCCTTGGAAGATACTGAACTTAAACACCAACTTTGGTATTAAACAGACTTTTCATTTTTGAGCTATGCACACATGTGCACACCCACCCACCCCCACCCACCCACATACGCATGCATGCATGCGCGCAAACACACACACACCTTTTTCCAAAAATGCTTTTTTTTGGATTCAGAGGGATCCAAAACATGTATTTCCAGTGAAATCTCGGTACCAAATTTTTGGGTGAAATGCAATACCTTCTCTATACACTATGTACATAATACGTGTAGAGAAAGTAAAAAGAAAAAGGGATTTTGCTCTAAAAAATGACATTAAATTAAAGAGGTTGAAATCAGATGCAGTAAAACAATGGTTAACAATAATTCTTAAAGCCTCAAGCCAGTACTGCCAATCAGTCAATAATCGAATCTATGTGGATGCTGATTTCAGATCTTCTAACAACATGCACAAAACTTATTAGCAAAGGTGCCAAAAAAATAACAGAGATTATTTATAAAGAAAGGGGTTTTGTAAACTTCTGAGGAAAGAAATATTTGGAGTTTTTAACCCCTGAAAAAATTAGTGTGCAATCTGTATTCCATTTAAAGAGGGTAACAACATGAGTTTGGTGTTTGTAAGAGAAAGAAAGAGGAAGCTTGTAAAGCCAAAATTCATGTTGGGTCTATCATGTCAGACACCACCTTGTTGTATTAAGGGGAGTCAAAATGGGATTTTCATAATTTTTTCCCATTTTTATGTTTTAATTGCATAGGGATATTTGGAGTTTCCCACTCATTTTGATATAACTTATATAGAAATACGCTAATTGTAAATAGTTTAAAGATATTTTTTAAATAATCCTCCGAGTAATTTTTAGAACATTTTTGTAACTCAGTAAAATAGCAATAATTTTGTAAATATTACTGTTAGAGAAGACATTCTTTTTTGGTTTGTTAGGGAAGTTTTACTTTAGCTATTCACAGCATTGGCATCCCACTGATATTTTCTTCATGTGAGGATTTTGAGATATTGTGAAACTGTATTTAGAAAGTCAGGTTACATTTATTTTGTTTGAAAGCAATTTCTGAAAGAGTAACATTTTCTATACAAATGACCCATTATCTCAGGAACTAATTGAAACTAAGGGCTGAAATTTTTACTACAAATTTGCACCTGTATAAGCTTTGTTTTAACATAAAAAATTTTATGCATATAGAGTAATTATTTTTTTAAAATTTAAAAATTAGAATTTTTTCAATACCATTTTAAGAGCTTTATTTAAAAAAATCATATATTTCCTTCTAAGGAATAGAAGTATTCTATTTTTCATCAATCAACAGTAAAGGTATTGCTGAATATACTTTGAAAGTTTTAGCTCATTATCTTAAATAGTTGCTTAGATAATGAGTCAAACTTTAACATTGGAAATATAGAGCATTTCAACTCCCCTCAATGGACATCCAAAATGTATTATACCCCAAGTTGCTTATTTTAAAGCAAACGTAGAGCCAGAAGCCTCAAATACATAGTTTTAATATGATATAAAAACACAAAACATATCCAGCTTTATTTTGATATGAAGACAAAGGAGAACTCTCACACAATGAATCACAGGCTGCATTATAGATCTCCTGCTGAAGATGTCTAACACAAGAAGCAAAATTGTTCTTGGAAACGTAGAATCTGACCATAAAGTTCAATGCCATAGCCAGGATTTAAACCACAGATATTCTAAAATAAGAACTGAAGCTTTCCTGGCGACATGTTAATTCAAAATCTTCTCGGGCTTCTAGCCAGGTAAAAACTTGGCTTGACACCAACGTTTCGAAGAAGTGCATCTTCCTCGTCTTCAGGGTGATGAAGACGAGGAAGATGCACTTCTTCGAAACGTTGGTGTCAAGCCAAGTTTTTACCTGGCTAGAAGCCCGAGAAGATTTTGAATTCACAGATATTCTAGTTTCTGTCCAGTTGCTGGACACTGCTCTATGTAGGACATTGAATTTTTCAGTCTGATTATATCTTTACAACCTTGTCCTAGACATAATTTGGGTGAAAAACAATTAACTATCAAAATTATTCTTATCTGATGGATATCAATATTAAAGTAAGAAGAAATTTTAATCACTGCCTGATTAGACATTTCCACCAAACTAAAAATGGAAGCAGAAAAAGTTATATTAGAGAAAGGACACGCTATAATGGAAATCAACAGTGTCCACTCTATGCTGGATTGCTTGCTTACTTCAGTGTATTCAATTGCACATAATTTATCCAATATAGAAAAGGCTAGAAAAATTCACTTTACAACAGTTGGTTGGTATCTAATATTGAGCAGTTGGCAGTGAAGCCATTCGCTCTCTTGCATTATTATCATCTTGACTAAAGGTTGGGCAGCACAGTAGATGGTTTCCATTCATATCTTCTTTAAGTGTTCAGAAAGGACACAGAGGAGATCTCAGTATACCAATCCTGAATAAATGTTTATTGAGACAGTCATGGCCTGTTAGCAGTTCTAAAAGTTGCTACAGAGAATTTTCTTGGTAGTCTAGTGATTCTGGTCATATTACATAAATTTTCCCATGATTTTCTTTTTGTTTGTGATACATTATCTTCTTTAATTTTTTTTTTGTCGCCCTCTGTGGTGTAATGATTACCATACTAACTTGATATACCCAAGGTTGCAGGTTCAAACCTGGCGGAGAATGATGGATTTTTTCGGGCGTAAAAATCCTTAGCATGGCTTCCTTCGGAAGGGAAGTAAAGCTGTGGGTCCCGTGTCATAGATTTACGGCACGTAAAAGAACCTCAAGCCTGATAAGAGAGGTCTCTGAGCAAAATTAAGCGATCTTTCACGCCCAATATAGAATGGGACGCTGAGAACCAAAGCAGTTAAAGAGCGTCCATAAATAACACACCATTTACATTTTTTCTTTAATTTTTTTTTATATGTTGATATAATGATTCTTTTGATACAGTGATAACTTGTATGTATGTATTTATTTCTCTGCAAGTGGGTATCACCCGGTGGCAGAGTTATATATGTATACAAGATATATAAACAATAAATCACAGCTGCCAGTTTATATAGTTATTTACACAAATATGAAAACATTAATTTTTCTCTCAATTCAGATCAATTGATTTCATAATTAGAATTACCAACCAATTTAACATTTGTATTTACAACAATATAAAATCACAAGCATTTCATTTAAGGAATATTTACAAAAAGTATCCAACATTAAAATCAAGATTTTTCCTAAATTTCTTCAGAGACAGGGGACAACCAATTTAACATTTGTATTTACAATATAAAATCACAAGCATTTCATTTAAGGAATATTTACAAAAATTATCCAACATTAATATCAAGATTTTTCCTAAATTTCTTCAGAGACAGGGGACAACCCCGAAAGGCTGCTCCAGGCAATTCATTCCAGTCTTTTATGGTCCTATTTACAAAGGAGAACTTTCCCACGTCAGTTCTGTATCTTCTACCCTTAATTTTGAACGGATGATTGTTTCGTGCATAGTAAGTTGGGTTTTCCAGTTTGTCAGTAATGTCCTCCCATGCGTTTAAGCCAGCTACTTATTGGGTGTATGAATTTTCTTGGCTAGAAAGCCAACTGTTTCATTACCCTGTATTCTGCAATGTGCTGGTATCCATTGAAGTATTAATCTTTTATTTAAATTAATTAGTATTTTAATGATTTTGTGGCATTCTGCAATATTTAGGTGGTGCAGTGTCAATGGATGTGGGTGATGTATTACTTACCTTAGCAGTTTTACTTAGTTTACAATTGTCTATTGTATTAATCCTATTGTCATAATCCTTGTTGACAGGTATATTTTGAACAACAGTTCTTCCATGAAATACTGTTTGACATATCATGCCAGTCATGGAAAAAGATCAGATAAATACTTTTCCTTTATGGTACATACCAGTTTCATGTGCAGCAGATGCAACAAAGCAGAACAGATATTGCTTGATAAGGTTAAGGTGGTTTAAAGTGACCTTTTTCATTATTTTGCTATACATTCTGGTACAATATAACATGGCAACACTGTGCTCTTACTCTCCATGTTACATATGGAGGCATTTGTTAAGTAGTTCAGCCTTTTGCTGCATGAGTTGCAATTTTTTGGGGAGGCTAAATAGGTTAAGGCATTAGGTCTGTCAATCAGTCTCAGTTTGGGGTGCTTTACATGCACAGGCCTTCTCAGAATGGAGTGGTAAGTGTTTTCATATGGCGTGATTCACCGTTAATTCTTATTCTAAGGTCTAAACTGATCTCTTTTGTGTCACATGGACATGATTGCTCATGAAAACTAATATTTAAATTCATTTGGGTTTTGTGAAAAGGCTGACCATCATGATTTCTCATCTAGTAATTTCGTTGCCAGTTACGTGAAATAATATGCCACATCACAACATTCCGTAGTGCATTTCACTGATTTTACATGCTTGTTAAAAGGTTAAATTATGGGGAACTCTGTAATCTCATTTTGAGCTAAGTATGAAGGTTATATTACGCATATTACTGTTTTATTATGTATTTTATTGTTAAAGTTTACATAGTTTATTAATGAAATAAATTATTGTTATAAAAGTTATACTAGATCCCATTTTGTTCATTATAGTTAGCAAGCAACACATATATATCTTGATCCTTTATTGCGAATTTGGACTGTTCTCCATTTTTCATAATGTGAGTTGTCGGGTGAAATCACCCAAAGTACTGACAGAGATTGCTTAATAGCGGAAGTTCATTTTGTACTTTTAACTTCTTGTGAATTGCAGCATTTTGGATGGCAATTGTGAGTGAATGTGTAAGGAAAAATACACCAAGTAATAAGAGCAGAATATGTACATTGGTGAAATATATCTGCTTGCATCACCATGAAGGAAACATGTGTAGTAGACAGAACATTCCTTTTCACACAAACCAAATGCAAGGAATATGTAATCTGATGTGCAATCAACAAACTGAAGGTAAGAGAAGCTTTGGTTTTACTGTAAAATAAATTATAATTAAAGCATGAGCCAAAACACACTCTATATATTACATTTAAAATGTCTGATTTATTATTATAATATGCCTAAAAGTGAATTATGGCTCTGTGGGTATAGGACCATAAATATCAGTCATGTATTCTATATTCTATAACAATTAAATTCTTTGTGAAAATGATCTAAAAAGTTTGATAAAAATTGCAGAATTACTTTGTGTACGTACATAATCTATTAAAGTAAGCATTGAACAGCAAAACATGTAGGTAGGGTAGAAAAAAAAAATACTGAGCAACACTGACACATTCCATATAAACTGTCTGTTTTTTTGGAAAAAAAGAGCTTGTATTTCATGGCCAGATTGAGAATCATCTAAAGAGAGAAACACAATACAATGTGCATCTCTCAAAGACCCCATTTCATGCTACCTCACATAATATACAGAATGACTCAATTTCAACATTAGCATATAATACCAACAAAATTACAAATGAGGTTTCTGAAACATATTCTGTTTCTCTGATATTATGGCAGAAATTGCAACCATCAAAACTAACCTCTTCAATGTGACAACTTAGGGATCTAATGAAGAATGATTAGTTTTACGGATGTTACTGAGAACAGGAATAGAAAAGTTAATTCACTTTTGCAATATGCTTTGAATACTTTAGCTGTTTGAATTAAAGCATTTGCTCCCTTCATTTGCACTCTTTCTCCTTTGTTAAGCCACTGCTTACAACATATATGGTGATCTTTTTCTTTCACTATTTATCCTCTTCAATACTACCCCAGGATTTTCAAGACAGCACCTGGGATCAGAAGCCTGTTGAGAACAGGCTGCCCAGAGTGCCCAGGTTTGGAAGGAATTCTCCGGGTATATTGGCCAATAAGTTTAATCTACTGGCTTGAATGTCACCTTACTCATGAATAATTTTTAATAATTTGGTTCAAATGCTAATTTCTAATTGTAACAAAATGCTGTTTCTATTCTTATTCTGGCAACTTTTCGTTGTTGCGTCTATAGTATTCGGCTCACATTATTAAAGAAACACTGACAAGTCACATATCGTTCGTTGTCACTTGTCAGTAGTTTACCGGCAATTATTGGAACACTCTAATCCTTTGTCGATAGACTACCACTACCTTTCATAATTCAAAATAGTTATAGCCTGTTGTTCTGTGATGAGTAATAACAGTGAAATGAAGAGGCGACATCTAAGTTTGTTCCGTGAAGAATGGTTGCAGCAGTAGTAATAACAGTCATCACTTTCGCTGTAGCAAGCTAATTTTGTTATGTTAGTAAACATTGTGACCGGTGACTGCCATACTTCAAAAAATCTGTTTAACAATTTCTGTTCCCATTTACTCAAATATCCATTGCCTGTTGGTTGGTCTCTGGGCCTGCCTCGAATACATTCTGGCAACCCTAGCCAGGATGGGTAATCAGCTCAAAGCCTAGATTGAGAGTGAGGAAGAAGGTGATATGAAATGACAATGAAATGGAGCAGATGGTGGAATGAATGATAGAGGAAACTAGAAAACCCATATGTGCTGTGTTTACCACAAATGCCACATGCAGTCTTCTGAGATCAAATCCAGGCCACCTTGGTGAGAGGCGAGCTGTCAGATCACTTGTCTATGGCACCACTATATGGATCATCCAATTTTTTAAACTACGAGAACATATCATCAAATTATTCTTCTGTTTGACTTGGTAAGAAGAAAAGTTATTTAACTGTTCTACAAAATCAAACAAATGGCAAATTTGTCCTCAGAGGAGACAGAAAGAAAGTTAAACCAAGCAACGTCCTCTTTATAATGAGCCTTTGAGAACTGACAGGTCCAAGTATGATTGTTTGCAAGGTTTGAATATTTTCATTCATAAATATGTAATATTTTTATGGTGACCTGATATACTAATGTTTATATTTTGTAATATTATACTGTATTAGAATGTCATTTGTTTTACTTTCTCCTTTTAGATATTAATTTAATTTCAACTCTTTCAATTTTGAAATTATTATGAAAATATTTAATAATTAGATCTGTTTATTGAATGCAATATTATTTTGAGAACTGAATCACTGAACTTCATATTTTAGTATAACATAAAATTGTATGCTTTCAACTGTACACTGTTACATACAATTGATGATAACATTATAAAAAAAAAGGTACTTATGCTTTTCTATTGAGGTTTCTGTGATTCAACTACACTTCTAATTGCCATGTTAAATATTTTAAGTCACTCAACATTAGATATAAACCAACCATATTTTAAGTCACTGATGTATTTAAATAATTTTAATTTAAAGTAGTCCTGAAATTCCTACCTTTTTGGATATACTTTATGCATATTCATAATCATTTAACAAAACTACTATCTGACCTATAAGTAGAAACATTAACAGTACAGAATTGTTGTAGCAAGTTTCAACAATCAAATGCTCTAATACAGAAAGCACATTTTAATACATTTTCTATGCAAAAGTTTTGGTTTGTGCACCAGGCAATTTTTGATGCCCAGTAATGATGTTTTCAATATTTTTCATTCTTGAAAATAAAGAAGGAGATTTCAGAAACAATGCACAATGCACATGCATTTATACTAATGGAAATGCATGATTATGTATTTCCATCTTGTCTAACATGTATAGTTTATATATTGTTACAAAATGAACTTAGAAACTTTTTTGTCTGGAATCTACTAAATGGGCAATGAAAATTAATTTGCTAACTGGTGGGCATGATTTGATAGATTATACTTGAGAATCACTTCCCGATAGCCTGCAGTCCAAATATATTTTCTCAAAACTGAAAAGCTAATTTTAGAGTCTGTATATTTCAATGCTAATAACAGAAATAAATGTTTCTGAACTAATAGACAAACAGTTAAACTTGGAAGGAGAGTAATTGAATAATGAACTTTGAGTTGCCTACTTTGGACATGGCACCAATACATCTCATTAATACCAGACTTCTCCATTCCATCTTCAACCACATTCAGTTAGCAATCAGCTGAGGATGAGATAAGTGTTCTTTAAACGTATCCTAAGGATCCTGAAATGCTTAGTGAAAAATCTGATGTGTACCATTCACATGACTTTCTCCATATCCCTGCAACAAATAATTCTTAAAAAGCTTATACTTCTATTTACTTTATGCTAATCAGAAAAAATAGCAGAAATAGTCTAATTACTCGCTTCCTTGTAAGTAGAAGTGAAATAAGGGACAACCGTAGGTTAAAGTGATAGTCAAAAGCTGGTTGCTATGTCAATGAAGTTCCTTTGTTTATATGGATAGGAGTTGACAAGTTCCTGTATGAGAAAAGTATACGTTTTTCATAGCAGAAACAAAAAATAAGGAATGTCACAAAAACGACGAACTCCACAAAAAAAATGTATATAACATAAATTGTGTGTTATAATGTGCTCTACATTTTTTGTGTAAGCTTTTGTCCATCTCTTACGGTTTAGCAGTTATTCAAAATTTAGTAAAATTCATCCAGAATAAACTACTCTTCAGAGACTATTCCCAGAAAATTCAAGATATACGTTTTATTTGTCAGGTAAATATGTTTAATATCCGAAATTTTAATCAAAATCGTTAGAGCGATTTTTGAGAAAATCAAAAATTTCGAAAAAAGTTCCATGTAAAGGGTAGTTGGGGGTGGGGCGATTTTTCTCAAAATCTTCGTGTCGCATCCCTGGAAGATACTAAACTTAAATACCAAGTTTGGTATTTTACCGACTTTTCGTTTTTGAGTTATCGTGTTCAGACACACGGACACACACACACACACAGACCTTTTTGTGAAAATGCTTTTTTTGGATATTGGGGACCCTAAAACATATATTTCTGGTAAAATCTCGGTATCGAATTTTTGGGTGGAGTGCAATACTTTCTCTATACACTATGTACATAGTGCGTATGGAGAAAGTAAAAATGACATTAGCTTAATTTTGGTAATAAATGATGACTGTTTTTGTTAATAAGTGAAGAATGAATGAAGAGCTGCAAAACAAACAACTAAATTAAGATGTCCTTAAAATCAACAATGACTCTTGAGTATAGAAACTGGATGTTCATTAAAGTGTGAGACTTGGATAGCCCTGGAAATGTGAAACACTATCTGCTCCATAATACAAGGGTCACTCCAAAAGAAATGCACACTATTTTTTAAAAAATGCAGTTTTCATGGTATATCTTTGAAATGTTTACTATGTATAAATACATCCTTCTGCTTGTGTTTGAATTTCGTTCAACCTGTTCCCATGAGTGGCACTGGCACAGCATGCTTTCAAGATGGCGGATGCACTCGACATCCATCAGAAGCAACCTGCTGTCATAGTTTTCCTGTGCTGTGAAAACGAGACAGTGGGAAACATCCACAAGAGGTTGGCAAAGTTGTACGGAGATGCTGCTGTTGATCGAAGTACAGTTAATTGGTGGGCAAGAAGATTACGTGATGGAAGCGGACGCAGTAATATTCAGAATTCTCTGCGCAGTGGCAAGCGTTACACTGCCCAAATTCCTGACAATGTGCAGAGAGTTAAGAGACTGGTGTCTGCTGACAAATGCAGCACTTGAACGAATTGTCACTCTATGCTGGAATAGAGGAAGTAAGTGTTTGAAGAATACTGAAGTTGTGTTCGACCTCATGGCAAAATCAGGATGTTTTACTGTAGCAAGGCCACATGTCAGTCAACAAACCACGGAAGCGATGAGAAAACTTGGATGGACAACAGTGAAACACCCTCCTTACAGTCCTGACCTGGCTCCATGTGACTATCATCTCTTTGGGAAACTGAAGGAATTTCTTTGTGGAACGAGGTTTGAAGATGATGACTTCCTCGTGCACACTGCCAAACAGTGGCTGGTCCAGACTTTCACCGTGCAGGTATACAGGCGTTGGTTCCAAGATGATGTAAGGCAATTGAGAAGGGTGGGGATAATGTGGAGAAATGAAATGCTGTTCCTAAATGATGTATCTACACAATGTAAAATTTTTAAACATGAAGAATGAAAACTTATTTTTAAAAAAAATAGTATGCATTTCTTTTGGAGTAACCCTTGTAGTTATGATTATAAATAAGTTGATAACAACTGCAGCTGATCCCAACAACAGCAAGAGCAATAAAGATGATAATGCTGAATAAGTTTTCTTATGAAAGAAACAGTAGGTAGTTTTGTGGATGTTTGTTATGTACATCACTAACCATAACAGCTAAAGCAAGAATGAAATAATGTGTAAAGTTATTAATGTAAAATATGCTGATGGAGCACAGGGAAAATGTGCACAATGCCTGGAAGTTGCGCATGAACAAAAGCTCCTTAAAACGTGCACAAGTCAAGATGGGCTATCAACATTGATGCCACACTTCATCAAGTTTAGAGAAGATTTATAGCAGATTTAATTGCCTTATATGTTAAATTGCTGCATACATTACATTTAATAGTATTAAAAGAAAAGCAGCCAAGGTGTCAAAAGTTATTGTGTTCATGTGCTCTTGTATAGCAGCTATTACTAAGTCTGTACTTTTTTAGAGTATGACCTCACATACAAGTTTAGACTTACATGATAGTGCTTCACCAATAATAGAACAACTTATATTTTTTTACGGACACTCCATGCAAAAAGGAGTTCAATATATTTCATTAGTATTTACATACATATTGGACAAGGTATATATTATGTGTCTTATAACTGCTTAAAATTATGATTATCATTAAATCATGAATGCTGAAAGTCTTCATAGAAAATTGAATAGGAGATTACAAGAAACACACAGAGAATTATAATGCATAAATCAGAATGCACAAAGATTCAAAAGAAGCAAAGGATCTGAAACTACCTATATAGGAGGCATGTCCCTAAAGTAAGGACCATTTCATTGTACCACAACTGCAATGCTAGTGTTGCAATTCCATGCTTGTGCACTCATCTCTATGGTTCATTGCCTCTCCACTGATGCCATTACAGCTGAATTGTGTTGTGTTTTAAGTTGTTAATACTCATTCAAATTATCATTTTTAAGAAAAAATCTGATCTCAATGATTGTGAAATGCATTCCATAATATGGTTTTTGAATGCAAGGAATGTTAATCCAGGTGAAATTCATTATTTACAGTGAACATGTAATAAAATGATGGAATGAGGGGAAAATGAGTTAGACAATTCAGTGATGGACAATCCAATATTCATGACGAAGCATGGATTGGGTGGCTTCTGTTTCAGTGATGGTTTGGTTGAATAAGTGAGTGAGATAATTTGTGAAAACAGATGGTTCACAATAAGAATGCTTTGCGATGTGTTTCCACAAAGCACAGTGTTTTATTTTATTTTTTTTTTTAAATCCCTGTTTACATTTCCACGCCTAAGTTTACTGTATGATTACTGGTTTTACTGTTCCTTTACACAAACATATAACACCCATGCCCAAGGCAGGACTGGAACCCACGATCCCCTGCCCACGAAGCACCAAAGCAAGACACCTTAGCGAGCGTGGCCATGGGGACTGGCAGTGTTCAGCAGTGGCTGTCTTCATTGGCAGCAACTTACTTTGAAGAGGGCATACAAAGTTGATTCCCTATGACAGATGCCTGAACAATAAGGCAACTGTGGTCGAGTGGTCAGCAAGCTGACTTCTCACCCGGAGGTCCCGGGTTGGATTCCCGGTTGGAGTGGGGAATTTTTCTTTAACTAGAATTATTCCCTATCTCCCACAGAGTCTGGAAGTATGTATGTGAGAGTGAATGTGTGCATGCTTGAGGAAATAAAATAGTTTAAACCCAACGTAAACCTACAGACAACGAGTTGTTTCTAATTCGAAGTCCCCAATATGACCTTAGATGTTAAAGGGGGGCTATATAAATGAAAAAAAAAAATAAATAAATAAATAAAAGAAAATAAGGTAACTATGCCAAAAATAGGTTAAGAAATGCTCTTTTATGTACAAATAAATGTTGTTGCAAAACAAATATTTTAATGGTACTTACTTTCTGGACACAACTATGATAATATTTCTGGGCTTACAAAACCTACTATATCATATAAATAAATTTGAAAAAGTTGTATTATTATCTGACTCTAAAGCAGCTATCATATCCATAACATCTGAAGTAACACCTAATAACCTAATTATTGCAGAATTCCCCAAAATCATTAAACAACTAATGAATTTAAAAAGATTACTACTTCAAAGGCTACCATCACAATGTGGAATACAGGATAATGAAACAGCTGACTTTCTAGCCAAGAAAGGTAGTAAAATTACATCAAATTCATCTGATCCAATAAGTTATCATTCTATCAAAAAAATTATTATATCTACATATAATAAAAAAATTAAAGAAGATAATGTATTACAAACAAAAGGAAAACCATGGGGAAATGTATGTATCAACACAACCAGAATCACTACATTATCAAGAAAATCCTCTGTAGCAACTTTTAGACTCCTAACAGGCCATGCCTGTCTCAATAAACATTTATTCAGGATTGGCATAGTGAGATCTCCTCTGTGTCCTTTCTGTACACTTAAAGAAGATATGAATGGAAACCATCTACTCCGCTGCCCAACCTTTAGTCAACATGATAATATGACATCAAAATACTGGAATGCAAGAGAGTGAATGGCTTCACTGCCAACTGCTCAATATTAGATACCAACCAACCACTTTCTGTACACATCTCGTAATTCTGGCAAAATCTCAATCTCAAATTCCTCTGCCAATTGTGGATAGCCATACTAATTTGGCGAAATCTTTATTAAAAAAATTGGAAGAAAATAACCAACTACAGAACTGGTTTAAATATATTGAGATTACATAATATGTATAAACAATACACTTAATCTTTGTATATATTTTTATTATGCATAATAATTCTAAAGGCTCAGGGAAACAGATTTCAAGTTAATTATAGTAATATCATTGTGAAATTAATGTACATGCTGTTACTTTCCATAACATAGATTAAATATGTATTTAAGTTGTACTGACCAGCAATGATCACCCTGGCTGTATGACTAATCTGTCCTTCACCATTTCTGGCGATGCAGGTGTAGTCACCAATGTCCTCATGTCTGATGTTGGAGATCCGCAGCTCTGTTCCGTCATTGAAGATGCCAATTGTGGCCGAGGGCTCAACAGGGTTCGCATCCTTGTACCACAATATCTCAGGTGTTGGAGTGCCCTCGGCCTGACAATTTAGAATTATCGCATCGCCCAAATTGACATAGATTATGTCTTCGGGAGTAACACTAAAGCGTGGGGGTGCTGAAAAATATTACAGAAGTGGTTCATTAGTTTCATGCATTTAGCACCACAAATTTATCTGATGGTCCATAAATGTTGCAACAACAATTGTAAGGTACGGGAGAGTACAAGGTTTCTTCAGTTTGTTTATGATTGTAAACGCATTGTGTAAAGTAAACAGAAGTTAGTATTTAAGTTCAAGCACCAGTAGTAGGCACTTCAAAGACAATAAAAGATATTTATAAAGTAGATATGTTTCAATATAAAACAAAATTTGAAAGTTGTACATTGGATTGATAAATGTTAAAATTCATTTCATAATCAGTATTACAATATTGATGATGTTCTGGCAAAGTACTTAATCCAAATTTTCATTAACAATTTATTTTTTCTATTTTTCATATATGAAAAAGATCATGTCAGAAATTATAAAAACAATTATTGTACCTATGCACAAGCTTTGCAATACCTGCTTCAAAAATGTTGCTGCCAATGATTTCAAATGAGAATTGCCGTTGTTTTGAAGATCTTTGTTGGTTTGAAAGTGCTGCCCTCTGAGCCACGTCTTCAGTTCAGGGAAAAGGTGAAAGTAGCTGGGTGCCAGGTCAGGACTTTACGGCAGAGGATCGAAAATGTCCCATTAAAATTGTTCAAGGAGCCAATGGGTTGTGCCAGCAGTATGTGGATGAGCTTTTCCATGGATCAACACAATTCCTGAAGTCAGCATTCCTCTTCATTTGTTTTGAATGGCTCTCCACAAACGTCGTAAAGTACGAAGATCTTCAAAACAACGTCAATGCTCATTTGAAATCATTGGCGGCAACATTTTTGGAAGAGCATATTGCAAAGCTTTTGCAAGGTACGATAAATGTCTCAATCTTTTCGGTGATTATGTTGAAAAGTAACCATAAGTGTACAAAACTTTTAATAATAAAATAATTGTTTTCTATGCACCTGGCTCTTGTTTATAGTCTACTGGAGGTTGAAAAAAAAAACAGCCCTCGTATATTTTGTAAGTTATTGTTATTCTACTTGCAATTGATTTTTTTTGCCATGCAAAAATGTCAGGTGTGTTCAATACTTTTAAGCTCAAATAATTTGAAATACCTCTAAACTTCCACTAGGAAAATGTGAAATATAGCAGAAAGAGCTGTACAATTACTGTGCTGCAGATAGTGGTTCTTGAGGAGTTTAATATTTTGACTAATAATGCAACTCTCACTCAGAAGAGAAGAAAGAAGATGCTGTTTATGCCTTGCCACTGAACAGGTATGACAAATTGTTGTTTTCAGCCAGATGTTGTGAGTAAAAGAAAGACAATGAGGCTTGCTATTAAATTAATTGTATCCTCCAATGTTGCAGCATTAGAATGTTGAAGACATTTCTGCTGAATAAGCTATATCATTTATTTCATTCCAAAGAAGCATTTTGAGTATTTTTGGGTGGAGAACAAAGAGTTTTCACACATTTATTACTTCCTAGCTGATTTTAGCCAAAAAAAAAAGCATGTTATCATTTTTAAGATAATTTACTTAACAATTCTCAAATTACAAATTGAATTGGTTATTAACCTGTAAGCAAGTAATTAAAAATAGGTACAAATATAAAATAAAAATGCATAAAAATAACTATACATTTTATTTGAAGACCGGTTCTTTATTTTTTATTTGATTCCTTAAAATCAGTCAAACCTATTTCTTTTCTCTTGTTGAAAATGTATTTATGGCATACAATTGCAGAGGTCACAAGGAAATGAGAAGAAAAAGAGAGACATTTCAGGCTGTAAGCTAACGGACAAAGTATGTGTGTTATTTCTGTGCCTTGAAGAGAAAGCAACCGTTAGAATTCTTCTATCATCTGCAATATAGCCATGGCACAATAAATCTATCCATTTAAGAGCAATGTTTGTTAGTAACTGAGGGAAATTCATAAATTAATTCTATCGTTTAAAATACCAGACTTCCACATACAAAGAACACTACACTTTTATTATTCTATTACATCTTTTCTTAATGAATCTGTATAGACTAAAACCTTGTAACTCAAACGGGTTGACTTCCTTCTACATGGCCTATGTATATATAGAATTGGACTTACATTCTAATATAAAAAAAAAAAAAAAAAAAAAAAAAATATATATATATATATAGAAGTGTGAGATTTAAATAGCAGTTGATGAAAACAACCCCTCTTTTAGGGATTGACTGTGAAAAGGAATTCCCCCAAAACTTACTTCATTAGTTTCCAAGTATACTGAAAGAAATATGGAACATAGTGGCAGATCACTGAACAATAGAATCATAGCAAATACCTTACCATTACAGAGTTAAGTCATTTAGTTTTATTAAAACAGTTTTGCAAACACTGAAATTTGCAGTCTGGAATCTGCTGAGATGACGCAGTTGTAATTTCTTGGCATCTGTCTCCTAAGATATACTTACATGTAAATACAAAGGATGAACCAAAATAACCCAGAGAATGGCGAGTACCTTGGTTGGAATGGCAAACTCATAATTTCTCAAGGGGGGTATTTGTCTGGAAAAGAACAAAGGTTAGCCAATAACTAATGCCTATTTTTCTTCTCTGTTAATTTGCAAGAAAATTAAACACAGCCTGAAAGCCACAACATTGAGGATTAAATTGTCACTTTTAACAGGGTCATGCATGCATTCCAGTCTTGCTTCCGAAGTCATTGACGAACAGCTTTTTTTATGGCCTCTGCATCTGGAAAATGAATCCTGCAATAAGCTTCCTTATCCCTCCAAATTGAAGCATTGCAAATGTTCCGAGGCTATTATTTTTCATGTCTCCTTATTCTGCTCAGTTAATATTCGGGGTAACCACTGCAAACACACTTTTGAGAACCCCAGTTCTTGGATAATTGTCATTACACTGCCTTTACTGAGAGACGTAATGCAACACAATTCATCCGTTGTCATCCGCTGGTCAGCTTGAATGATCTCATCCACTCGCTCAATGTTGCGTAGAGTCACTGCAGTCACCGGTCTACATCAGCCAACATGTTGGCCCTTCAGCTTCATTACAATGATGAACCCATCTTCTAACCGTGCTGACATCCACTGTTGCATCACCATACATCTTTGTGAGCCTTTCATGAATGCCAATGGGCGTTTCACCTTCCACATTCAAGAATTCAATGATAGAATGCTGTCTAATATGAACATCAATGTCAGCCATTTTGCTGCCACTGGTAGGCGTATGAAGTTGCTATTGCAGTGGAGTGGAGAAGAAGGTTTGAGGAATTGTGCAAGACTTAAATTGTTTACATAACTTACTTAGTTCAGAAGAAAAAAAAATAGGAGGCATTACTTATTGACTGACCCTCATATGGTTTAGTCTATATGGTGTCAAAACATGACAACACTGCGGGTGTTGTGATGAGCATGTCTTTCACATTTTGTTAAGAACTTTCTATTAATCCAACATGAATATCGCATAACACATTAAATCTAAAAATGGATATGAATAGTTGATCTCCAGCTTGTTTACTGAGGCTACATCAGCGATGCAGAGATTGTAGCGCATTTCAGAGATGTGAATTTAATATTTCAAACACTGAATTAATTTGTGCAATAAGGTTTTCAATTGGAGTTAGAGCAATGTATGCTTGATACTGACCCAAACAAATTATTCGAGAGGAGAAAGATTCTGTATCTGTGACAGTTACGTAATATTGTGTCATATTTATAAAGTTATCCAAAGTTGTGATGTTGCCCCCAATAGAGAAAGCCTATTTGATGCAATAACTTCAGCTACCTTACTTCATATGGGTTTCAGAACTATTAAATGCACAACAACAATTTTTAAAGAAGCTTTGACACTCTTATGTGTCCAAATTATACATTTCCACAAAAGGGATCTCTCATAAGAAATTATCAGTTGAACATATTAAAATTACTTTTTTTATTTTTTAACATTTGTGTTTCATATGGTATATGCACAGTTCATTGAGAATTATATGCTACATTTTCATGGAGAAGCTTACTTGAGAAGATTTAATATTAAAGGAGTGTGGGGAATTTACAACTTGACTAGAACAACAAACAAAAAACATCAACATATGCAACGAGTATAGTAAGTATTGCAGAAGAAGAGTTTCTTTACCATATTCAAAATGATTTGAAAATAGGTGCAGAGGTTTTTCCATGCAACATATTTCGATTCGATCTCATTCCGAACCCATTTTTTAAGAGGATCAGATCCAAGATTCAATATGATTTGAAACCGCATTTCCATGTAGTATTCAACATGGTATGTGTACTCAAATTGATTTCAATTTCCGATGGAAATGTGGTAAACGATACGATATAACTTGATAGTGAGGAGTACTGATATGAAAACGTTCAGGCTACAAAGACTCCTACTGAATATTTATTACCTGAGAAATAATTCCCATAACCTCTAACACGTTAGCTTCACTGACAGCTGTGTCAGTCTATTTCATTCTTTTGAGATTTTTAAACTGTTAAGATCATTACGAAACTGTACATTAACTTGTATAAATATTCACAAATTCTGTTTCCATGCCGTTATTGGTGTAAAAGTTGCAAATGTAATGCAAACGTAAGTCGTGAAAACTATTTCCGGCAAAGTAAAAATAAGATTCTGTAGTATAAAGTCGAAAAACTTGTCGATGTTTTCGGCTATAGGCCGTAATCTATTAGGAATTAAAACGGGAAAAACAACATTCTTCTAAAGCCCAGAACTTTTTCTCTTTAATTTTCATATTGGTTAACATTGATTTGAAATGGACGAGTTGGCATGAGTGAGTTGGTTAATTCTATAGCAATATAAACGCTTCTACAGGAATGGACAATCATACCTCCCTTGGAGATTACTGCATTTACCATTCCGGGATTATTTTTAACTCGCAAATATTCAGTAATATTGTTGGAGACTGATCCATTTTTCTTAGACTCATAACGAATACAACCATTATATTTCACTATTAATATTCTGGAAAAATAACGTTGGGAAGCTACAGAAAAAGTAAACTAAAAATAGTTAGTGCAAAATATGCTAAGTCCATAAGGTGCTTCGAGATTCTTTGTCTACACAACAGATTTTATATGTGGGTCACAAAGCTGCTCCCACAATGCCCAACAGATTTGTGCCTGGTCCCGGTATGCAGCGTTGCTCTTCCTCGTCCTCGGCTGGTCTCGATTCCTGCAGAAGGCTAGAATAGTTTCTGGGAATGCGGGATCAGTGAGCATGAGCTCGTATCCTGGTAAGAATGTTAGCGGAGATCTCAGTGGTGGAATGAGAAGCACAGCACTTAGTTTTCTCTATTTGCTTTACCGGCGAACCAATAAATTACACTTCATATCATCTCATAAGCCTAGGTTGCAGCTACGAACTGCCTGGTTTTCTAACGACTGACCTTTGTTACTTCGGGGTCTCAAAACGCCCCGCGGTTTGCGCCACTTTTGTAACTTTGCCTAAGTATTTATTTAAACTTGCTCCGGTAATAATTTCGAGATTATCACAACTAATATAGAATCACGCGCTGCTCGCTAATTACCTGTCCATCGCACTTAATGCACATTTTGCGCGCGCGTTCCTGTCCCGTCTGGTCATAGCTTCGTCGCCGATGTCTTCCAGAAAAAGTGCGTTCTGCCCTGATCCTTCCTTCCTTTTTTTATATGAGTCTGAGATTTGTGACGTTCGCGCCTTCACTTTTGCGGGATTGGTGGATTTTTTGCGCTCGTTTTGGTGTCACCTTATTCCCATCGTCTGTTTAGTTTCTCAGGTGACCATTTTCCATTACTTTCACAAGTTCATCGGCCTGCGTGACTTTAGTTCACCCTGCAATAACGGGACTTAATTTAAACAACGATGTTTCCGTTTTTACCCTCAGTGAAATACAACATGCACGATTCTGACTGACCTTGCTACTTTTACAGATTCATTCCAGCCAGCTCTTAACTTTAACACTTAACTTATAAGCTAACACAAAATCTTCTCAATTTATTTACATACCCTTAACACACATTTCTATTAATACTTAATCAGCTAATATTAATTTAATATACAGGGTTATGTTTTGTCTCAGTCAGAAAAACAAATATGTTTGGGAAATAACAGAGAAATGGTGTAACACAATGGCAAAACTGCATAATCTTTGAGACAGATACGAGGACCGTTTTTTTCAACCTCCGATAGGCTATAAATAAAAGACAGGTTCGTAGAAAACAATTATTTTATTACCAACAGTTTTGTACACTTGTGGTTACTTTTCAACATAATCACCGAAAAAATTGAGACATTCATCGTACTTGTACACAAGCTTTGCAATACCCGCTTCAAAAAAAACTGTCGCCAATGATTTCAAATGAGGATTGACGTTGTTTTGAAGATCTTCATTGGTTTGAAAGTGCTGCCCTCTGAGCCACGTCTTCAGTTCAGGGAAAAGGTGAAAGTAGCTGGGTGCCAGGTCAGGACTTTACGGCGGAGGATCGAAAATGTCCCATTGAAATTGTTCAAGGAGCCGATGGGTTGTACCAGTAGTATGTGGATGAGCTTTGCCATGGATCAACACAATTCCTGAAGTCAGCATTCCTCTTCGTTTGTTCTGAATGATTGTCCACAAACGTCGTAAAGTACGAAGATCTTCAAAACAACGTCAATGCTCATTTGAAATCATTGGCGGCAACATTTTTTGAAGCGGGTACTGTAAAGCTGCCGGTCCCCATGGTCGCGCTCGCTAAAGCGTCTCGCTTTGGTGCTTCGTGGGCAGGGGATCGTGGGTTCGAGTCCCGCCTTGGGCACGGATGTTATATGTTTGTGCAATGTGTATATGTTTGTAAAAAAAAAAAAAAAAAAAAAAAAAAGAAACAGTAAACCAGTAATCAGTAAAACCTACGGGGGGAAATGTAAATAGGGATACAGAGTCCTGATCAGACTCCGTTACTGTTTAAAAAAAAAAAAAAAAAAAAAAAAAAAGCTTGTGCACAGGTACGATAAATGTCTCAATATTTTCGGTGATAATGTTGAAAAGTAACCATAAGAGTACAACACGTTTAGTAATAAAATATTGTTTTCTATGAACTTGTCTTTTATTTATAGCCTATCGGAGGTTGAAAAAATAGGTCCTCGCATTAAAACAAGATTTACTTGTGTACTCACCGTGCACGTCCAAGTGAAACCAGGTACCATTCTTGTGCTGGTTAGGTGACCTATTGAGGAACACCACTTTACATTCGTACCATCCCTGGTCCGACTCGCGGATGTTGGTCAGGTTGAGGGAAGCGAGACCATATGGAGAGTCCGGTGAGACTCTGGACACCCGACCCTCGTAACCTTCGCCGCTGTGGGTCGGATAACTGTCATACCAGATGTAGATGGGGATCTCCAAGCCCTATAGCAGCACCATACCCAGCATCCGGTCCCGAGATGCGAGCAACACAGGTAAGAACATACATACTACTCTGACAGGAATACACCCCCAAACTGACAAACATCTTCATCAACTTTCGCCAACTTAACGAGAGGCTTCAGTACTAGAGATAATTTCTACAATCTGCTCAAGCTTAATTGCCACTTATTGTTAACATACTTACCTTATATGACTCCGCAATAATTAGGGAACCAAAATATTTAAGAATCAAAGGTACCTAAGTTTTATAGGTGATGCAACTTTTTTTTTTCTCTTTCTAAATTTGGCTTTCTTTTAGGGTGACGTTATTAACCATCCAATACAAAATTATTAGTGTGCTCAATAAATCATTTTGTCTAACTACAAAATCAGAGAGCAATAGTATTTGTGAAGAACATAATCAAATAAGAGGCCGTCTCCCCAGCGCGGTGATAGCACAGCTGCTTGCCAAGCGGGAGATCCGGGTTCGATTCCCGGTACCGGCGTGGGGTGTACTCAGCCTCGTGAGGTCCCTGGGGGCCAATTGAGGAACTACTTGATGGAGAAGTAGCGGCTCCAGGTATGAGGGCCGCATTAACCGGCCGGTAGGGATTCGAGGCACTGACTACGTCTCACCCTCTAATACTGCACCCTATCCACTATGTCTGACCTGGACCGAGATGGGGGCGCAGCGGCCGGGCGGTAGGCCAAGGTTCCTTGTGAGCTGTCGTGCCATGGAGTTATAATCAAATAAGTTGTAGATATGCTGTCCCTCTTTTTTAGACTTTGGTTCTGCTGAAAGTACCTTCAAAGTGACCTAAGACACAGTCTTTTTCTTTCTTAAATGTTATAGGAATTTAAAATGAAACCAAAAAGGTTATATCAATAATGTTTGCACGACTTATAAAGTAGTTAAAGAGTACACTTTAATCATGATCTCTGAACTCTAGAGGAAATCACCACGTTATCGAACATACGCAATATATTTAAAAGGCTCAAATGTTTTGAGAGGTAAAATACTCGTGAAAGCAAAAGAAAGGCAAAACAAATAAATTCTTTAGTTAATATTTTACGAGATAGGAGATAAAGAAGTTAATTAAATTAGATTTGTAAAGTACACAAGCAATGCTCTATCGGCGTCTTTTATGCTTAACTGCGTTCGAACAGAAAACATCCGCTCTTTAACGGTGGTACAATAACTGCTGTGGCATATCAGCATCGCCAGTATTCTGCTTAACAGAGAAGTTTTATATTATGACATCACTAAAAATAAATCGAGTTTATCGCATTTAAGCACATTTAAAAGTCTGTAAGTATAATCACTGCATCAAGTATTCCACCCAGAACGACGACTGCATAGCTTTTTAGGTCTTCGTTTATTGCATTCTCATTGTTTTTCTCATAGAAATTCTAAGTCAGTTTTGAAACATGAAGTTCAAGAGAATCATACTCTTGTTTCTATAGAAACTGTTGCTCTGAAAGTAATCTGGGAATGTTAGAAGGCTTTTATCACTCTGTATATAAAATTCGTTCTTTTAGTTATTCCTAATGCCTATGTCCTTCATTCTCATGCATCACCGTCTCTACATACTACTTGACACATGCAACAAAGGGTTTCATCTTATTGGATATTCTGCCAATACGAACAGCTGATTCAGTAAGGATATATTCCACAGATTCTCGATCGAATTGAGACTGAACAGGCACTCTGATACTCTAACAGGGTGTTCATAGCCGCTTCGATGTACATCTTCCATCATGTCTTTGGTAGAGAGCTTTGTTATCTCAGGCTATGTAGAAGAATTCTCTCGGTGTAGTCTACAGACATTTTGTAGAAATTAACCTTAGTACTGAGAAGCCATTTCCAAACAAAATGTACAGCAATTGACCCGCTACAGCAAATTATTATAGGTATACAATATAGAGATTTTAAAATTATGCATCAGTCGCTTGGTAGAATTCATTGTTACAAAGAATTATTCATCTTCAAGTAACAACATCGCAAAAAAATCCTGTGAATTAAAATAATACGCAAGAACATGGCGCTGATCAATTCCTAAACGTCGTATGGGAGAATTACGCTCAGTTTTCTTAATGCTGGTTTTTCAATTCACAAAAGGTTGTTCTCACCAATAATAAAGACTAAGTGTATAGAGAAGGTACTGCATTCCACTCAAAAATTAATAAGGCCTTAAATAAAGTATGAGTTAACAAATGAAAAAAAGCAAAATCAGAACACCCTATTGATAAAATTCATATTATTAGAATTTCTAAATTGTGACCGTCTATTACATATCGATCTATAAATTTATTTGCCATTAATGCACATAAGGTATTAATATCCATAAAATTAGAGATAAAGATAAAGAAAAAATAGGACAAACGTAATACAATAAATAATTAGACACTAAGGGATTTACATGTTCTTTACAAAATAATTTTACAGCGTCCATATTGATGCAAATCTAAAAATGATTTTTGAGTCATATATTGTTGCAAGTCAACTGAAAATTTTAGTTCGATACCGAGATTTCACCGGAAATAGACGTTTTAGGGTCCCCTGCATAAAAGAAAAAACATTCTTAGAAAAAGATTTCGCGCGCGCGCGTGTCTATATGTGTGTATGTGTCCGTGCGTTTGTGGACACAATAACTTAAAAACGAAAAGTCGGTAAAATACCAAACTTTGATGTTTAAGTTTATATCTTACAGGGGTGCGACATGAAGATTTTGGGAAAAATTCCCCCATCACAAACTACCCTTTAAATGAAAAAAAAAAAATCGAAAATTTGGATTTTCTCAAAAACGGCTCCAAAGAATTTGATTAAAATACCGTATATTAAATATATTTACCTGACAAATGAAATGTATATCTCCTCTCATCTGAAGACTACTTTATTCTGGATGAATTTTACGGAATTTTGCATAATTGCTAAACTGTAAGAAATGGACAAACAGTTACCAAATAAGAATGTAGAGCACGTTAAAATTCACAATTTATGTTCTATACACTTTTTTCGTGGAGTTGATTGTTTTTTTAGATATTCCTTGTTTTTAGTTTCAGCTTTGAAAAACTTATACTTTTCTCATACAGGAATTTGTCAAAGCCTGTCCATACAAGCAAAAGAACTTCAGTCACATAGCAACCAGCTTTTGACTATCACTTTAACCTATGGTACTCCCATATTTCGCTTCTACTTACAAGGAAGCAAGTAATAAGATTATTTCTGCTATTTTTTTCTCAATTAGCACGAAGTAAATAGGCTTTTTAACAATAATTTGTTGCAGAGATGTAGAGAAGTCTTGTGAATGGAACACATCAGATTTTTTTTGGATAAAACAAATAGATGGTTCCGCATAAGGCTTAAAACTACGTTGTGATATATTTACGTTTGAGCAGTAAGCACACAAAACACTTCTCATAGCTAAAACTTAGTCAACATTATCAAAAATTGTCTTTCAAGTCCAATAATACTTTGATTCTTTTGCTTCCATACTATTACTGTGGCCCTTAGTGCTCTTTAAAATGTTAATTCTTGGTGATTTAAATGCTTAAGTGTACACGGTCTTCATTCGACATTCCATACGATCTAGATATAACCAATCTTATTCAATTGATCAACAGAGACCCAGAATAAGTTAACTAAAATATCTCATGTGTTCCATTCAAATGACTCTCTCTACACCTCTGCAACAAATTATTATTGAAAAGCTTATGCCTCTATTTATTTCATGTTAATCGAGAAAAAAATTACCAGAAATAGTCTTATTGCTTGCTTCCTTGTAAGTAGAAGCGAAATAAGACAGTACCATAGGTTAAAGTGATGGTCAAAAGCTGGTTGCTATGTGACTGAAGTTCCTTTGTTTGTATGGACAGGAGTTGGCAAATTCCTGTATGAGAAAAGTATAAGTTTTTCCAAGCTGAAACCAAAAACAAGGAATATCTCAAAACGACCAATTCCACGAAAACAAATGTAGGATATAACATAAATTGTATGTTTTAACGTACTCTAAATGTTTTGTATGGTAAGTTTTTCTCCATCTCTTACGGTTTAGTAGTTATGCAAAATTCTGTGAAATTGATCCAGAATAAATTAGTTTTCAGAGGATTTTCCCAGAAAATTCAAGATATACATTTTATTTATCAGGTAAATATCATTAATATACGTTATTTTAATCAAAATCGTTAGAGCAATTTTTGAAAAAATCAAAATTTTCGAAAAAAGTTCCATGTAAAGTGTAGTTGGAGGTGGGGGGATTCTTTTCAAAATCTTCTATGGCATCGCTAGAAGATACTAACCCTAAATACCAAGTTTGATATTTTACCGATTTTTCGTTTTTGAGTTATCGTGGTCACAGACACACACACACGGACCTTTTTCTGAAAATGCTTTTTTTGGATGCAGGGAACTCTAAAACACATATTTCCGGTTAAATCTCGGTATCGAATTTTTTGATGCAATACAATACCTTCTCTATATACTATGTACATAATACGTGTAGAGGAAGTAAAATCTAGCATTTGGTTTGTGCTACACTTTCGAGTTTCCCAAGATATGCTGCAATTACTGAGGATAAGCTATTACACAAATTCTACTTGAACATTTATAACAATTCTGAAACCTCCAGACGAGTGAAAGCTGTTGTATGCTAGTTTTATTTTTGCTTTCAATGTTGCAATTTTTCTTGGTACCAAACTTGGTATTTAAGTTTAATATCTTCCAGGGATGCGACACAAAATTTATGAGAAAATCCCCCCTCCAAACTAACCTTTATATGGAACTTTTTTCGAAAATTTTGATTTTCTCAAAACTGGCCCTAACGATTTTGATTAACATATCATATATCAAAGATATTTACCTGACGAATAAAATGCATATCTTGTATTTTGTGAGAATAGACTCTGAAAACTACTTTATTCTGGATCAATTTCACACAATTTTGCATAACTTCTAAACCGTAAGAAATGGAGAAAAACTTACCATACAAAAATTTAGATCACGTTTAAACACACACTTTATGTTATATACATTTGTTTTCGTGGAGTTGGTCGTTTTGAGATATTCCTTGTTTTTGGTTTCAGCTTGAAAAAACTTTTATTTTTCTCATACAGGAATTTGTCAACTCCTGACCATACAAACAAAGAAACTTCAGTCACACAGCAACCAGCCTTTGACTCTTACTTTAGCCTGCTACTCTCTTATTTCGCTTCTACTTACAAGGAAACATGTAATAAGACTTTTTGTGCCAATTTTTTCTCGATTAGCATGAAGTAAATAGAAGCATAATCTTTTTAACAATAATTTGTTGGAGAAGTAGAGAAAGTCATGTGAATGGAACATATCCGAGTTTTTTTATAACTGATGAACCGGAAGAGAGAGAAATCTTACTAGAAAAAAAAAAAAACTGCTGACCCTGTTAAAGTCGTCAATTAAATTTTGTGTAGTTGAGCATTTCAAAATATCACTTGTTATTGCTTTAAAGTTTGAATTATTTACACTTTTCTGAAAATGTAAGTCGCTATTCGTTTTCCTCTGGCAATGCAAACAGAACGGAATTTCAAAGTTATTAAATAATGACCATCTCTTAAAAGATCTGACTCGAATAATCCTACTGTAGTTCCCCTATGTACATAGTGTATATAGAAGGTATTGTATTGCACCCAAATTTTCGATATCGAGATTTCACCGGAAATTCATTTTTTGAGACCCCCTGAATCCAAAAAAAGAAGCATTTTTAGAAAAATGTCCTTGTGTGTGTGTCTGTGGTCAGCATAGCTCAAAAACGAAAATCTTCCAAGGATGCAACACGAAGATTTTCAAGAAAATTCCCCCATCCACAACTACCCTTTATATGGAAAACATTTCAAAAATTTTCATTTTCTCAAAACTAGTTCTTACGATTTTGATTAAACTCTCTTATGTTTAAGATATTTACGTGCCAATTATAATGTAGATCTTCAATTTTCAGGGAATAGCCTCGGAAGACATGTTTATTCTGCATGAATTTCAATTAATGAAATGAAGATAAAGTCTGTCATTAGAAATGCAAAATGCTGTTGTGAAATTATTATTTCATAACAAATTCAAGAGAAATCTATTAATTCCTTTTGCCCATCAGTTATTCTGGAATAATATGTAATATATGAGGTGTAATTGTCACTTATATACAGCAGGCAAAACCCCAAAGTAAGCTGGTGCTTTTCCTCGGGAAAGGAAACTATAACCTCAGTTCTTCTTTAACCCATAAATGAGACAGCAAAATCCACAGAGTATGTGGACGTGAGACATTTCCTCTGTTTTAGATGCTAATAAGAGAGTTAACGGCATTCAGCTGAGGCTTTTACATGCCACTATGCCGTTAAGATAAGGTTGCAACTATTTGCGTTTTTATCACACACTACTTAGAACAGCGCGAGCAGTTTGAAAATTTTACGTTTTTAAAATTCTGTGGTCAAACCTTATGCATTTCCATTTTTTTTAGTATTTTTACTTTCTCTACATGTACTATGTCTATAGTTATAGAGAAGGTATTGTAATACACCCAAAAATTCGATACAGAGATTTCACCGGAAATACATGTTTTGGACCCCCCTGAACCCAAAAAAAGCATTTTCACAAAAATGGTCTGTGGACAGCATTGCTGAAAAATCAAACTTGGTATTTAAACTTGGTATCTTCCAAAGATGTGACACGAAGCTTTTCAAGAAAATTCCCCCTCCCCCAAACTACCCTTTAATGGAAAACATTTAAAAAAATTTGATTTTCTCAAAAATGGCTCTAACGATTTTGATTACAATATCTTATATTTAAGATATTTACATGGCAAATAAAATTATATCTTGAATTTTCTGGAAATAGCCTCTGAAGACTACTTTATTCTGGATAAATTTTATGGAATTTTGCTAAACCTTAAGAGATGGACAAACACTTACCAGACAAAAGATTTAGAGCACGTTAAAACACACAATTTATGTTATATACATTGTTTTCGTGGAGTTGGCCGTTTTCGAGATGTTTCTTGTTACTGGTTTTAGTTTTAAAATACTTAAACTTTTCTGTACAGGAATTTGTCAACTCCTGTCCATGCAAACAAAGGAACTTCAGTCACATAGCAACCAGCTTTTGACTATCACTTTAACCCATGGTACTCCCTTATTTCACTTCTTCTTACAAGGAAGCAAGTAATAAGACTATTTCTGCTCCATTTTCTTGTTTAGCATGAAGTAAATAGAAGAATAAGCTTTTTACCAATAATTTATTAAGAGCTGTAGAGGAAGTCATGTGGATGGAGCACATTAGATTTTTACTTTTTGTTTTTAGTATTTTTACTTTCTATACTGCTTATCTATCGTAATTAGAGGAAATACTGTATCACATTAAAAAGCTTGATGCTGATATTTCTCAAGAAATACATGTTTTAAGACATTCGAGATAAAAGGAAAGCATATTTAGTAAAACCTCTGTAAATATATGTGTGTGTGTTTTGTTAGCGTGTACATAATAAATAAAAAATGAAAGATTTAAGTGTTTGGTATTTAGGTTCATATTCAAAGGAGGCCACGAAAAGATGCCTTTACATGGACATTTTTCACACATTTTGATTTTCTGAAACATGACCCTATTTTTATTAAAATACCATATTTTGATATTTTTCATGATAAAATCTGTATGTTGGATTCTCAGGTAAAAGGATAAGGTTGAAACTATTTGCGTTAGGACAACGTGAGCAGTTTATAACTGTTGCATTTTTAAAATTCTGTGGTCAAATCTTATGCGCATCCATTTATTCTTAGTATTTTTACTTTTTCTACATGAGAGATAGAGAGGACTTAAAAATTCTATGCCTTAGCTGGGATTTTAATCACGGATCTCCTGTCCAGTGTCTCTGACCACTGAGCTACCATGCAACATGCCGTCACGTCACTAAATTCTCCAACTGACTCGCGTTTTCGTTGTAAACCAAGTAGATCATTTTGAGATGTCATACCTCAATGGCGACTTACAGTGGCTATCTCAGAAGTACCCGACCTGAGTATAGATAGCAGTTGTTGTTTCAAACAATAACAATGGTAAAAAGTACCAATCTTAGAAAGCTTGCGTTTGAAGTTTGACAATTTAACATTTGTTTGGCAGCCATCATTAGTGAATGCTCTCAGCGCATTTGTAAACATGGATAAAACTAGTCATCGTTATGCGATATGATACTTTCATTTGAAAGGTCTTAGTCAAACTAATATTGAAGCTGAGCTAGATTCTACTTTGAGGGAGTCTGCTCCATCGTTTACAACAGTGAATTATTGGATGGCATAGTTTAAGCGCGGCCGTATGAGCAGCCAAGACGAACATCCCAGTAGTCGACCAAATGAGGTTATCAGTCCAGAAGTTGTGAAGAAAATCCACAAAATGGTATTAGATTATCGTCGACTGAAAGTTCATGAGCTAGCAGACACTGCAGGCATTTCAAAAAGTTCCGTACATCGCATATTGACTAAACATTTCGGTGTGAGAAAGTTGTGGGCAACATAGGTGCCGCAATAAAAGATAAATCAGCGTCGTGAGGATGTTTCAGTCAAGTGTTTGGCAATGTTTCGCTGCAATAAAGCTGAGGTTTTACGTCGATTTATAACAATGGATGAAACCTGTGTTCGTCACTTCACACCTGAGACGAAGAAACAATCAAAACAGTGGATTGGAAGGGGAGAATCGGCTCCAAAGAAGGCGAAGACAGTTCCATCCGCAGGCAAAGTCATGGCGTCAGTTTCCTGGGATGCACGCGGGATAATTTTCATTGATTATCTCAAAAAAGGCAAATTAATCAATGGCGAATATTATGCGAGCTTGTTACAGCGTTTGAGTGATGAAATCGAATAAAAACGACCGCATTTAGGGAGTTTTGTTTTATCAAGACAGTGCACTTGTTCTCACGTCCATTATCGCCATGGCCAGAGTCAATGAGTTAAAGTTCGAATTGCTTCCTCATGCACCCTATTAACCCGATTTAGCCCCCTCTGATTATTTTCTGTTTCCAAACTTGAAGAAATGGCGTGATGGTAGAAGATTTGTCAATAATGCAGAGGTGGAGTCTGTAGTTGATGGCTACTTTGCAGACCTGGATAGTTCTCATTATAAACAGGGTATCGAAGCTATTGAACATCGCTGGGAAAAGAGTATCGAGCTGAAAGGAGACTATGTAGAGAAATAAAGATGTTTTTCCCCAAAAGTTTTGTGCTTTCTTTGTTAGGTCAGGTGCTTCTGGGACAGCCCGCGTAATAACCTCCTGTGCTTCATAGTAGGCCAACTAGGTCAATCAATGTGAATTAATTGTTTCTTCCACACAGTCGTGTGTAGTACAGAAGTTGGAGAGGTAGAGTTAGAGTGATTCAAATCAGTCAACTTATGTCAGATAGGAAAAGGACCTATAAACTGCCAATTTTGTTTTTATGTCCTCATTTATTTTTCTCAGCGTATCCTTAAAAGTGGAATAACGGACAGTTTAGATAGTACACCATTGAAATCTGTGAAAATCTGGCGAAAAATTACATTTGTATTGGGCATCGAAAGTATTGAAATAATATAGTTTCAAAAATCATATTCATTTTGAATACTATTAATGCTTACCTATATTATACGTGTTAAGGCAATACTCTGCAATAACGATGTTTCTCAATTTAAAATGTAAGTTGTTATGAACTCTTTAGCTGAACACTTCGTTCCTTCAAAATGCTACGTACAGTATTCATTAAATTCCTATTTTGTTGTACATCCCGAAAAATCAAACAACTAAAACTGCCGTACAAATTTTCTGTCAAGTTGGTAAGGGATTTTAACTTAATGTTTTTTAAAGTAAAATGGAGCTATAGGAAAATTATAGTGATACTTTTTGAAACATATTTTCCGTTGAACTTAAAAATTCATTCTATGGAAAAGTGAATTTCATTTTTGAAAATGAAAATTGAGAAGTATAAAAGTCTAAAAAAACAAAATTTAAAACCTTGCAATATTAACTTCAAATTTGTAGTAAAATTGATCGAAAAACATATAAAACAGCATTTTAGTGCTACATTTCTTTAAACATTTAATTCAAGATATAAGATAATTTGTAAAGCTAAACTCTAAATGAAATGAACAATACCTTATAGCCATTTTATTTCTACGTTTTCACACCTCAATACGTGATCTGCTGGCCTACGTGGTGTGGAGGCATTGGTCTTACAGAAAGCATTCAAACTCAGTTCCGATACAACATTCGTTATAACGAGGCCTTTCCTCTTAAGGATACCCATCTGTAAAAATTGATCAAAAAGTACAAAAAATGAAATTCGCATTATTAAATAATGTAATGCTTGTAGTTCAATTTCCTGTTGTTGTTATTACAATGCGGTGCTTTAAACTGTAATCACGTGACGATTTAAATGTATCACTGTAAGTGGGTGTGGTGCTTTAACTTTTTCACTATGGTGAAAAATTGATAAAATTCCGAAATTTGGTTATGACAGTAACATTTGGCCTTAAATTGTGTATTTCAAGTTGAAAATACAATAATATTCACTAAAAATTAAAAAAAATAAAAAAAAGTGAGTAAAGTAATATGTTTCAAAATTTACAACACAGATATCACACCGGGTGCTTCTACTTGCCCCGTCATCATCCAGGCATGCCGTACCACCGATTATTTAACCTGGGCCCTCCCCATCCTAAACCACAGGCGAGATAGAGCACCCGGCGGGCCTCCCCATATCCCACCAACAGCATATTTCCGGCCGTGAAATAGAGATTGCAGAGTGCAGCTCGACTCAGACCGAAGGACTTGCAGTTTTTCTTTGCTTTATATATGAATTGGAATTAGTGTAAACAGCCCGTGAGAGTTGACATATATCATTGATTTAAAATTTTCTGTAGGAAATATGAAATCTTAAGACTTATTAAGAAATAGTGTTAAATTGTATGCTAGACCTTAAAACCTATTTTCTCGTGTTTTTATTTTTTAGCGTTTTCAAAACTTTAAATTGTTCCACACGATGCAGTTTTCGAAACAGAAGCTTGAAAATTTTATGCTTCAATAAAAATAGTACAAAAGAAAATTAATGACATGATTTTTTTTTCTAATGTCACCAGTGCTTGTGTAATTAAACAATAAACTTCATATTTCAATGGCAAAAATAAAAAATTAATAAAATACAATTAAATACTTTTTTTCTCCTACACCAATAATCAGATGATAATTTCATCTCGTCAATTTACTAATACTTTATTTGTCAGTATAACTGCAAAGTATTATATTTCTCTAACTGAAATTGCATCGCGTGGAATGATTTGATTAAATGGCAATAAAACATTATAAATATGTTAATATCACAGGAACTATTTTGCACAGAAGTCTGAAAATTAGCATGTAAACTATTCTTAATACTGCAATTGCTGTGTTAAAGTTTCAAATCAGTCCAAGCAAAATTGTAGATTTTAGGTTTTTCACAGATGGGTATGCTTAAGGTTACGCATTTCGACCCATGTCTCAGGGAAAATAAACATGTGCATCTTGTGTGTGTCGTGCCTACTGCTAGAGTTCAAGTTCGTATCGCTGGAAGGAATGCGACTACGCGTAGGCTAAGCAAGAATTATATTAGAGAGAATGAGGGAGAGAGAGAGAGAGAGAGAGGGGGGTAAGGAAAACAGGTGGCCAGATAACCAGTGGCGTATATAGCTAATTAATAGCATAAATATAGTGCGACTAAATGCCAAAATTAATATAAATATTAGATGGTTAGAAAAGGTATATAATATGATGGTTGAGGCAAAAATGCTATATGGGATAGAAGTATATGGGGATTAGAAGGAGGATGGGAAGTTATAGACGAGGTACATAGGAAGTTTTGCAAAGAAATATTTGGGTTACCAAATGCAACCTTTAGGCAGGTAGCACTAATAGAGCTGGGTAGAGTGGCAAGCACGGGAAATATTATAGAAAGGGAATATTAAATATGGAAGAAAGGAATTTGTTAAAACAGTGTTTAGCATATCAAGAAAAAAGTTTTAAAGAACAAGGGATGGGTAGACTGTCTCAGAAATAACTTGGAAAGTAGTGGGTTAGGGGAAATGTGGAGAAAAAGAGAAAATAATGAGAATAATTTCTGGAAGTTGGCAAGGAAAAGATTTGAGGATATAGAAATACAAAACATATTTGGTGAGATAGCTGAAGTTTTTTATATACCAATGAAAGACTCATGGGGAAGGGAAAAGTATACAGAAGTGACAAACAAAGAGGAGCGAGAAGGTATTGCATGGCTGAAAGCAGGGGTATGGAGTTTAAAAGGTTTAAAGAAAGGTATTCCACAAAACCAATGTCCTACATGTGACAGAAATGAAGATATGGAACATATGTTATTTAAATGTAAAGGGACCAAAGTTTGGAGAAAAGAGCATAATAATAAGAAATGGTTTAAAATAGATAGAAATGTAGCGGTAGTTGAAATGTTTCAAAAAGCCAGTAAGAAGATTGGACAATTCTTATACGTAGTGAAAAATAAATGAGTATGGAGAGTAAATAGAGACAAAATGGTGTATTAAGCTAGAATAAAGATACTATTGTAAAATATGAGCCAAGGCTGAACACCGGTCATATTCACCTGTATACAGCTTAGCATAAATAAATAAAATAAAAAGTAAAAAAACAAAATGCCAAACTGCATCAGATGTATTACTTCTCTAATTATACAGTAAATTACATAATTTTAAAGATTTTACACTCTAGCAGTTGGAACACTTCAGCAGAATGCAGAGAAACGATAGATCACCATTGCTCGGTGCAATGGGCAGCAATAGTATTCTGCTAGCAAAGCAATACCAACAATACATACGTCAACAGTTCCCCCCCGCATCCAAACACATGGACCTTGGACTCTAGCAGTACAATCAGCCTGGAATCGCATTACTCTTAATAAGTAAAATTATAAGTCTGCAAATTAAGCAAATGTTTACGTAAAGCTGTTCATTACATCTACTTAATTACCAATATAAATTCTGCATTTATACTCTGACAGTCTGAATGTGGCAAGGAATATACAAGAATTAGAGGTTTAAGTACACACACACACACACACACACACACACACACACACACACACACACATATATATATATATATATATATATATATATCACAGGTTAGAACAACAAATCTGATGTGTTCCCATTCACATGACTTTCTCTACATCACTGCAACAAATTATTTAGAAGCTTATGCTTCTATTTGCTTCATGCTAATCGAGAAAAAATCAGCAGAAATAGTCTTATTACTTGCTTCCTTGTTAGTAGAAGCGAAATAAGGGAGTACCATAGATTAAAGTGATAGTCAAAAGCTGGTTGCTCTGTTTCTGAAGTTCCTTTTGTTTGTACGGACAGGGTTGACAAATTCCTGTATGAGAAAAGTATGTTTTTTAAAGCTGAAACCAATAACAAGGAATATTTAAAAATCGATCAACTTCTCGAAAAAATTAATAAAATAAATTGTCTGTTTTAACGAACTCTACATTTTTTGTGTGGTAAGTTTTTGCCCATCTCTTACGGCTTAGCAGTTATGCAAAATTCCGTAAAATTGATCCAGAATAAAGTAGACTTCAGAGGCTATTCCCAGAAAATTCAAGATATACATTTTATTTGTCAGGTAATATCTTTAATATACGATATTTTAATGAAAATCGTTAGCCATTTTTGAGAAAATCAAAATTTTCGAAAAAAGTTCCATGTAAAGGGTAGTTGGGGGTGGGGGGATTTTCTTGAAAATCTTCGTGTCGCATCCCTGGGAGATATCAAACTTAAGTACCAAGTTTGGTATACTGGCAGACAGAGAGACAAACACACACGTGGACCTTTTTCCAGTAATGCTGTTTTTGGATTCAGGGGGACCCAAAACATATATTTCCGGTGAAATTTCGGTATCGAATTTTTGGGTGCATTACAATACCTTCTCTAAACACAATGTACATAGTACGTGTGGAGAAGGTAAAAAACTCTTTAGTTATTTTACTTGTTAACCGTTTCAAAACTCCAGAACTTAATATTTAATTTAATTCTTATTTCCAAACGGTCATGGGTAAAAATATAATCGAAAACTTAAGTGTTATATATTATTCTATGCATTGATTTATTTGGGATGCATTTAGAGCAACATTTAGAGTGGTCTAGTTTCAATCTGTTTTACACAGTTAATAGGAAATTATGCATATGTATGTATGCACATTTATATAGTTATTCAGAATGTCGTTCTTAATTACCAGTGTACTCGCTTCCCTAACAACCTGCGCGCGTAATTATAAAATAAACAAGATATTACTAATTAATGCGAACTTAATTGCCTGGCTTTTATGCTCTTACTAAATGAAAATAGAGAGAGGTAACACATATAACGCAAAACTAATTTGGCTCGATGGCAACCCGCAGACACTACTTATTGGAAAAAATCTGATGTGTTCCATTCACATGACTTTCTCTACATCTCTGCAACGAAGCTTATGCTTCTATTTACTTCATGCTAATTGAGAAAAATTAGCAGAAATAGTCTTATTACTTGTTTCCTTGTAAGTAGAAGCGAAATAAGGGAGTACCATAGGTTAAAAGTGATAGTCAAAAGCTGGTTGCTATGTGACTGATGTTCCTTTGTTTCTATGGATAGGAGTTGGTAAATTCCTGTAAGAGAAAGGTATAAGCTTTTTAAAGCTAAAATCAATAAAATGGAATATCTAAAAAACGATCATATACACGAAAAAAAAATATATGACATAAATTGTGTGTTTTATCCTGATCTACATTTTTGTGTAGTAAGTTTTGTCTATCTCTTACGGTTTACCAGTTTTGCAAAATTCCGCCAAATTCATTCAGAATAAGCATGTCTTCAGAGGTTATTCTCAGAAAATTGAAGATATACATTTTATTTGTCATATGAATATTTTAAATATAAGGCAGTTTAATCAAATCGTTAGAGCCGTTTTTGAGGAAATCAAAAATATCGAAAAAAATTCCATGTAAAGGGAAGTTGGGGTTGGGGGATTTTCTTGAAAATCTTCGTATCGCATCCTTGGAAGATACCAAACTTAAATACCATTTTTCTAAAAATATTTTTTTTTGTATTCAGGGCTCTCAAAACATGTATTTCCGGTGAGATTTCAGTATCGAATTTTTGGATGCAGTACAATATCTTCTCTATATACTATGTACATAGTACGTGTAGAGAAAGTAAAATAACCTTGATTAGAACATTCCTAAGTTATAAAGCATTAAATTACAAATTCTAAAATCTCATGATTATGTATATTATGTTTGAATATCTGGACACGCTTAATAACATTTTAATAATGGGTATGGCGAGTAAATGGTGTGAAAATATTTATTAATATTCCGATTTGAGATTGTACGATTTCAGCACTACACATATGCAAAACAATTTATGGAGCCTAAGAACTATTTGAGGAAACTGTCTGAATAATAATAATAATAATAATAATAATAATAATAATAATAATAGTAATAATAATAATAAAAAATGCGATGTGTTCCATTCACATGACTTTCTCCATATCCCTGCAACAAATTATTCTTAAAAATCTTATACTTTTATTTACTTTCTGCTAATCAGAAAAAAATAGCAGAAATAGTCTAATTACTCGCTTCCTTGTAAGCAGAAGCGAAATAAGGGACAACTGTAGGTCAAAAGCTGGTTGCTATGTCAATGAAGTTCCTTTGTCTATATGGATAGGAGTTGACAAGTTCCTGTATGAGAAAAGTATACGTTTTTCATAGCAGAAACCAAAAATAAGGAATGTCACAAAAACGACGAACTCCACGAAAAAATGTATATAACATAAATTGTGTGTTTTAATGTGCTCTACATTTTTTGTGTAGTAAGTTTTTGTCCATCTCTTACGGTTTAGCAGTTATTCAAAATTTAGTAAAATTCATCCAGAATAAACTACTCTTCAGAGGCTATTCCCAGAAAATTCAAGATATACATTTTATTTGTCTGGTAAATATGTTTAATATACGAAATTTTAATCAAAATCGTTAGAGCCATTTTTGAGAAAATCAAAATTTTCGAAAAAAGTTCCATGTAAAGGGTAGTTGGGGGTGGGGTATTTTTCTCAAAATCTTCGTGTCGCATCCCTGGAAGATACTAAACTTAAATACCAAGTTTGGTATTTTACCGACTTTTCGTTTTTGAGTTATCGTGTTCACAGACACACGGACACACACACACACACACACACACACACACACACACACACACGGACCTTTTTGTGAAAATGCTTTTTTTGGATATTGGGGATCCTAAAACATATATTTCCGGTGAAATCTCGGTATCGAATTCTTTGGTGGAGTGCAATACTTTCTTTATACACTATGTACATATTGCGTATGGAGAAAGTAAAAATGCGATGTATTCCATTCACATCTTTCTCTACATCGCTATAACAAATTATTTACTATTTCTATTTACTTTAAGCAGGAATGGCTATTCATAATGTAAAAAATTTTCAGGATATTCGTTTTATAGGGAATTTATCAATTTTTATACCATAATCGAGATTGATTGGTAGAAATGTTTTTTATTACTTGTGTGTTTTAACGTCTCTACATTTTTTGTGTGGTAAGTTTTTGTCTATCTCTTACGGTTTACCAGTTACACAAATTTGAGCAAAATTTACTCAGATTAAAGAGGTCTTTAGAGGCTATTCCCAGAAAATTCAAGATCCACATTTTATTTGGCATATAAAGATTTTTAATATACGGTATTTTAAAGAAAATCGTTATAGCCATTTTTCTGAAAATCAAAACTTTCGAAATTTTTTTCTACGTGTTGAGCATTTTAGGGTAGAGGGATTTTTCTCAAAATCTTCGTGTCGCATCCCTGGAGGGTACTTAACTTAAATGCTAAAGTTTGCTATTTTACCGACTTTTCGTTTTTCAGTTATCGTGTTCACAGACACACGGACACACACTGACCTTTTTCTGAAAACACTTTTTTTGGTTACAGGGGACTCTAAAACGTCTGTTTCCGGTGAAATCTCGGTATCGAATTTTTCGGTATAATGCAATTCCTTCTTTATACACTATGTACATAGTACGTGTAGGGAAAGTAATAAATTATTATTATTATTATTATTATTATTATTTTAAATTCTTCTGCTACAGTTTTAAAACGTTTGTAAAATTGTACTGCCAAGGCAAGCATAGTTTTTTTTTTATTATTTTTTTGTGTAGCTTTACGTCCTTTAACCTGGTTAGTCATATGAAATATACGGTGAATGAAATTGGCGAAATGATGCGTAAATGACCTCGGAGTTTATTGAGCTTAAAGTTGCAGGCATTCGTCTTCTCAGGATAAGAGAAAAGCCCGAAATAAAACCTTATCCGGATAACTCGCCCTTAACGAGGTTCAAACCCGCCACCTCTTGAATGTGAGGTAGACACGCTACCCCTAGACTAACGAGGTGGGCAGTGGTGTTTTAATTGCTTCATTTATATAACCCTCTTTAACTTCTATGGTCATATATGGGTTTGACTTGAGAAACAGCTGCTGATTTTTTCTCTCTGAGTTTCTTAATGCTGTTTTTTACTTTCCCTATATAGTATTAGTACATAGGTAGAGAAGCTATACCCCACTCAATAATTCGATATCGTGATTTCATCGGAAATATACGCTTTAGGGTCCCCTGCATAAAAAAAAAATCCTTTTACTTTCTCTACACGTACTATGTACATAGTGTATACAGAAAGTATTGGATTCCACCCAAAAATTCGATGTAGATATTTCACCGGAAATGCACATTTTAGGGTGGGCTGTATAAAAAATAAACATTTTTAGAAAAAAGGTTCATGTGTGTGTCCGTGTGCCCGTGGACACGATAATTCAAAAACGAAAAGTCCGTAAAATACAAAACTTGGTATTTGAGTTTAGTCCTGTTCAGGGATGCGACACGAAGCTATTGAGGAAAATCCGCCACCCCAAGCTACCCTTTATATGGAACATTTTTCTGAGAATAGCCACTAAAAACATGTTTATTCTGGGTGAATTTTGCTGAATTTTGAGTAGATAATTGGTTAACCGCAATAGACAGAAAAAAACTTACTATACAAGAAAATGTAGATCTGTTTAAAACACAATTTATGTCATATACATGTTTTTCGTGGTGTTACCATGTTTGAGATATTTCTTGTTATTGCTTTTAGTTTTAAAATACTTGCATTTTGCACTTACAGGAATTTGCCAACTCCTGGCAATGCGAAGAAATGGATTTCAACAACATGGTAACCAGCTTTTAACAGATTTTACTATCGTTTTAGCCTAGTGTGTTCCCTTATTTACCTCCCACTTACAAGAAAATATTCCCTAATGTTTAATTTGAGTAGCATTAAGTAGATAGAAGCATAAGCTTTTTAACAATAACTTGTTATAGGGCTGCAGAAAAAGGTATATGAATGGAACACATAAGATTTTTAGAAAAAGATCCGTGTGTGTGTGTTTGTGTATGTGAACACGATAGCTCAACAACGAAAAGTTACTAAAATATCAAACTTGGTATTTAAGTATAATATCTTCCAAGGAGCAACACGAAGATTTTTTAGGAAATTCATGCACCCTAATCTACTCTTTACATGAAAAAAAATCGAAAATATTGTTTTTTTCAAAATGCCTCTAACGATTTTGATTAAAATACCGTGTAGATATTAACATGAGAAAAATATAGATTACATTTTCTGGAAATAGCCTCTTAAGACCTCTTTGTTTTGCATGAATTTTGCTGCATTTTGCAAAGGTGGTAAACAGAGATAGAAAAAAATACTTACTACACAAAAAATGTAGAGTTCGTTAAAACATCGAATTTATGTTATATACATATACATATTTTATCGTGAAGTTAAACATTATTGTTATTGGTTTTAATTTTAAAATACTCAAATTTTCACATACGGCAATGCCAAGAATTGCAATGCATCCAGTTTGCAACCCGCTTTTAAAATATTTGACTATCCTTTTGTCTGGTGTATTCTATTATTTCCCCTCTAATTACAAGGAAGCAAGTAATAGGATTATATTGATTAGCAAGAAGTAGATGGAACAATTACCTTTTTAACAATAATTTGTTACTGAGATGTAGAGAAAGCCATGTGAATGGAACACGTCAGATTTTTAGAAAAAAGGTCCGTGTATGTGTGTGTCCGTGTGTCTATGAACAGGATAGCTCAAAAACAAAAAGTCAATAAAATACAAAACTTGTAATTAAGTTTAGTATCTTCCAAGGATGCCACACGAAGATTTTGAGAAAAATCCCCTACCTCAAACTACTCTTTACGTGAAAAAAATTCTAAAATTTTTATTTTCTCAAAAATGGCTAACGATTTTGATAAACATGTGGTGTATTAAAGATATTTACATGAAAAATAAAATGTATATCCTGAATTTTCTGGGAATACCATGTGAAGACCACCTTATTCTGGATGAATTATACTGAATTATGTACAAAAGGTAAACCGTAAGAGATAGACAAAAACTTACTAAACAAGAAATGAGGATCTCGTTAAAACACTACTTTATGTCGTATACATTTTTTCGTGGAGTTGTCCATTTTTAAGATATTCCTTGTTAATGGTTCTACTATTAAAATACTTCAACATTTTCTTATTCCTGGTAATGCAAAGAAACGGATTTTACCCACGTGGCAACCAGTCACCGTAGTTAAAGGACTTAACTACCGAAAAGAAACAAAATTAGCGAAAACCATCTGATGTAGTACACTAACATGCCTTTCTCCAGCTGCTCTACAAACTTCTTGCAAAACATTCTTCTTCTTTCTACACAATGCTAATCATGAAAAACACTAGCAGAATGTTTTAATTACTTAGTTCCTTATAAGTAGAAGAGAACTAAGGGAATTCACTAGGCTAAACTGACAGTGAAATGTTTTGTAAGCTATCGTTATGCGATTGTCATTGCAAACCGCTTCTTAGCTTGGCCAGGAGTAGAACAAAAGAAAAACGAACACTTCCTGTCTGACAAAAGTATAAGTACTTTACAATTGGAACCAATAGCAAGGAATATCTCGGAAATGGTTAACTCAACAACAAAAACGCAAATGACATAACTTGTGTGTTTCGACAAGATCTACATTTTTTGTGCAGTAAGCTTTGTCTAGCTCTTACGATTTACCTTTTATACTACATTCAGTATAATTCATCCAGAATAAGAAGATATTCAGAGGCTATTCCCAGAAAACTCAAAATATACATTTTATTTTGTCTTTAATATAGGGATTTTAATCAAAATGTTAAAACACTTTTCCACGTAAAGGGTAGTTTGAGGTAGGGGATTTTTCTCAAAATCTTCGTGTGGCATCCTTGGAAGATAATAGTCTTAAATAAGAAGTTTGGTATTTTAGCGACATCTCATTTTTGGGTTATCATGATCACAGACACGGACCTTTTTATAAAAATGATTCTTTTGGATATAGGGGAACCTAAAACGTTTATTCCTGGTGAAATCCCGACATTGAATTTTTGGGTTGGATGCAATACCTTCTCTATACATAGTACGAGTAGAGAAAATAAAAATGGGAAAGTAGAAACGTAAAAGTATGTTTTGGAGCGAGAAAAGATTTAATGAATATTGGTACTTACCCTGAAAAATGGTGAATTGCCTTCGCAACGTTTATATAAATCACAAACTCCACACATTGTTTAAAGTATTAAATGACTTGGCTTTGTGAGGTTTGCTTGAAACTACATTGCAATTTCTGCATTTTTAAGTAAAGCATTGCACTTTATAACTATTTTGAAAAAAAAAATAAAAGACTGAACTCTTTCTACAAAATAGAACTAACACAATTTCAACTTCAAATGCCTTAAAGAGTTTAGGAAATACGCGAGTTTAATTGTTTCTAATTATGGATACGTATTATACGCATATAAATTTAAAATATGAAGCCTTAAATAAACATTTTATTACTAAATAAAATATTTGTTTGTTTACTTTCTCTATACGTACTATGTACATAGTGTATAGAGAAGGTATTTTATTGCACTAAAAATTCGATACCGGAAATAAACCTTTTGAGACTCCCTGAATCCAAAAAAAAGCGTTTTTAGAAAACTCTGTGTGTGTGTCTGTCTGTCTGTGTCTGTGGGCGGCACAGCTCAAGAGCGAAAAGACCATTAGATACCAAACTTGGTATTTAAGTTCGGTACCTTCCAAGGGTGCAAACCGACGATTTTCAAGAAAATCCCCCCACCCCCAATTATCCCTTACATGGAAAAATTTCGATTTAAATTTTCTAAAAAATGGCTCTAACGATTTTGATTAAAATCTCTTATACTAAAGATATTTTAATAACAAATAAAATGTATATCTTCAATTTTCTGGGAATAGCCTCTGAAGAGATGTTTATTCTGGATGAATTTTGCGGAATTTTGCATAATTCATAAACTGTAAGAGATAGGCAAAAAATTACTGAAGAAAAAGTGTAGATATCGTTAAAACACACAATTTATGTTATATACATTTTTTTTGTGGAGTTGGCCGTTTTTGAGATATTCAATGTTTCAGTTTTAACTTTTCTCATACGGGAATTTGCCAACTCCCGTCCATAGAAACAATGGTATTTCAATCACATAGCAACAAGCTTTTAAAACATTTGACTATCGATTTAGCCTATGGTACTCCCTTATTTCCCTCCTATTTACAAGGAAGCAAATAATAACACATTTTCTGCTAAATTTTTTCTCAATTAGTATTAAGGAAATAGAACAATAAGCTTTAATTGCACTCTATATTTGTGGAGTAAACTTTTCGTTAGCTATATAATACGTAACTTTAGGTTATTGAATATTTTTCTAACATTTTGTATTATTACCAACCGCTTGAAGACATAGACTTTCTCAACTCTTGAAATGAAATGTAAAACTATTTTATATAAAGCTTTTTAACAATAATTTATTGTAGATGCAGAAAAAGTCATGTGAATGGAACACATCATTTTTGTTTTAAATACAACATTTAAAATTTGTGTTGGAGTATATCAAGTATAGAATTCCTATGTATTTACCCATATTTAGGTAATTACGTAAACTTGCATTATAATTAAATTACTTGCTTAGTTGCTTATTTGTAAATTTAATACTTAACCTTTAGTTGCCTGTAATTAGTACATTGTATATTCCGTTTTTCCTTTAATTCAAGTTTAAAACTGGAGTTCTAGTAAAAATATATGACAATAAACTTATACAATTATTATATAAAACAGTAGAGAAAATAGAAATGAAAATAAATGTAGATCCTTTATTATTCTTTTTCTTCGCCGTTAAAATTTTAAATTGCTTTAAGCCAGTTTTCATAATGCCGCCAAAGGCAATACCAAAAGTGAGGTTCAAATAACCATGAGTGTTAGGTGATAGGTAATAGACTGGTCATCCATTCAAATCCCAGTGACTGTGGTAAGGGACGGGGAGAACCCAATAATCGGTGTGATGCTTTTTTAATTATTAAAATGTGTTAAAGATAATTAGTAATCATTTTAAATGTTTAGTCAATAACATACAAGTTAGAACTGAACACACTCAGCTGTGTCTTTGATCCATTATGTATTTCATAATAATGAATGTATAAACTTTCAAAAGTAACACATTTGATTAGGATAAAACAGTTTAACAAAGCCTACTTTTGGACACAGGATTTTTTTGATATCAGCAATACGAAAAATCTGATGTGTTCCACTCACATGACTTTCTCTATATCTCTGCAAAAACTATTATTAAAAAGCTTATGCCTTTATTAACTTCATGCTAATAGAGAAAACATTAGCAGAAACAGTCCTTTCAAGTTTCCTCCTTGTAAGTTGAAGAGGAATAAGGGAGTAACATAGGTTAAAGTGATAGTCAAAAACTGGTTACCATGTGACTGAAGTTCTTTTGTTTGTATGTGGACAGGAGCTGACCAATTGCTGCATGAAAAGATACAAGCTTTTTAAAACTGAAATTAATAACAAGGAAAATCTCAAAAACAGTCAACCTCACGAAGAAATGTATATAACATAAATTATATATTTTAACAAGCTGTACATTTTTTGTGTGGTGCGTTTTTGTCTATCTCTTACGGCTTACCAGTTATGCAAAGTTCTGCTAATTTAATTCAGAATAGACATGTCTTCTGAGGCTATACCTAGAAAATTGAAGATATATATATTTTATTTGTCATGTCAATATCTTAAATATAAGAGATTTTAATCAAAATCGTTAGTAATTTTTGAGAAAATAAACATTTTTGAAAAATTTCCGTGTAAAGTGTAGTTGGGGGTGGGGGATTTTCTTGAAAATCTTCGTGTCGCATCCTTGGAAGATACCAAAGTTAAATACCAAATTTGGAACTTAACGGTCTTTTCGTTTTTGAGCTACGCTGTCCACAGACACACACAGTCACACACACATACGGACCTTTTTCCAGAAATGCTTTTTGTTGGATTCAGGGGGATCCAAAACATGTATTTCCGGTGAAATCTCGGTATCGAATTTTTGGGTGCATTACAATACCTTCTCTATACACTATGTGTGTAGAGAAAGTAAAAAGGTCTTAGTAGAGGAAAACAAATTCTGGGCCTACATGCCACCAAGATCCGCAAGGAGGTAATGACCATCAATGACGTACAGATAACTAAATGAATTCTACCAAGCACTGATGCTCTCTTCATCAAAATACATTCAGAAGGACCGAGAACGACATTAATGGCAGTTGAATGAAGATCCTTATAAAATATGGAAAATACATATACACTTACTTAAAATTTCATTCACTCGTTCAAGCATATTAGTAAGTATCCTACATACACTTTCGTACTTACGTAGCATCAAAGCAACTTTATTTAATATCCGTAGAAGATGCTCCAAAATGTAATGGATAATTTTACGAACTTTACTTATAAAACGTGACTTTAGAGGCATGCTTTAAACCAAAAATTATAGCTTCAAGCATGATAATTTATTTAAATGCTATCCAAACCTTTCTGTGCCATTAAAAAGATTTGGTGTTGTTACAAATGCTGAGATAAGGAAGTTTTTGACGAAGTCAACTGTTCCGAAATTGATTCCTAAGAAAAGAATGAAGTATCAACATTTTTATCTTCAAAATTAATGCTAGCACATTTATTTTACTAATGAATAAGATGGCCAGTTTCCTTTTTGCAGAATACTTTAGTTTCTAATGTATTTACAGCAGGTGAGCTCAACCTATTTGTATCAAGCCGATGCTCATGAATGTGGCTTTACCTGTCGCTTGAAATGTCAAAAGTCACAAGCATAGATCAATCAAAGAATCACTCCAGAACAAAAGATCAAAATCCATATAAGCAAATTGCGTTGAGGTCAAGGTGACTGTTTTCGACTATAACCTTTCTTGTATCATTGGAATTCGGTTGAGAAACACATGAATATTCTTCTTGAAGTTCAGAGGTTCTCAATATCATTTTCGAAACACAGAAGTAGTTTTAACCAGGCGAGGACGAATGCCATTAGGTAATTCAGGAAAT